>JAWNOU010000127.1:1575000-2835330 GCA_035045725.1 Drosophila ezoana
TGCTAAACATGAAAGCCTGCAAACGTTATAATATATATGGTTTGTCGCTAGGTTCTTACTGCTTTAAGCGTTATTTAGTTTTTCTTCGTTTATGTTAAAAAGAAATTAACGGGCATACATAAAAGTTATTTTAATTTTGCTTTCTTCCTTTTAGTAATTAAAGATTTATTAAATCCAATTACAATAATACATATGTAGATATAAATTTTGTTGTTAGCATTAGCCATTACTCAAGCAAAATGCAAAACAAAAGAAAAAAAAATCAAATAAAAACAAACGAGGTGAATGCAATAAATTTTAATTTAAAGCTTGAAAAAAACCAATTACGCAGAACCATTTTAGCACAGCTATTTGAGAAAATAAGCAAAAACGACTATCAGAAATAGGCTACTTGAGAAAGCATCAACCAATACCTCAGGACAGAGGGTATACATGCCCGAGGCAAGGTGAATGCTTTTATATGGTTGCAATATTAGATGGCTGGATCAATGCGTCTAGCATATTGGTTTCTAGATCGTGTTTTTGGGGTAGTCAAGTAGTCAATCTACTAAGGTCTGATTTAAACAATATGTTTAGGGCGCCTTCTTGTGGATAGATAACTTTAGCGGACCGGGTAAAGACAAACAACTTGAACTTAAATAGAAAGCACAACCATATACAATAAATAAAATTACAATAGAAAAGTCAAAACATAAAACTGTACAAAACAAAAAGCTATTGTAAATTTGAAAGAGAAACTAGGTACTGCTAATAAAACAAAATAAAATATAGACAACCAACAAGAACATCAAAATTGTCATTTTAATTTAATCCAAGTTTATTAGTTGTTTAAATTTAACCTATGTCTGAAACTTTAAAAAACAATATACATGCTACACGAACGTACATATATCATAATTCAATAATCACTTTAAAATTAATTAGTAAAATTGTATTCATTAAAAAGTAAACTTATTCAAATATACACAGAAAAAAAAATAAAATCTAAATACCAGAATAATGATGGGATCCCGCATCCAAATGAATCTGGGTCTGTATAGATCAGTAAAAGCTATTTAGGGATGTTAGGGGTCCAGGTTTCTGGCCAATTTACAAACACGTGTGCGTAAAGAAAACCCAAATTTTAACGAGTTCGAAATTGTTTTTTTTTTAATAGATATAGTTTATAAAATTATATTTTGAAATGCTTCAGTGTGTTTTAGTTCAAATTGTGTTTATCTAAATAAAAAAGTGAAAGGGCAAATAATTACTAATTAACCAAACTTATTATGTACATACATATATGCATACATACTTTTATCGTATTGTAAGCGCCATTAATTTTAATTTAAAATTTGTAATCTATTTGCTGTTCTTTTATTTTTAGTTATAGTTTTGTCGCTTTTGCTGGACGCACTTCTTAGTCACTCTTGTGCTTATAAACTTAAGGACACTATTAAATACATATATATATATATATACCAATTAAATTTGCGAATACATTTATTTAATCACCTCTACCAAGATCTACCAAGATCGTTTTTGTTCATAATTTGCTAATGTTAGCGAAATTAGACTATTGATTTTGGGCTTAAAACTATTGTTGGCTGATTCATGAAAAATATATAGTTGTAAAAACGTACAACAGAGTACATATATGGATAATGATACCAAGCACGAAAATTTATTATAAAATATATAAATTTATATTATCTATATAATATAAATCTATAATATACTAATGTATAATTGTAATTACAAACGTAAAACTACTGCAACAAATGAAAACACGAGCATATATTTAATGACTAAATGGTAAAGCTAGTTTGAATCTAAATAGAAATACATAGTACATATGGAAACAGAGATATGGAAACGCATTATAGAGAAAGAACTATTTTATTGAACATAAACAAAGCATAACAAATACAATAACAATGTGACACTAAGAGTGCAGAGAAATAAAACAAAAATTTATAATGAAGAAAAGAAAACACCTCAAGAAACACAAAGTATGGAATAATTTCAAATTTATACACACCTAAATATTTTAAAAATGTTGAATAAAAGGCGATTCTTTAATTTTGAAAAACAGCTATTACCTTTTATTTATTTTTATTTCACTTTGCCCAATCAATGTACTCCCCGCCCAGGTGCTAAATAGACTAGACTAGACTAGACTAGACTAGAGTAGACGAGACTAGACTAGACTAGACTAGACTGCAGGGAATTTCTTATGACCGATTGACAATTGGCATTGTGGTAAGATTTCTTTAACAATTTGCATATTAAGGCAATAGCAATATATTTATTAACCTAAATAAAGTCACAGAAAGTGTTCAATAAGTCAACAGGTTAGCAGTGAATCAAGTTTCCTCAAGTTTTATTATAAATTAGTTTGCATATTAAATTTATGAAAAACAACAACACCAAACAATTCAAGAAGTAACCTAATCGCTTACACATTTCAAAGAAATATATATTTTGAATAAATTTAAATATCAACATTATAAGCTTTACCAGCGGAAGAAAATAAGTATTTGAAAGGCTAACATTGGCGTGGGAATTATCAAAAATAACTGAGGGAAAGTATATAAAAATGCTAAGCTTTAAGGTAAATCTAACATGAAATATCTAAACAATATACATAAAACAAGAAAAAAAAATTAATAATTTATAATATAGAGAACACAACGGAACGGAAGCAGCATTGACATGAAGATAAGATACATACTTCTTAAGTATAAATGCTATATATATATATATATATATATATATATATACATATAATATATATAGGCTATACGAATATCTGATAAATGAGAAATTGCAAAAACTGATAAAATTATACATAGGTAACATAAAGTAAAACAAAATGTAAAGAGAAATAAATTAAATTAATAAAGAGAATTATTCTGAGAAATCCAAACTACTAAAAATATTTAAAATTTTACAAAAAAAAATAGATGATGCCCGCGACTTATTTTGTGTACCGCATTTTATTGACCAACCTGATCTAGAAAACTAAACTTTTTATCTGCTTATATAAATTTTTTTTAATTGTACAAATAATTAAAACTACCTTTGTATAGTGGCAATCATCGAATCAGTCTCACACCAAACAAAATTGGATCTTCTACAACAAAGCAGTTAATGCTGAGTGGTCTCCAAAAGCTTATCTTTGAGGGTTAGCGAATTGTGGAGCTCTCTCTTAAATGGCCAGCGGGAAAGATTTTCAATCAGCTGCAATTTTGAGTACACCACAACCCGCCGTTATGTTAAAAATGTGACATTAAATCCTGTGGGAGCGCTGTTTGCTTCGGCTACACCTCCCCATTTTAATCAAATCTTGTCGGAATTCACGGTCTGATGTGGCTGGTGTTCCTTTCATAACTTGAAACATTTAAATTGAAGTCTACATCTGTCTCTTTAGTAAGATTTAGTTGTATAATAGTACAAACGAAGATACCGCTTAAATATTGGCAACCCACAAACCTTATTGTTATCCGATAAGCCGAGGCAGATGTCTGAACAGAAGCTGGAGCAGCCAGAGCAACAGCCGCAACAGCGCCACAACAGTTGCAGCAGCAACACAGCAAGCGCCGCATAAATGACTCGAGCCTAATCGACGAATGTCCAATTAGTAGTGATCTAGTCCAGCATAGAAAAGCTTTGGAAGCAGCAGACTCCTCAGTTAATGCAGTTGCTAAGAAGCGGGTAAACACGCAGAATCAACCACACACAATGCTTACGCTTAGTTAGAAATTTTCTTGTTTTATGGGATGGCGTCAGAATCAACTTCACTTTGCAAAATAAAGCTTAAAAAATAATAATGGAATACATTTAAATTACTGTTGGAACAGATTGTAGACATTTTGTTGTTGTTGTTGTGTTGATTGGCATTTGACTCACATTTCTCACTATTTCTATTCTCTTACGATTGTCTAGAAAATCACTGAGGAACCCGCAGTCGCTGCCAAATCGAATAGCGAGGCCATAATATCGGCGTCAGGTCCAAATACTTCCACACAAGCAGCTGCCTCCGCCTCTGAGCAGGATGACAAGGATAAGGAAGATGACAAGGACGCCAAGAAAATGAAGAACCGATGTGGCGAATGCCACAAGAAGGTTGGCCTGACTGGTAAGATTTGAAATAAATGCGTTGTATCGGTTTTAATAGCCGTTTGAATATGGGTTTATTTCAGGATTCCAGTGTCGCTGTGGCGGCTTATACTGTGCCGTGCATCGTTATTCCGATAAACACGACTGCACATTCGACTACAGAGAGCATGGCGCCTAGGAGATTCGACGCAATAATCCGGTTGTAGTTGGCGAGAAAATTCAAAAGATTTGAATTGCGAGATATTGTGCCATTAACAGTAGCCGTAGAATAATAACAACCACACATTATGATAGTATATATACACACGCTACGCACCAACAAATCAATATAAACAACAACAAAAAAAACTCCCAAACATAAGAAAACACAGCAACAGCAACCTCCGGTTGTGGCCAGGTATCCCCTGGGTAGGCGCTGCACACCCGTGACGCGCCTAGCTAACACGAGAAGGTGACTGAGACTGAGACCAGTAATGTCTCAGGCTGTGAACTCTGGACAACCCTACACGACTAGACGACCCCTGGGCTGACGGCCGACAGTATTCTAGCATCTCAGTAAGCGGAGTGAAATCTGGCCGAAATGACTGCTAGGCTAATGCTGTTACCGCCCCCGTCCCGTTAAAACATGGCAAATCTCCAAGCACGCTCCTCGTATCGTCGCCATTTAGTTGGCAGTATAGGCTCAGATGTAATATTCCTGACTAACGCGGATCTGGCTCTGAACACTCGACCCTATGAAGGCGGGTGTCAACCCTCGCATGGCCTCACTGCTTGCAAAGACAACCATGAGATTATAACGCGACTGTACAACGGACAAGGACAACGGCTTAGGAGTTGGGACCCAACAAAATGAGCAATATCAAAACCCCACAAACGAAGGAGAGCTGTGATGCTTTTGCAAAGAGCAGCAGAATGGTGAGATCACCAGTAGATGGAGCAACAGCCGTCCCCGCAGAGACGAACTCAGAGCGGGACCAAACCACGGCAACTCAGAGCAGCTCAGCACTCCGGGAACTCGGGCACGAGATCTCAAAGCTGGTAGACATGCTCGAAGATGGCAAGCGACGCTCGATCCACCAGCCCATGCGAGACTCAATAGAGAGCATCAGAGTGCTCTACGAGCTGGCGGCCATCCAGCTACACGACGAAGGAGCCAAGGAGGTAATTAGGATGCACGAATCGTGTCAAACCTCGCCTTTTTTCAGGACGACGGTAGACGTCAAGCGGAAGCAGGCCACGGTACGGACGCCCCAAACTAAGCGAATCCGAGGGCCAGTCGGTAATCAGGCTACCGTAACAACGGTGCAGGAGACACCGAGCCCCAAAGGGGACGGCGACAAGTGGAAGGAGGTCACCCACAAAAAAAGGAAGGAGGTCACCCGGAAAAAGAGCAAGGGATTGCTTAAGGAAAAGACGCGACCGGATGCTATAGTCATCTCGGCAAAAGGTGAAGCGAGCTACTCAGAGATACTGAGAAAAGTTAAAGACGATGGGCGAGCTCGGAAAAGCGGTGACAAAAATAAGGAGGACACAAAAAGGAGAACTGCTACTTCAGCTTAGGAATTCGGGAGAGAATACCACAGCATTTAGGAGCCTGGTGGGCGAAACGCTAGGCGAAAATGCAGAGGTCCGGACGCTGTCCCACTGAGTTTCTATTGAGTGCAAGGACCTGGACGAGATCACGACCAGAGAGGACATCTGCGAGGCGATGAGGGGTCAAATCCAAATATTGGATATAGCCCCAGAGAATATTAGCCTCCGTAAGTCGTATGGCCAAACACAAACGGCGACTATAAGACTGCCAGCGGAAAGCGCCAAAAAGGCCCTCGGTAGGTTTCCTGAATGTTGGCTGGGTCAACTCAAGAATCCGCGTGCGGATAAACATCACCAGATGTTTCAGATGCCTTGAGTTTGGACACCTTGCAAGACACTGCAAGAGTGAACTGGACAGATCGAATCTGTGCCGACGATGCGGAGGAAAGGACCATCTAGCTAAGGACTGCAAACAAGAGCCACAGTGCATGCTCTGCAAGGACAGGAAAAATGACCCCAATCACATTGCCGGTAGCGGCAGATGCCCCGTGTTTAGGAGCGCCCTGGCCAACAGAAAAGGAAGTTCACACAGTTAAACCTCAACCACGAGGCTGCCCAGGCCCTGCTGTCGCAAGCAACACGGGAGAGAAACACTGACGTCGCAATAATCTGCGAGCCATACAAGCCTATCGCAGGAAGCGGCTGGGTGGCAAGTAAATGCGGAAAAGCGGCCATCTGGTCCCTCAACTCACCGCTCCAGGAAGTCAGAGCATCACACGAAGGATTTGTCAGAGCGAAAATCACCGTTTACAGTTACTACGCACCCCCAAGCTGGGAACTGCGGCGGTTCCAAAACATGCTGGAGGAAATATCAGAAGACGCTCGCAACAGATCTCCCCTCGTCATAGCAGGAGACTTTAACGCCTGGGCCATGGAATGGGGAAGCTAGGAAACCAACGCGAGAGGGACCACCCTGCTAGAAGAGTTCGCGGCGATCGACTTGGGCCTTGCAAACGACGGGCAGGAGCTCACGTAGTGCAAGGCCGGTAGAGGCTCGATTATAGACCTCACCCTGCTCAGCAGCTAACTCTATAGGCTAACCACATGGAAAGTCAGCAATGAATTCACATTCAGCGACCACCAAACAGTACATTTCGAGATCCACGGGATAGGACGGAGAAAACAGCAGCCCAAAACAACAGGCCCCAAATGGAAGGACAACTGCCTAGACAAGGAAACATACACGGATTCCCTACGCCATGCTCGATGGCCTCGTTGCCCCAGTGCAACGGCAGAAGACATGGCACGGCAGCTTATGGAAAACATCTCGGACGCGTGCGAATTATCCATGCCCAGGAGGAAGCCAAACAGAAGAGGAGCACCTTGCTACTGGTGGAACGAGGAAATCAGCGACCTAAGGAAGGCCTGCCTCCGCGCTAGAAGACGCTCCCAACGAGCCCGAGGCCGCCCAGACTTTGCATCTAGGCTGGATGACCTGCGGGCAGCCAAGCGAGACCTCAAAAGAAGTATCAAACAAAGCAAATCCAGCTGCTTCCAGCAAATATGCGACGAGGCCGATGTAAACCCGTGGGGCACGGCTTATAAGGTAGTCACGAAGAAGATACGCAGCCAGCGAACAACCCGTGTGACCTGTCCTACCGCACTCGCCACTATAGTTGAGGCACTGTTCCCCCATCACCCAAGATTGGAGGTCGTCAGCCGCTCACGCAGCACGGAACTTGCGCAGCAGGGGTCGACGGACGAAGTGGTAGTGGCAATCAAGAAGCTAGACGACAAAAAGGCTCCAGGACCAGATGGGGTGCCAAACAAGGCGCTAAAGTTAGCCATGCTGACGAAACCCGACGCCTTCGCCGAGACATACAATAGATGTCTGCAGGACGGTGTATTTCCCAAGAGATGGAAGCGACAGAAATTAATCCTCCTACCGAAAGGGGATAAGCCAATAGAGGAACCCTCGGGATACAGGCCAATCTGCCTACTGGACACGGTGGGAAAGGTTCTGGAGAGGATCGTGTACAACCGACTAATAAGGGTGGTTGAAGAGAAAGAGGCCCTGTCCAAACAGCAATACGGATTTCGTAAGGCTAGATCCACGGTCGACGCAATCATGGCGGTGGTAGATATTGCTACTAAAGCAATAGAGGGTACCCGATGGAGGTGGGGAGACAAGGAGTACTGCGCGGTGTTTACGTTGGACATCCGCAATGCCTTTAACTCAGCAAGCTGGTCTCGAATACTGGAAGCCTTAGACCGAATAGGGATACCGTCCTCCCTTTTCCGTATAATATCCAACTACCTGTCCGATCGACTATTAATTTATGATACGGAAGACGGTACTAGGAGTTACATGGTCGCAGCAGGGGTACCAAAGGGGTCGGTCTTGGGACCACTCCTGTGGAACATAATGTACGACGAGGTGCTCAGAGTACAATTGCCCCAGGGATGCAGAATCATAGGATTCGCAGATGATCTGGCCCTAGTAGTGGTGGGCAAAGAAATAAAAGAAGTAGAAGCGGCAGCGAATGCAGCCATAAGGATCGTGGCCGGCTGGATGCGTGGCGCTAGCCTGGAGCTGGCAGGCCATGAAACAGAGGCTGTGCTTATCACAAGCCGCAAGATAGTTGAGTTTGCTAGATTTCAGGTAGACAGCGTTAGTATCGAGTCAACGGCTTCCATCAAGTATCTGGGGGTCATGTTAGACAACAGGCTTAGCTTTCGTCCTCACGTAGACTATGTTAGCCAGAAAGCGGCAAAAATGCAGGCGGCCCTTTCGAGGATGCTACCAAACATAGGAGGACCTAGAGCAGCTAGACGCCTACTCCTCGCGAGAGTTGTAGCCTCCGTGCTGCTCTATGCGGCACCGATATGGGCATCAGCAGTTGCAAGACAGAAAGGCCTCAGAAGGAAAATGTTAGTCCCCTACAGGCTAAGCGCACTCCGCACTATTTGTGGATTCCGGACGGTGTCGGACGAGGCGGCCACAGTATTGGCAGGCATGCTGTCAGTAGATATACTGGCCAAGGAAATGGAGAACATATACAAAGCACGATTAGCGACAGGCGAAGCTGTCTCAATGGCAACTTGGCAGGAGAGATGGAACACAGCGAACAAGGGGAGATGATGAGCTGATAATAGGCATCCAGAGGGATCTGAGACGATGCGAAAAGGAGCGACGAATAATGGAGACTGCCTAAAATAGGCAACCCATCCCCGCGAAGTAATACTTTGCGGTGATCCCGCGGGGAATGTGGTGTGTGAGTAGGGGGGTGAGTTTAGTACGTAGGTGTTGACGGAGTCAGCGAATCGTGCATACGGTTGGCCCGGGCCATCAGTATCTTACGAAGATTTTCACCTCCATGCCGTAAGCAAAAAAAAAAAAAAAAACATATACAAACACACAAATACACACACACATACACACACACATACACATACACATACACATACACATACACATACACATACACATACACACACACACACACACACACACACACACACACACACACACACACACACACATACACACACATACACACACACACACACACACACACACACACACACACACACACACACACACACACACACACACACACACACACACATACACACACATACACACACATACACACACATACACACACATATACACACACATATACACACATACACACACATACACACACACACACACACACACACACACACACACACATACACACACATATACACACACATACACACACACACACACACACACACACACATATACAGGAGATTGTTTTCATAGAGTGCGGACGCGATTTGTAAATGCTCCGTGAAAATAAACAAATAAACCTGTGAAATTAAAGTGAAGTTAGTGCACGTGTTCAGGGAACCGAGACAGGCCTAAGACACCAAAAGGTGCGTGGTGGTACTCACTGCGAAGCCCGTGCAGACCATTCCTGGGGTGGCGTCTGCAGTTCCACGATCCAGGCGAGGGGAGTGGAGGCGTCTACTTGGCGTGTTTGTGCGCTTTTGTGAGTTTTACCACTCAATTGTATTAGCCGACTCGCAAAGCTATTTGTGCAGTTGGTTGCATTCACTCTAACAGCTGTTAGTAGTGTTGGCTAGCGCAGTTCGCAACCAGCTGATCTGCTCTATAGAGCCAGCTGCCAAACTGCGTAGCGGAGATACCAACCAGGTGATAAGCTGTAACTGGCAGAAAGTACAGCATACTTTCGGCCTTACGCTGTTCTTGCCAAGCATTTAAGCTTTGGAGAAAGAACAGGCAAAGAAGCCGATATCGGTGCTCACTACAGGCTCCAGGGCAAAAAAGGAGCAAAAGGTGGCGTAACAGACTAATTTCCAACCCCCCCGCCGCGGCGGTGCCCATAAAAACGGGGCTCTGGTGACCGAGTCGGAGCGGTATAGCTCCCAGCGGTTAATAGCCAGAGTGAAACCGTTGGCCACCGAGGGACTTTCCTGTAGAGCCCTGATAGTTAGAGCAGGTGCCCAGGTTAAAAATGGAGGATGAGCTGCATGCCTTTGCGCGCCGCTCTGCGCTACAGCGATCACCGCCACACCAGGCGGTCACGCCAGTGCAGCAAAGAGTGGCTGCGTCGTCGCCGGCAAAAGCGTGTGAGGAGCTGCCAAGAACGCTAAGAGGCACGATTGAGAAGATGGGCTTAGTCCTAAACGGCTTAACGGCGCTGTTCAACGGACAACGCCACATTAACGGGCTGATGCGAGAGGAACTCGCGAGAGTAGAAAGCCTGCAGAAGGTGGCGCTCAAGCTCTGTGCGCCGGAAACGAAGTGTGACGAGGCGCAAACGACGCCGTCATTAGCCAGACGTGCGGAGCCGAACGTGCTAAAGACGCGCCCAACGAAGCTCGGGGGCCAAAAGGAGGCAAGCACGCCCAAACGGCCGAGGGATGGCATGCCAGAGCAGCGCAGAACTCCCTCCAAGAAGGCTAAACGCCAGGGTCAAAACCCAGCGAAGCAGGTGGTGCTCACTCATCAAAAGACAGCCCCTGCAAACTCCAACCTAGCTGGCCATAATGGCAACCCAGAGAGCTGGACAGCAGTGAACGGACGTAAGCGAACGCAAGCGAACGCAGAAGCGTCCCAGAGCCGACGCCATTACAGTCCACGGAGTGGGTGACTGCACATATGCCGATATGCTCAGGCTCGTGAAGAGCGACCCGGCCCTCAAGCACCTAAGTGGCGATGTGCATGGCATTCGCAAGACCGCGAAAGGCGATCTTCTGCTGCGCCTCAATAGGAAGCCGGAGCACTCCGCAGATGAACTTCAAGAAGCTGTGGGAAAGGCATTGGGTGACCGGGCGGTAGTAAGAACGCTGACCGAAACGTCCCAGGTGGAGATCAAGGACCTGGATGAGCTGGCGACTAAGGAGGAAGTGCTCGAAGCGATAAAAAGTGCCTTACAAGACGACTCCTTACCGATTGAAACGATCAAATCGCTGCGACCAGCATTTGGCGGCCAGCAAAGGGCCACAGTTACTCTCCCAGCGCCAAAAGCCAGGACGCTCGTCGAGAAGGCCAAGGTGAGGATCGGATGGGTTTTCTGCCGTATTCGTGCAATAGACCAACCAAAGCGATGCTTTAAATGCCAGGGTTTTGGGCACATTGCAGCGAACTGCACCAGCGGAGACGATATGAAAGGCGCATGCTTCAGATGCGGGGACACAGGTCACGAAGCAAAGAGCTGAACCAAGCCACCAAAATGTAGCCTTTGCATACGGAAAGGAGAAAAATCAACGGACCACGCTACATGAAGCTTTAAATGTCCGGCGTATCGCGAGGCAGTACGCAAAATGAAATGTTAAGGCTACTTCAAATAAACCTTAACCATTGCATAGCTGCTCAAGCCATCTTGGAGCAGACTGTTAGGGAGATGTGCATTGATATTGCCATTATCAGCGAACCCCACCACCGAGAAACCAACTGCCCGAGAATATGGACCGAGGATCAGGATGGAAAAGCTGCGCTCTGGGTATGTGGCGACCCATCGACATCGCTGCCAAAAACAAAGTCCTTTACTGGGTTTGTACGCGCACAATACGGCAGCCTGTGGATATACAGCTGCTACCTGGCCCCAAGCATGCAGCTCTGCGAATTAACAGCTGCATTAGATGCATTAGTAGATGACGCAAGGGGGCGGAAGGTTATTATTGCTGGTGACTTCAACGCCTGGGCAGTGGAATGGGGCAGCCAAGCAACTAACGCAAGAGGTCGTGCCCTGTTGGAAAGCTTCGCAGCCCCAGATATAGCCCTACTAAACTTCGGCTCGGAAAATACCTTCACTCGAGGTGGTATCGGATCTATAATCGATCTTACCTTCGCAAGCTCGTCACTTTTTAGCGCAACAAAATGGCAACTAAGCGACTTATACACCGCAAGCGACCACTCCGCAATAATATGCACGATTGGTGAAGGAACTGCAGCCAGCACTAGAAGCCTAAGTCGGGAAGCTTACCGCCTGGATACTTTCGACCCCGTGGCCTTTTCGAATGCAGTCCACTCGCTTGTCACTGCCGGCAACGCAGAGAGAAGAGCCTCCCAAATGGCATGCCAGCTATCGCGTGCCTGTGACGAGAGCATGCAAACCCGGAAAACGTTTCGGCGCCACCATGTACCCACGTACTGGTGGAACGAAAATATTGCCGAAGCACGGCGGAACTGCATCCAAGCCAGGAGGAGATACCAGCGAGCCCGAGGTAGACCCAACTATGCCGAACAGCAGCTAAGGTATCAGAGTGCCAGAAAAATGCTAAAAAAGTCCATAAGAGATAGCAAACGAGAATGTTTCCTGGAGCTATGCGACTCAGCCGAATATGATCCTTGGGGCAAGGCGTACAAAACTGTCGTTAAGAGACTCTACGCCGGCAAACAAGCGCAGCCTTCTGACCCAAGTGAGCTGAAGTTGATTGTGGAAACGCTATTCCCAATCAGACCCGACGTATTACATACGCAAGCCATACCATCGAGCCACGTAGCAGCCATGCCGTCTCTCATCGACGAAGTCTCAGTCGAAGAGGTGCTGACGATCGCCAGAAGCCTAAAGCCCAGTAAGGCACCGGGTCCGGACGGAATCCCCAACCGAGCACTGAAACTAGCCATGTCCTTGCAGCCCGCGCAGTTCGTGCAGTTTTTAACATGTGCCTAATGGAGAAAACTTTCCCCACAATATGGAAACTCCAAACGCTAGTTTTATTACCGAAGCCTGGTAAGCCGCCCGATGACCCATCGTCATACAGGCCGATTTGCCTCCTGGACACGTTAGGCAAAGTGCTGGAGAAGCTAATCTGCAACAGGCTTCAGGTAGCTGTCGACAACAATGGTGGCCTGTCCCAAAGCCAATTTGGTTTCACCAAGGCAAAGTCTACAATAGACGCTCTGGAGAAAGTGGTCGGCATAGCAACAAACGCCATCCAAGGATCGAGATGGAAAAGCGGCACAAAAAAGTACTGCCTCATCGTCACGCTGGCGCTGGATGTTAAAAACGCCTTTAACACAGCCAGGTGGGACAAAATATTGGATGCATTGTCAACGTTCCGCGTCCCATATTATCTCCAGGAGACGATACGCAGCTACTTCACTGGAAGACTGCTGCAATACGACACCGCAGACGGCCCTACTACACATCAAGTGTCCGCTGGAGTGCCCCAAGGCTCAGTTCTAGGACCCCTCCTCTGGAACATCATGTACGATGGCATCCTCCGACTGGAACTCCCGATCGATACAGATAGATGCAGACGGAGAACCGCGGATTTTTAGGTAGCAAGAACATGCCTGTGAAGCAATGCTTCGCGGCCGTTCCGCAGGCAATCCACGCTACCTAAACAATACCCCAATACCCCAACTATAACCTAAGCTAAAAAATAAGAAGAAATAAACTGAATACAAAAAATAAAAAAAAACACACATATACACACACACATACACACACACACATACACACACACACACATACACACACACACACACACACATACACACACACACACATACACACACACAAATACACACACACATACACAGGCAAACAACGAAGGCAAAGAATACGAAAAGAGCCACCAACTCGTAACACTGCAGTTACCGAAAACGGTCGCCGTGTGGACAATAACCATGCACGACCGGCGGCGCTTCCCAAGGAGGGAACCACTAAAGAGAGCACGTGGCAGCAAGTCAACCGCCGACGAAAAAAGCCAAGTAAAACTTCAAACAGACCAGATGCCCTGCTAGTCAAGTGCAAGGACACGGCTTCATATGCCGAGGTCCTTAGGGCAGTGCAAAAGGACGAATCTCTGCAAAAATACAGAGAAAATGTCACTAAAATACGGCGAACAGCCGCTGGAGAGCTGTTGCTACAGATGGAAAAAGCAGGAGACGATGCGACAGCCAAACTGCTCAAGGCCGTACAAGAGAAGATGGGAGAACTCGCGGAGGTCAAAGCAATCTTTGAAAAAGCCATGATAGAGGTCAAAGATATACCCGAGTGGTGCTCAAATACCGATGTTTTGGATGCAGTTTTTGCAAAAATCGACGGGGACATCCCCGCAGAAGCCACCCCCAAGCTGCGAGCAGCATACCGGGGAACCCAGACGGCCAGACTCCTGCTACCTAAAGAATTAGCCGAACAGCTGCTGTTAATCGGGAAAATAAGAATCGGATGGGCAATCTGCCGCATTCGACTTAAAACGGACCCCAGGAGATGTTTCAAGTGCCTAGAATTCGGGCACATCGCAACCAGATGCAGAAACAGCCAGGACGAAACAGGCAAGTGCTACAACTGCGGTGGAGCAGAGCATGCATCAAAAGCATGCCGAGAGGAACCAGCGTGCATCCTATGTACCCGTAAGGGGCAGAAGAACACGGGACATAACACCCTTAGCAGGTCATGTCCGTTATTCTTAAAGGCCGCAAATAAAAGGAATTCAAAATGAAGCTACTACAGCTTAATTTAAACCACTGCAGAGCAGCGCAGGAGCTACTAACCCAAACAGCCAGAGAGATACGAGCCGACGTGGCACTACTGAGCGAACCATACGCAGCAATGTCTGAAGACAGTTGGGTCCAAAACACCGAACGTGGTGCTGCTGTATGGAGCTGCGGAAACCCACCACTCCTAGTGAACGACAGGAAGACGGCCCTGGGATACGCAAGAGCCAAGATCGGCGGCATCTATTGGTATAGCTGCTATATGGCCCCCAGCGTCCAACTCGATGAATTTGCACGAATGCTCGATGAACTAGTGGCGGACGCTCAAACGCACTCCCCACTGGTCATTGCCGGCGATTTCAACGCGTGGGCAGTGGATTGGGGAAGTGCCAGGACGAACCCACGAGGTTGCACGCTGCTAGACGCCTTCGCAGCCCTTAACGTAACACTGCTGAACACCGGGACCGAGCACACCTTCATCAAGGCAGGACGCGGCTCAATTATTGACCTGACGTTTGCCAGCCCCTCAATAGCAAGACGGACCACATGGGAGGTGTCCCAGCTGTATACGCATAGCGACCACCAGGCCATTGTCAGCAATACTGATGGCGGACAACCAAACCCGACGGGCAGAACACACCACATCGCTTGGGACCCTGAGACGCTCAATAAAGAGGCACTCTTATCGTTTTTTGAACCCACCGCAATCACTGGAAACGCAGAACAGCTCGCTAACTGCCTAACACGGGAGATGCAACAAGCCTGCGATGCAGCGATGGCGAGGAAGAAGAAAGGAGGTAACAAGCACAAGCCAGTCCGATGGTGGAATGGCGAAATAGAGGATGCGCGAAAAAGGTGCCACACAGCAAGACGCATATACCAGCGCGCAGCAAGAAGAGCGCGACGGGAAACAGCAAACCTGGCCCTGGAGCACGAAGCCGAAGAAGCTCGCGCAGCCTACCACTCCTGGCGAGCTATGCTCACAAAGGCTATCAAGCGAAGCAAGCGGCAATGCTGGATGCAACTCTGCGACGAAGCCGATACCCAGCCCTTCGGACAAGCCTACAAAACGGTAATGGGCAAACTCGCAAGAGGACCCGTACCGACCTGCCCAGAGCATCTAAAGCAGATAGTGGAGACACTGTTCCCGCGCCAGATGGAGCTACGCCACAACCCTCCAGCCGTAGGCACGTCGGTGGTGCCTCCCATCGACACAGAAGAGATAAGTGCCGCGCTAAAACGCATTAAATCAAACAAAGCGCCAGGACCCGACGGCATCCCCAATGCAGCGCTGAAGACCATCGCTAGCGCCCACGCAGACACAGTCGTAAATGTGTTCAACCGGTGCATTGCAGAAAGAACCTTTCCAACGTGCTGGAAGTTGCAGAGACTGGTCCTCATCCCTAAAGCTGGAAAGGACCCACAGGACCCCTCTGCCTACAGGCCACTCTGCATGCTGGACTCCACGGGCAAGCTCTTCGAGCGCATCATCTGCGATCGTCTGGAGAAGGAGATCGCTGATCGCTACGGACTCTCGGACCAGCAGTTCGGTTTCCGAAAACACAGGAGCACTGTCGACGCTATCAAGTTGGTAGCAGACACTGCACGGAAGGCCATAGAAGGCACGCGATGGCGCGGCGGATCCAAGAAGTATTGCCTTGTGACAACGCTAGACGTAAAAAACGCGTTTAACTCGGCAAGCTGGCCAAATATACTCCTGGCACTCTCCAGGCTGCAAATCTCCGAGTACCTTATCAGCCTTGTTGCCGGATACTTCAAGGACCGGGTACTCATATATGACACGACTGCAGGACGACGCAAGTACGCCATTACTGGGGGCGTTCCTCAAGGATCGGTGCTTGGACCCCTGCTTTGGAACGTGATGTATGACGGAGTGCTCCGACTTGCTCTACCACCTGGCTGCAGCATCGTAGGCTTCGCAGACGACATCGCAATCGTCACGGTGGCGAAAGAGAAAGCGCAGGTGGAGAGAAAAACAAATGAAGCAGCCCACAAGGTGACTAGGTGGCTTGTAGAAAATGGCCTCAACTTAGCTGCGCAAAAAACAGAGGCAGTCCTCATCAGTAGCCGGAAGCAAGTGGAAACCGCCATCATCACAGTGGATGGAACTGAGGTAGTTTCCAAGCCTTCTATAAAATATCTAGGCGTCTTGCTGGATCACAGGCTCAGCTTCAAGGAGCATCTTAAATACGCAGGTGGAAAGGCGAGTAGAGCTATAAATGCACTATCTGGCATAATGGCGAACACTGGAGGCCCTAGACAGCGCAGCAGACGGCTGATCTGCAACGTGGTCCAGTCGATGCTCCTCTACGCGTCATCGATCTGGGGACCAGCAATGAGGATCCCCTCCTACAGCCACAAATG
The DNA here is from genome assembly GCA_035045725.1 of Drosophila ezoana. Taxonomy (NCBI): domain Eukaryota; kingdom Metazoa; phylum Arthropoda; class Insecta; order Diptera; family Drosophilidae; genus Drosophila; species Drosophila ezoana. The sequence goes on from JAWNOU010000127.1 coordinate 1,591,988, forward strand.
CAGGGCATCGTACAGAAGATGCGCACTCCGAGTCCTCTGCGCCTTTCGGACCGTCTCAGACGACGCAGCTCTAATGCTGGCCGGAATGCCCCCGCTGGATCTACTTTCAACAGAAGACCGCACCGTAGCACGCAGCCGGGAGACAACACTAGCAGAATGGCAAGCACGATGGGTGTCTTCCCCCAATGGCAGCTGGACCAAACGCATAGTCCCGGACCTACGGCCGTGGGTAAGCAGGAAGTGCGGACAAACCGACTTCTACTTGACCCAGCTACTGACAGGACATGGATGCTTTAAATCCTATCTCTTTAGGTTTAGGCATGAGACGGATCCGTTTTGCACACACTGTGCGCGGACCATAGAGGACGCAGAACACGTCTTTTTTGTCTGTCCCAGATTTTCTGCTGAACGGGAAGAGCTAAGCCAAAGTATTGGGAGAAATTTTACAGTCACTGACTTAATAAATATCCTACTTAGCTCGCAAAACAATTGGGTTGCAGTAACCCACATGGCTGCAGAAATCATCAAATCCTTGCGTCGCGCTGAAAGACAGCGCAATTCAAGTTCTAACTCTAGATAAGATCCTAGAAGAGGCTTTCATGCCATCTCCCCCTCGTGAGGTAATACTTAGCGGTCGTTCCGCGAGAGGGAAACGGAGAGTAGGTGGTGGTTTTAGTGGGTGAAAGTCCCACACTTTTCGGCTTTAAATGCTTTCCCCCTATTAAAAAAAAAAAAAAAAAAAAAAAAAAAAAACACACACATACACACACACATACACACACACATACTACACACACACACTACACACACACACTACACACACACACTACACACACACACTACATTACAAACACACACACACACACACACACACACATATACACATACATATTTATTAATATACGCATCAATGTATATAGATATATATGTATATATAAATACTATAAATAATTGTAATTGTAATTTAATTATAATGTTAACAATAACAAGAAACAATAGTACAGAAACGTTAACCAAATACCACGCAAACAATACCTACAACGGCAACTGCAACAATAGCTGCTCGGAATAACATCTATAAGTATATAGACAGCATATATATATGCTGTGACCTACGACCTGTAACCTGTAACCTGTAACTCAACGATTGGTAGACCATCTAGATGTTGTTCCAAATGCTAGTTACACATTTTTTTTATATTTGATGCTTCGTCAACAATACAACACATACGATTTCCAACAACAAAAAGAAAACACGCATGTGTAAATTGTTACCAATTACAGAAAAGAAGGTACATTTTTTGTAATGTGTTGCATATATGAAAAGCAAACTAAAAAAGGCAAAATACAAAAGCAAGCAAACAAAAACCACTAAATCTAAATTGAGACCCAACAGCAACAGCAGCAACAACAAACCGCTTTGAAAACTATTTCATCATTTTTAATTATTGATTGATTAATTATAAATGTATATGTATTAAAACTAAAAACCAAACAAAAACGCAAACAAAACATGAAACGCAAAAAGGCAAAACAAAAAAAATGTATAAAAATTCCATTAAACAAATATTGAAAAAGCAAAAAAAAAAAAACTTAATTATATATATATACTAGCAGGTATAGCCCGGCCTTGCCCGTGGCACGTATGTTATAAAATCAATGTTCTCAGAAAGCTTTGAAAATGATTTTGAAACTAAGCGGACGGTAAACAAACTACTTTCATATGAAAGTTTTCCGCCCTTTTACCACTGTTGCAAGTGGAATTTCTCAAATCGCTGAAACACGTATTCATCATATTATTATGTAGAGCTTTGAAAATAAGTTTGATGCAAAGCGGACAAAACTTAAAATTCACCAAAAAAATCGTTAAAATGCACTTTCCACCGAAGGAGTTTAGATTTTACGAAATATGTGAAACACGTCTTAAATGATTTCTTGTGTGATCCTTGAAATGAATTTGAGGGTGAAACGACATCCACCAAATCTTTGACCCCCCTTTCCACCAAGGAGGAATACATTTTTGGAAAAGTGTGAAACACCCCTCAAATGAATTTGAACAAAGAACTTTGAAATTAAGTTTGAGGCCAATCGAATGGTAAACAAAAAAGTTTCGTACAAATGTTTTTCGCGATTTTTCCATACTTGCGGGTGGAATTTCCCAAATCGCTAAAACACGTATTCATTAAGTTATTATGTAGAGCTCTGAAAATAAGTTTGAGGTAAATCGGACAAAACTTAAAACTGCACTAAAAAAATCTTAGAATCGCATATCTACCGAGGATGCATTGATTCTGCGAAAAATGTGAAACACGTCTCAAATGATTTTTCATATAGATCCTTGAAAATGAATTTGAGGGTGAAACGACATCCACCAAATCCTTGACCCCCCTTTCCACCAAGGAGGAATACATGTTTGGAAAAGTGTGAAACACCCCTCAAATGAATTTGAACAAAGAACTTTGAAATTGAGTTTGAGGACAATCGGATGGTAAACAAAAAAGTTTCATACAAACGTTTTTCGCGATTTTTCCATACTTGCGGGTGGAATTTCCCGAAACCCCGTCTTAAAGTGCACCTTCATCACATAAGGTAACTACAGTGAAAATTTCAGCTTCCTAGCTCTTACGGTTTGGGCTGTGCGTTGATCACCAATCAGTCAGTCAGTCAGTCAGGACAAACAGTTTTATATATAGAGATATATATAAATTATATTTGAGATATACATATATAGTGAGAGCGCAAAGGAGTGATGTAGATGGAGAGAGCAGCGTATTAATACTAAACATATAAAATTCATTATATAATTAACTATCTAAAAAAAGATGGCGGATGCAAAGCAAGTTGCGCGTTTTTCATTTTATGTTTTTATTTTGGTCCCAATACTAAAAGCGAAATATTTTATGTGTACTTTTAAATCGATTTGAGTTTTGATGAACACATATATTTATAAAGATGTAAATTATGTCATATGCGAACATACAAGATTCTTTTGGGTATACGCACATTTTAAACATAATAACGTTGCTAAACATGAAAGCCTGCAAACGTTATAATATATATGGTTTGTCGCTAGGTTCTTACTGCTTTAAGCGTTATTTAGTTTTTCTTCGTTTATGTTAAAAAGAAATTAACGGGCATACATAAAAGTTATTTTAATTTTGCTTTCTTCCTTTTAGTAATTAAAGATTTATTAAATCCAATTACAATAATACATATGTAGATATAAATTTTGTTGTTAGCATTAGCCATTACTCAAGCAAAATGCAAAACAAAAGAAAACAAGTAAGAGGTTCTAGTCGGGAGCTCCCGACTAGGGGATACCCTGAACCCTCATATTCCAACACCAAATGCAGCGCGCGCTTATAGATAGAGAGTAGCGGGGAGGTGGCGATAGGTATAAAATGAAAGATAATCGATATATATATACTTTATTAGAAGCAACATGTCAAGTTTGGTAACTCTAGCTCTTATTATTTACCAAAATTGCTTAAAAAACAGGATATCGATATACATTTTTATCGATTACTTGGAAACGGGGCAAGTTATCGATTATCGGAAACAAACTCGATCTGCGTAGGAACTAGGAGCATCTACATCTAAAATTTCAAGTCTCTAGCTCTTATAGGTTCTGAGATCCTTGCGTTCATACATACGGACGGACGGACGGACGGACGGACGGACGGACAGACAGACGGACATGGCTAGATCGACTCGGCTATTAATGCTGATCAAGAATATATATACTTTATGGGGTCGGAGATGCTTCCTTCTGCCTGTTACATAATTTGGATTTTGCACAAAAACATAACCTTTTACATTTTTAGGGTGGGGAAAAAAAAAAAAAAAAAAAAGGAGATGAGAAAATAATAAACGAAAAAAAGAATGAATAAAAAAAAAAAAACAAAGAAACTGAAACACAACGAAGGAGAATAGGTGAAATGGGGATAAGAATTGTGAGGGTGGAGAAATATGTGTGGGGGGGGGGGGGGGGGTTTTTTTTATAATTATTTATTTTTTTTATATTTAAATTTTATTTTTGGGGGGTGGGGGGGGGTGGGGGGGGGGGGGGGGGTTGGGTGGTTTGTAGGGGGTTTTTTTTTTTTTTTTGGGGGGGTTTTGAATATATATACTTTATGGGGTCGGAGATGCTTCCTTCTGCCTGTTACATACATTTACATTTTGCACAAAAACATTATACCCCTTTTACCCATTTTTAATGGGTTCAGGGTACAAAAATCATGCTCAAAAAATCCGATTAATTTGAGAGGTGTCTTACACGTGGCTTTCCTGTGGGCTTTTATAACATAAACTGATTGAAAATAGGTTTAGAGGGTGTAATGGTTTTATGCAAATTTGTGTAACAGGCAGAAGGCGTGGTGAGTGAAAGCAAAGATTTTATTATTTCAAACGTGGTACAAGCTATTGTAATTTAGGCATAAGAGACAAAAAGATATATGCATATCGTAATCAGTCGTGCACGTAGGTAAGAATGATGGACGATAATACCTAGTTTTGCTTTGTTAACAGAGCGTATCACAAGTTTGACAAAATCTGTCTTTACAGGAAGAATACAGTGTTAAGTTTAAAATGACATCCATGATAATACATGTGTAAATTAACCACGTCGTTGACAGTGTATAAGTCAATAATGAACGAAGATTTAATCACGAAATTTGTAACAATATAGCTTGCCTCGATCAACAAGAGCTCTTCATAATTGCACAACATATGTGAACTGCAGTTAATGAACGGATTTGAAAATACCCATGTAGATGTTCTATCTATTTTTACAGCCCTTGCCTTGATTGCATATGCGCAGTTGTCTTTCGGTGAAGCGCAAGAACTGTGCTCCATAAACAAGTTACCAGAGTCGGAGACCTCCGCACAGACGATCAGTTGCCTATGTGCAGTCAAAGTGATTGCACGCGCAGCAGCATTCAACGACGCCCAAAACACCATCAATTTAGTGCAGACTCCAAGAGATTCAAGCATCAGTGAGAGATAAAAACTAAGTCAATCTTTCAAATACGAAGCGCAGTGACCATAGCCAACTGTGACCTCTATTAATACCAGAGAAATGTCAACAATACAAACTGGTGAGTATCATCGGAGCATGATCCGCTATTGATAGAGAGCTAAGAGGAGGGCAGCGCGATGCGTTGATGCGATTGCAGTCATTAAAAAGCGGCGCCTATCTCGTTATCATTATACATTAGAGAGTAAATAAACTTTTCCATTAAACTATAAAAAGTTCTCGGTAGCATTCCGCCCAATCTGCTGGGCCGTACACTTACCCATGAGCACGTGGCTCTGGACTTTGAGCACTTTTATAAGCCACCGCCGGCGGATTTTGAGAATGAATTACAGCAAAAGATTAGCATGACAACGCTGGGTTACGTTCGTTTGTACCCGTATTCAAGCAGGGAGAACGTGCGCTTTTACGACGAGGAGGCTCTAGAAGCATCTAGAAAGGATGTTCTTCTCTATAAGAAGCATGGGGGCGGCGCCATCGTGGAGAACAGCAGCTATGGACTGAAACGCAATCTGGAATTCATTGTGGATTTGGCCAAGACAACGGGTGTGCATTTCATTGCTGGCACCGGTCATTATATACACGCTACTCAGGATACCACGCACACAAATCTCACAGTCGAGCAGATGACAGATCTCTACACTAGGGATATTCTTACTGGCATCGATGTGAAAGGTCGCACTGTGAAATGTGGTTTCATTGGCGAGGTGGCTAGCGTGTATCCTGTACAAGGTGAGCAGAAGATCGTCGAACTGCAAGTTGATTATACCCTTAAACTTTACAGAGTTCGAAAGACATGCCCTTCTTGCCGCTGGCGAGATCCAGGAGGTTTTGGGCTGTGGCGTGTCACTGCATCCCCATCGTGTATCCAAGGCACCGTTTGAAATCATGCGCCTCTATCTTGAGGCCGGAGGGCATGCTAACAAATGTGTCATGTCCCATTTGGATCGTAAGCAGTTGATTTTGCATCATGGACTTCTTCTAACAGTCCTTCCCTTTTAGGCACAATTTTCGACATGGACGAGCTACTAGAGTTTGCCAAGCTGGGCTGCTACCTACAATACGATCTCTTTGGCACAGAGTGCTCCTACTATCAGCTTAACTCAACAGTGGACATGATTTCAGATGGCCAGCGCATTGAAAATCTCGTCAAGTTAATAAATGAAGGATTCGTTGACAGGCTTCTGATGTCGCACGACATACACACAAAGCATCGCCTAGTAAGCCACAATGTTGTTGTGATTATAAACACATGATTATATCTCGATCTATTTTTTTTTTAATTTAGACTTCCTATGGTGGACACGGCTACCATCACATTCATATGAATATTCTACCACGCATGTTTCAGCGCGGTGTAACCCTCGAGCAGGTGAAGCAAATGACTGTCACCAATCCGGCAAACTGGCTGAGCTTCAATGCTTAGAAAGATTATTAGTGAACTTTGCACCACCGTTCGCGGATAAGAGTCTGTTTTGATTCCATATTTAATTTTGACTATTTGTTTGCATCTCTGTTTAGTGGGTTGTTTTGTTCATGTTATGATAAGATAAGCTATGTTGTTTTTGAGAACCCAAAATAAAAAATATTGGGAGTCTTAAAATATGTTTATTTTTACTGTGCTTATCTTCCATTTTGAGGCTAAAACATTTCAGCAGAAATTTCCATAGCAAGTAAGACAGTAACCAGCTTAAGGTTTAAAGGCAGTTCAAAAAGTCTTGTGATTTTTATGAACAAATGAATAGAAAAGAAGGTTGGTAAAAAATAAATTAGTATTGAGAAATAGGACAAAGATCGTGACTGATAACACTTTCTGCAAATGATGCGAAGAACGCACATTTTTTGGGTCCGATCTTCTCTCAAGATCTGGACTTTATCCTTAAATCCAGATCAATATACAGAAAAGAGTTCTAATCCTTTATAGAGTGACAAGAAGCTTACTTTATATTATTTAAGGATTTCTGCTAATATACCAAACATAAAAATTTAGCGGATAAATATTTATCGATCATCTGATTGAAATTACTACTATATTTATGCTCCTCCCGTTGGCCATAAAAATAGATTTTTCTTACCGATCACCCCATAACCTCGCAATATTACCCACCAAAACTATTTGGCAGAGCAAAACGACAGAGCTTCTATTGATGGTGCTAAAATAGCAAATACAATAATCGTTGTTATTCATTAACGGTTACAAAACGGGGCTTATCAGCGGTCGCCAAGCGAGATCTCATAAAATACCTGGTCTATCGACACAAAAGGTGCCGTTTTATGATCATATATATATTTTTTATACCCTGAACCCATTAAAAATAGGTGAAAGGGTAGTATGTATTTGTGCAAATGTATGTAACAGGCAGAAGGAAACATCTCCGTCCCCATAAAGTATATATATTCTTGATCAGCATCAACAGCCGAGTCGATCTAGCCATGTGCGTCTGTCTGTCCGTCCGTCTGTCCGTCCGTATGTATGAACGCAAGGATCTCAGAACCTATAAGAGCTAGAGGCTTGAAATTAGCTGTAGGTCCTCCAAGTGCCCGCGCACATCGAGTTTGTTCCGAATAGTATATATATCTGCATTTGGTGTTGGATGAAGAGGGTTCAGGGTATCCTCTAGTCGGGAGCTCCCGACTAGAACTTCTTGCTTGTTTTTTACTCCTATAGAGGGTATAATAAATTGTTCATGAATCGTGCTTCATACTGCAGGAGGCATATCAGGACACATATGCTTGACCATTAAGACTGCTCGTAAATCTATATATAGGTTTAGAGCTACCTTGATGATGTTGATTTTAATTTGAGCCGTACTTATCATGAAGGGAGTTAATATGCTAGATTTGCCCTTATCAGCCTTCTCTCTCATATAAATGACAAGCAACCATCGGTCAAATTCAGAATTCTATATAAAAAGTTTTCTTTCTTAAATATTGTTACTTGCTTACATACATATAAGCGAAATTATCATATATGTACTGCTATGTGAATTATCGGTTCAAAACAGAGTTCTTAAACAAACATTCAAGTAAAATTTTATCTGCAGCGGACCAATGAATAATATTTTATTTAATATGCTATATTTCTGCAAGTGTATTTGGTGTTCGGTATTCTATAGATGCCTGTTCTTTTGTTTTCCAGTTGATTTGCTTTTATAAATGTATATAATGTCTTCTCATTCCGTGCAGTTGTTCGCGGCTGCTCGTAGTCACTAGAGGTACTACTTAAATTAATAAGCCGGAACCGGGATAACTAAAGCGGAATATCGCCAACATGTCACAGCCGGGAAAAGGGGAAGCGCAGAATAGCAAGAATGGCTCAGCAGCTTATAGAGCGAATGGCGCCGTGGAGAACAGTAAGTCGGAAATAGTGGCTCCACCAAGCACAACGCGACATGTCTCGTGCGGAGGTGAGGAAATCGTTGATCCCTTCTGTGACCCCAAAAGTCCGAGGCGCATTTCTTTCCATGATGTTACATCGGCCGCCTTTTTGATAAAAGGTGGAGTGGAGCGCACCCCGTGTCCAGTAAGTTTTCAGATGAAGTCGAGAATGAAGCTTAATAACTCATTGCAGAGGTCCACATCGTCAGACACATATGGCATGGATTTATTTTTGAAAAAGGACTTTTTGCAATATACAGGCAGGTAAGTCAGTGCTCTAAGTAGACCTAAAGAACTTGATACTAGTTTTGCATTAATCGCGTAATGTTTTAATTTATAATCTGAAATTCGAAGTTCTTGTTTAAAAATAAGAGTGATCTAGCCGGGAGGGCCCCTCTAGAAGGAACCCTGTATTCAGTGCCTGCTGCTAGGCATTCCATTATTCCTTAATACATACATGTCGCAAGTTGTGATCTTTGTGTAGCTGTCTCTTTAAGAAAAAGCATTCTCGAAAGACTTCCGTGCCTGCATTCCAATATATTAGAATGTTTTGGAGCTTGATAAATTTGAATATATATCAAAGGATAGGCCAAGCCTTTAAAAATTGGCGCTTTTTTGGGAGTGCGTCTTGTGTTATTTTAAATGTGAAATATTTGTAAAACATGTATGTCTTCTGTATATAATATATTCTGAAACCGACGTTTATCGATACTATTATTTTATTCTGCGTATGATAGACAAGAATATAAATTTGAAGTTGCATCTTGGATATATATATATTTTTATATATGCCACTTTGTGCCTGCTACATACATTCAAATCATCATACCTTTTTATACCCTGATCCCATTAAAAATGGGTTAAAAGGGTATATTGTATTTGTGCAAAGTGCAAATGTATGTAACAGGCAGAAGGAAGCATCTCCGACCCCATAAAGTATATATATTCTTGATCAGCATCAATAGCCGAGTCGATCTAGCCATGTCCGTCTGTCTGTCCCTCCGTCCGTCCGTATGTATGAACGCAAATTTTATATATAGGTGCTCCTAGTTCCTGCGCAGATCGAGTTTGTTTCCGATAATCGATAACTTACTCCGTTTCCAAGTAATCGATCAAAATGTATATAGTCTTGTTTTTTAAGCAATTTTGGTAAATAATAAGAGCTAGAGTCACCAATCTGGACATGTAGCTTCTAGAATAGTGTATATATTTGCATTTGGTGTTGGAAGAAAAGGGTTTAGGGTATCCCCTAGTCGGGAGCTCCCGACTAGAACCTCTTACTTTTTTTAATGGGTGCAGGGTATAACTAATTTCTTGTTTATGGAACTCTTTATAATAATAACATGGTACATATTTATGTTTATTGTCTGAAATGAGATTTTTCGTTTAGCGATAAGTTTTGTACAAATAATAGGCGCACATTAGATTAATAGAAACACCGAAATAAATGATCGATTGTGCTTTATATTATTTTTATACCCTGAACCCATTGAAAATGGGTAAAAAGGGAATATTGTATTTGTGCAAAGTGCAAATGTATGTAACAGGCAGAAGGAAGCATCTCCGACCCCATAAAGTATATATATTCTTGATCAGCATCAATAGCCGAGTCGATCTAGCCACGTCCGTCCGTCTGTCCGTCCGTCCGCCCGTCCGTCCGTCCGTCCGTATGTATGAACGCAATGATCTCAGAACCTATAAGAGCTAGAGACTTGAAGTTTTAGCTGTAGGTCCTCCAGGTGCCCGCGAGGATCGAGTTTGTTTCCGATAAACGATAACTTGCCCCGTTTCTAAGTAATCGATAAAAATGTATATCGAAATCCCGTTTTCTAAGCAATTTTGGTAAATAATAAGAGCTAGAGTCACCAAACTTGACATGTAGCTTCTAGAATAGTATATATATATCGAGTATCTTTCATTTTATACCTATCGCCACCTCCCCGCTACTCTCTATCTATTAGCGCGCGCTGCATTTGGTGTTGCAATAAGAGGGTTCAGGGTATCCCCTAGTCGGGAGCTCCCGACTAGAACCTCTTACTTGTTAATTTAATAATAGCTTTTTAACTATTAGTTAAACTAACTATTCAGTTAATTCATTTAATGCTAATTAAAACGTTTTTAGTAGTGATTATATATTTTTATCTTGAACCGTCTATTGGCTGAGTGTGTTATCAAATAAAATACTTATTAATAATCACGTAATTGAAATCGATTGGAATTTAGAAAATATTAAACACTTACTGCGATAAGATTGCATTAAGTTGATTTCATAATAATGATTAATTAATTTCTTGCTAATTAGTTTCACTTACTAGGCGTGGTACGGCATTATCATTTGCATAGTACGTGCCGACAAAATATCTGGGAAACCACGCACATATCAGCAATTAAAAAGCAACGTTTTAATTAAATTTAAATTATTTGATTTCTAGCTTTAAAGAACGGGGAGCTAGGTATACACTTCTCTGCCTTTCTGAGGATCAAAAACGCATGGGAGTAATCAGTGCCTCGTTGGGAAATCATGCTCTGGCACTGTGTTACCATGGCTGGAAATTGTCAATACCTGTCACCGTGGTGATGCCAAAAGCAGCGCCCATTATGAAAATACAAAAGTGTCGCAATTACAAAGCTCGCGTGATAGTTGAGGGTCAGGATATGGGGGAGGCTAAGTCGTTGGCCATGCGCATGGCACGAGAACAACAACTGTTATATGTAAATGGCTATGATCACCCACACATTATGGCCGGACAAGGTACCATTGGCCTAGAAATTCTGGAGCAGGTGCCAGAGCCAGATGCAGTTGTGGTGCCGGTGGGCGGTGGCGGACTTATCGCAGGCATTGCGACAGCTGTTAAAGCGCTCTCGCCCAAGACAAAAATAATTGTAAGTACACAAATATACTTGACACTTATTCAATGGGCAAGCAAAATTTCTCTAGGGTGTTGAATCAGAGAAGTGTGCGAGCTTTACACGTGCAATGGAACATAAAGGGCCTATAAGTACGCCCATCAAAAACACGTTAGCTGATGGCTTGGCCGTTCCCAAGGTCGGAGTTAACGCATACGCCACAGCATTGCCACTAATTGACCGCATGGTGGTGGTGAAAGAGGAGTGGATAGCGGTGGCCATCTTACGTCTGGTGGAGGAGGAAAAGTGCGTGGTCGAAGGTGCTGGTGGTGCTGGACTGGCTGCCATACTTGCTGGCCAATTGGATGATCTAAAGGGCAAGAGGTGCGCATCTCCAAATCCAGGCTCCTAGCTTCTTCATAATGATTAATATCTGATTTGATTTCCAGAGTTGTCGTGCTCCTCTGCGGTGGTAATATAGACACCACAGTCTTTGGGCGTTGCCTAGAGCGTGGTCTGGCAGCTGAGGGTCGTTTGGTCAAGTTCAATGTGGAGGTCAGTGATCGTCCTGGAGGCATAAATGATCTATGCGCTCGGCTTGTTCGAGTAGGAGTATCAATCAAGGACATTATGCATGAACGAGCCTGGCTACGCGATATTTATACGGTGGAGGTCAAAGTGGTCTGCGAAACGGTGGACTGGGCGCACAGTTTAGAGCTGAAGAACGAGCTTAAGAAATTCTATACAAAAGTGGAGTTTTCCGACGTCCCGTTGGCAATTAACAAAAAGCTTTAGATAAACTTTATATTAATTAATATACTATTTCGAACATTTCTTTTAAATTTTATTGCAGAAATTTTTGAGTGATGCAAATATTTGAGCTTAAATTTAGAGCTTGAATGTATATTAATAAAGTTGTAAACTTAGTACAAATGTTAATAGCATTAAATAAATTTACAATTTAATAAAAAGCCATTCCAAGACCCCATAAAGGAACAGGAAAAAGCAAGACTGAATAATTTACAAATGTTTTAACTTAAATACCAACAACTAAAATAATAAATTCGAGAACATAAGCTAGGAGCTCATCAAGCACACGTTGAGTTTCGAAAAGTTCTCTGGCTTCTTTTACTGCTGTTTTTGGCACAATAAGGATTCGTTACGACAAATTAAGCAGGATCACGCAAATGCACACACACATACATACATATACACTCACCCAGGCACACATATATGTAAAAATGTACAGTTGCACGACTATAAAATATATGCAAATTTATATAAATATCGTTCATGTGCTAAAAATATATATGTTTATATAGGTTATTATCTTAAATTGTATGTATACTATATTTTATAAATACAGGCATTTCGTTGCTTAGTTCTAAAAAGTTTCATACTTTAAAAGCGCTGCATACTTTAAAAGCTGCAGAAAATATTAAATTGCTGCTAAGCTCAGTGACTATTTTCCAGGCGCAGGATAAGCGCATCAACCACGTTGTAAATCTCATCAAAATGCGGACGAGAGTCGACATCAGCAGCCCAGCACTTAAGCATGAGACGGTACATTTCCGGCGGCGTGTTCTCCGGTGTAGGCATTCGATATCCTGAAAGTGTAATACCGCAATACATTCAATTTAATATAAATGGGAAAATAAATAAGAATGCTCCTGAATACTTTGTACCCACATACTTTAATGTCGGAAATTGGTTAAAATCACAAAAGTATCATATTACCAAATTTTCACAAAAGGTTGTGTTTTACAAAATTGTTATCTATTCAGATTACAGTACTGTCAAACATAGGAAATATGTATAAAAAGCGACTCCGCTTTTTAGAAAATTATTTGAAAACTATTTACTTAAAGGAAAGGATAAGCTAGAAACTGCATGAACGTCATAAAATGCTTACACTTTAGCATACCTAACTGCCTACCTATGGTAATTGGGAAATTAAATGTATGCAAAGAAATTAAATTAGTTACACTAAACTAAGGATACAGATACAGATATTTACAGATATATGGAAAACAGTTCGTAAATGGTGAAATGTGCTGAAAATAAATTAGGTACCGATTTCTTCTATATACCCATATATATCCATATAGTTGGCAGATGTTGATAAGATTTTGCTTATATGTAAGGGTCTTAGCGAAGAGATATTGATAAGTGAAAACATTTTTCAAACAAAAACATAGTTTTCAACCTTTCGATCCCATGGAAACTATATGATATATTGGTCCAAGGTTCGTAGATTGCCTTCTATGCGCTACACATTTCTATAATACGCTCGACAAGGGAAAAGAACCCATTAAAAATGGGTAAAAGGGGTATAATGTTTTTGTGCAAATGTAAATGTATGTAACATGCAGAAGGAAGCATCTCCGACCCCATAAAGTATATATATTCTTGATCAGCATCAATAGTCGAGTCGATCTAGCCATGTCCGTCTGTCTATCCGTCCGTCCGTCCTTCTGTCTGTCCGAATGTATGAACGCAAGGATATCAGAACCTATAAGAGGTAGAGACTGAAAATTTTAGCTTTAGGTCCTCCAAGTGCCTGCGCAGATCAAATTTGTTTCCGATAATCGATAGCTTACTCCGTTTCCAAGCAATCGATAAAAATCCATTTCGACATCCTGTTTTTTGAGCAAATTGGGTAAATATTAAGAGCTAGAGTCACCAAACATGATGACCGAGTGTGGCACAAAGGACTCCTGTTCGAACTAAAAACCTTGCTTTCACCCTCTCTGTTTTATATACTCCACAGCTTCCTCGAAAATAGAAAATTTGTTGTAGTTGTCGACGGCACTTTCTCAGGAGTCAAGGGAATCCAAGCTGGAGTCCCCCAGGGTAGCGTTCTTGCTCCGTGGCTATACACCGTCTACACAGCAGACATGCCGACGGTAGACCCGACGACACTGGAGCATCACGATAGCTTCAAGCTCGCCACATTTGCGGACGACACAGCAATCCTCTCCAAAGCTAGCTGTGTATACCAAGCCACCGACCAACTGCAAGAATACCTGCACGATTTTGAGAGAAAAATCGGTATGCTCCATATTCGCGATCCGCAGAGATACGTCGCCAGGAGTGTTTCTTCAAGGCGAACTTGACCTTGGAGTCCACCTCGATCGCAGGCTAACTTGGAGCAAACACTTAACAACAGTATGTCATAGTTTACGACAAAAACTTAAAAGAATGACTTGGCTCCTTAAGGAAAACAGCAAGCTTTCTCTGAGCAACAAGGTGTAGCTGTACAAAACCCTACTGGCCCCAGTTTGGCGCTATGCAAGCCAAATCTTCGGCACTGCAGCAAAGTCCCACTGGAGGAAAATTAGTGTCTTCTAATCCAAGGTGCTGAGACTAAGTACTGGGGCCCCCTGGTACATCCGAAACCGGGCCTTAGCAAGAGACCTAAAAGTCCCCTTGGTGGGTGACCAGTTACGTCAGCAGTCCATCAGCTACATGGCCCGTCTTTCTGCCCACCCATATACTTGCAAAAAGGCTTTGCAGAAAAAAACGACGGAGACTTCGCAGGATCCACCCCATCGACCTCCCAAACCGGGTTCTAAGATAGAGGAAATATAAACCAAATAATTTAAAACTTAATAGGTAATGCTAAGTAAATTCCTCACATAATTATAAAGCTAGGTAACGATGCTCAAGTATAGTATCAATAAATTAGCTAATAAAAAGAGAAAAAAAAAAAAAAAAAACCAAACATGATATGTTTATTCTAGAATAGTAGTATATATATATATCAAGTATCTTTCAGTCACAAGCCACAATTTAAATACAATTGGCTTTTTGAGAAGAAAAACCCAAAAGATAATGTTTGGTGTGGCTGTTGAGTAGAGGCAGTGGCAAGTGGTGCCGGTAAGTTGCAAGTTACTTTGTTATTACCAAAATTGAATTGAATTTGGTGTTGGAATAAGAGGTGTTGAAACAGCTCAAACCAAGTTACTAAGAAATAATGTTAACAGTTGCTCTTAAATAATGTAAAGAGCTCTGTTAAGCGTTGATCTTGTCGTTGCTCATCTTAGCAGCAGCAAGCTTCTCCGATTTTTGTGAGCAGCAATTGTTCTCGAGCTCTGCAGAAAGGCAGAAGCAATAAACGTGTTCAGGAAAGAAGTTCGCTTTCTTGTATTTTTTCACCCGAAAAGAGAACCGTTAGGCAGAATTTCCTAAACGGCGTTCAACATTTAAATTAATTAACTAATTTAAAAATTGTTGGATTATTATCCGTGAAAACCCTCACGAAATATTCATTGGCACCAGAGAGCAGGGACATCGTATAAGATTTGTGGGATTTGCAGCACTTGGCAAAAAATGCAATATTGGTTCGGCACAAGCCCAAGAGGTGCATTTCATTCGTCTAGTGGCTGGCGTTTTAAATCTGATGTATTGGATCTTGACATCTCTTGGATTTCGGACAATATCAAGGAAAGTTTTGAAAACCTTCTAACTAAAACTCAGGTATTTCGTGCCAAAAATTGAAAACAATAATATCCACTTGTGTGTGTAAATTTGTTGCTGTAACCTGCAAAAGGCAAAAGAGGAATCAGTTTTTGGCACATATTATTGATTTATATAAAAACTAGCGGGTATAGCCCGGCCTTGCCCGTGGCACGTATGTGTATCAATGTTTTCAAAAAGCTTTCAAAATGACTTTGAAACTGAGCGGACGGTAAACAAACTACTTTCATACTAACGTTTTCCGTCATTTTACCACTGTTGCGAGTGGAATTTCCCAAATCGCTGAAACACGTTATCATTATATTCTTATGTAGAGCTTTGAAAATAAGTTTGATGCAAATCGGACACAACAACGATTCACCAAAAAAATCTTTAAAATGCACTTTTCACCGAAGGAGTTTAGATTTTGCCAAAAATGTGAAACACGTCTCATTTGATTATTTATGTAGATCCATGGAAATGAATTTGAGGGCGAAAGGCCACCCACCAAATCTTCGACCACCATTGCCACCAAGGAGGAATACATTTTTGGAAAAGTGTGAAGCACCCCTCAAATGAATTTGAACAAAGAACTTTAAGATTGAGCTTAAGGCCAATCGGATGGTTAACAAAAAAGATTCATACAAACGTTTCTCGCGATTTTTCCATACTTGCGGATGGAATTTCCCGAAACCCCGTCTTAACGTGCACCTTCATCACATAAGGTAACTACAGTGAAAATTTCAGCTTCTTAGCTCTTACGATCACCAATCAGTCAGTCAGGACTAACAGTTTTATATATAGTGATAAAAACAAGTAAGAGGTTCTTGTCGGGAGTTCCCGACTAGGATATACCCTGAACCCTCTTATTCCAACACCAAATGCAGCTCGCGCTACGCGCTGGTTTGTAGTAATAAAGCGCTTCAATTCTCATACTTTTGGGGCTGATTTCTGGATTCTGAGTTCTATCTCTACATACCAACCTGATCAGAACATTCACTCCTCACAGTGGAATATACCTCCATATATTGATGTGGCCGACCCCCGATTCCACAAACCTGCGAGAGTAAACTTGCTTTTAGGTGCTGAAAAGTTTTTCGCCCTCCTTTGTGTGGCCAAATAAAGCTGTCTCCTGAACATCCAACGATTCAGAAAACATTGTTAGGATGGATTGTGTCAGGAAAATTTTTACAAGGCACATCATCGCACAAGCACAAGTTAGCACTGTCGCAATTGATAGTGACAATATATCTCTCGACACTCTAGTACAACGATTTTGGGAATTAGAACAGATCCCAGAGAGGTCGAAGGCTGCATATACAGCTGAACAAATTGAATGTGAACGAAATTTTAAACAGAATGTGCGTAGGTTAAAATCTGACAGACTTGAGGACAAATTTAAAACGATTCCAAAAGTATTGGGATTATCCTTTGAGACTGCAAAACGTCGGTTTTTGGCTTTAGCGCGCAGACTGCGAAATATGTATAACGATTTTATGAAAGAATATCGTGACCTTGGACATATGTCACCGCTTCCGTCAACTCCTCCAGGGCTACATTATTACATTCCCCATCAATGCTAGTATAACCACCAAATTGCAGGTAGTTTTTGATGCGTCAAGCAAGACGTCAACGTCAATCTCACTAAACGAGACCTTGATGGTAGGTCGAAATATTCAGAGGGAGCTATATTAAACCCTTGCACGATTTCGGTTGCATAAGTATGCTTTGACAGCCGACATTTCAAAAATGTATCGACAGGTATACATCGCTAAGGAGGATCGAAAGTTTCAGTTAGTTGTATTGCAGGCAATATAAAACTCATAACTGTGACTTATGGCACTGCCTCCGCTCCCTTTTTGGCCATACGTTGCCTATTTGAACTAGCAGAACTCTTACAGAATCTCACCCAATTGCTTCTCACGTCATCAAAAACGATTTTTATGTGGATGATATGCTAACAGCGGTAAATAGTTAACATGAGAGATTATTCGAGATTATTCGCAAACAAGTTGGAGGTGTCTTAAAACATGGGGGTTTCAAGTAAGCCAAATGGGCCACAAACCACAAAAGTTTGCTGAATGGAATTAGTGATAAAAATGTAAACAAACCCTATTAGACTTACATAAAATTTCCATTCTTCGATATGTTTTCCAATCCAGATACCAGAACGTACAAATTAATGGATTTGCGGATGCTTCTAGCCATGCCTATGGCTGTTGCATCTATTTGCGCACCCACGCTATGGGGAAAATAGTTGCGAAGTTGTTTACAGAAAAGTCTCGTGTAGCCCCCTTTAAACAAAATCGATCCTACGACTAGAATTATGTGCTGCTAATCTGTTGGCAATATTGTGGTCTCAAATCGCTTGTCTCTTTGAGGAATATGAGGTGGAGAGAGTAGCAGACATACAAGAACTTTCTGTTGGTGTTCACTAGCGGCGTGTACCGTCAGACGCGCATCCAGCTGATCTTGTTTCCAGGGGCACAGATGTGGACGATATGTCCCAAGTGAATGGCCACAACTCCATCAATTTGAAATATCACAGGAAATGCAATCAGCTGAGAACAAGAAGACAGTTGAGGAGCTGCGACTCGCCTTTTTAAACCCTGAAACCATTAAAAATGGGTAAAAAGGGTATATTGTATTTGTGCAAAATGCAAATGCTTGTAACAGGCAGAAGGAAGCATCTCCGACCCCATAAAGTATATATATTCTTGATCGGTATCAACAACCGAGTCGATATAGCCATGTCCATCTGTCTGTCTGTCCGTCCGTCCGTATGTATGAACGCAAGGATCTCAGAACCTATAAGAGCTAGAGACTTGAGACTTAATTTTAGATGTAGGTGCTCCTAGTGCCTGCGCAGATCGAGTTTGTTTCGGATAATCGATAACTTACTTCGTTTCCAAGCAATCTATAAAAATCGATATCGACATCCTGTTTTTTTTTTAGCAAATTGGGTAAATAATAAGAGCTAGAGTCACCAAACTTGATATGTTGCTTCTAGAATATTATTTATGTCGGATGGTCCGGTAAATTCATGGGTTTTTCACTTCGAGCAGCGAGTCCCGGCGTCTTTGTTGCTGGCATTAGAACTTTTTTACTATTTTCGGGGTGAGCAATCACGTCTGTTCGCTCTGATCATTTACTTTCGTCCGTGCAAATAAATTCTTTTCCTCGCATCTCAACGAATATTCACGAAAACCAGCGGTAACCGCTTTTCGTTCTTGCAACGCAGCGAAAGCCAGTGATAACCGCTTTTCGTTCTTGCTACGCAACGAATTCCAGATATAACCGCTTTTACTTCTTGCAACGCTTTCTTCATGTTCTTACAAGAATCAACCGCCAAAGAGCTGCATGCACACCAACAACACTATGCACCGGCTACACTCAGCGAGGAAGAGTAAGAATCGCTGTCTCTCTCTCTCTCTCATCGACTCTGAGTGATACGAATTGACCACACAAGACTAGGATAACTTTTGTTCTTCTCTTCTTTATTTTTTTGCGTACATATTCACCACTTACATTTTATGGTGCTCTCTTATTACAATTACTAATTGATTCTCTCTTTGGTACATACATTCTTCGACACGGCCAATCCTGACGCTTACACGACCTCGTGTATGAATTCAGCAATTCGCGTTGACATGCACTGCTCAAGTTTCTATTTCATAAACAAAACCCAAAATAAAGTTTAGCAAAAAACATTTAAAATGGATGAATATTTTGGAACGCACCAAGTCTACCCATGTTTCTCAGAATGGCTTCGATAGTACAAGCTTATGCGTCTGTTTCAACGCCACAATCTTTATTAGCACCCTCACTGGTACTACCATTTGCGCCTGTTTCAACGCCACAATCTTTATTAGCACCCTTACTGGTACTACCATTTGCGTCTGTTTCAACGCCACCACACATCTCTGTACCACTTCTGGTACCACCATTTGCGTCTGTTTGAACGCCACAACTCATCATATCTTCGTCCATTTCTGCAGAAACTGTCTTGACCGGTAACGCTCTCAAACATTCATGTGAGTATTTAAAAGTCCGTTTACTGTTTAATGACTTCAAACCATATCAATCTCCATCCAATAGTTCCGTTATTACAAACGGTCCACCCACTTTACGCTTTAAATTTTCGCTTTGTCTTTATCCCTTCTTTTTTTGTCACAGTGCGTATTCTTTATCATGTTATTTTTAGCATGTGCCCTTAGATCTAATAAATTTGCATCTTTTTTATTGACAATATTTGACAACATCCCTAACGGCCTTACATCTTTTCCAATCACAAGTTGTAGTGGACTTGATTTGGTAACACGATTGGATGTGCAATTTATTGCCAGTTGAACCTCTTTTAATGCCTCTTGCCACGAACATTGACCTGTCTCCTGAGTGTACTCATCACACGCTCAACCTGCCCATTCGCGCGACTAGCTCCTGTGGCGATCAAATGCAATTCAATATTATGTGCACGACAAAATTCTTTTAACCCACAAAACATCGGCTTGATCAGCTATAATACGGCTTGGCACATCGAACTAAGATATAACTGCTTTAACTGACTGTATACAACTTTCGGTATCTATTTTCAGAATATGATGCAAATACACGTACTTTGTAAACGCATCTATAAGAACAATGACATATACCTTTTGGTCGTTTTTGCCACTTAATTTTCCAGTGATGTCTACATGAATTGTGTTTGGGTATCGGATGCATTTCTTGATGAATTTTCCCGGAAGGTGGTTTCGATAGTTTACACGTTATGCAATTGTAAACGAATTTTCGGACATATTTTGATGCCCTTCAAGCCAATAGCAACTATACACCTTATCGAGGGACTTTTCCCAACCAAGGTGCATTATAGACTCGTGAATATGATTAGTAACGGCCCATCTATATGCCCTCGGAACTATTGGTAACCATCGGGTTCTACCATTTCGTTGAATTTTACGATTAAGCAAGCTTAACCTCAATTCATATGTATATGCAATATTTAATTTTATTGTTTTGTAATTTAATTTCGGGTTCTCGTTGCTGTTCAGCTATAAGCCAGGTGTCCCCAAGTTCAGTTATGAGCTGGGGCTTCTCTGAAATTGGGTTTCGAGATAAGAAATCTACGTGCGCCATGCGTTTTCCCTTCCTATAAACAATATCAAACTCAAAAGATTGCAAATACAACCACCATCGATATACCTTGTCATCTAACTCGATCTTTTGTTAACTTGCCTTTAGGGAGTTACAGTCTGTGAACACTGTAAATTTGATACCCTTTAAATAATGTTGAAAAAATTTTACTGCGTTGACAACTGTTTCCAAACGATATGAATTATACCTCGACTCAGCTGGAGTTGTGCATTTACTGTAATACTCAATTACATGGTTTTTATACCCTGATCCCATTAAAAATGGGTGAAAGGGGTATAATGTTTTAGTGCAAAATGTAAATGTATGTAACAGGCAGAAGGAAGCATCTCCGACCCCATAAAGTATATTCTTGATCAGCATCAATAGCCTAGTCGATCTAGCCATTTCCGTCTGTCTGTCCGTCCGTCCGTCTGTCCGTATGTATGAACGCAAGGATCTCAGAACCTCTAAGAGCTAGAGAGAAAATTTTAGCAGATCGACTTTGTTTCCGATATTCGATCACTTGCCCCGTTTCCAAGGAATCAATAAAAATCGATATCGAAATCCTGTTTTTTGAGCAATTTTGGTAAATAATAAGAGCTAGAGTCAGCAAAGTTGACGTGTAGCTTCTAGAATAGTACATATATCTCCATTTGGTGTTGGAAGAAGAGTGTTCAGGGTATCCCCTAGTCGGGAGCTCCCGACTAGAACCTCTTAGTTGTTGTCTTTTATTTTATGCAATAGTATCGCACCATAACCGACTGAGCTGGCATCTGTGTGTAGCTCTACTGGATATTGTGGATCAAAAATTATTAATACCGGTCTATGGGTCAGCAGAAAAATTATTTTTTGTTTCACCACTTCATGGCTTTCTTTGCAATCAAAGCTATTATTATCTTTGGTCGTAAGGCAGTACAGAGGCTTAAACGTTTCAGAAAACTTCGACACGAACTGTCTAAGGTAGGATGCCTGACCTATGAATTGCCGCAGCTGTGTTATTGTTCGCGGCGGCGGCAATCCGACTAATGCCTGCATTTTTCGTGGGCTAGGTCTAAGTTCACCCGACTCTACTTCGTACCCCAAATATTATATTTTTAAACCCTCAACACATTAAAAATGGGTAAAAAGGGTATATTGTATTTGTGCAAAATGCAAATGTATGTAACAGGCAGAAGGAAGCATCTCCGACCCCATAAAGTATATATATTCTTGATCAGCATCAATAGCCGAATCGATCTCAGAATCTAAAAGAGCTAGAGACTTGATGTAGGTGCTCATAGTGCCTGCGCAGATCGAGTTTGTTTCCGATAATCGATAACTTACTCAATTTTCAAGTAATCGATAAAAATGAATATCGAATTCCTGTTTTTTAAGCAATTTTGGTAAACAATAAGAGCTAGAGTCACCAAACTTGACATGTAGCTTCTAGAATAGTATATATATTTGCATTTGGTGTTGGAAGAAGAGGGTTCAGGGTATCCACTAGTCGGGAGCTCCTGACTAGAACCTCTTACTTGTTTTGTATGACGAGTGGAGCGCGTGAGGCTTTATCTTGACTTACAATTTGAATAAGAAATGGTGGAGCAGCTGTGACAACAATAACAACAATGTGAGCCAACGATTTTCCCTTTGTTGTTATACCCTGAACCCATTGAAAATTGGTAAAAAGGGTATATTGTGCAAAGTGCAAATGTATGTAACAGGCAGAAGGAAGCATCTCCGACCCCATAAAGTATATATATTCTTAATCAGCATCAATAGCCGAGTCGATCTAGTCATGTCCGTCTGTCCGTCCGTCCGTCCGTCCGTATGTATGAACGCAAGGATCTCAGAACCTATCAGAGCTAGAGACTTGAAATTTTCGATGTAGGTGCTCCTAGTGCCTGCACAGATCGAGTTTGTTTCCGATAATCGATAACTTGCCCCGTTTCTAAGTAATCGATAACAATGTATATCGAAATTCCGTTTTTTAAGCAATTTTGGTAAATATTAAGAACTAGATTTACCAAATTTGACATGTAGCTTCTAGAATAGTATATATATATCAAGTATCTTTCATTTTTTACCTATCGCCACCTCCCCGCTACTCTCTATCTATTAGCGCGAGCTGCATTTGGTGATGGAAGAAGAGGGTTCAGGGTATCCCCTAGTCGGGAGCTCCCGACTAGAACCTCTTACTTGTTGACTTTAGAAATGTACATTTCTCGTAACAAAATGAAAATCCCGCATTAATTAGGGTTTCAATTACTTTTTGCAATCTTGAAATTGCCTCATCCTTGCTTTCGACGACAATCAATACATCGAAGGGGACTCAACGCCTTTATTATTGCTCGCTGAAAGTCTGACGGAGCGTTCTTTAAGCCAAATGGCATTGACAAGAACTCATACTGTTTCTTTGGTGTAACAAAACAAAAATCAACAGACTCACCAGCATGGATAAGTGAACTTTTTGGTTCCATTACCGATCACATTTCCACACGCTTCACTGTGCTCTGAGCAGTCGAAGGGAACAGAGTGGAAATATGTCCGACCTTTCCACACTTATAGCATATAGCTTACATTCGACTTTTGATGATTTGCATTCACGATCTTTCTTTTGACGGCAGTCAGCAATTTTATGCCCTTCCCTTCCGCAATAGTGGCAAGTGATGTATGAGAACTTCTGCTTCTTTTTTTCGAGACCTTGCGTTTATTGTCTCTTGGCGCTGCCCTATTTCATACACTTGCAATTGTCGCTGCAACTCGCTTCTGGACTTAATATTTGTTGTTCACACTAACTGCTTCAGCCTGTTGTCTATATGTGCAGCATGCGCGAGAACAACCGATACCGCTATTTCCTCCAGTTCCATATTTTTCACCATACGCTGACATGCATTCTCCATTCCTTGGCCGCCCGCTTAGCAGTTTCATGAGAGTTGCCGCAGTCGTTTCTACGCCCACGTATCTTTGGGCAAATAACTCCTTAAATTGAGTCCAGCTTATTCCGGGAAAACATATCTGTGAAAGCCATGGCGACGCACTGCCTTCCAAAGATTTGCTGAGAGCCAAAAGAAGTGCGTTACCCTCGAGCGGGTTCTCAGTAAGAATCATGTCTAGAGTCGAACTCCAAGCACTTGCGTCAGCACCCGCAACGACGGGATTGTATTTTGGCAAGAACACCGTTTTTGATTCACGAGGCGCTGGGCTTCGCTGGGGCCTCAACTCCATGAAATTCCTATTTTGTTGCTCAAACATTTCACGCCACTGAGCGTCAGGGGGACCCGATCCCACTTCTGATGTCGGATGGTCCAGTGAATTCATGGGTTTTTCAATAAATTCTTTTCCTCGCATCTCAACGAATATCCACGAAATTCAGCGGTAACCGCTTTTCGTTCTTGCAACGCAGCAAAAGCCAGTGATAACCGCTTTTCGTTCTTGCAACGCAACGAATTCCAGATATAACCGCTTTTACTTCTTGCAACGCTTTCTTCATGTTCTTACACGAATCAGCCGCCAAAGAGCTGCATGCACACCAACAACACTATGCACGGGCTACACTCAGCGAGGAAGAGTAAGAATCGCTGTCTCTCTCTCTCATCGACTCTGAGTGATACGAATTGACCACACAAGACTAGGATAACTTTTGTTCTTCTCTTCTTTATTTTTTTTGCGTGCATATTCACCACTTACATATTATGGTGCTCTCTTATTACAATTACTAATTGATTCTCTCTTTGGTACATATGTACATTCTTCGACATACATATGTACATATATGTATGTATATATCAAGTGTCTTTCATTTTTTATCTATCGCCACCTCCCTGCTACAACCGCAGAGCTATAAATCAAGTTAATAACGCAACTTGTATTGCCAACCAATTTAAGCCACAATTTAAATGCAATTGACTTTTTGAGAATACACAATTATACTCCATGGTGCAATAAGATATACTCCGTTTCGGTATTTTGCGCACTACTGCGCACGTGTTGCGACGCAATTTGCAAGAATTTATATACATATGTATACATACATGTACAGTGTACAGTGTACATTGTACACACATACATTCATGCGCGTCTGCTTCGAATTCTGACTTCACTGCGATTGTTTTCTGTGTGGCTATTTTAATTGTTTTTTTTCTCTCAACAATACTTAATTATTTGTGTGGATGTTTAGTAGAGGCAGTGGCAAGTGGTGCGGTGTGTCGCGAGTTCGAGTCCTACCGAGGAAAGTAAATATGCGGTCAGTTGCGAGCTCAAGCCACCCCTTGCTAATGGAACTTTTTTTTTTTTAATTTATCTTTATTAATTCAAACGAGCTCCATTTGGTGTTGGAATAAGAGGGTTCAGGCTATTCCCTAGTCGGGAGCTCCCGACCTCTTACGTGTTTAGTATTGCATATCACCAATTCTCTTTTCCGAGTAAGGGTGTTTTTCTTATTTTACGGTAAAGCAATACGGTACGGATATATTCCTATCTGTTATGTTTATTAACATAATTTAATTATAGCTGTTCTCAATTAATGATCTCAAGGCGATATTTTTTAATTAACAAAAGTTGTGTTGACTTTATACTGTACCTGTATCGATACGTTCTCTGGCACGTGAATTGCTCATTCCTGAATATGGAGTATCACCCTTGGAGAATATTTCCCACATCAGAATGCCATACGACCAAACATCGCAAAGTGATGTGTATTTGCCAAAGTTAAGCGCTTCGGGGGCAGTCCACTTAACTGGTATTTGCTTCATGCCATCAGAAACTATTTTAATAAGAATAAATGTAGTTGGATGGCTTGGGACAGTTAATTTTGATTCAGATATAATGAGCATCAGTTTAGGACAGTTGTTGTACGCACCTATGTATTCTTCTTCTTCGCGCGACATACCAAAATCTGATATTTTTACGCTATGCTCGAAGTCGACAAGACAATTTCGAGCTGCCAGATCGCGATGTATGCAGTTCTTGGATTCAAGATATCGCATGCCTTAAATCGATGTCCCGGTTAGACCAAGTAACAACTAGGTACATGTAAATCTTACCTGCAGCCGCATCTCTACACATTCCCATCTGTTGGCGTGTGGACAGAGCATTCGAGTTTTTGCGGAGATAGTTTAACAAGGAGCCACCTAAAAAGTGATGTTTAAAATATCGTTAGATCCAATATAACTTAATTTTAATCAATCAAAAATATAGATTTACAAAGCTCCCAAATATATATATAAGAAATAAATCGAGCATCTGTAAAATGTGTGCAAAAGTCTTTAACCTTTGGCATCCCACATATAAACCCTTTCTATTCATTTTGAATAAAATGGGATTTTATAAATGAATTACTTGATTGTATTTGGGTATGCGTATTTACTTACCAGGCACTAATTCCATGACAATCATAATAGGTTGTTTTTGCACACAAATACCAATGAGCTTGACAATATTTGGATGATCATATTGTTTCAGGATGCGACCTTCCTGCAAGAACTTGCGTTTTTGTTCGTCGGGTAAGGTCATGCGGCAGGTTTTAACAGCCACATCCTGTTTCGTAGATTTTAACTTGGCCTTGTAGACATCTCCAAAATTTCCCTAAGCAAATAACATTTTAATTAGCTCCAATTGCAGATCAATAGATAAATGTGCATATACCCTGCCGATCTTTTCCAGGAGAACTACATCATCGTTGCTTAGCTCCCAGCGCTCACGACGCACGGGTCGTCGCAAAATCGCGCCTGATTTAACAGTTACCGGCAACTCTGAATGATACTGATGCATGATCAGCTCTTGTATGCTGGGAAAGGGCGGGCCTTCAAACCGAAAGTGTCCATCTCCAGTCGTCTGCACTATGAAATGTTTGTGGCCATTCCAGCAGACGCTCAATACAATTTGGCTCTCCTCGTTGCGTATGGTTTCGCGCACCAGGAAGTCACCATCGTTGTTCAGCAGACGGACGACCTCCTCGCGAGGAAGGACACCATGGAACCACTCCTCCTCATATAGTGGTCGATTCGTAGATAGCGAGAGCTGAAAGAAGTATGTATGTAGCAACGATTAGTTAAATACATTTTAGAAATATATCAATTCTCAGGTTAGTCAAACATGCAAAGCACAAATAAAATATTTAGCACGCCATTTCCATTTCCAATTTCACTGTCCAAACGGAAGTGTGTGGGTGGAAATATCTCTGACGAGAGTGCAGAGGCATTAAATGCCAAAAAAGCATTATTCAAACAAACATATATACGCAAAAAATAAAAATTAATTACAGTTTGATGCATAAAAATTAAAAATGGTTACTACGTCCATAGCAAAATGACATGTTTACGTTCAAGGCCTTCGAGTCACTCACAAACATTTTCGATTTAGGTCGATTCCTGCGCACCGGAGGCACCGGGCGACCGGCAAAGACCATAGACTCAAAGATTGCTCTATCTGTAGTGCCATTGGCACTGCCACTACAGCTGTGGCTTTCGCCGGAAGCGGTGCTACTCATTATGAGGGCTCAAGCTAAACTATTTGCGCAATACTCTTAATACCAAGGCAAAACACGCGCGCACTCTATTTATATTAGAAAAAAATTATTTCCAAATTTTCTCTGGCCAAGCAGACGCAAAACATTTCCACCTATGTACCATATACTTATGCATATATGTATGTAGGTATATTCTTAACAGATTAAACGTCTGGCACTAAACGTCTTGGCTGCACGAGAGATCTGAGAAAACTGATTGAAATATTTGGACTGCGTCCATGCTCTTAACTCTTAAACGTGTTTCTCTCTTGATACGCACAAGTATATTTAGCAGTATATTGAAGGGTCTTTCATTAAGTTAACAACAATTATAGTGGAGTGATTTATTTCAACTGCCCAATTTTGGGTTTAGTGTTCTTAAAAATACAAAAAAATGTGGTAAACATTTTGTGTTGAAGTAGTCTTCACTTTAGTCTTAAAAAGGAAGAAGGAAGAAGGTATCTTTCACGATATTGAATATTTAAAATTTGCATAATCTTTAAAAAAAAATTATCAATTTCTTTAAATTTTAATTAATTAGGGTTACTTATTTGTTTTTTCGAATTTAAGTATATATATCTATACTTAACAAGCAGTCCTCGTTCACATTAGCGTTCGTTAATAATAAATGGTTAGAGTGCGCAATGTGTTTTATTTTTGATATCTTTTGTCAAGCTTTTACTACGCATTCAATGTTGAAGGCGAAAGTTGAACATGCAAATCAATCAACATGCAGGCTGCGACTACGAATAGATCAGGCGAGGTGGAGTGTCGCTCTCTAGCGATAGTGCTTATTAAGATACTGTTGAAGGCTTGGCCTGGATGTTGATCTCGACCTTGGCTCGCTACTCACACTAGCCGCCAAGCTGGGCACACAATAGCAATGCTCCTTTATGCTGAGTATATCGTCGCTGCTGCTGTCGTCGTTGGCGTCCTCCTCTTCATCGTCCAGTTCCTCGGAACTGTGCACTTCAAAAGATCGCTTTTTTTGGCAGGACATTCGTTTGGCTTTTGCTTTTGTTTTTTGCGCCAGTGTTGGACAGCTACAGAATTGCTCCAACTCGGCCTGCTCTAGTGGGTTTGTCTCGAACTCCTTGGCAAAGTCAAAGACGCTTTTGCTGGGATGAATGCGTCGGCGCTTGGAACATTGCTTGCAGGGCTTGGAGCGCCTCATCTGAAAGCTGAACAGTTTGGTACGGAATGTGTTTCGTATGGCTTTCGATTTCTTTTGTATTTTTGGCACTTTGTATTTCAGTCTTGAGGTTTCCTTGGACGGCGTCGTTGTCGATGTGGTCGTTATGGTCGTTGTTATGGTGCTGGTGATGATTGTCGATTGGCAGGGATTACGATTGCTGTTGTTATTGTTGTGAATACTGTTACTATTACTGTGTTGAGTGTGAGATTCACTGCCCTTAGAAAGTTGACTTAGCTCTCTTGGATGCGTTGAAGTATCTGGCTTCTCGTTTAGAGTCGCATTTTTGACCATGCGTGCTAGTGGGCTTTTGGAGAACTCCCTAATGTTGCTTATTATGTTACTAATGGACTTTTGCGTGAAGGACACTGAGCGTTTTTTGGATTGACCACCCTCTTTGGAGCTTAGCTGCGAGGAGCGGCACTCCGAGCTAGAACTGGAGCTGCGCTTGGCCTGGCTACTGGTATCCGGGTCAACCTGACGTGATTGCACAGGTATATCATCGGCGGTCTTAATGGCATTTACATCCCCTGGGGCTGTGGGCTGCATATTACGCTTTAAGCGATCGTCCAGTACGCGATTGAGCTCGTCAATCTGGTCCAGGTGCGCATCGATAGAGCCTTGTGGCGCTGCGTGTGATTCGTTTGATTCAACCTGATTGATTTCAATCTCAATTTCATGACGCTTTACCGCCAATTCATTTTCGCTGACAATGCTGTCTGCATCCGCATCGACTAGAGTGCTTGGGGGTTTGTTGTCCAATTCCAGGTCCGCATAGATGTGGTTGTTGTTAGTGTTAGTAATGGCAGCATTGGTTAATTTGCTTAAGGGCGTTGGCTCGGTGGAGGCCACTGGCAACGGCTCAAGCGGACGGTCGCCCTCGCCTAAACACAACATGGAACATTGCATGCGCCGTAAACGAGGCAGCGCCGGCGGTTTCGCGCTCAACACAATCTCCTCACCGAGATAGTGTACGCTGACCGCTAAACGCAGTGGGTAAGTAACTGGCTCGTAACGTGCAGGACTACGCGCATCTGTAATTACCGACAGCGATCCCAGGCTTTGTGAACGGGGCTGCAGCTTCGAGAATCTACCTTGGCGCGCTCTTGCCTTGGGAGTAGTTGGCTGTGGAGTCGACTTGCGCTTGAAATGGCGACCTCGTCCTCGCAGTAGCGTGAGAACGCCGCCACGCCGCATCAGCTCAGTCATTATACCCAGGCCTGGAGAGTTAGTAGAATTGGAGCGCTGTTGCAGCGTCGCATATTCATCAGTATGGGTTACAATAATGGATTGCGATAATTGTGTCTATATATGTGTGGGTATGGATGTGTGGCAGAGGGCGGCATCCAGAGGGATAGAAATAGTTTCATATGTCATAAGATTAGTCGATCATTGATGCTGACCCAAACCATTACGACTTAAAGCTAACCATCGCCCATGTTCATGTAGGACTACTAACAGGAAATAAGACCTACCTGCTGCTCATTGTTAAAGCCATGCTCGATAAAGTTCTGCTCTAGCGACAGATGATCATCGCAGCCGGACGGCAGCTCCTCGCAGCCCACCTCGTTCAGTGCGCACTTGATCATATCAACCAGCTTTTGTTTTTGCTTTTCTTGGCAGCGCAGCGCATTTAGGTCCTTCGACTGGCGACTGCATATGTAGAATAATCGGTTGGGTTAAAATCTTTGGTGACCTGATATTGTTAGCTACATACTTCTGACTATCTTTGTTCGACTGGATGCCGTTGGATGCGCTGCTGCCGTTGGATATGACGCTGCCATTGGCTGCCGGCGAGCCGCCATTTACATGCTCAATCATCTTTAGTTGTCGTTCCTGACACTCTTTCACTGCCGACTCAAGCTCACCCAGGCGTGTACGAAGCCAATCGACGGTTAGATTGTCCACGGTCAGGGTGCTTGCTGTTAGCTTGCCAGGTATATCCTCGATGAGTGTTTCATCAAATTGGAAGAGCAAGGGCGTTGTGGGTGAAGTTCTGCGAGTCAGAACGAAGAATAATATGTAATGTAATATGATTTTAGGGTCAAGCGGATGAAAAGCTTTAAGTTGTTATTATCCCTTTTCAATTTTTCACCTGTGGGGCTCATTTTACAATAACGCATTTTTATATTTTAAATGAATAAATTTTGGATCGTTTAAAATAAAATTGATTCGCATTGGGGGAAAACGTAATAAGTTCAAAGCAGAAGTTTTTCTTGTATTTTACGATATTATTTATTGAAACCGATCGGACGAAAATTTAACTGTAGCTCCTCCCAGCCTTGACTCTCCTCCAGGAAGGTGTTATCAGTTATTTCTATACATATAACTGTTTGTCCTGACTGACTGACTGATTGGTGATCAATTCAAAGCCCAAGCCGTAAGACCTAGGAAGCTGAAATTTTCACTGTAGTTACCTTATGAAGGTGCACGTTAGACGGGGTTTCGGGAAATTCCACCCGCAAGTATGGAAAAATCGCGAAAACGTTTGTGTGAAACTTCTTTGTTCATCTTCCGATTGGCCTTAAACTCATTTTAAAGATCTTTCTTCAAACTCATTTAATGGGTGTTTCACACTTGTTGAAAATCCATTCCTCCTTGGTGGAAAGATTTGGTGGGTGACGTTTCGCGCTCAAATTCATATGCAAGGATCTATGAAAAATGATTTGAGACGAGTTTCACATGTTTCGCAAAATCAAAGTATCCTCGGTAAATCTTCGATTCTAAGATTTTTTGGGAAAGTTTTAAGTTTTGTCCGATTTACTTCAAACTTATTTTCAAAACTCTACATAAGAACCTAATGAATACTTGTGGTAATTTGGCTTACCGTCCGATCGGTTTCAAACTCATTTTTGAAGATCTTAGAGAGAATTTATTTTATACGTTCCA
Source organism: Drosophila ezoana (assembly GCA_035045725.1). Lineage (NCBI taxonomy): Eukaryota > Metazoa > Arthropoda > Insecta > Diptera > Drosophilidae > Drosophila > Drosophila ezoana. The sequence goes on from JAWNOU010000127.1 coordinate 1,623,401, forward strand.
CGGGCAAGCCCGGGGTATAAACGCTAAGATTGAGCTATATTGTTAATTCAGTATAATACTTACTTGTGCTTTTCTGTAAATTCGCCATACTCCTCCGTCGGATTTATGCTGCTTATCACAGTATCGATGCGTTTTTGTATCTCTTTGAATTTGTCGGCTGTCAAATCGCCATGCTGTGCCGCTTCCATAAGTATATTGCGCCATAAGAGTATAAAGCTCTCCTGCACTGACTGCTGATGTTCTAGCAGACCCGGCAGCAGCACTGTGCGAAAGTCCTTTTCCACTTCTATGGCCTCCGTGATGGACAGCACGTACTCATTGTGTGTAAGATGTAATTTACGGCAGGCTTTTTGATATTTGTCCCGCACGTCATCCAACTTTCGACCGCTTCGACCTGGTGCTGTAAAAATAAATTGCTCAAATACTAACACCCTTGCCAGTGCACACAACGACAGCGGGGCACTCACCTTTTATGTAGTGCTCTTCAAAGCGCGTGCGCAACGCCTTGTAGCCCTCCAAATGTTTTTGGTATTCGCCTTTCTTTCGCACAACTTCGTCTGTAAGCTGCAATGCATACAAAAGGTACGAATGGTGGTTTTAAGCATGGCTGATTAAGAGGCTAACAAATGTGAACATGTAATGGCTGTGCCTATGATCTACTTTCCAAAGAGTTTGGTCAGTTACGCCATAATACGTCAGCAATTAGCCCTTATCTACGAATAACTACATGCGAATGTGGAAACATGGTCTATTACAGGGCTGTTTAATGCACTTTTTCTTACGTGTGCATATCGTGCATATCGCGCTCTCTCTTGCTCTCTCTCTCTCTCTCTGTCTCTTTGTCTCTCTCTATTTCAAATGTGCAGTGAAGTGACTGGCCAAAGGACAAATAACTGCCACAAGCAGCTGAGACAACATCCGTTAGCATTGCCAACAAAGTCAACTGCTTATGTAATCGCAACAAAGTGCAGTTAGACCACGTCTGCTGCAACATTGTAGCTGCCCCAAAAACTGCTGAGTCAATATAATGCCGTAGCATAAACAACCAGCCAGCAGCAAGGCAACCATACAAGAACACCTGAGTTCGGGCATTATGCTCCGCACTATGATTAAAAACGGGAATATACCCTTTATTAGTACGGTGGCACGCAGTTCCCGCTGTTTTCAGAACTTACAAGTACTATTATTAACAGGGTATTTGATAGAACAGCATCCTTAGCTATTACCACGTGAGTTTGTGCAGCATTTTGGACTTTGGCACTACATGCGGAAGACAGCAAATGTTAATTGAAGAGCCATTTTCAACATAAAATGCCTTTTAAGCTAGCCGCAGACACATACACATACATTAGCACATTTTATTAGCAATTCAATTTTAATTAAATTTTGCCAGCTATAACAATGCATGACTACAATAGGTACAAATAAAAAAGGAAAGCGACAAAACTTCCCAAAAATACTTGACGCACTTTTATAGCAATATATATGAGTAAATACATGTATATCTACATCTGCAGCTTGTTGATCTATAAGCTTTTATCATAGCTTTCTATTGCTTGTTAAAAAGATATGCTTATAAGAACATTTTTTTCAAATTCGCAATATTTTGTGGCTACAAGTAATTGGTAAGTGGTTAATCAACTTTCAATGACAGACGCCGATAACTTGTGCAGCTGTGGGCTGCTAATTTGCCTAAAAACTTGTTGGTGCTTAGAAAGAAACTCAAGCACAGTCAATCCGAAACATAGATATATATATATATATATATATATATATATATATATATATATATATATATATATATGCATACATCTAAATACATCGAGCGTGTAACTTGGAACAAACGGCAACAGCACCAAAAAGAAGCAGACAAAAACACAACTTGAAAGTGGGTCACGCGGCGCGTATTTTTTATTTCTGACCACGCTGAGAAGTCAATAGATATGCGGGCTGTTTATACTTCGCCGTGCCCCCGTGCCGGCGCACCCAGCTTCGCACATTGTTTACAAATGACTGCCAATTTTCCTGCGTCTTCGCAACGAGTTCTGCCAAGGAAAGTTGCTGCGCCACCAGCTGCGCCACCTGCGCCACTTTCTTTACTTTTCCCACACCACTGATCGGCTCAACAGCTGATACCAGTTCCCAGTTCCCAGCTCGCAGTCCAAACGTGAGTATATTTTCTGCATGCGTAAACATTGCTGAGAGAACGCATGGCCTATACTTTTTGATTCTGCGAACATATGCAAATGCGGCGATGACCTAATGGAATCTGTGACAAGTTGTGCCAACTGCCACGTTTTGCATTAATCAGCTCTATTCGGTTTTCTGTTCTCTGTGCTGTTTTTCATGCCCTGTAGCTATTAAAAATGGCTACAAAAGGGGTATTATGATTAAGACCATGTAGGTAATAGGCAGAAGGAGGCTGCACAGAAAAGCATGAATCTATCCCTTTTCAATTGCCCAGTCGCCCATTTCAGAAAGTCTGTCTGTCCGATCGCAGTGATTATAAGAGCTAGAGATCACATTTGGAACGTAGGGCCTCCTATTAAAAGCGGAGATAAAGCTTCTTTTTTTTTTTAATCAATTGCCATCTTACCCCGTTGCTACAAAATCGATAAGTATCGATATTAACTGTTGGTTTTGTTTTTTTTTTTGCGTATAGGTTAGATCGTGGTCGGGCACTCTCGACTGTAGCATTTTAACTTCTTCTGTTGCTGTTGTCGTTTTCGTTTTGACCAGAGCGAAATTTTATAATATTTGCAAAAGCTGTTGTTGTGTATTTTGTAAATGAAATGGCAAATAACTATGAATGTTTTGACGAAAGGTGTTTAACTAGGAGCTCATATAAAAAAAAATAAAATCAAATTAAATTTGTAGCTGTTTCTGTTTTTAGTAGGTCTTTTTAACACATTTATGATTTTACATGGTTTCGATTAAAACGGTTCAAAATGTATTGGGATACAAGTAAGTAAGCCTGATTTTGTTCATTACAAGTCTGTTTTACAGTATTTTTTTTATACCCTGAACTAATTGTAAATGACTAAAAGGGGTATAATTATGTTGTGCAAATGTATGTAACAGGCAAAAGAAGGGATATCCGACCCTATTAAGTATATATTTTCATAGTCAGCATCAAAAATCTTTCTGTCTGATCTCAGAACCTATAAGAGCCTATAAGAACCAATAGAGGCTTCAACGTAGGACGATAAAAATCGATAAGGTGGATATCGAAATCCACGTTTTTAGCATATCTCTTAGGTTTTAAATGCTGAAGTCACCAAATTTGATGCGTGCATCTCATGTAATACAAACAGATTTAGTACATTTTTAAGATTTCGCTCCCTATCCCGCAAAATAAAAAAAAACAAGTAACAGGTTCTAGTCGGGAGCTCCCGACTAGCAGATACCCTGAACCCTCTTCTTCCAACACCAAATGCAAATATATATACTATTCTAGAAGCTAGATGTCAAGTTTGGTGACTCTAGCTCTTGTTATTTACAAAAAATGCTTATAAAACGGGATATCGATATACATTTTTATCGATTACTTGGAAACGGGGCAAGTTATCGTTTATCGGAAACAAACTCGATCTGCGCAGGCACTAGGAGCACTTACATCTAAAATTACTTCAAATTTCTCTAGCTCTTATAGGTTCTGAGATCCTTGCGTTCATACATACGGACAGACGGACGGATAGACGGACGGACAGACAGACGGACATGGCTAGATCGACTCGGCTATTGATGCTGATCAAGAATATATATACTTTATGGGGTCGGAGATGCTTCCTTCTGCCTGTTACATACATTTGCACTTTGCACAATATACCCTTTTTACCAATTTTCAATGGGTTCAGGGTATATAAATTATATTTGGTGATTCACAACAATTAAAAGGTTGGTGCCTTTTGCGAATTTATGAATATTCTATAGCAGTAAGATTGAATGCGCAAAATGTCATCAATATCTGTTCAGGAAGAAAAGTTTTTAAAGAGAACGTTGGCAAGTCACGTGATAGCAAGTAAAGTGAAAGTATCTTTTAACAAGCAAATAGGTAACAAGTAAGAGGCTCTAGTCGGGAGCACCCTGAACACTCTTTTTCCAACACCAAGTGCAGCTCGCGCTACGCGCTCGCTTGTAGTAATAAAGATAAATTTAAAAAAAAAATCTCTTGGCAGGGTTCGAACTCGCAAATAACCGCAATACTTGCCGCCGTCTTTACTCAACAGCCACAAGTTGGGTTATTCACTTGATTTATAGTTCAGCGGTGGTAGCGGGGAGGTGGCGATAAATATAAAATGAAAGATACTTGATATATATATAATATTCTAGAAGCAACATATCACTTTTGGTGACTCTAGCTATGTACATATGTATGTATGTATGTATGTATGAACGCAAGGATCTCAGAACGTATAAGAGCTAGAGACTTGAAATTTTAGCTGTAGGTCCTCCTACCCCATGCACAGATCGAGTTTGTTTCCGATAATCGATAACTTACTCCGTTTGCAAGCAATCGATAAAAATCGATATCTCTAGCTCTTATAGGTTCTGAGATCCTTGCGTTCATACATACCGACAGACGAACAGACAGACGGATATGGCTAGATCGACTCGGCTATTGATGCTGATCAAGAATATATATACTTTATGGGGTCGGAGATGCTTCCTTCTGCCTGTTACATACATTTACATTTTGCACAAAAACATTATACCATTTTTACCCATTTTTAATGGGTTCAGGGTATAAAAATGTATTAAGCTTGAGCTTGAGCATCTTGTTTTGGTAGTTAAAGGTTCAGGGTGTCCCGTTGTCGGTCACTTCCGATTTGTCACTTATATTTGTGATTATAAAATTTAATTTATTTTAATTAATTTAATAAAATAAGCCCAATCCTTTAGTTTCTAAAATCAGTTTAGTTTGCTCTTTTCAATAGGTTTTAAAGATATGGAACCAACATAATAGTTGTTTTGTCTGGAACATGTAAAGGGAACGTGGAAGGTTATACTATAAAGATCTTTAATTGGCTGCGATAGACGGTTTATCTAAATATATTTCAGACATTATTAAGAACAGATATGTAGAAAAGTTCTCGTATACTGTGTGTTATAAAATTTGCTAGTATGTATCCGGAATTTATAGAAAAGTGTATAATTATAGAAAAATTCGGCATATAAATCCATATTAATAACGATCGAACAATAAACACAGAAAAAGGATGAACTCCTCTGCATAAAGTGTTTCTTAGATATTTAAATATATGAATTTCTGAAATAAATTACGAATGGTTTTCACGGATAGTCGGGATGTTGCTACAGAGGTTTTCCTCTTTGGGCACTCTTCACTTGTATTTTATTAAGGGCTAGTTGGTATTTTCCGGTCTTAATCGGCGCAAGTCTTTTCCTTTAAACTTTAGGCAAAATCACTGAAACATATCATTAAGTTATTATATAAGGCTTTGATGATAAGTTTGAATCAAATCGGACAATACTTAAAACTTCCCACAAAAAGCTTTGGAACATGTCAAATGATTTTTCGTAAACATTCTAGAAATGCAATTGAGCCCGAAACATCAGCCACAAAATATTTGATATCATTTCCACCAAGGAGTAATGGATTATCCGAAAAGTGTGAATTTAATCAAAGATCATTAAAAATTAGTTTGAGGCCGATTAGATGGTAAACAAAAATAATTCATAGAAACGTCTTTTACGATATCCCTAAAACCCCGTCGGGCTTGGTCTTGCGTTGGTCACCAATCAGTCAGCCAGTCAATCAGTACAAACAATTTTATATGTAGAGATGATTATGATTGTAGATATTATATTCATACTGGATAATAAAAAGTCACTTGTTTCTTTTAACATTCCCGAAAACCCCCCTCAGAGCAACAACAATAGTCGGCAACAAGGAAGGCACTTAAAAAAAATATCTCAATCAAGCAAAATTCAATTCATGCCTACCATTTCAAAGAAATTGCCTTTAATAAAAATAAATTTGTCAAATGTATTGTGGAGTCGTGACGTAATAAAAAACAACCAAGCCGGAAAGCCCACAGAAGTGACAACCACAACAAACTAAAATCTAAACCACACTCGTCGATGGCGGCGACGAAGCTGATTTTTGTGTGTTTCACCATTTTTATACCCTGAACCCATTGAAAATGTGTAAAAAGGGTATATTGTATTTGTGCAAAATGCAAATGTATGTAACAGGCAGAAGGAAGCATCTCCGACCCCATAAAGTATATATATTCTTGATCATCATCAATAGCCGAGTCGATCTAGCCATGTCCGTCTGTCTGTCCGTCCGTCCGTCCGTCCGTATGTATGAACGCAAGGATCTCAGAACCAATAAGAGCTAGAGACTGAAATTTTAGACGTAGGTGCTCCTAGTGCCTGCGCAAATCGAGTTTGTTTCCGATATTCGATAACTTACTCCGTTTCAAAGTAACCGATAAAAATGTATATCGAAATACTGTTTCTTAAGCAATTTTTGTAAATAATAAGAGCTAGAGTCACCAAACTTGACATGTAGCTTCTAGAATAGTATATATATTTGCATTTGGTGTTGGAAGAAGAGGGTTCAGGGTATCCACTAGTCGGGAGCTCCTGACTAGAACCTCTTACTTGTTTTGTATGACGAGTGGAGCGCGTGAGGCTTTATCTTGACTTACAATTTGAATAAGAAATGGTGGAGCAGCTGTGACAACAATAACAACAATGTGAGCCAACGATTTTCCCTTTGTTGTTATACCCTGAACCCATTGAAAATTGGTAAAAAGGGTATATTGTGCAAAGTGCAAATGTATGTAACAGGCAGAAGGAAGCATCTCCGACCCCATAAAGTATATATATTCTTAATCAGCATCAATAGCCGAGTCGATCTAGTCATGTCCGTCTGTCCGTCCGTCCGTCCGTCCGTCCGTATGTATGAACGCAAGGATCTCAGAGCCTATAAGAGCTAGAGACTTGAAATTTTAGATGTAGGTGCTCCTAGTGCCTGCACAGATCGAGTTTGTTTCCGATAATCGATAACTTGCCCCGTTTCTAAGTAATCGATAACAATGTATATCGAAATTCCGTTTTTTAAGCAATTTTGGTAAATATTAAGAACTAGATTTACCAAATTTGACATGTAGCTTCTAGAATAGTATATATATATCAAGTATCTTTCATTTTTTACCTATCGCCACCTCCCCGCTACTCTCTATCTATTAGCGCGAGCTGCATTTGGTGTTGGAATAAGAGGGTTCAGGGTATCCCCTAGTCGGGAGCTCTCGACTAGAACCTCTTACTTGTTTATTGTTTACTTGGTCTATAATTCAAGTCTTTGGGAAATCAATGCAACTGATTGTGTGGCATTTTTCAATAGTTAAGCGCCGGGCGGTGTTTCGAGTCGGTTGCGCAACAGTTGACAACAATAATAACAAGTAAGAGGTTCTAGTCGGGAGCTCTCTAGCTCTTATAGGTTCTGAGATCCTTGCGTTCATACATACGGACGGACGGTCGGACGGACGGACGGACGGACAGACAGACGGACATGGCTAGATCGACTCGGCTATTGATGCTGATCAAGAATATATATACTTTATGGGGTCGGAGATGCTTCCTTCTGCCTGTTACATACATTTGCACTTTGCACAAATACAATATACCCTTTTTACCCATTTTCAATGGGTTCAGGGTATAAAGACAATAATAATAATGTTGATAATGACGAGGTCTTATGAAATGTAAAAGCGTCTAAAATATGGCAATTTATTTAGCTAGCAATTGCAAATTTCACAAATTTCCTGACATTGGCCAGTAAACACATAAACACACACATGTCTTGAGTCCGAGCTCGATCCCGGACATTCGGGCTCGTGGCTGGGCTTAGACCTGGTCAATGAACTTCCGTCTCGCTGCTCGGACACCAGATAACTACAATGGACCTGCCAATATTTACGGCCAATTCTTTAGTTACATAGTATGATACTAGAAATGCGTCCAGAGAGCGAAAAGTCATTTTACATTTCCATATTATTGCACGCGTTTTTTTGCTAATTTGCATGCGTTCCAAGTGAAAACGAAGCATTAGAAAATAATAAGTATAAGTTTGTCAATATGAAAAGTAGGCAACACTTTCTATTTCCGTTGAATGACAAAAGAATAGAATGGCAGTTGAGCAATTTTATCCCCTCAAGTGTAAGTGTGTGGCATTACGAAACACATTTTTGAAGCTGACCATCAATGCATTTGTTTCTTGAATCACAACTTTTGGGTTTTTCATATAACTTAATAGTTGGTCATACAAGAACCTACTTTTCGACCAATCTCTAGCTATATGATATAGTTGTCCGATCTGAACGGTTCCAACATATGTACTGTTATGCAAAGTTTATAGTTTTAAAATTGAGTGACTTGTTTGCATAGAAAGAGACAGAAATAGATATGGCTATATCAACCAGGATGTTTATACCTATCAAGGATGCTCATTTCATAAAAAAATTATAATACTCTCTATAAGGGTATAAAAATGTATTTAAAGTCAGTATGCTACAAATACCGACTTATATCAGTTATGGTCCCCAGGTAACTATTACAATTTATTATATTCATATTTTTTCTTTTATATATAAAGTGTGTTTCAATTGGAATGACTGCTTGTTAAATCGACCTTTATTGGGAAAGCTTTTTATCTAGGTGTTGTTGTGGGGTGTGATAGGCTTTCACGTATGCATTCATTTTTAAAGCCCTGAATCCATTGAATATAAGTTAAAATTGTCAAATTGTTTTGTGGAAATGTATGTGATAGGCAGAAGGAAGCATCTCCGAACCAGTAAAGTCTATTTATTTATATAGTGTATATTATTTTAAACTTTTAATTGAAATTTCTAGTAATCATTGACAACTTGCCCTGTTTCGATAAATTTATGGGGTTCACGGAATCTTCTAGCCGGTTGCTCTCGACTGAGTACTCTTACTTGTTATTTCTAAATACACAAATCCACAGACTGTACATAAAAGCTTTTGACGACAAAGGAGCGTACATAGAGCGCACAGCGTTTGGCGAAGTTATTAAAACTCATTATGGGGCAGCTAGGGAAGTTGGAAAGTGTTGCCCGTCTGCTTGTTGACTGGCTTTGCTAATTTATTTTTACTGCGCCTCAAACATGATGGAGTACTTGGTTTGCTGCAGCAAGAAATTAAGTTGCAGTCCCAATCGCAGCGCAAAGCTAAGTGGCAGGTACACAGCCGCACACTGAAGTAATAGCCGGGGCCATAAAGTATCTTGCGCTGATCATGCTCATGCAGCTAACGAGACCGAAACAGGCCCTGGCTCAAGTCTTAACGCAGATCTGCCTCTCTCTCTCTGTCTCTCTCTCTCTCTGTATCTCTGTCTCTCGCTCTCTCTCTCTCTCTCCTCCCTCTCTCTCTCTCTCTCTCTCTCTCTCTCTCTCTCTGTCTCTGACTCTGTCTCTGTCTCTGTCTCTCTCTCTCTCTCTCTCTCTCTCTCTCTCTCTCTCTCTCTCTCTCTCTCTATCTCTCTCTCTGTCTGCTTGTATCTTTTTTTGTTCGTTCCTTCTGTCGTGTTCAGTTCTCTGTTTTGTGAGTATGCATGTTGCACACTTGTTTTATAACTGGTCCACGATTCTCGGAATTGGAGGAACAAAGGCTGCGACTGATTTTGATTTTGACCGACAAACGTTCCCTGCGCTTGTGGTCGTAGCCGTACCTTTTGCCGTTGACTACTCCTCGTACTGCTGGCTGTTTGGCCAACTCGGATTAACTCCAGCTACAACTCGTTCCCTCGCTCCACCTTTGGCTTGGCCATCAACAGGCGACAACGGTGGCACAAAACAAAAAAGGCAAAATGTACTCGAAATTCACTGAAAAGATGTGCCGCACATGCGAGTAGATTATTAAGAGATAAAGCCAAGCGTACCAAGTTGTTGTTGTTTGCTGTTTAATCTTGTTGTTGTATCAAGCTTTCTTTTGTTACATGTATGTAGGTACGCACTGCCCTACACGACGGGTTGTAAAAAAAATCAATTTTCGTGCGTACCCGTGATAAGCGCGGCAGCACCAAATTTTGAGGAGTATAGGAAAAACGCTCAAGTATTCAAAGCTAAGATATAAAGTAATACAGATTACAACCTGGAGATGGACATTTCTACTATTTGCCCGGGCAAACTATTAGACGATCGCACTAAAGTTAAAAACTTAACCTAAAATTAAGAAATTCTGAGTGTACTCCCGACTAGGGGATACCCTGAACCCTCTTATTCCAACACCAAATGCAGCTCGCGCTTACAGATAGAGAGTAGTGGGGAGGTGGCGATAGGTATAAAATGAAAGATACTTGATATATATATATACTTTTCTAGAAGCTACATGTCAAGTTTGGTGACTACAGCTCTTATTATTTACAAAAATTGCTTAAAAAACAGGATTTCGTTATACATTTTTATCGATTACTTTGAAACGGAGTAAGTTATCGATTATCGGGAACAAACTCGATCTGCGCAGGCACTAGGAGCACCTACATCTTTCAAGTTTCTTTCAAGTCTTTAGCTCTAATAGGTTCTGAGATCCTTGCGTTCATACATACGGACGGACGGTCGGACGGACGGACGGACGGACAGACAGACGGACATGGCTAGATCGACTCGGCTATTGTGTACGTAGCAGGCAGAAGGAGGCGTTGAAACTAATTCCCTGTTGTATTGTTATACCCTGAACCAATTATACCAAAAAGGGTGTAAAGTTTTTCAAACAACATATGTAACATGCGATATTTTGCAGTTGTTTTTGTGGCTTCCAAAATTACTTATTATACACATTTATAATTGTTTATTGTAAATTACCCTGTTGCTGTTATCGTTGCTGCTGCTCGAGGGCGATCAACTTTGCCTCAGTTTTTGAGATCCTGATTACTTTTTGCGAGAATTAACCTGAGCTTTTATAAGTATTTAATATGTATTTAAATGTATAGAAGTACACATATACTTAAGCCAAACATACAAATGTATTTCATATGTAAGGTAAGACGCACCAACCGGTTCTTTCAGTCGTGCAGTGAGGCACACAGGCAGTTAATATCTCTGCATTCGACGTCATCATATTGTCTACATGAGCGTATTGTGTAGTTATAAGCAGAAAGCAGCTTGCGCAACTTTCTGATTGTAAGACAACTGCCCGACTTCGCGAAGCAATTACAGAGCGCGGCAAATCGAATGGAATCATAACCATTGACAATGAGGAAAGCTAATATTATGATAGATAGAGTTGTAAAATGATTTTTGCAATTTACTTCATTAAGACCACAATTAAGAGATACGCAGCATGTCTCAAGTAGGCGTCATTTAACCATTTAGCAGCAAATTAGCTTTACAATGTGAACGCAATCTCAAATGCAGTGTATATGCTACAGACATTAGATAGTAAATCGTATGATAAGTGTAGAAAATTAGATAAAGTCGACACTGGAGAGCCGGTAGGGAAGATTTGTAAGTGGCACTACTTTCACGGTCGAAAGTTTGTGCGATTTTAAGAATTTCTCTTTCGCAATAATTGACTGCAAATCACTTCAATTAAGAAGTTGCGAGTGCAAAGACAACCGCAAGCGTAAAAGAAGACAAGAAATAAAGAACCAGATATGAATATGAAGACGTTCAGGTTTTCAGATTGCTCCACTTTCTGTGGCTCACTGCCGACACGGATGTGGATTCGGATCTGTGCTACACAAAAATCCGCCAACAAACAAGTTCACCTGACAATCAGCTTCACTTTGATGCATTGCGCTCGGCTCAACCAAATCTAGCTCATGGAAAAACCTTACCACTAACACTACCACCGCCACCAAAAGTTTAGTCGGCAAAAGAGCTAAGTCAAGAGTGCTCGATTAAGAATATGTGTATGTTTAAAAAAACAGAGCTATCCCTTTAAAATATTGTTTCAATTATGACGGGAAAAGCGGGAAAGAAGTAAAATAGTAAAATAAATCGGGGATGAAAATCAATATCTATCGTTCTTAGTTGAAGGAGGCATACGATATTTGAAATAAAGTTGATAGCGCATGCTGTGCGAGAATGTACCGACTTTGGTGGAGTCAGAGATGACTCGTTCATAAAGTAAGTACAAAGGGTATCAAAAGTGGAATTGTCATTAGTGTGGAGCGGGGGAATTAGAAGCAGAGCCGTTGCCAAACATAAACCGCTTGCAGTGTGTTTTTAGAGGGTATTTAATTTTGTGATATAAGTAGTGTGTAATGCATAAAAACAGATGTCTCCAACTGCAAACATCAATTTCATATATATGTATTTTGTATTATTGACCGGAGTCGATCTGTCCCTTCGTTTGCCGGTGCTTTCGGGTTTTCGTTTGTTTATTAAGCTATTATTATAGCCTGAGAGCAGGATATATTTAATACTTTTGACCTTACCAAACCAAACCAACAAATGGAACAAGCGTTTCAACATTTCGCACGTACTTCGCCATGACGCTGACCAATGAACTGACCATTGATGCTTATTGTTGGGCATTGACACAACAAGTTTATTGTCACTGGGCCATAAATAATCACAGTTATGTATGTATGTGGTTGCCAAGCTGCGAATTGCTCGACTCTTGTTGCGCTCAGCCTCTTAGTTTTTAGTGGCACTTTGTCACTTTTCACTGCTCCCAAACTCGTGAAGCAATCCGAACTCCATGTTTCCTACTGGCAATTGCCTTGACCAAACAGCGTTGCGGTAATGTCAGTCTATGTATGTATGTGTGTGTGGTGTCATCGTCCAACGTTGTGAAAGTTCAATGCCATATGATTTGCTACTTTTGGCTTTGTTTCTGTCTCACTCGGTATTCTGTAGGAATATATTAACAGCAATATAAATCACTAGCTGTTTTTTTCCGGCCTTGCCCGATCCAATCTTTGACAACAATTTATCAACAAAGATGGGTGGATTTTTCAAAAAGTGGTATTCAAAAGTAGTTTGAAGCCGTATGGTAAGCAAAAAAGTTGCATAGAACCGTTTTCCGTTTAATTTCCACAGTTAAGCGGGAATTTTTCAAAACCACTGAGAATATATTCATTTGGTCTTTATATATACTAGTAGCTAGTACTCTATAGCGTGTATAGCCCGGCCTTGCCCGTGGCACATATAAAATAAATGTTCTCAAAAAGCTTTCCAAATGATTTTGAAACTGATCGGACGGTAAACAAACAACTCTCATACAAACGTTTTCAGCCAATTTACCACTGTTGCGGGTGGAATTTTCCAAATCGCTGAAACACGTATTCATCATATTATTATGTAGAGCTCTGAAAATAAGTTTGAAGCAATTCGGACTAAACTTAAAACTTACCACAAAAATCTTAGAATCGCACTTTCCACCGAGACAGCTTTGATTTTACCAAAAATGTGAAACACGTCTCAAATGATTTTTCATATAGATCCTTGAATATGAATTTGAGCGCGAAACATCATCCACCAAATCTTTGACCCCCATTTCCACCAAGGAGGAATACATTGTTGGAAAAGTGAGAAACACCCCTCAAATGAATTTGAACAATAAACTTTGAAATTGAGTTTCAGGCCGATCTGATGGTAAACAAAAAAGTTTCGTTTGTTTTTCGCAATTTTTCCATACTTGCGGGTGGAATTTCCCAAATGGCTGAAACACTTATTTATTAAGTTCTTATGTAGAGCTCTGAAAATAAGTTTGAGGCAAAGCGGACTAAACTTAAAACTTCACCAAAAAAATCTTAGAATCGCTCGTTTTACCGAGGATGCTTTGATTCTGCGAAAAATGTGAAACACGTCTCAAATAATTTTTCATATAGAGCCTTGATAATGAATGTGTGCGCGGAACGTCATCCACAAAATCTTTGACCCCCATTTCCACCAAGGAGGAATACATTTTTCGAAAAGTGTGAAACACCCCTCAAATGAATTTGAACAAACAACCTTGAAATTGAGTTTGAGGCCAATCGGATGGTAAACATAAAAGTTTCATACAAACGTTTTTCGCGATTTTCCCATACTTGCGGTTGGAATTTCCCGAAACCCCGTCTTAACGTGCACCTTCATCACATGAGGAAAATTTGAAAATTTGTTCGATCCCGCAACTTTAGTCTCGAAATCCTTAACCCCCATATCCACTCCGATTGGGCAACTATAGTAAACATTTCAGCTCTCTCGGTATGAGCTGTGATCACCAATCAGTCAGTTATTCAAGCCAAACAGTTTTACATATTGAAAAATATATTACCAGCTAAACAAGATTAATTTAGTTTAAAGAGTCTCGGTATTAGATCTGCTGATATATACATTCCTAGTTTCATCTATAGATAACTAATTATAATAGAACTCATACAAACACAAGCTTCTTATCCATCGAAAAACATAAATAAATAATTTGGATATTACGAGGGTAGCTTACAGATCTTCTGAAGCCGCAATTAATAGTTGTGTATGCCGTTGATTAAAACCCTTTATTTTAGAGGCGCGTTAGACTTCTCTAAACAAGGCGATCTAACAAGTTTCTTTTTTTTTTTTCAAACTTATTAGGCTAATCCAAGTAAGGAAGCGCGTGTGCACTGGCATCTACACTTCTTTTCTGTGGCCACTGACTCATTTTCATTGATGAACATAGTTTTGACTGCACTTTCTATTGAATTTAAGTTTATTTATTAACACAATGCTTACTTTAATTAAAACAATGCGCACATAGCGAGCCACACCCATACATATAATGTAAGCACGTATTCTTGAAGCTGTCGTTACATGCATCGCTGACTCAATCGCCGGACATCAAATGTCAATTTAAAAAGCTACAGTTGGGTTCAGAAAGTCAAGCTGCTTGTTAATATAAACTTGCTTATAACAAACGTTCGAACGTCCCTCGTTCTTTAAATCGCATTGTTATCAGTGGTCTCATTACACATATGTCGTTCTTTTGCAGTTAACAAGGCTGTAAATTTTATTCATTGCTTTGGTATGGGGTTGCTCTGTCGCCCCATCCATGGCTCGGCGTGTAGTTAAGCTGCATTTTATCAAACGAATGCATTGTCCTTTTGAGCGGCAACCAACATCGTCGTGTTCAAGGCAAAATTGTAAAAGAAATCGATTGATTTACATAGTTTATAGTACATATATGCGCGAAAGAAAAGATGCCGTATTGTGTCGGGGTCGCATGTGCCAACGCCACACTTTTAAGGTTTCCAAGACTAAACCAACTGCAGCAAGTGGACTTTGACTGTTTCTTTTAATTTTACTCTGCCCATTTTGCATTAAACTAGTTAAATACCTAAATGAATCTAAGCCATAATCAATAGTCAAATTTAGATCTATCTAATATGCTTGCATTCTCGATTCTTTTTACACCCTGAACCCATTAAAATGGGTAAATAAATAAATATTGTATTTGTGCAAAATGCAAATGTATGTATGTAACAGGCAAAAGGAAGCATCTCCGACCCCATAAAGTATATATATTCTTGATCAGCATCAATAGCCGAGTCGATCCAGCCATGTCCGTCTGTCTGTCCGTCCGTCCGTCCGTATATATGAACGCAACGATCTCAGAACCGTTAAGAGCTAAACACTTGAAATTTTAGCTGTAGGTTCTCCTAGTGCCTACGCAGATCGAGTTTGTTTCCGATAATCGATAACTTACTCCGTTTCCAAGTAATCGATAAAAATATATATCGATATCCTGTTTTTTGAGCAATTTTGGTAACTAATTAGAGCTAGAGTCACCAAACTTCACATGCAGCTAGTAGAATATTATATATATTTGCATTTGGTGTTGGAAGAAGTGGGTTCAGGGCATACCCTAGTCGGATGCTCCCGACTAGAACCTCCTACTTGTTATACCCTGAACCCATTAAAAATGGGTAAAAAGGTTATATTGTATTTGTGCAAAATGCAAATGTATGTAACAGGCAGAAGGAAGCATCTCCGACCCCATAAAGTATATATTTTCTTGATCAGCATCAATAGCCGAGTCGATCTAGCCATGTCCGTCTGTCTGTCCGTCCGTCTGTCCGTCCGTCTGTCCGTCTGTCCGTATGTATGAACGCAAGGATCACAGAACCTATAAGAGCTTGAGACTGAAATTTTAGATGTAGGTGCTCCTAGTTCCTACGCAGATCGAGTTTGTTTCCGATAAACGATAACTTGCCCCGTTTCCAAGTAATCGATAAAAATGTATATCGAAATCCTGTTTTTTAAGCAATTTTGTTAAATAATAAGAGCTAGAGTCACCAAACTTGACATGTAGCTTCTAGAAAAGTATATATATATCAAGTATCTTTCATTTTATACCTATCCCCGCTACTCTCTATCTATAAGCGCGCGCTGCATTTGGTGTTGCAATATGAGGGTTCAGGGTATCCCCTAGTCGGGAGCTCCCGACTAGAACTTCTTACTTGTTTTTTTTGCTGGTTTGTCTCTTGAGTAGCGAGTTCGTACCCTGCCAAGGGAACTTTTTTTTTTAAATTTATCTTTATTACTTCAAACGAGCTCTTTGCGCGAACTGCATTTGGTGTTGGAATAAGAGGGTTCAGGGTATTCCCTAGTCGGGAACTCCCGACTAAAACCTCTAACTTGTTCGATTTGGTGCTGTACTGCGCTATTCTTATTTTTAGTGGCAGCTATAAAATATTTTCGATTTCTCTTTGAATAAAATGAAACGTAGCTGCTCTGCATACCTCAACAGCTCTAGAACTAAACAATCGGGGCTCTTTAATTCTAGTGCTCGCCGCATTTGCAGCTGTCGCATTAGCATTAAAAATGGGTACAAGGGGTATAATGTTTTTGTGCAAAATGTAAATGTATGTAACAGGCAGAAGGAAGCATCTCCGACCCATATATATTCTTGATCAGCATCAATAGCCGAGTCTATCTAGCCATGTCCGTCTGTCTGTCCGTCCGTCCGTCCGTCCGTCTGTTTGAACGCAAGGGTCTCAGAACCTATAAGAGTTAGAGACTTGAAATTTTAGCGGTAGGTCCTCCAAGTGCCTACGCAGATCGACTTTGTTTCCGATAATCGATTTCTTACTTCGTTTCCAAGCAATCGATAAAAATCGATGTAAACATCCGGTTTTGAGCAAATTGGGTAAATAATAAGAGCTAGAGTCACCAAACTATATGTTGCTTCTAGAATATTATATATATTCGCATTTGGTGTTGAAAAGGGGTTCAGGGTATCCCCTAGTCGGGAGCTCCCGACTAGAACCTCTTACTTGTTTATTTTGGCTTCGTTTCAAATTAGCAAACAGAATTTACGCCGAAGCAGGCGGTCTTTCAATTGAAGGCGCATACTCGCATCCTGCCCCTTGTTGTCACTATCTGCATAATTTTCAATTTTCCTCTGCCTTGAGCACGTTTGCCGTCAACAAACAAATAATGTTTTTTTCTTCGAGGCTTCTTCGCGTTTCACTTGTGGATCTGTCAAAGGGTATGCAAGTTCGCATGGCCAACATCTCGGATGAGCAATGAACGGATGGTTGCAAGAGAAAGTCACGACGTCGAGTTCGTCGTCGTCCGCGCGTAAATATTATTAAACAAGTAAGAGGTTCTAGTCGGGAGCTCCCGACTAGGGGATGCCCTGAACCCACTTATTCCAACACCAAATGCAGCGCGCTCTTATAGATACAGAGTAGCGGGGAGGTGGCGATAGGTATAAAATGAAAGATACTCGATATATATATACTATTCTAGAAGCTACATGTCAAGTTTGGTAACTCTAGCTCTTATTATTTACCAAAATTGCTTAAAAAACGGGAGTTTGATATACATTTTTTATCGATTATGGAAACGGGGCAAGTTATCGTTTATCGGAAACAAACTCGATCTGCGCGGGCACCTGGAGGACCTACAGCTAAAATTTCAAGTCTCTAGCTCTTATAGGTTCTGAGATCCTTGCATTCATACATACGGACGGACGGACGGACGGATTGTTATTGTTGTTGCCAACCGCAGGAGCGGATGTTGTTGTTGCTGCTATTGTTATTGTTGTTGCCACAGCCTTTGCCAGCCGGCGTCGACATTTTTGGCATTTTTAGAATTGGCTCGAGTGTAGCTGGAGTGAATTTTATGCATTGCATGAGTGTGGGCTGAACCCTGCTCGCTTTTGTCGTTTCCCATGTGCGCAGCCTGTTGGCATCCCAGTCAGTCAGTGGTTTTGAAACTGTCCGCACAGGAGTCCTGTTCCATTCTTCATTGACCTATTGATCTTTCTCCACTATTGCCCTTTTTACAGTTTTTAATTGGTTATCCGCGTTGACAGGCTTCGTAAAGACAATTTAAGAGCAGTAGGCGTATCTAATTTCAAATTAAAATGTATGAATTTACTAATGTTACAAAAAAGTATCTTAGAAATCTTTTCTCTTTCTCAATTATCTAACTATGAAGTTTTGTTTATAAATATTTACACAATATTTTATATGTGCACATATATTGAATGCCAGCGTGGGCGTCACAGCCAGAAGCAGAGGCAGCCCCAGCCTATTAAAAATTCAACGGGCCAGAAGCCAAGAACGTACGTTAAGGCAACAACAGGAAAAGACCAACAAAGCTAATTGATGATATTTGTCTATATCAACTATATCAAAGGTAAACAAGTAAGAGGTACTAGTCAGGAGCTCCCGACTAGGGGATACCCTGAACCCTCTTATTTCAACACCAAATGCAGCTCGCGCTAATAGATAGAGAGTAGCAGGGAGGTGGCGATAGGTATAAAATGAAAGATAATCGATATATATATACTTTTCTAGAAGCAACATGTCAAGTTTGGTGACTCTAGCTCTAATTATTTACAAAAATTGCTTAAAAAACAGTTATTCGATTTACATTTTTATCGATTACTTTGAAACGAAGTAAGTTATCGATTATCGGAAACAAACTCGATCTGCGCGGGCACTAGGAGCACCTATATCTAAAATTTCAAATTTCAATTTCTTATAGGTTCTGAGATCCTTGCGTTCATACATACGGACGGACGGACGGACAGACAGACGGACAAGGCTAGATCGACTCGGCTATTGATGCTGATCAAGAATATATATACTTTATGGGGTCGGAGATGCTTCCTTCTGCCTGTTACATACATTTGCATTTTGCACAAATACAATATACCCTTTTTACCCATTTTCAATGGGTTCAGGGTATAAAAAACCGACAGAAATATATAGTTCATACAATAAACGGTCGATTTACGTTTGGTACACAAATCGAAGGTCTATCTTCGTACTGAGAGGTATTTTTTTATACCCTGAATACCCTGAACCCATTGAAAATGGGTAAAAAGGGTATATTGTATTTGTGCAAAATGCAAATGTATGTAACAGGCAGAAGGATGCATCTGCGACCCCATAAAGTATATATATTCTTAATCAGCATCAATAGCCGAGTCGATCTAGCCATGTCCTTCTGTCTGTCCGTTCGTCCATCCGTCCGTCCGTCCGTCCGTATGAACGCAAGGATCTCAGAACCTATAAGAGCTAGAGACTTGAAATTTTAGATATACATAGGTGCTCCTAGTGCCTGCGCAGATCGAGTTTGTTTCCGGTAATCGATAACTTACTCCGTTTCCAAGAAATCGATAAAAATGTATATCGAAATCCTGTTTTTTAAGCAATTTTGGTAAATAATAAGAGCTAGAGTCACCAAACTTGACATGTAGCTTCTAGAATAGTATATATATTTGCATTTGGTGTTGGAAGAAGAGGGTTCAGGGTATCTGCTAGTCGGGAGCTCCCGACTAGAACCTCTTACTTGATTTACTTTAGATCTGCTATACTTCTTTGTTTGGCAAAAGTGAAATTATTCTACGTAAAAATATACATTGTTGTTATAAACTAGTCAACAAATTCTTATTGTAGTTTATAAAGTTGCTATTCCGTTCGTTATTTATTTTTGTGCGCTTGTATATTGCAGCTGATGGGAAAATGTTGGGCAGCTTTTCAAGTTTCACTGCAGTTGGTTGCCAAGTGACGGAAGTAAACGTCATTTCACACTGGAATACCCCTTGTCATTGGTGGATTTCCAAAACACGCATTGCAATTGCATTTGTGTCGCCTTTGAATTAGACGCCGGACCTTTGGTGTAGACGATGGCGCAGACATCTCAGTCGATAAGCGCTGCCTTGGACGAGAGTTAATAGTTCCGCAAACAAACGGCAACCCAAAACGAAAGTTGCTGATATGCAAGTGCTGCAGACTTGGCAATTGATGGCGGAACTTGTAAACTGGGCGACGATGCCGATGCCGATCCATGCCATTATATTGCAATTATGCGAACAACCCCCACGGAAGTGCCCTTCACATCGTTTTGGCATTTCTGGGCAGTTCCACCCTTGGCGACCGTCAGACGGTGCACCCCTTGACGTCGCACGCGACCCAATACACGCTTACAACAACAGCAACAACATCAACAAGTAAGATAGAGAGTAGCGGGGAGGTGGCGATAGGTATAAAATGAAAGATACTCGATATATATATACTATTCTAGAAGCTACATGTCAAGTTTGGTGACTCTAGCTCTTATTATTTACCAAAATTGCTTAAAACACGGGATTTCGATATACATTTTTATCGATTACTTGGAAACGGGGCAAGTTATCGTTTATCGGAAACAAACTCGATCTGCGCGGGCGCTAGGAGCACCTACATCTAAAATTTCAAGTCTCTAGCTCTAATAGGTTCTGAGATCCTCGCGTTCATATATACGGACGGACGGACGGACAGACAGACGGACATGGCTAGATCGACTCGGATATTGATGCTGATCAAGAATATATATACTTTTTGGGGTCGGAGATGCTTTGTTCTGCCTGTTACATACATTTGCACTTTGCAAAAATACAATATACCCTTTTTACCCATTTTCAATGGGTTCAGGGTATAAAAACATGGCTAAATTTTTGTTGTCAACAAATATCAGTTCTAATTTTTGTGCTGCGTGCCATTCGCAGCAGACAGCTGCAGCCGCTGTTTAAATAAAATCACTGGCCTTCCTTGCATGCAACTTATGGCAGTGAGTAGTAGAAAAACAGATACAAAAGTATCTGTGAGTTGGGTGCGCTCAAGCAGTGTGATTGTGTGGTCATCTTGTCTCTTGCGGCTGGTGCTTTGCACATTGTTAGTGCAAGTAACGCAGCTTTTGTCGCAATGTCAAGAAACTTTTCCAGCTTGGGCTGAGCTAAATAATACGTTGACTCCAAACCCCTTTTTTTATAAAAAGGAGGAGGCTAAAATGTCAAGAAATTGTTTTTAAATATAACAAATATATTTATGCATTGAAATAACAGATATACTGAATTAACTGTACACATGTGTAGGATCGTAGTCTGCGTGACTTTGGGAGGAGATCAATATGACTTTGAGTGGAGTTCAGTGAGGCTCAATTAAACGCTTCGTCAGTCGCTTTTTGGCGTATTGGCGTAACAAGTGTTGAAAGGGAAACAAGTAAGAGGTTCTAGTCGGGAGCTCCCGACTAGGGGATACCCTGAACCCTCATATTCCAACACCAAATGCAGCGCGCGCTAATAGATAGAGAGTAGCGGGCAGGTGGCGATAGGTATAAAATGAAAGATAATCGATAAATATATACTTTTCTAGAAGCTACATGTCAAGTTTGGTGACTCTAGCTCTTATTATTTACCAAAATTGCTAAAAAAAACAGGATTTCGATATACATTTTTATCGATTACTTGGAAACGGGGCAAGTTATCGATTATCGGAAACAAACTCGATCTGCGTAGGAACTAGGAGCACCTACATCTAAAATTTCAAGTCTCTAGCTCTTATAGGTTCTGAGATCCTTGCGTTCATACATACGGACGGACGGACGGACGGACGGACGGAAGAAGAGAATGGAAAAAGAAATATAGAAATGAGGGGAAAAACGGACGGACGGACGGACGGACGGACGGACGGACGGACGGACAGACAGACGGACATGGCTAGATCGACTCGGCTATTGATGCTGATCAAGAATATATATACTTTATGGGGTCGGAGATGCTTCCTTCTGCCTGTTACATACATTTGGATTTTGCACAAAAACATAATACCCCTTTTACCCATTTTTAATGGGTTCAGGGTATAAAAATAGATCGGCTGATACACGGCTTACTCCTCATGAGGATAATCATAAAGTTGGCAGCTTTCATTTGATGTTTAAATATTATGGAGAAATTGGCATACCCTTCTTAAATCTCACCAACCTTCTTAAAAACCTTTATATAGAACTTTAATCAAGTTGCCTGTCTCAATAATGCTTCAGTATTTAAGTGGCTATCCGACTGGGGTTGTACATATAAATATAAATGTATGGCGACGCTGCATTCGCAGTCAAAGTGAAGTAGTTTGTGTTGGTATTGTTGCGGTTCTGTTGTTGTTTGTTTACCAGCCATATCTTATCGGCTTATCTGGCATACCAAAGGGGCACTGAATTGCCAGTTGTTGTTGATGATGCTGGTACATGTATTTCTGTGTGTATAAAGATACTTCAATTGAATTTATTGTAATTAATACGAGTGCGCGCTGCTGCGGACACTAGATAGATGGAAGGGCGGAGAGGGTGGTTCTCAATGCTGTCAGTTTTAAAACATTTCCTGCGGTCTATCAATAAATAAATGTGAAGCCCCAGCAAAGTCGCCAATGAAGGCCGTTGGAAACCCAACACACACAAGACACATTCCAGTCGTGGTCTAGGAAGCACTAATGCCTTTTGGGTCTTGGGAGGCGAGTGCAACGCATGTATTTGACAATCAAAAAGAAACTAGACACATTAAACCAATTTCATATCCATTAGCTATACGAGTGGGCGGGCGCCTTAGCTGGCGCCTCTAAGTGAAATCGATTAATAACTGGAGTCGGCGGCAGTTCGTCTGTTCTTTTTTCGAGCATTACTCAGTGTTCTATAATGATAAGTGGCCCATTGATTTGCTGTGGACACCGATTTTCATTTATATAGAGCATTATTCCTTGCGTTCGTTCTCTAGCAACTTATACAACAAGGTTTAAAATTGAAATAGTTTTATGGCTTAACATTATTGCATGATGAAAATCAATAACAAATCTTTTTTCTTTGGAAAGTTTGTTCTTACTGCCAAACTCAATGCAAAGAAGAAGACCTTCTCCAACTACATATTTTTATACCCTGAACCCATTGAAAATGGAAAAAAGGGTATATTGTATTTTTGCAAAGTGCAAATGTATGTAACAGGCAGAACAAAGCATCTCCGACCCCAAAAAGTATATATATTCTTGATCAGCATCAATAGCCGAGTCGATCTAGCCATGTCCGTCTGTCTGTCCGTTCGTCCGTCCGTTCGTCCGTCCGTTCGTCCGTCCGTCCGTATGTATGAACGCAAGGATCTCAGAACCTATAAGAGCTAGAGACTTGAAATTTAAGCTGTAGGTCCTCCAGGTGCCCGCGCAGATCGAGTTTGTTTCCGATAAACGATAACTTGCCCCGTTTCCATAATCGATAAAAAATGTATATCAAACTCCCGTTTTTTAAGCAATTTTGGTAAATAATAAGAGCTAGAGTCACCAAACTTGACATGTAGCTTAGAATAGTATATATATATCAAGTACTTACTTCTGTAAGAAATGGATGAAGATGATATTGAAGAATATTCATCTTCAAGCCACGCCTCGAGCCAAATGAACCATGAACTGTCCTATTATTATAAACTACTCAATTCAAAAAGAGCCAACTCTGATTCAACAGCTGAGTCAATATGAAATAAAAATTAAAAAAAAAACATATTTATATGGTATATAGTCAAAAATCCTAACAACTATTCTAAAAATGCTTTTTATACCCTGAACCCATTAAAAATGGGTAAAAGGGGTATTATGTTTTTGTGCAAAATCCAAATAACAGGCAGAAGGAAGCATCTCCGACCCCATAAAGTATATATATTCTTGATCAGCATTAATAGCCGAGTCGATCTAGCCATGTCCGTCTGTCTGTCCGTCCGTCCGTATGTATGAACGCAAGGATCTCAGAACCTATAAGAGCTAGAGACTTGAAATTTTAGATGTAGGTGCTCCTAGCTCCTACGCAGATCGAGTTTTTTCCGATAAACGATAACTTGCCCCGTTTCCAAGTAATCGATAAAAATGTATATCGAAATCCTGTTTTTTAAGCAATTTTGGTAAATAATAAGAGCTAGAGTTACCAAACTTGACATGTAGCTTCTAGAAAAGTATAGATATATCGATTATCTTTCATTTTATACCTATCGCCACCTCCCCGCTACTCTCTATCTATAAGCGCCCGCTGCAGTTGGTGTTGGAATATGAGGGTTCAGGGTATCCCCTAGTCGGGAGCTCCCGACTAGAACCTCTTACTTGTTATTAACTTGAATTTTTCCCATACGCATTTACTTGCTTTGATATTGGAAACAGTTGCAAATACTAAGATAAAATTATAATTTGATGCCTAGTTAACATAATAAACTTAGCCGATGTACAATGAATATGGATTTCTTTGTCTCAGTTCATGACAGCAGAAAGGCGTTGAACAGTTCCAAGCAAATATTTACAATCTGGAGCGGAAAATGAATGAATAATTGATTAATCAGCATGGATCGTCGGCATTGCCATTTTCGGGGGCCATAATTTGGCAATATATGTGTTGTGTTATTATTATCAATAAATAAATATGCTTCGTTGCGGAAAACATTCACGTTTCTAGGCCTACAGTTGTGGCTGACTTGTATCCTAAAGCTAGCTCCGTTGGGTTAATAAACTTGTCTTCGCGAATATCATAAATCAAACCTTTTATTCAGTTTATTCTCTGGCATAACAAAAGCATTTAGCAATCCCTTCCTATGGGCGCTGAGAGTCGTTTAAGCTGCTTACAGATCAACGCCTTTTGTGACCCTCGTTTGATGCTTAACTATTCTTATAGATGTTGGTGAATATGAAGCACGTATATATGCACACTTGTTATACCCTGAACCCATTGAAAATGGGTAAAAAGGGTATATTGTATTTGTGCAAAGTGCCAATGTATGTAACAGGCAGAAGGAAGCATCTCCGACCCCATAAAGTATATATATTCTTGATCAGCATCAGTAGCCGAGTCGATCTAGCCTTGTCCGTCTGTCTGTCCGTCCGTCCGTCCGTTCGTTCGTATGTATGAACGCAAGGATCTCAGAACCTATAAGAGCTAGAGACTGAAATTTTAGCTGTAGGTCCTCCAGGTGCCCGAGCAGATCGAGTTTGTTTCCGATAAACGATAACTTACCTCGTTTCCAAGTAATCGATAAAAATGTATATCGAAATCCCGTTTTTTAAGCAATTTTGGTAAATAATGAGAGCTAGAGTCACCAAACTTGACATGTAATATGAGTAATATGATGGTTCAGGGTATCCCCTAGTCGGGAGCTCCCGACTAGAACCTCTTACTTGTTTTGATTGTGGAATTTTGAAAAAAACCGAAAACAACTTCAGTAAGCTGACAAATGGTTAAAATGGCTAGCAGTGTGCCTCAGCAAGTTCAGGTATTGACATTACCCTTTAATAGGAGTTTGTATGCGATCGAAAAATTATTGACCTTTATCTGCTGTATTAAGTTCCTTAAGTAATAATTATTTTAAAGCTATTGCTAAACATAGAAATCCATCATTTTGTTCCAATCAATGCTGAAGAATTTCCAAATTAAGCTAACTGGGAACTTTTTTAATGATCGAATTCGTTTACTTACATGATTGAGGCGTGCGGCAATTTTGGCATGCTCCTCCTGGTAGGCCTTGCGGGCCTTCCGCTTGTCCTGTGACAGATGGGAGAGTTTGTCGCAGATCACATCAAGCTGTTCGGCATTAAGCTTGAACTGTTTGGCCTGTTGATCCAACTCATCCATAAAAGATCGCCAGGATTTTGTAATAAGGCTGCCTAAAATGAGTTTCAAGTATATAGGCTTTAATAGAAATAAAAAACAAATGTTCAATGTACTTTAGGTTCAAAAATGTTTCTCTTGTGACTCATGACCGATCGAATGTCGCACCCCAATCACCAATACATTTTGCTATCGAGAAGAAACGAAGCTTACTTAGATGATTCATTCACGTTGTAATAAAATCTACTTAAATAAGAGCCAAAAATACTGAAGTGCTTTTACAGTCTAAATTAATATATTCGAAAATAGTCAACCTGAGCTAGCTGTTTGTAAACAATTCCTGGTTGATAGCAACTTTGGTTACATTTTATTTACCTCGGTCTTATTACCATTATATCATTAAATCGAGCTGCACGCTCATTGTCAAGGTGAAACTAATTAAAAACAGGTCACCAAAAACATGGCAAACGCGGCAGAAATGACAAAAAAATAAAGTTAAACAATTTACGGGCAGCTGCAGCTTCTGGAACTATAAGGCAAAATGCAAAAAACAATTTCGCTAAATTGTACACAAAATTTGTTTTGCGCTTGCACAGAGCGGATACATTTGCAGCCCAGTAAAGAAAAAACAGCAGCAACTAAACGAATGTCTTGCCACCACAATTATCAGACCTAACATGTACATACTGAATGGTAGATATGTATGATATGATTCTTGACTCTTGTACCGGTAAATTCCCCGAAAGACATATAAAGCATCCATTCACACTGTATTGTAGGTGGCTCTGATCAAATTCATACCAATATCAACAATTATTATCACCCATTAGTCGTTGTCACGGTTAGGTTTTGTTTGGGCCAATAGTCGGCACTGAATATTCCCCGGACGGCAGCCAGCGAAAGTAAAAGCTTTCTGGCGCATCACTCGCAGTCTTATCGTCCGCCGCCATTTGTGACTAATGCAAGTAGGCTGTCCTACAGATTTTTGAGGCAGGGCTTTCGAAGCGGGCTCCACGCGCGGTAGCACCCTTTTCTCGTGAGTAATGCAGACAATAGTTGTTCAGACAGCTCGGCGTAAATTCCAAGCAAATACATATCTAAGTTCAGCAATAATTGTAAATGAAATCAGAGAATTAAGTGCAAAATTTTCGATTGCATTTGACGTACACATTGAAGAATGTTCCGAACTTAACATGTGATTACATGGGTTGACACATTTTATGGATTTTTTTTTTAGAAATTAAGGTTAACAATTTTTAAAATACCATACAAAACTTGGGCTTTATCAGCCATTTCTCCAGGTTGTTAAATCGTATAGTTGTCACATTTTTATACCATGAATCCATTAAAAATGGGTAAAAAGGGTATATTGTATTTGTGCAAAATGCAAATGTATGTAACATGCAGAAGGAAGCATCTCCGACCCCATAAAGTATATATATTCTTGATCAGCATCAATAGCCGAGTCGATCTAGCCATGTCCGTCTGTCTGTCCGTCCGTCTGACCGTAGATGCTCCTAGTGCCTGCGCAGATCGAGTTTGTTTCCGATAATTAATAACTTACTCCGTTTCCAAGCAATCGATATCGACATCCTGTTTTTTTTTAACAAATTGGGTATATAATAAGAGCTAGAGTCACCAAAAGTGATATGTTTATTCTAGAATAGTATATTTAAATCAAGTATCTTTCATTTTATACCTATCGTCACTTCCCCGCTACCACCGCAGAGCTATAAATCAAGTTAATAACCCAACTTATATTGCCAACCAATCTAAGTCACAATTTTAATGCAATTGACTTTTTGAGAATACACAAATATTCTATGGTACAATAGTATATATTGTAGAAAATTTCATTAAGATCTGCTAAGAGAAAACCAAAGTTATCTGTAACTGCGCAATCAAGTGTACACACACACATTCATGCGCGTCTGCTTCGCATTCTATCGCATTCTAACAGCATTGTAATTGCGACTTTTTTCTGTAATGCTATTTTAGTTCGGTTTTTTCTCAATAATACTTTATTATTGGTGTGGCTGTTGAGTAGAGGCAAAGACAATATAAACACTAAGATAAGTATCGCCCATACATTTGAATGCGACGCAAAATTTCTAGCCTGGCCTTTCATCTGGCCTATGAGGCTTCGTACGACATGCCTGCCGACTGACTGTTCGTTCTCCAAAGACCAGACGAACGAATGCCGAAGTCGCGGCTAGCTGATGCTGACACAAGCAACAAAGTTAGTCGCCAGCCTGCCTTCAGCAAAGCTGGTCGATGGTGCTTTGCGTCGCTTCGTTTTCGAAGTACATTGAGCGAAAAAGTTTAAAACTTACGATCGACGCAAAGTGCTTGTGCTTTATCCATGATATGCATGCTTTATTTAAATAATATATTAGTCTAGATACTAACGATTAATTTTACAGGAAAATTTAAGAATTAAATAATTTTTACACAAAATAGCACACATAGACTGATTTCACTTTTGTTTTTGGACAGTGTATGCTCGAGAAAAGTTCTTGTCTCAGCCAATGGCGTGCAAGCACCTTTGGTTGTATGCGTGAATTATGCATGCATATGAACTTTAAAGTATGTATGTATGTGTTGTTATTCACTTCTCTGGCTTTAGCTGGCAAGAAATTAATTTTGTTAGTTTTCTAGCGCAGATATGTATTTCTAAGTCGATGCAAATATTAACATAATTTCTTTTAATTAAATAATATTATTTTTATTCTCCAATTAAGAAATAAAAGAGTGCTAAAAAAAAACAATTACATATTTATAATATTATAATAAATAATAATAATAAATTACATAAATATTTGCATCGACTTAATTATACATGTTTTGTGCGGAGCCAACCTCAGTACACAAAATGCATTCATATATCAACACAAATTTGGGGTAGGTCGTGATTTGCGCTAGAAGACTAAGAAAATTGTTTCTTTGCCAGCCAGAGACTTTGCCAGAGCAGTGGATAACAACACATTCAAATATGCTGTTATGTATGTATATTCACACGCATACAAACATAATTGCTTGCACGGCCCTCATAGAGCCGAAGCTGAGAGCACATTCTATTTTTAGCTTTTTCGTTCTCTCGGCTGTGAGAGCGCAATGATACAGATTTCGTTTTCGTTCTTAATTTTCAAAAAATCAAGCTGCATAGTAGCATTTTGTTGTATGGCGTTACTCATCTTAGTGTTTATATTGTCTTTGGTAGAGGCATAGCAAGTGTTGCGGTCTGTCGAGAGTTCGAGCCCTACCGGGGAAACCATTTTTTTTTTTTGCTGGTTTGTCTGATGAGTAGAGTCGTTAGCAAATAATACGGTCAGTTGCGAGTTCGAACCCTGCCAAGGGAACTTTTGTTTTTTTAATTTATCTTTATTACTTCAAACGAGCGCGTTGCGCGAACTGCATTTGGTGTTGGAATAAGAGGGTTCAGGGTATTGCCTAGTCGGGAGCTCCCGACTAGAACCTCTTACTTGTTCTTTTTGAGTTAGAGAACAAAAACTGGGAGCACAAGTAAATGCTATGACTCATTTATACAATTCTTCAGTACACACTCGCATATCGCAGGCCAGACCGCAAAGCTCTCTCTTCTCAGTTAAGTATATGTATATGGTATTTTGGGAGCTAGCTTACCTTGCATTTCATCAGCCCGATCAATTTTCAGTCCTTGTTGAGCGACGGCTGTCAAACTGATTGCGTACTCCTTGTCGCATTTGGCTTTCATTTGGATGGATCGTTTCATGGTCTCCATTAGACGCAGTTCCGCGTCTTGACGCACGATTAGTGCCTCGTGTGCGGCGCGGCCCTGCAGGGCCGATGAAAAGCCCATTTTGGCCGCGTAAATTTTTTTCGAAACGCTCGAAATTTATAGAGTTTTTAAATGTTTGGCTAATGAGTCACAATTGCATGCTTATATTGATTTGGCCGGGCTAAAAACGAAACAGCAGTGCAAAAACTTCACTTAAGAGACTTGCACAACGCACACACATAACCCGAAAGCGCACATACACACACACACACCAGATAGGGTGCCAAACAAGGCGCTAAAGTTAGCCATGCTAACGAAACCCGACGCCTTCGCCGAGACATATAATAGATGTCTACACGACGGTGTATTTCCTAAGAGATGGAAGCGGCAGAAACTAATCCTTCTACCGAAAGGGGACAAGCCAATAGAGGAACCCTCGGGATACAGGCCAATCTGCCTACTGGACACGGCGGGAAAGGTACTGGAAAGGATTGTGTATGACCGACTACTTAGTGTCGTCGAAGAGAAAGAGGCCCTGTCCAAACAGCAATACGGATTTCGCAAGGCAAGGTCTACGGTCAATGCAATTAAGGCGGTGGTAGATATTGCCGCTAAAGCAATAGAGGGAACCAGATGGAGGTGGGGAGACAATGAGTATTGCGCGGTGATTACGTTGGACATCCGCAATGCCTTTAACTCAGCAAGCTGGTCTCGTATACTGGAAGCCTTAGACCGAATAGGGATACCGTCCTCCCTTTTCCGTATAATATCCAACTACCTGACCGATTGGGTATTGAGTTATGACACTGATGACGGTGCTAGGAGTTACACGGTCTCAGCAGGGGTCCCACAGTGGCTTCCATTAAGTATCTGGGGGTTATGTTAGACCACAGGGTTAGCTTACCGCACGTAGATTACGTTAGCCGGAAAGCAGCCAAAATGCAGGCGGCCCTTTCGAGGATGCTACCCAACATAGGAGGACCTAAAGCAGGTAGACGCCTACTCCTCGCGAGAGTTGTAGCCTCCGTGCTGCTCTATGCTGCAACGATATGGGCTTCAGCGGTTGCAAGCCAGAAAGGCCTCAGAAGGAAGATGTCAATCCCCTATAGGCTCAATGCTCTGCGCACCATTTCTGGATTCCGGACGGTGTCGGACGAGGCAGCCAGTATTGGCAGGAATGCTGCCAGTAAATATACTGGCCAAGGAAATGGAGAAAATATACATGGCCCGAATTGCCACGGGAAACGCCGTCTCAATGGCCGTCATCTGGTCGGAGAGAGCAACATCAATGGCAACTTGGCAAGAGAGATGGAACACGGCGAACAAGGGGAGATGGGCACATAAACTAATCCCCAATCTGGAGCAATGGATTAGGAGACGGAATGGCGAAATAATAACTTCCACCTAACACAGTTTTTTACTGGACACGGCGGGTATAGGAAGTATCTCCATAGGTTCAGGCATGAGGACTTTTCAGAGTGCCCGAACTGCCCAAATCTGGACGAAGACTCGGAACACGTGCTGTACTAATGCTCGAGGTACAGAGATGTAGTGGGCTCTGTACCTCCAACGGAGGAACTGGTAGCGTTCATGCTGGAAGGAGAGGAGAAATATAAGCCAGCTCATAATAGGCATCCAGCGGGATCTGAGACGATGCGAACAGGAGCGACGATTATCGGGGAATGTGGTGTGCGAGTGGGGGGGTGAGTTTAGTACGTAGGTGCTGACGGAGGCAGCAAATCGTGCATACGGTTGGCCCGGGCCATCATCATAAGCAAAAAAAAAAAAAAAAAAAAAAAAAAAACACACACACAGCAAAAAAGTGCAGACATATGGCAAACACTTGTTGCATGCCAATATTTATGGCCAACCCGCATGTGCTGCTTATTTCCACTCTCTTTTTGACACTTTGTTTGCTGATCGCACTCCGGCGTCTTCTCGACGCTCTTTTTTAAAGGCTCCACTGCCGCTGGAGCTGAATCAATTATTTTTGTCACACATTTTGCGATATACATTTAAAGGCGCTCGCGAAGCCACAAAAAACTTTCACATGCAATGCTTTTCTTCGTCTTTTGCACTTGCCGCGACATTTGCGTTTGCTAATACGAGACGACTTTTGATTAACGACATCATTAAGGATGCTGCCGGGACCGAAAACTCCAAATAATTTTTACACTTGACGCAAATTAGGGTTTTATTTTTTGCATGACAATAAATTTGCATGATTAAATGTCATTAAATTTTGTGTTTATACCCTGAACCCATTAAAAATGGGTAAAAGGGGTATTATGTTTTTGTGCAAAATGCAAATGTATGTAACAGGATAACAAAGATTTTCCAAACTGCGTTCTTCACGAGTTCTTACTGTTTTCGTTACAGAGCCAAACTTGTTTATCCCGCTCGCTGGCAAGCAAACAAAAATAAACATTGACCCATCCGCGGCGACCTGTGAAGCAGTCAAAAAGGAAACGACGCGATGTCAGCGGCGCACAGAGCAAGTACGTGTATCTTACGGATGCACAGATACTGATACTAATACTACGCCAGACCAGATTCTGCTTGCCGCGCCACAAACAACAGTTTGATGTATTATTGTCTGTGCGTGTTGCTGTTCGTCTAAATAGGAGTTACCAAGTCAACTAAAACATAAACGGGTTTGACAGCCGCAGCCACAGTCGTAGAGACAGCCACAGGCAATAGCAACAACTTCAACTGCGCTGGGGAACATCTGCAGTTATAGATAAATTACAATAACAACAACAACCAGAACGTGTATACGATACCGCCGTTGTAAACGTATATAAAATTGTGAATAATGTTTTAAAAACTGCACTTAACAATTTTTAAATTTATAGATATTTATTTTTTCTTTCTTTCTTATAAACTGCTTTTAACACGTTATTTAGGGGATGGGGCTGTCACTTGATTCGCGATTCGCGTAATCAGCGCGAAAATCTTTGCGATACATTATCTTTTTATTAACATAAACGTAAATAGATTTTTCTATATATGTTTTATCAAACTGTTGAATGGCCGCCCGACCCGGTTACCATGGAGACAAGTTGCGTATCGTAAAATGCTTCGATGCCTCACATGGCCATTTCACAAAGCAATTCAACGGATGTCAGAGTCACAGAGCCGATTGCCGCACAGAAATCAAACCCTTACGTACCGAACCGAACTGTTTGCCTCGAATGCTCAGCGCGAACTGAGAGTCAGCTAACAAAGACGATGTTGACAAAGCCGAAAAACGACGCCGCTGGCGACGATGCGGTGAATGAGCATCGCGAGCGCGAGAGCTCCAGAGAACCGGTTGAACGTAACCCAACAAACAAATCGAGCATAACAAGAGCTCTTGCACTCTCAGCTAGTTCGGCAATACTATGCGGGAAACTTACAAGTGTTGTTTTCCTATATCAATTGAAATTATTTTAAACATTGTCCCGCTATTTAAACATTGAAACTTTTTCATGTTCCGTACGATACCTTTATTATATGTCGTTAACAGGTAGTTTGTAGTATCCAGGACTTTTAGCTGCGGTGTTGATGGTTTTATGACTTCGAGCTGAAGTAAAATTAAATTAAGAAAATATTTTTAAAACAACGTTAATCTTTTTAAACTCGCTTACAAAACGAAAATATATTTTGGCTTTGTGCAGTGTCTTGTTTTCCGTCCTTCCGTATGAGCTCAACTTCTTTCAGCGCAATTACAGATTGGAATATATACTCGTCAGATGAAATGTATGTATGTATGTATATATTCCACGGCTTTAGAGCTAGAACTATCAGATTTGACATGCAGACTGCTCATGAACTCATTTATAGATAAATCTTAAATATTTTGCCTACACCCATTTCGTATGGCATGTCAAGGCGAAAAAATCCTATCGCCAATACCATATTCATTAACTATTATTCTTTGTTTATTTTAGAAAAGATTTTATTCCATATTATATAATTTTAATAATGCTTATAAGGAACACATTCAATATCGATTCGAAGTGCTGAAAAGAAATTGTGCATTTGGT
Source organism: Drosophila ezoana (assembly GCA_035045725.1). Taxonomy (NCBI): domain Eukaryota; kingdom Metazoa; phylum Arthropoda; class Insecta; order Diptera; family Drosophilidae; genus Drosophila; species Drosophila ezoana. Next base: position 1,657,036 of record JAWNOU010000127.1, read on the forward strand.
GTTGGAGTATGAGGGTTCAGGGTATCCCCTAGTCGGGAGCTCCCGACTAGAACCTCTTACTTGTTTAACATCAATTCCGTTCAGCCTATTTTACTTGCCATTTTAAGATTATTTCTTGCGGTAGAGAGCACCGCAGTTTCATTCTAAAATTAAAATCTAACTTTAGTTGAAACGATTGTTGTCCTTTATCTTAAAAATCACTTGAAATGTGGTCTTAAAGTTTAAAATATTCCTTTATGGGAAAAAATAAAATACAGAGAATGCACATATGAAATGTGTAGAGAAAATCCGATTAATGGCAATTTTGTGAACCTTTAAAAAATTCGCCTTCAATTGAACCTATTGAATAAATTAGTTAAAAACAAGTAAGAGGTTCTAGTCGGGAGCTCCCGACTAGGGGATACCCTGAACCCTCATACTCCAACACCAAATGCAGCGCGCGCTTAAAGATATAGAGTAGCGGGGAGGTGGCGATAGGTATAAAATGAAAGATAATCGATATATATATACTTTTCTAGAAGCTACATGTCAAGTTTGGTAACTCTAGCTCTTATTATTTACCAAAATTGCTTAAAAAACAGGATATCGATATACATTTTTTATCGATTACTTGGAAACGGGGCAAGTTATCGATTATCGGAAACAAACTCGATCTGCGTAGGAACTAGGAGCATCTACATCTAAAATTTCAAGTCTCTAGCTCTTATAGGTTCTGAGATCCTTGCGTTCATACATACGGACGGACGGACGGACGGACGGACGGACGGACAGACAGACGGACATGGCTAGATCGACTCGGCTATTAATGCTGATCAAGAATATATATACTTTATGGGGTCGGAGATGCTTCCTTCTGCCTGTTACATACATTTGGATTTTGCACAAAAACATAATACCCCTTTTACCCATTTTTAATGGGTTCAGGGTATAAATATAAGATCTACTTAGTTAAATTCTTTCTCCATTTATGCACATACAACATCACGACACAACATTAAGTCTCTGTGAACTATGATTGGAAACAACAGAAAAGTGACAACCTCTTGTGTAATAGCTAATGCTAGAAAAATAAATTGCCTTGGGTTTGAGTACAAGAGCAAAGAAAAGCAAATCGCTTATGGGGCTAGGAGTTACTCATATTTACGAATGTTTATGAATAGTGAAATTGTAGGAATTGTATAATATTAAACATGAACACTCATACACACAGTATTTTCGCTTTCATAGAAAATATTTAATAAAACATATGGATTCACGCTTCTTACTGCTGCGCCAATGAACAATTAAACTTAAAAGACACGACGCTTGTTGCGTTGCAAACAATAGAAATTCCAACAGCTCCTTGCTGTTTAGCATTCTGCTCACATGGAACCTATGAAGGGAGCTAGCAATACCAGGACCCATTTATTGGTATGTGTAAGAATTCATATGACAACTACAACAACTATAAACACGGCAATGATCACAAGTGCAGCGACAAAAGCAAGAACTACAATAAAACGTAAGAATGCCCGGCAAGAAGAGTCCCTGTACCTAGATCTAAGATTCCGTAAATACATTCGAGCTCCTTTCTAAAAACGCATTATAAACAAAAATGTTTCGTCTTCGCTCAACGCCACACTATGGTGTATGTATTCCTGAATATCTTATGGAAGTCGATAATCCAAATCTGCGTATTTAACAATGTGCAAGATTATTGCTCCTATAAAAGCTTAATCAATTTTTGCGAAAAAATTATATTTTATTGATCTGTACATTTACGGCATACCTAATTTGGCGCCTTTAGATAATCAATTTATATATGGAAGTTGGAGAGACATTCTGGCTGTTGTAGACTTTTGCAACCATTTTTGATAGAGGGTATAACAAGTAAGCAATGGTAACAAGTAAGAGGTTCTAGTCGGGAGCTCCCGACTAGGGGATAACCTGAACCCTCTTATTCCAACACCAAATGCAGCGCGCGCTTATAGATAGAGAGTAGCGGGGAGGTGACGATAGGTATAAAATGAAAGATAGTCGATATATATATACTATTCTAGAAGCTACATGTCAAGTTTGGTGACTCTAGCTCTTATTATTTACCAAAATTGCTTAAAAAACGGGATTTCGATATACATTTTTATCGATTTCTTGGAAACGGAGTAAGTTTTCGATTATCGGAAACAAACTTGATCTGCGCGGGCACCTGGAGGACCTACAGCTAAATTTCTCTAGCTCTTATAGGTTCTGAGATCCTTGCGTTCATACATACGGAAAGACGGATGGACAGACGGACGGACGGACGGACGGACGGACGGACAGACAGACGGACATGGCTAGATCGACTCGGCTATTGATGCTGATCAAGAATATATATACTTTATGGGGTCGGAGATGCTTCCCTCTGCCTGTTACATACATTTGCATTTTGCACAAATACAATATACCCTTTTTACCCAATTTCAATGGGTTCAGGGTATAGAGACTAGAAATTTGAGCTGTCCTCCTAGTGCCCGCGCAGATCGAGTTTTTTTCCGATAAACGATAACTTGCCCCGTTTTCAACTAATCGATACAAATCTATTTTGAAATCCTGTTTTTTGAGCAATTTTGGTAAATAATAAGAGCTAGAGTCACCAAACTTGACATGTTGCTTCTAAAATAGTACATATATTTGCATTTGATGTTGGAAAGAGAGTTCAGGGTATCCCCTAGTCGGGAGCTCCCGACTAGAACCTATTACTTGATTGTGTATATATGTATACGTAAAAGTGTGGTGATTATGTGCTTATATATAAGGAGAATGGCAAAATTCGTAAATGCCAAGTTTGGTCGAAATATGTCTATAGTTAAATATTTACCAATTGCTTTAGCTGACATGAGCTCTGTTCAGGAGTGCTAATGTTATAGTACAGATATGGTTGATCTGTTTATACGCTACGAAAAGCTACATGGCAAACTTAGTGACTAGCTCTTAAACCTTAGAGATAAGTTAAAAAAATTTAATTTTTTGGATATCGTTTTGTATCGATTGCTTATAAACGAGACTAGTTATCGGCAATTTGAAATAAACTCTACGCGGTCACTAGGAGGACCTATGTTCAAAGGCTCCGAGATCGAGGCGTTGGTGCAAATGGATTCATGACCATGAAGATATATACCATGCTGACCATGAAGATATATACGTTATGGGGTCGAAAATGCTTTCTTCTGTCTATCACATACATTTGCACAAAACGCTTTTACATTTCTTAACCATTTAGAATGTGTTCTACTTATTCAATAAAAAAAACTTATTTGTATATAAAATTAACAACATATACATATTACGCACAAGCTTTGCTTCTTATAAATTCGATTCATACATTGATTTGCTCAATTGATTTTAATTAATGTTAATTTGATGCCCCGTAGTTCAAGATCTAAAAGGAAAAATTAATATTTTTGTTGATAAGTATTTTCCAGACAGCACGACACTCTGGAAGAGGATTCAACAGAATGTTTATAAAGGGTAATAACTTTTCCTTTTTTAACATTCATTAAATTGACTATATAATTTTGGAAATATCAAGGCAATTATTCGTTTAATTTATTATTCAATGTATTTATAATATATAATGGAAATAAGTAATGTATCTCTAACCCGTTATACGGGCCTTTGAAAAAACCACATTGGCACCCGTTAAAAATCACACGTAACCGCAAGAAATTTTCGTTTTTCACACCAGTATAAATGCGACTGTTTCGCCTAAACGGTTCACAGACAAGTTACACCTTTAAAATGGAATCCGTTCCGTATAACTACGAGGACTTTACATGGGTACCAAGCCTAAGCTATCGGCTATGCGGCTATGAAATACTAGATACAGGCAGGACCCGTCGCCATATGCTAATAAAGCTCTACCACTGGGTCTGCGTAGGCAGCCACGTCTGTTCGGTTTTATTCATGATACGCCGGATAATCGAGTGGGATACAATTGGTACCGATGTCTCCTTGATTATACGTTATGCTACTCTGGTAACGTATGTCATAAACTCTGACACAAAGTACGGAACATCTCAACAGAGAGGCGCCTTTAAACGGCTTAATAGTAAACTTGCGGCGCTCTTTCCAAAGTCCACACAGGCAAGGATCGACCATCGCGTCAACGAGTTCTACTGGCCCCGCCCACTGCTCTTGCTAATTGTAGTATACTTTGGATCGTCAGCTATGGTCGTATTAGGACCTCTCCTGCAGTCGGGTTATATCTATCTGATGGAGAAACGCTATCCCTATATGCATTGCTATCCATATTACATATTTGATCCACAGCAGGACCCATTATGGCATTACTTTGTGATTTATGTTTTGGAGTGGATGCACAGTACTTTGATGGTTATATCGAATATGAGCACAGATTTGTGGCTGGTATGCTTTCAAGTTCAGATATGCATGCACTTTGATTACATGGCGCGATCTCTAGAGAGTTACCAGCCTCACTGGACGCGTGACTCCGTCGATAGGAAATTCATTTCCAATCTGGTGGACACGCATGTCCAATTATTAGAGTAAGTATGTGCCAATTTGCAGTGGTTAGATTACTTACCCTTTCAGCTTGTAGCCTTCAGGATGACCTCAATGGCATCTTCGGTGGTTCGCTTTTGTTAAGCCTGCTTACAACTTCGGGCGTATTCTGCACTGTGGCAGTTTACACTCAGCTTCAGGGACTAAATCTAGAAGGAATTACCTATGTTGTATTCATGATGACGGCAACTTCTCAGGTTTACTTAGTGTGCTACTATGGCGAATTAGTTCGGATTTTGGTACCTATTACATGTAGTGATATTTGAAATGATATAACAGACAATTAATTTCTTCAGAGCACAAACATTACCCATGCCGCTTATAACCACAACTGGTCCAATGCAACGCCGGCTTACAAAAAATTCTTGTTAATTATCATCATACGTGCACAGAGGCCTGCCGAATTAAGCGCTATGGGCTACCTGCCAGTATCGCTGGACACTTTTAAGCAAGTAGGTAAAGAGCAGAGCCAGGATGAGGCGCTGACTACAGTATTATTTAAATCGTAGGTAATGTCAGTGACTTATCGCGTCTTTGCGTTGATCAGACAAATGATCGAATAGAATGTGGATGCTAACATCATTTATGGATATTTATTGTCTTCAATTCACAGTTTATCTACATAGTTCACGTTAAATACATTTGTTTTACGATTTCTTTGGATCCGTGGGTAACTTGAAGCCCACAAGGTCCGCCGTTTCTTTCACCGTGCGTTCGCCACGTCCATGATAATCCTTGTACAGCGCGTTGTATTTGCGCAGACTACTCAGGTAGGTTAAATATGTTTGACCCAGAAAGATGGCCTCGTTGCGGGCCTTGCATAGCTGTTGATCGGTTGTTTCAAATTTTTTGTACTGCGCCAGAATATAGCGGGCAGCTAAAGAGTTTTTAATGCTGCCAGGCTCAGGGGCAGCTTGACGCAGCTCATGTAACAAGGCTCGAAGCACTTTTGTTCCAGCCATACTGTGGGAAAATCTCTCCTTTTGTATTGAACTTGTAACAAATAGTAAATATTTACGATTATGTGATTGCCGAACGAATTATGAATAACAGCTGCTAGCTATGGAGCTGCCATCTGTTCGCAATTTTATGTCATATTGCGGCAACGCTATATAAATAAGTTGGCAGTTCACTTCAGCCCAGCTGTTTTCAACTATGCGTGTAATTTGAGCTAAATGTTTAAAGAAATCAAAATTTGTTAAATTTAGGAAAACCGACCTGCTGCTTGCAATATATTTTGTCAAGATAGAATTTGTTGAAACAAGTACAATGAGCCAGGCCAGTAATAGTAAGTAAAAATGGCGAAAAAATTGACGTTAATTTTAAAATTGATGTTCCTTGGGCAGTTATGCGTCTTGTTTTATTACAGTTAAAGGGTTCGAGAGACAAAACAGCGAGTGTGCTAAATGTCATTAACAACATTGAAGAGGTTGTTAAAAAGCATAAGCCACGCCTCATAACCTTACCCGAATGCTTTAACTGCCCTTATGGCACAAAATACTTTCGTGAGTATGCGGAACAGATCCCGGATGGCTACACCAGCCAGCAGCTCTCGAAAACAGCTCTAGATAATCAGGTCTACATAGTGGGTGGCACAATACCCGAGTTGGGCGAGAACGATGCCATATACAATACTTGCACCGTATGGGGACCCACGGGCGACCTATTAGGCAAGCACCGCAAAATGCATCTGTTTGATATTGACGTGAAAGGCGGCATCCGCTTTAAGGAATCTGAGACACTGTCCGCTGGTAACGACTTTACAATCATCAGCATTGATGGGCATAAGATTGGGATTGGTATTTGCTATGACATTCGGTTTGAGGAGATGGCACGGCTTTATCGGAACAGTGGGTGTGAGATGATCATATACCCGGCCGCTTTTAATATGACAACTGGTCCTTTGCATTGGGAACTCTTGCAACGTGCGCGCGCAAACGATAATCAGCTCTTTGTAGTAACTACATCGCCGGCTAGAGACACTTGTGCAGAGTACGTTGCGTATGGCCATTCTATGATTGTGGACCCATGGGGTAAAGTCGTCAAAAACGCTGGCGAAGGCGAGGAAGTTTTGGCAGCTGATATTGACTTTGCCTTGGTGGAACAAGTACGCCAACAAATTCCAGTGTTCAGCCAACGGCGTCTTGATCTGTATAGCACCGAAAAGAAGTCCAAGTGATTTATTATCGCATTTGTCAATTATAAACATTGAATATTCTTAAAATCTTAAATTGTTAATATTCCGCTCGCTGAGGGGTAGATGTTGTCTCTGACTCGCTAGTTGCTGACATGTAATTCGGACGTTGCACCTGCCCGAAGAGCGCTCGAATAGCTTCATCCGTGGCCATCAGCGGCTGACTAATAAATTCCATGGCCTGAAAAACATTATATGCACAATTCCATCTGAGAATTGCTACTGCACAACTTACTTGCACAGCGTTCTTCTCTGCATCACAGAGCGGACTTGTTGTGGCGCTAGACAGCTTAAGCGTTGTCTCAGGAATGCCCAGACCTGAGTGCAAAACCATGCGTTGTAGTATATTTAAGTTCTCCGCGCATAGACTGATAACATCCGTGGCGGGCAAATTTAGATAGCGTATTTTGGCCAGGAACTTCAGTTGCTTAAGTATGTCCAATTGAATTTATATTAAATTATGTATTTGTGCAAATGTCTGTCTGTCCGTCCGTCTGTCCATCCGTCTTTCCGTATGTATGAACGCAAGGATCTCAGAACCTATAAGAGCTAGAAACTAGAAATTTGAGCTGTCCTCCCAGTGCCCGCGCAGATCGAGTTTGTTTCCGATAAACGATAACTTGCCCCGTTTTCAACTAATCGATACAAATCTATATCGAAATCATGTTTTTGAGCAATTTTGGTAAATAATAAGAGCTACCAAACTTGACATGTTGCTTCTAAAATAGTATATATATTTGGATTTGATGTTGGAAAGAGGGTTCAGGGTATCCCGTAGTCGGGAGCTCCCGACTAGAATCTATTACTTGTTTGTGTATATATACGTAAAAGTGTGGTGATTATGTGCTTATATATAAGGAGAATGGCAAAATTCGTCAATGCCAAGTTTGGTCGAAATACATATGTCTATAGTTAAATATATACCAATTGCTTTAGCTTACATGAGCTCTGTTCAGGAGTGCTAATGTTATAGTACAGATATGGGTGATCTGTTTATACGCTACGAAAAGCTACATGGCAAATTTAGTGACTAGCTCTTAAAGCTTAGAGATAAGTTAAACAAGTAAGAGGGGGGGGGGGGGGGGGGGGGGGAGAAAAAAAAGATTTTTTATTGTTTAAAAATTTAATTTTTTGGATATCGTTTTGTATCGATTGCTTATAAACGAGACTAGTTATCGGCAATTTGAAATAAACTCTACGCGGTCACTAGGAGGACCTATGTTCAAAGGCTCCGAGATCGAGGCGTTGGTGCAAATGGATTCATGACCATGAAGATATATACCATGCTGACCATGCAGATATATATGTTATGGGGTCGAAAATGCTTTCTTCTGTCTATCACATACATTTGCACAAAACGCTTTTACATTTCTTAACCATTTAGAATGTGTTCTACTTATTCAATAAAAAAAACTTATTTGTATATAAAATTAACAACATATACATATTACGCACAAGCTTTGCTTCTTATAAATTCGATTCATACATTGATTTGCTCAATTGATTTTAATTAATGTTAATTTGATGCCCCGTAGTTCAAGATCTAAAAGGAAAAATTAATATTTTTGTTGATAAGTATTTTCCAGACAGCACGACACTCTGGAAGAGGATTCAACAGAATGTTTATAAAGGGTAATAACTTTTCCTTTTTTAACATTCATTAAATTGACTATATAATTTTGGAAATATCAAGGCAATTATTCGTTTAATTTATTATTCAATGTATTTATAATATATAATGGAAATAAGTAATGTATCTCTAACCCGTTATACGGGCCTTTGAAAAAACCACATTGGCACCCGTTAAAAATCACACGTAACCGCAAGAAATTTTCGTTTTTCACACCAGTATAAATGCGACTGTTTCGCCTAAACGGTTCACAGACAAGTTACACCTTTAAAATGGAATCCGTTCCGTATAACTACGAGGACTTTACATGGGTACCAAGCCTAAGCTATCGGCTATGCGGCTATGAAATACTAGATACAGGCAGGACCCGTCGCCATATGCTAATAAAGCTCTACCACTGGGTCTGCGTAGGCAGCCACGTCTGTTCGGTTTTATTCATGATACGCCGGATAATCGAGTGGGATACAATTGGTACCGATGTCTCCTTGATTATACGTTATGCTACTCTGGTAACGTATGTCATAAACTCTGACACAAAGTACGGAACATCTCAACAGAGAGGCGCCTTTAAACGGCTTAATAGTAAACTTGCGGCGCTCTTTCCAAAGTCCACACAGGCAAGGATCGACCATCGCGTCAACGAGTTCTACTGGCCCCGCCCACTGCTCTTGCTAATTGTAGTATACTTTGGATCGTCAGCTATGGTCGTATTAGGACCTCTCCTGCAGTCGGGTTATATCTATCTGATGGAGAAACGCTATCCCTATATGCATTGCTATCCATATTACATATTTGATCCACAGCAGGACCCATTATGGCATTACTTTGTGATTTATGTTTTGGAGTGGATGCACAGTACTTTGATGGTTATATCGAATATGAGCACAGATTTGTGGCTGGTATGCTTTCAAGTTCAGATATGCATGCACTTTGATTACATGGCGCGATCTCTAGAGAGTTACCAGCCTCACTGGACGCGTGACTCCGTCGATAGGAAATTCATTTCCAATCTGGTGGACACGCATGTCCAATTATTAGAGTAAGTATGTGCCAATTTGCAGTGGTTAGATTACTTACCCTTTCAGCTTGTAGCCTTCAGGATGACCTCAATGGCATCTTCGGTGGTTCGCTTTTGTTAAGCCTGCTTACAACTTCGGGCGTATTCTGCACTGTGGCAGTTTACACTCAGCTTCAGGGACTAAATCTAGAAGGAATTACCTATGTTGTATTCATGATGACGGCAACTTCTCAGGTTTACTTAGTGTGCTACTATGGCGAATTAGTTCGGATTTTGGTACCTATTACATGTAGTGATATTTGAAATGATATAACAGACAATTAATTTCTTCAGAGCACAAACATTACCCATGCCGCTTATAACCACAACTGGTCCAATGCAACGCCGGCTTACAAAAAATTCTTGTTAATTATCATCATACGTGCACAGAGGCCTGCCGAATTAAGCGCTATGGGCTACCTGCCAGTATCGCTGGACACTTTTAAGCAAGTAGGTAAAGAGCAGAGCCAGGATGAGGCGCTGACTACAGTATTATTTAAATCGTAGGTAATGTCAGTGACTTATCGCGTCTTTGCGTTGATCAGACAAATGATCGAATAGAATGTGGATGCTAACATCATTTATGGATATTTATTGTCTTCAATTCACAGTTTATCTACATAGTTCACGTTAAATACATTTGTTTTACGATTTCTTTGGATCCGTGGGTAACTTGAAGCCCACAAGGTCCGCCGTTTCTTTCACCGTGCGTTCGCCACGTCCATGATAATCCTTGTACAGCGCGTTGTATTTGCGCAGACTACTCAGGTAGGTTAAATATGTTTGACCCAGAAAGATGGCCTCGTTGCGGGCCTTGCATAGCTGTTGATCGGTTGTTTCAAATTTTTTGTACTGCGCCAGAATATAGCGGGCAGCTAAAGAGTTTTTAATGCTGCCAGGCTCAGGGGCAGCTTGACGCAGCTCATGTAACAAGGCTCGAAGCACTTTTGTTCCAGCCATACTGTGGGAAAATCTCTCCTTTTGTATTGAACTTGTAACAAATAGTAAATATTTACGATTATGTGATTGCCGAACGAATTATGAATAACAGCTGCTAGCTATGGAGCTGCCATCTGTTCGCAATTTTATGTCATATTGCGGCAACGCTATATAAATAAGTTGGCAGTTCACTTCAGCCCAGCTGTTTTCAACTATGCGTGTAATTTGAGCTAAATGTTTAAAGAAATCAAAATTTGTTAAATTTAGGAAAACCGACCTGCTGCTTGCAATATATTTTGTCAAGATAGAATTTGTTGCAACAAGTACAATGAGCCAGGCCAGTAATAGTAAGTGAAAATGGCGAATAAATTGACGTTAATTTTAAAATTGATGTTCCTTGGGCAGTTATGCGTCTTGTTTTATTACAGTTAAAGGGTTCGAGAGACAAAACAGCGAGTGTGCTAAATGTCATTAACAACATTGAAGAGGTTGTTAAAAAGCATAAGCCACGCCTCATAACCTTACCCGAATGCTTTAACTGCCCTTATGGCACAAAATACTTTCGTGAGTATGCGGAACAGATCCCGGATGGCTACACCAGCCAGCAGCTCTCGAAAACAGCTCTAGATAATCAGGTCTACATAGTGGGTGGCACAATACCCGAGTTGGGCGAGAACGATGCCATATACAATACTTGCACCGTATGGGGACCCACGGGCGACCTATTAGGCAAGCACCGCAAAATGCATCTGTTTGATATTGACGTGAAAGGCGGCATCCGCTTTAAGGAATCTGAGACACTGTCCGCTGGTAACGACTTTACAATCATCAGCATTGATGGGCATAAGATTGGGATTGGTATTTGCTATGACATTCGGTTTGAGGAGATGGCACGGCTTTATCGGAACAGTGGGTGTGAGATGATCATATACCCGGCCGCTTTTAATATGACAACTGGTCCTTTGCATTGGGAACTCTTGCAACGTGCGCGCGCAAACGATAATCAGCTCTTTGTAGTAACTACATCGCCGGCTAGAGACACTTGTGCAGAGTACGTTGCGTATGGCCATTCTATGATTGTGGACCCATGGGGTAAAGTCGTCAAAAACGCTGGCGAAGGCGAGGAAGTTTTGGCAGCTGATATTGACTTTGCCTTGGTGGAACAAGTACGCCAACAAATTCCAGTGTTCAGCCAACGGCGTCTTGATCTGTATAGCACCGAAAAGAAGTCCAAGTGATTTATTATCGCATTTGTCAATTATAAACATTGAATATTCTTAAAATCTTAAATTGTTAATATTCCGCTCGCTGAGGGGTAGATGTTGTCTCTGACTCGCTAGTTGCTGACATGTAATTCGGACGTTGCACCTGCCCGAAGAGCGCTCGAATAGCTTCATCCGTGGCCATCAGCGGCTGACTAATAAATTCCATGGCCTGAAAAGCATTATATGCACAATTCCATCTGAAAATTGCTACTGCACAACTTACTTGCACAGCGTACTTCTCTGCATCACAGAGCGGACTTGTTGTGGCGCTAGACAGCTTGAGCGTTGTCTCAGGAATGCCCAGACCTGAGTGCAACACCATGCGTTGTAGTATATTTAAGTTCTCCGCGCATAGACTGATAACATCAGTGGCGGGCAAATTTAGATAGCGTATTTTGGCCAGGAACTTCAGTTGCTTTAGTATGTCCAGTTGAATTTCCCGAATTTGATGTGTGGTGTGCATCAGTTGTTTGGTTGATTCGATAAGCATTTGATTTTTCTGCGTCAGATCGGCTTTCCAGCGGGCTAGCTCCTCGACCATAACGCTGCTGGCCAAAAACTTGGAGCGCCATACCTCGCACTGGCTGGCCAAAAATTCGATTTGTTCTGTGTGTGTGGTTAAATTGTTGGCCGTATCGAGCAAGGCGCGAGCAAGTTGCAATTTATCCTCTGTTAGCAAATTGACGCGGGTTTGCAAATCCTCACCAACGGAGGCTACCAACAGGCTTTTGAGCTCTCCGTTAACCTGAGTCTGAAATTTATACTGCGCTTGAAAATGATCGCGCTCCTGGCGCGTTTTCGTTAACTCTTCCTTCAGTCGCTGCAGTTCATCGCTGCCTGCGTTGCTTGTGTCAGCGTGTTTGGCATCTACATCCTCTAGGTCTAGCTCAAGGGTGCGCAACGTAGATACCTGGTCCGCAAGCACTCCAATGTCTAAATTATTTTTGCTAACCCGCTGAACTTTGTGCTTGGCGGTTTGCTGAGCTGGTGTCATGGAATTCACGGCACCTGGATATGGTTCATAAGGCACGAATTTTGGTGGCTTAGTTTTCTTATGTTCCGGCAGTGGTTCAGAGGTGCTCACCAGCCTGGGCTTGAGTTGGACGAGCTCACCCTTAGGCAGCACAGGTGCAAGCCTCCGGCTCACAACTTCGGAGCGCCGGTAGAGTGTGTGTAGGCCAGGCAAGGGCAGAGGCAACGAACACAAGTTGCCTACGGATGTCTTATGCACAATTACCGCTTCTTGGAGTACAGTACTATCTTTGCGCGGCAATTGCGGTCGCTTGACCTTATTAACGACTTGAAAACTAGCTGATGTTCTTTCCTGTTCTACTTTCGTAGGTGGTGTGATTTCGGTCTGTTCCATCCCGTCACCACTGGTGCGGCAAGCGTGCACCTTTTCGCCAGTGTTCGTTAAGGCATCTGCATCCATGTCAGTAAAATTAAAAAAAAATGCTTAATATCAGTAAATATAACAATCAATTTTGTCAGCCTGTTCGCCAGCAAAACAAAAACAATAGAGCTGCCAACTCGGTAATTAAACTGTGGTTGTTGCCAACAAATATTTTAAGCGTTGCCAATCGCGATTACTTGTGAAAAATCGATCATTTTTAATTTGCCCAAAGGAAATAAACAACAAATTGGATACAGTCTGTTATCTTTTTTGCTAGTGACGCATATTTGTCAAATTACAAGTCAAGCGATTGCTTGTATCAACGTTACCAACCACACCTGATGCTGCCGGGCTAGTGCAAATTATATCTGTTAATTTAAATGCTCTACCGGCAGCCGTCCGAGTATGTCGAAAAAAGAGCGTGAGCTGCTTAGAAACGTAAATGAGAAAATCGAATTAATTGAGCCAAGCACGGGAAAATTATTTTTCGAACACAAAACTGAGCTAGTGTTTATTAAAGCGCGCTTAATGCCACTAAAGTCTCGAGCTTTGGAGAGTCTCGAGAAAATGCAACGCGAAACAGCTCGCCAACTGCAACAAAAACGTACGAAACGCAACAACAACAACGCTGGTGAGCTACACCAGGTAGCCGCATAGGCTGTGGCCTCTTATTTTTAAAACTAGCACAGTTTTGCAATAGTAAACAAGCACCTAGAAATGGCATACTTGTTGACATTCGGTATCATCGGCGCTTTGTTCCTGGCCTGTCTGATGCTGTATCGCTATGGCAACATACCACGTCAGCATATCCTTGTTACGCTATCCGTGCTGACGGCCTGGTGTTTCTCCTTTTTGATAGTGTTTACCATACCGTTGGACGTAACCTCAGTAGGTAATTCATAATTACACTGAATAAAATATTGAACAAGAATACATTATTGCAGACGCTGTATCGACAGTGTGAGGAAAAGCATAAACCGGTTCCAGAATCAGCAGTGGGAAACACCATGGGCAATGGCAACATAACAACAACCACTATCACAACAAACAAGTTGCACCCCGTTGATTGCCAGGAGCCCTGGGGCATGGTGCCAGCTTTAGTATTTCCAAATTTGTGGCGCATCATCTACTGGAGCTCGCAGTTCCTCACGTGGCTAATCATGCCGTTGATGCAGTCATATCTCAAGGCGGGTGATTTCACAATCAAGGGCAAACTGAGGTCGGCATTAATCGAGAACGCAATATATTATGGCTCCTATTTGTTCATATGCGGCGTTTTGCTCATTTACATTGCCGTCAAGGGCGTATCGCTGGATTGGCAGAAACTGAAAGCAATCGCCTCATCGGCTTCCAACACTTGGGGCCTATTTTTACTTATTCTTTTACTCGGCTATGCTCTTGTAGAGGTGCCGCGTTCCCTGTGGAACCATGCGAAACCGGGATTTACGCTGCAATATGCTTACTTTAAAGCTGCGAAGCTCAGTACGGAAAAGGCAGAGGCGGAGGAGCATGTAGACGATGTACTTGAATCGCTGCAATGCATCAGTCGGGCTGTACCCAACAATCATGAGTTACGTCCGTTTGTCGAGACAATAATGCGAAAAGTACCCATTGAGCTGCAAGAACGAGCCAGTCGAAATTTAGCACGCAGCGGAGGCAACGGCATGGGTGGAACCACCTCTACCATCGTACCCTCAGAGAAAGCGCTGGTTCGTATACACAAGCAGGTAATCAAATCACTGCAAACTCTGCAGCGCACCGAGGCGCTTTGGAGCGTGCAGGTTAATGCGGTTCTGCATCTGGAGGATGTGGCTCGGAATATACACTCGGCGGAACACCGCTTTAAAACAGAGTTTCCCCGCCAGCGCTCGCAACTGGAAAGAATCTGTTATAGCGCCACGTTACAATGGTACTGGGAGTGCCTATTTAAGGCGCCGTTTCTCAAAGCGCTGTGCGTTTTAACGGCAACAATGTCCGCAATGGTCGTGTGGAGCGAGCTCACCTTCTTTAGTCGCGACCCAGTGCTTTCCATTTTCGCGAATGTCATTAATGTGGCCAACGCTAGCAATGACTTCTTTACTATTGAGCTATTTTCTATGGTGGTACTGTGCTACTTCTTCTACTGCACATACTCCACAATTCTGCGCATTCGGTTCCTAAACCTGTATTACTTGGCACCGCATCATCAGACCAACGAACACAGCTTGATATTCAGTGGAATGCTGCTCTGCCGACTAACGCCGGCCATGTGTCTTAACTTTTTAGGGCTCATTCACATGGATTCGCACATAATACAGAAGGTGAGTTAGCATGATATGACTTTCAAAACTGTGCGCCATTAATATTCACTCGCGTTTTTAAAGCGTATCATGGAAACATATTACACACAAATAATGGGTCATATGGATGTCATTGGTATCATTTCGAATGGCTTCAACATTTATTTTCCCATGTGTTTGTTAGCATTTTGCCTCTTCACCTGGTTCAGTTTGGGCAGTCGTGCGCTCAACGCATTGGGCTTTCAACAGTTCTTGCAGCATGAAACTATCGCCACGGAGCTGGTGCAAGAGGGCAAGGATTTAATAGCTCGCGAGAAGCGACGCCGACAGCGGGCCGAGGAGGCAATCGCCAGACGGCGTGATTTTTCGAGACCTGACACACTGTCTTGCCACGATTACATTGGCAAATATCGTGGCGCTGCCGGCTTAAGTAGTGGGGGCATTGCTGGTCCATTGACCAGCAGTCGCACGCCTGCTGATGGTTTGTTACGAGATGGTGACGTAAGTTATGACTATGCTGCGGTAGCATCGTCCTCAGCACTGAACGTACCACGCTCACTGTCTGAAGAAATCAATGATCGTTTCGGGGTCAGCACTCAAATGCAGGTCGGTTTTCGTGGCGCTATCGAGCAGGAAGATGCATACGATGAGATCGAACATCGAATTGTTAAGCCGCCACTACGGGGACTTTTTGATGATGTATAAGCTCGAGAATTGCATTGTCTATTTATGTCTACGTCTACCTTTATATATATTATCTCAAAAGTTCTTTAGTTAGTTTAATTTAAGCTTTCCCGCTGCTGTTCCTGTCACAAATATTGTAAACATTTCAATAAAAAAAAAAATTTGTTTGCGAAAATGTTAAAGTGCAGTCAGGATTTTTTACGCAATGTGTAACGTTTGGCAGGTTTTCTTTCTTGGAAAGAGTTGCTTTCACTAATATTGGCCAGTGGTATAATTGGTGGCTCCGCGAAGTACAGCAAGTTACAAGGCTCTTCATTCTCCTCGTCTGTGCTGGGCATCTCAAAGTCGGTTGCCTTCCTTAGCTCCGAGACGGGATGCGGTTTTATGCGCTTGCGACCACGTACAAAGCCGCATCTTGAGGATAGCGGCGTTTCGGGCATTATCGAAGACATGACCATAAAATGTCACTTTGACAGTCCCTCCGACGGGACCACAGCGTTGCCAGACATATATGTAATTGAAATTGGCATCCTGGCAGATTTATTTAGACGCGGCTTTTTATTTGTGTACTATGTATGTCGCACCATCAAAAGGGAAGCAAAACTTCTAAACTATGTAACAAATACGTAACAAGTGGAAAGTGGTTAAGTAAATAGTCGGTCGTTTGTTTCTTCTGATTGGGGTTGCGCGCATGTGTAGGAACTGTTGATTCTGAATCTTCGCTTTTAAACTATTCGTCGCCGCCGCCTTCCTCATCCTCGTCGAATTCGCCCTCTTCGTCGGCAGTGGCCTCCTGGTACTGCTGATATTCTGATACCAAATCGTTCATATTGCTCTCAGCCTCTGTAAACTCCATCTCGTCCATACCCTCACCGGTATACCAATGCAAGAAGGCCTTGCGACGGAACATGGCCGTGAACTGCTCGGAAACACGTTTAAATAACTCCTGAATGGCCGTTGAGTTGCCAATAAATGTAGCTGACATCTTCAGGCCTCTAGGCGGAATGTCGCACACGGCTGTCTTGCAGTTGTTTGGAATCCACTCAACAAAGAAGCTACTGTTCTTGTTTTGTATATTAAGCATCTGTTCGTCTACCTCCTTCATGGACATTCGCCCGCGGAAGATGGCCGCCACGGTTAGATAGCGACCATGCCGTGGATCACAGGCAGCCATCATGTTCTTCGCATCGAACATCTGCTGTGTCAGCTCGGGTACAGTCAAGGCGCGATACTGCTGAGATCCACGTGAAGTTAACGGTGCAAAACCGGGCATAAAGAAGTGTAGACGCGGGAAAGGAACCATGTTGACAGCGAGCTTACGTAGATCAGCGTTGAGCTGGCCCGGGAATCGCAGGCAGGTGGTAACTCCAGACATTGTGGCCGACACCAAGTGATTCAGATCACCATATGTCGGGGTGGTCAGTTTCAAAGTGCGGAAGCAGATGTCATACAACGCCTCATTGTCAATGCAGTACGTCTCATCAGTGTTCTCGACCAGCTGGTGAACACTTAGGGTAGCATTGTAGGGCTCGACCACGGTATCCGATACCTTGGGAGAGGGCACCACCGAGAAGGTATTCATGATACGATCGGGATATTCTTCACGTATCTTTGAAATGAGTAAGGTTCCCATGCCGGACCCGGTGCCACCGCCCAACGAGTGTGTAAGTTGAAATCCCTGTTTGAGCAAGTAATTACCTCGCCTTTGAAAAAATTATGATTAGTACCTACCTGTAGACAATCACAGCCTTCAGATTCCTTGCGAACCACATCTAGCACAGAATCCACTAGTTCAGCTCCTTCAGTGTAGTGACCCTTGGCCCAATTATTGCCCGCGCCAGACTGGCCAAACACAAAGTTGTCTGGTCTAAAGATTTGACCAAAAGCTCCCGAACGCACAGAGTCCATGGTTCCCGGCTCCAGGTCAACAAGTATAGCTCGCGGCACATACTTGGCGCCAGTGGCTTCATTGTAATAGACATTGATGCGTTCCAACTGTAAGTCACTATCGCCGTAATATGTCCCCGTTGCGTCGATGCAATGCTCGTCTGAGATGACCTCCCAGAACTTGCCGCCAATCTGATTGCCGCATTGGCCAGCCTGAATGTGCACGATTTCACGCATGATTACGACTTCGAGAAACAATGAAATTCAATTTTGCTGGAAATATTTTTCCGAATTTTCTGGAGAGCAATTCCTATTTGGAAGGCAGAAACCGATTTAAATGATTTTTACGTATAATTTTCTTACTTTTTCTCTATACGTGTATCGTAGTCGAGTCGATGTTGGAATGAGACTGGCACAACTTAAAAATGCTAATGTCCTATGCTAGACTACTTCGATACTTCAAATTTTGAAAAGTGTACAAGTTTTTTTTTCGTTTAGGTGTATGGGTGGGTATACATATAGCTTGTGTTTTAATTGATAGCAATATGCAATATTTATGTATAGTTTATATTTTTGGGTATTTTTGGCCATTTGCGTATATTTCACTTTATTTAGAACTGGGGAATACATCTACTTATGGTGGCTGGGTTCTCTACGTGGGTCTCTCAAAAACAGATATTATTTGTCAGCCTCTGCAGAGGCCAGACTCTGTGTTATCACTAGAAGAATTTGGCATATACATATGTTTATTTGACTGCCGCAAATTGCCGATGCCGAATCTATTAGACGGATGCACGTTTCAGGCAAAGAGTGCTTTCAATTATATCCATCGGCTGGAAATCTGGATCAACAAATTGCTCGTGGTTTAAACACCGTGTCCCACCCATGCATGTGCAAGAGCACAGGGACACTGTCTCATCGTTTTCGGTCGTGTAGTTGTTTTCCAAGAGCTTGCCGTGCATGTTGTACGTAGACTCGTCATCAAATGTGAGTGGCTGCTTGCCAGCAGCAAGATTTTGGGCATCCTGTTCGTCCCTCTTGGCGTCTTCGGCTTGCCTACAGCGAAAAAAAAGATAAACACTATTATTGCTTAGCTCTTGAACTATGGATCTATAGAAGCACTGACATTGTCATGAATCGTAGTACAAGCAAGTTAATACTGGCGGCTACCACTGCTAGTCCAAACAGTATAAATACCAAGCTTAGGGCCACATATCCGGGCTTGTTCGTCAACGCCTGGTCATTTTGGAGGGCCACATAGTCTCCAAAACCAATAGTGGTCAGCGTGACAAAGCAATAGTAAAAGCTGTCAAAGTAGCTCCAGCCCTCATAGCGAGAGAAAACCGCTGCTCCGGTCGTTATAATAATCGAGGAGAGCATTCCAGTGGCCAACATCAGGTTCATTTCAGTGGCGTCAGTGCATCGCGCTCCACTTGCCCGTTTCGCGCGTCTAATTATCACCGATGCAAACTTGTTCAAACGCTCACCAATGGACTGGAACATAACCAATCCAAGGGGAATACCTACCTAAAAGGAAAACATATATTAGCTTCAGATAAACGGGAGCAACTTGTGCTAGTTAGTAAGTATTTAGGACCGATCATACCATCGCATAGAACATTGTAAATAACTTTCCGGCCACAGTGGTTGGCGTGGAGTGCCCATATCCTGAAAAATATAAATATTCCGCACATACATATACATATACACATGCATATGCATTTATATATCTCTATATATAAAACTGTTTGTCCTGACTGACTTATTGACTGACTGATTGGTGATCAATGTACAACCCAAACCGTAAGAGCTAGGAAGCTGCAATTTGCCCTGTAGTTGCCTTATGTAATGGAGGTGCACGTTAAGACGGAGTTTGGGAAAATTCCACCCGCAAGTATGGAAAAACCGCGAAAAACGTTTGTTTGAAACTTTTTTGTTTACCATCTGATCGGCCTCAAACTCATTTGCAAAGATCTTTGTTCAATTTCGTTTGAGGGGTGTTTCACACTTTTCCAAAAATGTATTCCTCCTTGGTGGAAATTGGGATCAACGATTTGGTGGATGACGTTTCACCCTCAAATTTATTTTCAAGGATCTATATGAAAAATCATTTGAGACGTGTTTCACATTTTTTGCAAAATCGCAAATGCGATACAAAGATATTTTGGGCGAAGATTTAAGTGGTGTCCGATTTGCTTCAAACTTTTTTTCAAAGCTCTAAATAATAACTTAATGAATACGGGTTTCAGCGATTTGGGAAATTCCACCCGCAACAGTGGTCAATTAGCGAAAAACGTTGGAATGAAACTTTTTCGTTAGCCATCGGATCGGCCTCAAACTCATTTTCAAATTCATTTCAGGGGTGTTTTGCACTTTTTTCAAAATTCCATCCCTCCTTGGTGGAATTGGGGGTCAAAGATTTGGTGAGTGACGTTTCGTGCTTAAAATTATTTCCAAGGATCCATAAGAAAAATCACTTGAGATTTGTTTCACATTTTTCGCAGAATCAAAGCATCATCGGTAAAAAGTGCGATTCTAAGACTTTTTTGGTGAAGTTTTAAGCATAGTCAGATTTGCTTCAAACTAATTTTCAAAGCTCTGCATAAGAGTTTAATGAATAAGTGTTTCAGAGATTTTGGAAATTCCACCCGCAACAGTGGTAAATTGGCGGGAAACATTTATATAAAAGTTGTTTGTTTACCGTCCGATCAGTTTCAAAATCTTTTTCAAAGCCTTTTGACAACATTTATTTTATACGTGCCACGCACAAGGCCGGGCTATAACCGCTAGCATATATATATATATATATATATATATATATATATATATATATATATATATATATATATTCCCCTTCCAATATTAGTCTTAAGCCGTTTTAGATTTGTAAAAAAAAAAAACGTATCAGACCACATTTTCTTAGCCCTATTATACACCAGTTTTAAAAAAAAAACGTCTTTATAACTTTGGCACTTTTCAATTAATCAGTTATTGAGCTTGACAACATTTTATCATAACTGGATCAATCTGCACCAAAATAATTAAAAAATCGGTTCATATAAAGTTACTACAATTAACTAGCAAAATGTTCATTAATATCCTAATGATCTGATCAATTCTTGAATTTGACTATACTTTTTAAATATACACAAATAAATAATATAGTGTCAACGGTTCTTATACTGCTTATGTGTTTGACACGCGTCATTTAAGTTTTTATATTTGAGTTTTAAAAACTTGATGTATTTTGGACTCGTGCAGCTTTTATAAGCTTTATAATTGGGTTTTTTTTTTAATATTTAAATAATGCAATTTAATTGCATTAACATCACATGTAATATTTACCAATCATTGCCAGCACCACAGTGGCGAAATAAAATGCGCCAGCGAATTTCCACTGAGGTCCCGCCTTGTGTGGTTTGTTCTCTATTATTACTATTTCGATCATCCGGTAGTCTTCTGCACTCACATTGTATTTCTCAACGAAATTATTTTTTATCGCTACGGCAAGAAAACAAAATTTGATCCGAATTCCAATATCAATATTCAAATTCAGGGCCAATTATTAAATAAAAAGTAGCAAAGCATTAAAACAAGTCGGGGGTGCCCGACTAGGGGATACCCTGAACCTTCTTCAAGGTTAACACTTTAATAGGTTAGCTATTTAATGGGTAAAGGGATATCTAGCATATTTGAAAATACATATACATATATAAAAACAAGTAAGAGGTTCTAGTCGGGAGCTCCCGACTAGGGGATACCCTGAACCCTCATATTCCAACACCAAATGCAGGTCGCGCTAATAGATAGAGAGTAGCGGGGAGGTGGCGATAGGTATAAAATGAAAGATAATCGATATATATATACTATTCTAGAAGCTACATGTCAAGTTTGGTGATTCTAGCTCTTATTATTTACCAAAATTGCTTAAAACACAGGATTTCGATATACATTTTTATCGATTACTTGGAAACGGGGCCAGTTATCGATTATCGGAAACAAACTCGATCTGCGTAGGAACTAGGAGCACCTACATCTAATTTCAAGTCTCTAGCTCTTATAGGTTCTGCGATCCTTGCGTTCATACATACGGACGGACGGACGGACGGACAGACAGACGGACATGGCTAGATCGACTCGGCTATTGATGCTGATCAAGAATATATATACTTTATGGGGTCAGAGATGCTTCCTTCTGCCTGTTACATACATTTGGATTTTGCACAAAAACATAATACCCCTTTTACCCATTTTTAATGGGTTTAGGGTATAAAAAGTGAGTTCCCTTCTGCCGGTGTCGAGCCACCGAGGGAACTACTTGCCATTTCCACATACTTTACATCCATACCAAGAACTGGTATTGATTTAAGAGGAACTTAACTTAAACAATTCTATTATGTAAAACTTTTTTTAGAGAATATTCGTATATTCGAAAAAAGACATCAGTCTGAAAATTGTGGCTCAGAATTATTGTGTGCTTCCAATTGAAATTTTGAATTTTTTGATTTTGCGTTAAATGGGATCGGTTTCCAGAAAAAGTGTTAAGCTTTAGCCCTAATGAAACCGAATCCGCAATACATTCTTATCGATTGCTTGGAGGGGGGTGGAGGGGGGCAAGTAATGATTTAAAAAACTCGTACTGCGCGGGCCACAAGAAGGACCTACGTTCAAGTCGCCAGCTGTTATAGGTTCTGAGATCGACGCGTTCATACATGCGGACACACAGTCGAACATGGTTAGATCACTCGACTATTGATGTTGACCAGGAATAAATATACTTTACACACATTTGCAAAAAACCTTACAACCTTTTTACCCATTTTTAGTTTAGGGTAATCAAAATTATAGGTATTTGGAAAATTTGTTATTCGACTTTTAAATAAAAACATAAATATGTATATATTGTCTTTAATCTGTTACAAAAATAAATGGTAATTTTCGGCGTTATTTTGACGGGTGGTTGCGAATAGTAGTTGGTGCATTGCCGGGGATATATACTGATCACATATATGTATATGTACCTTGCAAAAATTCCCAACGCTTTGCTTCAGTTTGTGATTCAAGCGAGTCAAAGACTGCCGCTCCGATGAGCAAATAGGTAAATGTGCACACCACCAGCGACAGGGTTCTAACGTTCTGACGCTTCATGGCGCAATGGACAACAAATTCTAAAGCTGAATGGCGACAAGGTTCAATTAGCATTTAAATGTAAAGCTCAAGGCATGGGAGCAGCTTGTGGACGTAGTTAATGCAAAGCTCAGGTGTTTGCACAATGCTACGTTATTTATTTATATCGCTTGCTTCTGGATGCCTCAGTGGTGGATGCTTCCGAGGATTCTGCAGAAATCGATATACTTGCGTACACATACACACGAGCAGCTTAAGATACAATGCTTTACTTATTCTCCTGGCTTCAAAGCTCAGTGCAATGCTGAGCTTACAATTTTAACATGTAACGGCATTCTGATGACACTGTCTTATATTTCCACTGATATCTAGTTTTATTAAATTAACCGAAAACAGATACGCTTTGCGGAAAAATCGGAAAATGAAAGGCAGGGTTGCCATTTCGATCGAAGTGAGACAGGTGGCAGTCCTATTTTTCGCTTATCGATATGTCGGGTAATCGCTAAGCTTGGCATTTGTTTATCTGGAAAGACCACGCAAGTCTTTTCTGGGGTATAAAAAGCAGCAGCGTCGCTACTTTTTATTGTATATATATATATTGAGGGCATCAATGCCCAATTAATATAGACATGCTGCGCATTCGTCGTCGCTTTGCGCTACTTATTTGTTGTGGCTGTCTCCTTATTTTTCTCAGCCTGTATGTAGTCCTTAATTTTGCGGCACCGGCTCCGAACGCGAAAAAGGTAATGTGCTTGTGTGGTTGTGGGGGATTTTGTTTAGTACCAACTCTTTAATTAATTTATATGTTGACAGCCAAATAATATTGCGCTTGAGAATAAGCTGCAACAACTGGAAAATGGATTGCTGCAAGATGCCCACGAAATGCGAAATTCACGCGAACGTTCTGCAAAAAGACCGGCCAACGCAAGAGAAAATTACGATATTCTGGGCATCGATTCAGCCAACAATGTAGCCGACGAAGATGGAGAATGTGCTGACGTAGTGAATCAGGTGCCGCAAGTGGATGTGCAAATGCTCGAATTATATGACCAAATGTCGTTTGCCGATATTGATGGCGGCGTTTGGAAGCAAGGGTGGAACGTAAAATACGATCCGCTCAAGTACAATCAACATCACATGCTAAAAGTGTTTGTTGTGCCGCACTCCCATAACGACCCCGGCTGGATAAAAACGTTCGAGGACTATTATAACGCTGGTGAGCCAATCCGAAGTTCTATACTAGTCTTACTCGGCATACGCGGAACAACTGAATTTTTTAATTTAAATGCCTTGGTTCAACTTCACTTCAACAATTCCCATTGTATTGGATATGAGTTTCAAAATTTTGAATCATTTGCGCGACAAAAGCAAGCCAATACAATGTTAACAGTATATTTTCAATTTTCAATACGAATATTGCTGCAACAGACTTAATAATCATCTGCATACACTTTAATTAACTTCTTCCAGAGATAATTACTCAATGGTATGATAACCGTTTCTTATTTGAATTCAATAAGTTATGAGACGCTTAATTTAACTCTAGCTAGCTTTAAAATTAAAAGTTAAGAGACTATCTACTATGCCTTACTTTTTTGTGGTCGAAGTTGACTCCTCAAAAATTTAACACTTTCCTAATGATAAGCTGATAATATTGAAACTATCATTTTTGGTAAAATTAGTAAACATACATACTAAACACGTATTTTTAATTGCTTTGATTGAAGTTATCAATTTTTTCTGACAGATACAAAACACATCTTATCGAATGCTTTGCGACACCTAACTGAGAATCCTGATATGAAATTCATTTGGGCTGAAATTTCATATTTTTCACGTTTTTTTGATGATTTAGGAGAAAACAAGAAGCAGCAAATGAAAA
The DNA here is from genome assembly GCA_035045725.1 of Drosophila ezoana. NCBI lineage: Eukaryota > Metazoa > Arthropoda > Insecta > Diptera > Drosophilidae > Drosophila > Drosophila ezoana. Next base: position 1,681,915 of record JAWNOU010000127.1, read on the forward strand.
TGTATGCGATTGATTTGGGAAATTATAAATTAATGTAACGCACACTAAAAAAAAAAATTTTTACAGGATTGTGAAGAAGGGCCAGCTAGAATTTGTTACCGGTGGGTGGGTAATGCCCGACGAGGCCAATTCGCATTGGCGTAATTTACTTCTGCAACTGACGGAGGGTCAGTCCTGGTTAAATAAGCATCTGAACATAACGCCCACCGCATCCTGGGCTATAGACCCTTTCGGACACAGCCCTACTTTACCTTACATACTCCAAAGAAGCGGTATAAGACATCTACTTATACAGCGTACACATTACTCGGTGAAGAAACAGCTAGCACAGCAACGGCAGCTAGAGTTCTACTGGCGTCAGACATGGGAAACGGGTGAAAACACAGCCCTTTTCACGCACATGATGCCCTTTTACTCGTATGATATTCCACACACTTGCGGTCCTGATCCTAAAGTGTGCTGTCAGTTCGACTTTAAGCGCATGGGTGGATTTGGACTGAGCTGCCCTTGGCGAGTCCCGCCTCGTCCAATCGACGAAAGCAACGTGGCCGCACGGTCCGAAATGCTGGTGGATCAGTGGAAGAAGAAAGCCGAATTGTACCGCACGAACGTATTGCTGGTGCCACTAGGCGACGATTTCCGATATAAACAGAACGTGGAGTGGGATGTGCAACGTGTTAACTATGAAAAGCTATTTGAGTACATCAATGGTAATCCGAATTTCAACGTAGAGGCCCAGTTTGGTACACTCAATGGGTATTTTGAGGCCGTGCATCAAACTGGGCAGAATTTTCCTTCTCTGAGCGGCGATTTCTTTACATATGCGGACCGAGCTGACAACTACTGGAGTGGCTATTACACCTCTCGTCCATATCATAAGCGCATGGATCGCGTGCTCATGCACTATGTGCGAGCCGCGGAAATGCTTCATGCCTGGCAGAATTGGGACTCGCAAGCTGGTTTTAGCCAAAAACTAGAACTGGCTCGCCGAGAGCTATCGCTTTTTCAGCATCACGACGGCATCACAGGAACCGCTAAAACGCATGTGATGCAGGACTATGAGAAGCGCATGGTAGATGCCCTTAAGGCTTGTCAGTTTGTAATGCAACAGGCAGTTTATCGGCTGCTCACAAAACCATCAATTTACAGTGCGGACTTTAATTTTCATTATTTTACTTTGGATGATTCGCGCTGGCCCGGCGTAGGTGTTGAGGAGAGCCGCACTACAATTATTCTCGGCGAGGAACTACCCACAAAGCATGTTGTCTTGCACAACACTGTTCCGCACTGGCGAGAGCAGCTCGTGGATTTTTATGTTTCTAGCCCGTTTGTGAGCGTTAGCGATTTAGCAGGTAATTTAGTGGAAGCGCAGGTGTCACCCGTCTGGAGCTGGCATCACGATACGATCAGCAAAACCGTCAATCCACAAGGCTCCACAACTAAGTACCGTATTCTTTTTGAGGCACGCGTGCCGCCCATGGGACTGGCGACTTATTTACTAACGGTCTCAACATCAAAGCCCGCGTAAGTTTTACTAATGTTAAGCAATTCAAATATTTAAAATTATCCTATATCCTATTTCTTTAATTGATAATGTGTAGTCACACCTCCTATGCTTCCCATTTACTGTTCAACGGCAGTCCAGTTTCGGTGAGTTTAGGCCAATATCCAGAGGATACCAAGTTTAGTGAGCATAGCGAGTTTTCACTGCGTGTAGGCACCGGGCCCATATTGGCTTTCTCCGAATATGGCTTGCTGAAATCGATGCAGCTAACGCCTGACAGCTCCCCCGTGCCTGTGCACCTCAAGTTCCTTAAGTATGGCACACGAACGCATGGAGATAAGTCCGGGGCCTATTTGTTTCTGCCTAATGGACCCGCAGTGCCAATAACGGGAAATCCGCCTGTTGTACTTGTCAGCGAGGGAAAGTTGGAGTCGTATGTAAGCGTAGGCTTGCCCCACGTGATCCATCAGACCATTCTGCGTGGCGACGCACCCGAAATACGCAACTTGGTAGACATAGGTGTTACCGACAACATTGAAATTGTGATGCGCTTGCAGACGCGCATTGACAGCGGCAGTACATTCTTCACGGACCTAAATGGACTGCAATTAATCAAGCGGCGACGATTCGAGAAACTACCGTTGCAGGCAAACTATTATCCGGTGCCATCGGCCATGTTCATTGAGGATGCCAACATACGGCTGACGTTACTAACAGGGCAGCCGTTGGGTGGTGCCTCCCTGGCCTCGGGAGAGCTAGAAATAATGCAAGACCGGCGACTAGCGAGCGACGATCAACGAGGCTTAGACCAGGGCGTGCTGGACAATAAGCCAGTGCTACACATTTATCGCCTTATTCTTGAGAAGATCAATGGTTGTGTACGTCCCTCGAAAGCGCATCCGGCTACCTACATGACTAAAGAGGCACACAAGGCTTCCCAAGAATTGCTTGATCCATTGGATAAGCTTATTTACACAGAGAATGAGTGGACGGGTGTACAGGAGCAATTTGGAAATGGTCACGTGCCGGCCAACGAGGATCTAGACGTCGTTGTATTGCGCCGTTTAACAAATAGTACGACCAAGAAGCAGCGCGTTGGTTGCGTATTGCACCGTACACAGTTACTGCAGTGCAACGACGAGTCACTAGTTGAAAAAGTGAGTCCGGTTTCCTGATATCGATTTACTGATTCACAATAAGTGATATTTTTTTTTTTATCAGTTTAACGTATGCAATATATTGCAAAATGAAGAGGAGCCGACACTTATCGAGCGCTGTCAGCGCACTACATTAACATTCCTGCAAGATCTCGAACAGTTTGAGCCGAAACTGGCGCCTTTACTATGTCCTATGGAGACCGCCGCCTATATAATAAGTCATAACTTTGGCAATGTCAGCTGAACTGCGGCCATTCTCTCAGTCAGTAATAATTGGAACACCTTTGACTAGGTTAATGCACGCAAACTTAGTTTATTGTTAAGCACGTTAAATTACTTTAATACTGACCAAACAGCAAAACACTGCGTATGTTAATCTCAATTACGTACATTTTTTTGTTTTGTCTAAATTTAATCGAAAACTCGAAAAAAAAGGGGTTCTCGTATAGTTCTATTGATTTTATTTTATTTTGTGTGATATTTCTAAAATCTCTATCGATTTTATGCAATCAATCTTTTCATCGAATAATTATTAAATTAATTTTATGTCTAGTATTATAATATTAGATGTGATAAACTACGATTTTATTCGACCCATTCATAAAAATTGACTGTATATGATTCATTTCATAATTTATTAGTTGATAAAAAAAAATGAAATATATCATCATATTCGCAAAATAACAATAAGATAAAATTCACTAGTTTTAAAAGTAAGAGTTACTCTAGTCGGGCGTGCACGGAGCTTCCCTAAAACCAACGCCGAGCTGTCTACACATACATACACAGAGTAATACAACACTTCTCTTAGCCCCACACTATGGGAAGCGCTTTCGTGATTTACTTCAGTAGACAATAGGTCCGATCTTTATAAAATTTTAAGGGCAAACGTTTGCAAACGCCAAACTTAAAACTGTATCTCTAATTTTTTTTATGCTATACGAGAGTCTACATACTATTTCCAGTTCTCAAAAACCTTGGAAACATGCTACAAGCCCAATTTTGTTAAAGATTTTTCTCAATTTTAAGAAAACAGATCAAGTAATCGTTGATTTTAAATAAATCTTGTGGTTGGACAGGCAGATATGGCTAGATCGACTGGCTGTGAATGTTGAGTAAGAATAAATACTCATTATGGGGTCGCAGTTGCTTCCTGATGCCTGTTACATACATTTCACAAAATCATTCTACCCCTTTTACACATTTGCAATTCAGGATACAAAAATGAGTACCTTGAATAAAAGCGAATATTGACTTATTTGTCTGTCAAAGCTGTAGAGTCCCAAAAGATTTGTCGAAGCTTTTAACTTCAATTAAAAATTAAGTTGTCAACATTCATACCATCGCTCATCCCGCGTGGGGTGCATCAATCGGATTGTTTTGATGCCAGTTTTCGTATTGTTCCTAGTGGGAATGGAGCCTCTATAAAAATTGTGTTAGCAAAGAACGCGTGCTGTGTGGAAAATGAACGTAAAGTGGTTGTCTTCTGAGTGCCAACACGAGCGAGGAGACGGCTAAACTCAAATAGATTGGGAGAGACGTAATGAGAGAACGCTACACACTTTGCTCTTGCTCTCCAATTGGAATTGGGTAACGAAAGCAAAACTGAAACACACACAACGACATGCCAGGCACACAGATATGCAGTGCTCTCACAACATGCATTGGTTGTGTATGTTGTGTGTTTACTGCGTGCAACCACTGACTAGCCCACCATCGGAATTTTGAGTTCTGTACGAAAATCTCAGCTACTCAGAGAAACACAAACAGAAGCAGCAAAATATGAGAGAGGCAAAGAGCGATAAACCATACATATGTAAGTCGAGCAAGCCAAGGCAGTTTTTAGATACGACAAGCACATTCAGTGTCCAGTTCAGTTCAGTTGAGTTCAGTCAGAGTCATAGCGTCGTCATCAGTGAGTTTTGTTTATATGCTACATATATAACAATATTACAACGAAATAGGCACAAATAGTGCTGCTGTACTATATACATATATACTGACATACATTATGTGTGTACATTTATAAAAGTGGCCCGCAGGCGGCAGAAACGGCATATGTATGTAGATACATATATCGAGTATCTAATCAAATGAACATTTACAAAAGTGATATCAAGTTCAATCCAAACCGATATGGATATTTTGTCGTTGTTGTTGTTGAATTTAAAAGTTTGCCTGAACAAAATTTAATTAAATTTAGTTCTGTATAGCGGACACATACGTATATAAATATTCAAAGTTGCCATGTGTATCTCTCTAAGCTCTTTGCGTGTTTGTATGAGTGTTTGAGTGTGCAAGTGTGTTAATGCGTCGCATGTTAGTTTCTTCTACGTTCTTTATGCCATCTTCTAATTTCCGTCGATGTGTGCGCGTATCTGTGTGCCCTCACTTGTATACACGCGTCTTGCTTGTGTACGTTGTGTGCTTTTTGTGAACTACGTTTTGTTTCAATGCCAAAAAGTATCTATGTGTGCCTTTGCTCGCCAGCTTTGCCTTTGCCTGGCATTTTGGTTACATAAATACTCACACCCTAGCAAGACGTATCGAATGTGTGTGTGTGTCTCTGTGTGTATGAGTGTGTTTACTAAAATGTTAATGTACTAGTTTTGAAGATGTCCGCCATACGACAAAATTAAATTAACACTGCAAATCTAACCGTTGACAAAACCATCACATTTCCATTAGAATAAGGCTAGTTACTTATTAAGCAGCAGCTGGTCCACCAACATTAACAACAACAAGAAAAACATGTGTTAATTATTGGCAACAACAAACTGCCTTAGCCACTCGGCTCAGCTAATTCCAATGGTCAAATGTCATGCAAAAAGCGACTCAGAAACACATTCAGAATCTGGCAAGTCCGAAGAAGAACGACATAAGCTCAGAAAAAATGAGCGAACAAACGAAAAATTAAAATCAACGACGTCATATAAAAGTGTGTCAAAGTAGCAGCGCGCACACACACAATTACAGTCTTTTTGTATGTGTGTTTGTGTGGTGTGCGAGCTGTGGCAAAGCTTTTTCTACCAATTAGTCGCTCTCACTCTCTATTTCTCTTCGTCTCTCTCTATTCTTTGCTCTCCTCTGACTGCAAGCTGATAAAACGCAGCGCACACTGCGCGTATACATAATTTACAAACATATGTATATGTATACATATATAATTCATATATTTTATTTAAATGTTTTTCGTTCGTTTGCTAACGAGTTTTTCACGTTATTGTTAGACATAGGCACACAGGTACACTTTTACGTAGGCGAACACACGAGATTTTCATGTTTCATAGCGCTTCTAGCAGACGCTTGAAACATATGGCGCGTGGGCATTCTTCTACAAGCGTATACATGTACATATGTACATATGTATATACATTAAGTTATATACATATTTCATATAAATGTATAAATACATACGAACGAATGAATTTACGTATTTGTGTATGTACATATGTATTTGTTGAATTATGTCATAAGCAATTTGGTTTTAATGTTCCAAAAATATTCAATATACATACTTTAGTCAAACGTAGCGTATGAATAAATGTATAATTTTTGTTGAAAGCCTTTTGGGGCACATGAAATAAAAAAGTTGCCCAAAAACAAAAAATGTGTGTGCGCAGCAATTTTCCGAGGCTTGCACGAAAACCTAGTGCCCTAATAAGCGCTAACGGCATAGACAATGTGAAAGAAAGGCAGGGAGTAACGCACAAGCACAGAGAGAGAGAGAGGGAGAGAGAAGAGAGCGAGAGCAAGAAAGTAAAAACGATAGAATCCAACTGCTTCTGATAGGCAACCGAGAACGAGAGCATTAGGATGAGAGCACGCTGTCGAGTGGGCACAAAAAGTACATGACACAAAATATAATTGAAATAAATTGTAAAACAAACAGCCAATAACGCAATTTAATTAAATCGAATGCGGTCGGCGTCCAAATTTAAAGAGTTTCTAACAAATACAATTTGTATTTAGGTTACCCTTCAGCCTTACGTTTGTGCGCGCTTTGTATATTGGTTTTTGGTAACATTTTTTTTGCCCTCCTCTAAAACTTCAATTTTTTTTTTTAAATCACTTCATGGGCCAGCGAAGAATTAAATGTTATCGTACACAAGGCCACTCAGCGGCTGAACGATTGAATTGCATTTAACGAACCTGCCGATGTGTCGATATTTGTTCGGGTACAATTGGTGACTTGATAGATTTATTTAAAGAAAAGCGCAGGGAAAGCTACAAGCAAGTCAGCTTAAATAAAAATGCGCTTGCTGACAGGGGCCTTCGCGCCACCTCATTCCGCTGTATGCTGAGCCTAAAGAGAGGGCACCTCATTGCGCAAGTCCGCGAAGGGCACAAATGGCAAAGGCACCGAATTCATCGGCATCGTCAGTCGACCAATTTTTGCGTTAGAAACAAACGTGAGGCGAAGACGAACACGCAAAGCGGCGCGTGACGCATATGCAGAGCAACTGTGGAAAAGGAAATATACATGTGTATGTGTAGATATTTTTTTAAATTATAGCACTTGCACATATGTACATTCATACATACAGTGGTAAAGAAGTGTCCGTTGCAATTGTGCTCGATACTCTTTAGATCGATAACAGGGCGCTTAAATGATGTCTTCGTTATTTTCAAAATTTCTATGAACGCAAATTTAATTCTCTCTCGTATTAAAATACACGCGAACAATTAAGTGTGTCTGTGTATTTTGTGTTTACATAACTCGTCTTAAAGTAAATTAAGCAACTAAAATAACGACAACAACAACAACTAAAAAACAAAACGAGAAGAGTATCAACAATTTTGAGAAAGCAGCAGCAATAACAACTGAAACAGCCACATTGGATTGTCGTATGTAATTTATAAGAAATAAAAGCAGAATATATAATATAACTATACAAAAGTGTACACGTTAACAACTGAAATCCTAATATATTAAAATACGACATAAATAATACAAGAACAGCATATATACTAGTAAATATAGTTACGCACTCAATTAATTGCAGCTGTATGCACGACTCCTTGCAGAAAGGTGAATATATTAATGTGAACATAAAATATGTACATACTAAGTATATGTAAGCATAAGTTCAACATTCAATTATTTTCTTAATTACTGCCTTGTGTAATAGCTAAATCTACTTAGATACCTAACAGGTTGTAGTTTGTCCCGACATTGCACATCTATTTGATAAGTGCTATGCAGTAATCGTCCAATCCAATCGTCTCTGCGCATTGTTGAGGTGTTGATTCCCTAGCAGAAACTTGTTCCCTAATGTAGTTTTTTATTTAATATTTAGCAAAGCAATAAAATGTATTTACATATGTGTTCCGTGCAAACGATCTCAGCTAATCAAACTGCCACTCGTTAATTTACTCGTTTATTCGCCGACTCCGACTCTTGATTCTACATTTTGTTGCTGCTGTTGCTGCTTCTACTGCTGCTTCTACAGTTGTTGTTGTCGAATGCAAATAGACATTAAATTGCCCGTTGCTTGTCGTTTCGTTTCATTTACATTGCCCAACCGCTAACCCATCTTCCCCGACCCTCCCGAGGCCAGTTGTGCAATTCATGGAGCACCTAGTAATATCTGGGGTAAACGTCGCCGCGGACAGCAAACCGTAGGCACAGTGGGGCAAAGGCAAATAAAACAAGTAAGAGGTTCTAGTCGGTAGCTACCGACTAGGGGATACCCTAAACCATCATATTCCAACACCAAATGCAGCGCGCGCTAATAGATAGAGAGTAGCGGGGAGGTGGCGATAGGTATAAAATGAAAGATACTTGATATATATATATACTTTTCTAGAAGCTTGGTGACTCTAGCTCTTATTATTTACCAAAATTGCTTAAAAAACAGGATTTCGATATACATTTTTATCGATTACTTGGAAACAGGGCAAGTTATCGATAGCAAACTCGATCTGCGTAGGAACTAGGAGCACCTACATCTAAAATTTCACAGACGGACGGACAGACAGACGGACATGGCTAGATCGACTCGGCTATTGATGCTGATCAAGAATATGTATTCTTTATGGGGTCGGAGATGCTTCCTTCTGCCTGTTACATACATTTGCATTTTGCACAAAAACATAATACCCCTTTTTCCCATTTTTAATGGGTTCAGAGTATAAAAAAAAACGAAATGAGAAAAGGCTTATGTAAACAAGCAAAGCAACACACCAAAAATTCGCGCAAAAGACACGAAACGGCTGTTAACCTATTTGGCATAATTGCAACAGTGAGAGCCAACTGGCGATTCCGACTCTCTACTGATAACCCGAGCCGGAGCAAGTATGTGTGCATGTGTGGGGAGCTGCTTCGTAGCTAGCTCGGGTCGCGCGGTGCATGTTTTGGCGGGCAGGTCGAGAAACACTCTGACCGTGCCGGAAATTGGTACAACTAAAGATTAAATAAATAAATCTAAGTTGCATTAAAGGTGATAACATCTATACTAAACAGAATGAAAATAAAAAATACAAATACAAAACCATATGGACTTAAACAGGACTTAAATAAAAGCTGGCAAGGATGTTGAGAAATCTTTCCAAATAATTATGATATCATATATGTTGATGATGATGATGATTATTTATAACATACAACAAACGAAATACAAACATGTATATTACATCACTATACTTATTGGGATTTTGATTTAGGTACTGTTTGAAAAGTCATATTTTAGCTGACATTTTTATACCCTGAACCCATTAAAAAAATGACTGTTCTGTTCTGCGCTTCCGTATCGTTGTGCATACGCTGCGAATCCTCCATTGAGTATTATTGGTTCACCCAATAGAGGAGTCTTATCGAGTTTTGTATTAGTTTGCATGGGTGGGCACAGCAAGGACACGGCGGGTGCAGTGGTATCTGGGCAATGGTGTTGACAAAACTATGCTTCTCTCTGCACTGTGTAGTGTATTTTTTTTTGTTAGCTTTGCAACAACTGGGGGAAAATCTTAATCAATGTGGCAAAATATTTGTTACATTCACTGCAAATGATTTCGTTCATAATTTAATTTTGTAGCTGCTATATATCCACACTAATACACTATCCACCTCCTTAACCGTTTTTTCCCTCGCTCTCTCCGCCCTACTGTGCCTAATTGTGCGGCGTGCCTACTGCGTCAGCTGAGCGTCAAAGGAGCTAATGGAGCAGCTGCTACCACAATTTCTCCCAGATATATTAGCAGATACTTACTTTTAGATAATACAATACACATTTATTTGGCTAACCGGATATTACTACATATCATATAATATATATATTGTATAATAGTCTAGTCATAAGCATGACCAAAAATAAATTACATTAAATCTCTTGACGTACAATGCTGATTACAGATATCATCCTTTATATGTGATAATGAATACACTTGGAATCAAGGATAAACAGCTGACAAACAGAAATTGTGCGAATTTTTATAAGTGAAATGGATTAATTTAAAAAAAATTATGCCTTACCCTAAAATAAAAGTGAGCGATTTCTGACAGTCAAATGTCGGTTTTTATATAGCTTTAAAGCAGGATTTAGCACATTTTCAAACTGATCAATTTAATGGGCTGGCTTCTCTGTACGCTTTTACGTCGTCTCTAATAAGAGCCACAATATAACAAAATTACACAAATGGCACACAGTCGCGCCAGTTCTCGAGAGCAGTCACACAAGTAGACATGATTAGAACGAAAGAAGAGTCCTTCCACTTGCTTACTTGTCTCGGCCCCATGCCGAACTCAATTAGTTGTTTTTGTTGATGTTGCCATTTGACTGCCTTTTCGCTTTGCTGATTTATTTATGGATAAATTATAGAAGCACATTTTATTTAGAACTGCTGCTTGGATAGGCAACTGCCAACAAGAACAACAATAAACACACCCACAACCACACACACACACACGCGCGATGTTGCACGAGCGACCCAGCGACATAGTTTGCGCTGGGCCATACTCGCCCTCAACTTGCCACAGAAATTTGCATGCAGCACAGGCACATGAACACACACACACACACACACACACACACACACACACACACACACACACACACACACACACACACACACACACACACACACACACACACACACACACACACACACACACACACACACACACACACACACACACACACACACACACACACACACACACACACACATACTCACAATGGCCTAATTGTGCGCTTTTGATTTAGTTTCCATGACGTGAAGGCGGCACAGTCAGCTCCAACAGTTGCCCGCTCATCCCATTGCAGCTGACAATGCGCATGTTGCGCTCAATCGTACTTTTGTTCGCTCTCTCTTCCCTCTCTCTCTCGCTCTCTCTCTCTCTCTTTCTCTCTCTCTCTCTCTCTCTCTCTCTCTCTCTCTCTCTCTCTCTCTCTCTCTCTCTCTCTCTTGATGCCTTGTGATGCTTTCTTAGAGAATTTTGCTAGCCTCAGAATTTTGCTGTTGCCACTGCACATTTCTCGTACCTTGAATATGTTTTATTAATTTAGTTGTAGCTCGTTCTTTTTGTTGCTTCTTTTTTTTTATAGCATTGGCCAAAGCGTGCTTTCAATATGCTTGGCTAGTTGTTGCTGTTGCGCTTTTATTTATTTTAAAATTATTACGTGGGGTAACCTTCACCTATTTAGGGTAAACGAACACCTCGAAATTCGAACATGTTTGTCAGGTTTATTTTGGAGCAGCATTAAGAGAATATACAAATATGTACACAGTTATGAAACAGTTTAATATGCGTATATATATTTTCTATTCATTAGTAGCACATGTTGCAGGAGGGCGAGCGTGGTGAATACGTTATATGGTGACAACTTCACGGACTTGCATCAGACAACCAGTACTGAGTGTTAAATTCTAATTACATAAGTTTAATAATATTTATAATTTGGATACCAAACAGCTGACAAGTCCCTGCCGGCGCCCTTTATGCCGTGTTGATACGAACAGGGCAAGCCAAATAATATTTACAACAAGCGACAAGCACACACCGACTACACACACATATCTGCATCTAAAACAAAAGATCTCTGAGCCGAGTCAACGAAATCTAAAGCCAAAATCCATGGAAACCAAGTAGTCGAGCAGCAGAGCTGGTAAAGCCCTTTACCTCATTCGTTGCTTCTCGGTTACAGCTGCAGCCGTCAAAACTAAATATAAATAAAAAATGATATAAGTATATGCCGTAATAACAGCAAATATGCCGCAGTCTCTGCCGCGGATAACGGCTAACAATGAGCATAAATTATGTGCACAAAGGATGCGATGGTAAAGAAGAATGCCGCAAGGCACTACTCGGCATTTTCATAAAAGCACTCAAAATGAAGGAGCTGGACCTGGTCTGAGCAGTGGGAAGCAAAGGGAAAGTAGGGGCGTGTTCTCGGTCACTTATATTGCTTGTGAATAGATGTCGACGCGTTGATACTATACCCTGTGTAAATATTTATAAACACAAACACACACTCACACACAGACACACGGAGTCAGGGAACCCTTCATTGTTCACGACACCTCCTCCAATCCATCCATGGCAATTGCCACTTTTATCTGGGGGTCAGTGGGCGTTGGTAATTTCATATCGCGTGCTTCCTCTATTGATTTTCGCTTTCATTTTTCATGCAACATGCGGGTCAGCAGCAAGAAAAACAAGAACATCTGTTTACATATGCTAGTTGGATTAGCTAGGGCCCAGAACACTGGACGAATGTGAAAAAATACAAACAGAAGTATTTCAAGTTTTAAACCCACGAAGTCTATAAAATTATCGAGCCCATTCATATTTGGCGCCCTTTTAGTTGTCTGAAGAGTTTACCTTTTGCAGGCAGTGTCCTTGCCAGCGGTACGAATTTTAAAACATGCCTTAAAAAATGTCAAACACCAAAATTTCCTGTGGGCAAGCACAAGCGATTGAAGCTTAACCTTATGACATTTGCGTTTTTGTTCTGCACCTTCATGTCGATGGCAACTTCCGCCCTGCCGCTACTTCCACTTCCCTGAGCCACTGGCCGCTCAAAAAGCTTACTTAATCCCGGCCTAGTTCGGCCCACAATTTGCTCGGCTCGATTCGTTTCCATTGTTAATTTTACTATGTGTGTTCGCATTTTGTTGTTCCGTTTTCATTTGTTACGGCTGTTGATATATCCGCGGGTGTTTTATTATACCCTGAACCCATTAAAAATGGGTAAAAGGGGTATTATGTTTTTGTGCAAAATGCAAATGTATGTAACAGGCAGAAGGAAGCATCTCCGACCCCATAAAGTATATATATTCTTGATCAGCATCAATAGCCGAGTCGATCCAGCCATGTCCGTCTGTCTGTCCGTCCGTCCGTCTGTCCGTCCGTCTGTCCGTCCGTATGTATGAACGCAAGGATCTCAGCACCTATAAGAGCTAGAGACTGAGAATGAAATTTTAGCTGAAGGTCCTCCTGGTGCCCGCGCAGATCGAGTTTGTTTCCGATAAACGATAACTTGCCCCGTTTCCAAGTAATCGATAAAAATGTATATCGAAATCCTGTTTTTTAAGCAAATTTGGTAAATAATAAGAGCTAGAGTCACCAAACTTGACATGTAGCTTCTGGAATAGTATATATATATCGAGTATCTTTCATTTTATACCTATCGCCACCTCCCCGCTTCTCTCTATCTATAAGCTCGCGCTGCATTTGGTGTTGGAATAAGAGAGTTCAGGGTATCCCCTAGTCGGGAGCTCCCGACTAGAACCTCTTACTTGTTTTCTTTTTACTTTTTATCCCGAACCCATTAAAAATGGGTGAAAAGGGTATATTTGTGCAAATGTAAATGTATGTAACAGGCAGAAGGAAGCATCTCCGACCCATAAAGTATATATGTATATTCTTGATCAGTATCAATAGCCGAGTTGATCTAGCCATGCCCGTCTGTATGTCAGTCCGTCTGTCTGTATCTATGAACGCAAGGAGCTTAAAACTTATAAGAGCTAGAGACTTGAAATTTTAGCTGTAGGGCCCCCTAGTGCCCTCGCAGATCGAATTTGTTTCCGATAATCGGTAACTTACTCCGTTTCCAAGCAATCGATAAAAATCGATAACGACATCCTGTTTTTTGAGCAAAGTGGGTTAATAATAAGAGCTAGAGTCAGCAAATTTGATATGTTGCTTTTAGAATACTATATTTATATCAAGTATCTTTCATTTTATACCTATCGCTACCACCGCAGAGCTATAAATCCAGTTAACAACCCAACTTGTATTGCCTACCAATTTAAGACACAATTTAAATGTAATTGACTTTTTGAGCATACACAAGTATTTTATGGTACAATAAGATATACTGTCGAAAATTTCATTAGGATCGGTTTTTGTTTTGTTTTTCGGTATTTTTCGCACTACTGCACACTACACACACATTCATGCGAGTCTGCTTCAAATTCTGTCTTCATTGCGATTGTTTTCTGTCCTGCTATTTGAATTGGTTTTTTTTCTCAATGAGACTCAATTATTAGTGTGGCTGTTGAGTAGAGGCAGTGGCAAGTGGTGAGGTCTGTCGCGAGCTCGAGCCCTACCGAGTGAAGTAAATATTTTTTTTTTATTTTATTTTATTTATTTATTCATTTAAGGTCGACAAAACGAGTGTCTTCCTCATTATTCCGTAGATTATACATACTATAGATAATGCAATTATATGCTAAAAGCCTAGTTAGATAACACAGTTCTCTAAATAGCATCACCGACCGATGGAGGTGTTTTAGTTGCCAGTCCGGCCAGCTGTGCCCCTTTTCACAGCTAAATTTGTCAGTGACGCTATTAGAGCCTACATCTAAGCAGAAGGGTGTAAGTAGAAAAAAAGTGTTCTTAAGTAAAATTAAAAATAATCTTAGTTTGCTATATTAATTAATAAAATGCAATAAATTGAAAAAAATAAAGTAAGAAGATTGTTAATAAAGTTAAGAAATGTAAGCTAAATATATAGAGTGTTAAGTAGATAGGACAGAAAAGTAATGGGAAATCACCGACCCGGTGGGGGGAAATTTACAGCCTGTCCGGCAAGCTATGCCCCTGCTCATAGCTGAGAATGGTCAGTGACTTCCCGAAGGTATCCTGAAAGCAACGATTTTATAAGGGGTAGAGAAAGTTCTGTAGAGAAAACGTGATGCAAACTATTATAATTTTTACATAGCACGCGAAAAGGATTGTGCATAGCGTAGTCTGTTGTGCACGTAGACAGGAATAAGGGGCGGTAATTTCTGGTTGGTCTGGACGGAACAGAGAATTGAAGACGCCCTAGCAGAAAAGGAGAATCTATATCGCCAATAATCAACTTATGTAGAAGAACAACACCGAGAATTGTCCTACGGTTGGTTAACGACGGAAGGTTAAGAAGAAGCAGCCTGCTGGAGTAGGATGGCAACCGAAGATTAGGGTCCCAATTTAAACCTCGTAAGGCAAAAAGCAGAAATTGCTTCTGAACAGATTCAATACGATCCTGGCTATTGTTATACTGCGGAGACCAGATGCAAGAGCAGTATTCAAGGATAGGGCGAACAAGAGAGATGTACAGAAGTTTCGTTATAAAAGGATCGTTAAACTCTTTAGACCATCGTTTAATGAATCCAAGTACACATTTTGCCTCATTAACGATGGTATCTATGTGAAGATTGAAACAGAGCTTAGAATCAAAAAGAACGCCTAGATCCTTAACTGTTAGTATACGTTGCAAAGGGGTATTGTCGATTGTATAACTGACAAGATAAGGTGTAGAACGATTAAATGTCATAAACATACACTTTGAACAATTCAGATGCAATTGATTGGCCGAACACCAAAGTTGCATAGCGTTCAATTCGTCTTGTAGACGAGAATGATGTAGGGGATTAGTGTATGATAGAATAAGTTTCACATCATCCGCATACATGAGTACACGGGCATGTGATATAACAGAGGGGAGATCATTTATAAAAAGAGTAAAGAGTAAAGGTCCAAGATGACTACCTTGTGGAACACCAGAAGTAACGTGAACTTGTTTAGAGGTAGTCAGCCTCAGCATTACTCTTTGGGTCCTACCTTTAAATAAGAATTAATCCAAAGCAAAAGAGACGGAGGGAAACCTATTTGGTCAAGTTTAAAAAGTAAAATGTCATGGTGCACAGAGTCAAACGCCTTACTGAAGTCAGTATAAATGACATCAGTTTGCATTTTCGAAAGAAAATCATCGTTTACCAAGGATATAACTCAAGCAGATTGGTCGTAGTTGACCGATTCTTTACGAATCCATGTTGAACAGGGGAAACAACTGATTTGCAGAAATGCTGCAAATTCGAAGTGATTATTTTTTCAAATAATTTAGGAATAGCGGACAGTTTTGCAATGCCCCTGTAATTTTGTATATCAGACTTTCCACCTTTCTTGTGGAGCGGAATGATATAAGATTCTTTCCAAAGAGATGGAAAGACAGAAGATTCAAGAGATAGATTAAAAAGCTTTTGCAATGGATAAAGAAGGGAAGAACTACACTCCTTGAGTAGACAACTAGGAATATTGTCAGGCCCAGGAGAGTAAGAAGATTTTAAAGAGTTTATAGCTAAAAGGAGAGAGGAGTGTGAAATAATAGGAGGAGGTATAGAACTAGAGGAAGAAATAGTATAAGGGTAAGAATTATTATTAGGACAGACTGAGGAGTAAGTTGATTGGAAAAAGTTAGCAAAGAGGTTAGCAGAATCAGAGTCATTACCAGCTGTATCCATCCCGAAAGAAAAAGAAGTTGGCAAACTTGAAGATTTACGCTTCAAGTTTACAAAATTGTAAAACTGTCTCGGATTTTGGGCAAATTGCCTTTTACAACGAGTTAGATAATTCTCATAGCATTGAGAATTCAGAAGAAAGAAGTTCGACTTGGCTATGGAATATTTAGCCAAGTCTGTACACGAACCAGACTTTTTAAAGTTTTTAAAATTTGTAGATTTTAAGTTTTTAAGATGGGACAATCTGGGAGTAAACCAGGGTGGTTTTGAAGAAGTAGTCGAAGGAATTGACTTGGGAATACTCATATCTAAGAGGGAGTTTAGGGTGCTATTAAAAAAAGTAATAGCAGTATTCATATCAACCGAGTTATATAAGAAAGACCAATCGGTTGCATAAATAAGCTGATTCAGTAATGAATAATTTCCTTTGCGAAAGCAGCGGCGGGGCTTATTGGCTGATGAGCACGAAAAGAGACGATTACAATTGAACATTGTAATCTCTTTTTTTTTTTTTTTTTCTTTATTTGTTGCGCTGGAATCGATCAGTGCCATCTGATCTCTACCAAGCGAATATTAAGGGAAATATTTATAGTTATTACTAATATATGTAACTTATTTAATATATACAGAGATTTTGATTTTTTTAGCTAATACGCCTTGTAGGTAGGTCGTCGGAGTGCAGCCTTCGGAGGCGCCTCTCACTGATGGGGTCAGCCAGGACCCTGGCGGCCGCGTTCGGGTGCTGCATCAGCTTGTCGGCGTATCGGCTGCTGAAGAAGTTTAATTGATCTCCGACCTTTGTTAGGCGGAGATCGCGTTCGATGGCGTCTGTTGTAACATACCATGGTAGGCCGGCGACCTTGCGTGCTGCCTTGGCTTGGACCACTCTTAAGCGGTGCAGCTGGTGTGCTGACGCCGTACCCCAGATTTGGATGGCGTATGTCCAGATGGGCGTTACCATTGTTTTGATAAGCAGCGCCTTTGTGGAAATGTGGAGCTTGCTTTGCGGTTTCAAGAGCCAGTTGAGTTTTTGGAGCCTTCTTAGGCATTTTGCTTTTGTTGCTGTGATGTGGGATCCCCATATGAGCCTTCGGTCTAGGTGAACGCCCAAGTAGTAAAATGAGCTGGAGTGCTCAATGGTTCCTCCATCGAACCGAAGCCCCTGGCAGCTGTCTGGGCGTAGCGTGAATGTAACGCAAGCGGACTTGGCACAGTTTATAGCAATATTCCAATTAGCTGTCCAATTTTCGATCTGCAGCAGCCAGTCTTGTACTGCATTTGTTGCAGCTTGCAGGTGGTCGTGCGAAGCTAGGAAAGCGGTATCATCTGCGTACGTTGCCACAAGCAGTCTCGCGGGGCTGAAGTCTGCACTGTTTTGTCCTTGTATGGGGAGGTCCGCAGTGTACAGCGTGTACAGCATCGGGCCGAGGACGCTGCCTTGTGGGACACCTGCTCTAATGCCTTTGTTGGCCGACCTTTGGTCTTTAACTGCCACGTTAAAGGTTCGTTCTGCCAGAAAGGAGCTCAGAATGCTAAAGTATGGCGCTTGGAGTAGGGCTTTGACCTTGGACAGAAGGCCGTCGTGCCAGACCTTGTCGATTGTAATCTCTAAAGTAGGATGATACACATCCTCAGGAAGAGATAAAGGAGGGGACCTAGACACATTAGAAATTAGAAAATCGTTAACAAATACAAGGTCAAGTGTTCTATTCAAATGATTAGAAATTGAATTGATTTGAAACAACGAAAGATCAAGCATGCAGTCTATAAAATCATGCTGTGCTGAGGGCACTAGATAATTTTCGGCAGTGAATAATGACCAAGAGATGTTCGGCAAATTAAAATCACCCAACACCATAAATAGGTAATTATCACGCACGTGTGAAGAAACTTCTTTAATACAAGTAATATGTTTCATATAAACTTGAATATCAGAAGAAGGAGGGACATAAGAGCAAGTAATATAGATATTCCGTGTAGGAAAAGAAACCTTAACTGAGACAATCTCAGCGTCAGTAGGCGTACTAAAACAGAAAAGTTCTGACTGGAGAGTGGCTTTAACGGCAATTAACACCCCACCACCTTGAGTCGGCCGATCATTTCTTTGCAAAATAAAACTATTCGAAAATACCTCAAAATCGGATATGGTTGAATTTAACCATGGTTCTGAAAAAGCTATTATGTCCGAGTCGAAGGAAGTACTGGCCATGAAAAGATTTTTAAGCTTTGAAATAAGACCTCTGACATTCTGATAATGAATACAGATTTGGTCAGAAGATGAAGTTAGTTTTTTGGGGCAGAAATGGTACCCTGTATTGAAGGGACTGGAAGGGTGACAGGCTGGTTACGCTTTTTTGGCTTGAACTCGTGAACAATCATGTGTGGAGGCCAAAATTTGGGATCACAAATGATTGGGAACATATCATGTGAAACATTTATTTTGAATGATGATATTTTACGAGGGGTGGAGAAATTAAATTTGGTTATTGACACGCTAGCAGAAGATTTGCTAGCAATATAGGCTGCCAATGACTCAGAAGTGGTGTCCGATGAAAGTCGAGACACAAAAACTTGCCTACGAGGGGCAACGTTAAAGTAGGTGCTGATGGAGCTGCAAGTAATACAGGAGTTGGAGGAGCTAAAGAGGCACCATGATTGTGTTTAATAATCTGGGCAAGATTACGCGTAGGTCTGCCTTTGCGGCCAGGAGCTGACGGGGCTGAGGCAGTTTGGATAACTGGGACAGTATCAGGTACGGGCTCTACTGGAACTACTATAGGGGATGAAATGGGGGTAATTGGGCAGTCGCTTGGAGAAGGCGATAAAGACAACATTGGAGATAAATCCAAGTTGCTAGGTAGAGACAAGACAGGCGTAGGTGTCTGAACAGACGTAGAGGGCAATTGCAAAAGTTGAGGCTCCAACCGGCGATTGATTGGAGACTCGAATTTATAATTGACAAGCAACTCATAACTCGAGTCAAAATTACTCGACAGCTGCTTAGCCACATTATTCAATTTTAAAAATTGATTTCTCACAGAATTATACATCCTGGAGAAATCAATTTGCTTTTCGATGCAATCTGGGCACGACCAACGCAAGCCACCGCAGCCCTTCTTGGCAACTACAGCGATCTTGTCGCAATCACGCCCAGTGAGACCTGCACATTTAGCATGCATCATATTCTCACACAGCCTGCTTGAACGTGCAAGGTTTCTTACAGCACGACATAATTGCTACAAGAGTATGCAAGTTGTGAGAGCGCAGAGCAAAACGAAAACGGTGCACAAAAATAGAGCAAGTAAACACTCAAAAAACAATTATCGTACACAAACAAATTGTTTGGAGCGAAAAGCAATAGCAAAAATTTGCGAGAGCGCGGTGCACAAGCAGAAATATGCAGCAGCGAACACACGCACAAACAAGTGTATGCACGGGGGAGCACCAAAGCAAAAGAATCAAAAACAGGCAATAACAACAACACGGAACTGACGCCGCGTTTTATAAATGCAATAATTAACAGACTTACGCTGTACAACAGATAACACTTTGCACAATTTATGAAAGCTTTTTAAATAATGCACCAAAAATGCAAAATTTAGAAATAAAAAGCAGGATTAAAGCGCAAAAATATATAAAAATCTTGGAGCACAAGTAAAACACGTCAATCACTCTCAACTGAGAACTCTCTCTATGCGGGCAGTTGCGAGTTCAAACCCTTCCAATGGAACTATTTTTATACCCTGAACCCATTGAAAATGGGTAAAAAGGGTATATTGTATTTGTGCAAAATGCAAATGTATGTAACAGGCAGAAGGAAAAATCAATAGCCGGGACGATCTAGCCATGTCCGTCTGTCTGTCCGTCCGTCCGTCCGTCCGTATGTATGAACGCAAGGATCTCAGAACCTATAAGAGCTAGAGAAATTTTAGATGTAGGTGCTCCTAGTGCCTGCGCAGATCGAGTTTGTTTCCGATAATCGATAACTTACTCCGTTTCAATGTAATCGATAAAAATGTATATCGAAATCCTATTTTTTAAGCAATTTTTGTAAATAATAAGAGCTAGAGTCACCAAACTTGACATGTAGCTTCTAGAAAAGTATATATGTATATATGAAGTATCTTTCATTTTATACCTATCGCCACCTCCCCGCTACTCTCTATCTATTAGCGCGAGCTGCATTTGGTGTTGGAATATGAGGGTTCAGGGTATCCCCTAGTCGGGAGCTCCCGACTAGAACCTCTTACTTGTTTTTTAATTTATCTTTATTAATTCAAACGAGTTCCACTTGGTGTTGGAATAAGAGGGTTCAGGGTGTTCCCTAGTCGGGAGCTCCCGACTAGAACCTCTTACTTGTATATTGTACTTTTTCTATTCCTCTGGCTTCTGTTACATTGCCCTATTGTCATCCATTTGCCAAGCTACAATAACCTTTTTGGGGCAATTATTTGGTACTCACTCGGCTTATTGCTTTATGCAGCATTTGTGGCTCCAATTTGTTCACCCGCGAAAACTTTCGGGTGATTTGGGTTAATGTTTAAGTTCGAGAATGCTCAAAAGTATGCATCGAAAAAAAATAGACAAAAAACAAAAAACTTATTATTTAACGCTGCCGGCCTATGAGGAAAATTACAAAACGTTCTAGACTTATTATTCAAGATAATAATACGGATAGATTTTATTGTATTCTAAAATATTCAAGTAATTGGTTCACAAATTTTAAATTACACACATTGTTACTGGTACTTTGATGACAAGATCAAGATTGTGGAAGATTTAATAAAAATAAATACTGCATTTTAGGTTGGTGATTCTACATATGTACATGTGTATATCTGCGTTACCCCAAACATATATTATATACGGAACAGCTTAAGAGGATAAAATAGTCCATAATATTTGAAAATTTGTATTATTAATTAAAAGCCTGATTTGTTTCAGGGTCTTTTAAACAGGTCTAAACAAACATAAACAAGGCCGATATGCTTACTGTAAATGGGACTTAAAAGCATTAGCCAAAAGCATTGTCCAAGTGTGTGTATCCTTTGTAATTTGGTTACCCTGTGCTGATGAAAAGCCAAAGACAGCACGATTTATCACACATGATGTTTGTCATGTGTGGAGATAAAAGATACAGCCGCTTAGAAAAAGATACGACAGCAGCATTAACGGCCGCAGTCAGCAGATTTATTCAGCCTTAGAAAATGCGATAAATGAGACCAAATGGACAAACAAAACAATCTTCCCACAAATGGGTATCCGTTGTGGTGCCTGTGTCTCTGTGTTTCTTACGACTTACTTATGGCTGTAAATAAGTATCTAAAGTTGTGGCAAATTTCATATCAACGCGAATAATGGCAGGCAGGCAATTGTGTGCTTACTAACTATTGCTTAAAACTTATGTTTGTGTGTATTGATGCACTCACTCGATGTGCGCTTATCAACGACAGGAAAACACCAACAATAATAAAGCAACTGAGCAGCCAGTGAAGACAGTCATAATAAAAACTATTTACTGATAACAAAATAAATACACACAAACACACACACACTTAAACTAAAATGCTCTCAGATACTAACGGACCACGTGAGAGCGGCTGAGCAAACACTTGCAAACAGTCAAACAGTTTGTAGAAAAAGTATATAAAAGATATACCAACAACAACTCTCTCTCTCACTCACTCTCTTGTTCTCTCTTGTCCAGACACTCTCTATTGCTCTCTCTACTGCTCTTGCCGCTCGGCAAACGCTTGAAATTCGTAGATACTTTAGTGTGCATGTGTGCATGTGTGTGAGTGCGAGTGTGTATATGTGTGTGTATGTGTGTGTGACGTTCGTTTGAAATTCATTTCGTTTTTAATTGTTTTCAGTTTTTGAATTTAGTTGTATTTGATTTTCACGTACTCGCACAGCTCCGAGCTCGCTTGCTGAGAACTTTTTACATATGCGGACATAAAGTATTTTCAAGTGTGCTGTGCAGCTAAATTCGAAAAAAAGACATCCTATAAAAAATAAACCAAAAAAAACATTGATGTGAGTGCGCCGAGTTTTTTTTTGGGCAATATTTGACGCTTACAATTTGTTAAATGAGTTCCAAGTGGCGGCCCACAGTTGAAGTGTGGAGTGGTTCATGCGATTGCGGCGCCGAAATCTACACAAAAAGCATAAAGTGTTAAAGAAACTCTTATCAGGCTGCACGCAAGCCATTCAATTAAGCAACAGCTTGAGCCAAATCATTTTATTGATAGGGTGACTGGGGTGGGGGCATCGAAACCCACTGAATGTGCAATTCAGTAATTTCAATTGATTTGTGGGATTTACTTTTGCTTAATTTTCTTTCTTACATTTATAAAATTTCTGTGACCATTTTGGACTCTCGTTTCTGGTATTTTTTGGCTGGCTGTTGTTTTTGTCCGTCTGCTACTTCGCTTTATCAGCAAATACACAAAAAAGCAATGCTTATATATAAAAATAATATGAAAACCTTATCGCCCTTCGCCTCCACTGTTCTGATAAGTTCTGCGACTTCGAGATAAGATTGAATTTGTTTTATGTGCCTTTGGGGTGTGTGTTATAAGCGAGCATATTTTGTACATACAAGTGTAATAAATACAAGTTGACATTTGATCAATATAATATATATATATATAAATAAATAAATAAATTATATATATATATATATATATATATATATATATATATATATAAGTATAAATATATATAAATATATATTTTATTTTCTATATACATATATTCATTTTGCTAGATTTGCACAGTGGGTTCAGATTGCTGGCAGCTTAGTAGCGACCCCTTTACAGTTGAAAGCAAATTTCAACCTATTCAAAGCTTAAGCTTTATGAGCGCCAACCGTAATATATTATAATCAAGTTGTTTGTAATTGTATTTTATTTGTTAGGTGCTTTAACTAGTTATATGGAAATGTAAATTCATATTTAAGGTTGTTTATTAATATGTATATGAGATGGTATGTCACCTTGACAAATATTTTTGAAACATCCGTGACCTAACTTTAATAAATAAATTAAGCAACTGAAAGACACATATGTATGTTAAAGTATGTGTTAAGCGTCTGTATAAAACTTTGATAATGCCGTTCAGCCGTTTGTAAAAAGACAACAGTTTTACAAAAGATTTTACAACATTCCCTTTTTAGATAAGCCGAACAAAAAACGTGTCATATTATCATAGACATCATATATGTGGTTCTCATTATTTTGTACAGTAAATCAGCTATTAACCATAAGATAATGCAATAATAATTTAAATAAAAGTTTTATGAATCTGCTTTTAATTTTTAACCGCACTCAAAAGTCCTCGCTCTGATTGAAAGAAATTCTTTATTATTATGCAAAGGCCCCAAAGCAGCAGCTGCATGTTATCCATCATCATTAACACATTTTCGGCTTGAGTGCATCAGTGACGTTGGGGACGATGGCAACGATGGCGTATGCCGAGACAGTCTTCTGCATTTTCCTGATATAATGGATACATATAGAAATATATTTATTCTGATATAGTTCGGGGCAAACAAAAAGAGTAAATATTTTAGTTTGTGCCATTTAGTTTAATAACAGTTGGGCTTTAGAAAAAGCTTTAATTAGCCTTGGCTCAAGTGAATCAAAGAAGAAAAAGGAATTTTAAACTGGCTTTCGAATAAACAAAGATTTTCAGAAACTGCACGAAACTGCCATATAGCTACAAATTGTAGCGTATCTAGCAGTCTAGCATTCCCGTTATATATATAAGGTTTTGTTTTCGTTTTATTTATTTTAAAAAATTAAATTTCAAGGTCTCAACGCACACACCGTCACCAGAAAGTCGAGTGTTTTATGTTGCAATGGCAAGGGGGTTGCAGGGATTTCCCCTAAATGACAGTTACGTTCACATTGCCAAGTTTTTCATTTGGTTTTCTGACTTTGTTTAGGAAAACGAATTTATCGCCATTTTGAATCACCTCGATATATTAGGCGGACATTTTCCTGCAAATCATTAATTTATTTGATTGAAATACTAAAATACTTATCGCGCAAAAGTAACAGGTTCTCGTTACTTGTCCCTCGCTCCTAGATTCTCAGAGCTGAAACCTTCCCTAAGCTAGGAACTTGTTTTGTGGCATCTGCTGCTTAAACAATTTTTTTCCCGTTGATTACTAATTTCTTTAGTGAATGCAAATTTGTTTTTGTTTTCTGCCATCATGACAGGTTCTATAAAATAAAGGGAAAAGACCAGAACATTTTTTGAGTGTGTATATGCAAAAAGTATCTATCGAACGAATTTAGCGTTGTGTAGATTCTTTCGGCCTGCTTGCATACAAAAATGTCTTGTCTGTGCACCTCGTGTATTTGTTATTGTGGCTACTGTGTTTGTTAGTGTTGTTGCTGTTTTGTAGCGTTGCCATTTCGTCGATTTATTGCTTATTTTGCTTTGCAATTGCTGCTTAGCGGACAGAAATTTATTTAATGGTCAAGGTCGTTTGCAGTCAAATCAGATACACTTATATTAACGCACACACACTCGTACACACACACACATACCATCAAACACATATAATGCGATGCCCGCACTCGCCCGTAGCAAAAGCAGCAACAACAACAACAATCATGATCAAAATATTTGTGTAATTAAATGCCATTTTAAACAAATAAATGCGCGTCACTTTTTGTTGGTGTTGCCGTCGTTGATTTTGTTGTATTGTCTTGGCGCATATTTAATTTCCAATGAAATCATAAAAACCGACTCATCCATAATTGAGTTGCAAGCTATAATTTTCATTGCCGCGTGCATCGAATGAATAAATTGGAGGGTTGCACAAATATTGAAAGATAGGTCTATGGTCTATAGGCTATGGCTGTTTTGGCCGCATTCATGACATGATGACATACTTGTACTAATATCGTTGTATGTAACAAAATCACGAACATATGTATAAGTACACATGTACAAAAACATCGACAATTCGAAAAACAACTGAATAATATTAAACAAACTATACGTGTAATGAGCATCATAAATATAATGATTATCAAATTATATCGCAAGGAGTCGCCAAAATCTGTCAATTTGTTTTAAATACACAATTCGGAAAATTTTACTTTATCCTTCTCCGAAATGTATCAAATATCTACTTATTTATCTTATATAGAAGATTTAAAAAATTTTTTTTTTGCTTACCGACTGAAGCTGAATCTTTTGCCAGCCTGAACGGAAAATGGTGCACAAATGGTCAGCAAAAATAGTTCTTTGAAGTTTATTTGTAATGAAGTCTATAGATAAACATATTGAATATATACTTAAAATAGGCGTCTATCATATTGTACGAATGTTTGCGTTTATATGCAATTACTAATCAAACCGAACAGTTGATTTCCGTTAAGTCTGTACAATTAATAAAGCTAAATTATTTCTTTAATTCGATTCTTCAGAACATACAATAAGCTATTTACTGATGATATTTCTCTGACTGTTTGTTGTCTTGTTGTTGTCTAGTTTTTTTTTCTCACAAATATTAACATTCTCATGCTTATTACTAGCTAAATCTAATTGTTGTCTTGTTGCATCGATTACATTTGCCTGCGTGACCCCTTGCCCCTCCTGCCAACTGCCTGTTAATTGAATGCTCCGCTTTTAATTGCGCTCATTTTGTACAAAGACATAAATGAAAAGTGTTTTGTGTTAATCTAATTGTAAATGTTATTTAACGCGCCACTCTCAATTCTCAACACTTGACTCTCAGCTCTTGACTCAAGAATCACGTCTGTATTAAAATATTGATACGCACATAAATAATAATACATTTTACATATGATGCCTAAATGTTTACTGTATGTATGTATATTTATTATTGCTGCATAATTCACTCATAAATATTTTTTTCTTTTTCTTTTTTCATATAAACGTTTACCAAAAACAACTCGCACATTCCACCACCTCAAAAAAAAAAATATAATTCAAATAATGAAATAAAAATAATAATAATACACAATTGTCACGCAATAAATAAAAACCGCCATTAAATCAAACGCAATCAACAATAAACTAAATCTAGAAGGACTACACGATCATATACCTATATACCTATAGTATATTTAGAGGCTTGACTAAAAGTTTGAAAACTTATAATTATAATTGTAAGTCGCCCGACCGCATATGCGTCAGCTTGTTAGCGTATGTATATGTGTGTCTGTGTGAATAACGATCATTAGAGCCAAAGGATTCTTCAACATCAAAGTAGGCAGCCTCCAGAAAACTGTCTTATTTTAGATGCCAATTGCGGAATCGCTCATATAGAAGCATCCGTTTCGTTTGATCGATCGTTCGCTCTGAAAGGCTCTGACAAGAAAGGCTCATTTGCCAAACATTGAGAAATTTTTTCAAAGAAGCGGATCAATCAAAAAAATTGCAAAATAAAGCAAACGGAAACAAAAAGCAAATACTAAGGCAATCATCACTTAAAGTCGAAGACTAATCTTTAAACAATTCAAACAAAAGCCAGCAACATTCAATTAAAAATGGCCGAAGACGCTGCCATGGAGACATGTCCAAGTCCTGAGATGGGCGACTCACGCAAAAGGCCGCTCGATTCCGATCCGGAAAATGAACAAACTAAACGCTCACATTTCAGTTCCGGTAAGTTTTGCAATCATTTCAAGAAAAAAAAAAACAAGAAAACAAAAAAACAATAATACATAATGAGGGATAAGTGAACTTCAATCGCTTTTACATATACTACTATCATTATCGTGCTCTTTGTCTCTATTTAACTATCTATGTATCTCTATCTATATACTCACTGCCCTATTTCCCACCATTTACCAATCGCCGCAAAGCGTGTAAATATTGTAATTCATGCCAAACAACTCACTTAAGCATAGGCATTGCCGCCCAGCTTTTTGCTTTCTTAATTTCAACAAGTTTGCTCTTTTGTCATTGTCATTTTTTAATTGACCAGTGTTCTAAGCTCGTCAGGTTCACTTAAGGCAGCTCTCGATGTCTAGGACTTCTAAATAAATGCAGAAGGTAATCAATAACGATGTCCATATCAGACGTATACAAATTCCTTTGACAGACACAGGACTGAGATTGACCCATATTTATGGTGACCTCTTTGGCATGGTGGCATATCAGTAGGTGCATTTTGAGTGCTATCGGGTTAACCTAAGCGCGCTCAATGAGTCGCTAACGTCTCCTCCATTTAAATGCTAAGTGGCTGAGATTAAAATGATGATGCTACACAGCTGCTTACTTATTATATTCAAAGCATCTCAATTCATTTGACCACGACATGGACAGACACACAGCTAGATCAGCCATTGGCTGTTTGCTTGACTTGATTACTTGTGCGACTGGCAACCTGCTAACTTCAAGGTGAGCCGCGACGCAATCCAACTACCTGTCCTCGCTTCGCATCGCATCGTATCGCATCGAATAGAGTTGCGCGATGTTGTCTCGTCATCGCGCGTCAGAGACATAAAAATAGCAAAGACCGTAAATCTCAGAGGCGGTTTTGTTTTCGTGTTTAAATGTTTTTGTTTTTGTCTTATTTTCGCCCCAATCCCGCTCACGCTCCCGCTCGTGCCCGCCGCCTGCATAACATTTGACTTTTAGTTTGAAAATACTTAGATCATTCGCAATGTGTGTGTTTGTCAAGTCAAAAACACGTTTTGTTGTTTGGATTTGGAATTTCTGAATTGTGCGCAGAAGCGTGCTAAGCAACTGACCGACTGCCACCCTGACTAACTGACTGGCCTATTAATGCATGCCTGTCAGAGCTTCAAGAACTAGCTAAAATCTAGCGCCTTGTGAATAAAGATACGTAGTTGCATAAAAGTACAGTAAACATTCAATACCTTATTAAAAGACGAACTTTAACGAACAAAGTTTTATTGAGAATTTTATTTGAATAACTTATTTTAAGGTATAGTTAAATGAAAAGGAGTTGGTTTATTGAGCCTAACAAGTTAATAAGTCTATGTGTAAAATAAATCATTGAATACACGATTAGGGATTAATATATTCAAACTTAATAAAAGCTGCTGCCTGCTACATTACACGCCAACCTTATTTGCTTGGAAGGCTTCCCGAAGATTAAGCAAAGTTTATTCATCGTTGTTCTAATAAAGAAACTAAGTTGTTTCAAGACATCAACTTTTTGGCTTACCCACGAGCACGAGGTACATTTTGCTGTTTTTGCTAATGGTATTGTTGTTAATTAACTAGCATTGAAATATTTGTAGTTATGTATGTATAAAGTTTTGTTAATTTTGTTGCTCTCGTCATTGCTGGTCGTAGAACAGGTCCATGGTATGTGTCAAATGTTTTTGAATATAAATGTATAAGTGCTTGCATACTCACACAAGCATACACACCAACACATGCACAGATGGACAACTTGTTTATAAGTTTTCAAACAATTTATTTGTTTAGCTGTCTTGACAGCCAACCATTTATTAATATTTATTTCGTTCTGTTGTTTATTGTCACTCGCTGCAGCGACTTGAAAAGGCACAAAATTTGGTTCCGAAACCACTTTAAAGCTGTATTAAATAGAAAAAGCGTAGCATAAGGGCCGAATATGTTGCGGACTTGGTGTAATGGGTGGCAGCAAGGCTGCACGGAAATGCAGTAAAAAACCCAAAAAAAAGTGACTAAAACGAGAACTGGATGGGGAGAGCTCACATGTGTCGCTGTGTTACGTAATCAATGCTGATAGAGCTTGCTTGAAAATAGATGCGCAGGGCACCAGAAAGTCCGAGCCAAGATTCGAGCGCTTGTCCCAGAGCAAGAAGAGAAAGATTGAGAGACAGAGAGCGCGAGGGTTGAAGAGAGCGCGCGATTGATGCTGCTGCTGCGTTGACTGCGCTGTTGACCTACTTTATTGACAATGCCCGACTGTGTGCGCGAGTGTGAGTGGATATGTGTGTCTGCGTGTGCATCTGTTTGCTTGTGTGTGGCACATAACCATTGCCTAGACAAGGTCCTGCGCAGTAGCCGTGCAGAAGAATGCGTCGTCTGCTGCACTGCAGCATTGGGCGCCATTGCAGCGGCAGCCGCAGCATTTGAGCCACCATGGCAACGTCCTTGAGCATACACACAAAACACGCGTACAACACACTCACACACAGTGACAAGCTAGCATATACACAAAAACACTTGCACTGAAAATGGGTTACACCTTGGCCACTTGTGCAGACTCAAACTGTGATGCTGTCGCCTGTCGCGTGGCCACTTCAAGTGCGCTTATTGCCTGCGGGCTCTCTTTGTCCACCCACTCCGTGAAGTGACGCTCTCTTTCAGTGCTCTCTCGGTGTCTCTCTGGGTATATTTTGGGTTACCTTATTCTTAACACATTCTTTTGTTACTACTTAGGTGCTGCCCATGTGGCCGTGTCGCTGCTGCTGCAATTGTAAAGCATCTCTGTACACCCTCAAGTGGCCTACTAATAGCTCGAGTGTCATGTTGGTTAGATAGGTGCGAGTGGGCTTGTTTTTTTTTCTTCTGTCTAGGCAGTTTCCGCCTATTATGTTGTCCTCAAAAACACGAGCACGGTTATCGATAGATGGGCACAGGCTTGGCTTTCGTTTTCAGCTTTTGTGGTGCAACGGCAGTGGCATATGTAGTCGAACTGGGTCACTTTGCTATATACAACATATACGTGAGAACATTGTTTTAGTGCTTTTTGCACTAGTAGAAAGAACAAATGCGACTACAAGACGAAAGAGCAATTTGCGGTGTGCCGCATTAATAAGTCACACATACGCAACGTGGATAGCTGCAAACTATTTATACCCACTTCTCTCCCTAAAAGCGAATAACCAAGTGTTAATCACTAATTATTCAAGCAGACTTTGGGGAACCACAAAAAGTTTAAGTAGAATAAGATTGACCTCAAATTGGTATGTGAAGTTTTTAGCAAAGCAAGCCAAAAAAGAAAAAAACAATTTGTTATGTCGAAACACGAAAATTTAATTAAAGTCATTCGATGCATTCGTTTTACGAATGATTAACCATATTTATTAATATTTATATATATATATATATATATATATATATATGTTAATTAGTCATTAAAGAATTAATTAATAATTATATGTAAATATACTTATATATTAACGATATATAATTTTGTCAACATATGTGGGCGTGCTGTGATCTATTGAAGTTTTTCTGCTTGCTGGACAAACTTGACACGTTGTCTTACACTATATCTTTTTGGCTTATCGGCTCGTTTCACAATACATACACCACTGCAGCACTTTCTATTTTAGTCAGAGTCAACCCCTCCCACCATTTGCCCTGTTCACTCATCGCTTGCTGCTGATAATGGAAGCAAAAACTAGTGAGACAACATCAAAACTCGCACATTAGATCATAGCGCGCGCTCTTGGCACACACACACACACACACACATGATATGATCGCAATGACTGACTCATTTGGATCACTCTCGCTCTCTGATTTTGAATGTGCATATTCTCTCTCCCTCTCTCTTTCATTTGAACTCTGCGCTTTGGGCCCGCTTTTCGCTCTGTCTCTAGTCTCCGTTTCCATTGTCGTTTTGCCACAGACCAACAAAATTCTTCAGTGCGGTTTTAGTGCGCGCCGTTGCCGATCGTCGTTCAGTTATTGCGCTCGCTCCTCGCTGTTTCGCCTTTCATCCGCACAGCAACTTTGTTAGTACAAATAAATTAGCTGTCAAGTAACCAGCATGCTGTTTGGCAGAACGCAACAACAACCGCCGCTTCAACATCATCATCAGCAGCAGCCGCAGCAGCAATTGACGCCGCCGTTACAATTGTGTATGTGTTTTCAAGTGCAGTTTTAAGTTATACACATACACAACACACACACACGAAGCCACACACATATACCCACACCCAGCTGTGTTTGTAAAACACATAGATGCATATCTCAGAGCTCGGTATCGCTTGCAGTAAAAAAATACTCAATGACCTTGTTAATTATATCGTTGCTGCAATTTGTCGAATTGCAATAACAACAGCCCGGCCAGTAAGCGAAAATATTTTTTCATCTTATTTTGTGTTTGACTTTGGCTTTGCCTAGTTGGTTGTATTTCTGATTTTCATTAAGAACTTAATTACATGAGCAGAGACGTCAATAAATAGCTTAGCCATATATATCTGGTTCCTCGCTGCGTATGCGCAAGGTGACAATCGTAGTGTCTAAGTCTCATTTTCATTTGAAAGTTGTCATTAGTTTTCAGCCCTAGCAAGGCGAGTACTTCTATCAGCTAGACACTCATTCACTGATTCCCTCCCTGACTCTTGGTTACTCAATTCAATTCGTGATCGTAGCTCAAAGCAACCATTCGAATACATCGACAAGTTAAACGAGTATGTGGAATAAATTCGAAAGCAAGCATTTGCTTACAAAATTCCTCGATTCGAAGTTGAGGCAAATTTAGCTCAATGTCAGCTGCATTATAATATTACCAAAACTAGACAGACTTTGTGGACAAAAAAAAAGACATACGTATTGACATTGACAAGAAGAAGCAGTTGGAAGCTTTGATCGAATTGGAGAAACAACCTACTTCAGCAGCAGGATTCATGATTCGCAACTTATCGATGCGCCTTATACGATATTCTTCGATGTGAAAAGTTTTTTTCAAAACATAAAAGAAGCTAGGTACTGCGAGAATGAGTGCCCGAGTGTCTTCTGTGTGGGTAGTTTTATTACAGAGGTACTTCGAATTGGTTTTGTCGGAGTTTTGACTCAAAAAGCGGAAAGCAATTGACAGCAAAACATAACCCTGACAAACGTTTGAGGGTGGGCAACATGTATGTATGTAATTTAGAATAAAAAAGCCAGAAATATATAGAAACGACCTTGACAGCCAGCAGAGAGCGGTCAGTGTTGATGATCCATTCATCAGGGCCAGACGCGTGGGCCATTTACGTTATTTTGTTGTTCCTTTTTTGCTAGCCAGCTCATTTAACAATGCAAAACACCTCGAAAATATCTTAGTGGCTCGAAAATTAATGCGTGATAGAAATTAAGTGGCTTATACTTTTATGCCCAGGCGGGCTCCAAATCCCTATTCCAATACCGATTCCTGTCAATACACAGCTCAGCTTTGTTAGCTCTGGCTTTGACTTCATTTTGTAATCTGTGTAATCTGACCAGTCGTAACAGTAGCAGCAATGGCAGAAGAAGCAGCAGCTATCGAAGTGGACGGCTATTGGCAACCAGTTGTTAATTTCTGTTATTTGGCAAAAGACGACGCGGGCAGGTGTCGGCCTCCTCGGCACGCATTTTGCCGACTAAATCTTCCACTTTATTTGTATTACTTAGTTTAATTTATTTATATTTTTGGAAGGGCAAATTAAAGTTGGTGACTTCCTCAAGATAAATCAATTGTGGCCATAACGTGTACACCACAAGCGCTGGAAGATGATCTCACACATAATTTAGTTTCCATTGTTGCTGTCATAGTGGTTGTTGTTTTATACGCCCACCATTCTGTATAGTCAGCTGTATGTGTGTGTTGAGTGTGTATGAGTGTGTGTCAATGTTAGCTGAAATTCGAATATATTAACGTTTTCTGTTTTGTTTTATTGGCTAACCAGCATTTAGCTACATAACGAAACCACATTATATGTATATAATTTTCTAAATCAGTAGGCTATTATAAATGTATTTATATATTTTTTTATTTGGTAACTTTTTTTGTATTTCACTGAACATTGCTTAACATTTAAATGAACAGAAGCATTTGCTTATTTTTGAATATTTTTTACTCTGTATACGTAATTGCAATTGGCGTTTTCTGGTCACACAAACTGGAGTTTGTAATTGGCTAAATTTGAAATATGTCAAGGTTTTTGCTTAGATTTTTTAAACAGTCGCTGTTTAGAGCTGAGTTCATTTGACTAGAATCGATTGGAACGTCGTAATTATATGGTGGTTAACTAGCTTATGGTTCTATATGAAAATGTGAACAGAGAATATATATGTAAGCTATGCTTACGATTTGGATCATTTGATGTCTACTAATCTTGGTACAATTCTGACTGTATCTTTTATTCAATGCAGTTTGCGTATTTGTATAGGTCATAACAATAACTTTTTTTTTGTCTAAGTAATTGTGAATATACAATAACATATATATACATTTCTCAAGAAATATTTACTCTTTATCATAATACATAATGCATAAATATATCTACATTTTTTTTGTACATCTTTCTTGTTTTAAGGTTTTTAATAACTAATATTCATACAAATGTGCTTGTATTTAAAAAATAAAAACACAAAAGCAGCGCTATTATATCATTTGAGTTAATACACAAAACTACAAAAAAAAAAAACCAAATTAAATAAAATGAATGCATTTTCTTAAATGAACTTTTATTTAAATAAAATAAATATATATACATTTTAAAAGGATTCATCGTCGACACACAAGTCGATGTTTTTGCTATCGCGACAACACTACGATTTGTTTCTTATAATAAATTATCTTCAACGCACAGCAGCATTTCCGCAAAATCAATAAAAACTCAACTCAAGAGTGATATAAAAAAATGGAAAACAAACAAGAAAAAAACTTGAAACTATGTTGTGATTAAAAAATTTAAAAAAAATTATAATATAAAGTAATTGAAAAATCGGAGCCATCAGGCTAGCCTATTACAAAGCGGGTCTACAAATGATCCATCATACCATCGCAGAATTTAAACCAGCAACCGGAGATGATAAAGAACACACAAATCGCAGCTGAACTGAATTGAACTAATCTGAACTGAACTGCATGGAAGGAAACTAAACTGAAGCGAATCCACCATCCACCAATCTCAACTGCTGAATGGTAAAAATGGTACTTTTGCCATAGTAATCGTATTCTAAAAGTATAAAACCATCACCTTCCATATCATTTTTGGATGTTGTGTAACTCTCGTCATTAACTACTACTATCTTATTCTCTATATATCCATGGACATACTATAGCACAGACTGAAAACTTGTAACTGCAATAACATGCCACATACTACTACTGTATTTTTATTACAACCTATTATTATTGTAATCATAAGCATCAAGTGAAGAAAATGACCAAAAAATGTATTTACTATAACATAAGTACATATGTACATAATGCAGAAACGTATCAGTCATTATTCGTTAATTTGCTTGACGGCAATCAATCGTGCAATCGATTTCAGTCTATCAATCAATGAATTTATCAATCTCTTAACAATGCACTTGACTCAACAACAATTGCTGCTGCGTCTGCTGCTGTTGCCGCCGCTTCATAGCTCGATATGCAACTTCAGGCGTCAATCAATCAATCAATAAGTCTGCATATATCTCAATCACTTTATGTTACTGTCAATATGTGTGTGTGTGTGTTTTTAGGTGCATATAGTTAGATCTTTCCCTTTCTCTCTCTCGCTTTCTCTCTCTCCCTCTCTTTCTCTCTCTCTCTCTCTATATACATATATATATAAATTTCCTTCGTGTTGTTGCTGTTGATGTTTTTGATGTTGTCGTTTTTGTTGATGTGGGCGTTGTCTACTGGATTGATTATTAACCTACGTGCAGATATTGATAAGAACACCATAACTTATTAAGTATTAAGCAAACTGTCGAACGCCATATACCGTTAAGCACCACCAACATTACAATGAACACCCTGATTGCCTTTCAAGAACACCCCATGTCAACAAGGTCATTGAAATAACTAATTGTCTTCTACTTCTACAATGTTCATCAAGCGCGCTGCTTTCGAATCCAATAAATGCATACCAAGCGAAACCAATTTAAATCAAATCAAATCAACTCAAATCGAATTAGCTCAACTCAACCCAACTCAAACACTGCAACTTGTACTAAACCAAATGGAGCTACCACTCTATTAACCTATCTATGATCTATACTTATAACTACCACACATCGCCACCCTCATCATCATCATAAAGGCAGAGCAACAGCACAAGGTCTAGTTTAAAGAGCAAATCATAATAAAAACAAGAGGCTCTAGTCGGGAGCTCCCGACTAGGGGATACCCTGAACCCTCATATTCCAACACCAAATGCAGCTCGCGCTAATAGATAGAGAGTAGCGGGTAGGTGGCGATAGGTATAAAATGAAAGATACTTAATATATATATACTTTTCTAGAAGCTACATGTCAAGTTTGGTGACTCTAGCTCTTATTACTTACAAAAATTGCTTAAAAAACAGGATTTCGATATACATTTTTATCGATTACTTTGAAACGGAGTAAGTTATCGGTTATCGGAAACAAACTCGATCTGCGCAGGCACCTACACTAGGAGCACCTACATCTAAAATTTCAAGTCTCTAGCTCTTATAGGTTCTGAGATCCTTGCGTTCATACATACGGACGGACGGACGGACGGACAGACAGACGGACATGGCAAGATCGACTCGGCTATTGATGCTGATTAAGAATATATATTCTTTATGGGGTCGGAGATGCTTCCTTCTGCCTGTTACATACATTTGCACTTTGCACAAATACAATATACCCTTTTTACCCATTTTCAATGGGTTCAGGGTATAACAAGTATTCAAAGCTGCATGTACACGACCGCCAACCGAGAGAAGGATTAAGCCAAATTCAAAATGAGTTGAAATTTTAATCAGTTTTTTAATTAACAGAAATTAAACTGTTGAATATTTAATAGAGTTTTGTACACTGAAAGCAACTTAAGCGGTGTTTAACTGATCATCCCGCAGTTTGTGTTGCTTACTTGGTTCACTTTATCTCTCTCTCTCTCTCTCTCACTCTCTCTCTCTCTCTCTCTCTCTCTCTCTCTGCCTCTCACTCGTCGACTCGTGTAAAAGCTGCTTAATTCAAAATGTTTGTGTGTGTTAAATGTTACGAAATTGTAAGCGAAATTGCAAACCTTAAAAACTGGGCTTAATTGAAAACAATTTCTATTTCTTTTTTTTCTTTTCGTTTATTGTGCAAGTTCTTGAATTGGAAACGCGTAGAATAGAGCAAAGCTGTGCAGCAGCAGTTAAATTTATCAAAATAAAAAAACATTAAAATTAACATCAATAAAATTGAAATATTATTGGAAAATAAAAAAGATATAATAAGTAAATTATTTCCGTCGCATACAATCAAATATAAGACTGAATAACATTTCAACAGTATAAGAACAGCAGCAAAGTTATTAACACTTGCACGCTATGGAAAGTATTATGAAAGTGTTCATGGAATCGGCGGCCCAGCAGATGGGCACAGATTTATATGCAACACCACAACACAAGGAGCATCAGCAGCAGCAGCAGCAGCTCCAAGAGCAACAGTTACATCAACAACTGCAACACTATGCATGCCAATATCAGCATTCAACGCCCACACACATGACGCAATTTAATTATAACAACCAGAATCAGCCACGACATTCCAAGACAATAAAAGCAGCTACATCGCCCTCATCTTTACGTTCGTTGACCAGCGGCAGCAGCAGCAGCAGCAGCAGCTACAGCAACGGCAGCGCAAGCAGTATCAATGCTGCATACTCATTAGCCGTTCTTAGCTATAAGCAACAGCAGCAGCAGCTTCAGCAGCTGCAACATAAACCGGCACATAACTACCCTAATCTAAGCAATACTCAACATCATTATAATCAGATGGAACCGCAGAAGCAGCAGCAGCAGCAGCCCCTCAATCACAATGGCTCCAATGTAACGCCAGTTCTGAGTACGTCACCAATTTCGGCGGGGAGCGCAGTACAACAGCAGCATATACATCTACAGCAGATAAGTAGCCATGAGACAACGGGAAATACGGCAGCAGCAGGAACAGCAATTGCAACGAAACTGCAAAGGCAGCAGCATCACCCAGCTATAAGACTGCCTCCTGTTGGTGCTACGGTGAGTTTGATCAAAACACGCAATCAAATTCAAAAACTACAAAAAAGATGCGCACAACTTCTTCTAAGTATTACACAAACCATCTACAATTTCACAAAGAAACACTTGCTCTCGCCCTCGCCCTCGCCCTCGCCTTTTTTCGCTCTGTATTTCTATATTGCTCTCTATCTCTGCGTTCGTTACCAACAGGGAGAATAAGAACAAGAACTACAACTACAATAATCAATCAATCAATCACCATGTCACCATCTCAACATCTCAACATCTATAGCTGCCGTCGAGTCATAAAAAAATGCCAATTAAATGCTGCCACCAACAGAAAAATTACAGCGAAAAGCATAAAACACAAAAAAAGGCTAGAGAAAAAGTAAAAAGAGTTTATTTAACTTAAGATAAATAATGAAATAATATTCACACATTATCCAGCATACACAATAAACATAACGACAACACACATACTTACACACACCGATCACATCAGTTATTTGTGCGCTCATTTATTTCGAATAGTAGTATTGACATAGTTTTTGGGTATTGATTTTAGTCCATTCTACATTAAGTGTACGTTGCGTGGTGCGCGACAGCCACTTGCTGCGGCATTGCTTCAACCATTTGCGTGCAACAGATTGGCTGTTGGCGAGGGTTGTTGTCGTTAGCCTAGTTGCTGTTGCAGCTCAGCACTATGCATAAAAATTAGAGGGCGGTGCCACGCCCCTTTTCGCAGTAGTGCCCAATTGCGTATGTTGCCAGAGGTGTTTATAACAAAGACATCATTTAAACTGCTGCTCAACACTAACAGGCAAAAAAACAAAAGCATTGCAAGCTGTTCGTTACGTTCCGGTCCTCTTTTCGGCTCAAAAAACCAATGTGGCAACAGACTTCACTTTTGTTTGACTGCACCTTTGTGCCATATCTCACTTTTCGGTCATTACTTATAGCTGTTGTTCGGCTTGGCGCACAGCGCTAGCTTTTTTTTAATTCTTTTTTTCCGCTGTCTCTCAGTTTTTTCAGACTCGCAGATGAGAATGCCACAGTCTGATTGGGTCAGGCGTTCTAGGTGGGTTAAACACGTCGCAGTGGCTCAATTCTTGGCAGGGCTGCCACATTTCCCTAGTCGTGCATATTTGTGGCGTGACATGCCCGAGCCAACAGCTACGAGAGCCACTAGTTCTACTTTCTGGCTTGCTTACGCAAGATGTGCGCCTCATTTCACCGCTTGTATCTAATTTAAGAAATACTTTTTGAAGGACACTTTGCTTTAAGTGGACGACACAGATTTCAATTCTACTGTGCGATGGAACGTGGGGAGATAATCAAGCGGATCGCCTAAAATTAAACCTAGCGAGACAAGCAGACGTCAAGTCGCTCATCTCAGAGTGTCGGAGGGATTTGTTTGCTGGGTAAGCGAGCAGTCAGTCAGGTGCATCGAGTGCGCTGTTTGTTTTTTTGTTTTGCTTTGACCGATTGTTTTGGGTAATAGAGCATCTCCGCTTGACACATTTAATTAATTGAAGTTTGTTTGTTTACTTGCTTGATGCTGAAATCTGAGGTAGAGACTGCTTTGACTATAATGAATTTAAAGCTATCTATCGATCTATCATATTCACAACGACACAATTTATTTCTGTTTTGTATAATTCTTTGGGTTTTGAAAATGATTTCATCTTGCTTGGGATGTGGCTTCGGTCATGTACTGACAGTCCTATGTTTCATAAAACACGTGACACACACCAACACACACCTACACACATTTAACAGGCACAGAGAGACACGTCACTTAATGGCATATCTCTGCCCTTGTCTAATAAATTTATTTAATGTAATTTTTATTTGTATCATTTATCTTATGTAATATTTTTTACCTCTATTTCGTTTTAGGTGAGTCAGTTTGTTCTGGAATTGAGGTTGAAATTGAAAATAATAACAATAATCATAATCATCATGGTAAGCTTTGTCATAATTTCATTAAATACCATTAACATTCATCTTTGTAATGCAAAACGCTGCGAAAAATGTGTCAATTTCAAAACTGTTTCGTTTTGTGCGTATCTTTTATCTCTCTGTCTGTCTGTCTCTCTCTCTCTCTCTCTCTCTCTCTCTCTCTCTCTCTCTCTCTCTCTCTCTCTCTCTCTCTCTCTCTCTCTCTCTCTCTCTCTCTCTCTCTCTGTCTGTCTGTCTGTCTCTCTCTCTCTCTCTCTCTCTCTCTCTCTCTCTCTCTCTCTCTCTCTCTCTCTGTCTCTGTCTCTCTTTCTCCTACTTACTGCTTTTGTCGAACCTGAGACTGTCGCTGCTTAAGCTGAACCTCTTGTCAACTGTCTAACGAAAGCTGATATCAATTCGTCCCTCTGACCCAACGAGTCTGGCGAACGGGCAGCCCATTAACTCCTGACCAACTGACGAATATAGACTGTCTGACTGTACGACCGGCTGACCAACATTTGAGCTTTGGGCTATTGCTTGTGGGGCAGTTTTTTAGTTTGGGCTTTTCATGTGTCTCGCCTCGCCAGCATTTTCGTGTGTTGCATCCTCATTAAGTGTATTCCACCCTCATGGCTTGCCGGCAAAACCACTAAAGCATTTACATGACAACATGAACTTTCACAGTAGAAAACAGCTGCAACACGAACAGTTATCAATATGCATGTCTCCACTACGATCCGCCCGACACCCGTAACTGACACCCGCCACTCCAAAACCATAAACGCCCCATCATAACAAACTAAATTAAACCAAACGAAAATTCAAACATAAACTTCAACTTCAACTAATTCAATTCAAAGAAATAGTTTTGTTGCGTGCGTCCTGCCGAACGGTCGAATACCAAATGCTGTTATTATTTTTAATTTATAACCTCCTGAGCAGCTACCAGAAATGGGCTATACCAAATGGAGTTAAAGTAACAAAGAGCTGCAATGTGCCGAATCCCTTTAAAAATGTGATCACTAATAAATGGTTGCACTCCGAACTATTTTTTTGACTTGCAGGCGATACCACATTTCACATGAAGATACTAGTGCCTGCGGTGGCCTCCGGGGCCATTATTGGCAAGGGGGGCGAGACGATCGCCTCGCTGCAAAAAGACACGGGTGCTAGAGTCAAGATGTCCAAGTCTCACGATTTTTATCCAGGTGAGTTGCTTATGCTATTACAATTGAGTGCGGTATTCAAGCTGACATTTTGCTGTCCCCAACCCTATTCCGCAGGTACTACTGAGCGCGTCTGTCTAATTACCGGCTCTGTGGAAGGTATCATGACGGTGGTGGACTTTATAATGGACAAAATAAGGGAGAAGCCCGACTTGACTACAAAAATCATTGATGCCGAGTCTAAGCAGGCACAGGAACGTGATAAGCAAGTTAAAATACTGGTGCCCAATTCGACCGCCGGCATGATCATTGGCAAGGGCGGCGCCTTCATCAAGCAGATAAAGGAGGAAAGTGGTTCCTATGTCCAGATTTCGCAAAAGCCAAAGGATGTATCACTGCAGGAGCGTTGTATTACCATTATCGGCGACAAGGAAAATAACAAGAACGCCTGCAAAATGATACTCTCCAAAATAGTGGAGGATCCGCAGTCGGGCACATGTCTGAACGTGTCCTACGCCGACGTTAACGGACCCGTTGCAAACTTCAATCCAACCGGTTCGCCCTATGCCACCAATCAGAATGCCATCAACTCAAGCACCGCCTCGCTCAATTCTACGATAGGCACGGCCATCGGCGGTGCGGGTACTGCAACCAGTCTGTTGGTCAATGGCGCAGGCATTAACTTATCTCTCAACCTGGGGGCACCCAACCCAGCGCCCAATCTGGCAGTTGCCACACAGTTGCTTGAGCACATTAAGGTACGTCATTTTGGCTTTAATTAATCAACATTTTGGGCGATACTCATCTGTTTCCATGCAGGTTGCCATGCGAGGTGCTGGTTACGCGGAGACCGCCACCACTGACGTCTGCGCGGCCCTCGGTGTGCTCGCGAAGTACGGTGTGCTGGGCATGGGTCTGGGCGTACCACACGCCAATGGCGCTCATCCCACACTGGGCAACTATCTGGGCGTGACGACGCTAGATCAGCAAACTGCGGCCGCGGCCACGGCGGCCACAGCGAGCAATGTTTTCGGCGCAGTCGGTCAGGTTAACTTTGAGTATGCCGCCGCGGCGGCCGCTGCTGCGGCGGCCAGTCGGCCAACGCAGTCTCAGCTGGAGGTGCAATTTGATTCATTCCGCCATATGGGCTCGGCCACTGCGCCTGCGGCCACACCCGTTTCGCTAAACAACAACAGCTTTGGACTGACCGCTGCCACCGGTACGGTGACCAGCGCGCAACTAGGAGCTGCCGCCTCGATAGGCGGTCTTAGCAAGAGCCCCACTCCTGGTGATTTGGGTGCCAAGGATACCAAGAACGTTGAGGTGCCCGAAGTGATTATTGGCGCTGTTTTAGGTGGGCAACCTTTCTATTATTCCTACTAAAACCGACAATAATACCCACAACAACAACAAGCAGACACTTCAAACCGTTTTTCAGCACTCTCCGACCCCAATTCCCCAATTCCCATGCCTAAGCCCCTTTGCCTTTTTTGTGTTTAACCTTGCGATTACTTAATGGTAGGCTTTAGTTATAGTTATAGACATAGACTTAAAAAACATCAAGCCATTAAACATTCCTTGACAGGCATTCCAACCGATTCAGACGA
The DNA here is from genome assembly GCA_035045725.1 of Drosophila ezoana. Classification (NCBI taxonomy): domain Eukaryota; kingdom Metazoa; phylum Arthropoda; class Insecta; order Diptera; family Drosophilidae; genus Drosophila; species Drosophila ezoana. The sequence continues at coordinate 1,723,888 of JAWNOU010000127.1, forward strand.
TTGATCAGTTGCTTGACTGTTTTGCATAAGCATTCCTTAAGGCATTCCCAATTACACAAATATTTAGCGAAATTTCTAGTCAACTTCTTGCCCCCTCACACATAGCACAAGCCATGATCCATATGATGCCACATGCCATTTCTGCTGAAAGTTGAAAATTCGCTCACCCAGTTAATATATTAATTTTTAATTAGGAGTGGGTAATAAGATGAGAACGTTTAAGGCACAATGAATTTTTGTCAATATTGAATATGTAAATACCTAGAATATTATATTATATTCATTGGAATAGTGCAATGATTGGGTTTACTTTTTGTTTGTTTATTTGTTTACTTTTTCAGTAATTACCTCAGTGTCAGTGTCGGTTTGTTTAGATCTTTAGGTTAAGTTACATATTCGTATTGGTTTATCTTAATTATATTGGCTCTTAATATGTTTCCAGATTGTGTTTTCCAACATCTTGGTATTTACACAAAAACACTTCATATGCCTTAAATTACCTACACACATACATATACAATTATATATCATAATATTTAACATAATCTGATGCAAATATTCCAGGTCCGAACGGTCGTAGTTTAGTTGAAATTCAACATGTCTCTGGCGCGAATGTGCAAATTTCCAAAAAAGGCATATTCGCACCTGGCACTAGAAATCGCATTGTAACCATAACTGGTCAGCCGAGTGCCATTGCCAAAGCGCAGTATCTAATTGAACAAAAAATCAACGAGGAGGAGACAAAGAGGGCGCGTCAAATTCCATTAACCACTGTTGTGAATTAATAATCAAGCAATCAAGCAAGCAGCACAACAACACAAAACAACAACAAACAACAACAAACAACTATCCCCTATTAAAACGCATTTCCTAAAAGAACGGTCCATAAAAAAAAAAAAAAAAAAAAAAAACTAAAACAAAAATCAAACAAAATGCAAAAAAAACTAAAGGAAGAGTAAGCCTAAAACACAATAAATAAAAAGGAAAAAATAAGCTAATTTACAACAAATAACGTCAGCAGTAGCCATTAAAAAACAACAACACACATCCACACACAAGCACATACACATTAAAAAGGGCATTAGCAATGCTATCAACTATTGATAAAATGATTAGTAAGAGAATCCCAGAGAAATGAAATCGAACCCTTAGCGTATTTGATTTGACAAAAAACTACATTTTATCATAATGCTGAATTTGTTTGCCACACTATATATATATATTTAAATATATATTTAAATTTTACCAAGGTATTGCGAGATACACTTGGGATGATATTTCGCCCCTTTTTTTTGTTGTTGTCAAATGTTGCGTATTCTCTTTTGGGCACTCTGATAAACTAAATCCCATCAGATGTATACATAAATATATATTGAGTAATATTAACATATATATTTATATATTCATAAGTTTGCTGCTCTTACATATAGAAAGGCATGTATGTATATGGATGCACATATGTACATATATGCACTTTATACACTAATTGTTGACTCGTGTTCATATTACAGAAAATACACGACACGACACAAACACAATACACATATACACAATTGAATCGAGTAAATTAGCATTATGTTGAGACTAAAATGGATATGTTTGTGTAATGAGAGCGTTTTCAGTGAAAACTTCAGGTGATTTCCCAAAATGGTGTCCAAATAAGGTAAATATTTTACTACACACATTCACATGCATATGTAATGTATATGCTATAAAATATATACAACAAATACACCTAAAACAAACAAAAAAAATGAACGCTTGACAGGCTAGTGATAACTATTTGAAACACTTTTTACCTCAAAGACAAAACTTATTGCGTTTCTTGTTTTCTGTTTCTGTTTTCTGTTGTTGCCCTTTTGTGCTTATTGCTATGCTTATATATTTGTATATATATACACACACACACATGTTTCTTAAATATTACGTTTTTAGCCCTTAAAATTCTATTATGATATTGTTAAAATGTTGATCATGATAATGTTGTTTAATTTTCGAAAGAGTGGTACAAAGTATACCAAACAAGTGGTGTTAATGTTTTGAGCGCGCACGTGAGTCTCCTTTTTGATATTGGTTTTATGCTCCTATTTGTTTATCCCCATATATTTTACACGTCTGTTTCGTAAGCAACGAATTTCTTTTTAATTTCCAGTTTGAGTCGGATTCCTTGTTTTTATATTTAAAAAATAATATATAAATAAATATATATATTTATATATATATATATATTTTTTTTTTTTTGTTATTCGGCTCCAATAGAATGAAACCGTTTGGCATTTTGTTACAATCATCATACTTATATTCTGTTTTTGAAAAGGTTTCCACCATTATTTTTTCATACATACATTTTAATCTTAAGTATTACCTATTCTCCTTTTCACCTAATGCATCACAATTAACTTTATCTTAAAATATAAATCAATGTCTCTGTAAAATAAACATATTCACAAACTCGCCACCAAATTGGACAAAAGATACCACTATTAAATCTTAAGTTTTGTTACCCATTATATGTATGTATATATATGGATACATTTGTTGTACTTTATATACATTCATATTATATAGACAAGAATCCAAACATTGCAAAGCAAAGAGTTATTTTAACATCACATTTGAATTTGTTTAATTCATGGAATCCCCCAGACACATACAAGCGCATGGATATATAAGATTTAGCTGTAATGCAATATATTGTTTTACTTTCGCCGCCACATTATTTACTCTAAAGTTTAATTTTATTAATAAAACAAATACAAATATACAAATTTTAAATAAAATATTGCCAAAAACGAAATAAACCAACATTCTAATGTGTTTAATTAAAAGCACCCGGCACATGGCGCATAAATCACCACTCACAACCTCAGCTCCACTAACAGCGTACTCTTAACAATTCTGCAACATTATCATGTCAAATCAACAGTCAGTCAGTCAGTCAATCAATCAATCTCTCAGCTCAGCTCTATATAAGTTTTAGCTTCAGTTCAGTTCAATACAACAATACAATCACTGAAAACGCTCAAGAATAAAAGAAACCCGATTCTAAGCTAAGTTTATCAAAATAAGTTGAAAAGTTGTTCACTTTATTATTGTATTTTTTTTTGCTATTATTGTTAAAGCTTACCTTCATTTGTTCTTATTTGTGCAATATTTATATAAATATTATAAGAATAATAATAAATATGCGCCGAAAGAGTTAAATAGTTACAATATTCGTAAAAACAAAATTGTGACAAGTTTAACAAACAAAATCTTAAGTGAAACAAATCCAAACTTAAAGTAATATTGAAAGTACAGTCGAAAATGCTAGTGTGCCTTGACAAAAAAAAAATATAAGAAAAATTAAGATTTCTGTTCGCTATTTAATGAATAATAATTATCTTTTTACATAATTATTAATTGTTAGTAAGAGAAACAAGGCGTACAGAGTGTAGTTAAATTAAAAAAAAAAAAAAAAATAGACCGTCAATACAATTATAAGATACAGAAGAAGGAGCAAACAATAAGGACTACAACAACAAAATCCAATTCTACAGCCACAATATCGCATACCACAAACTTAGGTGCCCGATGCAACAAAATCAGAACAAGCATAAGACCCTAAACCAACTTCTGACCCCTAAAAACAACAAATACAAGAAACAACAACAAAATTCGTACAGTTTATCGTCTTTTTTGTCATGGCAAACCAGAGACAAGCAAAGGAGCCATGCATGCAACATATCTTATGTACATGCAGCATGCATAGGCACATGGCATATTCACAGTTTCCTCACACACATCCGCACACGCACACATATGCCCACACCTAAATACATACACACATGCATGCATAGATACACGTTGCATACACATTGGTCGTACTAAATAGGATCATATGCGCCTGGTCACTGAGTTATGTTTAAAGTATGAGTTTTATACGGTATCTAAAGTAAAAGTAGAGAAAACAAAAAATAAAACAAATATATATATTTATATATATTTGTACTGGATCTGTGATATGTATTTAAAAAAGAGAAAACACAAGCAAAAATATGATAAACTATATATATATGTATATAGACATGTATATGTATATATAAACATGTACATACATATATATGTATATATACATATATATATATATATATAAATATCGATTAAAACAAAACATGAAATTAATTATGAAATAATTAATTTATTCTGAAATGACGAAAAGCTTTACTTCAGAAGCAAAACAAAAAAATCAACTAAAGCAGCGTGGCGTTTTTCATTTTCTATGCAAATCCTTGCCATTCGTTCCGAATGTCCGAATATTTGTTCTTGTCCACAAATCGAAGCCAAATCAATTCCTGATTCAGTGTTAAGAAAGCCCATGTTTAAATATGCCACGCCTTCATGCCGGCCGTTGCAAGATCGACTGTGCGTGATGAAAAAGAAGACCAAATGCTGCGCTCTGGGTCCTATCCTGCCGGACAGTCCACGTGATTATGCTTGTTAAGATTATATTGATTTTTTTTTTAAATGCGTTTGTGTTTTTGCTGTATAATAAGGTCAGCTCTAATTATCCAGAAATCCAGAAAAAATCCAAAAATCGTAATCCAAGATAAATCTGATTGCTTCAACAAGTATCAGATAATTAACACCAAATCGAAAGGTCTACATAATAATCACTCATATTTCTCATAACAACAATCACCACTCGTCAACCTCCTCGGTACCCCTATACTAGCTATAAATTCATTTATAAATCCTTCGGAGCGGCGTACGCATATTTAATTTCGCAAGTTTTATAAAAGTTCTTTAATGGTAAAATATAGCTGTTATTTCAGCGACGGAGTCTATTAGAGTTTAACTAGTGAAAATAAAAAGAAACAACTTTTATTAACTATATATTTACGTATTTCAAATATTTCAAACTTGACTTAAATGGTTAAAAAACAAAAACATATAACTAAGAAACGGAAAAGCGCAAGAAATCGAAAAATATGATATATAATATAATTGAACCGCAGTCTTTGCTCTGTAAAAAAACATATAAAGCAAATTATAAAATAAAATTATATAATAAGTGCAAAAGGATGTTACATTTAACAATCAAATCAGTTTTGTTTTGCTTGTATGGTAAAGGAAACATAAAAATACATATATACGTATGTAGTAGTATGTAAATTCTACATAAAGTTGTTACTTATAATTTGTTATGCTTTGCCTCCACACTGTTATTAGGACAATTTAACATTTATATGCATAATAACACATATATTTGTATACAGATAATATATATAAATATATGCACACACATTAATAAATTTATATATACATATACCGATAACAAGTGCAAATGGAAATAATATAAATCTTTTGGAAAGACGAAACGTTACAGATTTATAAAATATGCGATATTATGACATAATGCGATAAATGTCAAGTTTTATGATACCATTCTAGAAACCAAAAGGTATGTGGGATATATGGCTACATACATACATATTCAGACATTCATATGTACATGCATCCATTTGCCATCGTGTGTAAGTAGGCGATTATTTAATTGGCAAAAATAATTACAAGAAACCCTCTGAAAGTTCGGCAACAAACACAACCTATTCAAATATTTAACAATATGCATATTATATATATTTACATGTATATGTATAATATACAATATATATATCTACAAAACTAGCCGTTAGCGTGATACATAACATTATTATTATTTAATTTAAACAAATAAAAGGTTTGAAGATGATACAAAACAAACATCGAATGTTGTTGTGCGGACTTGTACTTTCTACTGAGCACCCTCACGGGGAAATGTGCAACTCAGCTTAAAACCTTGCAACATTTATGTGATTGTCATCATGCGATGTTTGTCATTCATTCATTTAAACAGAGCAGACTTGCACTCATTGGTTTAATACAAGCATTGAAGCAATCTAAAGCTAAAGATTTGCGAAATCAACATATATATAAATATATGTATGTTTGCATATATCTTATCTTATATTGTTACATCATAGGTAGTAATTCATTAAACAGTGTCACAGTCAGACGAGACCTTCTTATATTTGATATATCAATTTACCAAATGTCCAACATAGTTACAATAATTTTAATTTCATAATAACGTCAGTCAGTAGTAAGGCCAAAGTAAACGTTTGTGAAAATTCAATGTTTTGTTTAGTCTTCTTTTTAAATATCGTAGATTTCAACAAATGGAGACCTAAGATAGTAGGAGCATACGTGAGTACCTTAGGATGAAAAACATAACTAATAGTAGACAAAGTTTAAACATTGTCTTCACGTTGTGTACTTACAACTGTTGCAATTTCAAATAATCGCAATAGTTTGCAACAATGCAAAACAACGTGTGGGATTTCTTTTGAAGCCGTTTTACAAGCCACTAGATTTTACAATTAAGCAATCAGCAACACCAAATATAAACAATATAGACCCTAACCATTTTCTCAACATTTCTTAGACACAGTCAACTACTTACTAACATGAATATTCAAATTATGATGAAGATAAACAAAAATAACACTTTTCACACAAAATTGTCGAAACTCAGTTGCACTTTACGAATACAAAGAACCGAACTCTAATGCAATTTTAAAATTTGAAGCAAAAACCTCAATTGAACGGTGGTCATTTGAAATGCTCGTAATTGCAGAACATTCAAGCAAGCAAAATATCATGGAAACTCATTCAAAAGTAAAAGTACTAAATCTTTTATGATTTGACTGTGATAAAAATAATGACAAAAAGAGATGAAGTGAATGAATTACCAAATGAATTGTATAATAGAGTATGTATAAAATTGAATGTATGTATACACATGAATGTAACCTTGAAGCAGGTGCAATTCGGCGGCTCTTTAACAAACCCAATAAGTAGAATGAAAATTGTTTGGTACGTGCTCATAGTGCAACACCATGTGCGGCCTAGGATATGTTGTTTAAATAGCGATAATAAGTATGTATTTAATTACTGCGAACAAAAAAAAAAAAAATAAAACTAAACAAAACGAATAAATATAAAAGTTTTACTTATATATATTAGCAAAATATTTTAAAAAAATTTTAGCAACAAAATATCGAGCAAGGTATCGAGAAAAAAATAACAAACAAAAAAACTTAATTATTAACAAAATGCAATAATTATATAAACAAAAAAGAAAAAAAATTTAAAACAAAACATAGATGATATTTAGTTATGCTCTATTAAAATTTATAATCGATTGAAGTTTAATAAAGATGATACAAAGTGTTAAAAAATAAAAATCAAAAGGTAACGTAGCTCATTCAAATAAAAAAAAAAAAAAAAACACGTAACTTTGAACCTACTCGTATAATAAATCAGATCTTGTACAATTTGGCAAGAGGCGCGAGCGGAACTGCCCAAATCCAAGAGTATACAACAAAAAGTAATCTACATATAATTATATACAAATGCATAGTACATATAACCTAAGAAATTCATAGCCGAATTGAATATGCAACAAACTCTTCAAGATCAGCGCGACAAAGATAAACAGCGGCAGGCTGGATACAATAAATAGAAAGCAAATATAAAGCTAGGTAGGTCCGATGTGTCGATATGACATTCTACTGAATATAATGCTAATGCTAATGTTATGACGTGCGTCTGGCGCATACGTATGAAATAGTAGTTATAGTCAAATTTGTTGAGTACATATATACACGCATAAAAAACGGAACACCAACAAATACATACACGAAATGTCACATATTAGAAGGAGGCGCTAAAAGATCCGTAATAAATAAACAGAAGTAATTGTAAAGTAAAAATGCAAGTAAAGGTACATAAAGAGCTATAAAATACACATAAAAATAACATGAATTACTCATTTAAGAAAGATTATATAAAAATAAAAACAAAACAAAACTAATAAATATATTAAAAAAAAGTTGTGGTTTTTCTTTAAATATTTATTTTCATCTTACAGATGCCTTTAAATAAATAATGTAGCCAATAACCAGAACATTTGTCAACTTAAACACAGAATCAGGCAAAACGTCGCAGTTTCAAAAAGAAGAAATTAATTGGTTGCATATTGTACAAGCGACTTTGCGGACATCCTAAACATCATTAAATCGCTTAGTTGTAGTAGTTGTATTCTAAAGGGAAAAGCTATGTAGCACAACTTCTACATGCCTGTAGCCATTTAGCCTGGTAATCCAAGAATTTTTATTTCTTTTAGTCAACTTATTTGTTGTGCTTGAATTTTTACTTAAAAGCAGAAAGTCGATTTCATGGCTTACAACAATATATGATAAGAAAATTAAAAACAATATTAAAGACAATTTTTTTTTGTTGAATCGCTTCGTTTAAATGCATGTATAATTTACATAGTTAAGAGAATTACAGGTGCGTGTGCGATTCATACAAATTTTTGGAGCATTAGTTGTTTAAAATAGTATTTTATTTATTTGTCAACTTCGGCGGACAGTCTGGTTGACGGTGTGGATGGCTGGCGCGAATAGTTTCATTAGTCGTCAAACTGTGATCGAGCTGCAAAATTGTGGGATAAGGATCCAAGGTAACTTTGTACCTGCAAGAGGTTTGGAATGTAGAAAATATTGCGTCTTTATGATGCTCAAACTCACCTCCTGGCGTTGAAAACTTGTGGAACAAGGCAGCAATCAGCCATAGATATTTCATCGCCCACACAGTATTTCCCAGACGAGAGGGAAAGCACCTGCTCCAGACCACGAAAGCCACGTGATATCCAATGTTGCGCCCACTCCCTGCTCTTGTCTTTGCCAAGGTGTGACAATACTAGTCTGTTCTGCAGCGGCTGAATACCAGAGCATATAATCTCAACAATCTCGCGCACTTTGGCTCGCTTGTGCGGATCCTGTGGCAACAACGGATGCATCGGTCGTGTTTCATCCAGGTAATGCATAATGGCCACGGAATCGCATAGTGTCTGCCCGTCTAAACACAGAACAAGTAGAGGAAGTATTGAAGCTATCAAAAATGATGCGATCTTAAGGCAAAAAGGATACTAACCAATTTTTAAAGCTGGTACCTGTTGCATAGGATTTAGTTCTCGATACTCATTTGTGTAGCAGTTTGTGGAGTCATTAGCCTTAGTCGTAACCAGACTTGTCGGAATAATTTCATAAGGTATCTTTTTCAATCCCAATGCAATTCGTACTCGCCAGGAACAAGAACTGTAGTAATACGAGTAAAGCACCGGTTTTGTGTCGGGGGAAACTATGGAACTGGACCTGCGTATTCCACTCTTAGCCAAATACATACACTTTGCTGTAGATTTACTGAATGCACTCATAGTGTAAAGGCAAATAATCGAAAGTCACGATTAAATTTGCTGCGGTAGTTAGTACCGGTGTTCAACTATAAGAAAATTGTGACTACTATCAGCAAACCTTTTTTCTTTGATATCTTAATCCGATAATAAAGATGGAATATATAACTTATATGCCGTGTATGGCTGTATGCAGTCATATAATACACTTTGTTAACCGACTACCGATTAGCTATCGATACAAAATGCATACCTTCGTCCGATACTACATTCATTTAAGAATTAAGCTAAAATCGATTCTTATGAAATACAAACAATCGACTGTATAAAGTTTAGTAAGAAGTTTATTTGATTAATACATATGTAGTTAATATTTGGAACTGTTACAATATTATGGGTATTAACATAGTAGAATTGTATGATAAATCAGGCAGTTCTTTTAATTGTATAGGATAGATTCCCGATTCGATATGAGGATCGATTAATGTGTGTTTTTTTTTAAAAGAAAACGAGTAATTTACGTACATATAATTTTGTGCATTTATTTCATTCGGTTATTGTTTGCTTCGTGCTTTTAATTTAAGGAAATACAGTTTATGCTCTTAGCTTGTTAATACAATTTTGGTAGCAAAGAGACATAAATTGTTAATTTTTATATTTTGTTACCTGATTTGAAGTTTAAGTTATGGTATTTAAATATCCTTAATTTAAATATTTTCTGTATTATTCACTTGTTCTTTATTTAATAATCAGAATGCCTTCTAATAGAGTTGACTGAAGCTTTGTACTTTTCAAAAAGTTCCATGTAAAGCGCCCAACTTTTTTAACTTACATATGTATGTATACTTCTATATACTTGCGCATTTTGGTTTATAATGGTAATGTAAATTTGCACTTAAGCTATTTTTGCTTTTTTAAGTCCCTGAATTAAATTTTGCTTTTCATTATGTGTTCTCCTTGAATTTTTTTACTGTTATCCTTAATAAAATTCATAAAAATACGTTTATATATGAGTTTATCTTTAAGACCATTCTTCATATTGAAAACTAAAGAAAATACATTTTTTATTTGTTTTTTGTTTTGAGAATTATTAATATTGATTTGTTAGCATGCCATTTAAAATTTTATTTTTATCGATAGTATTTTTATGCATTTATGCATAGTTAAATGCTGTTAGCAATTTTTTAAATCACATCCGACTGTTTCTCTCAATCAAATCTCGCCTCTTCTCTATCTGACTCTTGCTCCAAAGAATTTTTTCCCACTGTTGAGATATATATTTGCTTGTGTTACGAACTGCAATTTACTTTTTCATTTTACGACGTTTTGCAGTTGTCGTCGGAAAATTCTATTTGTTTGGCAGCTCCGGTGGACAGTCCGGTTGATTGGAAGGATGAGCAGCTCGGAATGCTGGGTTGCTCTCCAGCTCACGATCAATGCGCAATATAATGGGATATGGGCGCAAGTCTACGTGGAATCTGAGAAATATTGTCTTAAACCTCATTTTATATGGATTCTAATTATGTGGGACTTACCTTCTGGCATTGAATACCTGCGGTACAAGGCAGCAATCAGCCATTGAGATTTCATCACCCACACAATATTTGCCTGCCGAGGTGGACAGTGCCTTCTCCACGGCACGGAAGCCACGTGTTATCCAATGCTGTGCCCATTCTTTCTTCTTTTCCTCGCCCACGTGGATAAGAACGATCAGGTTTTGAAGTGGTTGAATACCAGAGCAAATTATTTCAATTATTTCGCGAACTTTAGCTCGTTTGTGTACATCTTGCGGCAAAAGGGGACGCTGGGGGCGTGTCTCTTCCAGGTAGTGCATGATAGCCACTGACTCGATTAGTGTATGTCCATCTACATGGAGGTTAAACAAATTTAGAGACCCTTTTGACACATATTGTGGCATATGCTGTGCTCACCAATTTGCAGCGCGGGCACTTGCTCCATAGGATTTACCTCGCGGTACTCATTGCAGTGTTGCTCGCCGCCAGACTTGATGAGACTAATAGGCTTGATGTCATAGGGTATTTCTTTAAGATTCATCGCAATCCGAACACGCCAGGAGCACGAGCTACGCCAATACGAGTAGAGTATTGGCTGTGTATCGATAGAAGTAGAGTTAGTGGCCATTTTAATAGAATTGCTTATTGCTATGCTGCCAGTTCGTGGTATGCTGACAACAAAATGAAACTCTCAGTCAGCTTACTACCTTATCAGACCCATTTCTTGTGATATCTGTTCATTTGAATAAATAAAGTAAGTCGACATAGAACAGAACAGGTTAGTACTGATAACGAGGGCACAGACTGATCACATATTTTCAGAGGTGAACTGGTCAAACCAGTTGCTCAGCAGCGAGTTTGTTAATTTGCTTGTGGTTTCTCTAGCCGCTGCTAAAATAACGCTATTGTTTTTATTACTAAATAGTACTACGTGGTAATAAAAATATACATTCAAGTGAATTGAGGATTTGAGGTGCGACATAAGCTGTAACAGATCTGGCATAATGTGCTCTAAATTGAGCTCCTTCTGGCAATGTTAAATATATAATTTAACAACATTCATTGACTGTTGATTAAATGTCTTAGAAGAAAACAAAACTTTATAATTCGAATATTTTCGCTTTAGAATATATATACGAATATTCTATGTCCTAGAAGTTGAAAACACAAAAGTTGTTAAAGAAAACATGTGGCCGATATTCGTTTGATATTTTTTGAGTTCTTATAATATAACTGCAGTGGTTGCTATTTAAGTTCGGTATATTCGGCTAATGGGGTGTGAGTACGAACAAGTTTTTTTTTGGCATAAGCTTTTAGTAGAAGAAGGTTGAGAATATTTCCTAGTCGAGCACTCCCGACAGGAGCACATTGCCATGTTTATTCAGCACGAGACATTCTTTTCAAATATAAATAGAAAAATCTTAGCAATTCCTTTATATATGTTATAATAGCCCGGGTATAACCCGGCCTTGCCCGTGGCACGTATGTTATAAAATCAATGTTCTCAAAAAGCTTTGAATATGATTTTGAAACAAACTAAATAATAAACTACTTTCATATAAAAGTGTTCCGCCCTTTCACCACTGTTGCAAGTGGAATTTTCCAAATCGCTGAAACACGTATTCATCATATTATTATGTAGAGCTTTGAAAATAAGTTTGATGCAAATCGGACAAAACTTAAAATTCACCAAAAAAATCTTTAAAATTCACTTTCCACCGAGGGAGCTTAGATTTTACGAAATATGTGAAACACGTCTGAAATGATTTCTTATGTAGATCCTTGGAAATGAATTTAAGGTCGAAACGACATCCACCAAATCTTTGACCCCCATTTCCACCAAGGAGGAATATATTTTCGGAAAAGTGTGAAACACCCCTCAATTGAATTTGAACAAAGAACTTTGAAATTGAGTTTGAGGCCAATCGGATAGTAAACAAAAAAGTTTCATACAAACGTTTTTCGCGATTTTTCCATACTTGCGGGCGGAACTTCCTGAAACCCCGTCAACTACAGTGAAAATTTCAGCTTCCTAGCTCTTACGGTTTGGGCTATGCGTTGATACCAAATCAGTCAGTCAGGACAAACAGTATTACATATATAGATTATCTTCAAAGCTATATTCGGATTTGATTTTAAATATGGAAAAGGAATTATTTTCTTTGATTATTTTTTCTAAAGATGGTTACAGTATTGATGGATACACAATTCGGTTTTCTCTGTGTGGAATGTTTTTTTTTAGAATTTAAGTGCAGTCTACAATTCCAAATATTTATCCTTTTGTTTTAATTTTCCTAAGGTAGTATTGGATTTTTCGAATTAAAAGTGTTAATATCAACCAGAGAAAAGTGTATTACGCAATATATGTAAATACTGTTTAAAGACAACTCTGATTTTACTGTGTGATGTATCTTATAGCATATATGTATATATCCATCATTAAATTTTTGCCAATATTTAATTAATAAACAAAATAGTAATTTAAATATAAATTGTAATTTAAATGTGCTAAAAATTTAAACTTCATTATCTAATAAAACATGCAAATTTTATTAACTGAACAGTTCTATCATAATGCACATTTAATAAAACCTGCTTTACTTAATACTTTTAAGCACAATTTGATGTATTCCTATTGTTCTTTCTTTGGTATACCCACATGATTCATATAGGGGCCGTGCGTTAATTGACAATGCTGCAAACGATATGAAAGTTATATACACACTGACCGCCTGTACAAAAAACCGAAATGTGTAGAGCAACAGTAATAAAAGCCAATGGCTCCGCACAAGCGCCAAAATAATATACATATGTACGTATGTTTGTGTGTGTGTATTTGTAAAAAGGACCCTATCCCGTTCGGCCAAAAAGCACCGATTCCGGGGACAAATGACGGCCCCTATGTGGGCCTATGTGCCAACAATAAAACGTCCGTAAGTAAGTTTGTCTATATGAGAGCGTAATAATTTGTCTAAAAGTTCGTTGAACCCATGTGAAAGTAAAGTCGGTAGTATCCAGAGATAGACATGGAGCTGAGAGTAGGCCGAGTCAGCACCGAGCTCCAATATGTGTCGTACATCAAGGTCGGCTAGGGGCATTAACCTTAACCAATACGACGTTGTCCTGGTTGCTATTAAGCAAGAACAGGCCCGTATGACGCGCCAAGGACATTCGCAGACGTCCATGGCGCTGCGCTCAAGAGTTTTCGTGAGCGCAGCACAAAATGGCTCACAAGTTTCGCTGGGGTGCTTTTATAGGGGTTGCTTCTGAGTGCACGCCACATTGTAGTTTGACTTGAACGTAACCCGCAGGGTTGTCGAGTCCATCTATTCACTAATCGGTGCTCCGTTTGTCGTAGGCATCACCACAGCCTAGCAACTCTGTACGCGCCATTTCTCAGTGTGTACGCTAGCGAAAAAAGCTTTCAGTTTTGCGCATGTGCGGAAAACGCATGCTGGCAGTATGAGTTTGACTCAAACCAGCGGCAGCCGCTGGCACTGTAGTATGAGTGAGTTTTCAGTAAGGATTTTTTGCCCAAGGAGGCACAAAATTTTAGCGCCATTCACGCGGGACTTACCTTGGCTATGGCCGAGAGGGACATAGCGTTGTGATGATACTTTGAGTAGTTAATTTTGAAGCCGTTTAAGCCGAACGCACAGCGAAAACTATAATTTGCCGACCGGACGGGGGTGGGGTACAGCAAAAACTAGACGTGACCTGCGTTAGGCGGTCAAACTTCAACCTATCCAACACCGACACAATAATTGTATTATCCAAGCAGCTATTGCAATTACGAATGCGCTTTTGCCGATGTAATTTGTTGTTGTTCGATTTGTTTTATCTGATTGCAGGCGTCCTTTAATGCACTCAAAGTCGAACTCCGACAGCTGAGGTAAGCGCGGCACGCAGCAGCAAAGGACAACAGTGACTGCGACAACGACAGGACACGATGCCAGAACGCAACTGAACACACTGAACTAAATAAACGAGTGCGAAAGCGAAAGCAAAGGACAACGACAAAGCTATCTAAGAAAGGGAGAGCGCGAAATGAAGTGACAAAGAGAGAGAGAGAGAGAGAGAGAGAGAGAGAGAGAGAGAGAGAGAGAGAGAGAGAGAGAGAGAGAGAGAGAGAGGGAGATGGAAAGGAAAGGAAAGCAAAAGCAAAAGCTAAAAACTTGCTGGTAATTGTCTTTGATAAGCTTGCCTAGTTTATTTCGAAACCAACAAATCGGAATTACCATTAAAAGCTACCGTAAGCTGAAATGCCTTATTGTTGTTAAAAATCTTTTAATAATAAAAACAATTCTTGTATTTTTATGACCACCAGTTTATTTGTGTGTTTCATTTTAAAATTTTTTTACTAGAGTTTTTGTAAGTTTAATTCATTTCCATTAAGGTTGCTCAAATGATTTTCGATTAAATTACGCGACTTAAACCTAAAGGTATGTAACATATGGACTAAAATAGTTAACAACTTGTTACAGTTTGTTTCTACAGAAAAACGTATACAAATAAATACCTACCACTTATAAGTACATAAAACTAAAACAACATCAGGAAATTGAAGTTTAACCCATTACAAACACTAATTTTAGTTCTGTTTTGTAGAAATGCAACAATGTGTATAACGACTTTTAAACAGCCGCACAACCAATAGAATATCACACCAAAAATGGCAGAGTACAACGAATCCAAAAAAGTGTAAGAGACAGAGAGAGTGTGTATGTGTGTGTGTTTGTGTATATGTGTGTGTTTCTCTAAGGAGACAGTGAACATTGCTAACTTGATAGGTAACGGTAACGGTGCTAACAACAACATCGTGAGTCGTTCTTCGTTGAGGCAGGATTCTTGACGTACAGATTTCTCCAGTGGGTGTACCGGACTTGGGCTTTGGGTACAACATTCATAAAGTTTAACTACCTCAGCGCTACATAAGTTCTCGTTGTCATTTTGCTAGCTTTTAAAATTAACTGTATAAGTGTATACATAAGTATGTATGTATGTATAAAATTGCCAACAAATCAATAAATTATTGTTGTAATATTTTTAGAAAATAGTGTCCATATATCATCATATTTGTGGTCGTCATCCAGACGGCACCTTTTGTTTGCAAACTATGCATACGTTTTTTGTAATCTTTCTTTTTTTTTTAATTATCCTAATGCATTCGAAGAATTGACTACAAGTAAATGGCAAGAGCCACACCTTTGTTTTTGCTTTTTTTTTTTGGTTTTTTTTTTTTTTGAAGAGTTTACATGTACAACATACGTTACACATACACATACAATACACAATAATCATAATAATCATAATTATTTGAATGTTCAATACAACTGGTAACATCATGCTAAATACAGTTTGCCATCATTATAAGACATTTGCTCCAATATGCTAAAAACTTTTCATTCTATTATAATTATCAGAGACGCAGCCATAGTCGAACATTTTTGACCATTTTAGCAATACATAATTTTATAAATTATTTGGAGGGAATATTCATGATTCTCAAATATCTTCACGTTATTCAATTTGATATCAAATGTAAGTGTAAAGAATATTTCCATATGTATAAGAAAAAAATATCGTATTCATCGTATAATCGTATTCATCTTTGTTTCAGTAACGAAAGAGATATAGTTTTTGTTTTCGATTTAGTTTCGTTGAAAAAATGCATAAGTTATGTGCCAAACAATATGCATTTGTTATTATTAGGTACCAATAATGTAAAGCAAAGATAAAGCAGTTTTGTATTTAATGATAGCATGTAAAATCCTTTTGCCGTTCATTTCAATTTACACCTATTTTGATCATCAGTTACAACCATGAAAACATTTATGTTTACATTTATGCATTTGTACACATACATATGTATAACATACATATATGTATGTACCATAAAATATTTCTTACTGTCTCATTAATTTTAGACCAATATAATTATGTGTGTCTGCGTTGGTTTTTTGTTTTTGCATTTTTTTTTTTTTTGTATTTTAGAGAATTTACATGCTAAGTACAATTTACGTTCAACAAGAAGTTATAGCATTTTAATTATGCCATAAAGTAACAGTTTCTTTGTTTATAAAAGATTTGCATATTACAGTTAAAACTTACGTCTGAGAGTTGTGTACTTGTATATGGTACTTAATTTTTTTTACATTCGTACTGTTGGAGATTCGGAAAAGTACCCACATTGATCGAGTTAGTAATACTGAGCTGTAAAGTTAGTTGCGATGAATGTGTGCACGTCTGATTATAGGCCTGAATTAGTTGCAATGAATCTTGGCTAGATTACCGTGTGGCACAATATATTTAAAAATAACTTTAAGCTTATGAGTCATTTAGCTGATTGATTAGTCTGTATATTGTTCAAACCTTCAAATAAATATTTAAATCGAATCGAATCTCGCTCTAATAAAAGATCTCATGAAAAATTATACAAATATCTATATACCATACTCTGCCTAAGAATTTTATAATATTATCATCGTTCATCACTATTTCGTCAGACCTATAGAAGTATGCCTTATATGTTTGCATTATCGGCATTTTGCCTGAAATTTTCGCTTATATGCTAAACAGGAATGCAATCATCCATTGAAATTTGGATGATGATGTCTGTGTTTACTATGTACACATGTATTGAATGCTTTTTTTTATAAGTTTTAGTTTCTTTTTTTGTATTTTAAATTTAATTGATATGTCTAAAAGCTATTATCAATCGTTTTTAATTTTAAAAAGATTCTGTTTGGTATTGTTTCTCAAAGTTATTTAGTTGTTTTTGTTTATATGAACTTGTGCATATGGTTAACTCCATATAAGAAGTTCCTCAGATTGCACATAATTTGTATATTAAAATTATTGTTGGAAAGTGATTTTTGCGAATACATAAGTTGGCATACGCTTCAGTAAGTACAATTTTATCTTAATTATTCCAGTTTTATATTGTTAATTCACTTGAGTTTGAGTTTTCAGCTAAAATAAGTCAGTGGCCCATGAGCGCGTGCAGATCCAGCATTTTTATTTTGGAGTTTATATACAGATTTTATAGTATGCACATACGCTAGATGTAATCGTATGTGCATGTATGTAAGGTATGTGTGTTTTCTATATACATTTATGCATGTATATATATTATTTTATTATATTATTCTCGTACACTTAATGAACAATCACAACGCAGAGTATTCGAATAAAGTGCTGGCTCCGCTGAGATTGCAGTTTATTTTGAAATTAGAGGAAAGTGAATATAGCGCAAAATACATTTCACAGATTGTCATATCTACTTTGTTTGCGTTTCGACTAATGAAATAAAAATGCACCCAAATAGCATTGAAATAACAGATATGAATATTTAATCAAAAGATAAGAAAATATTAAACATAAAAATAAATTAATATCCATATATATATAAATATGGGTGTAAGACGAAAATGAATCGAGCAAGAAGTTCTCTTTTGACTAGACGGTAGGGCTTACAACTTGCGGACTAGTTTAATATGCTATATGTTATTATTTAACTCTTCTTCTTATTCGAAATATGGCTTTTTTGTCTTTAGGAAACTTTATGGTAAAGCAACAAAGTACCGAATCTTACTTAACATTACCTAAATAATACAGATAAGTACATATTTATTATTTATGGTATATACTTTTGCTTAAGCACACATTTGAAGACTTTATTCATAATACTTAAGACTTAAGCTTGAAGGCATTTTTTTAATATTTTTTTTTTAATGCTTTTAAAGTAAAGCATTGTGGAAAATGAAGGGCAATTGTGTCTATGTATTGACTTATTCGTAGAGAAAATGCACACAACATAAGTTGATAGTCAGAATTTGAATTTTTTATTGCACATATGTATGTATGTTTTATTTTATGTATGTCTTGTCTGATTCGTTTCTGCTAACATAGACCACATACATTTTGATTGTACGCGTATATATATACGTTTGGTACAAAAATAGTGTAGCTGTCTTGAGAAGAGTCTTTTTAAGTGGCTTTCGTAGCCCACAACAAACAGTTCTGAAGTTGCTTAGTGGTGGGTTGCTTTGGCTGTAGCTGAACCAAATTACATTTGTATTCATATCAATTATTTACCTACATAACATATTGCAATTACGTATTTATGCATGTATGTATGGGTGTATTTGAATTGTTAAAAAGAGGTAATACATGCTTTTACACTCACAAACACCAAACAGTTATGAATATTATCTAACTAAGGGCTATGAATATGGGGACCATTTTAAAGTTAAGCGAATACAACGTAAGGAGCAAAAGATATTCTGGCACAGGTTTGTGCATCGGAACATGTGTATATGTATAGCAGTATTCCGCATCCTGCAATCGTGTCTGAGTATTGAGCATTGAATTCCGGACTGGATTCCGTGTTTAATACATATTTACACTAGCTGATGTCCTATTGATCGATTAATAAGCAAATTACAACCTTGAAAATTGCTAAGAGTTCGTTTGCTTTTTGCTTGGCTGTGTCGGTTCGAGTTGGTTAGTTTGATGTATGTAGCTCTAAATACAAGTAGATTTTGCATGCATTTCTTTTACAGATACACATATAACATTACATAACATTATACTTATTTACGTCATAATATACCACTGGCCTCGTAAACATTTATTGCGTACACTCAATAGATCTATTTGCTGTAGTACATTAGCTCACTGTCCAAATGGAAAACGTGTGATTCTTGTTGTTGTTATTCATCATTTTACTGGCAGATTTACTGTTATACCAATTAGGTACACGTACATATTATTAATTAATATATGTTTTTAAGTACTATATACCTACTTAAAACGTTATTGTGTATATTTTGTAGTTGGAGCTAAACGAAAAGATCTTTTTTATACTCTAAGTTTTCGCCTCGAGGTGAATAAGTGTGGGCTTGTGTGTGCATCTGATTGATCGATAGATATTATGTCTTTTATGCATTTGGAGAAACATTAAAATAACATTTACTTAGTAGATACAAATGTATATTTATATAAAGAATTTACTATGTATATAAGTATACTTACAATATATTTATCTACTTAGATGCATGCATTTTTCTTCTATATATGTAGTTTCTATTTACAATATGGCGGTAAAAGTTAAAATGTTTCAATTTGAATTACACTTTGTTTTTTATTTTAAGCTAAAATCGTTTTTGATCTCACTCAATATCACTTGATTTCACTAGAATTTTTATTTGCTTTACATATAGCAATAGTTTAGATGTGTAAGTACAATAAAAGTTTAAGTTTTTTTTTCTTGAAATTGCAGAATTGGAGCTTAAAACCTAAAACAACAATGATCGTATAAGCTATATACTTTTGTATGTACTCAACCATGTACATATCGTAACTCTTACAAGCTAAACACGTATCGCAATAAAAAAGTATCTGTATAATGGGATGCAACTACGTTAAGTAGAAAAACATGTAGTAAACAGTACGTACGGGCTACTAGATTAAATCAACGTTGATTTGGACTTAGGTTAAAACTACATTCGAGTCGAGAGTCAAGAGAAAACACCTACTATAAAAATACGGTAGGTATATTTAAGTGTGTAACAAAAATATTGCATTTGCCTACAATAACTTGTAAATAACAATGCAATTTGAACTTGCTTCACTGTTTGTTAAATTTATGTACAAATTAGACTATGACTCAGATCTATATCTGTTAGTATCAAGCCCAAGAGTTGTCTAGCAGAGACAGATAGATATATAGGTAGATAGATAGTGAGATAGGAAGAGTGTTTAGAAAATACGTGAAAATATGAATTAGAATAATGCCTTTAACTGCTAAATACATCCAAATTACAATATTAATTTACTTACAATACACATTAAACTCTGAGCTTTTTAATTTTTTTTAAATGTCTGTATTTAACTTTACTTCTGACTGTAGACTAACTTTATGTTCTAGAAGTGGTAAACAATGCTTGCTGCTTGCTTTACGCGATTGTCAATCGATGCTGGTGCCTGGCTGATCCATGTCTAAGAAGATGCAGTGGCCAGAACTTTTACTGCAGAGGGAGCCGATGGTACTGCTGATGCTGCTACTGCCACTGCTACTGCAGACAGAGTTCCATTGTTAGATTGCTGTTTGGAATTTGATGATTGTTCAGCTTCTTGTACTCGATGCGTTTTCATATGGGCACTGCGGCTTTTGACCTTATTGAAGACTCTGGTAAATACAAAGACAGAAGAGTAGCAAGTGTCTTATATTAGAGTCTTGGATCAACAGGGTCAGTACGGAATTTAACTAGAATGCGAGCTATAGTTATATTCTAGCTTTAGCACAAAGAACACTTAGATGTAGAAGAGAACACAGATAAAGCAGAGAATTTTTAATATCTAAATTACATGCATATAGGTAGATGTATAGATTTTGCGGTGATGCATGCAAAAACACGAAAAGCTTTTTTTTTCTGTTCTATTTATTTATTTTCATTTTGTCGGTATTATGTTACTTAGCCTTGTGTGGAGATAAATTGCTTTGTTGTTATTATTTACTATGGAGAGTACAGAGTTTTGCTTGAAAGTTTCGAAACATTAAATAGAAAATTAATAAGTATAGTTGTAAGAGAACGAAAGAGTTAAAATATATGTGCGCTGGAATGTTGTAACATAATGAATACAATTGCGGCGATTCTTCAGTTGTGATCTCGAAACAATGTGTTATATACATATTTGTATAATTTAGACCAAATTTTAAGCCAATCAGATGCTCAGGATCACGCATAAAGCAAGCTCCATCATGGTATGAAAAAATTTCACATTTAGAAATTGGTTAAAATCGATGAACGAATTTCCCAGAAACTGTTATGTGGGTGTTATATTTACAATAGATCAATGCAATTGCCATTTAGCGCTACATTTATAAAACAAAATAAGTAAGTACAAAAATACATAAAATCAGAGAACAGAGAGTTTCGAAGTAATTAAGAGACAAACAGAAATGAAATGAAAGAAACGCAAATTGAAAACATAAAATGATAAATATATATGTAATATGTATATACATATATATATATATATATATATACTTACCCTTGGCTTTGACGTCGTGGCCCAAGCGATTTGAATCGCCCTGAGGCTGATATTGTGACGAGTTGATTTCAGTAACGCCTATTTGCGACCTGTGACACTTCGTTTTAAAATTTTTATTTATTGAATCATTTATTGATTTGATGGCTTAAGGGGCGCGCGTATTTTAATTGAATATAGTTTAATTTTGTTAAGATTGTCATCATGGACCAATAAATACAATACAACAACAATAACAACAATTATTATCGCTTAATCAAAACGTTAACTAAACGGCATGAAAATTAAGAATGGATACATGGAATGAACTAAATGCTGCAAAGAACACTACGAAATCAGGGCATGAAGCAAACCGAGGCGAACATGTAGTAGATCGATTGGAAAAGAGCTTAAAAGTGTAGTGAGTAAACAGCAGAACTTACCATAAGAAATCATAGATTTTCAACGAAAACAAATTAACGTTCGAAACGAAAAAGGAAGACGGAAAAAGAAAAAAGGAAAAAGGAACATGAAACCAAAGTGATAGTTATTAGCCCTGATTTTTGGGCTCAATTACGAATAACTTTTAAGACGAAAGTTACGGCTACGATATAACGTGCTTTACGGTCTTAACTCAATACGGGCACTCAAATCGCTCAATATGCTTGCGTTATTCAAATTTTCATGAGCTGGCATTTAAGGTTTTACGAATTGTTGTGGATATTATCTTGGGGGAATCTTACTTGCCGCACACCTTGCAGGGAAATTCACTCTCCTTGGCTGTATTGGAATTGTTGCTGTTGCTGCTGTCTTTTGATGCAGTCGATGCTGTTCCTGTTGCTGCTGTTGCTGATAACAGAGCAGTATTTATGGAAGAGCCTGGTGCTATGTTGTTGCTGATAATATTGTTGTTGAGGGTAGAGTTATTGCCATTGGCGTGCGTTATGATTGTTGTTGTTGCACTGTTGCATTGATTGCTATGGCTACTAGTCTGGGATGCGCATGCGTTGTTGCTATTGTTGTTGCTGCTATTGTTGCAAGTATGGTTGTTGTTGGCACTAACTGCCGTGGCATGCTGGTTGTTGTTGTTGCTATTACTGTTGTTGGCATTTCTGCCATAAGCGTGTATGCGAACATGACCATGCAGAGCCGCTTTCGAGGTGAAGCTCTATAGTTTGTTCACAGACGCGGAGTCAAACGCAGGGAGATATATTAGCAGTATGTACAAGAAAGAAAGGAAAAATTAATGTGAGTCAGTTTTAAGGACTTGTTGTTGTGCTATGGGGCTAGACAGGACTAATTATGGGTATATGCCGGACTCAATATATCGCAGCATTCATAGACTATAACTTACCGCCGAGCAGTCGGCAATCTCGCAGACGTAGGGCTTCTGTTCCACCGCTGGGGTGCTGGCAGGAACTGGCTCCATCTTTAGGTGAGAAACCTTATAGTCCACACATAGTTTTTTCCAAAAATAATACATTTGAACGCATTCGCCCGAGGTCTTCGTAAGTAACTGAAAGGAATGTGAGTAAAATTGTTATTCCAGAAAGAGTGCTCAAAAATTCTTACTTTGTATGCTTTACAAACATACTCATTCTTGTTTTTATTTTGTTGGTTCAAATCTCTAACAAAAACAAGTAAGAGGTTCTAGTCGGGAGCTCCCGACTAGGGAATACCCTGAACCCTCTTATTCCAACACCAAATGCAGTTCGCGCAAAGAGCTCGTTTGAAGTAATAAAGATAAATTAAAACAAGTAAGAGGTTCTAGTCGGGAGCTCCCGACTAGGGGATACCCTGAACCCTCATATTCCAACACCAAATGCAGGTCGCGCTAATAGATAGAGAGTAGCGGGGAGGTGGCGATAGGTATAAAATGAAAGATACTTGACATATATATACTTTTCTAGAAGCTACATGTCAAGTTTGGTGACTCTAGCTCTTATTATTTACAAAAATTGCTTAAAAAAGAGGATTTCGATATACATTTTTATCGATTACTTGGAAACGGGGCCAGTTATCGATTATCGGAAACAAACTTGATCTGCGTAGGAACTAGGAGCACCTACATCTAATTTCAAGTCTCTAGCTCTTATAGGCTCTGAGATCCTTGCGTTCATACATACGGACGGACGGACGGACGGACACATGGACATGGCTAGATCGACTCGGCTATTGATGCTGATCAAGAATATATATACTTTATGGGGTCGGAGATGCTTCCTTCTGCCTGTTACATACATTTGCATTTTGCACAAAAACATAATACCCCTTTTACCCATTTTTAATGGGTTCAGGGTATAAAAAAAGGATGTCGATATACATTTTTATCGATTACTTGGAAACGGGGCAAGTTATCGTTTATCGGAAACAAACTCGATCTGCGCGGGCACTAGGAGCACCTACAAATTTCAAGTCTCTAGCTCTTATAGGTTCTGAGATCCTTGCGTTCATACATACGGACGGACGGACGGACGGACGGACAGACGGACGGACGGACAGACAGACGGACATGGCTAGATCGACTAGGCTATTGATGCTGATCAAGAATATATATACCTTATGGGGTCGGAGATGCTTCCTTCTGCCTGTTACATACATTTGCACTTTGCACAAATACAATATACCCTTTTTACCCATTTTCAATGGGTTCAGGGTATAATAAATAGCGGGTATAACTCGGCCTTGCCCGTGGCACGTATAAAACAAATTTACTCAAAAAGCTTTAAAAATGTTTTTGACACTGATCGGACGGTAAGCAAACTACTTTCATATAAAAGTTTTCTGCCCTTTTACCACTGTTGCAAGTGGAATTTTCCAAATCGCTAAAACACGTACTCATCATATTATTATGTAGAGCTTTGAAAATAAGTTTGATGCAAATCGGACTAAACTTAAAATTCACCAAAAAATTCTTTAAAATGCACTTTCCACCGATTTTAAGAAATATGTGAAACACGTCTCAAATGATTTCTTATGTAGATCCTTGCAAATGAATTTGAGGGCAAAACGACATCCACCAAATCTTTGACTCCCATTTCCACTAAGGAGGAATACGTTTTTGGAAAAGTGTGAAACACCCCTCAAATGAATTTGAACAAAGAACTTTGAAATTGAGTTTGAGGCCAATCGGATGGTAAACAAAAAAGTATCATACAAACGTCTTTCGCGATTTTTCCATACTTGCGGGTTGAATTTCCCAAATCGCTATAACACATGTTCATTAAGATATTATGTAGAGCTCTGAAAATAAGTTTGGGGTAAATCGGACACTTAAAACTGCACCAAAAAAAATCTTAGAATCGCATTTCTACCGAGGATGCTTCGATTCTGCGAAAAATGTGAAACACGTCTCAAATGATTTTTCATATCTTTCATGTCATCCACCAAATCTTTGACCCCCATTTTCACCAAGGAGGAATACATTTTTGGAAGAGTGTAAAACAGCCCTCAAATGAATTTGAACAAAGAACTTTGAAAATTGATTTTGAGGTCAATCGGATGGTAAACAAAAAAGTTTCCCGAAACCCCGTCTTAACGTGCACCTTCATCACATAAGATAACTACAGTGAAAATTTCAGTTTCCTAGCTCTTACGGCTTGGGCTGTGCGTTGATCACCAATCAGTCAGTCAGGACAAACAGTTTTATATATAGAGATATTCTTAGAATCAACATATCAAGTTTGGTTAATCTAGCTTTTATTATTTACCAATATTGCTCAAACCACAGGATTTCGACATAGATTTTTATTGATTACTTGGAAACGGGGCAAGTTATCGAATATTGGAAACAAACTCGATCTGCGCGGGCACTAGGGGGACCTACAGCTAAAATTTCAAGTCAGTCAGGACAAACAGTTTTATATATAGAGATATTCTAGAATCAACATATCAAGACCCCATAAATTATATATATATTCTTGATCACCATCATTAGACGAGTCGATCTAGCCATGTCCGTCTGTCTGTCTGTATAAGAGCTAGAGACTTGAAATTTTAGCTGTAGGTCCTCCTGGTGCCCGCGCAGATCGAGTTTGTTTCCGATAAACGATAACTTGCCCTGTTTGCAAGTAATCCAATAATAAAAATGTATATCGAAATCCCGTTTTTTAAGCAATTTTGGTAAATAATAAGAGTTAGAGTCACCAAACTTGACATGTAGCTTCTAGAATAGTATATAATATATATCGAGTATCTTTCATTTTATATATATATATAGAGTAGCGGGGACTCTCTATATATAGGCGCGCGCTGCATTTGGTGTTGGAATATGAGGGTTCAGGGTATCCACTAGTCGGGAGCTCCCGACTAGAACCTCTTACTTGTATATATTTGCATTTGGTGTTGGAGGAAGAGTGTTCAGGGTAACCCCTAGTCGGGAGCTCCCATACAAGCAAAACATACTTAACAATTATATTTTAGACTGTGTTTCAACGTCTGGGTAACAAATAAAATTCAAGTAGGCAGAGGCTATCGGCAAAAGCGTCTGAAATTTGCTATTTTCGTATGTCTTCTAAATTTCACTAAATTTTTTAGTGTAATACTTAAATATATAATTGGACGGAATTGACCACGTTGAAAACTTCCACTCAATATGAAGAAAATAAACCGATCGTTGTTATTGGTGAAATACTTCCATACAAAATGAAGAACATAATCCGATCGCCTAGACTTCATAAGTGAAGCGGATTTCTAGCATTATATCTTAATCGTTCCCATAATGTATGCTACGGCAGGTGAGGAGCGTGAACCAAAGATTTGTTTGGCCTGCAGCCATCCTTAAGATATGTAAAATAATTAGTGGCAAAATTGTTTTGGAAACACAAACTTTGTTACGTTCTTTTATATGCAAATAAAATTGTATAGCCCAATTATGAATGCTTCGAGAGATTTTAGGCTAATAGACCTTTGAAAAATTTTCCTATAGAGTACAATATAAACATCATTTAATGAGTTACTGAAATTTACCTCGCTGGAAATTTTTCCAAAGTCCTTCCCGTACTTCTCCAGGCCACGTAGAAACTGCTCTAGCTCATAGGCAGTCCATTTCATTTGGAATGCGCTAGACTGCGTTTGCAACAGAGTGAGCACCGCCGCCGCTGAGTTGCCTTTGGCCTCGAGCAGCGCTTGAAGGGCTACCTCTTCGGAATGGCTACCCATGGGTACGGCCGAAGATTTGCTGAGATCTATATAACGCATTAGTATCTTCTCGTCTATCTGTACGCTTGGATCCCAAAGTAGGTCTGCATTCATTGTTTCCTTGGTGGATTCTTCTGGCGATTTGCAGGCTGGGATCTGCGCTTGATAAGTGGAACCAAGATTCACCTTGGACTCATCACAGAAATCAACCAAGCCCACAGGATCGCCAAAGTCATCGTCAAAGACGTCAAACATTCCTTGGCCGAGCTGTTTACGCACATTGCAATAGAGTCCTGTGCCCTTGCGATCTGGATTAAGAATTGGGGCGGGTGTGTAGTGGGTCCGCGAAGGCTTGCGTAGTTTTGAGCGGTGCGGTGAAAGTGTTTGGAATTTCGAGAACTTGAGCACGTCCTGTGCTCCATTTGAACGAAGGCGACGCTTTAATATGGAATTAGTTTGGTTGGACAGCGGCTGTAGATTGGAAACGCTCGGTGTTGAAGTGACTACTGGTATAGCTACTGCCGCAGGTAATGCGGCAAGCATAGGTTTGCTACAGTTATTTTTGATGCTGTCACCGCAGGCAAAGAGCAGGCTCGCATCCAGTTCAGTTGTCTGAACCGCATTCGAGTTAAGCATCGAGGTAAATGCTTGTTTATCGTTGGATGTGCTGTTGCTGCCATAAAGTATTGGCTGCAGCAAACTATTCAGTGGCTGCAGCATCATCGACTGCTGATTGACATCTAGGTACTGTGTTTGACAGGACACAGGAGTAAAGTTGGTGAGCATAAAGTCTGTCTGTTGCTCCTGTTGTGGTTGTTCAGATTGAATTGCCGGTTGTTGTGGCAATTGCATTTGCTCTTGCTGCTGCTGGGATTGCTGTTCCTGCTGCTGTTGCTGCTGATGTTGCTCCTGCTGTTGCTCTTGCTGTTGCTGTTGGGGCTGCAGTTGCAGTCGCTGTTGTAGTTGATGTTGATCGTAAAGTACAGTGGTAGACTGCAACTGCTCGATAGGTTGTGTGGTCGATGTCGTAGATGTTGTCGTGTGGACAACCTGTCGCTGCTGACCGAATTCTCTTGGTGAGGAGGACAAAAGCGGATCATCAGAGTTTGGCATCATTTGGGATTGCAGGCCCAGCCCAGGTAAATAGTAAAGATCAATGATGTTCTCGCCCTGCTGCTCGCTAGTTAGCTGCAGTTGCATATTTTCATCGGGCAGCACCTCACGTAGCACCTGCTTAACATCCTCTGCAGATCCAATGCCACTGGTGAAGAAGGACTCGGACAATGGCGAGGTAGCATTTCGTGAGTCATTTAGGAACTCCTGATCCTCATCGAGAAATGAGAGATTCGTCTCGGCAAACTCTCGCAGGTCGCATTCGGCATCGTCCTCGGTGCTGTTTAAGAGATCTTCCACCTTAATGGATGGATCGAAGCTGCTTTCTTCCAGCACCGACTTGAGTTTAAGTATTTTCTCGTTGTCATTATCACTGAGCTGCTGCCTGGAATCGCTCTCGTCTGTTTTAAAATAGACTTGTGAAAAGTCTGTTTTATCGCCAAAGAACGTGTGACTGGCATCCACAAACTGAGCTGCAGCATCCTCTACAAAGGGTGAGGATTGAGCCACATTCTCGTGGCTGGAGGGTGGCGTCGGGTAGGCTAGTGGCGAATGCAACGGTGACGAGAGCAAGCCCAGGGTGCTGCTTCCACGCATGTTGGCGATGGCCTGGATTTGAGAACTGTTCTGCATGATAATCTCTTTGGAATGAAATTGCTGAAAGGTGGGCAACGGCGTCGTTTTATTGAGGCTGCTGGCTGTGCTGCTGCGTACAGGACCGTGCTCCAGCTTGACCAGCTGTGTGTGAACATTATCGCCGGCCTCACTGAGCAGCGAAAAGTCTTCGGAATGTTCGGTTTTGTGCACCTCGTCCTCGTCATCGTTGAGCAGTTCCATAGTATCCACCGTTTGCAGTAGCATTTCCGTGTCCGATACATTGTACACCTCAGCGTCGTCGAAGAGATCGGATGCATCTGCATCACTAGTGTAAGTAACAGTGTAAACACCCCCACCACCAGCTATGCTGTTTGATTCACCGACACCTACACTCTCCTGGCTGGGCGTAATGGTCAGGGAGAGGGGAGTCCCGTCAGGCAATGATATACGGCTCGCTGAACAAGTTGTATTGCTGTCGTTGGTTGTAAGGGCGTTGCTAGAAATTAACTTGCTCTTGGTGGACACCACGTGCACATCAGAAGGTATGATGACGGTGCGATTGTTGTTGGTGATAATTTGCCGACCAGCCTGGACACTGCTGCTAATGGTTGTGAGCTCCGAGTCGCCAACATTGCTTAAGATTAGATTTGTACTGTTTTGTGCCTGTAGCTGTGTTTTCTTAGAGGCCACGGCAATGCGCGTTCCACGCTTAAGTAACTCAATTAATGTCGAGTCCTTGGAGTCCGCATTGCTAGTGACGCCACTGATGCTACCGCCGCCCTTAAGAGCCGTCAGTGCGCTCATGGTAGTTGTGGTTGGCACGTTGTTGGTGGTTATGGTAATAGTATTGGCACCACTGCCCAAATTAAGGGTTTTGGGATGTCTGTGACCTCCGCTGAAGATCTCAATACTTTGCGGCAGTCCAATCTGCTGTATACTTAGCCCAGAGCTGCTCTTGATAGTGGTAGCCGCAGGCAGCACCGCTGTAGTAGTACTGGTGCTGGTGGCTAGTGCCTGGCTTAGGCTGCTCGTGTTACTCTTCGGGCTTAAGAAGCTCTCTAAGTCGTTTAAGGAGCGGCGCAGGCTGTCGCTGTTGTTGCTACAGCCACCAACACCTCCGTTGCATACGGTGCTGCTGGGTGGAGCAGGCACAACGAAGGCGCCCTGTGAGACAGGAGACGGCATTAGTTTGAGTCGTTTTATCGGGGGCTTATGTCAAATCACCTTATTGATATCCTTGCGCTTACTAATGATCTTCTCCTCGATAAGGGCACGCACACCTATGCTCGCAGTCTGCAAGGGTGGTCCGTTGGAGTCCTTTTTCTCGCTGCGCTTGGTTTCTGGATCCTTTTTGAAGTAACCGCCATGCAGACGCATGTGCCCATTGAGAGCGGGTATATTTTTGAACTTTCGGTGACATAGATTGCACTCAACTGGCTTGTCGATCTTAACAATATTGAGCAGGTGGGGATTAATAGCGGCCACTAGCTGCTGGTTCAATTCATCGTCCTTGACCTCGTCGGGTGAACTTGAAGCGGAGGCAACCATATCGGTACCATCCTCCACGGTTACGGTGACATTTTGCGCATTATTGAGCTGAAAGTATGAACAGCAAATGATGGTTTAGAGGTCAATAAATGTTGGGCCCATCCAATGCTTACCAATTGCATGTTCCACGTGCGTGGACGTGCCGAGACTGGCGCCGTCTCTGTATTGATCTTATAGGAGCTGACGCTGTTGGGCGAAGAGACCGTCACCTGGGCACTGGTTTGCTTCGTCTGTTGCATGATCTTGCTTATGAGATCGAGTTGCTCGCGCGTGAGTCCATCGCCCTCTAAGGTTGCGCCATCACTAAGCGTAATTGTGGGCGAACTAGTCAGAAAGGAGCTGCCGCTACCGCCAGATGTTGAGCATGATGAGGATGTTGTTGACGATGCTATTGAGGATGTCGAAGTGGTGGGCGACAGCAATGTGACTCCCGTTTTAATGGGCAAATTCATAGCGTTGATCTGTTCATCGGACAGCGCAATGCCAGTGGCAGCATCCACCACAGAGCTGCCTGTGGAAATGTAGGTGCGAATGCAAGTGGCCCCATCTGGCGAGCTGGCGTCCCCACTAGCTGTAGCCGGCGAAAGACTTAGTGAGCTGGTAGCCACACCCACACCCACACTGCTGCTGCTGCTGCTGCTGTTTCCGCTGCCGCAGTTTGATCTGGCTGTGGGCGAGAGTGAGTTGTTATTGAGCGTTGCCACGCCTCCATGGTGATTATCTGAATGACGGCGGAGAGAGCGCGCATCGCAATATGATTTGCCGCAGCCATCTGCCTTACACTCGTAAGGCTTCTTGTTGCGATGCGTCATCATGTGTCCGTTTCTGGGGTGGAACAGGAAATTTTGATCGAGTAGGTTAGTAGATCAGTAGATCGATGAAGCGCTTCACTAACTTACAAGTGATCTTGCCGCTTGAATGCCTTCGAGCAGAGCGCACAAATATATTTCCGCTCGTCGCTGTGCGTCAGTTTGTGCTTGGCCAGTGCCGAAGCATTTCCAAAGATTTTGCTACAAATCTATAAAAAGTACACCAAAGAAAGTGAAATGTAATTAGCATCACACTCGGACCTCAGATGCCGTCTACATTACTGAAAGCTTTGCAGACGCCCCAATAGGCTATTTTGAAATTTTAACGAGCCACGTTGCGTATGCGTAATATAACAAACGTTATTCGTAATATATAATTATGCTTGTGTTTATGAAATAAGCATAGCCACCGACGAAAGTTTTGACATGAATAGGACACCTTTTCCTAATACGGGCAATATTTTACCTAATGAGAATATCGAAGTATCAGAGTTAGTTGATCCGTAAGTTGATTTTTATTGCTCTTAGATCGAGTACCCACTAAAGAATACAAATACGAAACTTAACTAACCCTATTTAATATAATCCGTAGGGTAGGACAGTTCAATTTTGTAGTTTTTAATATCTTGGTGTCAGAACCTAAATATTTTTAAAACAAAACAAACAAGAAAGAGGTTCTAGTCGGGAGCTCCCGACTAGGGGATACCCTGAACCCTCATATTCCAACACCAAATGCAGCTCGCGCTAATAGATAGAGAGTAGCGGGGAGGTGGCGATAGGTATAAAATGAAAGATACTTGACATATATATACTTTTCTAGAAGCTACATGTCAAGTTTGGTGACTCTAGCTCTTATTATTTACAAAAATTGCTTAAAAAACAGGATTTCGATATACATTTTTATCGATTACTTTGAAACAGAGTAAGTTATCGATTATCGGAAGCAAACTCGATCTGCGAGGAGCACCTACATCTAAAATTTCATGTCTCTAGCTCATATAGGTTCTGAGATCCTTGCGTAATTTAATTTAACATAATTAAGATGTTAAAAATAAAGTTCGAAATTTATCCAAAATTTAAATTCAACTAACGCTTAATCTAAGTTCATGTCAAACGATTTGTTACGGCCATATTATTGTCTCAAGTTGCCCAATCTATCTTCTGACGTAGTCATTCCGTATTGTGAACTGAGAAAATAAAGATTTTTGCGGTATGCCCATAACCAAGTTTTGATCTTCTTAATAGAGCCAAGAGAAATTCCGTTTGTACAGACGGGTGAACTGAAAGACGGGGATTGCGCAAAACCAATATAACCTTTGCTTATTGGTTTTGGCACTTGATCAGTACAGTAAAATACGCACCTGACACTGCTGGGGCCCGTGACGAGTCGGTGAGGATAGTTTGGGTCGGCTCTTTCTGGGTGCGTTATCGACGGTGATAATGCCAATGCCGGTGGCTGTGGTGTTCGTGGATGCTGCTGCAGTTACGATACCAGAAACATTTCGACCGTTGCTCTTGAAGCTTAAACTGTGACCGCTGCTGCTGTTGCTGTCGTTACTGCTGCTGTTGCTGCTGTTGCTGCTGCCAATGCTAATGCTGCTGCCAACGGATGAGGCGTTGCTGAAGTTGCTGCTGTTGCTGCAGTTGCTATTATTATTGTGCTGACTGAGTAAACTGGCTGCGCTGCTGGTGCTGCTGTTGCTCATAATCTGCGCCAGCGTAGTAACATTGGTGGCCGTGTTGCTGCAGCTGCTGCTCCGTATTAGACAGTTCTTTATGTAGTTGGTCTTACTGCCGCCAATGCTGCTAATGGTTGTATTTGTGGAAGCGCTTACAGTTTGCACGCTGATCTTGTTGCTGGCACTGCGTCGCGTTATCGTTATTTTATTGGGACCAGTCAGATGAACTCCAGAGCTCGTTGTTGCTAGGGTGTTGTTCAGAAGTGTTGTTGAAGTGCTGCTGTTTCTTCTGCTGCTACCATTGATGTAGCTACTTCGCTTACTGTTGTTGATATAGACGTTAGTATTGCTGCTATTTTGTTTGTTTTTAAGTGCTGAAAATGGCATGCATAACTGTAGTTATTCGATTCAAGCCCGTACTAGTTCTGACTTACAGGCGGTCTGTATGGTGCCCAAGACATCTGCTAACATGTCCGGATCCGGATAGCCAATGGTCAGCGCATTCTCCAATGCTGACGTTATTCCTGACGATGCCGAGAACGTTTCAAGCACTGTGACGCCATTCGCTTGGGTGCCTAATGACGATGTTGCTATTACATTTGTTGCTATTGTTGTTGCTGGTGCTGTTGTTGCTGTTATCGTGCTGTCGGCTGCCTCAAAGGCATTCGCATCTCTTAGTTGCAGTGTTACGGAACCCTCGCTGCCGACAGATGCGCTGCACATCAGCACGCGCGGTGCGCTGAGATTCGTCGATGGCAGGTGTATGCTCTTAGGTACCTGCGGGTGGAAAAAATATAGAGGAGCAAAGGCTAAAAGTTGCTTAATTATGACTAAACCCATGCTAAAATACATTATTTATCTGTGTGCTTTACTGAATAAGAAAGATAATTGCAAAGAGGCAGAGCTACAAAGACAATATGCTGTCGTGTCCGTTCTAAATGACTGCCAAAAGCTAAGCGACAACAGAAGGCGCATTCTGCGACTGTCAGGCGGGTTTATTTTAGATTATTGATAATTCGCGGCAACTGTCACCTAATGAAAGACGCGACGCATAATTAATTGAATTTAAATGCATTTCACTTTGAGTCACATGCCTCTTTATATTGTATTGAGGTAAGCACGGAAGTCGAGCGTCCAATAATTGCAAACGTTCTCGTTGCAATATAAACTACGTAGACTTGTACGAATTTGTGTGTACAATGTTATATTTTAGGGGCAGCCTTTTTATATGTTCGATATGACAGCGCATGTATATATTCATTAAAATGCAATAAAAACATGAGTCGATTTTCTGGGGTCGATCGAGTTTACTGGGTCATATTTACATGCATATTTGCCAAATGGACAATGGTAGAGGTGTGAGGCAATTAAAGCTTTATACGCCGCAACGAATGCCTTATTAATGAGGCTTGCAATGGCCCGTAACAGCAAAACAAGAGCAAATAAACAAAAAGTTAGGCATATATATCTCGAAGTGTCTGCGACGATAGCCACAATGAAAACTAAAACGAAGACATTCGCATAAATTAGTTTTTCGAGCACATGAAATTTCGCATTGCATAAATAAACAAAATGTTTATTGCTCAGTTGTGCGCAAAGTGAACAGCGCTCAAAAAATTAAAAGTTACCCTGATCTGGCAATGGAACAGTAGCTACAAGTGGCCAAGTGTTCAAGTGGCCAAATGCCAAAGTGGCCTAGTGCGTGCCTCTGTGGGATAAGCAGCTCAGCGAGCGGCAGTTTTCTATGTTGTGTTAATGCTTTGTTTATTTTAAAGTTCTTGAACATACAATGTATGGGCCAGGTGAGAGCTCTTTTTATTCGGTTTCTGTTTTAATCACTCATTAAATGAATGTAACTTTCGTACTTCCTTTCTTTATTCAAAGAATATGACTATTGACTGTTATTATGTTAGCCTGCAGACGTATGACAGAAATAGCCCTTTCTCCGTTAATAATATACTAAACAATTTCTTATATTGACGCTAACTTTCCCCTAAAGAAAACAATTCTGAGTGCCCTAGTCTCGAATAGCTGTAACATAAATTTATACTTTATGATATACATATGTACAAAACATACTAATGTGCACGAATGCACCAACAAGCACACGTTGGGAAATTCATCCTTAAATACCTCCTTTTTCTTGTTTGTTTCATATTTACAAGTCAAAAATTTGGCATTGAAATAAGCCAAAAATCAAATAAATATCAATAAAAAACTAATCAAATCAATTAACGGCTCGAGTTATCGAATATACTCCGGAGATTATAGGAGTAACGAACACGCCCATACATAATAAAACATATTTAACATTCTGACAATTCAAACAAGTAAGAGGTTTTAGTCGGGAGCTCCTGACTAGGGGATACCCTGAACCCTCTTATTCCATCACCAAATGCAGCGCGCGCTTATAGATAGAGAGTAGCGGGGAGTTGGCGATAGGTATAAAATGAAAGATAATCGATATATATATACTATTCTAGAAGCTACATGTCAAGTTTGGTGACTCTAGCTCTTATTATTTACAAAAATTGCTTAAAAAACGGGATTTCGATATACATTTTTATCGATTACTTGGAAACGGGGCAAGTTATCGTTTATCGGAAACAAACTCGATCTGCGCGGGCACTAGGAGCACCTACAAATTTCAAGTCTCTAGCTCTTATAGGTTCTGAGATCCTTGCGTTCATACATACGGACGGACGGACGGACGGACGGACGGACGGACGGACAGACAGACGGACATGGCTAGATCGACTCGGCTATTGATGCTGATCAAGAATATATATACTTTATGGGGTCGGAGATGCTTCCTTCTGCCAGTTACATACATTTGCACTTTGCACAAATACAATATACCCATTTTCAATGGGTTCAGGGTATATAAAGTTTATTAACTCATAAGTTTGTTTTTCATAGTGAGGCTTGACGGCAGCAGACGCACACCCGTTGTCCAAAGTGCGTAGCCTGCACCGTGCATTAATGTTTATGTATGTGTGGGAACTGTGTGAAACTGGGTATATAACTGAATGGGTGCCATTTCTTAAAAAGATGTAGGATATCTTTTAGGCGAGCATTCCCGTCTACAGCTTTCCAGCTTAATTACATACAATAAAACTAGTTATTTATTCGCACATTACATTCAATTAATATTTATTATTGTTTAGCAGGGCTGAATTTTATGCGCATCGGCTGACTGATAAAAAAAAATCTCGGCTAACATGTCAGGCTGTCATATCACAGCGGGGGCAGCCATGAGAAAAGCACCACACACCACCGAACATGACGGTACATCCTGTTGCGACACCATCTTCACCTGTGCCACGGTGCATGCGTGTGATACGAATGTGTATATTTTTACAGCGTGATTCATATGTCAATCAATTGTCAATGTCACTCTAAAAAAAAAATAATAATAAATAACGAGACGAAAAAGTAAGACCTTCGACGGGTTGAAACTGGCGTCCAAAATATAGGAGCAAGCGGTTCTGCTCTTCGCCGAAAAGCAGGGCAAGAATCATACGAGGACGGAGGGTTGGATGTTAGGCTGATAATTTCGACCGCTGATGTTTATGGTGGAGCATTTGTATTACATGCGTCTTCTCCTGGCACACATAAAATTTTGTAAGCATAACATTCATATACATATTCATAATATTTAAGAGAATATGACAACATCAAATTGAATACTTTAGGCGGCAATTTGTCATCGGGTTTTGCTTATTAGTAAAATGAGCTGAAACATATGTTCAGGCACACCCTCTGGTTGCTGCCTCAGCTTTCTCAACTCATTTCCCTCCACTGGAAAAGCCCAACGCTCGCGCAAAGGCAATGAATGCCTCGTCAACGTCGCCGTCATCAATAAGCATAAGCCATTCATCAACCGAGTCCAAGTCGCAAGGCTGTTGTTTTTTTATACCCTGACCGCATTGAAAATGGGTAAAAAGGGTATATTGTATTTGTGCAAAATGCAAATGTATGTAACAGGCAGAAGGATGCATCTCCGACCCCATAAAGTATATATATACTTGATCAGCATCAATAGCCGAGTCGATCTAGCCATGTCCGTCTGTCTGTCCGTTCGTCCGTCCGTCCGTCCGTCCGTCCGTACGTATAAACGCAAGGATCTCAGAACATATAAGAGCTAGAGACTTGAAATTAGCTGTAGGTCCTCCAGGTGCTCGCGCAGATCGAGTTTGCTCCCGATAAACGATAACTTGCCCCGTTTCTAAGTAATCGATAAAAATGTGTATCGAAATCAAGTTTTTTAAGCAATTTTGGTAAGTAGCAAGTAAGAGGTTCTAGTCGGGAGCTCCCGACTAGGGGATACCCTGAACCCTCTTCTTCCAACACCAAATGCAAATATATATACTATTCTAGAAGCTACATGTCAAGTTTGGTGACTCTAGCTCTTATTATTTACAAAAATTGCTTAAAAAACAGTATTTCGATATACATTTTTATCGATTACTTTGAAACAGAGTAAGTTATCGATTATCGGAAACAAACTCGATCTGCGCAGGCACTAGGAGCACCTACATCTAAAATCTCTAAAGTCTCTAGCTCTTATAGGTTCTGAGATCCTTGCGTTCATATATACGGACGGACGGACGGACGGACGGACAGACGGACGGACAGACAGACGGACCTGGCTAGATCGACTCGGCTATTGATGCTGATCAAGAATATATATACCTTATGGGGTCGGAGATGCTTCCTTCTGCCTGTTACATACATTTGCATTTGCACAAATACAATATACCCTTTTTACCCATTTTCAATGGGTTTAGGGTATAATAAGAGCTTGACTCACCAAACTTAACATGTAGCTTCTAGAATAGTATATATATATCAAGTATCTTTCATTTTATACCTATCGCCACCTCCCCACTACTCTCTATCTATTAGCGCGAGCTGCATTTGGTGTTGGAATAAGAGGGTTCAGGGTATCCCCTAGTCGGGAGCTCCCGACTAGCCTGTTCAATGTTTAGAACGTACTTAACACGGCGAATGCGTAATTTAATGAGTTCAATATTTGAAGAGCTATAATCTTAAATATTTTATTGCTTTTTGATGATTATTTATGCAGTGTGTGTTTGCGCGCTAGCTGGGCGCATGCCTGATATTGCTTATACGCAATGTTGGCCAATTTGATTATATAAATAAATGCTATTTGTGCCATAGGCATAAATACGTGTATGTGTGTGTATGTCAGATCATATATATTGTGTATTATATATCGTGCCTTATGAATGATTGCACACAAACGGAGGTTTTATTGTAGCTTTTGTTGCTGTTGGCGTTGCTTTTCGCGTACTTACCGTATTTATGGCAGCCATCGTCGCACTTGACGCAGTTGATGTTCTTGTTGTTGTTGGTGTTGCTTGTTCTTGTTCTTATAGTTGTTATTGTTGTTGTTGTTGTGGTGGTGGTGGTGATGATGGGGATACAAAATCAAAAATCTGCAAAAAGGTTTGTATGATAGAACATATACGTTTTCTTTTTTTTTTTTTTTTTTTGTTTCACATCGTTCGCTACGCGTCTTGCTTTGGCCACATCTAATTGAATTTAACAGAAAAGGAAAATCTAAACAATATCCAAAAAATCAACAAACCCATATTTGATGCAGAAAAATGTGCGCAAACCAAAAAAAAAAACATAAGATGATTGCTATAGAAAGCCAAAAAATAAAAAAAGTAAATGCAACATGCAAGGGGCCAAGGCGTACGAAAAGACGAAGGCTGGTAACACATATGATCAAAACATGGGAGTACAATCAAAATGTATGAAATATAGAGAACCTTAAAAGAAGATATGGAACTGGATAGTTGGTTGTTGAGATACGGGATGGTGCATTTGGCCACTGAACTTACTGATGACATAGTGCTTTAATGATAGGCTGACTGGCTGACAGAGTGACTAATTGATTAGCTAGCAGGTTAAGGCATCTGTGACTGAGCATTGGAGCATTAGCGATAATTTAGCAAACTACTCATTCCAATGTATAAATCATGACAGTGAAAATATCACCTTCCTTTTTGTGAAGCCTGTGAAAACGAAAGTTTTATATTTCATTTTCATTGTATCCATTCGCCGACCCACCCATTTCCCTTGCTTTGTTTTAGGCCATCGACGTAGACGATGTCGACTTCAACGTCGTCGAGTCTGCTTTTAAATTTTGTTTTGTAATTTCTTAGTTTTCTTTGTCTCTCATTATTTATTTTTGTATACAATAGTGTTTGTGTGTCTGTCCGTCTGCATGTTTTTGCTTTAGTTATTTTATTGCACGTTCTACAGCTTTATTATACTGAACCCATTAAAAATGGGTAAAAAGGGGATTATGTTTTTCTGCAAAATGTAAATGTATGTAACAGGCAGAAGGAAGCATCTCCGACTCCATAAAGTATATATATTCTTGATCAGCATCAATAGCCGAGTCGATCTAGCCATGTGCGTCTGCCTGTCCGTCCGTCCGTCCGTCGGTCTGTCCGTATGTATTAACGCAAGGATCTCAGAACCTATAAAAGCTAGAGACTTGAAATTTTAGCTGTAGGTGCTCCTAGTGTCTGCGCAGATCGAGTTTGTTTCCGATAATCGATAACTTACTCCGTTTCAAAGTAATCGATACAAATGTTTATCGAAATCCTGTTTTTTGCGCAATTTTGGTAAATAATTAGAGCTAGAGTCACCAAACTTGACATGTAGCTTCTAGAATAGTATATATATCTGCATTAGGTGTTGGAAGAAGAGGGTTCAGGGTATCCTGTATCAACTACTTCCCTTCAAACCGACCCTATCGACACATGTATGCACATGTACGACGCAAAAGGGAAATAACGAGCTTGGGACATATATACACAGAATCTAACATGAGTATCAAATGCATTTTTGTATGTATAGTTAATAACATTAGGCATTCTACGGTTATGTAGGATGTATAATATTATATCAGCTGTTTTAAAATACAATTTGAACCGTGGTACATATTCGCAATAAGAACTAGCGATCTCATAACTAAGCATATCCTACATTTCGAAGCCATGTCTTGAAGTTGAAGTCAATTTGAAATATTTCAATATAAAGGACTCAGGAAGGCTTGGCGAAATATCACTTAAGCCAACTGTGTTGTAATAAAAATGTATGCTGTTTTCTATTCAATACAATAAACATTTATAACAAGTAAGAGGTTCTAGTCGGGAGCTCCCTGACCCTGAACCCTCTTCTTCCAACACTAAATGCAAATATATATACTATTCTAGAAGCTACATGTCAAGTTTGGTGAATTTAGCTATAATTATTTACTAAAATTCCGCAATAAACAGGATTTCGATATCGATTTTTATCGGTGACTTGGAAACGGGACAAGTTATCGAATACCGGAAACAAACTCGATCTGCGCGGGCACTAGGAGGACC
Source organism: Drosophila ezoana (assembly GCA_035045725.1). NCBI lineage: Eukaryota > Metazoa > Arthropoda > Insecta > Diptera > Drosophilidae > Drosophila > Drosophila ezoana. The sequence goes on from JAWNOU010000127.1 coordinate 1,764,016, forward strand.
TACAGCTAAAATTTCAAGTCTCTAGCTCTTATAGGTTCTGAGATCCTTGCGTTCATACATACGGACGGACGCACAGACGGACAAACGGACGGACAGACAGACATGGCTAGATCGACTCGGCTATTGATGCTGATCAGAAATATATATACTTTATGGAGTCGGAGATGCTTCCTTTTGCCTGTTACATACATTTACATTTTGCACAAATACAATATACCCTTTTTACCCATTTTCAATAAGTTCAGGGTATAAAAAGAAAAAAAATTTCAAATTTAACGTAGGTAAATTTTAATCAATTCGAACATATTATAATTCAGAGAAATTCTAAAATCTGTTCACATGAAACTTTAAATTTTTTATTTAGATAATATTTATAATATTATTAATATTAATAGTGTCATCAGGTAATTGAACTTACATACTTTTGATTAACTTGATCAACTGCTAAGTCCTCTACAAAATCATGAAGAACTCTCTATCAACGATGCGGCGCACTCATAATGCAATAGACCAACATACAGACACAGATACAGATACAATGTGCAAAATGCTTTTGCTTTTCGAATAGCATAAAAATGTTAAACAGCTACGATAGAAGCCGAAAATGTGACGGCCAAGCCAAAGTATGTAAATATCTCCTCGTGCGGACGCTGCTTTTTAATTAAAAGTATTTACAAGCTATGTATATAGTATGTATAGATGCATGCGTGTGCGCACAGCACATTGCACGGTGGTACACTGACACAGTGTGTCACACTGGGTCGACGTCGTTGCCAGGACGGTAGTAAGGCGCAAACACGCGGAATGTTGTCGAGCGCGACGACAATTTGTTTCAGAAAATGCTTGGCAAGAAGCCCACTAAAACACACCAGTAAAGTGTCTAAATGGCGACACCGCTGCAGCATCAGCAGCAGCAAGAAAAGAAAATTATACTTATCACAAACAAATGCAGCCAAAGTAAAGGCGTCAGCGCTAACCAATAAACTCCATGATAACTCAGTCTTTTGTATATTGATATGTACTGTATATATGCGCATGAATCTATATTCTTCTTTAATTGCTTGTTTGTATGATCTATGCAGAGTCTCGCAACTGTGGCCTGTGTCCGGTCATAAAAAAGTTTTATGCCAATGCAAATGTATGTAACAGGCAGAAGGAAGCATCTCCGACCCCATAAAGGATCTCAGAACCTATAAGAGCTAGAGACTTGAAATTTTAGATGTAGGTGCTCCTAGTGCCCGCCCGTAGAGTTTGTTTCCGATATTTGATATTTGCCGTTACCAAGTAACCGATAAAAATCGATATCGAAATCCTGTTTTTTGCGCAAGTTTGGTAAATAATTAGATGCTAGAGTCAGCAAACTTGACATGTAGCTTCTAGAATAGTATATATATTTACATTTGATGTTGGAAGAAGAGGGTTCAGGGTATCCCCTAGTCGGGAGCTCCCGACTAGAACCTCTTACTTGTTATACCCTGAACCCATTGAAAATGGGTAAAAAGGGTATATTGTATTTGTTCAAAATGCAAATGTATGTAACAGGCAGAAAGAAACATCTCCTACCCCATAAAGTATATATATTCTTGATCAGCATCAATAGCCGAGTCGATCTAGCCATGTCCGTGTGTCTGTCCGTCCGTCTGTCGTTTGTATAAACGCAAGGATCTCAGAACCTATAGAAGCTTAAGACCGATATTCGATAACTAGCCCCGTTTCGAAGCAATCGATCAAAATCGATATCGAAATCCTGTTTTTTCAGCAATTTTGGTAAATAATAAGAGCTAGAGTCAGCAAACTTGACATGTAGCTTCTAGAATAGTTTATATATTTGCATTTGATGTTGTAAGAAGTGGGTTCAGGGTATCCCCTAGTCGGGAGCTTCCGACTAGAACCTCCTACTTGTTCCTGTTATGTTTATATATATATGCATTTTTTCAGGTGAGCACTTGAGCGAGCCACACAGCAACTGCTGCCTTATTTATTAGTAATATCAAAAGCAATACGCATACGCACCATAAGCCACAAAAACAGCTAAACTATGGACAAAATTAGACGGCAAGCACAAATACACAGTCAAGTGTACACACGTTTTCAATGTTAAAACACATGCTAAAAATATATTTTGCAACCGTGTAAATGCCAAAAAGAAAAAAATAATTCATATGGAGGAGGTCGGGTGGGCGGAAGGCGGCAAGCATCTATCATATCAAAATCCAATTAAAATCTTTCGCGTGCATTGAATACAAACAAATAAGCGCCAATCGAAAATGATAGACTTCTCTACATGGTATATCCATATCTCGCTGCGTCAATAATTTTGGCCGGCAATGTTGTAGTTGTGTATTCGTTAATTTGTATATGCATCAGTGAGACATACGCTGGCCATTTTATTTTCTAAATGGACAGTTTCCGAACTTTATTAATCTTTGCTTGAGAGGCAAAGAACAGTTATACGCGCAACTGGTATTTATTGCCACTCGTGTGGGGCTGATAGCTCAGCAGACCGCCTGTGATGTACGAATACATTCATACTTATTTACAAATTTGTATCGAATGTTTTGTCTTATAGAAGTGCCCTGTATACTTGGTATGGGTTATGTGTGCTCTCGGCATATAATGCTTAAGTGGATCTCGAGAGCTGACAGACGCTTTATGCTACCAAAGAATTTGGTTAACAGTCTGTTGAGGCTGCAAAAGGTGGTTAATAGTCTGCTGAGGCTGCAATAGGTGGCAGCTTTGAGATTAATTAAAGCACCTACCTGCAATTAGTACAATATGAACTTTGTGTGAGCTTAATGTAGAAAATTTGATAGCGAGCATGCCATATTAAAAATATATTTAAGGTACAATATTCCATCCGTTTTTAATACAAATCCCCCAACACATACGTTAAACCCTTTACATCAATTTAGTACCATACCAATTGTGGAAGTTTTACATTTTTCCATCAATTCATTGTTAAGAATCATAATGGTTTTTGCAAAGGTATGTAACAGTAAAAAGGAAGCATCTTTGACACCATTAATTATATATACTCTTACTTAGCATTTATAGTCGAGTGTAGCCATGTCTTTATCTCCTTCTTGCCATATCACGAAACAGAAACTTTACTCTACCGAGTAAATCTGGGTGCAGGTCCTCGAGTCACTAAATTTGACAAGTAGCTTCTCATATTGTATGCACAGATCAAGTATATATCATATTTGAATACTGTCTCCCGAAGCGCAAAATCAAATTGGAACCACACAGCAAATTATCCACAACTTAAAGGCTGTTGTCATTTTGCGAACATGCGTATATTTTGTACAACAATAAATTATACTGCAGAAAATTTTATCAAAATCGATATAAAACATATACAAATTGTATGGACATATTCGCAGTTAGGACCAAGCGCCACAATTACTGTATACATGTGCACACATACATACATTCATATGCGTGTGTTATATTTCGAATGCTCTTAATAGATTTGCAACTGCGATTGTATTATTACATTTGTGAATGTATTCGATGCTTTTTTAAAAGTATCCTCTTTTGCAATGAGTAAAAATAGTATAAAAAATCATTGTTTGGCATGCGCAGATCAGGCTTCATTCAAATCTTTGATAGCTTGCTCCACCCTTATCTTGTACTTCTTCAAGCTGCCGGTATTGCACGGTTTTGGCCGAGCTAAGTAGATTATTTTAAGTTTTAGATATAAGTTATGCATTCGAAGGAGCCTTAAAACACAGTTTATCGGAGGATATTTAAGATTTTGTCTATAAGTTTTAAACAAGATTTAACAATATGATTTGGAGGTAAATTTGGAAAAGACGTGCCCCACTAATTTTATATCTTGACGGAAGGAATGTTCTTGTCCGTTTTTACCATAAACTGATAAGCAGCTCAGATCGTATTCATTTCTCTCTTTGAATCTATTGATTTAATTTGCGAAAGACCATTTACACAAAGCAACGAATCCTACTTAATGTTTAAGAAAACAAAATCAAAATATCAGAAAACCAGAATAAAGCCCGATAGAAATTTGAACACACGAGAGTATATATTAAAACTATTTTCTTGGCTTTGCATTGAAAACAAATATTTTAAGCTTGAGGGTACTTCTGGATCTAGACGAGCGCACGAACAGATAGTTTGCTGCCTAACAAACAAGATATAGATGCATTAACTGCACATAATTTCAACAATTTTAATTTTATACTCCTAATACACTATCAAGTGTTTCCTTTTGGAAGTGCTTAAAAAATATGTATTGTTTGTCTATGTTATTCATCTCTTAGACTTACAAGTTTCTCGGGCATGCTTTTTCTCTGTTGAAACATTTTTATACCCATTGAAAATGGGTAAAAAGGGTATATTGTATTTGTGCAAAATGTAAATTTATGTAACAGGCAGAAGGAAGCATCTCCGACCGCATAAAGTATGTATATTCTTGATCAGCATCAATAGCCGAGGCGATCTAGCCATGTCCGTCTGTCTGTCCGTCCGTCTGTCCGTCCGCCTGTCCGTCCGTCCGTATGCATAAACGCAAGGATCTATTGATTGAAATTTTGGCTGTAGGTCCTCCTGGTGTTCGCGCAGATCGAGTTTGTTTCCGATACTCGATAGCTTGCCCCGTTTCCAAGTAATCGATAAAAATTTTGGTAAATAATAACAGCTAGAGTCACCAAACTTGACATGTAGCTTCTAGAAAAGTATATATATATCGATTATCTTTCATTTTATACCTATCGCCACCTCCCCGCTACTCTCTATCTATAAGCGCGCGCTGCATTTGGTGTTGGAATATGAGGGTTCAGGGTATCCCTAGTCGGGAGCTCATTTTGGGAGTCAACGCACATTCCTTGTACACAAAGCTTCAATTAGTCAAGAAGCGTCTTTTTGACACCCTATTATTATATAGCAGCTTTGAATTTGGGAAATATCGATTTTTGGTCAGGGAAGTTAAGGTGGCCGTGATCGAAGATCAATTTAAAGATTTCCACCAATGTCTACCTCTACAATTTAAAATATTTACCTCTGAAACTGTGGGGTATATAGATTTTCACTTTTCTCTCAAAGTATCAAGTCTTTAGCCCTAAGAAAAATTACGTTATTCCGGACATTGGACATTGCACAAGCCAATATAACCTTGACCGGTTGTAATTAGAGCATTGCATCGATTTGGGGAGATATTAGGGACAAATTCTAGTACCGGGTAACTCCGGGTAACAAAGGAAATGAATATTTTAAGAAATACCATATTCAACTTCCTTGGTACAAAAAAATTACGACAAAAATTGTAAATAATTTTTAAGACCACAGTTGGCAGTCTCTCTTTCCTTACACGACTCTGGGTAAAATTGAAAATATTTCTCGGATATCCAAAAATAAAATCAACACGTTCTCCGCTGAGCATAGCGTGAGGAATGAGGAATTTTAGCCACTGACAAGCAAAGTGCAAGCAATGAGCTTTTTTATTTTATATATATTTATATTATTTATTTATTTTTATGCCCTGAACCCATTGAAAATGGGTAAAAAGGGTATATTGTATTTGGGCAAATGCAAATGTATGTAACAGGCAGAAGGAAGCATCTCCGACCCCATAAAGTATATATATTCTTGATCAGCATCAATCGCCGAGTCGATCTAGCCATGTCCGTCTGTCTGTCCGTCCGTCCGTCCGTCCGTCCGTCCGTATGTATGAACGCAAGGATCTCAGAACCTATAAGAGCTAGAGACTTGAAATTTTAAATGTAGGTGCTCCTAGTGCCCGCGCAGATCGAGTTTGTTTCCGATAATCGATAACTTACTCCGTTTCAAAGTAATCGATAAAAATGTATATCGAAATCCTGTTTTTAAGCAATTTTTGTAAATAATAAGAGCTAGAGTCACCAAACTTGACATGTAGCATCTAGAACAGTATATATGTATATATATATATATATATATATATATTTGCATTTGGTGTTGGAAGAAGAGGGTTCAGGGTATCCCCTAGTCGGGAGCTCCCGACTAGAACCTCTTACTTGTTTTATATGTAAGGATAAGTTCCAGGCGCAGTAAATAAAAATTAATTTTTCTTTGACATTTCGTGCGTGAGCAAACCTGTTGGCAATAAAATCAAATCAAATTTATTACGCTCACCAAATAAACAACATTGTCTCAACAATAGAAAACTGCACAAAAGCTGACTAATGCACCCAATAAATAATCTTGAAAGATGGTGAAGGCAAAATTTTTGCGTAATGCAAATAGAATCTGCTACTTGGACGTGGTTTGCATGACAAACGAAACTGCTTAGGGTTGACACGGATGCTATTATAGCTGATAATCATTATGATGTTGATGGTGACTGAAAAACAAAACCGCAGGCATAAATAACAACCCAGACGCCTTGAGCAGAGAAGGCAACCAAGGCGCACACACTGTGGAGCAAATATAATTTTTTAATTAAATAAAGAGGCACACACTCAGTGTTCATAATCATCGAGCGCCTGCCATAGTTAAAGGCACCTATGCGACAGACAGGGCAGAGACGCACAAAACTGTAACGCCGGCAAGCCAAGCAAAAATCTTGGCCAATGCAATAGACACGCCTTGTAAGTCACAGACTACAACGACAACGACAATGGCTGCACTCTTGCCAAATGCATAAACCAAACAAAAACAAATGCAAAAAAAAAGATACAACCAAAATCGACCAAAAACCCATGCAGAAGTGTGCATTATTCATTGCAAGAAATGTCGAAATAAAACGCCAAGTTTGCAATACAAAACATTACATGTGCTCATCATTAGAAGGCACAGATAGAAGGCGCATACGGATACCGATATAGAAACAGATACATACATGCACACAAATTATACAGGCGCATATATATATATATATATATATATATATATATGTATATATATTTAAATACTATCGGAGGCTGGGGATGGCTTTGGCACAATCATCCACGTTTCATCTATTGTTCGGCATTGTTGTACTCGTTGCTGTGGCATAAGTTCCACTTCAAAAACATAAAATACGCGCGCGTGTATTTTTAGCAATCCGTTCATTTGATTTACGATTTCATTAAATCAGCTAATGGATATGATCCTCGTCTCGCTAGCAGCAGCGGATAAAAAAAAGAGGCAAATTGCGCTGATCAGCGTTCATCCCACTCTCTCTCTCTCTCACTCTCTCTCTTCCTCTGTCTTCTTCGCTCATGCTGGCACAACGTGTCGACCACTGCAGGCGACCACCTGTCGTTGTCTATATGAGCCGCCGGCCCCAGGCCGCCAGACGCCTACCAATTATGTATTATTACGGCAGGGCCCATGGCAAACTTGCAATTCGGTCAGACCCTTACCAGTGGGGAATGGGTCTAGGAATGCGGCAGAGACATAAGCCGAAGTCCATCCAAATTTTAATTATCCCAAAATGACAACATTTTAATTTGCTGACACACTTCTATACAGTCTCTTCGGGATTTTATGCATAAATTATCTTTTTTTTTACTTTTATCCCCTGAACCCATTGAAAATGGGTCCGTCCGTCTGTCCATCCGTCCGTATGTATGAACGCAAGGATATCAGAAACTATAAGAGCTTGAAATTTTAGCCGTAGGTCCTCCTAGTGCCTACGCACATCGAGTTTGTTCCTGATAATCGATAACTTACTCCGTTTCCATGCTATCGATAAAAGTCGATATCGACATCCTGTTTTTTGAGCAAATTGCGTAAATATTAAGAGCTAGAGTCACCAAACTTGATATGGTGCTTCTATCTCCATATATAAAACTGTTTGTCCTGACTGACTAACTGACTGACTGACTGATTGGTGATCAACGTACAGCCCAACCCGTAAGAGCTAGGAAGCTTTACTGTAGTTACTTTATGTGATGAAGGTGTACGTTAAGACGGGATTTCGGGAAATTCCACCCGAAAATTCCACCGGAAAAACCGCGAAAAACGTTGGTATGAAACATTATTGTTTAAGTTCTTTGTTCAAATTCATTTGAGGGGTGTTTCGCATTTTTAGGAAAATCCATCCATCCTTGGTATAAATGGGGGTCAAAGATTTGGTGGGTGACGTTTCGCGCTCAAATTCATTTCCAAGGATCTATATGAAAAATCATTTGACGCGTGTTTCACATTTTTCGCAGAGTCAAAGCGTCCTCGGTGAAAAGTGCAATACTAAGATTTTTTTGGTGCAGTTTTAAGATTTGTCCGATTTGCTTAGAATTTATTTTCAGATCTCTACAAAAGAACTTAATAAATACGTGTTTTAGCGATTTGGGAAATTCCACCCACAACAGTGGTTAATTACCGAAAAACGTTGGTATGAAAGAAGTTTGTTTACCGTCCGCTCAGTTTCAAAGTCATTTTCATAGCTTTTTGAGAACATTGATTTTATAACATACGTGCCACGGGCAAGGCCGGGCTATACCCGCTAGGAGTATATATATATTAAGTATCTTTCATTATATACCTATCTCCACCTCCCCGCTACCACCGTAAAGCTATAAATCAAGTGAATAACCCAACTTGTATTGCTCACCAATTTAAATGCAATTTACTTTTTGAGAATACACAAGTATTCTATGGTACAATAATATATACTGTAGAAAATTTTATTGAGATCAGTTAAGAAACACACAAAAGTGATGTGTTTTGACTGTGCACGTATTAGCAGTAGCTAGCGCAAATTCCAAGAATTTCTGTATACATGTACACACACACATTCATGCGCGAATGCTTCAAATTCTATTAGCAGCATTGCAGTTGCGATTGTATTGTTTTCTGTGCAGCTATTTTAACGAGTTTTTTCATAACAAGACTCAATTATTGGTGTGGCGGCTATTTGCGAGTTCGTACCCTGGCAAGGGAACTTTTTTATACCCTGAACCCATTAAAAATGGGTAAAAGGGGTATTATGTTTTTGTGCAAAATCCAAATGTATGTAACAGGCAGAAGGAAGCATCTCCGACCCCATAAAGTATATATATTCTTGATCAGCATCAATAGCCGAGTCGATCTAGCCATGTCCGTCTGTCTGTCCGTCCGTCCGTCCGTCCGTCCGTCCGTCCGTCCGTCCGTCCGTCCGTCCGTCCGTCCGTCCGTATGTATGAACGCAAGGATCTCAGAACCTATAAGAGCTACAGACTTGAAATTAGATGTAGATGCTCCTAGTTCCTACGCAGATCGAGTTTGTTTCCGATAATCGATAACTTGCCCCGTTTCCAAGTAATCGATAAAAATGTATATCGATATCCTGTTTTTTAAGCAATTTTGGTAAATAATAAGAGCTAGAGTTACCAAACTTGACATGTTGCTTCTAGAAAAGTATATATATATCGATTATCTTTCATTTTATACCTATCGCCACCTCCCCGCTACTCTCTATCTATAAGCGCGCGCTGCATTTGGTGTTGAAATATGAGGGTTCAGGGTATCCCCTAGTCGGGAGCTCCCGACTAGATACTCTTACTTGTTTTAATTTATCTTTATTACTACAAGCGAGCGCGTGGCGCACGAGGGTTCATGAGGGTTCCCCTAGTCGGGAGCTCCCGACTATAACCGCTTACTTGTTTTTATACCCTGAACCCATTGAAAATGGGTAAAAAGGGTATATTGTATTTGTGCAAAATGCAAATGTATGTAACAGGCAGAAGGAAGCATCTCCGACCCCATAAAGTATTATTATTATTATTTGTTACATTAATCTAATCTAAAGTATCAATATAATAAAGTGAAGTGTATATAATATTTACATCAAAGCTCATTTCATAATTAATTTGAGCAAAAAGTGATTGGGACTACACTAACTAAACTAGTTATCGGTTGGTGTGACAAAACATTCTTCTCCCTTGATGCAAACGGCGAAAATTTGTCACTGGGGCAGCATTTTGTTCCTTAGCTGCCATATTTGAAATTTTGTTGCCGCCACACGTGCCACATTTGTTCAAAATAAATTTGAGCGGCAGCGAAGAGAAATTAATAGTTCATCAAGCAGCTAACGCTGGCAGGCAGACGACGGGCATCGTCATCCCGTCGAAATGCTAGACACAAAGCCAACAAACCAACTAAGGGATACGACTCAACATTTTTCCATTGCTGTTCCCTGTATTTTTTAGCGCATGTTCTACCATATTTTAGTTTTCATGTCGTATTTTCATAATTATCTTCTTTTTTATTTGCATATTTTCCTCTTTTTCTATACGCGAGTAATAAATAATTGCATTTCTAACATAACGTGACTTTTACTATCACTTTCAGCAATAGATTTAAACACCGCGGTCTTTGAGTATTAAACTTCTTATATACTGCTTGATTTTCATCGGCTTCCTTTTTGGCAGTGATGGTTGCGATAAAAGAATTACCGCATACTTAATATGCCAAAAAAAACCTAACCACGTAAAAATAAATAAGCAAAAATAAGAAATTTATTTTTTCGGTGACGTCAATTGTCTATTATTTTGCTTTTGTCATAAATTGACATATTCGTGACAAAAAAATGTTAAATCAAATTCAAGGCTCTGAGCTTGAATACATTTATTTGAGACTTGGCAGTGAAAAACTGAAAAGACAAAATGTGTTTATTTCAACTAAATGTGTCGGTTGAGCTATTCACAAATTTACCGACAGCGCAATACTCTGTTTTCAATATAACGACAGCCCGAAACAGATAGGAAATTCCTTCACAATAATGGAGCGTGAAAACAATATCAAAAAGTATTAATTAACTCTTAATCTGTTTAAATTGTTTTTGAGATTGACTATTGCAAATTGCGAAGCAGTTTTTGTAAAAGACACAACTAACGTTTTACCTGACAAGTATCGAGCTCGTTGTCGAAAGAATCGACGGATAGAGAAGCATTCCATTGACATTCAACAAACAATATTCATACTTTCACACTCTAGAAACAGAATATATCTGTCTTTATGAATTAATCGGCCATCTGTCATCCATATGGATTTATAAAACATGTTTTAATTATTTTTATCTCGGTTAGAAAAGGAGTTCTTGTACTAATTATCGAAACACGTGGCACGTTCTACTTCTTCGTCGAACATTAGCTAAATTATGTATCTGCCATAGATTTGATTTATTGGGGCAAGTTGAGGCGTGTAAAGACTGATTGCGAAATTGTAAAAACATTAAGCAATATTTTTTCCGTTACAATTTTTGGTTTCCTAATCATATTTTAGTATTCACACTTTTATCCTTACGCCTGCGGCCTGACTTCGAAACGAAAAGAACGAGAGAGAGATAGAGAGGCTTAATTGGTAGTATTTTCAAAATAGTTGATTTTTTTATTTTAAATTTACAATGTAAAACGAGAAAGTTCTTTTAGATGTATCATTCTGCAAATTGATAAAGCGTCACAAAGAAGAAAATATCTTAAAAACAACTAAATCAGACACTATTCGGATTTTGCTATATAAATGTATCCACATGCTCAGCCACAATATTTAAGATTAGTATAAGTGGCCATCGTATTTATGTGTTGGTGAATGAGGTATGTTACTGTGTGTATTTATCTTTGTCAGCACTTCATTAAAATTGTTATTAATACAATATAATGTATGTATATATGTATTCATACATATATAATTTACATTTACATACATTGCGCACACAGGGATGGCAGTTTTTCAAAATACATTGCCGAAACAACAAGACATCATAGCATAGTATAACGCGCTCCAAATCGCACTTGTTATCATAGTCATATAATATCACTTGTTAGTATAAGAGGAACATAAAATGTGTCTTCAAAAAAAGTAGGCAAGTAACCGAAAATGAGTTGGGATTGCATTCTATTTGCGCTTACCTCTCTATTGGGCAATGCATTTGCCTGGGTCGTGTCCCACAGTGCGAATAATGAATTTCCTAGATGTTGATTGGCGCTGGCAACGGCAACGACATCAGCAGCGAAAATGACAACCACCGTCTAATCCACAGCTATTGGTTTTTATGTACCGTTTATATCTAGCTGTATATAGAGCATGAGTGTTTCAATGTCCCGCATCCACTTTGGTATTGACATAATTTTCCACGGCTCGTGCTTATGCTGAGGACGATGATGATGATGATGTTGTTGCTGCTGATGTGATTATAAATCTTGTCAATACTTTTCACTGATTTAGTTCATTTTTACTTTTTGAATTGCACACATAACGTGCTGTTGCTGTTTTTGGTTTTTGTTTGTTTTTTAGGTTTTTGGTTTTTATTTTTGTTTGTTTTATTTCACACGCGCACGGAAAAGGTGGGCCAAACACAAGGCGTGCATTTCTACGATTCTCGCTTGTTTTGCAAGAAACAAGCTTCGCCTTGTTTTGTTATTGTACTCGCATTTAATGTGCAATATTATAAAGGTTTACGTAAAAGCTAATGTTATACCTCTGAACAATTATTGTTGAAAGAGTGTTCGATTTAGTTGTAATTTATATTTTATATATTTTCTGATCGTTTGTTTGTAAAGAGGACGGCTTGACACGCATTTTAAACTAGATACATACAGCTACCTGTAGAAACGAAAGAATGGAAAACTTATTTATGCCGGTTTCAAACACAGATATTTGATTGCCTCAATTGTTTGTAATTCCATCTGTCACTGATGTACTTTTATTTTCTTATATATATTATATATAATATGTTTTATATTATATAATTGCTGTGCTTCATTTAAATTTTTTAATTTTCTTTTACTGCTTCTGTCAGGCCCGTTTCAACTTCAATGCATTCTTCGTTGTTATAATATAAAACACATATTTGCGCTTGGCTGACAGCTTTGGGTCAGCTGCAACAACAAACTGACCAAGAAGTTGTTTTCGAATGAAAATTAAGGAAAGTACTTGCTTTAAGCTATATTCTTTTTAGAAAAGAAGAAGCTTAGCTAAAAACCTGGGGAAATTACTTAAGTTTTCAATGCGTTTTACTCAATTTGACTTTCGGTCGTTGTTAAAATTTGCGTATTAAGCGCAAAGGTTATGGTTGCTGAACCCAAAAGCGCCCAAAAAGTGTTCAGCTTCCTTTCGAGGCAACCTCCTGTCCCTCCCAGCGCAAATGTTCTGGTTATCGTCGTTCTTATATTAAATATAACGCTTGGCGTAGAAGTGTAGAAGTCAAAATAAATCGATAAATGGTTGCTACATAAAACAGCACACAGTCACAGACACATGTACAGATACTGACACACAGTTAACAACAATAACAATATAAGCATCAACATCTAGCAATAAACAGCCTACGAACAACAACGACATAAAATGTTTTTCTCTGGCTCCTTGAATCGTCCTTTTACCAGCAACCCCGGCCATCCGCCACCAAATAGCAGGCAGCATCTCTGCCAGCATCCAACCTCACACCACCAACTCGCTCATTCATGTACACAGGCCGAGCGGAATGCCGAGTACCACGTTCGTCGGTTCCGTCGTTCATTTTGTTCTGTATCTATGTGCGTTTGTGCTCCTGTTCGTTTATACGCACGCCTGACTGTCTGCCATTTCATTTTAAGGCACTTCGTGTGTGTGCATGTGTTTGTGGGTGTTTGTGTGCGTGTGTCTCTGCCTGTGTGCGTATGCTTGTATTCGCGATTGTATGTATCGCAGGCTGATACCTTTTCTGTACTCCACATTACCACATTTGGCATCGTGTGTTCTTCCGCGTAAGCAGGTATACACATACATACACTTGTATAAATACTTGTGTATGTACGCTTATGCGTGTGTGTATGTGCAACTCCTACATTTCTTGGGAAAAATCAATTAAAATTTAACGCACATTCCGTAAGCACTTTATGCAAATCTCTGCTGTTGCTGCTTTTGCAACATCCACCTTACCCTGAAAAACGGGTTCATTCTGCGGCCCTGTCAGGAGCGATTTAATTTGTTTCATTTGGATTTTAATTAAAAACATTTATAGGTTCAATAACTCTCAAATGTAATAAGAAAAAAAAAACAAAATACGAAAAGCTATGCTTGAAGTGAAAATTAGCCTTGGCATCTGATTTTCATGTAACAGTTGTCTGCCAACTCTAAGTATGCTATTGTTGTTTGTTTGTTTGTTTGTATGTTAGTTGTGCTTGTTGTCCGTGGCATGGAAAAAAGGGCGTGTCGAAATTTTAATTCATACTGTCAGTAGATAAGATCGAGAACAGCGGGCGCATTCACTTTTTTTAAGCGGTAGCTTGCTTACCAACTTTTTCATAGGCGATTAAGCCTGCGAAACGAAATGCAGATATATATACTATTCTAGAAGCTACTTGTCAAGTTTGGTGACTCTAGCTCTTATTATTTACCAAAACTACTCAAAATACAGGTATTCGATATAGATTTGTATCGATTATTTGGAAACGGGGCAAGTTATCGAATATCGGAAACAAACTCGATCTGCGCGGACACTAGGAGGACCTACATCTAAAATTTCAAGTCTCTAGCTCTTATAGGTACTGAGATCCTTGCGTTCATACATACGGACGGACGGACGGACGGACGGACTGACAGACGGACATGGCTAGATCGACTCGGCAATTGATGCTGATCAAGAATATATATACTTTATGGCGTCGGAGATGCTTCCTTCTGCCTGTTACATACATTTGCATTTTTCACAAATACATTTTTAATGCGTTCTGGGTATGAAAATAAAATAACATAAAAATAGTTTTACTGACTAACTCGCGCATTATCTTATTAAAAATAAAATACTGATCTTTAACTAAAAGTGTAAAGCCCTTAAAAGTATATACAAAAGTACAAAATCGTTTAGACTGTACTCGCGGGTTATCATTTAATTAAATTTATCAGTGAAAGCTTCGTTTTAAGTCAAATTCAATTTGATCAACTTAGAGAAGTATGGTATACAATATAAAGTTAACATGGGGAAAATTAATAAAGTATTTAATTTCTTTATATAAGGATTTGCTGTTTCTCAAAATATCTTGATTCATGTCGGGAGCTTATCTTAAATCAATGGACTCACATAAAGTAGTTAGTATTAGTATTCTCTTCAGATTAAAAAGCGGAAATGAGTCTTTGTAGAGAAAGCGTTTTTTTTTTCCAATATATCTTTACCACACAGTGTAGCAGTAGCAATTTTTACTATACTCTTAATCAATGATACAAGCTGATTTTAAAACGAACACACTTGAACAAAGAAATAAAATATTTAATTTACCATGCACCTAAGCTTAAGACGGAAAGGCTGACTTAAAAGCAGCTAAGCTTAAACATGGTTTAAAATCGTTTTGTTTTTGTACCCTGAACCCATAGAAAATGGATAAAAAGGGTACAATGTATCTGTGTATGTAACAGGCAAAACAGGCTTGAAAATGTAGGTCCTTCTAGTGCTCGCGCAGTACGAGTTTGTTTCTGATATTCGATAACTTGCCCCGTTTCCAAATAATCGATATCAAATCCTGTTTTTTGAGCAAAATTGGTAAATTATCAGAGCTAGAGTCACCAAACTTGACATGTAGCTTTCAATTCAATTTTTCAATTTATAGCTATCACCACCTCCCCGCTACTACCTTATAGCTATAAATTAAGTTAATAAACCAATTTATACTGCCCACCAATTTAAGCTACAATTTAATTGCAATTGACTTTTTGAGAATAGTTGTACATATATTTGAATATTGATAGAACAATAAGATCTACTGTTAAAGATTTAATCAAGATCCGCTAAGCAACACAGAAGTTAATAAAGACAACGTGTTTTGGCTGGCCACAAGTTTGGGGCAGCAAGCGCAATATAACAAATTGTATATAAAATAAATTGAATTCTTTTATTGAAAACTGGAACATTCCTAATAGACCTTTTTTCCGAGCTTGAGTTTTGGTTAGGCCGTCATATGTTGTACCACTTAATTACCAGTTAATTACCGGTTCTTCACAAAAATTCATCAACAAAAACTCTGCGATTAGTGAAAGATTTAAATCGTCAATGGCAGATTCGAATGTGCCGTTGCCTACCCAAATACAGTAAACAATCGACAAATGAAATCCTTGCTAAACATTCATCATAGATGACAAACAATAAAGCAAGTAAAATGTATTATTATACTTTTTTTGTATCCCCTTTTGTTGTTTTAAATTTACTTTTATTAATTTATTCTTTGTTAATATAATTTGAAATTAAATAATCAAGAAAAAGAAACGGTATCGCCGGCACACCGATGATTTTATACCTTTGCAGACCGAACCCTTTCATTTTGCTCATAATGCTTGGTCGTATCTAAGAAGCACATGGAAAATAGTTAATGCCAAGTATGGATCAGAAAAAATTTCCATAAAACAACTTAATTTTAGAGTGATCGTTCCTATGGTAGCTAAATAATATAGTTGTCCGATGCATAGGAAAACTAATAATTGCCGAGTTTCAAAACAACTGTAAAAAAATAAAATTGTTCATACAAGAACCTCATTTTCGAACGATTGTTCGAATTGAGGTTGTGGTCCGATGTTAATAAGATTTTGCATTAATGTAGGGAACATAGTGAAAGTTTTGAATGATGAACTTGGGCAAAATATCTAGAAAAACAAAAAAGTTTTCCATACAAGGTTTAATGACGATAGCTTTAAAACATAGCATAGAAACAGACAGAAGGACAGTCGGACGGACATGGCTATATTGACTCGGCTGTTGATACTGATCAAGAATATGTAAACTTTATGGAGTCGAAGATGTCTCTTAATATGGGTTACACATCTCGAGAAAAAATTATAATACGCTCTGCAAGGGTATACAAAATATAACACTGATATTTACGGAAGTAAATCGCCGACATCTCGTCTGTTAAGCTGGCGTTTATTTTGCTTATATATCTGTTAGGCAGTTTCAACAAAATACAAATGGAAAACTACAAATCGAAACTTAAGGCAATTTTTATCAAATCGAGCTAATATTTCACATGGTTTCTAAGCCATTATTCTAAAAGAGTATTTAATCTTCGGCGTTTCAGAGATGGCGGTTATGCCACTCTTTAAACAGTAGCAACAAAAACGCTTTAAATTATTAACTTTCTTCACAGAAAATGCAATTAGTTTCAAATTTGTATTAGTTTTTTAAAACTTACCGACCTATGTATTTTCATGGACTTTACTTGCGCATATAAACGAAATTTAAGTACAATTTTGTAAAGCAGAACAATGCAAAAATCACAATGCACTTAAAGCAATGTAACTTCAGCAACCACAATCAAAATACTAATCTAAATACTCAACTGTACGCCCGGAAACTACAACAACTTGTAAGGTGCAACGGCAGCTTTTGCTGCATGTTTGCAATTTGCCCAGATGCAGCTGCTGGTTGCCATGGATATTATCCGGGGATACTGCCTGGACAATCGAGATCCTGCGCACAAAATTTAACTACGTTTTGCCTACAGGTAAATAGCTGCTTCTAAAATTAAACTGAGCCCGCTCGATAGACAAAATGGACCCCGCTGAGTGTGAAACAGCTGTTCAGTGTTGTAAAATGTCACAAATTCGTAAGTTAAAGTCAACAAATAACTAAAAAAAAAGAACACAGCGAAACATCGTTAAAATTAAAACTGACTTGCGTTTGTCTTTCTGTTGGTTTGTCAGTGATTAAGTACCAGAAAATGGGTGAAGGTCAGCTCCGCTACCACTGGCCCTGCCCCCGAAAGAAGTGCGAAGGCTTCCAGGCGCACAGTAATGCTAGAAGGCCATTAACTAAAGGCAATGACAATCACCCATTGCTCTGGCCCCAAAATGCACAACTGCTGCAAAGGTAAGTACACATATATAGACTCATACATATGGAGCATATGCAAGGCAAATGCAGCTGCATAGACATTAAAATACTGCCAGTTCATGGCATACAAACAGGCGCAAATACAAACACACGTATGGGCGTAGGTATGTGCACACATTGTGGCACGCATGTATGTACATAAAATAACAAAACAACCCCCACCCGTAGCTGGTCATATTTACTCAAACTCAAATGTTTTCATAATTTTACGCTCACACACAGACAGACGCGCGCACAACTAACACACTGATAAATCTTCAGCTGGCGCCACTTCACTCCTTTGCTGCCCCATAAAACCCAGCGACCGTCTGCTAGCAGGCAGAGAAACATCAATACTTTGCTTGTTGTTGTTTGCTCTCTATTCATTCCATTCGTGCCCCCTACCCCAGCAGCATCCCTCCAATTACTCACACATTCAACGAGTACTCATTTAAGCGAAGCACCCAATGCTCACAGCATAACGGCAAAGTTAACTCTCGCTGAATCGCTGAACCTGAAGCAGAAGCTGAAGCGTTCGTTGGATCCGCATTCGTTTGTACCGAAAATTCGGGTCGTTTGCTCGGGCGTTTTAGCTTCGGCAACGTTTATCCTTTTTGGCTCTATATCTACATATATCCGAATGATGCTGGTGGCGACTGCACAGTGTACATCATCTAAGCGAAATGTGTATTTAAAATACAAAATTAAGATTTTCGAATGTCTTAAAACTTAAAATAAATATGAAAACATATTCCAAAAGAAATGAAAACTATATTTAGTTTTATACTTAAGGTCTTTCGAACTTCCCAATAAAAGGTCGAAATACAATGCACACGTGCCAATTGTTGGAATTTATTTACAATATTGCGACAATGTGCAGACGTACTACTCGTCGTATAGATGTAAATAGGTATGTTAAGATACTTGTTGTTGTTTGTGTATATGTTTTATACATATATATTTATCAATACGTAAAAATGTACGCATATTTGTATGTCATTTGGTTTATTACTTTTGCTGAAATGTATTTGTACTAGAGTGCGCTTGTGCGGCTGTCTGTACAAATGTATGTATACTATGTGGGCTACTATGTTAAAAGTCTGTTTCTCCCCGAGGATTATGGCTAAAACTTTGCTCCCATCTCTCTCCGATGACGCCAAAGCGACAAGTTATTTGTGGAGTAGGTGGTAGATGAGTCTGTGTGTTATGTGTTTGCTCTGAAAAAGTTTAGGGCTACTTTTTTGTTATTTAATTATTTCTCATGTTTTAGCGATTCCCTTGTGAGCGGTCGATTTCTCCCTGTCTTTGATGCTGGACCTTAAAAACTCTTGTCGCTGTTTTTTCGATTTTATATCGATCATTTTACCTGTCAATTAACAGTTTTTAAATGGTTTTCACCATATATATAATAGCACTTGCTCTCATTAACATGGATGCTAATTACCGTTCGATTATCAAATTATAAAATTTGTGTTTTATGTAAATTAGTTTTAACCACTTATTTTAATTCTTTAATACAATAATGTGTGTTGCTTAACCCTTAAACTTCTACCTTGGAAGCGTCGTAGATATAGTACAAAGTTTCCTGACATCACACACACACACACACGCATATAGACACGCGTAAAGATGTACATACATATACAAAAGTACAGGAAAAATCCAAACGTAGAATTATGTTGAGCCATTATTTTGCCTTGCCAGCCAGCTGGGCGTCCTACTGGCTGGCTTGGAATATGTATCTACACATGCATATGTAAGTGTACGTTGTCACATAATCTCGATTTACACACAAAAACACTTTCGGGAAAACACCCTGTAACACTTAGAATTATTGTTTTTGGTTCATAATATATGAATTTAGATGGGACTTGTATTTCTTCTATATAAAATGACAACCCATTGACTTTTTGTGTATATATAAACTGCAAATTGAACGTACATACATATATAATGCTTTGGAATTTATACAGTTATACACACAAATAATCGTACACCAACGAAGGGAAAACTCTCAACAATTTGTTGCAACATTTTCTGACAACAAATTTATATGTCCAATAAAAATGTGTATAAACAACTTTTTAGCGAAAGTTACTTAAAATATTTTGTTTTTTATTTTATTTCTAAATTTAATTTTTCGAATACATTCAACTTTTCGCCATATAGAAGATCACGCACAATTTTTTTAACATTTTACCTGTTAGTTATTTAAAATTTATTGAAAAATCGTTTGTTATATACACGCGTTTATTTAGTTTAATATATGTATATACATATACAATTTATATATTTATGTGTGCATGCATACACATATGTTTTAACGGGTTGGAAAACAACAAATGTTGAGCTAAAAGTTTTATCAGCTCTTTAGTTATTTTACTATAGTTTCTTAGCTTTCCTCTATGTATTTTTGTAGTGTAGAAAAAATTAAAAACGCGCCGTTGGTATAAAAATGTTTTAGCTTATGCGATTTTGACGTTTTGCATGCGAACCAACAACTATTTTGGCCAAATGCGCGCTGTCAGGCCAGAAGCTCTCTAACGAAGATGCTTCGTGACGCAGCACTAGCAGCAGCAGCAGCAGAACATAAAGGCTGCTGTGCAAGAGAGAATTTAAGAGAGAGGGGGAGCAAAACAGAGAGAGAGAGAGAGTAAGAGAGCCGCAACGATTGTCAAACAATTGAGCTTTTTGCTAGCGCCTGCGCAGTAACAAATTCTTTTATTCAATGGCCTAAGGGCATTGCCAACAGAAAAGAACCGCGCGGTTGTTTCAAATGGGAGACAGATGCACAAATATACATTTTATGTAAACATTACATTCAAACTCATGCGTAGCTTCTACAAATGTAAAAGGAACTATCTAGTCATATCTAAAATTTGAAGCACAAAACTTACGACGGACAAGCCTTTATTCTATTCCCTATTCCTTTTTCCAAAAAGTGTGTTCAGTGGGTTATATGGACAGAGCAATGTGTGCCTCAAGAACAAATAAAAAATGTGACTAAAATAAGTGCGACTTAACAGATATGCAAATTAAAGGAGGCTATTACCTCTACTTCAGAAGCAGTCTATTTTGCAGAAGTGTGTTACGAACTAGCACGCCAGTGAACAGGTTCAGTCATGTTGCGTAATATCAGTCGATCTCGAATGTCGATGGATAAACTTAGCGAACGTCACGAGGCCACGATTATCAATGTGGAATACCAAGAAGGGAATCCTTTAATTCCGCGCAATCTCATGATTTCGATGAACTTGCCATTCGAGCTCAAATACAAAGGCGTAAGCTAAATAATATCAGTCTGAAGTTGGAGCGAATTTAATAATTAATTTAATATTTAACATTGTTTCGTATTTTTAATTTGTACAAATATGATATTTTAGGATAACACGGATCAGTACCGCAGGCAGCTGGAGCACAAGGGAAATTTGTCTCCCAAAATTACTAGGTACGTTTACAAAAAAATAATTGCACACAATTGTAAATAGAAAGCACAATTATGAAAAATTGCTGCAAAGACATATGTATATAAACAGGATCCATGTGGATAGCAGTAAACAAGGAATACGTGATCAAGTCCACCTACCATACAGATTTAAGCATTTTTTTGAATAAGGATTTTTTTCTACACGATAATTGGAGCGGATGGGAAATCCACTAGCCTCGACAATCCCGACCAGGTGATTGAGAAGACACCACATCATCCTAGTCATCAATGAACACCTTACACACTGGCAGCCATCCTGCACTAAAATTCTCTTGCGATACTTTACCAACAGCTCCTTCAGTTAAACTATGTACAGCTGTACATAGGCCAATAGAATTTGTTAGAAGGTCGCTAATTTGCTGCTGTTTTTATGGCTGTGCATTAAGAGTTTATGACTTACAGAGAATTCATAACATGGATCTACATAACTGTGTACACACACGGTTCTAAATTGAAAAAGATGAGGAAAAAACTATCACGTGAACGACGATCGCGTTTTCTGTTCCGCAGGCAAAGCAAACACACTGGATCGCATAGGGACGGGCAGGCAGACGACACGTCGTGGTTGACGCGCCGCGGATAATGATAACGCACTTTGAAAACTCAACAAAACTGTTTTCAAAATACAAAACACAACAAATACACACAAACACACACACACACGCATGCCGGAACCTTCGGGCCGATGAAGACGGGGTAGGCAGCGGCATCGATTGCCGCTTCAGATTTTATTTACTACATAGATTTTCGTTTATCAGCCGCTATGGCGGCGGCGATGACCTGTTATGAAATCGAGCACGACTATAAATAACGCCGGTCTCGTGCGAGTCGGTATCATTCCCGATTGAAACGTGCTCAGCAAGGTACAGGCAAACCATAGACAGCTGCGAGATGTTTTTGCAACTATTCGCACTTGGCGGACTCATTGCGCTGGCCGGCGGACATGGTAAGTGATTGGACTTTAAGCAGTATGCCTGAGCCACCAAAAACTGACAAAACTGTACCCACCCAGTACTGCCCACACGCGAAGCTGAGCGACGCATGCATCCTGTATATACAGCCGAACCAACTAGTCGATGGGTAGAACGCTCTAAGCGCGCCTACATGCCGGAGATGACATTCTCATCACAAAGGGTGGAGCAGTATGCGGATTACTGGCGCGGAATCGCCAACCAGACACTGGAGCAGCAGCTGGATAGCAAAATGAGGCTGAACACACAGCTGGCCAAAAATATAATATTGTTTTTGGGCGACGGAATGTCCATACCAACAATAACGGCGGGTCGCGTCTATTTGGGCGGCGAGGAGAAACAGTTTGCCTTCGAGCAGTTCCCCTATGTTGGGCTGAGCAAGACGTACTGTGCCAACATGCAGGTGGCTGATTCAGCCTGCACGGCAACCGCCTACCTTGGTGGCGTTAAAGCCAACTATGGAACTGTAGGCGTCACGGCTGCTGTGCACATGAAGGATTGCCATGCCCAATCCCAGCCGGAACATCATGTAGGGTCTATTGCGGAATGGGCCCAGCGCCAGGGCATGGCCACGGGTCTGATCACAACGACATCAGTGACACATGCCTCACCGGCGGGTGTCTACGCCCACATAGCTCATCGCAACTGGGAGAACGACGCAGATATCAAGGCCGACGAGGCTGATCCAACAATCTGTGAGGATATTGCCTCACAGCTAGTCAACAGTCATGTGGGTCAAAATCTGAATGTCATTTTAGGCGGGGGACGCCAAAACTTTTTACCTGAAAATGTCAGGGACCCGAACGGATTTTTGGGACGCCGCAAAGACGGGCGTAATCTCATCGAAGAATGGCAGCGACAGCACACCAACAGCGCCCACTATGTACACACACGTAGGCAGTTACTAGAGTTATCCAACCAGACGACGCGCGTACTTGGCTTATTCGCTCCATATCATATGCCCTACCATCTGGATGCGAATGTCCAAGAGCAGCCGACGCTGGAGGAGATGGTGCAGGCAGCACTGAAAATCCTACAGCGCCAGAGTGCCGGACGTGGCTACTTTCTGTTTGTCGAGGGAGGTCGCATCGATCATGGACACCACGATACGTTGGCTCTGCGCGCCATTGATGAGACGGCAGAGTTCGACAAGTCAGTGCGTTGGGCACGCACGCACAGCAGCATGGAAGATACGTTAATTGTGGTCACCTCGGATCACTCACATACAATGTCGCTTGCTGGCTATTCAAGTCGCAAGAACGATATATTTGGCATCAATGACGGCCAACTGGCAGCCGATGATTTGCCATATGCCACGCTTAGCTATGCCAATGGACCTGGCTATAATACCAACTATTTGAAGGTAGGCGGTGCCATCAAGCGTAAGAATCTACGTTCCATAAACATGAAAAACAAAGACTTCATGTTCCCTACAGCGGTGCCGCTGGAGTCTGAGACTCACGGCGGTGACGATGTGGCCGTCTTCGCCAGTGGACCATATGCTCAGCTCTTTTCCGGCGTCTACGAACAGCACTTCATACCACACGCCATGGCCTATGCATCCTGCCTGAGCGATTCACGCAGCATGTGCACAGATGCAGGTATTACCCGGCGAGCGCATTGACGTTGAATGACTTTAAGGTCTTAGATTAATGCAAAGTCAACAGTAATTGTTGTACTTACGTAACTTATGAAAAAACATTTATTAAATAGTGTATTTAATGCAATTTCTAAACTTTAAAATATATAAATAGAGAAGCAAAAACAAAGTTTTATTTTTCTATCTTTTCATCAGATTACATACTGACTCATTAAAGAACATATTCATACAGCATAGGATAGGCCATAATTTATGTAGTGTCTTGCTTACTCTTATCGTCTATAAATCATTCGATCTACAACAAGCTACAATTTAATAGCATAAAACCGAAAATAAAACAAGTAAGAGGTTCTAGTCGGGAGCTCCCGACTAGGGGATACCGTGAACCCCCTTATTTCAACACCAAATGCAGCGCGCGCTTATAGATAGAGAGTAGCAGGGAGGTGGCGATAGGTATAAAATGAAAGATACTTGATATATATATACTTTTCTAGAAGCTACATGTCAAGTTTGGCGACTCTAGCTCTTATTATTTACAAAAATTGCGTAAAAAACGGGATTTCGATATACATTTTTGTCGATTACTTTGAAACGGGGCAAGTTATCGTTTATCGGAAACAAACTCGATCTGCGCGGGCACCTGGAGGACCTACAGCTAAAATTTCA
Organism: Drosophila ezoana; assembly: GCA_035045725.1. NCBI lineage: Eukaryota > Metazoa > Arthropoda > Insecta > Diptera > Drosophilidae > Drosophila > Drosophila ezoana. The sequence goes on from JAWNOU010000127.1 coordinate 1,788,477, forward strand.
AGTCTCTAGCTCTTATAGGTTCTGAGATCTTGCGTTCATACACACGGACGGACGGACAGACAGACGGACATGGCTAGATCGACTCGGCTATTGATGCTGATCAAGAATATAAATACTTTATGGGGTCAGAGATGCTTCCTTCTGCCTGTTACATACATTTGCACTTTGCACAAATACAATATACCCTTTTTACCAATTTTCAATGGGTTCAGGGTATAAAAAAGAGAATTAAATACCTTCCAGATATATGGGTTTTAGACGAAAGCTTTGTATATACTGGTTGCTTCTATATAATTTAATAAAAATAATAAAGACTATAGTAAAACTAGTAAGTATCAAGTTTGGTTAAGATATCCCAATAAAACCTTTTGATAATTTGGTCCGAACCGATCCGAGGAGACTAGATTAGGAGACTAGCTTTAAAACTCCCAACTATTTCTATTAAATTAAAATTAATAAATTAAACTATTTCTATATTAAATTAAATTTTTTAATCTCAACGGTATAATAATTTTGTCACGAACTAAATGAGACATTGCCTTTAATACGTTGATTTGATTTTCCTTTTTTTTATACCCTGAACCCATTGAAAATGGGTAAAAAGGGTATATTGTATTTGTGCAAAGTGCAAATGTATGTAACAGGCAGAAGGAAGCATCTCCGATCCCATAAAGTATATATATTCTTGATCAGCATCAATAGCCGAGTCGATCTAGCCATGTCCGTCTGTCTGTCCGTCCGTCCGTATGTATGAACGCAAGGATCTCAGAACCTAGCTAGAGACTTGGAATTTTAGATGTAGGTGCTCCTAGTGCCTGCGCAGATCGAGTTTGTTTCCGATAATCGATAACTTACTCCGTTTCTAAGTAATCGATAAAAATGTATATCGAAATCATGTTTTTTAAGCAATTTTTGTAAATAATAAGAGCTAGAGTCACCAAACTTGACATGTAGCTTCTAGAAAAGTATATATATATCGATTATCTTTCATTTTATACCTATCGCCACCTCCCCGCTACTCTCTATCTATTAGCGCGAGCTGCATTTGGTGTTGGAATATGAGGGTTCAGGGTATCCCCTAGTCGGGAGCTCCCGACTAGAACCTCTTACTTGTTTAAAATATATTTTGACCAAATTAAAATATTACAATTGGCACTACAATATTTACATAAGGGCTACATATAGTTTGTAACAAATCTGTGTTTAACGATTAAATGGCTTTTCCTGGTAACGATGTTCTTTAAGAGTAATTTAAGATATCACATCCTATATTAATACAAATACAAATTCTGGCAAATTTAGTAATCTACTATTCCACGACAAAGCCCGTAGCAAGTTTTGTTCTTAAAACTCTATATATATTACTTTTTCACCCATTTCCCGCACGTGAAAAATCTAGATTTGAAAATATGTTTAAAGTCTGAAGAATGAAGAACGCAAAGTTGGAATCAACTGTTTCTGCCCAGTATTTTAATGATCTTGAGTCCGAAAAATAAGCTTTAGTTTATAAAACCCTTAAACCACATTTCCATCCAAGATCGGTCAAATAAATTTTTACAAAGATCTCTAAAAATGAATTTAAAAACGATCTGATGGTACACAAAATGTTGCAAATTTTCCCCCAAAATTTCCACAGTGCTGAGAAGAATTTTAAAAATTTCTGCGATCGGGCGAAACCTTAAACTTCTCCCTGACAACCTTTGATCCTCATTCTGTGTAAAATAGGTCTCAAATGAATTTTCAGAAAGGTCTCTGAAAATGTTTTTGAAACCGAAGGAATGGTAAACAAACAACATTTTTTGAACCTTATTCCTCTTCCAATTTACAATTATAGCGAATGGAATTTCTAACAGCGCTGAAACACATATTCCTTAAGTTCTTATATAAGGCTTGAAAATCAAGATTAAAGAAAATCGGACAGAAAACTTCATCCAAAAAATCTTTGATTTCAGCTTACAAGTCCCTATGGTTCGCGCAGTGCTTTGATTGCCAAACCGTCAGTCAGGACAAACAATTTTATATATACACTAGCGGGTATAACCCGGCCTTGCCCGTGGCACGTATGTTATCTTTATATATAGAACTGTTTGGCCTGACTGACTGACTGATTGGGGATCAACGCACAGCCCAGACCGTAAGAGCTAGGAAGCTGCAATTTTCACTGTAGTTACATTATGTGATGAAGGCGCACGTTAAGACGGGGTTTCGGGAAATTCCAACCCGCAAGTATGGAAAAATCGTGAAACACACCTCAAATGAATTTGAACAATGATCTTTGAAAATGAGTTTGAGACCGATCGGATGGTAAACAAAAAATTTCATACAAACCCCGTCTTAACGTGCACCTTCATCGCATAAGGTAACTACAGTGAAAATTTCAACTTTCTAGCTCTTAAAGTTTGGGCTTTGCGTTAACCACCAATCAGTCAGTTAATAAGTCAGTCAGTCAGACGGTCAGTCAGACAGTCAGTCAGTTTTATATTTAGAGATTACATTCTATAACGAGAAGGATGGTCTGTCTTTGGCATAAGGATTTAAATACCCTTGCAGACCCAACCAGGGAAAATAGTTAATGCCGAGTATGGTTAAAATATCTTGAAAAACAAAAGGTGTTTCATACGACTAAATTTTCTATATGAAGCGAAAACAAAAGAGATGAAGGTTTAAAAAATTAAAAATGGTATTATAAAGCCCGAATTAGAAGCAATCGACCAAGTCAATCTGCATTTTTATGTTGATTCGATTTCTTTATTTTAAAAGAAATGTTTTCCTGTTTCCTGGTATGCTAATTCTGATATCAATTGCATATACAAATGTATATATGTGTGTACATATGTCAATAGGCCCACAATTTAAAACATACCACACAAAAAATGGTAATTTTTCATCAAATGTGTTGTTTTGCAATCGTCTTTTGAGTATAAAGGAAATGTATGTACATATATACATTATATATATCTTGCATAGTATTTGGCTACTTATTCCCCTGAAGAGCCTCAACAGGTGGAGCAATCGGAACAACACCCAATTTGCATTGCAAACGATTAAAACAACTAGCTACTGGATTGGAATTGCGTCACTGAAGGAGCTCTTTAACGGAAAAGAATACGGTAATCTTGAGGCGAGTGTCTTATAAATATATTTGGCTACTCAATTGATTTACTTGTTTTGCCATTGGTCTGATTTTGAAGGAGAGGTTGAAGTTAGCTTTAGCTTTGTGCAAAAAAAAAAAGCAAAAATTGCTTTTGCGGATAGATTCTTTGTTTGAGTGAATTATTTTGTCTGAAAATAGGCTTTTTCACAATTAATAAATATAATTAAATTTAAATTATTAAAATAGAAACTGTTCAAAAAAATTAATAATAATTTTGGTGCGATTTTAATGCGATGTACAATACAACGTGGTAGACAAATTGTTAAAACGATTTCTCAAATTAAATTAAAAAAAAAAAATAGATAAAATCTTTTTTTGTTTGGCTAAATCGATAAGTTATAAAAAAAAATCAGCTGGTACAGTATTCTGAAATCAACCTTTGAAATTACTATCGATCCCCAAACATCGATTCTGGAAAAAAAAACATCGCGACGCTTAATGTATCGATGTTACGTACACCACTAACAAAAAAGGTGAGCATAGTAAATGTTAAAAAAGAGCAAGCAACAGCAGGCGCGCTGGTGGCGAATTGTTTATTAAAGTGAGTAATATTTTGATGGAATCTGTGAATATCAATAAAATACAAGCAAGCAATACAATAAAATATAGCAATACAAAATACGCCAAATAACCAGTTTTACCTTGCTCCCAAGACACAGAACTCTGTAATAAAAACAAAAACAAATTTTATTACGTCGTCGCCGTGGTTGTATGTATGCCTATGCATCATTTTATATTGAAATCACAAAACTTAATGTCTGGTGCAATGGCAGTTAAAGTGTCCAGTTTTGGTGGTTTGTGGTAGCAATAATATATCCCTTTTCTTATCCACGTTTACATTCGAATTTCGTGTGCTAGTGGATAGCGTCATTTCAGGGCTCGCAGCTTGATTTATTAATAATTTGCATCGCTTATATATATGAACAACCGTATCTGAATATGTGTGCCAATGATTTTGATTGTTTTTGCTCTTACTATGGCCGTAGCCCCTCTGCTCTGTTTGGTAACTTTATTAACCTTGACTCCGAGTCGACGAGTGCAAAAGTCGTTTGAGCGCTAAAATGGTGAAGCTTTTGTTTATATGTATGTATATACATACATACATGCATGCATATTTATATATGTACATTTGGTGTTATTGCTGTTTTTGCAACTTTGGATCGTTGCGCTTCATTACACTTATAATATTTGTCAGCCATATCAAACATGTGCTTTTTGGTCAGTTTTTTTTTCATACGCAATTAGCTGGCTTATCAGCTGTTCACAAACCAAGACTTCTAGTTGTGCTAGCCAGATTAGCACTGTGTTTCCAATTGGATGTTTTATACATTGCATACGTGTGTACACACATTTATACGCAGTTATGGTCAGCGGTTTTCGATGTGCCCACTAGTTCTAAAGAAAACAAGTAAGAGGTTCTAGTCGGGAGCTCCCGACTAGGGGACACCCTAAACCCTCTTATTCCAACACCAAATGCAGCTTGCGCTAATAGATAGAGAGTAGCAGGGAGGTGGCGATAGGTAAAAAATGAAAGATACTTGATATATATATATATTATTCTAGAAGCTACATGTCAAGTTTGGTAACTCTAGCTCTTATTGTTTACCAAAATTGCTTAAAAAACGGGATTTCGATATGCATTTATCGATTACTTAGAAACGGGGCAAGTTATCGATTATCGGGAACAAACTCGATCTGCACGGGCACCTGGAGGACCTACAGCTAAAATTTCAAGTCTCTAGCTCTTATAGGTTCTGAGATCCTTGCGTTCATACATACGGACGGACGGACAGACAGACGGACATGGCTAGATCGACTCGGCTATTGATGCTGATCAAGAATATATATACTTTATGGGGTCGGAGATTCTTCCTTCTGCCTGTTACATACATTTGCACTTTGCACAAATGCAATATACCCTTTTTACCCATTTTCAATGGGTTCAGGGTATAATTAGCCCTTAGAGGAGCCTCTCACTTGCATCGATGACCAATGTATAATCATTTTCATTTTGCCAAAGATATTATTTTGTATACCCTGTACCCATAGAAATGAGCAAATTTGTTATTGTAAGCTAATAGAAGTTTTTATAACAGTCGGTTGTAATCCTATATATTATATACTATTGATATTGAAATTAATCTGAATAGCCCAATATTGTAACGTAATATTTTGGCATGATATCTGTTTCACCTTAACATTTTAATACAAGAGGAGTTCTTGGGAACACTGAAAATTAAATACCCTTCTAGACAAATGACTTACTGGCTTGCGCTATGGGAGGAGAGCTATGGAACTCACAATTGCTTATTCCAATAGAACTGTATAACATGGTAGATATCTTTATCTATAAGATATCTTAAAAAGAAAAAAAAAACAATTTTTTTCATACAATAATAATAAACATGTAGAGTGTCATGCCGACAGCTTTAAAAATGAGAATTACTTTTCAATATATATAAATATATGTATACGTAGCACATTTCATGACATAACTATAAAACACTCTACAAGAATATAATGATCATAAGGAATCTGCTGCTGTCACATAAGTATTTGAACTGAGTGTCATCTAAAGCATTGATATTTGTTTTGTTATTCTTATTGTTCCTCTGCGATTAATTTTTGCTATTTGCCCAATTACCTATTTCAAAGTTTGCATTTTGTATGCAAGCGTCCGACCCCCTAGTCGTGCGACCTTTAAACTGCTTAATCGTGAATTTCTACATGGGCTACCAATTTATATTTTTTATTTCATATGCATTAATTGGGCTCATACCTCTTGCTCTCTCTCTCCGTCTCTCTATATATTTATAAATTACTCTCTTTCCATTTCTCTCTGTACTTGTGTTTTTCATGTGTTTCGGTCGAGTATCCATTCGATCACAGTCGTTAGTTTCGGTCTGTTGTGTGGGTATGTTTTTATACCCTTGCAGAGGGTATTAAAATTTTGTCGTGAAATGTGATACGCATAGAAGGAGACATCTCCGACCCCATAATAGCCCTGTCCGTCTGTCTGTCTCTATGCGAACTAGTCTCTCAGTTTCAAAGCTATTCTTATGAAACTTTGTAGAAGTCCCTCTTGCTGTTGCATGCAGCACATATGGGAAAACCAGCTGGATCGGACCACTATATCAAATAGCTGCCATAGGAACAATCGGTCGAAAAGTAGGATCTTGTATGAAAAACATTTTGTTTTTCAAGATATCTTGACCAAACTCGGCATTTATTAGTTGTACTATGCTCTTCATATATATGCAAAATCCTATTTAGATCGGACCACTATATCATATAGCTGCCATAGGAACGATCGGTCGAAAATTGAGTTGTATGGAAAACTTTTTTGTCATTCAAGATATTTTGATTAAACACGGCATTTAAAGAATTCACTATACTCCCTTCATTTTTGCAAAATCTTATTTACATCGGACTACTATATCATATATCTGCCATAGGAACGATTGGTCGAAAACTAGGTTTTTGATATAAAACCTTTTTTGTTTATCAAGATACCTTGACCAAACTCGGCATTAACTATTTTCCCTGTGCTTCTTAGATACGGGCAAATCACTATGAACATTATGAAAAGGTTGGGTCTGCAAGGGTATAAGATCTTCGGCGTGCCGAAGATAGCCTTTCTTTCTCGTTGGGTTTGAAAAGGGATTTCAAACTCGCAGGGTGTAAGAGAATTAAAAGAGATTACACGCTCTTACTTTCTCTCGAAACCATTTAATATACTTGAGTTTTGCTGAAATAAATGTATATATATAGAAAATGGCAGAGTGCATGAGCTTGGTAGAACAAAAAAAAAACATATTTTCTCGGTCAATCCATTATAAATCTTTGATTAAGACACATGTAGTTGTTTTGAAAGCCATAAGCCACCAATAGCAACGTTTATCAAACATTCATAGGTGTTTCAAACGTTAGGGTATATTAAATCAAAATAGCTTTTGGATAGTCACAACTGTTTTCTTTTTTCACGTGTTCTTGTTGCTTCTCTCTGTTCCCTGGCTACATTAGTTGCTTATCTCAAGAATCGGCAGATACAGTGGCAGGGTCTCCATTGTGTCCGAAGCGAAGCGATCAAAACACAGCGCATGCCGAGCTGAGGTCATCAGCTGACGCACGCCAAAGGCCACATCTTCAAAGCCAATGCGCTCGCTGGGCTCAAGCTGCCAGCAGTTGAGCAGCAGCTGGTAAAGATCGCCATAGACATAGGCGGGCTGCGCCGGACGCACGCCAGAGCGTATCGCCTCAAGTAATTGCTGGCTGCTGGCAACGTTTGCATAAAGCGTGCCGCCCAGGGCACAGCACTCCCAAGCGACGCAGGCGAAGGACCACACAACAGATTTTGTTGTGAAGGGCTGGTGACGCAACACCTCGGGTGGTAGCCAGCGGCCCAGATCTAGCGCCTGGCCATTACTGTTCACATAGTGCAGTGGCCCGAGAAGGCATACCTTAAGCTTGGAGTCGGCGCCAACGTACACGCTGTAGCTGGACAGCTGCCGGTGCAACACCTGACAGCTCCCCAGATACGACATTGCGCTTGCCAGCTCGTACATCCACTGTAGCACCAGTTGCTCAGTTAGCACAGTTAGACGAGGCGCTGGTGCTGCCTGACGGCTCTCGATCAGTCGTCGCTTAAGACTAACACGCTGCAGCTCAAAAGCCAGATAGAACCAGTCCGCGCTTGCCGAAATGCCATAAAAGTCTAGGAGCAGCTCGTGGTGGCGCATTTGTCTTAGCTGTCGCAACTCACGCAACAACTGCGCCTGCCTGCCACCGCTCAGATCGTTCAGTGATAAAACATGGAGCGCACATTCCTTAACGGCTTCTGCCATGTTCAGCCGTCCTGTGATGATCTCTCCGTAGCGCCCTTCGCCAATAACATCGTTTGCATTAAGGCGCAGTCCATTGCGCGGCAGACGCTCCAGTCCCTCAAGCGTCGACTGTAGCTGCTGCTTGAAGCTCTCCAGCGAAGCCGGCTGCTCGTCCTCCACAAGATATCCGTTGTTCTCGCGCTCAATGATGAGCGACTGCTGCGTCAACTCGTGAGCATTGCGTCCACGTCCGATCAGGCCGCGAGCATGACAGGTCTTGTAGCGCAAATAAAAGTATGTGATGAGGCTGAGCAACAGGCAGCTGCCGAAAATCACACAGGTTACAGCCAAAGCAACCACTGACGACTGACCCTTCTCGAATGTTGCATAGCTAAAATCGTCCAGAGAGCTGGCATGTTGTGCGTGACTGCTACGCGTGTACAGTGTCTTAGTGACGTTCCGCAGTGTGCTTACCTATGGAAGAGAAGCTAGGATTATTAGTATCCAGGAACCGCCTAAACGACAAGACCGCACAAGGTCTTTTAGGTTTTCCTTTTAACGCCTTTATTACTTACCACGCCCAAGCTAATGTGAACATGGGAAAGCTGATCCTGCTCCTCTGATAGCTGCTCCAGAGGCACATTGCGATAGCGTCCATAGCGTTTGCCATCCCCTACTACAAAGTGCCTAGTGCGGTTGTCCTCTGATCGATCGCAGTTCAGCTCTGCAGCTATGTAGTAGGGAACGCCATTTTGCTGCGCATCCTGCCAGCTACCCAACAGCTGTTCATCAAATGGCTGGCTCAGGGAATTGTCAACAAACTCGACAACAATAAGAAGCTTCGACACCGGTCCATTGTCGTTGTGTACGGGCGCCAACTCCACGGTCATGCTGTTTTTAGTGCGGCTGAGAATCTTGGGCTGTATGGGCGCTGGACTTGGTAAGCCCACCTCTGTGCTGGCCATTAGTGTAGCATGGCCGCATTCGCTTTCTTCTTGTTGTTGTGTGCAAATGGCGCGCACACTAATATTGTAAAGAGTCGCGGGATGAAGATCAGTTAGCTCAAAGCGGGTTTCCGTGTTTTGCACTATAAACTCGGGCTGCAAAAATGCGGGAAGCGTTGAGTAGGTCTGGACAACCTGACATTTGATCACAATGTTGGAAATTTGCTGAGTTTGTGGCGCGAGAGCCTCAGCACCGCCAGCTAGCAATAGCTTGTTGGGCTCATAAGCGTCCCAGGCGAGGCTTATGCTGTTCTCGGTGCTGTTGACCATCCGTAGATGATGTGGCGCCGGTTGCCTTAGCAACGTCGTGGAATAGTAGGAATGTACACCCACGCCTCCGCAATACTGCGCCTTATTGGCCAGGCATCGCGTGTGGCACAGCTGATCGTCCTGCTTTTCATGAGGCTCCAGACGATTGGCACAGAAGCACTTCTCGGCAGCCAGGACAGCGTACCTATGGCCCTGGTGCTCACATATCTCAATGCACGTTTGAGGCGTCTTTGCGTAGACCGATTCCTTTAGCAGATCTGTTCGAGCAGTATAGCAGCCAACGTAATAGTAGACGGGCTCCTCCGGAATATTCTGGGATTCCTGCACGGATACGCAAATATAACTTAACAACAAACAAATTGCCACGAGGTAAACCGCTGCGACGTGCTGCTTAAGGCCATGAGAGCTGGCAATTGGGCGGTGTCCACACTGCATGTTGTGATGGCGTACTCGTGCTAGTGATGGCGAGTGATGGAGCCTTGTGTGTCCGGGTGGGCTATGGCGCGGACCCTCTAGTTTTGTGGTTTAATTAAAGCTAATTAAACACTGCGCTGCTTAATTTAGACGAATAAAGACTTTATTTCTCGTATATTGTTTTCCCTGTATCGCGTCCAATGTTTTTTTCTTTCATTTTAAGCGCTGCTCAGAACGCGACTATCGCTGCTGCCGACTGCCTCTTTGCTTTGGTCATTGTTGTGTTGTTATTGTTGCTGTTGCTCTCAGCAACCATTCCAGTTGACTAATCATGCTGCCAACGTCGACGCTGGCGTCACCGTCGCTAGTGTTGCTGTTACTTTTCGCTTGCGATGCTTACATCCCAATTCGAATAAATACCTGATGAGCCAAAAGGAAACAACTAGCCCGTCGATCATATTTGAACTTGTTGATCGAGCCATATAGTTGACTCTGTCTGGCAACTGCACCACGTTCTGAGCACAGCTTTGACAGCACGTAAGACTGTCAGACGGTGTTACCAGCAGTGTTTTTAAAAATCCAAACCTTTGCACTCACAAAACTTGCAGTCATAAAAATATAAAACACAACCCGTTAGTTCTTTCTGCTTTTGTTGACTGCTGTTAATAGAACGAAATAATTATAACAGCTGCAGCTGCTGAGCTGAACAATCTGACAGCATTGCCACAAACGAAGACAAGGCTAGAGCAAAAGAGAGCGGATCTCAATGAGAGAGATTTTCGATCATTCGCTCATTTAGATTCTCATTGGATATGCGAACAGCGGGTGTCTTGCGTACTGTGCAGTTCAGTTTTGGTTGACAGCTGTGGGGACTGTCACTCCACCGCTTTTGCTTTTAATTAAATTTGAAAAATATTTTTTTGCAACGAACAGATGAAGCGTACATATTCACATTTCCATACAAAGGTTTTACCGACAATCGCGTGTTTAGCATAAGCATGTTGTTGCTGTGATTGGTGTATTGTAAGCTAAACCATTTCCTTGTTTATTATGTTTCCAATTAGAATTTACAGCATTGCTCAAGGGCGTAGCGACAAAAAAGGTGTCAACGTCATCAGCAGCAACAACGTCTAGGGCAGCAAGGCATTTTTAATGTAGTTGGAAAATTAAATTCGCCATGTTATTCTTATTGTATGTGACGACTCAGCCAAGACGAACTCAAGTTAATTACGTGCCGAATCTACGCACCTGAACTGAACAGGCCGAACAAAATCATCTTCCGTATGCTGCTAGCAGTGCCAACCAAACCAGCGCAGTGTCAAATTTATTTTTGGCCACCTTTTATAATTGCAGCCCGCCTGACACGTTATGCCAGCACCCATGCCAAATTAAAAAAAAAAAAACACAGCCAGACTCACGCAATTGAAAAGAACTTGCGCAATTAACCGTTAGTTCAATTTAGTTGCCGCTTGTTAACTGGCAGGACAGCATCTATATATAAATATGTGCATATACATATATTTATTTATATATAGCTTTCTATTTGTATATAGCATCTACTTGTCGTTTACAAAGCAACTATTATTAAATCTTTCACTTGTTTTATTGTGTTTCTTTTTGCAGTACTTCAAATTAACATTGAAAACCCAAGTTGGAAAACAAAGCACAGACGCACACACGTACCCACGCACACACCTATATACTCAGCTTACACATGGAGAGGACAGCAATTGGCGGCTCGGCAGTGCAGGTGATCAATGCATCCGAGGAGCACACATTTGTGCTTAACGAGGATGCGCTTAGTGAGGTGCTAATGCGGGATGAGGTCAAGGATCGCTACGTATGCGTGGTCTCTGTAGCGGGTGCTTTCCGCAAGGGCAAAAGCTTTTTGCTTGACTTTTTTCTTCGCTACATGTACTCAAAGGTATAGTGAGTAGATATATATGTCTTTAAGCTTTTTAATCAACAAAGTTTTTCAGTATGTGCGACACGACGTCACGGACTGGTTGGGCGATGAGTCGGAACCACTATCGGGTTTCTCATGGCGCGGCGGATCGGAGCGCGATACAACCGGCATACTAATGTGGTCCGATATATTCCTGCACGATTATCCTAATGGCGACAAGATTGCTATTATTTTGCTGGATACACAGGGTGCCTTCGATAGCCAGAGTACCGTACGCGACTGTGCGACAGTGTTTGCGCTAAGCACGATGCTGTCTTCGGTGCAGATATATAATCTCTCACAGAACATCCAGGAAGACGACTTGCAGCACCTGCAGCTGTTCACCGAATACGGTCGCCTGGCGCTGGCCGACACCGGCAAGAAGCCATTCCAGCGTTTGCAGTTTTTAGTGCGTGACTGGAGTTTCCCATACGAGGCGGAGTACGGTGCTTTGGGGGGAGACAAGATCCTTAAGCGTCGGCTCGAGGTCTCCGACAAACAACACCCGGAACTGCAGTCATTGCGTCGACACATTTCATCGTGCTTCACTGAGGTGGCCTGTTTCCTGATGCCACATCCTGGTCTCAATGTTGCCACAAATCCACAGTTCGATGGCCGTCTTAAGGATATTACGCCCGAGTTCAAGAACAGCTTACGAACGCTGGTTCCTATGCTTTTGGCACCTGACAATCTGGTCTACAAGGAGATAAGTGGGCAGCGCGTTAGAGCCCGTGATCTTATTCAGTACTTTCAATCGTACATGAGCATCTATAAGGGCAACGAACTGCCTGAGCCGAAGAGCATGCTAGTGGCCACGGCCGAAGCGAATCACTTGACTGCTGTCGCGGCCGCCAAGGAATTGTACAATCAGCTCATGGAGGAAGTGTGTGGCGGCACGCGGCCTTACCTAAGCACTGCACACCTGGAAACGGAACATTTGCGCGTCAAGGACAAGGCGCTATTTCAATTTGCCACAAAACGCAAAATGGGTGGAGAGGAGTTCACGGAGAAGTTCCGCCTCCAATTGGAATCTGATCTGGAGGAGGTCTTTGTCAACTATCGAGCACACAATGAAAGCAAAAACATATTCAAGGCGGCACGTACGCCGGCCGTGTACTTTGCCTGCGCAGTCATCATGTATATAGTAAGCGGCATCTTTGGACTGGTAGGACTCTATACATTTGCTAACTTCTGCAATCTGGTCATGGGTGTTGCGTTGTTAACGCTGGCACTCTGGGCGTATATTAGGTGGGTATCGGCAACTCAAAACTCAATAGCTGAGCTTCCAAACTAATTCTCAATCCATTTGCCATACCCACAGATATAGCGGTGAGTTGAGCGACTTTGGTGGCAAGCTGGACGAATTTGCAACTCTCATGTGGGAGAATGTGAGTAAAAAGGGAAAGAATTCATTCACATGATATTTATATTAAGTATTCCGTTTCAAATTTTTACAGTTTATGCGTCCAATCTATCAAGGTTGCATGGAGAAAGGCATTCAACATGTGGCCACGCATGCGGCTGAGGTGGCCATTGGCGGTGGTGGCAATGCTAGCGGCAGTCGTTCACCAGCCTATGCGCTCAATGGCAAGGTAAAGCGCTCATGAGAATACGCCCAAGTTGCACAATACAAAACGCAGCCGCCTCCCGGGACACACCAGCCACAAACGACTAACAACAATAACAACAACGTTGCGTGCAACTCAAACAAGAGAAACAATTATAGCTTGTTGAACCGCATTTGGGGCAAGTTAAATGGAGTACCAACTCAGCCCCAGACATCGACCAGCTGCTCCGTCTCCAACTCATTAACAGCCGCTTCAAACAGTCGAAAAAAGCGTAAATCAAAGCGCAATTAATGAAGTCCCAGTCCGTTGGCCGCGTTTATAAACTTTTGAAATGTCGTCGTTTAATTTGTATAAATTTAAGCCCTAAATGGTTAGAAACAAAAATCTAGTAATTAATTGCCCTAAAAGGAATATTGTTTTTTATATTGCATACACTAATTTTATAGCTCAGTGCAGCGCGAAGTAATATATAACTATATATAATAATATAATTAGTAAGTGGCTCGTATTTGTTGAAAATCAAATTTTAAATTGTTTTTTATATGCATATTTATATGTACCTCTACTGAAAAAAAATCATGAGACCCGATCTTTAACGCTGTAATATAAAGAAATTGCTAACGAATTGAAACTTGTTTAATTTTCATATATTATCTGCCCCTCGTTTATGTGAACAATTCTAATTCTTGCTCCCTGCACCTTTTGCTGTAGAAAAGTGTAAGCAATTAAGCAATGTACAAATTAAATAAAATGCACGTTGTTGGTTTGTTAAACGTACACATCATATTATTGAACTTTAGAAATTATGATGAATCATTGCCATCTAAAAGAAACTCCATTTTGGTAAAGGTATTTTATTTTATACGATAGTTTAGTTTATTTAGTTATTGTTAAATGTGTAGTTATAACATTTTGATTATGTTTAATGATGACAAATACATAGCTTACTAGCAGATTTATTTTCATCAAATGAAAGCAAAATACATCGATTTGCTTCTTTTATATTATATTCATCTTTCTAAATTCAGTTCTTGGCGTTCTTGTAGCACTCATGCTGTACTTTGTTGTCGCGAGCAGCCTCAACTTTTTTGCAGCAACCGCCGCTCGAATTTTCGGCTGATTTGGATGGGTTACAGCCACATTTGCCAGGCGCGTTGCATTTACAGCTCTCAGAGCACTTCTCTGCGGTGCATTTGCATTCTGCGAAGTATTTTATTAGGCAATTTTGCTAAACATAAGTCTAGGATTAAATATTGTTTTACCCTTTTCACATCCGACGCATGGCATTTTTCACAAATTAGTTGTTATTCTTCTCGGTATACAAATACTGCTTGTGAGATCTGAGCTCACATCTATATATATTTTATAAATAAATTTGACAATTTTCGCAGCGCATGCGTGTAAACAATAAATGTTCGAGGGTTGAATTCAACATGTAATCGTCGAATCGCCATGCGAATGATAATCTGCATAAAAAGCAGTTAAAAACAACCATTACCAGGGTCTAGAGCAAGGCTATCTCCGACAGATGATTTATCATTAACCAAAAACTCTATCTTATTGTGCAATGCTCTTTTAATCCTTATGCACTGGTGGACTCTGTTGAATTAGATTAAGATTGTATATAGATTCATTACGGAGAACCATTCTTAACCATTTTTCTCAGTTTTCTAATGTCATCAAACTAATTACTGATGCATCTTGAAACTAGGGCCTGGGAAGAATACTCTGAAGAAGGAAGCGTTTGGTAAGACAATCCCAAAATAAAAAACCTTACTTTTAATTGCTAAAATAACATCTTTTAAGACTTCACAAAAACTTTGGGTAATATGTTATTCAAAGTATTTTTGAATGTTTTTTTTTATAAAATATATATATAAATATATAAACTACTTTAAATATCTTTACATTCAAGCAAGTTTATCGGAAATTATTACATATAGCAGGTTTAAAAAAATGTTTTTCGTTGTTAATCTAGTGCCTTGGAATTTCCCTACAAAAGTCAGTAAGTTAGGTGTAGTCTTTTAGCCTTCGTCGGCACATACTTGCAGTCAGTTTAAAAACAAGACTGTAGACTTATAGCGACTGTGCTGATTTGGGCACAATTTGAAGACGGCCAAATCTTAATAAAATATTTGATTCGAACATACCAGCGAAAACCCGATAACCTTCTTCGGCAGGCAGTATTCCAGAACACGATACCGATAAATTTTTTTTTGAGTTTTTGCATCCAATTTTTACACTAGGTACACGACCCCTCCAGAATCCAAGAGCCCTTCTAGTGTTCTTGATAAAGACTAGAAATGCTGTCTCATCATCGGCATGCGTGGCAGGATGCTACCTTGTGGCACGTACGCAACAATGCAGAGAATATAAGACCTGAAGTCTCTAAGTTAACCCTTAAAAGAACGACCTTTCACAAAAGAACAGACGAATTAACTACGCAGTCGGGTCATACGTAGATATGGCCTATAGAAGATATGGGGAACCTGGGAAATGGAAAAGGTCATGCATGCAATGCTTTCCTTCAAAACTCTGTCATAGTCAGGGGCTTTGTTGGCTTTCGGGAAACTACGTGTATGATCGACATCTACAGAAGGAGAGGTCAAGTCTTAATGTGTAAACCCCTTTCGAGGCATAAGCAAGATTTTTTTGCAGTTTTTTTTAGAAATGTGAAATTTTAGTTTATGAACGATAAGATGCACAAGTCCTCTTATAAGACAGACTATTTTGAACACCATCTTAAGCGCTTCATAAATATTCAAGCTTTGTGGAAAATATGTTACTGGAAAATATGCTTACTTGATCAGATAAATATAACAATACTAACGGGTTTTATAAATTAAAAGAATTAAAACTCTCCAATATTAAATTGAGCTCCCACCTCCACTTAGCTAAGCGGACTTTCTGTAGTCGGTAAGTCGCATTTAAAGTGGAATTTTACATAGGTATTTGAAAATAATTTTGGAGTAAATTATATTAAAATTAAATAAAATCTTTGAAATTCTGTTTGAAATCCATTCATTTTCAATTCTTACTGGAATTCGATTCCAAAACTGAGCCTTAGCGTGCTGATACATATAGATAGGGATAAATTCAGGTGTCAGTTAAGCAGGATCAGAACACACAGTGTGCTCTACAAATGTATAGACAGCGTAAATAGTAGTGAAAAATTTGATTTAAAAGGTGGAAGATTAAAAAATGGTTAATCTTGACCATCTCAGATAAGAGGAGATTTAATATGTAGTTACATATGATTTAAACTTATATGCTGCATTGTTTTATTATTTGTTTATGATTCTCTTTTGTTTTTCAACATTACATATTTAAGATTTCGATCGTTTGCTGTGGCTTAAGACTAACATTTATGCGCCCCTTTAAAGAGATGGGGTTTAAGCTTCGTCCTTTATGTTTCACATAGACAACTTACTAGACTTTTGTGCGTAGTTACAATTTGTTCTCACATGAACTAAAGAACGTAAAATGTATTTAATTCGTATGGTTCAGCAAATTACAATGAAAATTGTTACACATTCTTTTATTTTAATAAAGTTGGTTAATTATATAATATCTGTTCATTTGTATCTAAAGTACAGTTATAGTGCACATGAATAGGGAGAGGATGGGTAGCGACTGCGAACATGACAGGAAACTAAACCAAATATAATTAGCAGCGTAAAACATATCTAAAGGTTCTACTACAACATATATAGATATTAGCGTCTTATAAGCCGTTTTTCAACTAATTTTTTTCGTTGCATTTCTATGTTGCTTATAATGCTTTTGCTTTTGGCATTCGTAGTGCATAACAAGGTTCACGCAAAGATATAATATTTAAACTTTTCACTTAATTAACATTTTTAAATGGGAATAATGTTTTTCTTTATGATTTGGACAATTTGCGGTCGTGGAAGTCTTAAAATAGAAACGTTTATCATTATTTCTAGCTGTATGTATGTATTTATGTATGTTAATGCATGCATGACATATATATATATATATATATATATATATATATATATGTGTGTGTGACCGTGGCATCGATGTATATATGGGTGTGTGGTTGTGGGAGTGTTTGTCTGAGTGTGAGTTGAATTTATTTGTTACCCAATTAATATGTTGCTATTTTAACTTTAATTTAGTATAATTCTCCTGCTCAAAAGTCTTTGACCGGAGCACATGCTCGCCCAAAGCAAGCAGCAACCTTGGTTCAAATCATTCAATGCAACTTTCGACCTTTGGCCAAAAATTCGCAGTAACTTAGAGCCTAGTCACTGTGTGATCGCCACATGTTGCGAGTCATTAGTCCAATGGCTTGCCGAAAAATAAAATGCTAAGCAAATCATTGAACGACAACTAAATTTGTGTTGGACTCGCTGCCTGTGTAGCTGACGCAACGCCAGCCACTGAGCTGGTGGCAACTGCGGGAACGTTGCTGTTGACAACCGCAGTTGCAGGCGACAGTTCATCGAATTTGGCCATCTCCTGCTCCCTGCCATTTAACTTGGATTTGCAACACACTTCTGTGTCCGTCTGAATGTTGTATTTGCCTTGCAGCACATCGTCCTCGGGTTCGGGAGGCGTAGACGCACCCCTAGGCTTTGACTTGAGTGCCGCAGCTGCTGATGTAGACGCCTCAACTGCAAACTCATCACTGGGGTGTTCTTTGTTTTGCGCCGTGCTCGATGCATTTGCGTCCCGTTTAATGATGGTAAAAATGCTTTGTATGTACGACTCCATAGTGAGCAAAGTGCTTAGACGCCTCTTGCGATCCTCGTTAACACGATCTTGTGCTGTTTTTTTGTTTGCCGATTTTTTATTGCGCTTTGGCGTAGGCTCCAATTCATCCTCCAGCTCAGTCTCATCGTCCGACGAGGGAATCGATGATTTCTCTAGCTTCTCGGTTTCTGGGCTCCCAATACGTACGTCCAGGTAATCAGCGGATGCCGCTGGTTCAGTTTCTGCGACCGTTTCAACAGCTTTAGCTGCATCAACAGTTCCACTGGGCGTATCCGTAGTCCCGTCGACAATGCCAGCTTTATCGACTGATTCGGCTTTCTCTTTCTCTGTCGACTCGTCTACAGTCTCTGACTCCGATTGCGCTGCCGGTTGCGAGTGTTCCTTTTCCTGACAGGTGTCCCGTTTAAGTTTCTTGTTAGGAAATTGATCTACAAAAACCAAATATGTATAATATTTATTGATTGCCCTTCATCTAATTCTGTGTATCACCTCGTTCCGCATCCTTCTTAAAACGTTCGCTCTTGTTAAGCAGGGCCCGTAATGATCCACGCAGCTCCTTGCGCACCGAAGTCGGCACACCAGTAGCTTGGGCAATAATACGTATGGCAAATAGATCGCCGCACAGCTCGTCAATGTCATCCTTAGAGTGCATGCCATAATTAATCGTGTAGATCATTCGCGCAACAGGAAGCTGTGCTGCCACTTTGTGGTAATACAGCTCCAAAAATTCCCGCACAAATGCATCCTTCAGCATGCTGCGCTCGTCTCTGAGCACATTATGCAGATATTCTATTAGCAGCTGATTCTTCACAAGCAGCTCCGAATATCTAAAAGCAAAATTGACATATATATAAATATATATATATATATATATATATATATATACATCAATATATCGTATAGCTTAATGAAGTATATTGATTAAACTAAAACGGTTTAAAAGGCAAATAATGAAGTTCGAACCAAATTCATAGATTGATAACTTGTTTTTACATAGCACAAGCCACGCCCATCTGTGAGGAGCAAAGCTTTCCGGACAGGATAAGAAATCTCCGCCCATCGGATCCTCTACCTTACCTCTTCCTATTTATTTAATGTATTTTAAAATTATTATTATTAACTCCGCTTTAAAGAATAGTAATTCGATATTCGTTATTCTCTTCCATATCCATATCTTCACTTTCTCTAGTTATTTCATTTCCTTTTTTTACTTTTTGTTCTTCTATTTCTAAATAACTGTATTCTATTTTTTTCGAATATTGTAAATTAATAAAGGTAATTAAATTATTCTTAAAATATTCAGTGTTTCAACACCGATTATTAATTAATAAATTAATAAATAATATAAACAACGTATAACGACTCTTTCCGCTTAGGTTCGTAAACTCTTCGGTAAGTCTTTTGAACTCTTTTAACCTCAGTCATTTTATATTCTCCTTAGTTTGTTCCTTAATCTTATAAATACATTTGTTAGCTTAATTTGTCAAGACTAACTGATTGGTTGGTGACAAAAGCAAGGCTAAAATTTTTACTGAAGTTATCGTATGTGATATATGTGTATCTTAAGACAGGATTCCGGAAAAATCTTCCCGCAACTGTGACTATTTGATAGAATCGTTTGGATTAAAATACATTTTTAGTGGAGACGTCTTTTTACGCTTTTCGATAGATCAATCCCTATGGGTTGAATATGAGTGTCAATGGATTTATTGGCGTTAAGTTTAATTAAACTTTGTTTAGCTTCAAACTTACTATTTAAGACAAGTTTCATCGGTTTTTTAAAAATACACAAAAATTTGGGGATAAGTTGAAATACTATTGACTGCAACTTTGTTTTTTTCAGTTGGTCTACTTCAAACTTCTTTATAATAGACAAAATTCAGTAAACAAAAGCATTGGCTTAATCTGCAAAGTCGGGTAATACCCGCTAGCTAGTCATAACTTATTCAAGATTTTGTTGTTTGCTTAAAGTTTAAACGAGTAAAAGGCTCTAGTCCGGAGTTCTCGACTAGGGGATACCCTGAACTCTTTTTTACCAACACCAAATTCAGCTCGAGCTTTAGCAGTAATAAAAATAAATTTAAAAAAAATAGTTCCCTCGATAGGACCCGAACTCGTAACAGACCACGTTACTTGCGCCGTCTTCACTTAACAGCCAAACCAACAACTTATCGCTACTGAAAATGAAAGCAATTAAAATAGTAGCACATACACACTGCACAGAAAACAATACGATCGCAATTGCAATGCTGTTGATAGAATACAATAATGATGCGCTTGAATATGTGTGAGTACATGTATACATAAATTATTTGCGCTAGCTGCGGCTGCCAATATACATACATATAACCACACGTTTTATTTAAAAAGGTCTGTGTCTCTTAACCGCTCTTGACATCTTCTTTCGATCTTTTAAACTTTAAATTGGTGGGCAATACAAATTGGTACAATTGGTACAAATTTATAGCTATGTTATAGCGGGGATAGCTATAAAATGAATGATACTTAATAAAAATATACACTTCTAAAAGCTTTTATTACGAGATTTGCCAAAAAAAAAAAGGTTTTCGGTATCGAAACTTATCGATTTCTTCAAAGCGGAGCAGGATATGGATTATCGAAAATAAGCTACTTCTTTTTGCTTTTCAGAAGAACCAACAACAACAAGTAAGAGGTTCTAGTCGGGAGCTTCCAACTAGGGGATACGCTGAACCCACTTCTTCCAACACCAAATGCAGATATATATACTATTCTAGACGCTACAAGTCAAGTTTGGTGACTCTAGCTCTTATTATTTACCAAAACTGCTCAAAAAACAGGATTTCGATATAGATTTTAACGATTACTTGGAAACGGGGCAAGTTATCGAATTTTGGAAACAAACTCGATTTGCGCGGTCACTTGGAGGACCTACAGCTAATTTCAAGCCCCTAGCTCTTATAGGCTCTGAGGATTTTGCTTGCAAACATACACGGACGGACAGAAAGACGGACGGATAGACGGACATGGCTAGATCGACTCGGCTGTTGATGCTGGCTATATATATACTCTATGGGGTCGGAGATGCGTGGTTCTGCCTGTTACATAAATTTGTAAAAATAAACTATACCCCTTTTACCCATTTGTAATGTGTTTAGGGTATAAAAATATAAAAGAATGAAATGCCAGGCTTACTTGTGTGTTAATGCATTGTTGTGGATGCCCACCCAGAACTTAGGAAAGTAGTTGAAATGCAACGGTGTTGACTCTATGGCCACCAGGCAGTGAAGCTTGACCAGGGTGTCGTTAAGGGTGCCTGTATTGACGCACATGCGCAGCATGACGTCGATAAAGTCATGATACGGCCTGTAAAAGGCATCCACTTGGGCATCGTACTCGATATCAAGGCCACGTGGCGTCAGCTCCGACGAAGCAATGCACATTTGCACCATCGGCCTTGGCGGTCGAGGTGAATTTTTGGCACCTAACGGCCAGGGCGTCTGCTTTGATCCGCGACGCGGAAAATAAGGTCCTAACGGGCCTATTGCATTTGGTGCATTGGCCACGGACAAATGACAGTTAATCAGAATGGGCGCCAGAATGATGGTGGCCTCCAGGCTTGTGTTGCGCACTAGCTCCTTAAGCACCTCGAGGGCCAAACGACTAATCTCCGGCGAGTTAAATGTGTTAAGTAGCGTAGCTAGTCGCTTGATAGCATCAGGCAGCGCCTTTGCCAGCGCCGAGTGCTGATGCTGTTGGCGCAGAAAATGCTGTTGCTGCAACTGCATTTGCTGTAATTGCAAATGTTGCTGCATTTGCTGCTGTAGCTGCTTCTCTTTTTGCTGGGGCGTCTGTGGGGCTTGAGTACACTGCGTCTGCTGTTGTTTTTGCAACATCTGTTGCTGCTGCAGTTGCATTTGCTGTTCCAACTGCTGTTGTTGTTGCTTTTTTTGCGCAGGGTTATCTGTACGCATACGCAGCGTCGCCAGCAGAAGCACCATTTCTCCAAGAAGATCCAATAGATCCCCAGCCACATGGCAGGCAGTGGCCTCGTGGTGCATGGAATGTAGCGTGTGCAACGCCTCAAAGCACATCTCAATGCCTCCGTTGAAAATGACCAGCATGCGGTCATCGTCATTGTCCACTGCGTTTGGAAAATCAAAAAACAAAAATGATGAGTGAGTTTAAAACATATTACATTTTGTGGATTTAACTATTTAGCATTAATATAGTTTTATAATCGGACGTGCCCAACTTATGTGTTTGGAGGGCTTTAATACGGCATCTAAATGTATGTACAGCTTTAAAGTGTGACCTTTTTAACTTTGGGGAGATCGGAAGAGGTATAAACAAAATAAAACTGAAAGTTCTAAATCTTACAAATTTGATCTGCCGACTCCAGCTCAGAATTTCCGAGTTTTGCATACAAGGCTTTGTTTCAAAATCGATGCATGTTGAAACTTAATGGCTAAACCAATCAGTTCGATAAAGAATATATACAGTGAATTTTTTTCTAATTAAGTTTTGCGATTTTTTCATGAATTTAATTTTAAAAGGACTCTAGCTATTATTATTTACCAAAATTGCTCAAAAAACAAACATATCGATATCGATTTTTATCGATTGCTTGGAAACGGAGTAAGTTATCGATTATCGGAAACAAACTCGATCTGCGTCGGCACTTGGAGGACATACAGCTAATTTCAAGTCTCTAGCTCTTATAGGTTCTGAGATCCTTGCGTTCATACATACGGACGGACGGACGGACGGGCAGACAGACGGACACGGCTAGATCGACTCGGCTGTTGATGCTGATCAAGAACATATATCTTTATGGGGTCGGAGATGCTTCCTTCTGCCTGTAACATACATTTGCATTTTGCATAACAACATTTTACCCCTTTCACCCATTTTTAATGGGTTCAGGGTATAAAAATCAACCCCGCCACCTGTAACGCTTACTGGGGATGATGATGATGATATATCACACATTCACAAACGGTTGTGGTTGTGTCTTGATAGATAATTGTTTATACTCTATCGCAAGGAGATGCCTTTTGCCTGTTGCATACCCTACATCTTTCTTTAAACCAACTTTCATTGGGTAAAAAAATTAAAATTAAAATAAAATAGACTGGTTATCTTAGAAATCTAGCTGGAAAAGGCATATTCGATTTTTTTAATTAAAAAAACTATACCCATTACTATCGACTGTTAATTAAATCTTACCGAGTATTTTCAGAGCGCTAATCAGGGTAGACCAGGACACTCGTGCATCCAGACTGCTTGTGTAAGATACAATGACGGAGCGTCTAAAAGCTATGACATCCAGTTTCTCCTGTTCGCTGGCATCCAGATGGCGAGTAGCAAAAAGCGCCATTAGTTTAAATAGCTCATCTACTGCGGCAGCATATTGTGTGGGATGTGGCGTTATATTTTTAAAGGCCCATTGTAGATTTTGATGCTGCGCCAACTGTCGGGTGAGTGTCCGGCTTTGCTCGCAGCATAATCGCAACAGTCCATAGTAGGCCGGCAGCATGGACCGATTGTATGTTACAATCTCTGAGTCGTCGTGATCGGCACTGCATGGGAATATTAGATTGTTAAAGCGAAACCGTGCCCACTACGAATGTCTTACAGTATATAGTTAAATGCAATGTTGCGCGTTATCTCTGGACAGTTGGCCACCAGGGCCGCATTTTCCGGGCAGTCAACAAGCGAGTGATGCCAGAAGGTGAGCAAGGCATGTTTGTTGTGATGCGCCGGCACACTGGGCTCAGAGAGGCGCGGGTGAAAAAGCTCCCATAGGGAGCGCATAAATGAACCTATCTGTTGGCGAAAGAAACAAATTTAGCTGCGATCGGAGCAGAGATGTGCAGAAAGCTGTGTGCATGTGTGTTGCCAAACTTGCCATTAGTTTTTCAGTCTTAGAAACCATACAGTAGCTGAGTAGATTAAAATAGGCTGTCAGCTTGGTAGTACCATGTGCCCCAATATCTGCATAAGCGCGTGCTGGACGCAGCAGCCGCAGCAGCAACGTTATCACTTGATGCAGCACCACCTGGGCATCGCTGTTGATGTCCCTGCAAGGGTATGGAAAAACAGAAGTTTATGATGCGGCTTATTAGTAAAGCTGCAACATTTACCGATAACTGTGCGGATTAAGAGCCAACAACTTATGTTGCGAGTGAGCGCGGAAGTTGGCACGAAACGGCTGGGAGGGCACCAGCGCCACCAGCAGGCAGGCAGCGGCTACAACATGAATAAAAACTAAAATATAGCGCCCAAACATGTACTGGTTAGCCATTTCGTACCATTTCTTACGCGCGTATTATCATGCGCAAGTAAAAATTGTTCCAGCCATTGCTCAGCGGACTGCAGAATCCAGGCATGCGCTATTTTATTCTTGGTGGCCTGTAGCGACAGCCAGTCAAGCACAGACTGTGGACAGTACTCTGCCGCATCCCACATGCGTGGCAACACCAGCTGCGTAAAACAGGGCAGGCCAACTGGACCGCCCTGCGTCTCGGTGAGCAGTGTCAGCAACTTGAAGAATGGTGCACAGAGCTCAGTGTGTTTGGTGACCGATGCGAAGAGCATACTGATGATTTGTGTAGCCAAACGATCGTCCCAGCGGCAGAGCGCGTGGATTAAATGCTTTGTCTGGTGCGGATTTATGCCATCCTTTATTTGTTGATACAAAAATGGAAATCCCTACGAAATATTTGTGAAATAAATATATATAACACATAAGCAATGAACAAAGCAAAACAATTGGTAATAGGATTAGACATTGGATTGGTTTGTTGGTGGATTTATGGATTGATAATTGATGGTTAGACGATGTAGTGGTGCTTGGATGTTTGATTAGATGGAATATATAACGCTTTCGAGCTTTTTCAGTATCACCTTTCCACCGGCAATGGCATTGAAGTCTTTGGGCGATAAACGCAATCGAAAATCAGCGCCTCTCGAACGCTCGACAAGACTAGCACATAGTGCAATCATTTTGTCTAGCGATGCTGGACGCATTTTTTCTACTGAGAGCGCCTCATCTGAAGAGTTGTCCTCATTGTCTGAACTGATGTCAATCTGCAATATAAATAAGAAATTAAAGTAGAAGCTCCAACATTGCTTCTTGCCAACTAACACTATCTGTTTGCTTATGGCCCAGGTAAAAGTCTACCAGGCTCTTGAGAACGCCGATGCGTAACAAAAACATGGCTTCTTCATCGCCCATGCGCGAGAACTCACACAGCAGGCTAAAGTACTCGGATAGATGGCGCAGATGAGAGCGCGCTCCATGTTCCAGCAGTGAAATTAGCGAGCTAATGAAGCGTGTAACACATGATGCTTGACCAATCAGCTCCCTGTCGTTTTCGTCTGTATCCACACCCAGATATAGATCAGCATGCGACGCGCTACAAGCAATAATAAGCATTTTCATCTGAAGTTGAATTTTGATCAAAATGCTCAGTAAGGAACTTACCGCAGCCGCTGTATAACATGAACTACCAAACGCTGAAACATTTGACGCACCATTTGATTTGGGCATTGAATTAGGACCTGCACAGGCCAAAAAGGTTCAACCGACATGTGCGATAGGAACCATTCGCAAGCCTCTTCACTAGCGTTAAATTGCTTTGTAAGCAGCTCTACCCAAGGAACCATGGTGGGCTGCAGAATGAAAATAATGTCACAATGATTTTGGGCTTTGCATTTGTTAATCCTATATAATGACATTTGTCTAAAGTAACACATTAATTGAGATTTTCTTTTTAGAAAATTACAGCTCACATTTAAGCGAAAGAAAATTAAACCGGTTAAAACAGTAAATTCAAGTGACAAAATTAAGTAATTTAAAATACATAAAATTTATAAAAAAAAAAGACAATGCCCCCTGTAAATCGCTTTAGCTGTTCTTTGTAAATATGTTACTGTTTTAATAAAATTTATTAATATCAATGCATTATGTGAAGGGCAAGGGTCTTACATTAGTCAAATGTCGAGAGGCTGAGATAAATTTTTAATGCTTACCTTCTCCTTGGCATGTATGAATGTTTCAATAAAAAATGACACAGACAACTTAGCGGCCATGCAAGTGACGTCCGTCTCCGAGATTAACGTCTGTGGTATGTGACCGCAAATCTGCCACATGAAGCTAAAACAGAAGGCTTAAAACAACTGTCTGCTGTTGAAAGTATTTTTGTACCCACTTGAAGTAGGTGTGCTCGAAGATATTTCGATCTTGCAAGAACTGTCGGTTATCCTGCCAAATCCAATCTTCTAGCTCCTTGCTCAGCAATGGACGAAACTGTTGTAGCTTATTAGACACTTTTGATTCCACGACGAGGGCCGCCTTTGAGGTTGACGCCTGCGTTTCTTTGCTATTCGACTTTAAATTATCACAATTGGCTGCAATTGCATCCTTTCCTCTCCCTCCCTTTTTTAGAGTCTCGTCTTGCTCTTCGGTTTGTTCATCCTCCTGCAAATTTTCAATATCGTTCTTTATAGGAGCCACTTGCTCTGCCTCTGCTTTAACTGATTCCGCAATGTCCGCTGTCGTCAGATCATTTTTATTTATGTTGACCTTATTCACTTTGGACGGCTCGTCCGTTTCTGTCTTATCCTCATTAGTGGGACTGGGCGTTGGAGTGGCCAGTAGTTCCGAGTGCCGCCGCTGCAGATGCTCTGGTAAGCGACGTTCATAGAATAGCATATACGCTGAGTTTGTCTTTTCGAAGCTAAAGTCCAAATACTTTTCAGTCACAGAGTCGTAGGTCTTGCTCTATAAAATAAAAACAATTAACATTGAAATAGGGACTTTTAATAAATATCTGGTTAAATATTTAGCGCGAGTGCTTACCGTCATTTCGCCGCCAAAGCACTCGGCCGCTATTTGCGAGGGATCGAAAGGCTTGACCTCAGCATCATTAAACAGGAACCAACGCTCGTGCGGGTGGTAGTTGCTTTTTGTGCGCTCCTTAATAAAGCTATAATAATGCCCACCGTCCGCTGTTCCTGTGTGCACTGTAACGCCAACCAATTCGTACCTGTAATCAACAAGTGTTTCAAAATATACTTATTGATAATACCCAATAAAGCCACTTACTCATAGCACTCCTCGATGTCTGCGTCTAGTGTGGCTTCAGCCTTTTCATTCTCAGCCCCCTCATCATTATCATTTTGTTGAAGTTCACGTTTGCGCTTCTCGCGGTCCTCCTTGTATTGCTGCGGCATCAGCGTCTTTTCTACGTAGTGACACATGTTGAGTCGCAATGGAAACGAAAAGTGCGTGTTGACCTTCTCCTTCAGCATGGTCACCATATTGAATGTGTACCGCATGGTGTTAAAGCACAGGATCTGAGGCAGTTTCTTGAAGCAGGCACGCTTTTCAGCTCGCACCTTTTTGCCACACTGTGAGCATGTGTACATGTTGTCCCCTTCAAGCGTATCTTTGACAGTCACCTCATCGAGCGACTCTTGCAAATTTCGCATGTCCGCCACTTGGCACCGGACTGTATAAAACTCCTCAGCAGTGCGTGAGACATGACCGCAGTCCAGAGAAACGACATTGTTGCTTAATGTGCCGCAAAACAAACGCTTAACCAAATGCTTAAGATCTGGCGTCATTTCCTCTAGCTTAGATACCAGATCAATGAAAAACTCAGCCATATCCTTCTGTTCGCCCGTATTGAGGGGCTGATGATCCATCTGATACACGCGACAGAAGCTGCGCGGATTATAAGCTTTGCGCTCCGACTCCAGCAGATATGCGAACATGCGCTGCAGTTCCAGCAGCGTCGGCGCATGTTTTTGGGTGCCAGCTGGCGGCAGTCGCAAAATAGCTGCTCGGGCCTGTGGCATCATGTATAGATGCTGTATGCAGGAGGCCATGTAACAGGTAGCTCCCAAATTCGTGAGGCCCACATAGCCACACTCGGCACGTCCCTCGTCACGTGGCCAATAGTCCCAAGGATATGGCTGTTTCGGGCCAGACCTGTGCTGCGCCAACAGCCGAGCGTGCAGATAGCTATAATTGGTGGCACAGCCGCGGCACAGCTCCACCAGCAGATCATAGGCAGCTGCACGGGAAGTGGCTGATTTGCATTTGGGTTTCTGGCGATTGGCTGGAGAGGGCATTTCGAACAGGAACTCGATTAGCTGCTCAATGAAGCTCAATGCCTTGGGCCTGTATTTGTAGCTAGTGTCGTACTTAATAAGATTGGACATGAGATTGAGTAAGCCCACTAATCCATCATCCTGATAGCCATGGCGCAGTTCGTGGTAGTCGCGGCTGAGAATGCTCTCCGAAACGCTCTCGCATAGCAACTCAATATCGATACGCTCCTCGGCTACCATTTCGGGCGTCAAAGTGTCAACAAGGCGCGCTAGTAGCCAAAAATAATCTCGACAAGCTGGTCCATATGGCTCCTTGCCCTCTTCAGAAAGCAAGAACTGGGTGTGCTGCACTGAAGAACTCATTTGCTCGGCACGCGGCAGCAATGCAATAAGCTTGTGCAGCAGAGGAGCCAACAGCAGGCGGTAACTTTGCGCATTGCCCAAACAGATCCGATAGAGACCGGCGCAAATTTCGCGTCGCACCGCCGGCTCCGGGTCTTCCAGTATGAACTTCTGCAGCCAATTACATTGTTCCGGCTGAGACCAGAGTAAGCTACGCGCCTCTGCTGAGGCATGCACGAAACTCACCAGAATGTTCATAGTAAACTGAACTAGCTGTGCACGTCCCCAGAAACCAGTCCGCAGTTGATGAAACTGATATGGGAATACCAGTGAAGTGGCACCGGCTGACAAATGTTGATG
The DNA here is from genome assembly GCA_035045725.1 of Drosophila ezoana. NCBI lineage: Eukaryota > Metazoa > Arthropoda > Insecta > Diptera > Drosophilidae > Drosophila > Drosophila ezoana. The sequence continues at coordinate 1,817,198 of JAWNOU010000127.1, forward strand.
GACTTCATCGTTAAGTATGCTGGACAGACGCTGTAGACACTGGGGCACTTCCATTAGCTGCAGCATGAACGCGTGTGGTCGCGACATCAGCACGTGCACATCCTGTGTCTGTAGCTCCTCGAAGCCCAACAACCAAAGGATACGCAATAGGCTGGCCAAGCAATCATGACGCCATTCGTTTAGCGCAAGCTCTTTGGCATGCGCGCTCTGCTGCAGCTGCCCGGCACTAAAGATCTCGTACAAATGCTGCAGCCCGCCGCACTTGATAAATGCTTCGCTCCACTTGCTACTCTCGCCAAGCAGCGCATTGCGCCCTGGTGTTGCTGGTAATGAGGATGCTGGCGAAGGTGACGGCGGTGTGGCACAGCCCAATGGACGGTCCTGGTCAAGGCCATCGATCTTTTTCTGTCGTTTACTGTGCTGTTTCGGCTGGTTTTCCTTGTCGCCGCCGACCAACTCGCTAATATCTGCGTCACTGCCAGAACGTGGCGCTGAAGTCACAGTGGTCTCCAGATCGCCGCCCACCTGCTCTTTGCTGCAGTCACTGCTGCTGCTGCTGCGTTTCGGCTCCGCCGGCTGCTCGTTGCTGTTATGCCGTCTGTTTGCACTCTTTTTGATGCGAGGCTGCTCACTAGTAGCCAGATTGCCATTAGTGCCAACCCCACCTGGACCAACGGAAGCGCCAGTTTGACGCGGGCCGCTACTCAACGCCAGGCTTTCGACGATGTGCAAAGAGTACATGAACTTTTGAAGATTGCTAGGATCAAGCAGCTCGTTAAACTTTTGCTTTATTTGTTTGCGCTTGTTGGCCAGCTTCTCCTGATCATCCAGTTGCTGCAGTTCATTGAGATCGTTAACCAGATTCTTAAAAGCATCTAGTATATGCGGATTGGTGGGCAACATGGCCAAAATATCCCACACACGGCGCGACAACAGCTGCGCCTTTGTATGATGCTGCAGATGCACCGTTGAAGATTGCGGCTTCATGTCTCCTAGCGTTTGCATCAAACAGAACAGTTTCTCAAAGTACTTGGGCTGTAGAAGGAGTACTGTGGGCAGGCACTCCTTGGGTGGTGGCGGTAACATTGATGGATGCTCTACGTTCGTTTCCTTACGCCGAGCACCGCGTCCACCCAATGAAACATACACAATCTGGTTGTCTTTGAAACCAGCGTCACCCAGACTGCGTTCGTCATAATCCGATGTAAGCTCCTGGCCCTGTGTAATAATCCTCAGAGGACCATCGCTTAACAGCAGGCCCAAAACGGGCGCCGCGATGCCCGACTGCAGGCTCTCCCACCACTTAGAGACCTCAGCTTTAAGATCAGCGATGAGATCGCAAGCATGCATATGCAGCAGACTTTTTTCTGATAAGCCCGCCTGCTGTAGCACAATCCGCAGTGGTGGGCCGGCACCCTCGTTTTTCAAATTGCTGTGCGAGCCAATCCCTTTGCCCTCGATGGCCCAGCGGCGCAAATGAAAAGCATACCGTCGCCTGAATGTGTCCAGATGAGTGTTAAGCAACAACAACCCACGCTGCACTCGCATCAAAGCGTTCTCGTCCTCAATGCTACGGAAAAAAATAAATAGTACAATTAAACAGGTTTTAATTAACATACATACTAAAAAGAAAAAAGAAAATTATTATAGAAAGTACGCTGTTGTTGACCACTAACCAAACAGCATATGGTTAGTGACATATGCACAGCATATGCTGTTTGGTTAGTGAGTTGACTGAGCTTGCTATACAATCCCCTGTACCCGCAGACTATATAATAGTTTGGCTTGTAGAATCACGCTTTGACAAATTCTTCAAATCATTAAAGCCCAAATTGAATTCCAAATGATTGTGCAGGTACTAAATGATGTACTTTTTTGTTTACGATCCAATCGTCCTAAAAGTTATTTTCAAAGATCTTTGTTTAAATTCATTTGATACTTTTAAAAAATCCAACTCTATTGAAAGAGGGTAAAGATTGTATGTGCTAAAGACTGTGCTCAATTTCAAAACCTCCACTCTGTTAAAGAATAAACGTTTTTATACCCTGAACCCATTAAAAACCCATCCGTCCGTCTGTCCGTTTGTCGGTATGTATGAACGCAAGGACCTCAGAGCCAAAGCTAGAGACCTGAATTTTAGCTGTAGGTCCTCCTAGGGCCTGCGCAGATCGAGTTTGTTTCCGATAATCGATAACTTACTTCGTTTCCAAGCAATCGACAAAAATCGATATCGACATCCTGTTTTTTTTTTTTTTTTGTTTTTTATAGCAATTTTGGTAAATATTAAGAGCTACTGTCACCAAACTTGATATGTTACTTCTAGAATATTATATATATATCGAGTATCTTTCATTTTATACCTATCGCCACCTCCCCGCTAGCACCGCAGAGCTATAAATCAAGCTAATAACCCAACTTATATTGCCAACCAATCTAAGCCACAATTTTAATGCAATTGACTTTTTGAGAATACACAAATATTCTATGTTACAATAATATATACTATAGAAAATTTCATTAAGATCGGTTCAGAGAAAAAAAAAGTTATATGTAACTGCGCAATTGGATGGCACAGCTAGCGAAAACATCAAGTGTACACACATACATTCTTGCGCGTCTGCTTCGTTTCTTCATTCTTCATTCATTCTAACAGCATTGTAATTGCGATAATTTTTTCTGTAATGCTATTTTAGTTCGATTTTTTTCTCAATAATACATAAATATTGGTGTGGCTGTTGAGTAGAGGCATAGAAAGTGTTGCGGTCTGTCGCGAGTTCGAGCCCTACCGGGGAAACTATTTTTTTTTTTGCTGGTTTGTCTGTTGGTGTAGAGTCGTCAGCAAGTAATACGGTCAGTTGCGAGTTCGAACCCTGCCAAGGGAACTTTTTTTTTTAATTTATCTTTATTACTTCAAACGAGCGTGTTGCGCGAACTGCATTTGGTGTTGGAATAAGAGGGTTCGGGGTATTCCCTAGTCGGGAGCTCCCAACTAGAACCTCTTACTTGTTTTAGTTCATCCCATGGAAGTAAGCTAGGCCAAAAAATTAAGTTGCACCATATTTGTTATACACTGAACGTTTATGTCCAAAAATTTTAAAAAGACATGAATGTGGAATTATGAAGGTTACTCTGCACAGGGTTCAGGGAATCTACTAGTATATATACTAGCCACACCGTCTGTCCCTCTGACTGTTTCTATGCGAACTAGTCTCGCAGCTGTAAAGCTTTATCGTCTTGATACTTCGCATACATAGGTCCATCTTTATGTTGAAGGCAGTACATATGTCGGAACCGACTGGATTAGATTACTTTATTATATAGCTGCCATAGAAACGATCGGTCCAAGAGTAGGATTTTATGTGAACAACTTTTTTGTTTATTAAGATATCTTACCCAAATTCGGCATTTATAAGTTTTAATATACCACTAAATGTATGCAAAATCTTGTCAATATTGGACCAATTATATAACTGCCATAGAAACGATCGGACGAAAAGTTGGTTCTGATATACGAACGTTTTCTTATATTAAGATAGTTTGACCAAATTATGATCCTCATATATTTGCAAAATCCTATTAACATCGGACCACTATATCCTATAGCTGTTATAGGGAAGATCCGCGGAATAGTAGGATCTTTAATGGCAAAATAATATATTTTCAAAGATTTCTCGACAAACTTGTCATTTTCGAGCTGCACTATTCTCACGTATCTGCAAAAGGAAAATGTCTACAAGGGAATTAAATTTTCTCAATTTATTTTGTGAGTATTTGTTATTTCTAAAGTTTTAAACACGCTGAAAACGTCATAAGCTTTGAGAATTCATTATAATGATGTTCGCTGTTAGGCGCCTATACGGTAAAATGCACTATAGGTATATACTTGGGTTAACTTACCATTCTAGCGCCGTAGCCGCTTGTACGAGATTGTCCATGCACTGCGACACAAACTCCCTTTCCAGGCGCAACTGTTGTCCCATGTAATACATGTTGATGTATTGGATCGCTGCCAGCGAGACCTCGTTGCTTTGGGCGCGCAATGCAATCTTCCATAGGTGGTACATTCCCACGGCACTGGAGTTGGCAGTAATGGCCTCACTGTGCTTTTCATACTCGGCCATCGCGATCCGCGCGAAGCTGCACAGTTGCTGGAAAAGTCCTAGTGCCACCATAGAAAATTCTTCTGGACGCAGCTCTGGTAGTTTTTTCAAGTATAGATGCTGCAGTGCGTCGATTCCCAGCGCGTGCTGATCACCGCCCTTCGTTTGCGCCTGAAGCCACGAAAAATAACAATCTGAGCACTCGGGATCATGCGCGAGCCACTCCCAGAGCGCATCCAACTGCTCCAGCGTCAGCCGAAAGGTCTTAGGCGAGCCCACCGAAGAGAAGATAGACGAGAGAAACTGCAGCCGCACAGAAACCTGCGTCTTGTGCGAGTATAACTGAAGGCCGAGTTGTTGCTGTTGCTGCTCGCCATTTTGGTTGATTAACAGCTCTGCATGCCTCCTGGCATAGTGGCGAATGTTATTGAAGAAGGACTGCATCATGCGATGATTTCGCTCTGCCCACAATGTCATTGTATGTGTGTCCGATGGTCGGAACTGCTGAAATGACGCAAAAAGCTTTGGCAACAGTCGCAAGCTGACGATCACACTTCGATTGTTGGCCACGTTATAGAGACAGCCCTCAATGAATTTTGTACGCAGTTGACGGTCCATGCTAAAGCATAGAAGCGTTGCTAGTGCCTTCTCAGCCTCTAAGGCTAAAGATTCGCCAAGTTGACCCTATGAAAAGACGAAAAACCAATTAGAGCACGAAGCAGGCAATGAATATAATTATTGCTTTATGTAATAATGTTGGTCAGCAACCTTAACTAACGCAAATCTCCTTTCTTACTTTTTACTTAAGATCTAATTTGAAGATTATCATTAATATTCAATAGTCTTTTTCTGATGTTAACGATATACATAAAGATACACTTAAACATTGCAATTCCTTAGTTATTATTATTATAATTATTATTAATTTTGTCAATATATGTGTTACGCAAAGAAGAAAACCCCATAAGGTACATATATTATTGATCAGTAGCAACATTCAAGTCTATGTGGACAAGTCCGTTGTCGAAAATTCAATTTTTTTAATAAGATTTTTAGCCCTTCTATCTTCATTTTGAAACGTTTGGAAAAGCTATCAGACACGTTTTTAAATAGATTATATTTCGATCTTTAGAAGCGGTGTCGCTATGCATTGATTGCACTTACAATTTTGTCGTCCTGAAGCAGATCCCAGAGTAGCGTATTGCCCGGTTGGCAGACATCGTTTAGCTTAAAGGAAGGCTGGTTGTTGTTTGATGCTGCATTGTTAGCCCTGGGCGAGTGCTGCTGCTTGTTGCCCACGTCTACCAGATCCACATCTGAGTCGGACTTGGACTTAACAGCGGCCGCAGCAGCTACAGCGGCAGCTGCATTGGCCTGTTGGCGCATGGCTACCAATGACTGTTGCGCATTTCCTGTGGCAACAGCGGCCGCCGCAACTGCAGCAGCAGCGACGGCTACATTTGTTTCACCAGACTTTTGCATAGCCATTGCTGATTGAGCGGCCATCAGAGCAGCGGCGGCAGCTGCAAAAGCAGGAGCCACATCTCTACAATTCGGGCCGGTCACACGCGCTGAATGCGAATTTACAAGTTGTGCCAACTCTTCCTCACACGGTGAAACGTCCTCGTCGTCAAAGTCAGCGAGATTCTTTTCTGATTTATTGCTCATGGGTGACGAATAGCTGCCATCATTCTCTGCCCCGCTCAGAAGTTCACTGATATTCGTCTCGGCAATAGCGCGTATATATGGACCTTCGCCGTGCAAATGCTTAAGTACGGCAGCGGGCACCAGTTGATGGCCGGCACTATCACTGCATTCATCACTGTCGGCGAGAAGTTCGCCGTCGCCATCAGCATCGACATCATCACTGCTGGGCACATCTTCAGCACCGTCCCATATTTCGACCAACTCATGCGGTAGAAGCGGCTGCTGTTGCTTGTTGCTAGTTTTCGGACGGCGTCGCTTGTTGCTCGTCTTTTTGCGATGTAGCTGAAGCTCCAAAGCAGCTCGTGACTGTAGTTCCTCTTCACTGCTGGTGTTGTCGATGATGTTGACAATGCGATGGTTTCTGCCGAAAGAATGACACATTTAAACAAATAAACTGCATTGGATATTTATTGACTTACTTAATGTCCACCTTGGCTATGTCATCGCCGCTCATTTGCTTGGCCTTCTCAGTGGTGGGATCGCATATATGACGTCTGTGTCTTGCTTGTTTACAAGGTGTTACGCCATCGACAGGGCTTTTGTGGCCACCACCACCGCCACTAGCGATGCTGCTATCATCAGCGCCAACATGATCATCCTCAGTGTTGCTGCCTTCAATGCTTCCGCTGTCCGAGCTGGAGGCTGTCACATTGGAACCAAGCAAATGGTCTTGCATTAAATTCATTTGACTGCGCGTACAATCGCGCGTCCAAATCAACTTGGTCAAAGCGGATGCAATGTAAATACTTTGCTCGGTGTGCTCCTTTGGATCCATACGGCATAGCAGCGAATACAGATGCATGGCCGGACGTGGTGCCAGATTCTTAACCAGCGCCGGCAATATATCAAATATAGTTTTGGAGCAGTGCTTCAGCTGCGTCGCCTGCCAGATGAGTTTGATGTCCTCCTCGGATATCTGATTCTCAACGGCCAAGAAGTTAAGAAGTACATGGGCTTGCTTTACAATCTCAACGTGCAGATTCGGACCAAACAGATGCTGAACAATTTGATTCTCTGTTAGCCAGTTGGCTATGCGCTGGCCAAAAAGCTCCACCTCATTGACAGTTTCAGTGGTACAAATCTCGTTGAACAGATTTATGTGAGCATTAATCTGGGCCATGCCTAAAATAAATTTGCTGGCAATTATAGTGGCGAGCATATAATAATGCTTAATGTTATGTTTATCAAATGCCACTAAACTCGCAAATTACTAACATTACTGTACAGAAAACTCATAAAATCATTTAAAGGACACTTACATATAGAAGAGGGTAATCGATTCTTTTTTTGGTAACAATATTATTTATGTGTGTCTGGAGCTGTTATCACCTTGGAGTTCAAATCAAAATGATCATCGTTCTAAGGAGCTATGCTTTGCACTTTTTTTATATTAAATTGGTCTACAGAATATACATACATTATATTTCGAGTATACTTTCCCCATATTAAGGATTTAAATTTTGAGCATATTATATAACTAAGAATTAAAATTATCTTAAGATACTCCTCTGCATATACTAAGATTTGGATTACTTTATGCAATCGGTGTTTAACTATTTCAACAACGAGCCGAATATTAGCTTCTTTTAAATTTTTCTTTTTTGGGACCCGCCTCAAAAACTTGATTAAACACTTACCCGCCAAACGCATCGTCAGTGTAGTTGATGTAAAGTACTTAAAGGCCAGAGCTAGGCCTTCGGTATCAAAGTTGACGGCCACGTCCAACGGATCACGCATGGAGGACCACACAAAGTCAGCCATGGCACGCGTTGCCGCCGAGCGAAGATTTTGATCAGAGAGCTTGCACATGTATTGCAGAATGCGGCTGCGCAGTGGCACGAACAGTTGTGTGTTGCAGTGATAGTTGAGCCACAGCTTCACATTGGACACTGTGGCAGTCATGGAGTGAGCTGTGGATACGGGCAAGTCCGGGTGTTCAAAGCACAGCGACATGGCGCCAAAGCCTCCAGAATTGCAAAACAGGCTCACGTTACGCAGCAGGTAAATGGGAAGATCGTTGTCGTGCAGATCACAGATTAGAGCCAGGTGGTGCGCTTCCTCCGCTTGCAGATCGTCCAGACGTGAGTGCATGCCGTGCTTATGGGCAATGTACAGCGGAAAGTTAAGCAGAAATACCTTGGATACGAGTACTAGCAATTTCTCCACCTCAGGCAGTATCCATGGCTCTTCCGTGTATTGTGGATGTGCCTTATTGCTGGTTGGTGGGACTTGAAGTGGCGGTGGTGATGGCGGTTTCTTGGGTGGACCTGGACCATCACCGGAGGCCCTTTTCTCCACATCACCGCTGGCCTCAGGAAGGGTTGATTTACTGCCGTCACCAGGGGATGGTGGCGAACACGACGACGACGACGTTGACTCCTTGTGCTTGCTGTTGCTGTCATTGTCATTGTTGTTGTGCGAGTCCTTGTCGGGCTTTTCGGGTGTGGGTTTTCTCTGCGCCTGTGCGACAACTTGCGCAGCACTAGCCGTTAGCCGTTTGTAACTGTCGATTAGATGATCAATGTGCTTCAAGTGTTGCACCGTAAGACAAATGAGCGATTGCACCACTAGATTAAAGCGATCATAGTTCTTGTTATCCCGGTACAAACACATGCATTGACGCTGTGGCCACGATTGGATATAATTGAAAGTCGTCTCAATTTCACTCTTGAGCAGCAGCTGAAACTTAAGCTCCGAACTGGCCACGCGAACCTCATCTGAAAAGTAAAGTATATGTTCGTGAAGGGGAAGGGGAAGAGTGGGGGCAAGTTTAGACAGTTGTCACTGTATAAATGCCGACACATTACATGCATATATTTTCGCTACTTACACAGCTCCAATAAATTTTGGAAATCGGCGCAAACCTCGCACATTGCTCTTGTGTGGCTCCACCGAAAGCCGTGGCTGCTGCTGTTTCTACTTCTTAAGATCCGTTTGCTTTGCCGTTGCCGTCGCCTCCTTCGCCTCCACCAGCGTTCGCCGTTGTCGCAAAGTGCAATTTGTTGGTGGGCTTTTAGTCGATCTCTTTAGTCCTTTGTAGCGTCCATGCAATTCCATTTATATTGCGCACTCAATGACACTCACTCTCATGCACACAACACGCACTTGTCTAACATTGCATCCAAAAGTACTCTTAAATTCTAGTAAATTTTTATGAATTGATATATTTTCTAGATATATTTTCTGTCGATAAGAAACATCGCTACTAGACGAGCGATAGAAAACCATAGTGTGTGGTGGCCGACCGATGGTTTTGCAAATACAACCCTGTATGTGTGTGTGTGGCATGCGATGTATACAATATACCAAAACAACTTCTACAAAATCGTAGCAGCTTTGATAATTTAATCTGGTGACGACATTGTCCCCCTAGAAAATCATAATTAATTTAATTCATATTCAGAAAAAAATATGAATAATGTTAACCAACAGTTGTTCTCTTGTGACTCTGTAGCGCATACAGTCAACGGCTGTTAAATTCAATTTAAGAATCATCCCGACGATCTTTAAAACGAAACCCTTTTTTCCTGCAAAAACTTTCACCGCTGTTAAAAAATTAACTTTAAATACAAACAAATCAAAGTCATACTTTTGACAAGCTGACAAAATAAATGTCTGGTTTACCTGAACAAATAAGTGCGCGCTGTAAATAACATTACACCCAGGGTTGGGTGCCCACACTTTGTTTGTCACTTTGTTCCCTCGAGGAATTTCGATAAATCGCCGTCGCTTAGCAATTTATTCCCGAAGCGGCATTTATTTGTTTACATACTTTGTGAATAAAACTGCAACAAGAATTTACAACTTATAATGGACGAGTGCATAATGGAGACCAGCTCACCTACTGAGGCGAACCCAGAGCTCAACTTTAATATGGAGGATGAGAAAATGCAGTTGCAAGAGCATCGTAGCTCAGTTAGTGGAGTTGCTGGTGGGGAAAGCGGCGGGGACAGGCAGGCTACAGCCGGCGTCTGTTATTGGTAGGCACATGTTCAAGACATTTTGTTTGATAAGTACACTCATATTTTTTTACTTTCTGCATATCTAGTGGCAAGGAACGCAACCTTAACGCGATTGAATTACTGTGTGCGACATGCTCGCGATGGATTCATGAGTCCTGCATTACTTACCAGTTGGGCAAGGGGAAGCTGTTGCCGTTTATCACAAATTATATATTTGTGTGCAAAAATTGTTCTGCCACGGGCCTGGAAAGCTTTCGCAAAAGCCAAGCTAGTAAGTATAGCAAAAAACAATCGCATTGACAATTTTTACTCTCTGTAACTACTTAATAGCAATATCTCAGATGTGCCAATGTGCCATTGCCAACATGCAGCAGGCGGCGCTTCGCGAAGGCAAGAATCAAATACAGTTTAGCAAAGACAAGGAGATTATACCCTATATTGAACAATTCTGGGAAGCCATGACAACGATGCCGCGTCGTCTGACGCAGTCTTGGTACTCTACCGTGCAGCGTTCCCTTGTCAAAGATGTTAATACATTGTTTGTCTACGAAGATCATGTTGAACAGGGTGCCATGTATGGACTTTTTCATCAGGATTTACGTTTAATAAAACCAAACTACGAGATTATGAGCAAAACTGGCGCCCTGCGTCTTACCGAGGATGGTTATATGCAAGGTGAGATGCTATTATCGAAACAAAGCATAGTCTCTTTTCGTCTTTGACGATCTTTCTTTTCTTCCTGTTGAGCTGTTGTTCAATAAATTAATTTTTTTTGAGTCATAAAGCGAAACCTAAAGAGAGTCTATGATTCGGTGTTTTTAGAATATGCTTAGCACTCATTTTTGTTTTGCCGACTATTCGTTACAGCTGAGCGTGCACAGTGGGGCTAGTGCTGCAAATGCTGACGCGAATTAGGCTAATACAATGGCAATTGTCTTTATCGCGTTCTGCTTTGCATGCCCTTCCAAACAAAATATCTTTTTTCACTTTAATTCAGGCACGTTCGCAAAGAGAGCCGACAAATCCAAATGAAAATCGGCAAAGTGGGCAGATGGTTGCAAAGCAATTCACATTATTTATCAGTTTTGCAGTTGCACTGCAGCTCTATCTTAATTTTGTTGTTGCTATTTTACTTATAGGAATTGAAGCAACTACTACGGTTCGTAGCTGTAGCACCGTGGAACGCTCGCTCACATCGTTTGCTCGTGGTTATTTTTTCGTTCGCTCACGCCACTCACTTTTTTGGCTCTCGCCGCTTTTTGCAATTCAGACAGTTGAATCAAAAGCTGATCGTAATTACGTTTTGCGGTAGTTTCTTAGTTTTGACTTCGTGTTCTTGTCACACATCCATGAATAAGTAAACAATCAAACAAACAACAAATAAATAAACACAACTGACACACACAAAGATTGTTAGCACGGGGTGGGTGGGGCTCGTTAGCGGATACGAGCTGAACCCAATTTCATTATAATAATAAATATTTGTGTTACATATTGTTGCTTTTGGCTCGTTAGGTGTTCGTGTGTTGTCATTCGCTGGACAATTGATTTAAAAAGAGTCGTAATTAAGGTCGACACATACATATTATCCTTGCGATGACGTCAACGCTGAGCGCAGCGTCGCTTGCAAGCAGTGAAGAAGATTGTAAGTGCGGGACACCCGCAGTAACTATTTAGTCATTCACATCCCGCAGATTAAATAAACTTTGGTATTCCATGCCGCAAGTCACGTACAGCTACTTATAGCATTTTGCACATTGCAGCCACGCTCGCTAAGAATAACAGGCAGAAGCGAAAGTTTCCTGGTACTGATGCGGGCCCAACGGGCAAGAAGGGACGTCCTAGCTCTGATGTCACAGCCAATGTGAAACTTCCTCCGCACGGCTACCCCCTGGAGCATCCATTTAATAAGGATGGATATCGTTACATACTTGCCGAGCCCGATCCGCACGCGCCATTTCGCCAGGAATTCGACGAGAGCTCCGACTGGGCGGGGAAGCCCATACCTGGCTGGCTATATCGCACACTAGTACCACATGCAGTGCTACTGGCTCTGCACGATCGAGCACCACAATTAAAAATCAGCGAGGATCGACTGGCGGTGACTGGGGAGCGGGGATATTCTCAAGTGCGCGCTACACACTGTAAGTAGCTAAGCGATCAATTTAAATGGTGGTTTTATCCAAAAATTCTCCTTTGTCGTAGCTGTGAACCGTGGTTGCTGGTACTATGAGATAACCATTGAAGAGATGCCGGAGGGTGCAGCAACTCGAGTTGGCTGGGGACGAGAATATGGTAACCTACAGGCGCCGTTGGGATATGACAAATTTGGCTATTCCTGGCGCTCGCGCAAGGGCACAAAGTTTACTGAGAGCCACGGCAAGCACTACAGTGAAGCGTATGGTGAGGGAGACACGCTTGGGTTGCTTATTAACCTTCCCGAGTTGCCAACAATAGACTACCTGCCCAATACATTCAAGGACCGCGTGAGTTAAATATTGGAATTTACCGCAAAATTCCCCATTTACTTTATTCCATATTTTCCATTAGCCGCTTGTTAAATTTAAATCACATTTGTATTACGAAGATAAGGACAAAATAACGGAAACACTTAAGAATCTGCACATCCTGCAAGGCAGTCGAATCGAGTTCTTCAAGAATGGCCAGTCGCAGGGTATTGCGTTCGAGGACATTTATGGGGGCAGCTATTTTCCGGCCATTTCGATACACAAGACTGCTACTGTCAGTGTTAATTTTGGGCCAGCCTTTAAATATCCCGAGGTGTTGAGCAAGCGCAAGGCAAAAGGCGTAAGTAGGTCGACCTCTTATTGTAAACGCTGGCTTATTACTCTATACCTTCTCTAAACTAGATGAATGATCGTGTGGAAGAACTGATCACAGAACAATGTTTAGCAGATACCCTATACCTTACAGAGAACGATGGGCGCCTGCGTCTAGACAACATGAGTCTGTAATCTTGAGTTTTATTTGTTATTATAACTTCGACACGTAAGCAGATGAAGAAATACGCAAAATGCGTCTTACTAAACCATGTGTCTTGATTGAAACGTGTGGCATATGTTCTTTAAGTACACAATAGTTTGTATACGTTTTTGTAGCCGACTGTGAACAGTCTTTAGGAGTTATTATATAACAAACAATATTATGGATATGTCTACAGTGATTATGAAGATAATATGGTTGTTAAGAGATAATAAGATGGAATTCGATAAGCATACCATTAAAAGTATTTTGAAAATGATTGAAGTATATAGCAAATGTGTGTGGAAGATGGAAGTGAGCGCATACGGGCTTTAAAATATATTCTCAAATTGCATCAGCAGTTGCGCATCTCAAAAAGAATATCGCCTCCGCCGGCTCCACCCAACAATGCAAAATCTTATACATATACGCATAATTGTTACGCATAATATGTTACGGCGTTAGGAGCTTCATAAAGAGTATTTCCTAGTCGGGCACTTTCAAATAAAGCACTTGCTCATCGTTTTCAAAATTTATTGCTAGTTGTATACAACGAGATTTTGGCTATTTAAACGCTTTAAATTTTGAGGCACTGTACGGTATGTAGAAGGCACTACTGGTGGCAAACTGCGACCGTGGATGATGAATTGCTGCTGAGATAGAACGACCCGTTGAAGGCGTAGTTGCATTTGATGTGACTATGTCTAGCGGCAGGCCATTCTGGTGCGTATGCTGAACATTGTAATCTCTTCCTTTCCCGTGAGGTCTTGCGCCAAGAGTGACTTTGTTGTTGGTGTGTGCGCCACTCCCACTGGAAATGCTTTGACTAGATGTGGTGGCAGTCGTGCTGAAGTCTCTGTGACGGTTCAGTGAAGGCAACACAATTGCATGCTTGTTGTTTAGGAATCGGCTGGCAGCCATGGGCATGTTCCAGGCCGATCTAACGCCTGCCTGCTGCCGTCTCTCCGCGCTGCTGGCATACGTCAATGCCGCTGATTTGGGTTGCTGCTGCACCTGCGTCAGCTGCACAAAGCTACGGTTGTTGAGGAGACCGCGAAAACGTCGATTCGAGTCCAGTACGTTGAGAATAGGTGGCATTCGCAGACGTGAGTGTGGCACTGTAGCCGACTGCGGCGTGATTGGTGCTTGCGGTTGCTGGGTGTGCTCACGCCTACGCAGCTTGAGCGCAACCGACGTAATGTGTAGATCTCTGTCTAGTATAGCCACAAGGTTTTGGGCAGGACGCAAATATTTTCGAGCTTTTAGCTGCTCGTGCTCGCGTTGACGCGCGACTGTCGGGGTGAGAAAGCCGTCGTCGTCCTCATCTCCTTCTTCATAATCATCTAGAGAGTTTAGGCTAAGATCCGATATTGAGTCTATGTCCCCAGATTCGTCTGGCACTTCGATTCGACCTGTTGTGTTAAGACTGCTGTCAAAACTTTGCGGTTTGAGTGGCTTCGCTTTGCGGGCTAATAAACTGGGGAATTTGCGTTGCCAGTCAGCAATTTCGTATCGCAGTTCTGGCTCCAGCTCCGATAGCGCTTCTTCGCCGCTTATCATGCGGTCAACGCGCTCCCAATACAGTTTGTTCTTTTTGATGGCATCATCTGCCCAGGGTATGGAGCCAATTGAGCTGCGGTCGATGCTGCTGGACGAGTATGGCACATCTTGCAAAAACTCAGAGTCGTCGTCCTTGTCGACGTCCGGCTCTGGCTCATTGTTCGTATCGTCATTGTCATTGTTGTTGTTGCCGTCGCGAGGGTACACAGGCCCATCATCTTGACAAACCTTGTCTTCTCCGGAGGTATTGTAACGTTTCTCTGCTCCGAAATAGTAACGTCTAGCAGACATTAGACGATAAACGAGATCCGTAAACTGGTTGTGCTAGTTCTACTTTTCTTAATCTTAAGCGAGGGATTTGAATATGCCCTTAAAATCGATGCCGCAAAATTTTGTAGCACAAGGCGGCGGCGGCAGCAGCAGTGACTGACAATTGTTGTGTTGTGGCTCATTCTAGTTTTGCCTGTTATTTATCATCCTCCTTTTATTTCCATTTCCACCCCACAACAGGCGCATGCGCAGTTACAGAACTCATCCGGCTGCCGGCGACGTGGACCGCCTAGATGACAGACTTAGTATAGCCTGATGATTTATTATATCTTTTGCAACCCCATCCAATTTTAATTACCCCAATTAGTTTGGACGCAGAAATTAGATTTGCAAGCCAAGCTGAGCTGCACGGAACAAGTTCCAGTTCAGGGCGTCGTTTGTTGCACACGTTTCGCAACACTATTGCAGTCGAAGAGAGGCAGTGGAAACGACTCATTAAAAATAGACGATTTATGCCGGCCGAGCGTGTGTGAACTCTGTGAAAAATTTGTCGTCGTTAAACTCAATTGATGGAAAATTATGTGGCATGAGGCTCGAAAACAGGAACGCCGGATACGCGGCCTTATCGTGGACTATCGCAAGCGTGCTGAGCGCAGACAATACTTTTATGATAAGATTCAAGCGGATCCCACACAGTTTCTGCAATTGCACGGCAGACGGAGCAAAATTTATTTGGACCCAGTCGTAGCGGCCGCCGGTGATGGCGACGCAATCATGCAAGTGATATTGAATACAGATTATCTCCCATAAATATACCTGAATGCCAATCTTTCTGCGAAATCTAATTTGGTTTTTGTTCCCTTGCAGTGTTCCTTGGCAGGGACACCAGGACAACCTTATTGATCGCTTCGATGTGCGCGCACATTTGGACTACATTTCGCCCGTTGCAAAAAACACTAATGAGGCGGAAGGGGAATCGGATCTAACGGTCGAAGAGCGGCAGTTGAACTATGAGCGTTATCGTATATTGGCACAAAATGATTTTCTTAATGTTAGCGAGGACAAGTTTCTGCATCAGCTGTACTTGGAGGAACAGTTCGGAGCCAATGCTCAGCTAGAGGCGGAGCGCAATTTAGGAAAGAAGAAGCAAAAGAATAGCGGCGGTGGAGCTACCATTGGTTATTCCTATGATGATGGAGAAGCGCCCTCTGTGGCAATCGGTCCGCAGCCCTTTGGAACTGCGCCAGCAACAAGCAGCGCAGCTGCCGGTGATAAAGCCGGTGATAAAGCCGAAAACTCAGATGAATCGGATTCAGATATGGATATGGATGTGTCCATAGACATTGGCAAACTGGACACGGCTCAGGCACACGAACTTAATGCCTGTGGTCGCAATTATGGCATGAAAAGTAACGACTTCTTCTCGCATCTTACAAAAGATGCGGACGAAGCGGATGCGCTACGGATTGCGCGTGAAGAGGAACAAGAAAAGATGCTACTAAGCGGACGCAAATCGCGTCGGGAACGTCGTGCACAAAAAGAGCGGCGTATTGCAAATCGGCCGTTCAGTCCGCCTAGCTATGCGGCCAAGGAGGACCAGGGAAAAAACAAGGACAAGGACGAGGACTCTGAATCTCGCTCGCCCTCTCCAGCTGAGGGTGGTGGCGAAAAGATTACCTATATAACCTCATTTGGTGGTGAGGATGAGATGCAGCCGCACTCAAAGATCACTATCAATTTGACAAAGCCTGGTCAGACTCTTGGCGAGTCCTGTATTAACGCCAGCAGCGGTGCAGCGATTGCAGCCTCTGTTTCCTATGCACAAAAAGTTAAGGACAATTTGGACCAACTAAAGCT
This sequence comes from Drosophila ezoana, assembly GCA_035045725.1. Taxonomy (NCBI): domain Eukaryota; kingdom Metazoa; phylum Arthropoda; class Insecta; order Diptera; family Drosophilidae; genus Drosophila; species Drosophila ezoana. The sequence goes on from JAWNOU010000127.1 coordinate 1,833,636, forward strand.
CATAAACGAGACGGCGAATCGCAGCGGACGACATCGCTCACGCAGCACATCCCGCAGTCCAAGTCGGCGGCGCAGCCGACGTCGTAGCTATCATCGCCGTAGCCGCACACGCAGCCGGAGGCGACGTAGGTATTACTCGAGATCGCGTTCCCCATCTCGCTCTCGATCACGTTCGCGTTCAAGTTCTTGGCAGCGCTACACTTCTCGTACTCCTAGCTATAAGCGGTCTCGCAAACGGTATCCCTACTCATCCCGTAGCTCAAGCGTTAGCTCCTATACAATGTCAAGAAGGCGACGCTCTCGATCCCACTCCCGTTCCAGTCGGCGCAGTCGCACGCATTCAAATGTTAAAAAGTTAAGAACGCCGCCAGCAGCACAGAAAACCATTTGCCTTAGCACAACAACAACCACAACGGCTTCGAGTACATTACTGATGACAGCGGCAAACTTGCCAATCAAACAGGTGCAGCAGCAACAGCAATTGCTGCCGAAGCCAACAGATATAACAGTTTCAGCAGTGCCGATGATCAGTTATCCGCTGTCTTCGCGTGTCCTCAGCATGACCACAACGGTACCAGCTTTGAGCAGCTCGACGCCTGTTTTGCCCCAAGTGACGGAGCCGCCGCCCCCATTAAAGCGCTACTATGGTCGAAAGCGAGGAAACGACACGTCCTCATCGTCAGCGGAGAGTAGTGATCCAAGCGATGTCGAGGAAGACGAGGGCAAACAGCCAGGCAAATCTCTGCGCGGCAGAGATCGTGATGACTCCGAAGAATTGGATGTGGATACTGCGTAAGTGACGGCAGCCGTATGGTAAAGTTGAGCAACCAAAGAAGCCTCAGATTCGGTTTCAATTATCAATTCACGTTCTCTTTAGTTAAAAGCTATTTTGATAATTACAACCTTTTGTCTTACAGCTCGGAGCGCTCGCAGCCTTTGATGTCGTCATCCAGCACGGGTAATCTAACAGGCAAATATAGTTCTGCTACCGAAACCAAAGTCAGTAAGCAAAACCAAAGTGTCTCATAGCCTCAAATAACTGGAGTACATCACAAAATTTCACGCCTCTACCTTAAAAAGCCAAAGCAATATGAATAGAAGACATTCACAAACCAATGTGCATATGGCACGATCATAAATAGCAATGGACCATCCCAGACGTGGACGCTCTATACCCTTTTAGCGTTGTAGCAACTCTTTAGACTACAAATGTGCGAAATTCAGATCAGTCAATTTTCTTTTTTCCGTGCTCTTTTCAAAGGGTATCCAGCTGTGTAAACAGATGTCAGCAAAATTCCCCAAAAGAAAATAGTATTAGGTTGTTCAAATGTTAAGGGTTAATTGGCTAAGGGTATTTATACTGTGGAATCGAATACAACGGTTGAACGGTATCATGTAATGGCTATTCGCCAAACTGGTCACAGTCAACAAAAATATCTTGTGCCTTGTGTGCATATATTTATTCTATATGACCATAATGGTCTGAGTTGTCTATTTCTATGCAAACAGTTCGTCTAGGAACGCTCCTTTCATCTGTATTTTTATACCCTGAACCCATTGAAAGTGGGTTAAAAAGGTATATTGTATTTGTGCAAAATGTTAACGTATGTAACAGGCAGAAGGAAGCATCTCCGACCCCATAAAGTATATATATTCTTGATCAGCATCAATAGCCGTGTCGATCTAGCCATGTCCGTCTGTCCGTCCGTCCGTCCGTCTGTCTGTCCGTATGTATGCACGCAAGGATCTCAGAACCTATAAGAGCTAGAGACTTGAATTTTAGTTGTAGGTCCTCCTGGTGGCCGCGCAGATCGAGTTCGTTTCCGATATTCGATAACTTGCCCCGCGTTTCCTAGTAATCGATAAAAATGTATATCGAAATCCTGTTTTTAAGCAATTTTGGTAAATAATAAGAGCTAGAGTCACCAAACTTGACATGTAGCTTCTAGAATAGTATATATATTTGCATTTGGTGTTAGAAGAAGATGGTTCAGGGTATCCCCTAGTCGGGAGCTCCCGACTAGAACCTCTTACTTGTTATTACCGGCAATGTGTCGGAGGCGGTCGGATCCTACCTTTATTATATATTGGAACGATCGGTCGAAAATTAACTTCTTATAAGAACACTTTTCGTTTTTTTGAATATAACCAGATTAGATATATGCAGTTTTATTATACTTAACTTATGACCACAATCCTATATACACCGCACTTCCATATCATTTATTTCATTTCATCGGCTATAAACAGTGCTTTTGTATATAATATAACGCGTGTCAGTTATATTTATGCAAGATTATTTAATCTCAGGCACACCGAAGATAATTTATCTCTTTACTTTATTTTGTCCCGCATAGCAGGTGTAGAGTTTTAATTTTGTTGTTTTATTTTAAGAATATATGAAAGTATCGATGTCTTTTAACTTATTAAGAGAAGAGTTTCGTGACTTAGTTGGCTTCCCTTAGATACATACATGTTTAACAGCATGTAAAATTCGTTTAAAATTGATTTACTTTTGTCCCTCATGTTGCCGAGTCTTCCGCAACGACACTTTCGACTGAAACCAAAACTGACTCCAACTTATCTGCACATAATAGCGCCAAGAATGCTAAATAATTGTTGATGAATATTACAGGGATCTGCACAGGCAAGTGGCAGTGGACGGCCCAATCTTCGAGAGCGGCTTAAGCGCAAGATGCAAAACCTGCTAAACAGGCAATGTAAGCCGCCGAGTGTAGTGTGAAGTTCGAAGACGAAAGCTATGCTAATTTAAAAACTAGGACTGAGCAGTCATTTATATTTCAGATAAGGCCGATAAGCGAGCAGAGATTGAAAAAACGGAGAGAGAGCGTCAGTTGCAACAGGAACGCGAGGATGAGATGCGCGAGCTCGCGCTCAAGCTGCGCCGTAGGTGAGTAATCAGTTGTGGGTGGCTTTTTGAAAGCCCTCTCACATCTCTTAATTCACAGGCGGCGTGAGCTGCGACACAAATATGGAACGCCATCCAGCGGCAAACTCTCCGACAGCGATGTGGAATCCGTAGACTCGGAAGCTCCAACCCGCTTGGCAAAATCATCTGTCCGTAGCAGTAGACCCCGTAGTCATAGTCGAAGCAGACGGCACCGATCGCGTTCCCACAGTCGACGTAGCAGCAGTCGCATGCAACGCAAACGAAGATCACGAAGTCCAAGCCGTAATAGGAGGCAACGATCCCGTTCTCGAAGTAGAAGGAGCAGCAGCCGCACAGAACGAAAGCGGAGGTCTCACAGTCGACGACGAAGCGGCAGTCGGGAGCGGAGATGTTCCCGAAGTCGGCGTAGTCAGTCCCAATCACGGCGACGTCGTCAACGGGAGCGAAGCATGGAGAGAAATCGTGAACGAGAGCGATACAGACAACAGCAGTATGAGCGCGCGCACGGTGGTCGAGAGGAGGCACAGGCTCATAGCAGCAATTTGGGTGGCGGAAATCGGGGACGAGTAGTCATTTCCGCGCCACCCAAGCTTAAGAAGCTGGTTGACTATTAACACAACCAACGCATACTAAGCAGTAGAAAACAACGATATATTCACATTGATTGGTTATGCCCGTTCATCATTTATTTATAGGCATAGGCATTTTTTTTATGGTAATATGCATCGTTAAATGTGTTTGTTTATGCTTTTGCTTGATAACACAATTCAATTAAACATATTCATAGGAGAGTTATTAGTTTAAAATATCAGAATGTGTCTTTCTATGAAAAGCATCGTAAAATAATATTACATTTGCTATGGCCCATTAACTGGCAATTGGAATATGTGTATTGCTGAATATGACCACAATTTTATAGATATTTTTACAGATCCAATATTTCTAGAGCTTCTCGTTGAATATGTTTAAAATAAATTTCATTAAACGATTGTGCTTAATTTGTCCATATTCAATAACATGAACAAAAGAATTAAAGGGCGAAATTTATATTGGATACTTAAATCTAAAAAAATGTGTATTTTTGTGTAAAATGTCAAGAGCTGATAATAACGTTAAAAGTATAGTATTTGTAAATGTTTTTAATTTATCGGTTTCATCCCATTTCAAATTAACGTGCAACTATCGCGAACCGAACCGAACTGAACTGGTTCATTTCGGCTCTCATAAAGGCCTGACAACAAATTGTTTATGTAATTGTGCAACAGCTGTGCGAGAATATTGGAAACATGTTTGGCTTAACGTTTCGACAATCCGTTCGAATTTCAGCGCAAAAGGTAAACCAACTACTTATCACAAGCGGCCCAATGCTTAATAGGAATCCCGAGACAAACATGTCGCAGAAGGCACAGTATCCACCTATAGAAACGGCAATGAGGAAAGCGCTAACAGCGGAGCTTAATCCGGTTTTCCTGGATGTTACCAACGAATCGCCCATGCACAACACTCCCAAGCAAGCTGAATCGCATTTTAGAGTGCTGGTCGTATCCGACAAGTTCAATGATTTGACGCTCATTAAGGTAAGCCCATGGCTAACACGACCGCCTCTATCGAATCCCCTAAAATGTATCCACGCAGCGCCATCGACTGGTAAACGACACAATTAAGACAGCGTTGAATGCGGCCGGATTTGAATTCATGCACGCACTCTCTATTGAGGCGAAAACACCAAAGCAATGGGCGCCCGAGCATGAGCCGGAAAAAAGTCCACCATGTCTGGGTGGTTTTGGTAAATAAATGGCGGCTCGATCTAGGAGGGAAACCAACGGAATTTAATGTACAAACGGAAAATCACTCAAACCATAGTTACAAAAGAAAATATACAAATGAATAAATATTGATTAATTGAAATATATATAATTTCAGTTCATGCGATTAGCCTCAATGTCCCGACGGCGGCGGTTGCACCGGCAGCTTCTCTACCTGTCTGCGGGCAGACAATATGACATCGTTGATGCCAACGCCATCATAGGCTGCTCCACATAGCGACAATGGCAACTTGTAGTTCTTAATGTAGCTCCTTATGTTCTCAACGCGTCGCTTATGTCCGACGGTGTACTGGGGAATGCACTTGTGAAGCGTGTGTACGCGGCTAAAGTTTGGCTCTTCTTTGATGTGTAAAATTTTGCGCACGTGCTGCTGTGCAATGTCGCGCAATTCCTTCTGGCTGGGCTGGTGGCCAAACCACTTGTCGAACCAGCGGCCACCCATCATGACGGTTAATATAGTGTTGCCAGCCATGTTGAAGCAGCAGCTATCGAAGATGACTCCCAGCACGGGCAGCTTTTCGACGGGCGGCACCAGTAACCCAAAGCCATTTTGCTTCAAGAGCTGATCACTGTTGTATTGCAAGTTGACCACGACCACATCTACATAGTGTATGTCCAGCAGTTGGGCGGCCAGCGAAGGATGCTGCGTTCTCACCAGCGGTGCCAATTGGTGCGCAGGCAGTGAGCTAACCACATGAGCCACCGGCAAGTCAGCATCGCGCAGACTAATGCGTGCGCCGTCGTTGTTAAAGCTTAAATTGTGGCACTTGCTACTTAGCTGGACGTTCACATCGTGTTCGCCCAGATATTTGCGCAAAGCTCGCGGCAGCTGTTCCAGGCCATCCGCTAGGCCGTACATGGCCCACTTCTCTTGGACAGCTTGCTTGTACAGCTTGGGCTCGTCTTGGTCAAACAAACCTACTTTGCTCTCGTCTACATCGTTCTTGAACCGCGAGTAGAGCATACCCTTTATTACGCCGCCATATTTTTGCTCTTTCTCGAAGAGACTCTCCATGAGAAAACGCACACTGATTTCGCGCGCGTCTCCAGCACAAATGCCACAGATTATTGGGCTAATGGCGTAGTCAGCAATTTCCTTGCCGAATCGCCTTTGGGTAAAGCTGTAGATGGACTCGTCTTCGTTTTTAGCTTCAGTGCCGCCAGTGGTCAAGTCATGGAGAAAAGCTCTATACAGAGGTTTTGTAAAGGGGGGAACAGTGCCAATAAGGCCCCTGGGACTGTTTGGCAGCATACAGATCTGGCCCTTGGCATAAAGCATGCGGTTCCGTGCCGCCACATGTGAACTGCGTATTGGTTTAATCGGCAGATTCAGTTGCTCCACCAGTTCCAAGGTGTTGGCACCCGCTATTCCTTTTGGCCGTATTGTGCGCGGCCCACTCTCGAACAAAAAACCGCGATCCTTGTGCCATTCAGAACGTATCCAGCCACCGACGCGAGGTGATGCCTCGTAAATGGTCAAAGGTTTGCGGAACCTTCGCAATAGATAGTAGCCGGCGGATAAGCCACTAATGCCGCCGCCGAGAACGGCTGTTTTCATGGTGTCAATAGTGTTTGGTTATATAAATTCTTGTGCTCTTTGTTGCTTAATATAACAACAAATTTGGTCACATTCCTGACTACCAAATCGAAGCAACCTGATTGCGTCTTATTGCGTTGTTTTGATTATCGGTATTTGATACGAAATATCGATGATACGATAACGATATTTAACTCAGGGCTCCAATTGCTTCTAGTTCGCGGCACAGTTAGTTAAGAAACGTTGTATTTCAATATAGTCTAAGGTTCTGAAGTGGTCGGTAGACAAAACAAAAACATACTCATAACAACATAGAATACACTTCAATAAAATATATTTTACATTGCTAACTTTAAATTTAACAAATGGGAAATATTTGAATATTGCGAAACTCTTATATCCTTGAAATGCAATGATTAAAGGGAATAAGAGATAATGCGAAGACATTTTTCATTTATATATGTACATATTTTCCAAAAAACACAGCCAAGAAATATGCTACAGTTATACTCAAGTACACAGCAAATTTAAAGAGAATTTTAATGCATTTTTATACCCTGAACCCATTAAAAATGGGTAAAAAGAGTATAATGTATTTGTGCAAATGTAAATAACAGACAGAAGGAAGCATCTCCGACACACATAAAGTATATATATTCTTGATCAGCAACAACAATAATAGCAACAATCTAGCCATGTCCGTCCGTCTGTCCGTCCGTCCGTCCGTCCGTATGTATGAACGCAAGGATAAACCTATAAGAGCTAGAGACTTGAAATTTTTGCTGTAGGTCCTCCTAGTGTCCGCGCAGATCGAGTTTGTTTCCGATATTCGATAACTTGCCCCATTTTCAAGTAATCGATAAAAACCTATATCGAAATCCTGTTTTTTCAGCAATTCTGGTAAATAATAAGAGATAGAGTCACCAAACTTGACATGTAGCTTCTAGAATAGTATATTAATCTCCATTTGGTGTTGGAAGAAGAGGTTTCAGGGTATCCCGTAGTCGGGAGCTCCCGACTAGAACCTCTTACTTGTTTTTATACGCCACGTGAGCCAATCGCTAAGCAACAAAAATACAGTCACAGGAACCTACACACACACTTGCATCGTCGGTGCATTTTGGCGCCAGTTTTAATGAATCGCAAGCTCCACCCAACATGCCAGGCCCCTAGCATTCCGAAAAAGCTTAAAGACGAGCTTTGGCTGCAGAGTCCCGAGCCGTCTAAGTTCGCAGAGCGCAGAATTGTATCCGCTGCTGACGAGAAAGGTTGGTGCTTGGCCTGTGCGCGTCGTTTGCTTGTGTGAAAAGTAATGAAAAAGTTCCTCATTAAATATATGTATATACATATATATATATATATATATATATATATATATATATATATATACACACCCAGTTTTCCATTAACGAATACTGAGAAAGTAAAGAAATTTCAAATTGCGTATGCCAATTAAAGAAAAAAATCCTATATAATACATTAAAGCAGTAATAAAGTTTACAGGAAATTTCAAATAAGAATAAGTGATGAAGTGATGATAATTTGGATAGTCGGTGATAACCGGTTGAAAGTATACAAAAAATAAAATAACTTCTTGTGTGACATATTTTTCGACAGGAAATTCAATTAATATGGCTCGGCTCTGAGACATGTATATGTGTATCCGCACGTGAAAGTAAATTCGATAAAATAATAGACAATACTAAAGATTATATCGATTCTAGTAAATATAAAAATAAATGTCAAAAGGTTTGCGGATAGCCAAAATAATATTTATATTTTTGTGGTAACTTTTTTTGTTTATTGTGGCTTTGCTGCGGGCTTTTATTTAAAAGGAGCTAGCCTACATATACGAATTGCTAAAAGATTCATTCGTTTACATATATGTATATACACAGACACACGCACAGTGCGCCAGTTTCATGTTGAATCGAACAAAACGAGCACACAAAAGTTTTTAACGACGACGAGCAGAACAACAAAGCCAAACGAAAGGACACGATGATAAAGTCGATGGGTAGCCGGAGATATGGTACAGTAGTATCGTTCCATGTTGTTGTTGCAATTGCTGTTGCCGAATGAGCTTCTGGCCCCGTTCTAGCCAAGCTTCGTTGTCATCGCCAATGTTATTTTTGTTGTTTCCTACTCGTCTTCGTTGGTGTTGGCGTTCGTTATGCGCGTTTATTGGTTTATGTGTGTCAGTCAGTCAGTGCCCGAGCATGTACATACCTTTGTATATATATAAATATATCTTTATACATATACATATGAGAGCGGTAGATACCTACAAGGAAATTTAACCAAATTTCAAACGAGTTCAATGCGTGCATAGCCAGTCAGTCATTCTGTTTACATTTCGGCTCAAGGTGGCAACACTGACAGTGGTTATAATTACAGCATATTTGCGTGATAAACATTACAAATACTAAAAAAATATGACAGCTTTTGTTTTGTGAACAACTTGCTTTTATAATATTTATATTCTATACTCTATAGAATTGCGTTATGCGGCTTGTTTTGTTAGTGCAGGTACATAAATATGTGCACACATATGTACATGTGTATTCATTAAAGAATGTATGTATGCATGTATGTGTTGCGAAGCACAACTAAAAACTAGGGCAGTATGTTTCCGTTTCAACGACAGGCTGCAGAAACTCTTGGAAGCGTTCATTGCCTCGCACACGCTTCACGCGCACGGTTCACATTCCTTTTCTGTACGTTCGTTGCCCCGCAGGCCAATACTAACTGGCGTCCCTCGGTCGCATTGTCCGCGTATCTCACGGATTGAATTTGTAAACAACTTTGGGAATTAAATCAAGCTGGATAATAATGAAAATTGAAAACTAGTAAAAATAAATAAAATAGATAAATTTAATTTTAATAGTTGTGATGACATGGCGTATGCTTAACATAAATTAATTTGTGCCTTCAACTCGATATAAAAAGCTTCATACTCTTTCGGACTAAATATAAAGTACATGCGCAAAAACTGAGAGAGTGCGAGAGAGAGAGAGAAACGGGGAGAAAAAGCTAGTGAGAGCAAGTCCTAAAAACCGACGCTCAGCTGCTGCTTTTGCTTTGAAATTTGCTTCGCGTCTTTATTTATTTATTTACCAGACCGCGTTTTCATTTTTCCCGCAGTTACTGTCCAGTTACTGTCGTATGTGATGAAAAATAGGTAACTTTGCGAATTGCATCAGTGAAATTTGTTAAGGAAGAGCATTATGAATGCCAATCGCCGTGCAGAACTCATAAATTTTGCAATTTTTGCCAGTGTCTTGATTAATAAAGTTTATTTTACGATATTTACAAATATAGTCCATAATAATTACTGGCACTTAAAAAATTGGAAAATATGTGAAATGTGAAACAAAAAATTATTAAATATGTTTTTAACAACAATTCTACTCATAGCAAATACTTAGATCAAAATTAATACTATAAACGCACAATGAAGTTAATAACGGTATTCTAAAGAAACAACAAGAACTTACAAAACTAATTTACATATATCAATCGAATGACATAAAACTGTATATAAAGAATCCGAAAGTATAAGAATCCGAATGTGATGGTATAGAAATTAAAGCAAAGCAAAGCAAATGACAATATTTCTACGGCTACAATAATATTCATAAACACAAAAACAACACCAAAACCAACAACAGTAATAATTCTATAAATAATAATAATATCAACAACAAATCGTCTACATATTAATGTGCGATTTGAGCGTGTGAATGTTGGCAGCCCTGGAGCCCTGCCTCGGTCGTATAGCCTGTACTAGGTGAGTAGCATTACTGGCAACGAAAACAAACCCGCCCCTGTATACAAAGATACAAAAACACTCTCCTACATATCTGACGCACACAACTTCAAGAAGCGAATATGAGAAAGGACAAAACCATATCGATTGCGGCTGCTAATTTGGCTCTAATTGCAAAAGAGATATCAAAATTCAACCAGATACCAAATACGAACCCGAAACCGAATCAGCTAACATGGCCCGCTGGTGTCCAAATTGTCATGAACTGCCACCGTTTTATCCGCCCATCTCGCCAAAGGTAAAACACCTTTTCTTAAGTGTATAACACAAGCTAGCAATTGTGAAAGCTCAATTGTGCTCGAACTGGCCATAGATGTGCAATCAGTGCAACCAAGAATCAATCGACCAATTATTTAATCAGTCAGTCAATCAATCAATCAATTAATTAATCAATCATCTTGTGTCCATCATCATTAGCGCAAATAAGTAGCGGATATTTAGACATTAATCAGAAACTTGCTCGTCGGATCTATGATCTATGATGACTGCTTCAGTGTACGAACACGCTTTATTTTAGGCTATGTTCGCTAATATGTATGCATGTATGTATATATTTGTGTGTGTGTAGTTGTATAAGAGAAAAGCAGATTGCGTGACCTTAGCACACGTGGCACAGAAACTGAAACTTAACTAGACCCAACGCCCTGGGGGCAGCGTAAGCCCTTCGGCCTTGGTAATGTTGCGACGCCCGCGGTCAGCAATCAGTGGCTACAATCAGCGGGCCTAGTGCTACCCATAAATTGCTCAAAAAGTCGAAGGGTATTTGTATACTCGTTGCTTGTCGCTTGACATTTTCCACAACCGTGTCGGCTCTGTCTCTATCTTTGTTCTCTACAAATCTTGGCGTTCCACAAATTGACGGACATGTGTCAAGTTATCTACCACCTCCCTCCTCCAAGTCCAAGTCCACGTCCACGCCCACGCCCATGCCTTAAAATCAATAGTTCGCAATGTAAATTATTAACACTTGGTCGCCGTGTGACTTCATCCATTTGATTGCCGCCTCAGGCCGCCCGCTTCTATCGCCGTCTGACAATCAAATCGGCTCTGTCTTGTGACATAATTTATATCGCTCTGTTATCTAAACGCCCTGCGACTGGGTTATTAGTCGGAGCAGGTCGTCGGTCTGTAGTATACGCGTATCTTAAGTCCAGTAAAGGCACTTTGACAAAAAATTTTAAAGTAGCCAAAGTGTCAAACAACATACATTAAATCAACAACTAATTATTATTGAAATCAATCAGGCTACATTTTGATGGTTTGTTGTTTATTTAGCTGAACCTAATGAATTGAATTGACAGATCAGGTCTGCTGCGAATGACTTTCTAGAATTATACACATATACTTTAAATTCAACTGGAATGGTTCATTTGCAATCTAGGCATATTTAGTTTTTTATACCCTGAACCCATTAAAAATGGGTAAAAGGGGTATTATGTTTTTGTGCAAAATCCAAATGTATGTAACAGGCAGAAGGAAGCATCTCCGACCCCATAAAGTATATATATTCTTGATCAGCATTAATAGCCGAGTCGATCTAGCCATGTCCGTCTGTCTGTCCGTCCGTCCGTCCGTCCGTCCGTCCGTCCGTCCGTATGTATGAACGCAAGGATCTCAGAACCTATAAGAGCTAGAGACTTGAAATTTTAGATGTAGATGCTCCTAGTTCCTACGCAGATCGAGTTTGTTTCCGATAATCGATAACTTGCCCCGTTTCCAAGTAATCGATAAAAATGTATATCGATATCCTGTTTTTTAAGCAATTTTGGTAAATAATAAGAGCTAGAGTTACCAAACTTGACATGTTGCTTCTAGAAAAGTATATATATATCGATTATCTTTCATTTTATACCTATCGCCACCTCCCCGCTACTCTCTATCTATAAGCGCGCGCTGCATTTGGTGTTGGAATATGAGGGTTCAGGGTATCCCCTAGTCGGGAGCTCCCGACTAGAACCTCTTACTTGTTTTATTTTTCGTCAAGGCAAACATCTGGCAAAGACAACGATAATTGTTTGTTTATTTATAATTTACACAGCTTATGGACAGTTCAGTGGGAAATACACTTTTCAGCGTCTCATTATCGGAAGCGTCGAGATCTAAATAGATTATAAATGTCAATAATGCAATAATGATTCTAAACTAATATTGACGGGCGTAGAAACAGGTTCAAGGATGTTTTTTACAGATTGATGACTTCTAAATGACCTATTATTGATATAAAAAAATCTAGATTATTTCTTATAAGCAGCAATAAGACGATCAATTTGAAATGTACATGTTTAACTCTAAAATAATATTTGCATTTGTTCTTATCTTCTTCATCTTATTCCCTTTTAGCATTATCTATTTAGACCATTCGAATGCAATTATATAGCTTGCTTTCCTGTACCTGTTTGACAACATAGAAATATTATTGAATACACGTCAACGCCGTGCCGTTGTGTAAATCATCATTCCATGCATTTTACAATTTTAAGGCTAGCGTCAGTTTAGAAATATTTATCTGAGTACACTAATTGAAAACATTTTTAATTGGCCAAATGCAATAAAGCGATAAACATAACCGCACCGAGTGTCGCATATAACAGGAACTAAAAATATAAGAGAGCTCTGGTCGGCAGTGCCCGACTGGAATGTACCCTGTAGTCAGGAAATTATATTTTTCTTTAATTTTGAGAGGACCTATGTATAGACCTATACTCCACGAGAACATACATCCTGAATTTGGATTCTTCCGCTCTTGAATGCTCAGAGATATTGTCAAATCCAAACCTAAAAATCGATATATTTTCATTTTGTGGAAACGAAGCGACGCGTCACCCACCAAATGTTTGACCCCCATTTCCACCAAGGAGGAATGGGTTTTTCAAAAAGTGAGAAACACCCCTCAAATGAATATGAACAAAGATCTTTGAAAATGAGTTTGAGGCCGATCGAATAAGTTTCATATACACGTCTTTTGCTATTTTTCAACACTTGCGGGTGTAATTTACCGAAAACCTTTCATTACGTGCATATTCATCACATAAGGTAACTAAAGTGAAAATTTTAACATCCTAGCTCTTACGGCTTGGGCTTTGCGTTGATCACCAATCAGTCCAGTCAGTCAGTCCTTCAGTCAGTCAGTCAGTGAGGACCAACAGTTTTATATATAGAGGTAGTCTCTGAGATCGACGAGTTCATACATAGATACATCTGGCCCAGTACGACTCGAACCCGTAACGACTCGTCACTTTACTCAAAACCCTTATCAAAAAATTTCCTTTGAGAAAAAAACAAATTAAAATAACAGCACATAAACACAGCACAGAAAACAATATGATCGATATTGCAATGCTGTTGATAAAATTCAACAAAAATGCGCATGAATGTGTTTGTGTGTGTATACAGAAATTCTTGCAATTTGCGCTAGCTGCCGCACACGTAGCCAGCCGAAACATGTTTTCTTTAATAACTTCTTTTTTTCTTGACCGATCTTGATAAAATTTTCAACACTAGATCTTATTATGCTAAAGAAAATTCTTATATTCTCAAAAAGAACATTCCAATAACTAACTCTTACAACTTACGAGATTTGCTAAAAAAACAGGTTTTCGATATCGATTTTTATCGATTGCTTGGAAACGGGGCAAGTTATCGAATATTGGATACAAACCCGATCTGCGCGGGCACTAGGAGCATCTACATCTAAAATTTCAAGTCTCTAGCTCTTATAGGTTCTGAGATCCTTGCGTTCATACATACGGACGGACGGACAGACAGACGCACATTGCTAGATCGACTCAGCTATTGATGCTGATCAAGAATATATATACTTTATGGGGTCGGAGATGCTTCCTTCTGCCTGTTTCATACATTTGTACAAATACAATATACCGTTTTTACCCATTTTCTATGGGTTCAGGATATACAAATACACATTGCTGCCGCGGCTGCTGTTGATGATGAGCAATTGTGGCTAGTGGAAACGCGTAGGTAAAACGGAGGCAATTTAACTGGGGCAGCTTGTTGCCATGTTTGAGGAAACGGTGGACTGTTGCTGTGGTTGGGTTTGGGGTCGTTGCTGGCCTGTCCCCGCAGGAAATAGCAAACAAAGCGCGTTAATTATGAAACGACAGCTTACTGGCAACATGGCGTGACTGGGCTGAGTTAACCTGGCGGTTCCTCGTTTGCCGCTGGGCGTAGAGAGGGAATGCAAAAATGTGATTGTGTGTGTGTGTTTGTGTGCTTAGAACGGCACTGGGCAGAACAACAAGAGAACTCATATTTTATTTATATATATTTGCCCTGCTGTTTTTTGTTGTTGTAATAACAATTCATTGTTGGCAACTCACGCACACATTGACACACACATATATATGGGTATATTATACTATTATATAAACATACGTTCTAATACCCTTTCCCCGGGCATTATCATTTTGAGGCGACGTATATGTTAATTTAACAACTACAAAATACTGATTGGAATACAAGAAATCTCGGAAGTCTTAAATGAATCCGATGCAGCTGGCCAAAAGGACCCCAACTTGTTTGCTAGATCACTAACTTACACATGGAAAAATTTAAAAATCTTCAAGCCAGCCAGTTTTAAGCAGGAATTTCAATTTTTATGTTCCTTAAACGAAGCCTTAAGCCAGATGGGTCGAATAAAGAACAGACGAATCAGTTTGGCCATAGAGGAACCTGAACCAGAATATCAAATCACCAATCCAATAAATAAGATACATAAAATACAAATTTCAACCGTAAACCGTGAACTTTAAGCCATCATTGTTACATATAAAATCAGAATTATAATATAAATATAATATAATCAAATCAAAGAAATAATTAAAAAATGTAAACTTGCGGCTATAAAACGGTTGTAGAAGGTCCCCGAATTATGTGGCACTTTTTAGAAAGAGTCAGGAAGAGCCAGCGCCATAGTTAAATATAGATTACATTTGTATCAGATAAGGTCCAGTTAAAGTTTGTAGGGAAGAGTATGCAGGTGTGGGAGGTGTCAATGCTAAATTTTGTTTTCATTTTTCGTGCCTGTTAATTCAATTCAATTTTGTCGCCTGCGTTGACAATTTTCGCGGCCAGCCAGCGAGAGAGCGAACCCGCGCCCGCGTCAGGAGATAGCACGCTGGCCAGCTAAGCAGCTGAGCAGGCGGCGTTCATTTTCAGTTAGTGCGCGTCGGTTGTGCTGTTCGCTTGTTGCCTCCTTTTTGCTTGGTGCTGGCCTTAATCGTGCGTGCTGTGCTGTTGCTTGTGTTATTTAGATGCAGATGTATCTATAATATACATAAATATACATATATGTATATAACATATATATATATGTACATAATTACATATACAGTAGTATACGCAGTGATTCATTGAGTGCGTTGGCCCCAGTTGCTAATTATTGAAAAGCGTGAAAAATTCTGTCCGCCATCAAATAATAATAAAACACCGTGTACTAGTTGAGTGGATGTTAAGCTAATGTGAGCCGATCAGGTACTTACATATGTATCTAGCAATCGGTGTATCTACGTCTGTGCTCGTACTCGTATTTTAAATGTCGCATGGCCAAAGCTGACATCTTAAGAAAATTGTAGCCGCGTTCTTTGCTCGTGTGTGGTGTCCATCTCTGTGCGTGTGTCGCGTACATTGCGAGAAAACTTTAAAAATAAAAGAAAGATTTGTTTGTTGCTATTTTTAAAGGCGTGCCAAGTTTTCTGCCGTTTTTCTTCGTTATTGTCGCAGTCGCGTCTGTTGGCTCTTTGGTGGCGTCATTGGCCACTTGGCCATGCCCAAAGTGGCCAGGGGCTTATATGCACTTGAAAGCCCAGAGAGCCTCGACCAAGCTATAATCACAATATCATACAAATTATACTTATTTATATAGTGTATATAGTGCACTGCGCCGCAATGTAAGCAACTGAAATGGCAAGCGGGTTGATCAGCACAAATATCAGTGTATTGACAAATGTAAGCTTAGAATTTAATAATTGGTTCATGTTGATCGGTTTCTAATTTTTGTATTTAATAGATAAGTTGTACCATACAATATTTTTTTTAGCATTTACAACAAAGTATTAATGGCCTACATTTTCTGTCGTCGAAAACCGTTATTTTTGTTTACATTTATGTGCTTTGCGATTCAAACTTGAGCCAAAAAATTTGCTCATTCTAAATGTCAAACGTGACGTACTATGTACGTATGTGTAGCACATTTACATACAAACATACATACTTGTGTATATATGTATTTAAGTATATGTACATACATATTTATAAATGGCTGCCGCCTTGTGCATAGAAAATTGTCCCGTTTAGATATTATTTGTATTGTTAATAGTTATTAGTTAATTGCTAATTGATTTTTAATAGACTGATTATTCTGAGTACTTAAAAATATTTTATACGAATTTTGCAGGGGATGTCGGGGTGTGATCAAAGCACTGTCGAATCATTGGCCGATGATCCAACAGATTCACCATTCGATGCCGATGATTGTCTCAAAGTTCGCAAATATTGGTGTTTCCTGCTATCCAGCATATTCACATTCCTTGCTGGCCTGCTTATTGTGCTGCTATGGCGTGCGTTTGCATTCATCTGCTGCCGCAAGGAGCCGGACCTGGGACCCAACGATCCCAAACAAAAGGAGCAGAAGGCATCACGTAACAAACAGGAGTTCGAGGGAACATTTATGACAGAAGCAAAAGACTGGGCTGGAGAGCTTATCTCGGGTCAGACAACAACTGGTCGAATTTTGGTAAGTACAATATTAATACCTATCCCTCCCACATTAGTATTTTAAGTGGATATTCCACTTATATTCTTTTCAACCTTGGAAATTTACAACAAATCGAAACAATTACGTGGCCTATAAATATGGCCAGTAATTCTATTCAAGTGCATTACTCATTCAGTTTCAGCCCATTTTATTCGATTTGCAAGGGCAAGTTGTTTGTGGGTAAAATGAAACATTTACATTTTATTTAACCACATTTCGGTGCTGCTACTGTTGATTGCATGTCAACAGCGGAAGCAACAAAGTAAATCAACAATTTCCATGTACCACAAATACTCGCCAGCAAATTGATTTAGTGGCATGAAATGCGGCTTCTTTGCTGTTTTAAAAAATATAGCCAGCTACTTAGAAAAAAACATATGTTCTGATAACTAATGGTAACTTATGAACGAAGCCAGGTGCCATGTGCAAACAAACTTAATTTAATGTTTAGCGTATGTCACATTATGCAGCCATCCATTAAATGTAAACTTCTGCCTAAGCTCTACGCTACTAGAGGAATTTATTTTCAGACATTTAGAACTTGCCGACGGTTTTTTTTTTAATTTCGAATTTTTAATTTTGTAAGATTAGAGCACATTTTTATATGTTGTTATCGAAGTAAAAAAGATTATATTGGATTTTTGGTATATATTCCCGTGAATCCGTAAGATTTTATTTTCTGCAGCCCATGAAAAGGTGACCCTATAGCCAAAAACATCAATAATTCCTAAAATCGTACTTTGAAAGTCAAAGCTTAGTGCTTACAGTCTTAGAGTTTCAATTTGTATTCGGCTGTTATTAAACTTTCAAGAGTCTCCGACTCGGGAATGTCTTACTAAGTGATTTTTCTAAAGCGCGTACCAACCTGACGTCACAAGCATTATAGCTCCTTTCTACACTACGCTGCTTTTTCCCTTCGCTCCACGCTACTGCCTAATGCCTTTTTGAATGGAAACGAGCTACCAAAAAGTAATATCTAAAAAGCAGAATGACAGCATCAACAGCCGAGTCAATGTCTCTATGTCGGTCTGCTTGTTCATTTTTCTATTGTTTATTTTTCTATAAACATTTAGTTTGCTTTACGTTTATAAATATTTTTATACCCTGAACCCATTAAAAATGGGTAAAAGGGGTATTCAGGGTATCCCCTAGTCGGGAGCTCCCGACTAGAACCTCTTACTTGTTTAATATGGAAATGAAGAAACATTGATGATTTGTAGTATGTTGACAGCACTAAATGAGGGAGACAGCGCTTAACCCTTTAGACCACTTGCAAAGATTTTTGCGGATATTTAGATAATTTTCGATTTAAAGCTCGTTTGCAAAGATCTTTATAAAAGCTCATTTGAGAAGTGTTTCACACTTTTTGGAAAATCCTCACTTCCTGGAAGGAAATTAATGTCGCTCGGCTTCAAAGTTATTTTCAAACCCCACATGGCCAATGGTTGAATGAAACTTTCTGTTTAACATTCGATCGGCCTGAAACTCATTTGAGAAACAATTTCGAACCAAAAATACTTCGACCGGAATGGAAGACATATACCTGCTATTATGGTATAAAGTGGGGAGGCGTCTTCTAATCGAGTGTACCATAGAACCTGTTTATATCTATGTGCGTGTGACTGATTCAGAAATTGTAAATTGGGTTTTGAGTTTGGAGATGGAAGTATAATGAAATTGGCTTTTATAGTAACTATCGATTTATTTTGTATAGCATACTTTTGTAAGCATACGAAAAACGTGTAATAGAAAATTTTGCAAATTTTAATTAACAGTGTTATTTGATTGGCACCAATTTAGGAAATCTACAAACATATTCATATTGAAGCCTACACAGCCTTCTAAAATTCTAATTTCGTGCTCTGTTCACATTTGGTATGATAATACTTGCTTTTATCAAGTATAACATATAGAAAAGTCGTATGCAGCAATTGATTTCCTCTTAAAGCTAACACACTCGAAACAGCTAACACATTATTTCCGTTATCATATGACAGTTCAATGCTGCAGCGACATCAAGAAGCAAGTAATAAAGAAAGGGTGCGCTAGTTGGAAATTCCCGATTAAGAGATACCCTGTCCCCTGTCCTTTCAAGAATTCGATCTTTATTTAAAAGATTAAAACACAACTACATACGCAGACGATGGAAAATACTTAAATTTGAAACCAAAATTTGTTTATATAAAAAGCTCAAGCTATACCTCAACAGGCTAATGTTTTTCTGATGTTGAACGAGTTAAGGAATCCAAAAAGTAAAGTAATTTTAATCTTTAATTGCCTTTAAAACCGTATTCCACAATCGATGCTTATCGATAATGAGGGAAATGAAGGAGCAGATTTCAAAAAAGATATAATAACTTATACCTTACACACGTATGAAGAAAATATTTGTGCCCTTTTACAACTGGCTTTTCAAAAGTTTATATCTCTGTGGGACATTTATCGATAGTTGAGCTCTTTGTTATATGCAAAGAGCTATCCTTAAGCCAACACAAACTTCCAGCTAATAAGGGGAAACGGGCAAAATTAAATAAAATAACGGATGATATGTTGGTGCACCAGAAGAGCCAAAACAGAAAAAGAGGAGAAATTACAGTAAATAATGTGGGTGAGTGGGCCAGGAAGAAGTCTAAGAAAATCGATAAAAACTCGCACGTTTCACTGTTACCAGGGCCAAGGAAGGCAGACGCGTGGCGCTTTAGCGATGTATAGAGAAGGAGCGCGAATAGCGGTAAATGGATATTGCCAGGCCTACGCCAACAGGACAATTGGTTGGCAGACAGCGGCGTATATTTGTTGGCATTGCAGCTTTTGGCCGCCTTCTGGACGTTTTGCCCAAACCTTTTGGCATGTATGTGGAATCCTTTCGGTTCTGTGCTATAGTTGTTATTGCTATTCTTTTTATACCCTGAAACCATTGAAAATGGGTAAAAAGGGTATATTGTATTTGTGCAATATGTAAATGTATGTAACAGGCAGAAGTAAGCATCTCCGACCCCATAAAGTATATATATTCTTGATCAGCATCAATAGCCGAGTCGATCTAGCCATGTCCGTCTGTCTGTCCGTCCGTCCGTCCGTCCGTATGTATGAACGCAAGGATCTCAGAACCTATAAGAGCTAGAGACATGAAATTTTAGCTGTAGGTCGTCCTGGTGCCTGCGCAGATCGAGTTCCGATAAACGATAACTTGCCCCGTTTTCAAGTAATCGATAAAAATGTATATCGAAATTCCGTTTTTTAAGCAATTTTGGTAAATAATAAGAGCTAAAGTCACCAAACTTGACATGAAGTTTCTAGAATAGTATATATATATCAAGTATCTTTCATTTTATACCATTTTATACCCCGCTACTCTCTATCTATTAGCGCGAGCTGCATTTGGTGATGGAATAAGAGGGTTTAGGGTATCCCCTAGTCGGGAGCTCCCGACTAGAACCTCTTACTTGTTATTGTTGTGGTTTGGCTTAACTGTACTGCAAGTATGTATTCCTTTTCTATTTGACTGTTACCCAATCGGTGTTATTCTTCCACCCACTTTAATCGAAAGTTTTCCCTTAACAAACTAGAATGAACCCGCCCTTGGGTGGCCAATACTTCATGCCTAGCCCCGAAGCTAATTGGCTTTACATTTTGAAAGCGACGTCAATGCGGAAGTGGAGCGAAAGCTTTAAAGCAGCATTTATGGCAGCTTACTGGGGGCGGTCGACTTCATCCGATTGCACTTGGTCACGCCATGGAGCAGCGTCGATACGCGCAGTCAACCCTCTTTAAGACCCGCATTGTGCCTTAGCACTGGGGCCATTAAACTACAGGCGCCACCATTCTTACTGTGGTTGCTCCATTAATATTGATTGTTTTATTTTTTGAGCAGCTGGCAGTCTTAAAATACTTGAAATTGGTAGTAAATTATTTTAATGTATTTTTCATTTCGCGCAATCTTTTATACGAAACAATGCACTGTTATTAACCCTGCGTCAAAATCTAACCAAAACCAACTTTTTTATCCAGCACCCATTAAACTATATAAATTGTTGACCTTGAACGTCTGTCTATCTGTCCGTCTGTATGCTCACATCCATATCGGTGGCTATAAAGGTTAGAGACTTGGAATTTGGAAATTGCGTCAATGCAAAGGAATCTAATATGTTTCATTTAAAACTTGCTCCGTTTTTATGAATGAGGCCCGATGTGAGACCAATGCTTTTTAACGATAAGTTTTAAGCGGGCTAACGACAAGCATTTTTGTATTTGATCTAAGAATTCATAAATACTTAAATAAAATACTTAAATTCATACCTTATAAAATCAAGAAGATTCAATGTTGGTATACTGGTACATTCGTGGATCGATTCTGCTCCAAGACCTGAATCGGGAGAACACCTAGATTCTCTATTGAGGATCAGATTAAATAGCACTCCAGAAGTTACACCGACAGACTGCTGAGCCACAAAAACAGGTTAGATCGCCCGCTTCTCATAGCTGACACCTTTTTTCCCCTCAAGATCCTTTAGCAGGGTATACAAATAAAGAAAATGGTGCTGATCTCATAGTACAAAAAACGGTTTGAAATAATAATTTAATTCTTGAGTCAAGTATTACCAGCATTAACCTTCATTTTTCTTGATTTCGTATTTTAAATAGAGATAGCAAATTTAGTTCTGATATAATCGAATCAAGAATATTTAATATTCTGCGGAGGGCCAGCATGTCCGGTATTTGCACATATTTAAATTACAATAAGCCCCAAATATATTTAAGCACGTATTTCTTAGTAGGCTGACAGAAGAAGGAGCACATCTTCAACTTCTCTAAGTTTGGCATATTTGACTAAAGCACTCTTGTTTTTAAAGTATACGATATAGTTTTAAGCTATTGGCCTAACTTATTTTAAATACACCGGTTAACGCGTCCATCCATTAAAACAACACCACATTAACACACTTATATTCAGTTGCCTGATTGACTTAGACTTAGTCACTTAGACAGATCATCTACCGATATTAGCTTAAGAAAACTGATCTTGTCCAGCCTGCTTCAAAGAGTATGTACATATATACTCAAACATGAGATCTAGCATTTAGAGGTGTTAGCATTTCCGGGTAAAACCGCTTTTCCACCCAGCGAACTTGTAGACGACATTTATATTTATGTAGGAAAAGTATTTTGATGTTGATCGAATAAAAACAAGTAAGAGGTGCTAGTCGGGAGCTCCCGACTAGGGGATACCCTAAACCCTCTTATTTCAACACCAAACGCAGCTCGCGCTAATAGATAGAGAGTAGCGGGGAGGTGGCGATAGGTATAAAATGAAAGATACTTGATATATATATACTATTCTAGCAGCTACATGTCAAGCTTGGTAACTCTAGCTCTTATTATTTACCAAAATTGCTTAAAAAACGGGATTTCGATATACATTTTTATCGATTACTTAGAAACGGGGCAAGTTATCGTTTATCGGAAACAAACCCGATCTGCGCGGGCACCTGGAGGACCTACAGCCAAAAGTCAAGTCTCTAGCTCTTATAGGTTCTGAGATCCTTGCGTTCATACATACGGACGGACGGACGGAAGGACAGACAGACGGACATGGCTAGATCGACTCGGCTATTGATGCTGATCAAGAATATATATACTTTATGGGGTCGGAGATTCTTCCTTCTGCCTGTTACATACATTTGCATTTGCACAAATACAATATACCCTTTTTACCCACTTTCAATGGGTTCAGGGTTTAAAAATGGTGCAATTATTCTGAAACTGGTTCATTATGACCCACATTACTTCACCATATTACCCATTCATAATGGGTAAAAATATAATGGATATGTCAATATGTATATGATAGGCATCTTCGATACCAGAATTAACAACATCTCCCTAAATCCATTATACACAAAATTAAAATATTCTCTGCAGGGGATTAAAACTGCACGTGTTTTTATTTTCATACACATTATTTGGGATAGTTTGACATTTCAAGTTCGCGATTTGGTATAACTGGTTTTTGCGCCACATCAGATACATTTCGGGTCGAACTCGTAGCACAGTGACTGACCCAGTTTCTTGCTGATACCTACAAGAAGAAGAATAATCCTAGCAACACCAATATGAGTAAGAAATTTTATCATCTTTGTGGCCATGTTACTTTGCCGTTTTCGCCTTTTTATACCCTGAACCCATTGAAAATGGGTAAAAAGGGTATATTGTATTTGTGCAAAGTGCAAATGTATGTAACAGGCAGAAAGAAGCATCTCCGATCCCATAAAGTATATATATTCTTGATCAGCATCAATAGCCGAGTCGATCTAGCCATGTCCGTCTGTCTGTCCGTCCGTCCGTCCGTCCGTCCGTCCGTCCGTATGTATGAACGCAAGGATCTCAGAACCTATAAGAGCTAGAGACTTGAAATTTTAGATGTAGGTGCTCCTAGTGCCCGCGCAGATCGAGTTTGTTTCCGATAAACGATAACTTGCCCCGTTTCCAAGTAATCGATAAAAATATATATCGAAATCCCGTTTTTAAGCAATTTTGGTAAATAATAAGAGCTAGAGTTACCAAACTTGACATGTGGCTTCTAGAATAGTATATATATATCGATTATCTTTCATTTTATACCTATCGCCAACTCCCCGCTACTCTCTATCTATAAGCGCGCGGTGCATTTGGTGATGGAATAAGAGGGTTCAGGGTATCCCCTAGTCGGGAGCTCCCGACTAGAACCTCTTACTTGTTGGCATTGATAACCTTGCCCTGATGACATCAGTCTTGGATTCACTACTGATATAAACGTAAAGGAAAGCCTTACGTCAACATTAGATGAGATTATGGTTCAATTTCATTAGATGTCACTGGCAATTAAGTTAGCTTAATGAAAAGTCAGCCGGCATCCCATGGCGTATATGTAATCTTAAGCTTTGTACATCTATGTGAAAGTTTTGGATTAAACTAAAGCCAATTTTGTAATGTTGTTGTGCAAAAAACTATATTATAGTGGGTCTTGCATTTGCATGACAACAACAAAAAACAAGTAAGAGGTTCTAGTCGGGAGCTCCCGACTAGGGGATACCCTGAACCCTCTTATTCCATCGCCAAATGCAGCTCGCGCTTATAGATAGAGAGTAGCGGGGAGTTGGCGATAGGTATAAAATGAAAGATACTTGATATATATATACTATTCTAGAAGCTACATGTCAAGTTTGGTAACTCTAGCTCTTATTATTTACCAAAATTGCTTAAAAAACGGGATTTCGATATACATTTTTATCGATTACTTTGAAACGGGGCAAGTTATCGTTTATCGGAAACAAACTCGATCTGCGCGGGCACTAGGAGCACCTACATCTAAAATTTCAAGTCTCTAGCTCTTATAGGTTCTGAGATCCTTGCGTTCATACATACGGACGGACGGACGGACGGACGGTCGGACGGACGGACAGACAGACGGACATGGCTAGATCGACTCGGCTATTGATGCTGATCAAGAATATATATACTTTATGGGGTCGGAGATGCTTCCTTCTGCCTGTTACATACATTTGCACTTTGCACAAATACAATATACCCTTATTACCCATTTTCAATGGGTTCAGGGTATAAACAGCAGCAACTTGGGGCATAAGTAGCTTTCGTGCTGCTTTTGCCAAATTCAGTTGTCCTTTTATGTTATGCTTTGTTTGATTATCAACGCAATTACGTCTATAAGGCTGAGCGGAAACCCTAACAACGGTAATAACAATTAAGCCCATTTAGAATAGCACGAAGTGGCATAAGACGACACAATGTTGGCTAAACGAGCGCTAGTCCCAAGTTGATTCGCCTTTACTGGTATTTTCCTTTTTTGCAAAAAGCCCTGACATTTAACTCGCTCCCTGTTCGGAGCGCTGCGGCCTTACAAGCGCTTTTTCAAGCAGAAGAAGCTCTACCTTGTAACCTTGTTACCTCAACGGCTGCAGCGATGTCGGAGCTCAGCCCATGATCAATTAACCCTTGGGTGGTGGTCCCTGTGGGTCCAATGCGACGGCGAAATTTGTTATCCTATCCAATTTATTTTTTATTCATCTCTGCCAGGAAACGGATAAACCACTCAATGGTTGTAAGCAAGGCATGACAAATAAACATACCAGAAAGTAATGTGATAATTATACATTTGATTGGGCTTATTTAAAAAGATTTAAAAAAAAACAAAGATTTTTCCGATTAAAAACAAAACCAAACTAGATGTGACAAATACATCTGGCTGGCTTGAGGTTGAGGTTTTGTCTAAAAATAAAAACTGTTTTACTTTTCGTCAATACACTCTTTAGTGTGAATTTTTTAAAAGCTCTAACAAGAGTACAAATATTTGAATTTTTACTCATACCTCGGCCCAGCTAAACAACCAGCTAAACATTTTTCCGTTCGGTTGAACCCGCATGTTCCTTCAGTAATGTGAATATTCCACAGTCTTAATACAGACCTTTGAAGAAGTTTCATACAACCGTTAGCAACCATATATCCGAGACTCATCTGAGATTTTTTGAAAATTCCGTCAGAGGGTCAAATAATAATTATGGTAAGAAATTAGTCTTCCCAAGTCTGACGGTTTGGGTTGTGCGTTGATCACCAATCAGTGCCACGAAATTTATTTACTTGTCAATGTGGATTTTCATATATTTTGGCCTGACTGACTGACCGTAAGAGCTAAGAAGCTTTCAAACTGTTTTATATATAAAGATATATAAATATATATATTAATATTATTTGATAAGAATAAAATTACCGAAGAGTATTAATTTGAAACTAAGCAAGACTGCTAACTAGCTCCGAACATCTGCTCAAACACTCGTTCATGTGGAAGAATAGACAGACAGAAATATTATTTGGAGACTTTAGGTATCACGAATCAGATTCAGAATACCCTTGTAACCTTGCCTTACACTTTTACAGATTTTTGAGAATAGTGAAGCTTGTAAATGCTGAGTTTGATAAAAATATATGGAAAATATAATATTTTTTCTTATCGTTCTAATGGCAGCTTTATAATATAATCGTCCGATGTTGATAAGAATTTGCATATATGTAAGGACGGCCAGACGGACATGGCTCTATCAATTCGCCTGTTGATCAAGAATATATGTACCCAATGGGGTTAGAGGCGTCTCCCTCTATAAATCCCTCTGTATGTGTAACTATTTTGTGATTGGCATACAAAAAAAATTATATAAATGAATATATAATTTGAAGCGACTCACAGGACATCCCCTAATCGCGCAACCTTGAACGAAGCACTCTTGCTTAGCTTAGACTCCTCTAACTTGTCATATGAATATTTCGTTTTTTTGACAATGTTACGTTGGCGTCCACGTGAGGATGTCATCTGCAACAATCAGTAGCACTCTTGTCGAGGGTGTCCGGATGTCCGGACACAATAAAATAAAATCATCGAGGAATATTGCAGTCGGATGCCACTAACTGTATAATACAGTCCAATAGCAGCTTAATATGGGCTAGTCACAACATGTTTTAAGATATATCTAAAGTTATCTACTATCACAACTTGCCACGCTCCTTTTAAAACTATATATTCAATATCTTCAAGAAACATTACGTTTATGCGAATGGACAAACAGACGAGGCCAATATATGTGAACGAGAATAAAAAACTCATTTCAATCCCGGCTGAACCTTCAGATACCCTTAGTTAGTACATAACTGAAACCATAATTTTTAAGATGATACATCATTGAAAAATGTATATAAAGTTATTGCATGTTTTTATTTAATTTAGCGCAAAGTTTCTAAATAAGTCCTTATCATCTTTCTTTAACCATTTTCCTTTCAGGTCGTACTCGTATTTATACTCAGCATTGCATCTCTCATTATATACTTTGTTGATGCATCAAGCGAAGAAGTCGAAAGATGCCAAAAATGGAGTAATAACATTACTCAACAGATCGATCTCGCATTCAATATATTTTTTATGGTTTACTTTTTTATACGAGTAAGTTTTACACGGCACACTCTATTTATTTTGTCGTAAATCAATTGGCTGAGCATTCAGTTTATAATCAGTTAGCATCTCTTTTGAAAAATCATTAAACGTGATTGTGTTCTTTCATTAACAATTTTTTACAGTTCATAGCGGCGTCCGATAAGCTTTGGTTTATGTTAGAAATGTACAGTTTTGTAGATTATTTTACAATACCCCCGTCCTTCGTATCAATATATTTAGATCGAACATGGATCGGTAAGCTAAAAAAAGAAATACCCAAAATTAATACTATTAAAAAAATTCCCTAAATTTGATGCATACAAATCGGTTTCACGGAAAGAAGATTTTCATCTCTTGTACATACACATACACAGACACAAACGTATACACTTTCGTACATACTTACGAACGCCTTAAAACAATATGTTATGTTTAATTTGATGATTCGAAATAATTCTTAAGGGCGTGCCTAGATCGATTTGTATGCATGCAATGTGTTTTACTCTGCGTGTGGCAACTATAATTTGTGTCAATATATATTATTAACAGGTCTTCGATTTCTTCGAGCACTACGTCTCATGACTGTTCCAGATATTTTACAATATTTAAACGTACTAAAAACATCGAGCTCAATACGCTTGGCTCAACTAGTATCAATTTTTATATCCGTGTGGTTAACAGCAGCGGGCATTATACATCTGGTATGTAGACACACACTCACAGCTAACATTTACACACACATTTAGCTATGCGTGTCGCGCGTCTTCCAGCCGACTCTGTGAGAGATTTGCAGCGCGTGTCTGAGCCAGTTAAAGAATTACGCATACGCCGCGTTGCACGCTGTTACAGAGTATGAGCCTGGCGCTAGAAGCTGGGAGGGCGTGCGTAGCGCTTTTTCCAGTGTCCAGTGGCATAGGAAATGTGCAGTTTGAATAATCGCTGATGCGTATTTGTTTGCAATTGAAAATTGCAATTGCATTTTCTTAAAATTTAGCTGGAGAACTCTGGCGATCCGCTGGATTTTAATAATGCTCATCGTTTATCCTATTGGACCTGTGTCTATTTCCTAATTGTGACCATGTCAACGGTAGGATATGGTGACGTTTACTGTGAGACTGTCTTGGGAAGAACATTTCTCGTGTTCTTTCTGCTCGTCGGCTTGGTAAGTGTAACAACAATATGCTGAAACAATCAACAATATACCGCACAAAAAGCAACAACAATATGTACTACAACATTATCCAAACTTTCTTTTAGTTACATATATAGACAATGTTTCTCTATCTCTCTCTGTCTGCCTCTGACCTACCCAATTTTCATCGAGGACCATTGAGTTTAGGCCAAGCAACAGCGGTGTTGGCAGTGCTTATATGTGTGAATGATTAAAGTTTTGGTTGTTGCCTAACGTACTTAGTACAGTTGTGCTCAAAGTTAGCTTAGCGATAAAGTATTCAAGTAACCAAAACCTTCCAGTACCAGTACAAGAACCAGTACAAATAACTCATGTACCAAGCGTAGCACTTTACTTTACTCAACCTTAACCTGAACTCGTACCAAGCGTTGCCCCTTTACTACATACATACAATTAAAATCCGACTTATAGCATAAGGATTTATCTACAATATATTATATTTTATTCAATTAATCTATATAAAACCGTATTTATGAAATATGCTACGTTTTTGTAAATACATACATAGAACGACTTAATAACGATGCACCGATTATATTAATAACAAAACTGTTTACTTTGAGACTCAGTTTCATTTATTCGTTCATCGCAGTTCCGTTAGCTTTAAATCACTTAAGTAAGCTAAACGCTTTTCAACGTGCGGTTTAATTTAGCCACTCTCGATTCGTTCTTCGCTCGCACTCTCAGAGACATTTACATACTTACTCGTACAGCAGCTGGTAGTTGATTCATTTTTAAAACAGTTGCCTTTTGTTTTCTATACAATCGAACCAAATGCATGCAGTTTAGTATCTCTTTTTGTATACATATATTTGAATTTTCTATTTACCTTTGGTTTGGTAACAACAACTTGTACACACCGACACTAACACCTTGACAAGTAACAAAAAGAAATAACAACATTTCAGGTAGCCGGTGAGGGTCTCGACATTGATTGAAATTTTTCTCATATTATCACATTAAAGGCATATGTGTTTTGCATGCTTTTATGCTGGCTGTCTTTGATTTAAGAATTTAAGCACTGCCTTTATGGACACACATATATTGAGATAACCAAAATATTGATTAAGTATATGCCATATACATACATTAGAGGATGTGACTGCCTTGACCTCACTTCGAACCCACTAGGCAGACGAAGTGTTTTCTTTCGAGACCTTTTGCTAATACACAACAATCGTTTAAATCTTAACAATAATTGATTTTGCTAAACCAACTTGTTAATTTTTATATATTCGTATGTGTGGAATATTTTAGGCAATGTTTGCCAGCAGTATACCGGAAATAATTGAACTCGTTGGTAGTGGCAATAAATATGGCGGTGAACTGAAAAGAGAACACGGAAAGAGGTAGTCTATAACAATTCATATGCAATAAATGACATAACAACATCACAATCAATTTGAAAAACATAATTTTAAACAAATAAATATTAATAACTGTAACACCAATACCAATTAAATAATATCAAGTTGAAGATTTCCAAATGTATGGCCTAACTAAATGTTATTGAAGAATAGAAAACTGTGATATGTTTAAACAATTTGTTATTTATTCAATCAGTTTTGTTTTTTTCAAACCAATTCCCATATATATGTCTTATACATGTATATGAACATATTATATATATATATATATATATATATATATATATATATATATATATATCAATCTATATATACATACAAAGTGAATATAAAGTTTGAGTATTCAAAAAAATATTTTCTCCAAGTATTGAGTCAAAAGTCCAGGCGATTATTGCGAGAACTCTGTGTAGAGAACGAGAAACAATCTTTCGTACAAACACAAATGTAGTTAGTCGCAATAGGAACACAGCAACCCAAAAATAGTAATGAATAGTCACGTTAACACTTAATAATCAAATTACATACTTAGTCTGTTACCCTTTGTAATATTTTTAATTTACCAAATGGATTTGTATTTTGTTAACTCGCATACGATGTTGACTGTAATGCAAAGTTCTACTAATGTATTTACCCCCAAAAATGTAGTTGTCAGTCAACTCTGACGAATAAGAGTCATGATACCCTTATTCACTTTTTCAATGAAAATACCCTAACAGAAAATAGGACATTTATTATCATTGCGTAACGCGCTGATTGATCATACAAGCAAAAAGTAAAGTACCTTCTACATTCTAATTTCAATTTGTTTCCTTAAAATATATATTTTCTTTTCAATAAATACAATCACAAACTCTTTTCTACAGATCAGTTAGTCGTCTACATATACAATTTGTATGTAAATGATCAATTTTTCAATAAAAGTAATTAGGGTTTTTGTACTTGTATTTTGATTTTTTTTTTTTTATTTTATTGAATACGTCTTACACATTTGTTTGAATTATTTAGCAATTCGTTCTATAAACACTTTGTAGGCGTGTGTTTTACATTACATTTGGCCCGAATTTGCTGTTCATTTCCTTTTTCATTTCCCGTTTACATTTAGTAATGTTTTATTTGCCGTGCTTTAAATGTTTTTTGCATTAACACCAGAAGTACAAAACGTGCCTTTATCAACGAGATAGTTAAAGGTTTGGTTTTTTTTTTGGTTTTGTTTTCGTCAATATCCTACAGCATTTTAGCAAAACTTAAAGGCGCATTGTTGATAACACAATTTAAAACAGCATCGGTCACGCATTACCAAATAAAATATTGTATTTCAAAGTATACGTAATTATCTTTATTTATATTTTGAAGAGAGTATTAGCTATATTATGCAATAATAACATTTAACTTTTGATCCTTAAATAAGCAGTTTTGTCACCATAACATAAATAGTACATGGATGTCTTCAACATTTTAAATTATGCTTAATACTTTATTTATTTTATTTTTGAGACATTTTCCAGGTCATCCAGTTTATACTTGTATATTCAATTAGTGTATTTGGGTCCATACAAACGCTTGTGTGCCAATTGTCCGACTCATAAACCCCATAAGAAAATGTACGTTTCGAGCTAAAGTTATGGTTAATTTATGGGAAATGTAAAGAAATTGGAGATAAACATTTGTTAAAACTGCATTTAAAACTTAAATTAAAATTTAATCAACCTTTTTCTCTGGTTTTGGAACTTGTCTTTTGCTTCGGTTAGCCGAAGTTTATTCTATAATCAATATTAAGTACGACATTAAACAACAAGGCATTTGAGCATATTTAACGTACAAATTCTAGGTTTCTTTCAGTTCGTTCAATCTCATTCCATTAAATTTAGCACACCATTACAACTGAAAGTATCGCTATATTTTGTATTTAAAAAGCCATTATAATACCCCAAATCTAAATAAAAATATTCATATACTTGTGCCTGGTCAAGCGACGACTCTCACCGCAGACTCCTTGGCAGCCATAGCAATCTTCGTATACAGCTGTAAATCTGTAAATTCATAGACCTTAAAGTAAAAACAAACAACAGTAAATACTTAGATGCGGTTAAAGAGAATATCTTTCCAGAGATCCAAACTGTATATATATATAAAAAAAAATTAATTACAATTAGATGTAATATTGTGCGGATGCTTTCGAATGTCTGCAAGTGAACCTGATAAATGTGTATATATGTAAGTATGAGTGTGTAAGTGAGTTGAGAGTTGGCTTGAATGTGTGAAACATCGTTAGAATGATTGCGGTGTGAATATCTGATTATGAGGTGTGTATCCTTTGTTGTCCTGCGTTATCGTCGTCGTTACCTTACGAATTTGTGAGTCTCGCATTTAGAAAGTTTGTGAATTCTTTTAACACACCATCCAAAGATCAGCAACAAGTAGCCAAATACTAAAACTGCAATTGTAACTGAAACTGAATTATTTTGGAACTTCTCTGTATTCTAAAAGTGTATGTGTGTTGTTGAATTTAGGCTGTGTTCGCTAGTTGGATACCAGAAATCACTGAGCTGGCTGCCCAGAGAAGCAAATATGGTGGAACATATAGCAAGGATCCTAGAAAAAGGTACACGAATTCGTTGCTGGCTGTACCACAAAAAGAATTATTCAACAAATAAAATAAATAAAAACAAAGTAACTACAACAGCAACACCAAAAAGATAAATAACCAGAATCTATAAAACAACAATCGCTACAATCGAATTAACCTGATTTTTCTTATATTGCATTCTTACTAAACTTCAGAAAATGAAATACTTTTTATAGACAAATTATTACTTTTTTTTCCGTTTGTCCTTTTATTTATTTATTTATTATCCTAATTTTATTGTTATTTGACGTCACTTGAATTTGCATAAAAATGCCCACACATTTGCATATCAAAATCTGTTCAGCAACTGCACACAAACCAGTTGAAACAGCATTAGCAAAAAACAGACAGATCTTAAACCATAAAACAGTTGCCAATTATTTAGCAAATAAAATGAATACTGCAAAAATATAAAGAACTACATTCGAATTTCCAAAAAGGCATTGGTTTCTTGGTGGGATGTGTAAAAGGAGAGAAAACCGAACTCTGTTAAATA
Organism: Drosophila ezoana; assembly: GCA_035045725.1. NCBI lineage: Eukaryota > Metazoa > Arthropoda > Insecta > Diptera > Drosophilidae > Drosophila > Drosophila ezoana. The sequence goes on from JAWNOU010000127.1 coordinate 1,866,168, forward strand.
AGTAAATCAAATGAGCTAAGACTTAAATGTGTCATTTTTTTTCTCAAAACCTTCTGTAAATTATGTTGTTATCATACTTACAAACATAAACATGCTATACATTTAATTTATGTTTTTTTTCAACTTGGCTTCGTTTTTTGTGTTCGATTCATTAGGCTTTTTGTTAGCTTGAGAGAAAAAACTATCAGTGTGCGGTTAAATTGGGCCATGTTCAGTGCAAAAGTGGTTACTCAATGTTGAATCACGTTGCATTGATGATAATAAATGCTTAAACACACATTGAATTTAATAGAAATCGTAGTGCCTGGCGGGTATGCAACAAATTCTCAAATTTTCTTACGCACATTTCATCGTCCAAATTCAAAACTAAATCAAATAGTTTCTTTTCATTACAAGAACGGCTAACTCATAATCAATTTACGTGACGCAACTGTTATGACTCAAACAATACTCTTTTCATAAATGTTTGTAGTTTTCCTTTAAAGGTAACATTTTGATTTTTTTGTATTTGTTGCTGCATAACGCAATGCATGCATCTTACGACTTTGGTAGCACAATTTTGGAATTGATTGCAAACAAGCCAACAGAGTAAATAAACTTTCAAACGCATAGAACGACACACACAATCATATGTATTTGATTTGCATAATTCGTTTTGAAGGACAATTTACAGAAGGGTTTGAATGCGTTGCGTGTGAGTGCAAAAAACACAAAGCACAGAAATCGATGAATTTTGGCATATTGGTTGGCACAGAAGTCAATGAATTTTAAATCTCTTGAACTATTTTGCCGGCAAGCATCGTGCAAAATAGTATATTAAAAAAATTTTTTAAAATACAATGATATGAAATATTGTTAATGTTTTATTTCTTTTGGTTTTGAAATTGAATTAAAAAAGAGAATAGAAAATAACTCTTGTCTCTTGTTATAAAAGATTTTAAGCCTTATGTTCACTTCAGGACTTAATAATTTATCAAATTAATTTTTTATTTTTTAAAAAGATACATCGCGAGTTTTTATGCAATTTCAGCAGAGTCAATTTATGATAAATTGGTTTTGTTTATAGTTTTAGTTCCCTGTTGAAATGCTTCGAAACAAATAGCTTTTTCTTAAGTTTAGTATTTGAACTTACTTAAAAAAATGAATAAAATGCATAACATTGAATTGTTTGTTGGTTTGTTTGTTGGAACACACACCAAGTTGCTGCTTTAGTTCTGTACCGATTTGATCTATGGACATTAATTTATTCCATTTTTGTACACGTTTTATAATTCTACTCAAATACATACATAAACAAATGAAGTAGAAACGTTTTTGCAATTTTATCCACTACCTAACTACTACATATTATATAGAATTCACTTGTAATTACATACATGCATACTAAATACTCCATTAATATATGGTAAAATCGACCATACATAACATATTACACAATTTACCTACTTAATCAACTCTAATTAATTAAAGTCGTTAATTTGCTTGCACCTACTTAGTATGCCGCAGCCACGCATATACGAGTAATACAGCAGCCCGCAGCGGCGCTGCAAAATTTCTCAATGTTTTATTAAGGCGAACCATTTTTTTGTTATCAGTAATAGTTGCAGTATCTGTGTAATCGTAATCAGTATCAACATCATGTCTTCATTTGAAACTCTTTCCCGATTCCTCCCAAAAAGTATAGACTCTCACGTACACCATTCAGAAACAAAGAAAAAAAGTTTTGTTTGCGAATAGCGAATATGCCTATTTATAAAATTTATGAAACACACATTATCCTACCATGAAAAACCACCTGATCTTGAAGTAGTTGTAGTTTCCAACAGTCTCTGCTAATAGCAGGTACAAAAGCTCAAACCTATCATCAATATAAAGTCAAAATAGATTTGCATTGATGGGTGTGTGCACTGGCTACAGATATTTAACTCATCCTGATAATATTCGTTACGTGATAACAGATGCTTGTTTACATATATCGATTTATAATTTAGTACATACTGTGTTGTTAACTATAGACAACACGTACCCCCAAGAAATCGAAAGCCTACTGCAAAATTAAATGTTACTACACATGTGTTACTTATTTGCAAAACAACAATTAGCTGCAGACTGTTGAAATGGTTGGTTTATTTGCGAAGAAAATATGAAAATATACTTTTATTAAGTTCAATTAAGTTTCAAAATAATGTTTTTTTTATGGTTTCTATATTAGTTTTATGATTTTAAACATTTAGATGCTTCAGTTCTCACAAATATGACGTCTGGCGCTATCATCAAAAAATAAACAAAAAAAAAAAAAACAGCAACAATAAAAATGATCAACCACCAAAGCAACTTCCCAGCACCTAGCAGGCAAAAGTGTCGTCCACGTCGTCGAACTGAACTACTGAACATTTTTCTAGGCATACACATACATCTATAGAGATTTGTCTGCCAATCGGTATTCCTCTCAGCCTCTCCTGTCTTGACTCCCTCGCGTTCTCTGAGCTCTGTGTATGATTTTTGTATTATTTCTACCAATAAAAAGTATTCAAAAGAAAACAAATCGAAATACTTCACTATCATCATTATCTTTCATACTGAATACAGGCGATTTTTGCAAGTTGTATACCTGAGATTATAGACTTGATTGGAACAAGAGCCAAATATGGGGGCACATTAAAAAATGAAAAAGGGCGAAGGTGAGACAAACTAAATTTTCTTACAATCAACAGACAAATAAATAATCAACAACTGATTTTAATAATATAAGCAACCAGACTACTTACTACCACAAAAACCAAACATAAATTTAAGTCAACAAATATTAAAAAATTACCTAAAGTCTTTGTTTCTAACAATATAACCACCAAATCAAAATGAAATTTCTGCAAGTTAAAACTTAAATGATCTAAAATAAAATAAAAAGAAAAGAAACCAATAATCATAATATTGTGCAGTATTTACTTTTACTTTGCGCTTCATTCATACAAATCCTTTTTGAGTGGAAATATATCTGAAATTTGATTTTGATTTCTGAAATTTAACTAACTACAAACATACATATATACACACTTATGTATACAAATGCCCAACACATTATATATAATATAAAAGCCTCACAGAACACGGCCAACTAATAAGCATACCCAAAAGCTAGCGGAAGCAATATAAATAATACGCATAGCCCCAAGGGCTCCTCAGAAACGGTACAACACAACATTCTAACAATCCAACCAACCAATCAATCAATCTATCACAAACTCAAACTCAAACTCAACTCGAATTCAGAACATTCGATCGATCAAACACACATATATGCACACTAAAATCCTCAAAACAAGCCTCACAAAAAAGTGAAAAAAAAAATAACAAATGCAATAGCAAGAATCAACAAGAAATCTGTCACAATAAAATGTATGTTTTCAATTTTAGTTCTCAACGACTCATTTTGTATGCGTCTTTTGATTCATTTTGCTTTCTTTATTGAATTTTATTTGAAATCCTAAAGTGCCGCCCCGATATCACTCAGGGCGTCAGTTAAAGTTAACTACGATGCCAATGGAGTGGTGCTCTACGCATTTAGTTTATTTTAAGGACTCGCCACATTAGTTTTATTTGATTCGATTCAATTTCTTGATTTAATGTATTTGGTTTGGATTGGCATTTTGTGAACCATTGAAACCTATTCAATAAACTGTATCGTACTTAAACTGTTCTGAGTGTATAATGTGCGTACTCTTAACTACTAAATTATCTTGTTGAAAGTTTAATAAATTCAAACTGATCGCAAAATTATCAACCTACTCTTCTGCTACTTTCTTCTCTTTACACATATCTTGCTCTAAATTCTTATTAATTTTTTTTTTTAGTAAATCAGCGCTTATTTTGAGCGCAGGTGTTGCACGTTTTCAGTTCCATTTTAAGTTGACTCGTGACACTTATTTATATATCTATTAGTATTGCAGCTACAAAAAAAAAAAAAGGGCATGGGGCCTTGTGGGGCATACTTATGATTGGCAGAATCAAAACTGAAGAACTGCCGTACTGAATTTTGTATTTTGTATGCCATCAACTAGCCGTGTTGCATTATATTAGCCCTTGAAGAATCAGTGATTGGTGTTTAATATTGTGTTTCATATTCGTTATTGTCTATATAGTCCTTGATATCGCAGTCGTAATTCGTAAAAATAAGTTTATTGTGCAAATCAATTTAAGCGACTAAACATTCAACGACAATAATGCATATTAAAATATTTCATACAAAAATTTTGTACGTAAATGTTGGACAAGCATAAAACAATACACACACATACTTTCATTTGTCAAATGGTTTGATCCAAAATATTAATTTTTCAAGGCAATTAATCAGAAGAACTTGTAAATAATGCAGCTGTCACTAAAGATAAAAAATGATCAACTCCTGTATTTTTGTGTAGTTTATTTTCCAGGCAAGGGACCTTAGCCAGAAAATAATCTTTTGCTTAAGAATCAGATATATTTTATTTGCAATTGTCTAGCCATGCATTTGATTTGTTTAGTAATCATCGGACATTAAAGAACAAAATATGTGTGTGTTACGTATTTTATTAAAAATATAAAACTTAAAATGCTTATATATATACAACCCATATACTAATTTTACTCTTTGTCTACCCGACTCTCTCTCTCTCTCTCTCTCTCTCTCTCTATCTCTCTCTCAGTTATAAGCTATTCTTTTTCAATGTTGTAGTTCTTGAGAAATTTGTATTTATGTCCTTTGCTATATAATCGATTTTACAAATAATAAAACCTATGTAATTGTTCATTTGGTATCTCTTTTGTTTTTATTATTTTTTTAGACAGTGTTCTATTTCTACGCTATTCTATTTTAAACTTCTAACTAAACAACAATTTAACATGGTACAATCAATTAATAAACGAATTGGCGTATATAACAAGACCGTACACGATTAAAGATAAACATCAATCACATAGTTATTGGCGTTGAATTACAAAGTATTTGTAACTCTTACACCTCGGTAAATACGTAACTCTCAGCTCTATTATCGTGTCTAGTGATGTGGATGGATGCGACTTAGCATAGAACCAAGTGGAATTGGCTTCTTGACTGGATTGACGCTATTTGTCACATTGTTCTCCCTTACATTTTTCCTCTCTTAGCTGAAGTGCAAGAGCTGATATTGTTTATATCATATGTAATTGTGATCGCGCAGGTTGCCGTTGACTTAGTTTTGTCGTATGATCAATATTCCTACAAATGATAAAAACTTTTATTCTTAAGCCGTCTCTAGGCTTAGGTGACGGCAGTTTCTGGTACCGAACAGCATTGAACTCTTGCTGCCATCGAGACGACAGAAACTAACACAATCCGCAAACAAAACATGTACCCGAAACCATTTCCGAATCCTTCCAATACATAAACATTACGTTCTCTTTTTGATATATTTTCAAGCTTTCAACTAGTACCTACTTACATACCTATTTATTACTCATCTTTATTTTTCGTCGTTTCACCTAGCCACCGACAATTATATCAACCATGGCACGTTTAGGAGTCATCTGATAAATTAACATCATTTTGTAAATTTTTTTATTCATTTATATTCATGTGCGGAACACATGTGCTGTATTAATTATAAATAAAAAAATAAATAAATAGAAAAACAAAAAGAAAATGCGTGGCCAGGCATAAAACATTTAACTTTTCACTGAACTTATTCATTTCTGTGACAAGATGGCATTCTTAAAACGGAAAATATATTTTTAAAACTCAGCACATTTTTAAAAGCAGTAAGCCACAAAATTTTCATTTCAATTCTGTTCAATTGTTAGTTGGTTTGCTTGCTCTTTCAAATTTTATAGATTATTCAATACCAAACTCTTTGAGACTGTAGCTGTCCAAAAACTTAGCGATACATCCACTCAATTAAGACATTAAACAATGTTTGAACACACGTCAACGTCAACATACCAAAAACAACGAAAAATACATAAGAATGAATTTATTTATTTTATTTTTATAGAATTTATTTTTTCTGTGCTTGGCAACTGATAAAAAGTAATTTGTAAATATCCGTATATTCTTATGAAGCTAAACCTCACACTCTATGCGGGTGCCGAGTTTTTGTGCTGTAATAAATCGAAAATAATGAATAATTGTAAGCTCAAACTTCAAGTGCGTTTATGTACTTTTAATAAGGATTTTTCTCTCTATATTGGATATACAGTTATTATTGAAAATGGTTTATAGAGGATGCAGCTGTGCCATCCTTCTTGATTATTGAATGATTTCACCTGGATCAAAATATAAGACTACAACACTACAAATCATACATCCACATACATATCTCTTTGCAAGCTTGTAGTATGATGTGGTTCCAGCTATCAGAACTCACAAGTACACAATAACACATAGAAGTACGCATGTTTCAACTGATGCACCCTTTCAGCAATTACATAAGTAATGAGTATGCGTGTCTAATTGCCTGGATGCCTGGTTGCCTGGTTGCCTGATTGCATGTCAGTAATATAAGAGTAATACCAGACTACATAATATATATTTACTTATTTACACGACAAACACTGTAGAATTTGATTGAGTGTTTAGAATACAATTAAATACTTTGTACATAAATACGTAGCAAAAACATATTTAAGATATTGAGCATTATTAATGCTTAATACGATGCATGGAAGTTGAATTAATTTCAACGGTGTGCGTAGCTAATTTTCAGTGGAACCCCTCTTATTCATTATTATTGGTTTACTTGTAAAATAAAAATGCAAAGCTATATCCCGGTCAAATTAAACCTACTTTGCACATGTATGTATGAAACCATTTTTTTTAGTTTATTGTTTTTTATTTATTTACAATTTGTTACCTTTACCTTATGTTCAAAGAGAATCTTGGGGTAGCAGACTAAATTCATGCATATTGCAGTGATTCTTCATTTATTTTTTGAGTCAATTACTATAATTTTCGTATTTTGATTTCATGAAAATACAATGTAATTTATAATTACAATACTGTTTACATTTTTAACTACAAAATAACACTGACAAGTTATAATAGTAATCATAATGAAAGCAAATCAGTTGATAACCAGAAAAATTATATGAAAATTTTACCAATATAAATAAATAAGAAATATGGATACATACATAAAACACAAGTATATAACACAAACATGGTACATACATTCATCAATGAAACACCTGAGACAAGCAATAAGCGCTTCAGCTATTTACAAATTTTATATCATTAACTTAACTGATCAACTGAAAACAATATTGATTTTCAATAAATATTTAAACAATTTTGTTTGCCAATGATCACAGCGCTACTGCACACACACACACACACACACACACACACACACATACACACACACATACACACACACATACACACACACATACACACACACACATACACACACACACACACACACACACATACACACACATACACACACACATACACACACACATACACACACACACATACACACACACATACACACACACACATACACACACACATACACACAAACACACACACACATACACACAAACACACACACACACACATACACACATACACACACACATACACACACACATACACACACACATACACACACACACACACACACACACACACACACACATACACACACATACACACACACATACACACACACATACACACAAACACACACACAGACACATCGAAATGCATATACACCTGAACATTAAATTCTGCACACGAATACAGCAATAATACATGACACATGTAAACAGCTTACTGCATCCGGCTCTTAATAATAAGCCTTATTCTTGCTTTGGATCGATCGACAATTAAAACCAATTTACTAATGTACTTTTCTCTTTGCTACACACTCACCCAAACTTCTTCTCAGACATATTGTGGTATGTGGTCATATAACATACGAGTCCGTGTCGCATTTCCTGAAGGACTTTCTGCACGAAGATCGTGAGGATGTCGATGTCGAAGTAGTCTTTTTACATCGGTAAGTTCCCTTTTCGAATTTGGTGGTAAAAATCGATTCACACTAAATATTTATGTTGCCAATTTATACTGTTGATTTCTTAAAGTATTGTTTCGTAAATATTTTGTATTATATGATATAATTTAGATGATATCAAGGAATACAAATCAATTTAATTCAGTTTTTAAGCAGAAATGTATTGACCTCGCGGCAAGCAATTAATATTTGATTTAATGTGCTGATTGCTTGCTGCTATTTTATAAAGAAGGTCTCAATCAGTTAAGTCTATAAATTTATTAGTCAAAGCACTTACTTAAGGCATTTGCATTATTCGCATTAGTTAGTAGTTATCACCAAATTAAAATTATGTTTTTCGTTTTGTAATATACCCAACTTGATTTAAATAATTATTAATATAAAACTCAATCATATAATGTAACGTAATGGAAAAAAAATAGCAAAGAGCCCGACCTGGAGCTAGAGGGACTGCTGAAGCGCCACTATACAACAGTGGCGTTTTTTCAGGGCACTATGATGAACGCAGTCGATCTGGAACGAGTCAAGGTACACAAATACACTTCAAGGAGCAAAGCAAAATTTACTTAGAGAGACACACAACAACGCCCATACGTACACATCATACAATATCATACATACATACACCTATACAAAGACACTGAAATACTGGTTAGTCAAGCATTGGAGCTAAGCAGACCAAAACGTGCCCTGCCATTTAGTACTCTACTCAAAATCGCGTCACATCGTGAGTGTGCTGTGCACATGTACATACCCTTGTTTGTACATAGGTATTAGCTCGTGTCATTAACAATAGAACGACCACATATAATACATAGTTAGCAGCGTTCGGCTGACAACAGAAAGCCAAATGCAAATAGCCTTTCACATCAACTCCTATAGCCATAGCCTGTCATAATTCGATGCTCGAGCATCACAGCTCACAGCCACACCCAACTCCCAAAATTTGCTCCTTCTCACTGTTAATTCTTTACAAATACATTTGTTTTTAGCGTTATTTTTTATAGATTTCTTTATATTTTATTATTGTCACTTAAGTTCAACTCTCGTGTCAGATAGTTGCAACCTTGTCTGCAAGGCAGCTGCCACTTGCGGGTGCAGTTTAATCGATTTAACAGCTTTTGCAAATTTAGCATACATTTAGTTATTTATTTAATTTCTAAATTCTTAATAAAATTTAATAAGGAATAACTTTTAATAGTTTTATGTAAAACACTTAATTTCACTCGTTTCGATACCTATAGTACATATATAGCAATATTATCAATTTGTTCACGTTGGCTTTAAGTAATACTAATATAACCTGCTCAATGGAATGTCCTCTTAGCTGAAATTTTATTCAAGTTTGACTTTTGTATTCTATTATTTATTGACTAAAAACATAGATAAATTTTAATTATTATGTATATATTCAATATAAATATGCATAGCATAGGATTTTATCTTCATATATATTTAATTTTTTCGCAGCACCTTATGCTTTATGTAAAAAACCTTTTAAATTATCGATTTATTTTGTATTATACATATTTCTGAATATTATTTAGGTTCATTATTTGCGCTGCACATTTATACGTCTTTAAACTAGATTTAAGATTTCATATTTAAATATATGTAATATCTATCAATTAAAATGGGTGTATTACATATATGTAAATATGTAAAAAAGCATAGGTATACTTTTAGTTATAAACAAAATCTACTATTATATATAAGATTAGCTTATAAATCAGATAATTTAAGACAGCTCGACCACCTAAAACAGGGGTTATAAACATATACTGGATGATTTGTAAATAACTAAATATTTTATTTGGAATATTTTAATTTAGTTATAAATGTCAATTTATTGAGGATGTTTTGTCGAAAATTCATACACCATTACCAATCACAAATTTAGTTTTGACCAATTCAGATACTGTAATTTCTTCATTTTTTTATTATTATTTATTTCTTTTTTCATTTGCATACTCCTACTGCACAACTATTAAAATATGTGTATTAATTGTGTTATCTCAATACAACTCAATCATCCTAAACTATGTTAATTGGAACTTAAAAATAACACAATACTACTCTAAAAAATTTGTATTATTTTTCCAACAAAAAAAAAAAAAAAAAAAAACGAAAAAAAAAAATTATGTACTGCACGTACATAACATTATAACTAAAAAATTAAAAGTAAACCACCCGATTTGGAACTTGAGGGTTTATTCAAACGTCATTTTACCACCGTGGAGTTCTTCCAAGGAACCATTATGAATCCGATCGATCTGCAAAGGGTTAAGGTAAAATAACTTTTCATTTTATATGTTTCTCTATGTTGGTTGATTTCATTTTTCATTTTGTGTATTTTGTTATCGTTTTATTTTGTGCGTGTTTGCCCTACTTTAACCAAACCAAACTAAACCAGACAACTGCTTATTAACATACGTACATACTTAACCTAACGAACTCTCCACTTATATATATCTCTACTCATATGTATATATGTGTATTTATATATATTTGAATATCACTATATATATATACATTATATATATATATATATATATATATATATATATATATATATATATATATATATATATATATATATATATATATATATATATATATGTATAAATATGTATATATATATATATGTGTATGTTACAATTATAATGTATTTATGTAATGTTTATATATATATGTAAATCATAGATATTATTCATTATTCATTGTCGCATAATGATTTGCTGGTTTTAGTTTTGTGTACACCATAGGAACACAATCCATTTGTACTTATATATGTATCAGTTGCTGAGTTTCAATGAATTAGAAGCTGCCGCATTAGAGAACCGACTTATGTGTAAATTTAAAAACTATTTAATTCCAATGTTTTCCCATACACTCACGATAACTCTCACAGCGCAACATAAAAACACAGAAACACTGCAAATTGTTGACGTTATTGTGTATGCAAAAACTTATCGTGATTCATTGTTAGCTTAAGCATCATAATTTTTAGCAATTTTCAATATGTTAATTTTAATTCTACTTATATATATGTATGTGCTAAGTATATGATTGCATATCAAATAATACAGTTATACAAATTTTAGGTATATTAAATTTAAATAACCATTATAATTGATTATTTCGGGGAAATGGTTAATTATAACAAGAAGGGTGTATCTGTTCATATGTTAATCAAATTTCAGAATACTTGTATAGTTACCAACTTATCTACTTAAATGCTAAAATAACTCAATTCGAAATGAATCTTTGTGCTGACTGACTGATTGATGATGCACAGCTTAAGCTGTCAGAGCTATGCAAATTTAAATTTATCCGATCGGCCTTAAATTTAAAGGTGTTTCACACTTTTCGAAAAATGTAAACCAAATTTTCATTTGATTTCGGGTTCCTTCTCACGTTCTTGACTTTTTAAAAGATGGATTGGTTTGTCCTGACTTACTGAATGACAGAATTGTGATCAACGTACAGTCCAAACCGTAAGAGCTACAAAGCTGAAATTCTTATTGGGACATCTTTTTGGTTCGAAAGGGAGCTCTAGGACGTGGGCTTGAAAAATACGACTTGCAAGTGTAGAATGTAGTGGGCAAACCAAAAACAACTCAGCTATATAATTGCTTTACAAACGCGAAGTCATCAGCCTGCGTAGCGATGTAGTGTGCCTGGGCGGCGAGCTAACAAGCGGGCGTTGGGCGATTAATTCCAGCATTAAATGCCAATTTAAAATTTGGTTATCAAATTTGTAATAATTCACAAAGAAAAAATGTGTACTAAAGCCAACAAGAAACATTAATATGCTGGGGTTAAAAATAGTAATCAAAAATGTTCTTTTGTTTTAATTGTTCTTACTGGCAGGGCCGGAGTAGTCGATTGTATGTCGTAGTTTAGTAATCGTCGGCATATTAAGCATGAGGTTTTTAGGACTTGCGAACGCGATATTCGAAAATAAGAGTGTTTATAATTTCATACCAGAGTTTTCCTGTTTATTTAATTAAGGCGAGACAAATTATATGATGAAAAAAAAAAAATTAATATGAGCAACGGGAGCAGTAATTAGTTTCATACAAGAGGAACAAGACGGATATTAAATGTGCTAGGACGCCCGATGTAAAAAACTAGAGTTTGATCTTCCGGTACCATTTGTATTTTCAACATAATTCATTTGACCCAGTGACGTCGGGAAAATATTTCTGTTAAAGAATATTCAACAGTTTATTTTTTATTTTTTATTCTCTTTATTAGCTAATTTATTGATACTATACATGAGCATCTTAACCTAGCTTGACTATAATGGGATAGACATACTTAATATTACCTATTAAGTTTTGTAATTATTCAATTTATCTTAAATTTTTAGTATGAATATTATTATTTTTATTTAATTATTTTATTTTATTTTTTTTTTCAAATGATTACCCGGTTTGGGAGGTCGATGGGGTGGATTCTGCGAAGTCTCCGTCGCTTTCTTCTGAAAAGTCTTCTAGCCAATATATTGGGGTGGCCAGAAAGACGGGCCATGTAGCTGGTGGACTGCTGTCGTAGAAGGTCGCCCACCAAGGGGACCTTTAGGTCTCTTGCTAGTGCCCGGTTGCGGATGTACCAGGGAGCCCCAGCCTCAGTCTGAGTACCTTCGCTTGGAAGACACTTATTTTCCTCAAGTGAGATTTTGCTGCCGTGCCGAAAATTTGGCTTGCATAGCACCAGACTGGGGCCAGGAGGGTTTTATAAAGCAGCACCTTATTGCTCAGAGAAAGCTTGCTGCTTGCCTTAAGGAGCCAAGCCATACTTTTTAGTTTTTGACGTACGCTGTGGCATGTTGCGATGTGTTTGCTCCAAGTGAGTCTGCGATCAAGGTAGACTCCAAGGTAGCGATGGCCGTCTTTATGATCAAGAAGTTCGCCTTGGAGGTATACTCCTGGCGAGGTATCTCTCCGGATCGCGAATGTGCAGCATATCGATTTTTGCCTGTTGATGGCAATTCGCCACTTTGATGCCCACGTCTCAAACTCGTGCAGGTATTCTTGTAGTTGGTCAGTGGCTTGGTAAACACAGCTGGCTTTTGAGAGGATTGCTGTATCGTCGGCGAACGTGGCGAGGTTGAAGCTATCGGGATGCTCCAGTGTCGTCGGGTCCACCGTCGGCATGTCGGCTGTGTAAACAGTGTAGAGCCACGGAGCAAGGACACTGCCCTGGGGTACTCTAGCTTGGATTTCCTTGACTGCAGAGAACGTGCCGTCGACTACCACTACAAACTTTCTGTTTTTGAGGAAGCTGTGGATTATATGAAAAAGAGAGGGAGGAAGCAACGTTTTTATTTTGAACAGGAGTCCTTTGTGCCACACTCGGTCAAACGCTTGTTTGATGTCAACAAATGCCGCGACGCAATACTCGTGGTTCTCGAAGCTGTCGAGTATGAAATCCACCACTCGGTGGAGCTGCTCCGGTGTCCCATGCCGTCTTCGAAATCCGAACTGATGCCTTGGTATGATGCGCTTAACACAATCCAGCTCCGACACTCTGGCCATTAATATTCTTTCGAATATTTTGGAGAGGGTCGGAAGCAGGCATATTGGTCGATAAGATTCGACTTGCGTGAGCGATTTTTTGGGTTTTGGAATCATGGCAATCAGAGCGCTTTTCCATTGCCTTGGAAAGTGTCCAATTCGAAGCATCGTATTAAATATGAGTACTATGAATAGTATGCATTTGGTGGGGAGCAGCTTTATTGTTCTGTTGTCCAGTTTGGATTTGTATTTCGACCTCTTTGAGGGTCACATGGACCGTGGACTGACCAGGTTGGTTTTGTGTTGCAAGAGCACAATGAAGAGTATGCCTTTGGTGGGGAGCTGCTTTATTGTTCTGCTGTCCAGTTCATCAGATCCAGGGGCTTTACGAATCTTAAGCGCTTGAATTTGTGTTTCGACCTCTTTGAGGGTCACCTGGAGAGTGGACAGATCAGGTTGTTGTGGTTTTTCAAGGGTCCTGTCTATGTATTCTTCATGGAGCGAGTGGGGGGAATCGAACGGTTTAAATCGCTCCTCTAGGTGCGTGGCGAAAGTTTCAGCGCGTTTTAGGCTCGATTTGGCCCAGGAACAATCCTCTCTTTTTATGGGACTCTTGCGGACGGGCTGTCTTTTAAAGCTTTTTGTCAGCTGCCAGAGGCTGTATCCCGTGCTAGCATCTGGGCTTGCGTCCATAAGTTTTCTGCTGAACTGCTGGTTGCTTATGGCCGCGAGGACTTTCTGGAGCCTGTTGGATATCCTTCTATATATCCTGCTTACTCCACCAGTGCGCACGTGCTCCTTGCGTAGCCGCCTTTTTAATGCCAGAAGTGGAGCTGCCGCCGGATGGATTGAGCCTCGAGGAGGCGATATCCGGATCGGGTCTATAGCATGTGAAGCAAGTTGGGCTGCTGCTCGAATCTTCGCCATGAAAATATCGATAGCATCCTCAATGTCTTCAGGGTAGGTCAGGATCATGTTGAGATTGATTGTGTTGTTGAGTTAAGCCTGGAATCTTTTAACATCCCCATTTGGCGGCAGTAGACTCATTCTTTTTGGCTGCTGCATAGGGCTGGTGTGGACAGTAGCCAAAAGAGGAAGATGGTCCGAAGAGAGGTCATATTTGGTCTCGATGGAGAGTTAGCTCTGCCTAACGCCACCATATATGAAGAAGTCTAGGGCACTAGGAGTGCGTTGCGAGTTGTACGCGTAGTATGTTGCATCTCCGGTTGCCAAAACCTCGCATCTGCAGTCGATGATGGCTTCGTGCAAATTCTGCCCTCTCAAAATTTGCTTTGGTCCATGGCACAGCCGGCGGGAGTTATAGAGAAGCAATTGTGAAGTCACCTCTGCTAGTGCTTAACTTGACTGCGGCCATCTGCAGATGTGGTTGGGAAATGTGTTCCAGGGGTGGTGGCTCAGGCTATGGCGGATTAAGATGCCGGCATCTCATCTGCGGTAGTTGCAGGGATGTTGAGTTATATATGTAGTATAACCGGGGGCATATATTTTTGAGCACATGTGCATGTGCGTTTCCGTTAGAAGCATTATGTCAATGGCGTGGGTGGCGAGAAAAGTCCTTAGTTCCTGGATTTTTCTGTTGAGGCCATCAGCGTTCCATAATCCGATCCTTAATTGGCTCATTTTGATGGGATAAGGCGAGAAATTAGCGACATCAGGATGTGCTGAGTTTCAGAGTTTTTATGAAGCGTATTAAGGATCTGGTCCATTCTTGAGGTAAGGCTTAGCATGGCCTCTTCAAGAGCCGCAATTCTCGAGTTCGTATTCTCGCTCGGCTTGTTTCCGGGGATGTTGTTGCGCTGCCTTTTGTTCGCTTTACCATCTGGTATGTATTGGGTGACGCCTCTTCGCTGGCTGTTGGTAGGGTTGCCCGATCTGAGCATGTCCGCAAATGAAACAGATTTGCCAGCTACCATGGGAGGGGGGATAAATTGATTTGCATTGTTGTTTTGCCGAGCGTGGTTACTATGCGCCTTGTGGAGAGTAGCCGAGATATTGGGGGCCGGCTTGCGTACCTTGATTCGGTCTATGAACCATTTACAGCCTTTGTAATTGGCAGAGTGGTTTCCGCCACAGTTGGCGCGAAAGAAGTCGCCTTCCTGGACTGCTTTGCAAAGGGGCGATCCTGTTGGGTGCTCTTCAGCACATCTACCACAAACGAATTGCTTCATGCAGTAGTTTTTAGAATGGCCATAATCTTGGCAGCGCTCCACTAAGACTCCTTGACGGCACAAAAGGTTTATTTTTAGTGCTTCCTTATTGTTGGGAGCCGGTTTGAGGTCTAAGAAAAACATATTTAGCCTGCTTTGCTCAGTGCCATTTGGGGTCTTGCCATTAGGATTGAAGATGTTGACTACCTTGTGTCCTTTGTCTAGCGTTTCCTTTATTATAAAGCCTTGGGCTGTAGAGGACGCCATCTGTTTGATGACAATGCGAAAAGGTTTATCTTCTTGGAGTTGGTAGTGGTAGTTTTGGCATTTAGACTTTTCCATGAAAGCAATTACTTTACGGAATGTTGGAACGTCCTTGGTGTATAGCCTAGTTAGGCCTGAGCCAGACGTACGAGTTGAGTAGCTGCTAGGTGGAATGACTTGGTCCAAGGCCATAATGGGACCAGGTTTTCTAGACTTAGGAGGCGGTGGAGTTGTCGCAGGCAGTGGTAGGTCCTCCAGCATGCTGGCTTCTGTCTCCATATCATCTAATTCCGTATCTTTCTGATTTTCGTCAGCCTCGTTGTCGACGGTGTCAAGGGCTGCAAATCGATTCATCCTTAGACTAGCATCTTTTGAAGTAGATGGGATGTCGTCGCTTGACCGGCTAGTTTGGACTACCCTTGATGCTTGCTGGTTAGATAGAATTTTGGTCTTACCCTTTTTGTTGGTTTGGTCAGGCGAGGGGGGAGCGATAGGGCGCTTGCGTCTGGCAGTGCCACCTTTTTGCCATTCCGAACTCGGGGGATCGATATAAGGCACAGTACCGACTTGTGTGCTGGTGTTAATTGCCGGTGCAACAGGAGTGTTGATGGGCATATTAGCGGCGCATTGGGTGGTTGTAGGGTGGCATGATGGCTTTCTGCTGCTGTCTTGTGCATTGTTGGGGCCTGCTGTGTTGCGCAGAAGTAGCTGGAGCCACTGCGTATGTGACTGCGGTAATAGCGGAAGCGTTGGCTATGGGCATGATGTAGACCGTACTCGAGGAGGTAGCGGGAATCTGGCTCACGCAAAGCACAGTTTTATACCGCTCGTCTAGTCGCCTCGCTTGGGCGTCTAAAGATCTCATTTTGGCAATATACTATGGTGACAAGTCGTATATTTCTGAGTCATTTGAGTCGCTATGCGTGTCCATACTGAGAGGTATTATTACTTGCAGAATTTACCGCAACGGTCCACAGAAGTCTCAAAAATTTTGCGGAGAGGTAACACCTGCACTGCAAAAATGTAAACAAATGCACGCACAATCACACGCACACGCACTAGGGTGCGCGCGCGCAATAGATAAGAAACGTTTTTTTTTTTTTTTCGCTTCTATGCAGCTGCAGCCGCCTGCGCTGCGTTTTATTGCCCTTGGGCAAGTTGATTTCTGTTTGTTTATTATAATTGTTTTAGTTTTTTGTAAATTATCGTTGCCGGCAATGCCGTAGCAGCATTGCCCAAAACTTAAACAGTGACGCTTAGCATCAGAAGGTTTATTGCACGCCGATATTGTATCGTAAATCACTTTGATTTGGTTGTTGCGCACTTCCGTCTCGTTTAACAGTCGGAGAGAAACTGTTATATTCAACAGTAAAAGTGGAGTTTTTGTCTTAAATTATTTATTTCTTAAAATAAAATGAAATTGACTACCGGAATCACAAGAACGCACGTTAAACAAGTAAGAGGTTCTAGTCGGGATCTCCCGACTAGGGGATACCCTGAACCCTCATATTCCAACACCAAATGCAGCTCGCGCTAATATATAGAGAGTAGCGTGGAGGTGGCGATAGGTATAAAATGAAAGATACTTGATATATATATACTTTTCTAGAAGCTACATGTCAAGTTTGGTAACTCTAGCTCTTATTATTTACAAAAATTGCTTAAAAAACGGGATTTCGATATACATTTTTATCGATTATTTTGAAACGGAGTAAGTTATCGATTATCGGAAACAAATCCGATCTGCGCAGGCACTAGGAGCACCTGCATCTAAAATTTCTCTAGCTCTTATAGGCTCTGAGATCCTTGCGTTCATACATACGGACGGACGGACGGACGGACGGACGGACAGACAGACGGACATGGCTAGATCGACTCGGCTATTGATGCTGATCAAGAATATATATACTTTATGGGGTCGGAGATGCTTCCTTCTGCCTGTTTCATACATTTGCACTTTGCACAAACACAATATACCCTTATTACCCATTTTCAATGGGTTCAGGGTATAAAAACAATAATTTGAAGGAGAAAAAGATGATTAAATTTGTTAACGTAATATATACTTTTTTACATTAATCATTTTTTAGTTTCAATGTTTACGCCAATGTGAGAGTATAATTTTATTCCGTTTACATAAATACCTTTTATTGTATGTTATATACAGGTAATTAGCGCCTTCAGTTTTCGTCGTATTTATGTATAACAAATATACCTCTACTTGGATACATTCAATCGATATCGGGCTTACATGCATTTGAGTTTTCGATATAAATGAAATTGCTCAAGAGGATATAAGTCAATAACAAATATTAATGTCTCTATTTTCTGTTCTCTTGGTATTGTTGTATGGCAATTGCTTGCGCGCATTTTGTAGTCTATCGATGATCTAATAACTATTGTTTTATATAGTACATTGCATGCTGCATGACCTGCCTAAAGAAACATACGTAATATGTTATGTAATGGCTATTTGAGTTTGACTATTTGTTTTGTATATTGCTTTAATATTAAGTTTTGATTCTGAACACCCTGAACGACACGAGTTCTCTGTATACCTCTACCTCCACCCATGCACCGAGCGTTCGCTTTCTGAGTTGTGATTATTGTTGTTGTCTGTCTCCTTTGAACTGAAAGTTGAAGTTAATCGGAAAAACAAATCTAGCCACGAATTTAACTCCAACAAATTTTGTAACCGCTTACTGTGTCCCTGTTGCCGGTGTTGCCAAAGCTTATTAAAGTCAAGTACTAAATGTGAATGCAAGAAAACAGGCATCGTGAAATTATGGCCAATGTTATGTACAAAAAAAATATATATATATATATATACAAATATATATATAATTAAAACCCACACACTTTACTTGTGACATTTCAACTACTTGTACTATACTTAGTTGTGCAGTCAACGTACTTGTAAACCGCTTACTAACTTTACCTGTTTAAATACGACAAATAAACGATCGCTCAATACCAACACCCAACCAAACCTAACAAAACATATAATGTACTCACTTACAATACAATTATAAGTCACAGCCACTTTGAACTTAGGTCAAAATAACAAAACTTACAACAAACGTCTATAGTCTATAGCTTGGCTTTTACAGAGACATAGACAAACGACTAATATTAAAAAAGCCTTTAAGAAATCCATTGCTAATCAACCAATACTCTACAAAAGGTGCATGAAGCCGATGCCTGCCTGGTGCTAGCTAACAAATATTGCCAAGATCCCGACGCAGAAGATGCTGCCAACATAATGAGAGTTATCTCTATTAAGAACTACAGCGATGATATTCGTGTCATCATCCAGCTGATGCAGTACCATAATAAGGTAAATGCACACTCGATCCGTAAAAACTTACAGAAAATGAAATAAAAACCCGATATCTCCAGGCGTACTTGCTGAACATACCTTCGTGGGACTGGAAACAGGGCGATGATGTCATTTGCCTGGCCGAGCTGAAGTTGGGTTTTATAGCGCAGAGCTGTTTGGCCCCTGGCTTTTCGACAATGATGGCAAATTTGTTTGCCATGCGTTCCTTTAAAACGGTAAGTATTGCCAAAGTGCTTAACACGACGGCTACTCCTAACAATATACCAGACACAAGCACACAACTGGGGTGTATTGAAATCCAGAAAGCAGGACAAAGATATTAGCTTTTTGATGACAATTGCTATATGAAGAGAAGAGAAGGGGCTGCCACAAGTCAGTCAACCAAATAAACCATCAATCTATATTATGTATGTACGTCTTTAACCCCATAGTCGCCAGAAATGCAATCTTGGACAAATGATTACCTGCGCGGCACTGGCATGGAAATGTACACAGAAACATTGAGTCCCACATTTATTGGAATACCATTTGCTCAGGCCACTGAGTAAGTTGCGCAGCGGGCAGTCCAATTTCTATATGCTATAATCATATTCGTATCGTATCGTATATATTATACTACCTACTACTGAACTATGTACTTGTTAATCGTGCAGCGTTGACAAATATAGTACCAACAACAAAAACTGAAAAAAAAATACAATATATAACACTCGCATAAACACATCCACAGAAACACAAACACTCACTCTGCTTTTATTATTTTCTGATAAGTTCTAATTGATGTTG
Organism: Drosophila ezoana; assembly: GCA_035045725.1. Classification (NCBI taxonomy): domain Eukaryota; kingdom Metazoa; phylum Arthropoda; class Insecta; order Diptera; family Drosophilidae; genus Drosophila; species Drosophila ezoana. The sequence goes on from JAWNOU010000127.1 coordinate 1,886,278, forward strand.
TAAATGTTTTACTTTGTCTGTTATGACTTTGGGAGACTTTTAAGATTCTGGTCTTCAGAAACGTTCACATTGATGTCAACGTCTGGAGATGCGTAAACATGTAAAATTGCCTGCCTATGGTGTTAAATTTTGATTTGTATTTGAAGAGACATTAAACACAGACATACACACCTACACGTGGAAATACACTGTGAAAAATTAGTCGGTGTTTTATGCTAATTCTTTGTGTAATTAATGTTTTCAATGTTAAAAAGCCTTCAGTGTTTGCAAATACAAATGAATATTCTTTTCTTTTTAACTAAGTTCGCAGTCAGACCTCTCTGCTTAAAACGAAAAAATAAATAAATACCCCACACCCATATAAAACACACACACACATAATAACACTACGAAATCGAGAGCATTGTTAATCGCTAATTGTATGGTATCTTTGTGTGCTGTGCTCTCTAGATTCAGAGCATAACTATGCAGCGTGTATTTAAATTGATGTTCGATATTTATTTATTGTTTTGACTTCTGTTTGAATTATGCTCATTTGATATAACTATATTATGGTTTTGGTTGAAACTCTAAAAGCCACACGTTTTCGTAATTCTCCAAAAAGGGTGCTGCTACTTAGCCTATGTATCTATAATGCTGTTAGTTAAGTTAGGGAAGTGTAAAAATATGTCGCAAGCTAAAGACTTGAACCTTTGAGAAGTATGCCAAAGCTAATGCTTTTACCAGATCAAAGCCAGACAAACAAATACTACCCCGAAAACGCACAAACCCCCCCACACTTGCACACACACTGTTCGGATGATCAGATGTTATAAGTGTGCCAGTATGTACGTATGAAAACAGAGAAGCCCGCATTTGAGTCCGTAAATAACGCGCAAGCCGTAGCCAAACTCTATGCCCAATCGAGCCCTGAGCCTGATCGATATCAATGCGAATATGAGCCAAGTTATTCAGAACTTCTACTCAACCAACAACAACAACAAGAACAATAATTACAAGAACATGTACAAGAAACAAACAACCGTCGCGTAGTTACATTAGCGAACTTACTAAATCCAAACCACAACAAAACCATTTTCTAACTTTCAGTCACCAGACACACAGGCCTGGCAAAATGATTATCTTCAAGGTACAGGGTGTGAGATGTACACCGAAACTCTATCACCTTCATTTACCGGCATGACATTCCCACAAGCCAGCGAGTAAGACTCCAAAATGAGAAATTAGAAACACAAAATTTACAAAAATAAAATAAATACAAAAATCTAAAAATGTTATTAAAGAAACAACTGTATAAAAAATACTTTTGCATTGTACAATATGTTCAATTTAATATTTTATTTATATAATTTGTCAAATTGAATTCTGTTCCGTTTGATTTATTCCTTCCACTATATACTAACTTGTAACAAACTACCTTTTGTCGCTATTTCTAAATACTTACTACTACTACCTACTCGTACTTCTAATTTACTTACTTAGCATTCTAATTTACTATACCAGTATGAAAAGATCTTTACAAGTGAAGAGAACTATAGCAGCAAACATTGATCTTCTTCTTGTATATTTAACATTATTACGTATAATTTGATTTTTGGATTAACAATCGCATTGCATCCGTTCGCATAAAAAAGTAACCAGCCACAAAGTACAAACAAAGTTTAGAACATATTTATCTAGACACCGCTCGCTTGTTACCAATTCCGCTCCGCTCAACTCCGCTCCGATTAGTCCCAGTTCAAGCCCGATTACTGAATACATAACAGCAAATCGCAATTACAATATACATGCATACATACATACTTATGGGTACATATCCACAAATATCAGAAACTATGCGTTAACCACAACACATAAAATTACAGCATCTGATGAATATAACCCATTTTATTTGTGTGCCACCTTTGACCCTTAACCTCACACGCTAAATAACAGCCACAATCTCAGCAACCAAGTGGACTTCATTGATTTAATAAATGTAACATTTCATCTCATTTTTATAGTAAACTAATTTTTTGTTACTTTTTTTAAGCATTTCGTCCAGCATGTGGTTTTGTATGTATGAATATGAAGTGCAAGTATTTTTACAGTGTACGCTTTCAACGCACCTACACGAAACGCATGCCCTGTTTGATACGGGTTTGCTACACTTTATAGTGTAGTAATATTTAATACGCTTAATTAAGTATATGTGAAAGGTAGAATACTTCCAGGACATGAATCGAGTAACACAAATTTCCCATTTATTCCGATGCCTATAGATTGTGCTTCTCCAAGCTTAAGCTCCTGTTGCTTGCCATTGAAATCAAAGGCGCTGAAGAGGGTGCAGACAGCAAAATTTCCATAAATCCGCGTGGCGCCAAAATACAGGCAAATACGCAGGGTTTCTTTATAGCACAAAGCGCTGATGAGGTCAAGCGGTAAGTCGTGTAAGTCATACTCATACCAATATAATCGAGCTATACTCTGGTTATAGTGCGTGGTTCTATTGCAAAGCCTGTCATGAGGACATCAAAGACGAGACGCTCATTAAGAAGTGCAAATGCAAAAACTGTAAGCATACTTTTTACCATTTTATTGACACGATAAGACAGTATTTATGTCTATGTATGTCTTTGGGTTTAATTTATTTCCATTTACTTCTTGTATTTCATATTTTTGTACATTTAATTTTTATCGAGAGTTCCGTGAACAGCTTAAACTAAAGTAAACTTTAAGTGGAGGCAATTAAATAGTTCTAAGTTTTTTTCCTTAGGTTCAGGTACTTTATAGATAAGCAGCGTCTTAGCAGGCGCAGTAAAATAACTCACAATATATATATATATATGCATCTATAAATGCATACATATATGATGATCCAGAATGATTCCTACATATGTAATACTTAATGATATATGTATATATAACTATTCAAATTTTGTCTTTATCCTCAAAAAAACCTAATTTATTAAATACTTTTGTAACACATATTGAAAATATGCTGTGGTGCTTAGGGCCCCTCAACTGTTAATAATGACAACCCTAACAACGACATAGATCTAATAACCTACCTGACAATCATCTAAAAATTAAACCAAGCTAATTAAGGTTTTTAGACTTCACCTGTGCACATACATACACAAGTATGTATGCGCATGTGTGCAGATGTATGTCAAATATACATATGACCTGAAGACCAGATATCAAATTAATTGTGACACATAATAATACAAATAAATGTCATAACTTTGCCCCACAGTGACTGTTCAGCCCAGGAGCAAATTTGAAGACTTAGGTAAATCTAAATTGTTCAACATATTATCCCAAAACACACTAACATAATTTTACAATACAACAACGACCTATATCACAACCATCCACTGAGTTTAAAAGTTGCCCCCCCTATTCCAAATTTGTTTAAAGTTCACAAATTATACATTTATTTGCTTATACATTTAATACAACAAATACTATAATAACTCACCTATGTTTGACCGACATTTTTCTATCCTCTTTTTTAATCCTCAATTATACTTATACATATATACTGTGCACATCACCTGTTTCAGGTACACTACAAATGTAGTATTTTTTATTACATTTTTCCAACAAGTTTTTTATTTGGATAGTAAACTGTGCATATAGTACAGACTGTGCACGTTAAGAGTGTGCAGCCATGATCCGACCTTACCCTAGTAATTCACACACAATTATGTACTATATACATCTAACGAACAACCGTCCCGTCCCGTATCTTTGAATATTGAACAGTTATTTTTGGTCAATTTTTATTATGATATGTATGCGCCTCTTCTCTTATATAATCCCCTTACTATGGATACATATCTATTTATAAACACAAATAATTGCATACTTCATACAAGTATACAAGTTTCGGATGGCTTACACAACGTTCTCTTCAACTGTAAATATGTTTGTGCAATATGCAACCCATGTTTTTGGTTTCAATATTTCCAACAAGTAACGCCACAGAATTGCAACCGTCATAATTTCTACTTCTAATTATTTTGTGATAACATATCATACTTTTTTTTTGGTAGGACTGTTTTTATTAATTTGATTTAAAAAATTCCCCACTGTGTGTTCCGTTTTGAAAATTTAATTCTTTGAGAATCAATTTGATATTGACTCGGATAAAAAACTCACAGAATATATTATATAAAATGAAAAGAATATTTTTTTTTTGCGGATGTAGAACAAAAACATGCATTTTTTGTTTATCCGAATAGTTTGGACGAAAACTTCAAGTGCTTTGGTAAAGGATCTACATTAATATCGAGCAATTTTCAAAGTACATACACATAATTTTAATAAGCAATACAAAGTGCACATTTTACATAAAAGACACTTATAAATACTTTCTCTCCCTACCTCTCTTTAACAACTTTTGCTACCCTTTTTTATTTGTACTTTATATGTGTTGATGGAAAAGAATCCAGTATGACGAAGTGCATGTAATTGAGCACTAAACTAATTATAAGTTCCTATTAAAATCCTTGAAACTCTATTTGTAATAAATATTTGTCGATCACTTTTGCAGCTCTGATTTTCAAGTCCTTTACTAATCAAATTTTCCCAACTTCAATTATATAAATACAGTCCTATTTACTTTGTTGTTGCAATAGGTCATTCAAATGCTGCGTCGTTTTCTGCCATCAGTTGAAGTCTATGAGTATCTTAAGTTTTAAGTTCCTTATCTACTTATCATATCGATAAATGTAAATAAGTACATAAGCCTAGCTGTCCCTCCCAACTAAAAATTGTAAATAATTTAAACGCAGGTTATGCTAATAATGACTGGATACTAAAGCTCCTACAGCATATCCATTAGGCGCGATCTTCATCATTTTACATAAGTCGCGTTACTAAAATTAACGGTTATGTATTTGGTTTCGATAAAGTATACTGACTATAAACATATATAATTGCGTGTTATGTATAAATAATTTAGCTTCAATGTTCTCAAGTAGTTAGTAAGTTTGCAATGTTTTGCGTTGCCAAAGTCTGGCTTAAAAAATTGTTAACTGCACCAATGCGTTCCCGACGGGAAATTCAATGTATGGCTGTATGTGGATGGGCACATAAATACAGCAACAATGTTAATATGCCTAGTACTAAGTATGGATCCCAAAGATCTGTTTGTGTGTGCGTTTTATGTGGTCCTGTTACTTGTATATAAGAATATGAAATCCCTAACCGTCTTACAGATGTGGGCATGATTATGATGCAGACAGGGATGGTCAACCAAGGGATCACATCAGTGATGAATACAATGGAGGGTACGCTTTTAATGTAAAAATAAAAAGAAAAACAACAACAAAAATTTCAATAATTATTTCGAGTTCGGTGCCTATATTTTTATATCATGCCAAGCCAAAATGATTTTTTTGTTGCTGCTAAATTGTTGAACCGCATACCTAACTGTATTTAAATACACATTCCAAAACATATCTCCGATTATCGCTAAAAATTCTCCCTTAATTGTTTCTCTAATATTACGTTTTGAATTGTCGATTTGGCTGAATATTGTTTTGGAAAGTGCATATTCGATTCGGGCTGCCGAGTGTATATCAGAAACATGTTTGCTGTTAAGCAAACAAATAAACTAAAAACTCTTTAACATTTATTTTAATAAACATGCTTGCAGATTAAAATAAAAATGTTCATAAATACCAGTATTAATCCGCATAATAAACCCCTTTCAATCGTGTACGTAAATGCCAAATCAATGTATCTCTTATTTGTGCTAAAAGCCCCAGCCGCATATATGTATGTATCTGCCATAAAGCGTCCCCTCGCTCTGCTTAACTTGAAAGGATTATAATAGTACCAGTAACAGTAAGTGATGAAGGCTGAGATCGAGTAGTTGGGAAATGTCTTAGAAGGTCTATTACTTTAACTGCAAGTGTATAACATTTAAGCAGAGTACGAAATTACATTCTGTTGCTCTTTCTGTCGCTCTATTGTTTCGCTCTATCGTATAATCAGTATAAATATTACATTCAATATAGAGTTCAATTAGCTTGCAACGATTTCTGATTTGATTCTACGTGACGCGCATAATATCATATCAAGAAAATCATGACTAGCTGATATTCTATACATACTTAAAATCATTTATTACATACCATATATAATACATAATGACAGTTCAAGTATAACGTGTGCCGTGTGACTTAATTATATATTTGTTTATTTAGGTAATTATGTTACGTTCATTTCTGTTTATATATAACATTTATAAAAAATTTATTTATAAATTATGTTATAAATTATATTACTGATTGATGATTTGAACTGAATATGCAAACCAACTATCATTACCTTACCATCATTTACCTATTCATGCATATCCTATACAATTCTGTTTTCATGAAACAAAACAGTGGCCACCTTCCGGAAAGGCGTCCGAGCCGTACAAATGGTTGGGCGTGCAAGTACGTATAAATTTCTGCCTATTCTCTCTCTCTCTCTCTCTCTCTCTCTCTTTATCTATTCCTATATACATACATACATATAACTTCTCCATATCTCTACTCTACTGTAACTGTATAAGCATACGAAACAAATTAATTCAAAATAATAAACCATAACGACAAACATAATACCAAGTTAAAACAATTCACTCAACATACTTGGTACATCTACTAACCAAGTGAAAAGTCCTCTAATCACACTAACTTACATTAATTGCTATTGCTTAGCAGTACACACAGGCATCAAGTCAGCTGAACATTAAGAAATTCCATTGGCTCTAGATATTAAACTTACATCATTTACTCATTCGGATGTACAAGCCACTCAGATTGTTGCACAACACAACACCACACACAATTACACCTAATGTAATCGTTTCTTCTCGTTCGTTCTCGTATTTGTGTACATTTCATAATCAGTTTTTGCCTTAACTACTTAGTGTGTGTTCGTGTGTAGTTAAGTCGCTAGATACAACACAAATTCAATATGTTTCTACAAAATACTCAACTGAATATAATTCAAAAGCTGCTTTCGTAAACCTTAATCTGACGTATTTTCGTATGTATTTCATACTACAATCTTGCAACCATTAATAAAACATATTTTTAATGTATCCATATTTCGTATTTTGTACACATTTTTTGTATAGCAGTAAACATGAATCTCTCATTATACCCTGAACCCATTGAAAATGGGTAAAAAGGGTATATTGTATTTGTGCAAAATGCAAATGTATGTAACAGGCAGAAGGAAGCATCTCCGACCCCATAAAGTATACATATTCTTGATCAGCATCAATAGCCGAGTCGATCTAGCCATGTCCGTCTGTCTGTCCGTCCGTCCGTCCGTCCGTATGTATGAACGCAAGGATCTCAGAACCTATAAGAGCTAGAGACTTGAAATTTAAGATGTAGGTGCTCCTAGTGCCTGCGCAGATCTTGTTTCCGATAATCGATAACTTACTCCGTTTCAAAGTAATCGATAAAAATGTATATCGAAATCCTGTTTTTTAAGCAATTTTTGTAAATAATAAGAGCTATTGTCACCAAACTTGACATGTAGCTTCTAGAATAGTATATATAATTGCATTTGGTGTTGGAAGAAGAGGGTTCAGGGTATCCCCTAGTCGGGAGCTCCCGACTAGAACCTCTTACTTGTTTTATTTTTATTTTCGTCGTTCTATTCGTTAACTTCGAGGCTAAATCTTAAATAAGTCGCGACATTTTCGCACATGCTTTTCGAATTTGTGAAAGCAAATTAAGCCAGCTGAGGTTTCATCTGGATAAATGTAATACAAATAGCATATATACATAAATCAATCAAATATTTACACCATCTTTCATTTCACATATGTACAATACATACAATACAGAACTACATTTTATATAGTATATAATACAAAGAAGAAAAAAAATAAATACATAAATTTCTGACGCTGTGGCTTGTTTTTTTTTTATATATACAAATATCATACGTCTATATATTCCCCTACCTGTACATGTACTCGTTCGTACCAACTTCTTCTACTACTGCTACAATACTCGTACTATGTATTTATATGTCTGTGTGTGTGTGTAGAAGACGATGAATACTCGTTGTCAAGTAAGTCTAATTACCTCAATTATTCAACTCAAATACTCAACTCATATACTCGAACATTGATTAAAAAGCCACATTAGTATTCGTTCTAATTGTTTATTAAGATTCACATTTTAGAATTTACAAATAAAACTTCTTTTTTAAGTGTGCCAGTGCACGTTCCATACTTTTTATTTAAATCTTAAGTGTATTCTTTCTTCCTGATTCACCTCAAACTTTGTCGAGTATCGTTTGTGTTGTAACTATTGTAGTTCTACGGTTTAAGAAATTTCATGAAATATAAAAGCCGCAAAATCATTACTTTAATTATTTACTGCTGCTATTATATAAGAACGTTCGGAGAAAGTATAGCATTTGTAGAAGAACAACTATTACACACTTTTGGTCATGATCACCGGCTGCGCTGCCAATCGCCAATGCACCACTTTACCAATTAAGGAGCGAGATTTTTAATCTTTTTAAGCATCATGTCTTAAGCAGTTAAATTGCATACTGTTATATCGAATGTGTTGAACAAACTGTTAAATTAAATTAGCCCTTTTGAGATAATAGTTAAGTACGTTCTAGGTAGTAAAGGCGTGAAAGAGTTCATTAGGTGGGTGTTAGATTTCCATTGAAAAACAGTTGAACTAAATGCTTTTCAAATTTGAACTACCAACCGATGGAGGAAAAGTTTATGCCATATCCTTGCCAATTATGCTTTCATTGTGTCAACTTAATACTTAAGATCTTACGTCAATTATCCAGTGCTTGTTCTCTTGCTTTTGTAGTTTAGTATTTTATGCCAATGTACCTTACCTATTGCTACCCGTTTTTTACTCTTATAATTATTTGCATGTTTGAAATGGCCTTGATTATTAATGCATATTTAACAAAATGTATGATTGTGTATTGAAGTCCCAAACCCAATGAAAAGTCCTGATATCATTCCCTAGATCACATTGATCAATTTTCCTTACTTTTGTATGACCTTCGGTTGAACACATGTTTAAAAATTTCTAGTCCGTCTAATTTGAATATGATTTTAAGATTGTGTTCTTGCTTTATGTACAACCGCAACTTTTACAATTTTAGTTAATACAAACACAATATTCCCCTGATTATGTAAAGATAAAATTATATAATTATAATTGATGTACACACCAGCAAACACAAAAATATGAGCTCAACATAAAAAAGCATTGTCTCTTACACACAAACAAAACGAATTTGATTACCTGAAGCTGTGCGATAACAATACCAAAAATATCTTACAGATGAACACCATCCTGCACCCACATTTACGCCACCAGAGCTTCCCAAGCGGGTGCATGTGCGTGGATCTGTAACGGGTAATGTCTCAATATCAGCTTAAATAAGACCAGAACCACAACAATGTTACATATGATTTACGTACATATAAGTCTGTCAATTCTAAACACGAAACGAAAGAGAAAGGTTATTTTGAACACAGAACGCCCGCAACCCTTACAGATATTGTTACACGCAAAGTTACACGAACCTCATTTATTGATATGTTCGTCCTAATTCGTCCTAATTTGCCTTATCATTGCCTTATCATGTGTTGCTGAAAGTACGCCCAATGTCCCATAAACTAATTTAAATATCTTATCAAAAAAAAAAACAAAAATTTTATGTAAAAGAAACCGATTAAGTATAATTAGCTAATTGCTTTTCTTTTGTATTGTTTTTCATAATATTGAACAGAAATTGTTAGTTGGAATATAAAAACGACAAATAATGCTTTCAATAAATGTAATTGTTTATATAACTTTCTAAAAGAACTGCTTATTCTATTTTACCAAAAGCTTGTTCTAATCGGTCATTTCAATTCGATATCGATGTCTAATTATTTGAAGCATTTTCACAATATTTTTGTAAACATTTGTGTGTGTGTTGTGTTTGCATTCATATTTGCTTGTTAAATACACTGTTTATTTCTTGAGACCACACACACGTCACAGCTGTAAAACCTAAACTAAGAATAGCAACCGCCTTCAAACAAAACTAACTAGACACTTACACGCGGCTCAAAAATACCTTTCTTTATTAACTTGACCGATGCATATATGACTAATTAAAATTTTGCTATGCACTCTGCCAACAGTATCTGAAAACTTAAATATTTCTAATCGAATGTATTTGCTTAAACTTCCTTTTTCTCTCTCTTTCTCTCTAAAACTGCTGTAACTGCTGTCACCTAACAAACTGCCACTGCGAAACGCAACTGCCATAGGTGATATTACACGTGACAGAGAAGATACAAATCGTAAGTTTCAAATACTTACCTCAGCTCTTTCTACAGCCTGCTCCTAGCTAATAAATGGTCAATGACTGCAACTAAACTTCTCTGTTTTCCCTCGCTGTTTCTCCATTGCAGTTCTCAATCGAAATGTGCGACGCCCGAATGGCACTGGCAACGGTACAGGTGGCATGCATCACATGAACAACACCGCCGCTGCCGCAGCGGCCGCTGCAGCTGCGGGCAAACAGGTGAACAAGGTAAAGCCTACGGTGAGCGTGAGCCGGCAAGTGGAGGGCCAGGTCATATCGCCATCGCAGTATAACAGGTGAGCGGCCGAATTAAGGCAACCTTAGCATAATCCGAGCGATATATACATAAATATATGTACTTAACGGGCGGGGGAGCACGGAACCAACTACACTTATACACAAGAGAGGGCACTCGGCTTCAGTTACAAAGTATTTATATGGCAAAACAAATATACAAAGATAATCAATCGAGCAAGATAAAAAGCAGACACTTTTGGCCTTCGCTGTTTAGCTGCGTTCTTTGACTTTTTGTGTTTCCTACTTTGCGTTACAACAAAACTAAGCGTTACACTACATACTATTTGAGTTTGGTCACTTTTTCATTATTTTTTTTTATTCTGTACCTAACAAATAACTCCCAGTTCGATGGCCTTTAATGGTCATGCCTCGTACATATGTAAATGCTCCTTAAATATTGATTAATTTAAACACTTTAACAAACTGTCTCACTTACACGTTAACAATTAACCATACAAAAAATATACAAAATAAAAAAAAAATAATATTAAAAATAATATAAAATAAAAGAAAAAAAAACAATTTTTAACATGTTTATATGTATAAAAAACGAACAACATTTTGTTTCAGGCCACCAGAAAATGATGCTAACCCTTATGCGGGCTATCAACTTGCTTACGAAGTTAAAAAGCTCATGTATGCGTCCATAATTTCCTAGAAATGTTACTTAAATCAAATTATAAGAAGCCAAAAGCGTTTTAACTACTACTACTATAACTTAGTATTCGTAAATACTTATTCAACTATGCGCATTTTGTTAAACACACATTAATTGGTTGATTGAAAGCTATTCCATACATCAATTCCAAATACAAAACTTAACTATTCGTATGCGTAATTTTGTCACGTTGCTGTCTGTGTGCGTTTATTTATTAATTCGTGTTTGTGTATGTGTGCCTATGCACCAAACGATTCTTACATATGATTAACACATACATATACATATGTAAATTCACATAATAAATTTTCAATATCAGCTGCGCCATCTTGCCCATCAACATTCAAATCTCTCTCTTTTTTAAAAATATGATCTCAATTTCCTATTTTATTTTCTAGTCTATGCGTGCCACTAACTATACCTATACCTATACCTATATCTATTCCCATACGTATATCTATACCTGTATCTATATCTTTAGCTCTAACCAATACATTTGTACATTTTGATTCAATGCAATGAATAACTTGTGTCGTGTAATCGTATTTGTACTTAATTGTATATAACAGTAACTACTACTTTGCTGCATTTCAATTGCTTCTGTCATTTCTTTATAATGTGTATGTGTGTGTGTGCGTGCGTATGTGTGCGAGAACATCAACTCACGTTAATAAATGTTTAATTGTAAACCCAGACCTGTTTGCCTGCTAATACTGAATACTAGACGATCTGCTCGCAAAGCTAATAGTAACTCGGGCAATTCTAATACAGATCCCATTGGCTCAAGTCAAATCCATTCCATTTTTAATATTAAATTTAAATAGCCAAGCAAAACCGGAATATAACGGAATTAATAGCAATAGAACAATTAAATAATGAATTATCAAAGACCATTTTTATCCGGCTATTTTTGCTCTGAAAGGAACTCCAACAGAATTTAAAAATTAGCAGTATCTTACTCCTAACGAAGTTTTAAACAAAGTCTATTCTATCAGCTATCATTGTTTTACTAGTCAACTTGTCTACAAGAATAGGTGGAGTCGGTTACAGCAAAATTTATTCGGGTTGTGATCTGTGTGTACTCTCTTTGCCTTTCACTGGCTTTCACTGGGTATTCACTTCTTTGGCACTTTTGTTTTGATTTTATTCTGACTGCAAACTGTGCACAATGTCATAGTGTTGTGCTGTGCACTCCGACGTAGGCAGCAGTTGCATGTGGTGTGTCCCCTGTGCATGCCCCTCTCTAACCATTTGCTATACTTAATACACCCGAGGGCGGCCGCATGTGACCTCATCTAAGTTAGCCGCCTTCGCCAGTTGATTCCGAAAATGTTACGCGTAGTTGAACTTTGACTTTAAAACATATTCTAATGTACTCATTTTGGCATTTGTGTTTTGATACTCGTAATTTCGCAACTATTGTTATTAGCACAAGCTCTTCCTCTTCTCTCTATCAACATACATACATATATAACTCTATAACTCTATCTATCGTATCAACGACACTCTTAAATTTTAAAAGCTCCAAGTACTCGTACTCAAGTATTTATATTTTTTGAACGAAACTCGTACTCGTAGCGTTACAAACAACACTTTGCATTTGGATGTAGCGTTTATTTTAATTGGTTCGTAATCAGATATGCCATGAAATTGATAAGAAATTCCCAAAATTTGCGAACGATTTGGATCAAACGGTTAATAAATCTCAATAATTTGCTTGCCTCCAGGCCAACGAGTCGCAGCTCCGGCACTGGAACACAAAATCAAAATGGCGGGGTCTCTTTGCCAGCCGGCATAGCAGACGATCAGTCGAAGGACTTTGATTTTGAGAAGACGGAGATGAAATACGACTCAACAGGCATGTTTCACTGGAGTCCGGCGAAGAGCTTAGAAGACTGCATATTGGTAAGCCAGAACTCCGCGAAGATCAACTGCGAATTTACTATTTAAAATTTTCCTTCGCAGGATCGCAATCAGGCGGCCATGACAGTACTTAATGGCCATGTGGTTGTTTGCCTGTTCGCCGATCCGGACTCACCGCTAATTGGGCTACGGAATCTGGTGATGCCGCTGCGCGCATCTAATTTCCATTACCATGAGCTCAAGCATGTGGTAATTGTGGGCTCCGTTGACTATATCCGACGCGAGTGGAAAATGCTACAGAATCTGCCTAAGATTTCGGTGCTTAATGGATCGCCGCTCAGTCGTGCCGATCTGCGGGCGGTTAACGTCAACCTGTGTGATATGTGCTGCATACTGTCTGCAAAAGTTCCTAGTAACGACGATCCCACACTGGCCGACAAGGAGGCCATCCTGGCCTCGCTTAACATTAAGGCCATGACCTTTGACGATACGATTGGCGTGCTGAGCCAACGCGGACCGGAGTTCGACAATCTGAGCGCGACCGCCGGCAGTCCCATTGTGCTGCAGCGGCGCGGCTCAGTGTATGGCGCCAATGTGCCCATGATAACAGGTAAACTGCATCGCACTAAGTTGGCCAAGTTTGCGAACGAACGAACGAAAAGCGTCCTACCTCAAGCGGTGTAAATGGGGCTGACCAAGCAGTGGGCGGGCTTAGAGGGATGAGGGTCAGGGTTGTGCAACGCTCAGCCCCAGTACACTGTCTAGCTGATGTAAAAGAGGTGCTGTACTAATGGACACTATGTTTTATTGTTGGTTGTCGTTTAAAGAACTGGTCAATGATAGTAACGTGCAGTTTCTCGATCAAGACGACGATGACGATCCAGACACAGAACTATATCTCACGCAGCCGTTCGCGTGTGGTACTGCGTTCGCTGTGAGTGTGTTAGACTCGCTGATGTCCACGGTAATGCCATGTTCCCAATCCCATTCTTTCCCATCCGACCCGCTTTACCACCTTATACTCTGTCTCTCTCATTCTCTCTCGCTCGATGTCTTACACGCACCGTAGACATACTTCAATCAAAATGCCTTAACGCTGATCCGATCGCTGATAACAGGCGGCGCCACGCCCGAATTGGAACTAATCTTGGCGGAGGGTGCCGGCCTGCGCGGAGGATACAGTACCGTCGACAGTCTGAGCAACCGCGACAGGTGAGCCTTACGTTTAATTAGGCAAATTCCGGATAGTTAACTGAGATTATGTGTTGCACGATCAGATGTCGTGTGGGCCAAATCTCATTGTATGATGGACCGTTGGCGCAGTTTGGGGAATGCGGAAAGTATGGGGATTTGTTCGTTGCTGCTCTTAAGTCGTACGGGATGTTGTGCATAGGACTATATCGGTTTAGGGATACTAGCTCTAGCTGTGATGCGAGCAGCAAACGTTATGTAATAACTAACCCACCCGACGACTTCTCATTACTGCCAACAGATCAGGTAAGAATGGCAAACCCTAAATGTAAGCAAAGCTACGTGCTAACATATTCATTCCGATAGGTATTCGTTTTAATGCAATTCGATCCGGGCCTGGAGTACAAGCCGCCCGCAGTGCGTGCGCCTGCTGGCGGTCGCGGCACCAATACACAAGGCTCCGGGGTCGGTGGGGGCGGCTCCAACAAGGATGATAACTCTTGATTGTTACTGTGTAGCGCCTTAACTGATGGTCCTTATTCGTACATTTGAACGATGGAGAAGTTAATTGTGTATAGAGCATCGCATTTATGGCATAAATATTGGCATAAGATCTGGTTAAAATTGCGCACTAAGAAGTAAATACAGGTATAGGCATTGGCATTAGCTATAGGTATAGGTCTGGATCACCACAGACGCGTACTACATGAGTATATACTGTGAACCTAAATGTAACAAAATGAAAAGTTAGGCCAATTGGCAATACTAAAATTTAAATGCGTAAGTGCCCGTAAATGCGTTACTCTGTACTTTTATATTTGTAGAGACACAGTGCAGAGTATTTTTTCCATCCTGCTTAGCAATCAAGGATAGCCGCACACCACTAATGACCAACGGTGGGCAGTTTTAGATGTCTCTACAAGCATAAAAGCCACATATTCATTAAAGAAAGAACAACTTCTTTGATATCCATCGTTCAATTGTCAGCTGATTGCTTCCCACACCATTCCGTATGCCTTTTAGAACCTTGAAATTAACATATTACCTATAATTTTGTATCTATCCGAAGTTCTATTACACTTACTTTTTTAATTACTGTTCAATTCCTCTTGTAATTATTTAAACTTTAATTTATTTATTTTGGTTTTTCATTATATTAATCTGCTCAAAATAAAAATATTTTTAAAGCAATCCGTTTTATAATTTGATATTTTGATTATACTCCTAATCTTGACGCAACAATCATTAGTTATTATACTATGGGTATGTATATCTATTATGAACATTACAATCATTAATTTAGTACAATTGTTCCATTATCATTATTGGTATGATTAATTTATAAATTTTTTTCAAATTATGAGTTCAATTCATGGCGCTATCATCGCATTACAAATATCTAACAATTCGAAAGAACAAAAATACATCTTAATGGTGTGACGTAAGCAATTGGGAACCATTAGTGAGGTAAGCTACACTTTAAACAAAGAAAAACAAGCGAAAACCCTTTGCGCTGATATTGATGAAAATACAATGCAAGCTAACATTACGAAATATGTGCATCTTTTAAATCTGAATAGCATAAGGCTTGCAATTCTATTTTTTACAAAAATAAGAACAAGACAAAAAGAATCCATAACAAACACTTAACATTCTGTGTATATTTAAGAGCAATATTGCAACCGTATTTAAGATACAATTAAGATACAAATACTTACAAGCGTATATACAAAAAGTGAAAAGCTAGATATACATATGTCTTAGCAGCAACTACAACAACAACAACTACGCTACAGCTAACTTATGTATGGCTACATATGTTGTACGGACACATACATATGTATGCAGAAATAAAAAAAAAAGCAACTGAAATACAAATTCCATAAATGCTTGGCCGCCACTTACATTTTGCGTATGTGGACAATGGGGGATGAGCCTAAACCGAAATCCAAAGTTGTGTCAGCATACAAGTTCAAAACTGCATTTAGATGTTTCTGAGCATGCGCAAAAACGATTTATACGAACGTATTATATTAATTTAACTATAATGTTCCCAAAACACAACAAATTCCTAGCTATATTTAGTTGAAACAATTATCGAGTATCTCGACTATCTGTGGGAATAATGCAGAACATAGTAAGGATAGACTAAATTCGAAATTTTATAAAACAAAAACCAAAACAGAAAAAAAAGGAAATCAACGGTTGTTCCATCAAAAGATACAAATCGCATAAGTAGAGCATCATTTAAGTCATTTTCAAATGACTTTACAATCCATTAGATATTTCAGTACCTTCGACTTGAGATTGTTATTTCTCTGCTCATATATGCATATATATGACACTTCTATATACCAATTTATAACAATTTTTAATAATATTTCCTAACCAGAACGGTTCAATAAATTCAATTCAAGGTTATTCCACATAACTCTGCTGTTATCCATGCAAAACACTTCAAGCATAAATATTTAGTAAGTAGCGCATTGACATTATTATAAATCAGTAGAAACACGTACACACAATAATACTTGTATTCATCACGGTATGAAAGTAGCAGAAGACATACATATATAGATAGATAGATGTTACTATCTATAGCGAGCAGTTGACAAAATGTAGCTAGTAATATTTTTAGTGTATGCGATAATGTATGCGCTTTTTACGTGCGTGCCTATTGCGATTTACGAGCAGCAGCTGTGGTGTTCTAAACAAATTTTTTTAGATAAAATAAATCGAATACAGACCTAAAGATGTCCTTTTAGTCCACCGTTTCTCGACTTGTCTTAAACCCTTCTTTAGACTTTCACGGGCTTGCGCTTGAGCCGCTAATAAAACGCTCCAATTTTTTTGTACATATAATGTAAATAATAAAGCTACCTACCTACAATTATGTGGCTCATTTTACTTCGGCTATTTTTATTCATGTTTCTGTTCATAGAGTTTTCGGTATATGGATTTGTTCAAATGATAAACACTGCCAAAGCGTATAGAAATCACTCTAAATTAAACCACAAAATGCAGAAGCTTAGTTCAGTTTGATTTTTGCCATTTTAATATAGACTAAACGAATATTCATCATATAATATTCGCTTAAAACATTTACATTTTGTGACATAAATTTAACTTATTAATATAACAGTTAATCGAATTCGAGCTTTTAATAATATGAAACAAAACAAACAAATACCAACTTAAGTCAATTTAAGTTGAAAAGGAAGGAATGTAGTTAAGATTGGTTTTGGTTCATTGCGTTTTGATAAAAAATGTAGTCTTAGGTCTTGACAAAAAATTAAACGAAAAATCTAACATTGTGAATATTAAGTATGCGCCTTCAAAGTAACGTTACGTATATAAAAGTATGCATGTTCGTATGTATGTATGTAACGCCGAAAACCAAGTGACCCACTAAACATTTGAAAATGTGGGCAAACAGATTATGCATAGCCTAGCTTTAAAACCAAAAATAAAATATATATAGATAACATAAAAACATATATATATATATATATATATATACTTGAACTTAATATACATATAAATATAAATATACGTGTATGTATATATGTATATATATATATATCAAGTTCATTTATTGTGAGGGCACTTTAATATATAAATGTAATATAGTTGAGATGAAAAAGCATTTGCAATAATTATAACAGGCATAGAATAAACCCAAAAGTTAAACATAATTTTTAAATGAATACCATAGTCTTACAATTTTTAGAAATATGAATACTCACACACACACACTTACACTCTTATACGCATAATGAACACTCTGAAACGACCACACATCACATCAGCGAAAAACAACAAAACGAACTCTCGATGTTGTGAAACTTGATAAAATCATGTTTACGCCAATAAAAATTATGAAAAATGAAAATCAAATGCTATACAAAATACATAACTAGAACTATCCATAAAATAGCTTATTAAATACAAATCGACTAATCTCATCAAAATTGAGCAAAGCTGTGTTCGTTATATGCTGTACTCCAATTTCTCAAAGTCTTGTCTTACTATGCTTTGTATTTAACAATTCGAAATCCATAAGCATACTATAGTTCGATTTCTCCAACAACCCGGCTTTGTTCACAAAAAAATAATAATAATCATGAATAAATAATGATATATCGCCCAGAAATACTCAATGCCATACATCTAGACGCAACTGCAATGTTTTGTAGAAAATTATGTGAGTAAAATTGTAAAAATATCATACTTTTAAATGTAAAGCATTTACAGTAGTTAGATTCTTTGTATAGGAAACAAAGTTTAAAGCTAAAAACCACAAATGATCATTTTTAAAATTTGAACAACAAAGAAATGTTATTTTGTAATTATTGTATGCTAAAAACAAAAACGTTAATTAATTTATAATTGCCGAAGTTGAAAAACAAAATGATATAATTTCGCAGCACTTTCACAACACCCATATTTGCATATATACACATGCATATACGTGTGTGTAGATTTGTATATATATATATACTACGAATGCATACAAATTATTTTAGTACTGTGCGCATTACAATTGTATAGATAATTTAAAAAACAAATCTAAACAAACAACATAAATTAGTCAACATAACAGTAATAACATTTTTTTAGTTTTTACCCGCGATTTATAAAATATATTTACAAGTAAAACTCTGATAGTTGATCATAAGATTAAAAATAAAGTGCTGATATACAATTTATTTATAATTATAAATTAATAGATCGAGATCGGAGAAAGCATAATATAAAATTGTTTTGTTTTAAAAAATCACAACAGTTTCGAGGAAAACGCGAAATTTTAAATTATAAAATAAACACATTAAACTTCGTATTTTAAACATTTGTCTATGAAACATAATACAAAACAAGTAAAAAAAAAAACAGATAACTGTAACTAAATAAATGGTATAATAATAATATTATGTTGTTAATGTTTAAAAAAACCTTGTTAAAATAATATTTCAAAATAAAAATACGAATAGAAAAATTGAAACAAAAGGCCTGCGCCGGGAGCTTTTTCTTATAAAAAGTGAAATCTTGAGTTAGGGCATGGCTCGAACAGCCCAAATATTGACCCACATATGGCAGGCCAGCACCAGAAATTCCATCGACCAATTGCGTTTAGAAATTTGCAGTCACGACTCGCATAAAACGCACCCAATTAACAAATCCAATTGAACGCGCGCGTTTCATCAACTTTTTATGTCGCTTCGCATTACTCATTACTATTGTGTAATCAGCGATACTCATATATGTGATATGTTTATATATATATAAATATATATATATATATATATATATATATATATATATATAACATTAGTTGTTGTACATCAAATGAGCATCTGTGGATTACAATCTGATTCGCCCGAACAAGCACACATTTTAAACCAAATTAAGCAAATGAGAACCTGTTCAGAAATACCTCGTCCTTACTTCTCGTAAATACTGAAAATCTACACAGATCTACACGAACAACCGCATGAGAAAAGCTCCTTAACGATACATTTAAATATTGACCGACCGGCATAGAGATAGAAAAACGGAAGAAGATCCCGGCCATTATAGATCCAGGTTTTGATCATGATTAATGATTTATGTTTTTTATAGAGTCTTCATACTTCTAACAATATTTTAAATACCCTAGAAACTCTTATAAATATACAAATTTAAAAATAGATTATCAAATTTATTTTTTGTCATTATTCAACTGCTCTATCAAGCTTCAAAATATTGTTATAAATATGTCTATCATTTGAAACCGATTTAGCAATTGTTGAAATGAAATCTTATATATTTGTAATCTTGCTTCTGTTTTGCTGTTACTGTGCTCCTGTAAGTATTCAAAAAGTGTAAGAAGTAAACTATAAATATTATGTGTACCTTGCACAGGTCCACGGGAATTATAAGCTTCAGTCCCTCAGTTGTGCAGTATTGATACCAGAATGGGGAGTAGCTAACGAGTGCCGCATCCATGCTTTTAACCGAAGTAGTAATTTAATAAACTTGAGGTTCACATTGAAGAGAACTATAAACGGGGTAGACATCCTCTGCTGGGCTCCTTGACTCTCAAATACATCCCAATTAAATTGATATTTCTATAATCATCAGTGCAAAGTTCATTTTAAGATGCTTAAACGTGAGCGTGGTGGATGGCATCCTTTCCTGTATGCAATGACTGTTGATATATGTGACTTCCATAAACATCCTCGAAGATATACTGTTCCAAAAATAATGTATTCATACATTGAGCAATACATAAGTGTTTGACATCCCTGTCCCTATAAGGTGAGTTTGGATAGTTATAAAGCTAATCATTTCATTTATTATTTAAAGGCAAACACCGAAATAAATATTTTACGTTGGTCATTCGACGGAGAGAGCATAATATCGCGATTTCCTATTGATTTTGCTGAATATGCAATTTATACATCCTGGATCTTCAACAACACAGTTGCTGCACAAATTAATGGTTCTATAATATATCTGCCTTAACGTTATTTATGTAACGGTAATTCGCACAACAAACAACTATAATTTGTCTGGGTTGGTTGGGTCATTGTATATTTAAAGTTTTTGACTATGCTAAGTGCTTATGTTAGGGGACAGATATGTACCCTATTCAAATGAATATACTATATACATATATACTAGAGTCAAAATAAGCTTCGGTCATTCTACCCTGAGCCCATTAAAAATGTATAATGGGGTACAATGTTTTTGTGCAAATGTATGTAAGAGGCAGAAATAAGCATATATATATATATAAATTCTTGAACAGCATCAACAGCCGAGTCGATCTAGCAATGTCCGTCTGTCTGTCCGTCTGTCCGCATGTATGAACGCAAGAATATCAGAACCTATAAGAGCTAGATAGTTGAAATTTGGACCGTTCTTCCTCCTAGTGCCCGCGCAGTACGAGTTTGTTTCCGATAATCCATAACTTGCTCCGTATCCAAGTAATCGATCAAAATCGATATAGTGTTTTTTGAGCAAATCTCTTAGGTTTTAAAATCTAGAATCACCAAACTTGACATGTAGCTTCTAGTATAGAACATATATATCAAGTATATATTATTTTTAGCTATCCCCCACCCCGCTAGCACCACATTAATAAATACATCAAGTAAAAACACTTTTTTAAATAGTATTTAAATGCAATTCACTGTTTGAGAATACACGAATATTCTATTGTACAATAAGATCTGTGTTTTGGCTGCACATGTGTCTGGGGCAGCTAGCGCAAATTTCTGTTTATTGAATTCTATCAACAACAATTGCGATTGTATTCTATTCTGTGCTGTGTATATGTGTTGCTATTTTAATTCGTTTTTTTCTTAATAAGAGTGAATTGTTTCTTTTTTTTTAAATTTATTTTTATTACTGCTTACGCAAACGAGCGCGTAACGCGCGCTGCATTTGGGTTCAGGGTATCCCCTAGTAGTGAATTTCGGACTAGAGCCTCTTACTTATTTTAAATTAATCTACAGAGATTCTCATACTTATTGCAGATCGATTCGAGCTCACTGTAAGTAGCATATATCTGACCAAGTAAGGCTGTCATTCAGAAAGTCGCTTTAATGTTTCTGTTCCCGTGGCGGTTTCAGGCGTCAATACGAACAGAGTATATTTTTTGGTCATGGACGCCTGGTCCGCATTGCTTTTTAAGGTATTGACAAGTTCGTTGCCAAAGTCTTTTGTTTGGCTGGGCTCAGATGGCCAAGAACTGCCAAACACTTTCGTTTAAGCTCTGCGTGTATGTCTCGCAATGTGAAGACAGTGCACATGCCGGCATTCCATATTGTTTGTGGTCGCGTGCTGAGTCCGAGCATTGAACAAGTTTTCAGCCCGATGGCCGATGCCATCGCCAGCACAGACGAAGCCGTCGAAAGAAAAGCCGACCACTTTCTTTGTGGTCTCCGTTTCCAGTGAGCGATGATACGTGTGCTTCCAATAGCTGGCAAAAGTAACTATCAAAGTCAGCGACAGTAGCTGCGCTTAGTTGTTAACGCGACCTGAACCGGTGCAGACTTGAAGAGTTGCAGCTCCGGTAATCCATTTGTATTCGCACTATCTCGTCAAAGAAAAGCGCCGCGGCGCACGTGGACATGAAGTTAATAGATGTGATTATTTACTTAATTGCTATTTTGATCTTTATCTACTTGCTGCTGGAATAAGTCAGCACGTCTTCAAACAATAGTCGCTCGACGCCAAGTCAAACCTTTCCTTCTACACGCTCACATAGTAATCTCTTCAGCTGTACCAGCATTTGTCTATCGTTCACATAATTTCCCACAACATGAAGGTAAGTAAATCCCATGCTAATTTAGTTGGGCTCAATTATCGATCATTGAAAATTAGCGTGCTGGGAATCACAGACTGAAATGCATTAATTATATGCAAATTGGAAGTTTCCATTGACTCCATGTTGATAATTCATCTTTTATTTGTGTCTTTCGCTTAAATCTGAAGACAATGCCGCCATTCAACTGCAACTTCGTCTTCATTTTTCTTTCAATTGAATTGCAATTGATGGCGCTGTGGCAGCTCATGTTTTGAATACATGTTAAATTGCGATTGGGGGGCACTTTCATTTGCGGTTCGGTTGCAGTTGCAATGAGAGCACTTGATGCGCCGAGTTTTCGCTTTACAATGGGCCGCTCGCTTTGTGCACACTGCGCACCAATTATACTGCTGTTGCTTGACAGCCACGGGCACGGCCACGGCAACGGCTACTGGCATTGCCTCAATGTGCAACAAACTGTGGAGGGAAGACTTGAAAATAAAAAAAATGATGCGTTTGCTCGAAAACAGTTGGTTTAGTGTTAAATAAAAGTTGCATTTCAGGTTGGCCAAATGCGTTGTGAATTGGGTTAGCTTGTGCTTGTTTATGGTTTCCCCTGATTTGCTACAGTGCGAATTGTGAGCGGTCAGCCATAGTGGAATTTAGTGCAAAACTAATTCCTACTTAAGATTAGTTGCAGGCGACATTTGTATGTGGCGAATGCATAAAATTAAAAAAATCTTTAAACGAGTTGATATTAACTGCTCCCATCGCACAAGTTCATTCACCACCGGCCGCTCCTGGTTGACGTCAACTATTATTGTGCATATTTTTACAGGCGACAAAGCAATATCAATTTACTAGCCACTTGATAAACACCGAGCCAGCAATTTGGTCTCAATTACGTTTGTAATTTCGATTAAGCAAACGCAGCACGTAATCAATAACCACAGTGCAGCACAGTGGTCACAT
This sequence comes from Drosophila ezoana, assembly GCA_035045725.1. Lineage (NCBI taxonomy): Eukaryota > Metazoa > Arthropoda > Insecta > Diptera > Drosophilidae > Drosophila > Drosophila ezoana. Next base: position 1,909,902 of record JAWNOU010000127.1, read on the forward strand.
TGTCTATTGCGACCGGCTACGGTCGGCTGTCAGTTTCACCTGAGCGCGGCGCTTGATTAACTGCCGGACTAACGGCACAACATTGTCATTGTCAGTGTCTCCGGCAGACAAGTGAAATTGGTTGTTGCAACAATTACAATGCCAAATTGTTGACTTCCAGGGGCATGCATACCAAAAGCAAAGCACGGCACAGCAGAGGCCTCGTCGCGTTCATAACAGAACCAAATCGATTTGGTATTTCACTTTCGTTGGCCCACACGTTTAATTAGACGAGACATCCGCCCGCCTGGCGCGCCTGCAGTTATGGCTACCGTGTCTACACTCACATATATGTGTACATAATGATATGATAGCTTAAGCAGCTTTTAGTGGCCAGCCCCAGGCGACGTGATAAAATTTTAGAAAACCGCCAATTTATACAAATTAAGGCCATTGTTTTCGGTTCTCTGACCGTCCGTTGATTACACGCTACTGCCCTAACCCCCTCCTAGCCCCCCCATTCCACTAACTACATTGTGAGCTAAGCGCTGATAGAGCTTAGAAAGTTTTATTTGTTTATTCGTTGAGTACTTACCTACAAAATAATTAAATGTTGTTTAATGAATTTTCGTATTAAATGTTGACATCTCTACTACTTTAGCCTTTTACGCTACTGTTCACGCTACTGTTTGGCCTGGCCAGCTGTGAGCTGCCTGTTGGAAAGCGTCCGCTGATCTTCAGCAACAGCAATTGGCCTCCCAAGAGCACCAATCAATTAAATCGTCCTGGCGGCGCTGCAGCTGCTTCCACTGGCAAGCAGCGTACACTGGTTGTGCAGATTCGCAGTGATCAGCCAGTTCCATTGGTTTTGAAGGGTCGTCCTAGCGCCCATAGTCACGCTCATCAGCATCTGGCTCCGCACTCACACGCTCACTCCCATTTGCACGCGCACGGGCACTCGCACGCCCACACGCACCTGTTGCATGGAGCGCCACCGCAGCATTTACGTGGATCACGCCCGCTTAAGCTAAGCGCTCCAGTGTATCTTAAGCTCTCGAGTAGCTTACGGAAGCCGCTGAAGATCAAGCTTAGCAACTCCAAGCCACATTTCAAGCCAACTTTCGGATATGAGAAGCCCTTTAAGTATGAGAAACCCACAGCGGTTGCCTACAGCGAGCTGCAGAACTTGCCGGTAAGTACCACAGTAGCGGGCAGGACATGCACTCTTATCCTTACACATGCCCCACAGCTGGACACGCACAACAATTACAACACCGAGCACTTTGCACCTATTTATACGGTACCCGCACCAAATCTGGCACTGGATCATGATCATGACAATCAGATAGATTATGGCCTAGACACCGAATACTTGCCCCCACAACACCCACCCCCACAGAACACCCAACGTCCACAATCCCCATCCTATGGGTCGCCCGCAGCTGTGGGCAGCTATTACAGCGTGCATGAGGATGAAACAAATGATCAAACGATTCGCGATCCTATTTCGGGCTCGCAGAAACTCTTTGCCCCAGATCCCGACCCATCGTTGCCAACTAGCAAAGTGAAGGTCGCAACGGAGAGCTTCAACACGCCCAGCAACAACCAGCCACTTCCTTCGGATGTGCAAAGCAATCTGCCTGCTCAACCGCTGGTTCAGATTGTGGGTGCCCAGGCGGCTGCTCAAACAGTTCCAATATATCCCATACAGTTTTCGCAGCAGGCTACACAGCCCTTCATAGCCGCCGCCTTGCCTGCGGCCCACATACCCATCTACAATCCCACCTATCTGGTCACCCAGTCTAATCAGCTCTACACCCAGCACAAGCAGCAACTATTTAAGCCCAGCACAGAGCACGTCATTAAGACCGGATACGTGAACGCTGATCTGACGCAGGAGGTGGCCAGCAATGGCCAAATTCTGCAGGCCGCCAAGGATCCTCAACACAATATACACCCGGTGTTGGATACGGCGCCCCAATATGCAGCACTGATTGCCGCACCAGCGTTAGGTGAGTCTGCCGAACCCATCTATGAGACTGCTCCTTTCCATCTGGCCAATGTCGCCGCAGCAGTTAGTTCAACAGCGCCAGAGGGCGGATTTGTGGTATCTAACTTCTATGGAAACTCGCACGACTCTTCCCAGCTGCTACAAGCTTATGCTGAGGAAGAAGCCCGACGACAGCAGTTGGAAACTGAGCATGCTGCACTTGAGCTGCAAAAACAGCAGCAGCAGCAACAGCAACAGATCCAATTGGAAGAACTGAACGCACAGGTACATGCTCAATTCCAGCAGGAGCAATATCAGCAAGAGCTGCAGCAACAGCAATATCAGCAAGAATTACAGTTGGAAGAGCTAAAGGCACAGGCACAACACTTGCAGCATCAGCAACAACTGCAACTTCACCAACTGCAGCAGCAACAACTTCAGCAGCACCAACAGCAACAGCAGCAGCAGCAACAGTCACAAAATTATCCCCCAGATGCAGCGGCTACTGCCTTCGAGGAACATCAGCGTCTGGTACAGCAGCAACTTGGCAGTAATACGCCGTTACGTATTTTTGTTCCAGATGAGGAAACGTCGGAAACGGTAGGATTAAATTCATTTGCAGCTTTTAGCCTATTTATATGTATATATTATTTCTGTACTTGCAGCAGCGTCTGCAGAAGCGCTCAGATAATCCAAAAAAAGGATCCTTTGAAAATGTGCCCGCACTGGACGGTAACAATGCGACAAAGGATTTGTTTCCCGTTTCAACTTCTGTAGAAGTTTCAGGCAGCCAAAATAACGCCAGCAGTAAATAAAAATTTGTTTTTGTTATAACGTAGTCCTTAGCGACTTTCAAATATTTATTTTACAAACTCATTTAAAAATTTAAACATATAGCAAGTCGATAGTGTAATAAATAAATGTATTAATATTTTAAACTACCGCGCACTTTCAATAAATAAATGAAGGGTTACACAGTTATATATCGATACTCAGACAATGTGCTCATTCACTTTCGATATTTAAGTTTGAACAAGTTGGCAGGCCGGTCAACAAAAGGAAGCTAAGCATAAGTGTGTCGACGGAACACGCACGAAGTAATTCAATAATATTTGTACACTATTAAAATTGATTGCAACCACGATGATTATACCAATTCGTTGTTTTACTTGTGGAAAGGTAATAGGAAACAAGTGGGAATCCTACCTTGGTTTGCTTCAGGCAGAGTACACAGAAGGGTAAGACGCGCGGCGATTTTTTCTACATTCAATTTTTACCCGATCTATAACAAGTTTCTAACATAAACTCCTTAGTGATGCCCTGGATGCTTTGGGCTTAAAACGCTATTGTTGTCGTCGCATGCTGCTCGGCCATGTGGATCTCATTGAGAAGCTCCTTAATTATGCGCCACTTGAGAAGTAAAAGTGTGAGAGCTTACGCATGGGAATCAGAAATAAACTGACTTTGAACTGCAAACTTTATATTTATTGATAAAACAAATTAAAGCTTAATCAAAAAGAAACTCCAAGTGGACTACAAATTATCCATGAACCATGGTTGCCCATTACTCTCGCGGCGCTTTGTGAGGATCTCACAACCATTGTTAGTTACCAGCAGAGTTTGCTCAAACTGGGCTGAGTAAAGGCCATCAGCTGTTACGGCGGTCCAGTCATCAGGCCAAGATTCTGCCTTTTGAACACCCTCGGAAATCATTGGTTCGATTGTAAAGCAGTGCCCAGCAGCCATCACTCCAACGGCAGAATTCTCTGTGGGCGGTTCAAAACTTCAGTACCTTTAAGAGATTCTCTATTCCAATCGACTTACTAGCATAGTGGGGTACATTGGGGGCTGTGTGGAAAACACGGTGAATACCATGACCACAATAGCTGCGGACGACGCTAAAACCATGCGGCGCCACATACTTCTGAATAACGTTACCTATTTCCCGGTACTTAACGCCTGGGCGCACCAATTCGATAGCTTTGCACAACGATTCGTACGTGATGCGTACCAACTTTTTGTGTTTTTCTGATACGTCTCCCACGAAAAATGTCTCGTTGAGATCGCCATGAAAACCGTGGTGATAGACAGTCACATCGATGTTACAAATATCTCCATTCTCCAATGGACGCTTGTCCGGTATACCGTGGCAAATGACCTCGTTCACGCTCGTACAGCAGGACTTGGGGAAATTATAGTAGTTGAGGGGTGAAGGGTAGCAGTCGCGCTCAATGGCTGCTTCATGCACCAACCGATCCAACTCATCAGTTGTAATGCCCACCTCTATGGCTTTGGCGCCTTCATCAAGACACTCCCGTCCGAGGCGTCCAGCTACTCGCATTGCCTCAATTTCATCATCATCGAGTATCTTTATTGTTGTCCCGCGTAAAGATTCTTCCGACAATGACCGTCCCGCTGGGTGATCAGCATAGTCTGGACGCGCAATAGCTTCAGACACAGCACGTTTGCCAGTCTGCGGAAAGGGGCGCAATTTGCCGGTAAAGCGAAAATGTGGCCAGGGATTGTACACACCCTCGTCTACGGGATGTTTCTCCCCACCGGCTATGTTAAAAGAATTTCACATTTTTGTGAAACCCTATTAAATGAATATATACGAATATGTACATATATTAAGTGAAGAACCTACCAGCTAAAGCATGGATCACCTTGTGCTCTTTCCAGAATCCTTTAAAGCATGCCTGCGAGCAGAAATAGGAACCCTTGATGCCCAACTTAAGGCAAGTGGGGCATTGTAGCGTTGCCTCCTTATTGCAATTCGTTGTTTCACAACTTTGCGTCATCTCAATGCGTGAAAATTTGCTATTGACAACCGTTCCAATTTTAGCACTCTGAAGGCAACTAATTATAAACAACGCCGTTAATACATTTTCATTAAATACATCGATAAGATTATATCGATGTTTAGGGCCGTTAGCACAATATGGCTGCAATGACACCACCGGCTACATTAAAAGCAAAAACATGGTTAAAATCTTTTTTTTTTGGAAAGGAGGCATGAGATAATTTAAAAATAATAAAATACCACTTCTTATCTATATTTAAATTAATTGAAATCTTGAATTTCTGTACTATGGAATAATATGGAAAGTAAGATTAAACGGCAATCTTCGAAGCCCATAGGACTAAATGCCAGAATAGAATTGTAAATTATGGCCTAACACATATGTCTCGACAATCGTAAAGCTCGTAGTTAGGGAATTTGGTGGTATTGGAAAATAAATTTAAACTCATAATTGTCAAGATCTTTTGAACTAAAAGCATTTTAAAAGCTTGGTATGTACAGCCCTGAATATACCTAAATAGTTGCAGCATACATTATATATTGAAATTCATTTTGTTGAGGAAGCATAATAATCAAAGTTATCTAAAATAAATTACTGATATATCAAATGAATTTGACTGAATATATATCAAATGAATTTACATCGGTTCAAAGCGGTTGCGACTGTTAAGCAAAGGCAGCTGTTAGTAAGCATCTCAGCGCATGCTCTCTCTCTTTCTCTCTCTTTCTCACACACACCCATAATTTCTCTATCTCTCTCTCTCGCTGTCTATTAAACACAGCTGTGCCAGTGGCTATGTTTGCTCTGTTTATGTTGGAATCTCTCAAATCAAAGCGCGAGAATCTTTCGTCGTAAACGGACGTGTGCATGTTTGTGGCGGCTAAATAACGCGGACGAAAGAAAAACAGCAACAAACTTGTTTGATTGAGAGCAGAACACAAAATCGAAACGAGCCAAAAAAAGGATTCATTTGGCACTCAAGTGTATGTTTGTATTCGTGAATAACAATAAGTGCACTTATTTGTAACGCTATAATATTAATAAGAATGTGCGTATATATAAAGAACATGTAGCATCCTTTTGGAATGCAGCTACAGGTGGAACTTGTATCCTGGTTATTTTTTCCGACTATTGCAGTTAAATAAAAAATAAAAATTTGGCAAATGGGAAAAAGAAAAAGCTACTTACATCATAACTGAAAGCAAAGGTACTTATTGTACCTTTTTAGTTTCTATATTACTTAGTCGTTTGTCTTTCGCTAATCTGTCAGACAGTCAGTCGGTCAGGCCGTGAATAGATCAGTTTGTCGCGATCTTTGCACTTGACGTTCGATCGCGTTCCATGCGTTTCCTTATCAGCAGTTGTCGTAGTTGCCCGCCGTTGTTTTTGCATTTATTTCAGGCAGACTGCGAAAAACGCGCAGCAGTTACTGTTGCTTATGATGGTGCTGATGCTGCTGCTGCTGATAGACGCAGAAAAGACGCAACAGCAACAATAGCTATAAATAACAAACGGCACGCGGCTGCCATCCGTGTGCACTGTACGTTGCTTACTCTCCACCGCCTTCACCTCATGCATCCCCTCTTGAACTGAAATCAACGGCACCGGCGTTTTACGTTGTGGGTGTTTTGCGTTTTACGTTTTCCACTATTCCACTGACTGAATGATTGTGTCGTTGTCCGTTTTCCGCTTTTCATTTCATAAAAAAAAAATAATAACAAACAAAATCGAGCGAAACGCGAATTGTCAATTGTCAATGGTCTTCATTCAAAAGGTCGTCTGTGTAATTAAAATAGAATCTGTTTTCTGACTGTGTGTGAGAATATATGCTGTGGGATATATATTTATACATTCAAATATGCATATGTGCGTGTGTGTGTGCGTGCTTGTGTTTATATACTAAGTTATTACATTATTGTTTTGATCAGGCTATTGCAATACGGAACATCGTCAAAAGTCAAGGTACCGCTGCTGCGGCAAGCAGCGACGCCAGCAGATGCTGATGGAGAGACAGCAACGATCTCGCCTTGCTGCTGCTTTGAACTCGATCGCAGACACAGATTGAACGAATCAGGATCGCACATTGCTCTTGCTTTTGTTGCTGTTCTTGTCGTTGTTGTTGTGTTGTTTTTGTTGCTGTGATTGTTGTTGGGCAACTGCTTTTTTTGGCCAACGATCTGCATCGTTTGCCCAGAGGCTGTGCAAGCCTCACTGAAATTAAAGGTAAGAACACAAAAGGCAAAACTTAAATGCCGACTGAGTTAATTGGCCCCGTCTGTGGCTCCTGCTCCAGGCTTTGATGATGTGGCATTAGCAAAATGTTGCCATATACACATACGTACATTCATACGTATATTTGCCCGCATTTGTTCGCTTTTGGGTTTTTTTATCTTCACTTTTGCCTGATGCTTTTTGTCAGTTAGATGAAAATTTATGCGTCGCAGCAAGAAATGCCACAAACATGAAATTCGCTGCCGACGCGCGTCTACCGCATTTTCTAGCTCCTCAACACTTCCGCTTTGCCAGAAAATCAACTTCCGCTGGCAAACAATTGTCAGCAGGGGGCGGCGTACAAGCCAGGGACGGCGCTGACGACGCTGCTTTTGTAGCAAACGTAGCACAAGAGACGCATATTGATATTGTTGCCAGGTTTCTAACGCTTCAGTGCACTCACACACTCACACACATACACACACCCACTCACGTATAAATTTAAGCTGCTGCAAACGCATTTCACTTTTGCTTCACTGGTCCTGGCTTTATCGGTGCTTGTCCTTTGGCCCGGCAAACATTTTGTGGCATCTTCGCCTGCCAACCAACGCCATTAAGCATTTCATTAAAAAATTGCGCGCGTATGCATTACCCAACAATACTTTCCATTTCTGCGACACTTCATTTCATATATCTGCCAACTTCGCTTATGGAAAACACTTAATAGAAAACATTTTGGTTCATCTCGCTTCTTCTCGTTTAGAGTACCCTTGCAGAAAGTATTTTAACTTTGACACGAACTGTGTACATTTATATATGCACGCTTTTTATGCCAATTCCCTTTAATCAAACTCACAATGCAGCTAATGTATAGATAAAATCTTAGTTATATTGGAATTGTCAAATACTTAGTTGCATAAGGAAAATTTTATATAAAATTAAGTTAATCAAGGCACAGAAATATAGCACAGCTCCCATGCATACATAAATATGTGTGTCGTGAAGGGTGTTTTATATTTTAGAGAAAACTCTTTATTCTTTTATTTGTTGTGCTTTGCACGCATTTCTACTTCAGTTGAGGGGCGCGTGCTTTATACATTTTTTTCTGTATTTTTGGGTTTATTTGCTTTAAAAAAAATCCCCAATCATGTTAAAAATTTCATTTTCAATTTGCTATCGCGGCAAAAGTAAGAAAATTAAAAGCACATTATGAGACGCAGGTGCCGAGAGGACAAGAATTCAGATTTGTGTCTGCTTTCGGATCTATGGTGGCTTTATTCCACTGGGTCGAATATCTACGTTGCCTGGGCAGCTCAAAATCTCTGTTTATGCGAGGCATTCAAACTAGCTATTTGAGCTATTTTATGAATATTTGTATAGGCTCATGAATTTGTGTGGCGTACGAGGCGGATATGGTAAGTGTCGCGTGGGCGTTCTCTCAACGAACAGATGACGGGATATAATACAGAAAAGGCCATTCAATATTCTCATAACCACCACGCAAGGAGTTATTATCCTTCGTATTTCGCTTCATCATTTGCAGTACTGCTCCTCGCCCTCTCCTTCACATAAATATTTTGTTATCGCCGTTCTTGTTTCTGGTATGAAGCAAAGTTAATGATATGTCGTGTCCCCGACGGTCTATATACAAGAGCACTTACACACGTCTGATTGTGGAGAACTGACCCCTCGTCTATACTCTGCTCAAGGCAAGATTTAAATGTTTCCTGCTTCATGTGAAACTAATTAATATCAAAGCATTTTTAGTTTCTGGGGTTGGTTTGCTGTATCAAAAGTTTATGTATCGTCAAATATAAAATATTCGGTACTAATAAATGGCGAGTCTAGCTACCTGATCTTACATCGAATGTTTTATTCAAGTTTAAGAAAACACGAAAGTAAATTTATGGTAATCCATTATTATTATAATTATCCATTATAATTATTGAAATCATGCGGGTTAATAAATTTGAATGGAATTAAATGCATTGCCGTACTCGTTTTTCATGTGGAATTTTAAGTTAAAAACTTGATTTTCGCTTCAAATGTTCTCTATCTTCTTGAGAATCGGATCAGCAGGGTTGACTTAATTCATGCCTTCACTTGCACACATTTGGGGGATACATGAAAAAATCATTTACATGCCAAAAGTCACGACTCCAATTTCTCCACATCTTTTCTGCTGTTTCTTTTCCCATCTTTTGGGGCTCAAACAAATTTGGACAGCATTCAGAGGACCGCCTGGCAGTCGGTTTTATTTGCCAAATTAAAAGGGTTTCATTTGCTTTTCATATTTGCATTGGTTTTTATCGCCGCTGCCAGGCTACCGGCCTTGGCCCAACGCTGATTACCGACACAATCACCATAAAAAGGATTCTCGGCACCATATTTTCTTCCCTCGTACTTACCGTTGGTTTCTTTTTACTGGCAAAGTCGTTGGCAATTGTAATTTATGACCAAAAGAAAAAAACAGGCAACAGTAGCCGCAGCATGAACTGACGAGCCCAAGCAAGAGGGTTCCAGTTCTAGCCCAGAGGAGCTTATTTCCGGTCTGATCATCATTTCTGTTGTTAGTATTAATTATTTCTTAGTCTTATGCTGTCCCGGATGCAAGACGAATAAATAGTTCATAAACAGCTGGCTGGCCATTGGCCATGTTCTGTGTGGCACCTTAACACATCTTTATTTTTAATTTTTTATACCCTGAACCCATTAAAAATGGGTAAAAGGGGTATTATGTTTTTGTGCAAAATGCAAATGTATGTAACAGGCAGAAGGAAGCATCTCCGACCCCATAAAGTATATATATTCTTGATCAGCATCAATAGCCGAGTCGATCTAGCCATGTCCGTCTGTCTGTCCGTCCGTCCGTCCGTCCGTCCGTCCGTATGTATGAACGCAAGGATCTCAGAACCTATAAGAGCTAGAGACTTGAAATCGATAAACGATAACTTGCCCCGTTTCCAAGTAATCGATAAAAATGTATATCGAAATCCTGTTTTTTAAGCAATTTTCGTAAATAATAAGAGCTACAGTTACCAAACTTGACATGTAGCTTCTAGAATAGTATATATATATATCGATTATCTTTCATTTTATACCTATCGCCAACACCCCGCTACTCTCTATCTATAAGCGCGCGCTGCATTTGGTGATGGAATAAGAGGGTTCAGGTTATCCCCTAGTCGGGAGCTCCCGACTAGAACCTCTTACTTGTTTTTTATTTACACTGCGGCTCTGGGCAAGTCCCATTCCCAGTTAGAAGAGACGGCGATGGTAACATCAACGACATCGGCAGCCCATCTGTCTGCGGTGCATTTTACGGTTGAACTTTATTTACATTCACATGGCTCCAACTTAATCGCAGCGACAAGAGCCAGAAAGGTGCCCAATTCCGTCCAGTCGCATTTCAGCAACAGTTGCAACCACCTGGTCGGTGGCGCTAGCTGAGAGGCCACAGGTGCTAGCAGGCCAAGCTTAATTATGTGCCGTTGGCTGTGGCTCCGGCTGTGGGCTTGGCTCCTTTTCAGTGTGCACCTGTTTGCTTGTCTATCTGTGCGGTTGTTGGCTCGTTTGTTTGTTCGTTGCATAGCATTTAAGTCTCATAAAAGTCGGCCTGGCTGCTCTCCTGTGAAAATGAAAAAGCGCCCTTCATTATGCCATTGCGTTGGTAATTGAAATTTACCTTTTGGAGAACTTGCTGTCAATGTCCAGTTCCGTCCAATTGGTCTGTTTATTCAATATGCGCCTGTTGATATGCAATACTTTTTATCAGTCATGCAGCTTTAATTAACGAACAAAGAATAAAGTGAGCCGAGACTAAAATATATTAATAAACAAGTAAGAGGTTCTAGTCGGGAGCTCCCGACTAGGGGATAACCTGAACCCTCTTATTCCATCACCAAATGCAGCGCGCGCTTATAGATAGAGAGTAGCGGGGAGTTGGCGATAGGTATAAAATGAAAGATAATCGATATATATATATACTATTCAAGAAGCTACATGTCAAGTTTGGTGACTCTAGCTCTTATTATTTACCAAAATTTCTTAAAAAACGGGAAATCGATATACATTTTTATCGATTACGTAGAAACGGGCAAGTTATCGTTTTTCGGAAACAAACTCGATCTGCGCGGGCACTAGGAGCACCTACATCTAAAATTTCAAGTCTCTAGCTCTTATAGGTTCTGAGATCCTTGCGTTCATACATACGGACGGACGGTTAGACAGAAGGACATGGCTAGATCGACTCGGCTATTGATGCTGATCAAGAATATATATACTTTATGGGGTCGGAGATGCTTCCTTCTGCCTGTTACATACATTTGCATTTTGCACAAAAACATAATACCCCTTTTACCCATTTTTAATGGGTTCAGGGTAAAAAAAGCCTTTATAAATTTTTTTATACCCTGAACCCATTGGAAATGGCTTACATAAATGTATGTAACAGGCAGAAGGAAGCATCTCCGACCCCATAAAGTATATATATTCTTGATCAGCATCAATAGCCGAGTCGATCTAGCCATGTCCGTCTGTCTGTCCGTCCGTCCGTCCGTCCGTCCGTCCGTCCGTATGTATGAACGCAAAGATCTCAGAACCTTTAAGAGCTAGAGACTTGAAATTTTAGCTGTAGGTCCTCCTGGTGCCCGCGCAGATCGAGTTTGTTTCCGATAAACGATAACTTGCCCGTTCCCAAGTAATCGATAAAAATGTATATCGAAATCCCGTTTATTAAGCAATTTTGGTAAATAATAAGAGCTAGAGTCACCAAACTTGACATGTAGCTTCCAGAATAGCATATATGTATATATCGAGTATCTTTCATTTTATACCTATCGCCACCTCCCCGCTAGCACCGTAGAGCTATAAATCAAGTTAATAACCCAACTTTTATTGCCAACCAATCTAAGCCACAATTTTAATGCAATCGACTTTTTGAGAATACACAAATATTCTATGGTACAATTATATATACATAGAAAATTTCATTAAGATCGGTTAAGAGAAAACCAAAGTTATATGTAACTGCGCAATTGGATGGCACAGCTAGCGAAAACATCAAGTGTACACACACACATTCATGCGCGTCTGCTTCGCATTCTATCGCTTTCTAACAGCATTGTAATTGCAACTTTTTTCTGTAATGCTATTTTAGTTCGGTTTTTTTCTCAACAATACTTAATTATTTGTATGGTTGTTGAGTGGAGGCATAGCAAGTGTTGCGGTCTGTCGCGAATTCGAGCCCTGCCGGTGGAACTATTTTTTTGCTGGTTTGTCTTTTGAGTAGAGTCGTCAGCAAGTAATACGGTCAGTTGCGAGTTCGAACCTTGCCAAGGGAACTTTTTTTTAAATTTATCTTTATTACTTTAAACGTTGTGTTGGAATAAGAGGGTTCAGGGTATTCCCTAGTCGGGAGCTCCCGACTAGAACCTCTTACTTGTTTTATTTTAAATCAGCAAATGGAAACGTGTTCGCAACACAAAGCCTACTTCGTTAATATAATATATTTATATCTCAATATATAAAACTGTCATGACTGACTGACTGATTGGCGATCAACGCACAGGCCAAACCGTAAGAGCTAGTAGTAACCTTATGTGATGAATGTGCTTGCTAAGACGGGGTTTCGGCAATTTTCACCCGCATGTGTGGAAAATCGCGAAAAACGTTTGTATGAAACTTTTTTGTTTACCATCCGATCGGCCTCAAACTCAATTTCAAAATTCTTTGTTCAAATTCACCTTGGGGGTGTTACGCAACTTTCTAAAAATGCATTTCTCCTTGGTGGATTACGTTTAGCGCTAAAATTTTATTTTCAAAAATCTATATGAAAAGTCATTTGAGACGTATTTCACATCTTTCGCAAAATCTAAGCTTCCTCAGTTGAAAGTGAGTTTCAAAGAATTTTTTGGCGAAATCCTAAGTTTCTTCCGATTTCCTTCGAACTTATTTACAAAGCTCCCGCAACAGTGGTAAATTGGCGGTAAACGATTCTATGAAAGTTTATTGTTTACCACCCGTTCGGCTTAAAAATCAATTTGAAATTCTTCAAATCGGTTTTGCCTTTTTTTTTACCCGTCCGTTGGAATATTAAATAAAATATTAACAAGTAAGAGGTTCTAGTCAGGAGCTCCCGAGTAGGGGATACCCTGAACCCTCATATTCCAACACCAAATGCAGCGCGCGCTTATAGATAAAGGCGATAGGTATAAAATGAAAGATAATCGATCGGAAACAAATACTGAATAAAATTGTTTTCATTACTTTGTTTTTACAAACTCGGACCTCGAGCCAGCCAACAAATATTTTGAGATAATCGATATATATATACTTTTCTAGAAGCTACATGTCAAGTTTGGTGACTCTAGCTCTTATTATTTACCAAAATTGCTTAAAAAACAGGATATAGATATACATTTTTATCGATTACTTGGAAACGGGGCAAGTTATCGATTATCGGAAACAAACTCAATCTGCGTACGAACTAGGAGCACCTACATCTAAAATTTCTAGTCTCTAGCTCTTATAGGTTCTGAGATCCTTGCGTTCATACATACGGACGGACGGACGGACGGACGGACGGACGGACAGACAGACGGACATGGCTAGATCGACTCGGCTATTGATGCTGATCAAGAATATATATACTTTATGGGGTCGGAGATGCTTCCTTCTGCCTGTTACATACATTTGGATTTTGCACAAAAACATAATACCCCTTTTACCCATTTTAATGGGTGCAGGGTATAAAAACAAGAACAGAACACACGAGCCTCAGTGTCAATATTACATCTCAAGATGTATTGAATATGATATGTTATTATTGTAAATCAATTAAAAATTATTTTAGTAAACAAATTAATACTAATATGAATCATTGATGCCCTCAGTTCAATCGTTAATTTTCCGCTTCCGACTCTTGACAAGGGTATAAAATTCATATCCGCCGCCAAATATGTACATAGATGCAACTTTAAATGTCAACTGTCAGTGCGACAGGGCAAATCAAAATAAGGCAAACAATAAGCGCGAGGCCATTTGGAGAAGTTTAGGAGAAAGGACTTATGTCAACATATCTGCTTGTAAAACACTAAAAATGAATGAAACGAGGCGAGCCAAGGCGGGACGTTGCAAGAAGAGATAAGGCAACTGAGATGCCATTCTACTGACTATTTTTCCAGCCTAGACCGTTTGTAATATCCCCGGCCACTTTGCACTTGTCATTGTCAGCAGGGGTAGTTTGAAAGTGGCGCGCACTTGACAAGTCTGATTGATGGCCTGACTGACTGTGAGTGAGCAGCAGGATGGCTGAAGCTGTGCGTCTAAGGACCTTATCTTACGTAATTAAACTTAACATTCCATTCGCCCAACATAATCTTTTAATATCGTTTATGCACACTTAGCAAAGTATACGAAACAAACACACACAAAAAATGGATCAAAAAACATTGCAACCTCTGCACTTCTGTTACTACATTGCGCAGACGTGCAATTAAATTTTAATTTGTTTACGTTTGCGATGTGCTGCCCACAAATGACCTAGACCCAAAACTTTCTGAGCTGTCCACTGATACGTCCATGTGAGTGCTTCTCAGCTCGTGATACACAAGCGAACGGAGACCAAAGACGGTAACAGTACAAAGTACTGAGCGCTGTCAGTGCTCAAGACATAATTTCTTTGCAAGAGCATATGAACGCGACAGTTAAACAAAAAATTTCCTCGCAGTAAACTCGGAATTAATCAATTGAATTTATAATTTGCGTAAATGAGCAGCCGGCGCCACAATACTCCCCGATTAAGGCACCCATTGTTGCCTCTGTAAGACCCAGTGCCATGCGGCGTATACGCAATTATGCGACTGAGTATCCTGAAAACGGGGACTGCTGTTGCCGCCCCTGCCTGTAGATTTGCATGCTGCACACGCACGAAACGAAATGAAATGAAATTAAGAAAATATGTTGCACTCCTTGGTTACCACACACATGTAATTGCTCAGCTGAGTCTGCTGTTGTTGTTATAGCAACTTTTGCCAGGGATTGCTGCTGGAAGTGTCTTTGGCTTTATTTGCTAGTTGCTTGCTGGCTAAGTCTCTGGCCGCCGGCACGTTCAGCTTAGCGACTCCTTTCGCAGAAGCCAACTTAATTTGCCATAAAAATCCAGACAGGGACTTGATTTGCTTTGTTGAATAACTGTTATTGTAATTGTTGGTGGTGCGCGCCGGAAATTAAATGATTTAATGAAATTGCCAACATTTGCTGGGGCCTGGTAACAATAAAAGGGCGAAAATCGCCGGCCAAGCATTTAAGTTAATTGAAAAGGTTTTTTTTTTTATATTCAATTGGCAACCAAAGTTTGTATAGCTCTTAGACAAGAGGACGGCCCGGGGTGCCTTAAGCGATTTTTAATTACCTGACATTGTACATAGTTCACCAACGGCGTCTGGGCAGCGTGTGTCCTTGCTGGGACACCTTTAACTCAAGTTAATTGAGTGCTCGACTGATGACAGCTGGCGGTCGCATCTCGTTTATGAGCTGTTGCAGGTCATTGTATGGATGTCCGTCTGTCTGCCTGCTGTCCTACCTCTGATACAACAATCCTCTTTTATGCCCCTCTCAAGCAACCTTCCACATAATGTGCTATGACAGCTACCGAGGAGCATTCCAGGTAAATGCACAACTTCTGTGTTTCGATTTGTGCACAGCTGTTCACAACATAACCCTACACGCGTACGCACACACACACACAAGCACCCATATGTAAATTAGAAGCCGGGTGTGTATGGATTGCTTCCAGCTGCTCGGTTGATGTTTCTCTACATGTTTTGTTGTTGCTTCAGCTTATTATGGTCGGATTGAACAGAATTTCTACAGATTATTTTGCCTCGAGGCATCTTCTGTAAGTCTTAAAGTCTTGCGTAGCATTTGTTAATAATCTATTTGAGCGAATGAAGCAAGTGTAGTTATCTAAAAAGTGTCGAAACCAAACGATTGGCAAATGCTAAGTTAATGCTTAATCTATACCTATTCCATTTGCTTTCTTCCGTGCATTTGCGTCATC
Organism: Drosophila ezoana; assembly: GCA_035045725.1. Taxonomy (NCBI): domain Eukaryota; kingdom Metazoa; phylum Arthropoda; class Insecta; order Diptera; family Drosophilidae; genus Drosophila; species Drosophila ezoana. The sequence continues at coordinate 1,925,947 of JAWNOU010000127.1, forward strand.
TAAAGATAGATTTAAAGACTTGAGTTTATTTCCATAGAACATTTACACAAAGATATTCATGTGCTGATTAATAAGTATAAACAAAATTGTTCTACAAATATTTCATACAAGGGGTTGGGGTTATCAACAGAATATATGAACCTACACATGTACATATGTATATGCTTATGTATTTATGTACTATGGCTTTGTGTATACGGACAAACAGATCAATTGACTGATCGGCCTCGTCAAATTCATTTCTATTCAAATGAGAACCAAAACGAGCCAGTTTGAGGCAATTCAACAATTATTTCATCTCAATTTTCCGTGATCATTGCAGGCCACGTGCAGCGCGAGAATGCAGCGCTCTTGAACTGGGAACGGACGGAGGCGATAAACAAAACGCAAAGCAAAAACAAAGGCATAGAACACTGTTCACAGCGTCACGACAATTGACAAGCGAAAGAACGTGCGGAGCAGCAGTAAAAACCACGCTCAGATGGCGCTGCAGAGACGGCTTGGAGCCGGACGCGGCGGCCGGGTAATGAGCTATACAAACTACGCCCTGCTGGTTGCCACCGCGGTGCTAGTGTTAATCTCGGTACATGTCAAAAGCGCCAAACTGCATGGGGACCCACTGGTGGTGCCCACTTCAATGGATAACGTTGCCATTGTTGAGAAGCATGAGCGTGACAACAACAAGTACGTCAAAGAGTACGTGAAAGAGTCAGCTGCCACTCATCCCTATCATCAGCGTGGCCACGGGCAGCACAAGTCACACCTGCATCACCTTCATCATCTACCACTGCAGAACAATCTTCGGGCCTATCATAGCAAATACAGCATTGAGCAGCTGCTGCACATGCAAGTGGCACCTAAGGTGTCCAATGACATCGACATGGACCCCTGCAAGGCGGGTGAGTAGTACATTAAAGTTGGTTCGCTGTGCTGTCAAAGATGCTGTCATAACACCCTCATATCTAATGTGGTCTCGCATTTGCGCTGCCTAAGCGGGAAATCGAGTTAGCGCTAAGTCAATCCATAAGTCAACTATTTGCGTTATAAGCATTTGTCATATATGTATGTATATTGTGTGTGCCTATCTGGCCAAAAGCAAAGCTTTGAGCTTAAGTTTGACTAAAAGTGAAAAGTCTTGTAAACTTGTATGCGCTGGGTTTTCCAAGCGTGCTCGCCAAAGCTCACCCACTCTGAGCACGCCAAGACACCACTGGCACCGCTAGATGCAGCGTTGAAAATTAAGCTCCATTGTAGCATCAGATCAACTTGCCCGGCTGCTCAACTCAATTGAATTTACCTCGGTTTTCAGAATCAAATTGAATGCCACCAGAACGAGCATATCAATCCCTGTATCTGTGTGCGGAATAACTTCGATGAAGACGACCAAGGCGACGGCGACGAGGATTGCAATTTGTCTGCGGGCAACTGGGATGTGATGTGGCCCCAGCCAAGTTTGTCTGTGGGCGGCTGTGCGAGTGAGTCTGACTTATAAGCATTATCGCACATCAATTGTCAAAAAGTCGGCTCCATGGAATACATGAGCAAATCATTTCCCGCCTTGGCTGCCATTGGCAATGTAGTGTCAAGTAGTCCAACGAGTTGACAATGTGCGTCACAATGGAACCAATACAAAACGGGAATAAATTTAATAGCATACATAATAATTTTTGAAGTTTTGAAAATATATATACACATTAAAAATATTGATATTCAGTTTATATGCAATCTAGCCTCAGACTTTTGCAATATTATCCTACAATGCTTACAATCCTTTCATTGATCCTGGAATGAAAAAAAAAGCTTTACGCCAGATTCAGATGGGTAGAAACTTGCTCGATTAGATTTGATAAATATTTCTGCCCATTTGATATAAAGCTCGACAAAAGAATTATTTTAAGTAAATGCAATTACTATTTGCAGCGATCAAACAGGAAATAGTTTAAGCCGCTCCTCTAATTGTAAGTTGTGCATCGTTTATCTATCCAAGTAAATGTCCGATATATAAATCTCTATTGCTCACTGTACTACCCGACTGTCTTTGACTACTTGCATGGCCATCCGAAGGACGGCTGAAGTCCGTTTGACTTACAAGGCAGTCACACTCACTCACACACATGTATCCGAACGCTTCTGGGCGTGTCTTTCTCTTTGTATAGGGCATGGTTTCACATGCTCCCAGAAAAACATGCCGCTCTTAATCAGGGGTGCACAGGGACTTTCACGCGCGCGATTTTGTCATTCTTACAAATAGTGAATTCTTTGCATTCTGTTGCTCACAAATTGGGTCACAGACGATTTATAATACATACACAACTAACCATACACACACACACATAAACTGACACACATGCAAGTGCACCAAACTGAAAGGGAGCCTTATGTATGCAACTGCACGCAACAACTAAGGGGGAGAAAAACACAAACAAATTTTTCTTGGTTTACTCTACGCAACACAAAGTAAACTAATTGAATTTTGAAGTAAGCTGGAATTGAACGTCCACTGTAGCATTAGTATGAGCAAAGTTGAGCAACAACAACGACAGAAATTGTTAAAGCTGGAACAACAGCAAAACCTAACAAACATTATATTATTAAGTGTAGCTCAGTTCGAAACTCGACAATAAATTTATCGTTGCTTTTGCAGATTTAGGTAAGCATTTACCACATTAATAATTACGAGCTGAATATAAAACACCAGACATCAGTCTGGTATAACTTAATCTGAAACGAAATAAAAAGATTTTATTATAGAAATTAATTGACACTCAATTCAGATATAATATTAATAGTACGGGACACAACATCGTCTTTCGGACGCCGCCCAGTCTGTTCAAAACAAAACATTTAAGTGATTTAAGTGGGTATGCACGATGTGAAGGCAGATGCAGTTGCGCAAATGAATACGGTTGGCCCGCAATGGATGCAAATTTCATCAAAGTGATGACAACTCAGAAGCGACGCTAGAGAACCAGTTGGAGAAACGCGCTGCTGTGTGCGCGTGGCTGTCTGTCTTTCCGGTTGCCGAGCTGCAGCTCGAAATCAAACCGCAAATGACACTACAAATATGAAAAGGGCGCGGAAACGGGAGACCACAAGCCCATCTGTAGATAACTAGGCAAAGTTTCCGACAGTAATGATGACAACAGCAGCAACAAAAACAACAACACAAACTAGACGAAACCACAACCAGAGCTACCAAAACGTCAGGCTGTGAGGGTTTCGCTAGCCTGAAAGCATAAACATCCTACCCAGGGCCAAAGCAGCTGCAAATAATTTGGACCTCCCTGCCCCCTACACCCACAAACACGCACACATGCCCGGACAAACGTGTAGGAACTTGAAACATGGCCTATAAACGAGAGAGCGGAACGCTTAACCGCGCAAAACTAACGCCAAATAACGAAATAAAAAGCCACTTAGCAGACATTCCATGCATCGTCCAGACAAACACACCACTCACGAATGTGAGAGAAGAGGCAGCTAGTGGTGGGCGGGGCAAGTAACCTGGAGAAGTTACAGACATCACAAACTATTTACGGTTCGCACTTTTAGCGGCATAGCGCACAGAGTTGTCACTTTATATTTCCGTGGTTACGGACGTAGATGGATTTTGCTAAGCCGACGCGACGGGACGCTGAAGGTTTGGCGAATGCACGGAAAGTGGGATTGCCGAACTGACATAATGAATGAGCCACAGAACAATCGAACTGCACAATGTATATAGATGTGTCAAGCTTTCTCATCCTAATTAAAAAATAAATTTATTACTTAGAGAAATGTTAATATTTATTAATATATTATTATTATTATGCTATAAACCGTTAAAACTAGCCTTTTTAATAACTATTGTCCTTGGCTAAAACAAAACTAAATACATACATTTGCCAGGGATTCGAGCCCAGATCCTCGTTGCACAATAAGGCCGAAGACAGCGAGTAAAATGGTAATTGCTTTTATTTGGATAAAAACGACTGGACACCTAGAACTTTTTGCCTTTTAAGTCTACTGACGATTGTCAGTGAACCGTTCGAGGAAAAACTAATTTTTTATTGCAAATCCTTTGAGGGAGGCTAAGCATGGCACAACTAGACAAGTAAACAAGTAAAAATACTTCAGACGAAGGGGGTAGTCTTGGAGCTGCTCTCTACCTTTATACTCTCTACTTTTATTTTTAAGAAATACAACTGCTAGAGAATTTAACGTATAAATATATCTTGAAATGTTATGCAAATTTGTGTTGAAACAGAAAAATATATTTTCATTAATTTCTCTTATTTCCTCTAACCCGTATTTATCATGCAAAAGGGACGGATAACTAGATTTTCCTAGCTCTTACAGTTTGATTTGAGCCTTGATCACCAATCCAGTCAGTCAGTCAGCGCATACAGTATAAAATTATAAAACAAGTAAGAGGTTCTAGTCAGGAGCTCCCGACTAGGGAATACCCTGAACCCTCTTATTCCAACACCAAATGCAGTTCGCGCAAAGAGCTCGTTTGAAGTAATAAAGATAAATTAAAAAAAAAGTTCCCTTGGCAGGGTTCGAACTCGCAACTGACTGTATTACTTGCTGACGACTCTACTCAACAGACAAACCAACAAAAAAAAAATAGTTTCCCCGGTTGGGCTCGAACTCGCGACAAACCGCAACATTTGCTATACCTCTACTCAACAGCCACACCAATAACTAGGTATTATTGAGAAAAAACTGAACTAAAATAGCATTACAAAAAAAAGTTGCAATTACAATGCTGTTAGAAAGCGATAGAATGCGAAGCAGACGCGCATGAATGTGTGTATGTACACTTGATGTTTTCGCTAGCTGTGCCATCCAATTGCGCAGTTACATATAACTTTGGTTTTCTCTTAACCGATCTTAATGAAATTTTCTATGTATATATTATTGTACCATAGAATATTTGTGCATTCTCAAAAAGTCAATTGCATTAAAATTGTGGCTTAGATTGGTTGGCAATGTAAGTTGGGTTATAGCTCTACGGTGCTAGCGGGGAGGCGGCGATAGGTATAAAACGAAAGGTACTTGATATATATATAATATTCTAGAAGCAACATATCAAGTTTGGTGACTCTAGCTCTTAATATTTACCAAAATTACTAAAAAAAAAAAAACAGTATGTCGATATCGATTTTTATCGATTGCTTAGAAACGGAGTAAGTTATCGATTATCGGAAACAAACTCGATTTGCGCAGGCACTAGGAGCACCTACATCTAAAATTTCAAGTCTCTAGCTCTTTTAGGTTCTGAGATCCTTGCGTTCATACATACGGACGGACGGACGGACAGACAGACGGACATGGCTAGATCAACTCGGCTATTGATGCTGATCAAGAATATATATTCTTAATGGGGTCGGAGATGCTTCCTTCTGCCTGTTACATACATTTGCATTTTGCACATATGTATACAATATGCCCTTTTTACCCATTTTTAATGCGTTCAGGGTATCAAACAGTTATATTTAACTCATTTATTATTACTGAGTGCAATGATAATATAAACGAGAAAGAAGGCTATCTTCGGCACTCCGAAGTTCTCATACCCTTTCAGACCCAACCTTTTCATAATGCTCATAGTGCTATGCCCGTATCTAAGAAGCACAGGGAAAATAGTTAATGCCGAGTTTGTTCAAGATATCTTAATCAAAAACCTAGATTTCGACTGATCGTTCCTATGGCAGCTATATGATATAGTGGTCCGATTTTAATAGAATTTTGCATATATATGGGGAGAATAGTAAAACTAGTAAATGCCGAGTTTGGTCAAGATATCCCGATAAACAAAAATTGTTGTCATACAACAACTTAATTTTCGACCGATCGTTTCTATGGTAGCTATATGATATAGTGGTCCGATCCAGCTGGTTTTGACATATGTACTGCGTGCAACAGAAAGAGGTACGAATGCAATGTTTCATAAAAAACAAGTAAAAGGTTCTAGTCGGGAGCTCCCGACTAGGGAATACCCTGAACCCTCTTATTTCATCACCAAATGCAGCGCGCGCTTATAGATAGAGAGTAGCGGGAAGTTGGCGATAAGTATAAAATGAAAGATAATCGATATATATATACTATTCTAGAAGCTACATGTCAAGTTTGGTGACTCTAGCTCTTATTATTTACCAAAACTGCTTAAAAAACGTGATTTCGATACACATTTTTATCGATTACTTGGAAACGGGGCAAGTTATCGTTTATCGGAAACAAACTCGATCTGCGCGGGCACTAGGAGCACCTACATCTAAAATTTCTCTAGCTCTTATAGGTTCTGAGATCCTTGCGTTCATACATACGGACGGACGGACGGACGGACGGACGGACGGACGGACGGACAGACAGACGGACATGGCTAGATCGACTCGGCTATTGATGCTGATCAAGAATATATATACTTTATGGGGTCGGAGATGCTTCCTTCTGCCTGTTACATACATTTGCACTTTGCACAAATACAATATGCCCTTTTTACCCATTTTCAGGGTATAAAAATTAAAAACTAAGAGACTAGTTCACATAGAAACAGAAAGACGGACAGACGGACATGGCTATATCGACTCGGGTGTTGGTACTGATCATGAATATATATACTTTATGGGGTCGAAGATGTCTCCTTCTATGCGTTACACATTTCACGATAAAATTAAATTATCCTCTGCAAGGGTATAAAAAGCGAAAACGAGAGTCGGAAGTGTTACATATCGGAAACACAAATCGTAAGAACGACACTTGCAACAATAAGCGCGCAGTTCATTTAAAGGTTTTCATTTTGCTTTAACTTTGTAATAGTTTTAGGCTTGGCTTAAAAGCTTCAGAGCTTATGGACAGAGCTCCGCTCCAGGGTGCAGACAGATACAAATGCGGTTTACTAATTCCAATGTTGTCACTTTGAAATTTTTGACGGTTTCAACGACAACTTGAAATGCACATGACTTGTATTGCATGTCCAATGTCCTGGGCCTTTGCCTGTTTGTGTATGTATGTATATGCAGTTATGTATATATGTATGAAAATGTGTATGACTTTGTATTTATTTAAAATCCACTTTGTTTGCATAATTAATTAATGCGAAAATGGCAGCTGCACACTTAATGCACGTGTGAGTGTTTTAGTGCGGGTGTGCGTTTGCTGTTCGCCTGGGGGCGTGGCTTACGCGCAATTACAGAGCGCTCACACACAGGCATAAAGTAAGCCGACGGACAGCTAGATAGACAAAAAATTGCAACAGTTGTACGGTACAAACGACTTTACAAAGGATTTAGTCCCTGCCATGCAAGGGTGTGTGTGTGTGTGTGTGCGCAGCTTAACCAGTTTGTTGCTTTCAAATTTAGCATGCATAGTACATGCATATGTAAGTATATGCAGGCCAATAGACAGACATACGGGCAGATAAGAGCTCACAGAGCTGCATATTAATTTTTGCTGCACACTTCGAGACGCTGGCCTGCTTACATACAAACATCTTATATAGTAATTACAATTATGTATACTTATATAAAGTGAAATTTATTCAGCTTTATGTTAAAGTTATATATATATATATATATATTATATATACATATTAGCGGGTATACCCCGTACCCTTGCCAATAGCACGCATAAGAAAAATTGATTGATCAGAGATTTTCACTTTGAAACCTATCGGACGGTGAACAAAAAACTTGCATACAACCGTTTTGCGGCAATTAATCAGTGTTGCGGGTAAAATTTCCCAAATCTCTTTGAAAATAAGTTTAAAGCAATTCGGACAAAGCTTAAAATTTCACAAAAAAAATCTTTGAATCGCACTTTTTACCGGGGAAGGTTTAAGGCTGCGAAAAATTGAAAATTGAATTGAAATGATTTTTCATATAAATCCTTGGAAATGAGTTTGTGAGCGAAACGTCATCCACCAAATCTTTGACTCCCATTTCCACTATGGAGGAATGCATTTTTCTAAAAGTGCGAAGCACTCCTCAAATGAATTTAAAGAAAGATCTCTGATAATGAGTTTGAGGCTGATCGGATGGTAAACAAAAAAGTTTCATACAAAAGTTATTCTGGATTTTTCCACACATGCGGGTGGAATTTCCCGAAACTCCGTCTATATGTGCAGCTTTCTAGCTCTTTCGGTCTGTGGGCTCCTCGTTGATCACCAATCAGTCAGTCAGTCAAGATAGTTTAATATATAGTAATTTTTTATACCCTGAACCCATTGAAAATGGGTAAAAAGGGTATATTGTATTTGTGCAAAGTGCAAATGTATGTAACAGGCAGAAAGAAGCATCTCCGACCCCATAAAGTATATATATTCTGGATCAGCATCAATAGCCGAGTCGATCTAGCCATGTCCGTCTGTCTGTCCGTCCGTCCGTCCGTCCGTCCGTCCGTCCGTCCGTCCGTCCTTCCGTATGTATGAACGCAAGGATCTCAGAACCTATAAGAGCTAGAGAAATTTTAGATGTAGGTGCTCCTAGTGCCCGCGCAGATCGAGTTTGTTTCCGAAAAACGATAACTTGCCCCGTTTCCAAGTAATCGATACAAATGTTTATCGAAATCCCGTTTTTTAAGCAATTTTGGTAAATAATAAGAGCTAGAGTCACCAAACTTGACATGTAGCTTCTAGAATAGTATATATATATCGATTATCTTTCATTTTATACTTATCGCCAACTCCCCGCTACTCTCTATCTATAAGCGCGCGCTGCATTTGGTGATGAAATAAGAGGGTTCAGGGCTCCCCTAGTCGGGAGCTCCCGACTAGAACCTCTTACTTGTTTACTTTAGTGTATGTGTGTATGAAATATTAAGATTTCTTTGCTAAAGTTGTTTTAATTGTTGGCCAATTGCTGCCAAGCCGCAATTTGTGAAAATTGGAGGGGAAAAACTAAAGCCCCGACTAAGCTGCAATTTATGAGAAGGGCTTAAATAGTTCTGCTATTTTGATACCCTGAACCCATTAAAAATGGGTAAAAGGGGTATTATGTTTTTGTGCAAAATGCAAATGTATGTAACAGGCAGAAGGAAGCATCTCCGACCCCATAAAGTATATATATTCTGGATCAGCATCAATAGCCGAGTCGATCTAGCCATGTCCGTCTGTCTGTCCGTCCGTCCGTCCGTCCGTCCGTCCGTCCGTCCGTCCGTATGTATGAACGCAAGGATCTCAGAACCTATAAGAGCTAGAGAAATTTTAGATGTAGGTGCTCCTAGTGCCCGCGCAGATCGAGTTTGTTTCCGATAAACGATAACTTGCCCCGTTTCCAAGTAATCGATACAAATGTTTATCGAAATCCCGTTTTTTAAGCAATTTTGGTAAATAATAAGAGCTAGAGTCACCAAACTTGACATGTAGCTTCTAGAATAGTATATATATATCGATTATCTTTCATTTTATACTTATCGCCAACTCCCCGCTACTCTCTATCTATAAGCGCGCGCTGCATTTGGTGATGAAATAAGAGGGTTCAGGGTTCCCCTAGTCGGGAGCTCCCGACTAGAACCTCTTACTTGTTTGGCTTGTGGCAAGGATAGAATAGAATAGAATGCGTTTTTCTTTGCCCTATTTTTTCTGATGCCTCAGCTGTGTTTGTCGCCTGGTTACCAAAGCAAATTGAAAGAACCCAAAACTGAATTTAAATGCCAAACGGAATTGAATCAAGCAGGCTCAGCAAGAAACAAATTCCAAACATGCATCTGACAGGCATTTTAAGCTTTCAGAAAATTGTTTTAGCTAGTTAATGCTTGGTATTAAAATTAAAAAATACATACAATCGACATCTTTTAATTTTAACTTATTATTAGTGGTCATAATTCTTATCAAAATATACGAATAAGATTTAAATTATCCTTCTTTAAATTCAGCGTATATAAGCGGTGAAAGACCCTCGATTTTGCGAATGTAGCTTTCCTGTTGCATTGAAATCTTAAATTAGGCCTGACATTTTTCAACCAGCTTTCCCGAATATTTTGTTCTTGTTTTGACATTCCGTTTGCAAAATATGCGTTTTCAAAAATAAACCCAGCAGTGCACAGCACTTGGTGCTGTTGTCAGGGTACGATTATCAGATGCAGCAACGAACAGCAGACGGAGGTATTGAGTGGTGTATCCGGGGTAGGTGGGGTGTAGTGCAATGAGAGTTTATTGAACCCAAGAGGCGGCTGCTGTATCCGTTGCGGCTGCCTGGTTGTAATAAAGTTCGAGCGAATTGCGAGTAGGTGCAACCCATACAAGCGCAAGCCCACTCACAGTCGGGCACATCATGTGGCCGCGATGAATGCTTTCTAGCCGCATTTCAATTTTTAAAACTGCGCGCAAAATATTTTGCGCTCAATGGCAAAGTTTTCTAAAAACGATGCCAGGAGAAATGTTTTACGAGAGCGCACAGAGTCATTTACCACTTCGAATATTTTTATCATTTTTACACGGGAATAGTGCAAGTGCCATGGCTGCATAAATGCTACGACGCAGTTGTCCATTTAAAATCTGTTGTCTTTAAAATTGGCCGTTTTGTTTTTACTAAAGTTATATCTATGATTTGCGGCACTCACATGACAACTGTGGATGGGAATGGATATACTTTATTGAGAAGGTGACGGCAGTTTAATAGCACTGGTTATTGTATCTTTGTCACACCACACTTTATCTTCTACAGAATTCAAATATAATATTTTACCAATACAAACTAAATTTTTCGTACACCAAATTCAGCTTAAAATAATTGTTTATATCCTGAACCAATTAAATATAAAATATATTATTTAATATATTAATAATGTAACGAATAACAGGAAAAATAAGGCTTCTCTGACCCTTTTAGGTATATGTAAGGACTAGCGGGTATAGCCCGGCCTTGCCCGTGGCACGTATGTTATAAAATCAATATTCTCAAAAAGCTTTGAAAATGATTTTGAAACTGAGCGGACGGTAAACAAACTACCTTTCCCACTGTTGCAAGTGGAATTTCCCAAATCGCTGAAACACGTAATCATTATATTCTTATGTAGAGCTTTAAAAATAAGTTTGATGCAAATCGGACAAAACTTAAAATTCACCAAAAAAATCTTTTTCCACCGAAGGAGCTTAGATTTTACGAAATATGTAAAATACGTCTCAAATGATTTCTTATGTAGATCCTTGGAAATGAATTTGAGGGCGAAACGACATCCACCAAATCTTTGACTCGCATTTCCACCAAGGAGGAATACATTTTTGGAAAAGTGTGAAACACCCCTCAAATGAATTTAAACAAAGAACTTTTAAATTGAGCTTGAGGCCAATCGAATGGTAAACAAAAAAGTTTCATACAAACGTTTTGCCCGATTTTTCCATACTTGCGGTTGGATTTTCCCGAAAACCCGTCTTAACGTGCACTTTCATCACATAAGGTAACTACAGTGAAGATTTCAGCTTCCTAGCTCTTACGGTTTGGGCTGTGCATTGATCACCAATCAGTCAGTCAGTCAGTCAGTCAGGACAAACAGTTTTATATATAGAGATAACATAATTTTGAGTATTATGTGTGCTTTTGTGTATGTATGCTTAAAAGGAAACTAGAATGCTTGAAACAGCAGCTCGGCGCTGGGTATTTCATAGATGGGCTATCCCGAATGGAGTACTGTTACTTGTTAACGATTAAAGTTGTACTAATACAACTAATACAACGAAAGTAAGGAAAAATAATCAACTCCCCATAAATTTAGCTGAACACCCTTCAACAAATGACCATTGAACATTGAACCAATTATCTAGGGCAGACTCGAATTGCCACTTACGAGCAAATTTTCTTCCATTATGGAAATAACTCCAAATGTGAAAACAATCTAGAAAATAACACAAGTTCATTTATCGGGAACTCGACCATAATATACCACGTGGATTTTTCTAAAATGGCTGCACAAACACGATAGAAATATTCAGGGCCTGTGAACCTACACCAGAATGGGCCACATGAGTAAGGGGGCGCCTAACTCAAAATCTTGCTCAAATTAATAATCCATTGTTGAGCAACATGACGAATGTGATACACGGCTGAAGTTGATCGATGTCTAAACGTATATTGATGGAGCGATGCCGAATACAATGTGGTGCTATCCTCCGGATTAGTTTGTCCATTTTCCTACGTGTTCTTATTTGCCAGCTTGTGCTGATTTTATCTTTAATTTCGTCTAAACATTTGCCGACTTCCTCTATTTGTTTGCTGGTCGCTTATCATAAAATAATTTAGGTCCGATAATTTGTGCGTCCGGCCATTCGCCCGAAGCGCGATGCTTTCACTGCAAATTAAACATTATTGTTATGGTTACTGCAATCAAGCACACTTGCACACAAGCAAAATTATGCCCACAATTCATATGTACGTAAGAATATACAATGTATGCAAATGCATTTCCGCTCTCTATATATTTAACCCGTTCCACATAAATCAAAATAGCTTTCATGTAGTGAACACTGGTGGAAACTGAAAGGATCAAAGAGTCATACACATAACCCTCTTAGCGAAGCGTTTAGTTTTTGTTGGCGTGTGTAATCGTTTGGAATTTATTTGATCTCATAAAGGTACTCGAACTTTTTATACCCTGAACCCATTGAAAATGGGTAAAAAGTGTATATTGTATTTGTGCAAAATGCAAATGTATGTAACAGGCAGAAGGAAGCATCTCCGACCCCATAAAGTATAAATATTCTTGATCAGCATCAATAGCCGAGTCGATCTAGCCATGTCCGTCTGTCTGTCCGTCCGTCCGTCCGTATGTATGAACGCAACGATCTCAGAACCTATAAGAGCTAGAGACTTGAAAGATGTAGGTACTCCTAGTGCCTGCGCAGATCGAGTTTGTTTCCGATAGTCGATAACTTACTCCGTTTCAAAGTAATCGATAAAAATGTATATTGAAATCCTGTTTTTAAGCAATTTTTGTAAATAATAAGAGCTAGAGTCATCAAACTTGACATGTAGCTTCTAGAATAGTATATGTATATCGAGTATCTTTCATTTTATACCTATCGCCACCTCCCCGCTACTCTCTATCTATTAGCGCGAGCTGCATTTGGTGTTGGAATATGAGGGTTCAGGGTATACCCTAGTAGGGAGCTCCCGACTAGAACCTCTTACTTGTTTCTTTTGTGACACAGCCATAGAGCACCACAATAAAAACAATTGGAAGCCTCGTTGTCAAAAAATCAAGATGGCAATCATTTTGGAGACAGCTCGATATGCTCTTTTATTATTTAATTTTGACCCACAATAAGTTCGACGTCGCTGTCCCTGTTGCTAATGCGTACAACGCGCTGTTGACCTGATGCTACACGATACAGGCAGGAAATTGTTCTTGTTGGCATTATTGAAGTTTTTGTTTCTGTTTGTTGTTGTTCTTTTACTGGGCGGTTCACGTAGTCGGCCAGCTAAATCGCATAATCATTTGCGTAGTAGCTGGGGGATTAATTAATTAAATTCTGTTCTCCACACGTCAAAAGCTCATAAACTAGCAGGCAGCAAACGCCTATTCAGCTGGAGATGAGGTGATGGAAGGGACCACGGAACAATGGCACAAATGGCCGAAAACTGCAACTGGCAAATGTGTTAACATGTTTGTGGTCGTTATAAAAAAGGGGTTGGAAAACTGGTCGCCAGCATCCATTAGTAGCTAGCCCGTACCCCATGCGGCACGTTTCTGCATCAGTTTGTTAGTGTGAACCATGCGGGAGCGGAGGCGGACCTCAAAAATTTAATTACTTTCATTTGTGAGAACTGTTTGTCTGCCAGACGTGCCAGCCTGTCGTCCAGACTGGACGGATAGAGCACCAGCTAAGGGCATTTAACTTAAATGTAATGAAATTGTACACGGACTCTGAGCTACGCACGTTTGCTGTCTTATTTCTCTCCAACTCCCTCTCTCACGTCTCTCGTTTTCTAGATTTTTTATTTTATCCCTTCGAATGTCCGTTGGCCTTTTTCTCACAGAGCTTGCGTAGGCAACAACGGTGCCCACCACCAGCTGAAGAATGCCGGCCTTCTGAAGGATTTGTGACGCATTAGGTGCCAAGTTTTCTCGCTTGCTGTGGTTCGGAGAGCATACCGGCGCTGTTTCCTCCTTTCCGCTTTGGTTAACTTGCTTAAGTGCCAACTACAAATTTTCATTGACTCGAGGTCCGTTTTAATTTTGAGCTCTCTCTTTTTTAAGCATTATTCTGGAGCTATTTATCAAAATTGCGTATTGATCATACGCTGTTGTTTATGCAACGCCAGTTGCTGTCCATGCATTTAAATTCTAGTTAAATATTTTTATAAAAACAAATCCAATTCTTTCAGGACTGCGAACAATAATTTTCTATTACAAAACCTGAAAATAAATTCAATGCTAAAGCAACGGATTGATATGGCAGTATAGCAAAAAGTGCAAATGATATCTTTGACTTTAATTTACACAAATTTTATACAAATCTAACCACCATTTACCGAAATTCTATCTTAATAACCCTTTTTTACGATTGCACGGCTGCACACTACATGCATCTAAATAAGTCAATTTTGTATCATATGCTCGGACATGATAGAAATATTAATGTTCGGTTTTGAAATCAATTGCAAGAATGCTAAATATGTGAAGCCAAGAGGATAATTTGTTGCTCCAATCATTACACAGAGGTTAAACCTGACCTCATTTAAATATCTGACCTTAGTTATCCTCCTAAAGTCAACTTATCTAAGAATACTTAATGCTTGCTTATTTACTTATTGCTTTACTGCTAGTCTCTGTCTTGCTCTATATCTTGGTTCATTTCAATGTTATACTAATGCATTTGGCATTTGCTTTCGCAAACATACATATATGAACTTTTGCTATTCCAGCTCAATTGCCTTTTACATCAATCTTTCGGTTTTGCTGCTTGCTAATCGTATTGTATAATATATTTCACACCTACCTCGCGCTTAAGTCACAGAAAATATTATCATTGTACCATTTGGATCAATTTTCTGTATTGTTATTGACTTTATTCTATCATATCAATGAATTGTTGCTCAGTTAAGTTCAATACGATAATTCAACATTAAGAATATTTATGAACGGAAAAGTAATATAACTAATATGTTTTGTTTTGCCCTTACGTTATTATAATTGGCGTTAAAAACATTTATAATAATATTATCATATCCACATTGCTTTTTATTATTTTTGAAATATATGTAATAGAAATTTATATATTTGTCCACGATAAAACCTGAGGACCCAACAGGGCTCGGCGAAATATCACCTTAGTCATCTGTGTTGTAATAAAAATGTATGCTATTTTTGATTCAATACAATAACATTTATAGGAAAAATTAATAAATATGTCAGAAAGACACATCTTCTAACGAACGTCATCGTAACTGTTTGTCCTGACTGACTGACTGATTGGTGATCAACGCACATCCCAAACCGTAAAGGCTAGAAAGCTGAAATTTTCACTGTAGTTACTTTATATGATGAAGGTGCACGCTAAGACGGGGTTTCGGTAAATTCCACCCGCAAGTGTGGAAAAATCGCGAAAAACGTTTGTATGAAACTTTTTTGTTTACCATCCGATTGGCCTCAAACTCAATTTTTAAGTTCTTTGTTCAACTTCATTTGAGGGGTGTTTCACACTTTTCCAAAAATGTATTCCCTGTGGAAATGGGGGTCAAAGATTTGGTGGATGTCGTTTCGCCCGCAAATTCATTTCCAAGGATTTACATAAGAAATCATTTAAGACGTGTTTCACATTTTTCCCAAAACCTAAACACCGTCGGTAAATGTGCGATTCAAAAATTTTTGGGCGATGTTTTAAGTGGTGTCCGATTTGCTTCAAACTATTTTCAGAGCTCTACATAAGAATTTAATAAATACGTGTTTCAGCGATTTGGGAAATTCCACCCGCAAGTATAGTAAAATCGCGAAAAAAGTTTGCCATCCGATAGGCCTTAAACTCAATTTAAAAAATCTTAGCCCGTAGTATAAATAGTATTTACCTACAGCTACGGCCTCAGCAACTCAAGTTGTAGACCAATGTAGGATTCGTATCCAAATACGCGCTTTACCATAACATAATGAACTGTAAAGTCAGGCAATCTTGAAAGAGTGTGGCACAATTCATATAGGCCGTGTATATCTGCTGTCAAAACATGTGTATTTTATGCGCGCTTCTCCGTTGAGAAGTTGTTTGTTGTTGACCTAGTTGTTTTGAAGGTGACCCGTGGCTTTAGTGTTATTGGATTTGTCGCTGCATTCAGAATAATCAGACTTCGACTGCATTTGACAGAAGAGATGCGACTGTACTAGAAAACTGGCCAAATTAAAGAACGAAGAGTTGTCCAAAAGTCAAATACCGTTAACGTAACATGAGTAAAGGTTAAATTGCATCGATGCTTATTGCAATAACTGGATACTGCACTTTGACGCAAAGTCCAGTTCTTCGACTTTAATGTTTTGTAGATTTCACCAATGTACACCTGCTCAAAATCATTCTTTTTATAATGCTCGTTATAAATCATAAAATACAATTATTTTATTGGAAGAAGTTGAAAGAAGTTTGCAAATAAGTTTGGTCAAGATATCATGAAAAACAAATTAGTTTTCTATACAACAGCTTAATTTTCGACCGATTGTTTCTATGACAACTATATGATATAGTAGTCCGATGTTGATAGAATTTTACTTTTATATGAGAAGCACAGTGAAACTAATAAATACCGAGTTTGGTTATAATATCTTGATAAACAAAAAGTGTTTCATACCAGAACCTCATTTTCAACCGATTGTTTCTATGGCAGCTATATTATTTAGCCACATATATAAGGAGCATAGTACAACTAATAAATGCCGAGTTTGCTCAAGATAAAAGGACCTACTTTTCGTTCCTATGACAGCTATATGATATAGTGGTCCGATCCAGCCGGCTTCGACATATGTTCTGGGTGCAACAAAAAGAGGGACGATAGCAAAGTTTCATGCCGATAGCTTAAACTGAGAATGAGACTAGTTCGTATAGAGAAAAATAATAATGGACAAACGGACGGACGGACAGACAGACAAACGAAAATGGCAATATCGGCTGTTGATTCTGATCAAGAATATAAAGTATATATATTGGAGTCAGAGATGACAAAATTATAATAACCTCTGCAAGGGTATAATAATGAAAAGAGAAAGGCGAATTTAAATATTTTAATCTTTATGTATTTTCCATAGCAATGATTTAATGCAAAAATAATTAAAAGGAAAAAGCAAATTTAAATGTTTTCCACAACAATGTTTTATGCTTTATAAAAAACTCACATTTTTATCGGAATACATAATTTTTATCCAAAAAAAAAAGCTACGACTTTACCTAAATTACATATCATATGTACGGAACGCATAATCTGTAGTAATAATTGGCTTTTCGTTATGTCTTTTATTCATGCGAAAATAACAAACACACCTGAGTCTGATATGGCAATAATAATAATTTTATATTTTCCGTATTAACTGTTATCTTTGTGGCTGGATACTGGACCCTGGCGATCGGCTGCTGGCAGCTGGTTGCTGGGTAGCGGCTTCTGGCTGCTGGCCACATGTGTGTCCGCGGCGCATATTGCTCGCCGGCGGCCAATGTAAACAAACTGTCTGACCACAGCTACACTGATGTACTGATTAAATGGATACACAGTGTCTATCCAACCGCTAGGCAAACACAACAATCCTTCTGTTATGCTCCTGCCAACCCAGCACCCACGCACACTGTTTGTATAAATTATAAATTACGAGTGGTGCGCCGGTCCAGGTTTAGTCCAAGCAGACAGACAAGCTTTACCACGTGAAATTTTAATTGAAATAAAAATGTCGTTGATAATTAAAACAATATGTGAGTTATGGCACGAGAAAGTGGAGGGTGACTTGTATAATTTAAAATGGATTTTCATTAAATGCGAAAAAAAAAAAATATTTTTGCAGGTGGCTTCATGGGCGACATTGCGCTGCCCGACGGAGATGAGGGTCCTGTTGTGGCTCACACACCAATCGACGTTGAGGAGCCGGAGGAGGAGGAACTGCTGACGAAAACAGTGACCAATCACATGTTGGCGGATGCACCAGAGCCAGCAAAATACAATGTGACTTTTCAACTGGACCTAGAGAAGCTCAAGCAGGAAGTATACAACGAGGGCTTGCAGGTCGAAGAGGAGGGCTTGACGGATATTATACGTAAAAAGACCAAACTACCCAGAGTTGGTATCGTAAGCCACACAGCAGGCCAGCCACTGACCAAAGCAAGTGGCATTAGCAACAATGATGCAAGCCTGGTAAGTTGACCCAAACCCTTAGCGGTTTTCTGAGCATGACCCTTTCATCGTGCCTTTAGAGCGATAACGAGCCGTTAAAGCCCAGCGCGCAGACCCTATCTGATATTGCCAACCCACCCAGTTACAAGAATGATGTGTTGACACCGCCAGAGTCCCAGGCCATCCAGCGACGACGAAATGCATCTAATGCAAGGATAAGTGTCGCACCCGCTTTGCTCCAGTTCAACAAAACACAAACCTTTCATCGCAATGTGGACACGCGGAAAATTCAATCCAACAATAAGGACATTGAGGACGATTCGGGAAATAATTTTGTGGCAGAACGACGTCAACATATTGTGCCCACCTCCTTGCCTACGCAGAGATCGACGATGCCCAATGTCTATAGCAATGCTGGGGGAAACGGCATGCTCTTAGACGATGATGTTGACTTTTTGCATGCCCATGGGGTAGTGCGAAGACGACACAGACGAGGTCCGAAGCATCGGTGGGTTATCTAGAATCTAGGTTCTTTAGCCGTAATGTAAGATTTCGTATAACCCGCAGCAATAGCCACTGGACGGACTATGTCAGCAAGGTGCAGCGACTGCGCGAGGAGCTTGATCGTCCCCACGGCCAGTCACCGCACACAAACCAGCGCCAGCACCATCATAGTCATAAAAAGCAGAAACATGGTCAGCATCGTCGCCGAGGTCGTGGCCGCAGCACTCCATCACCTCTAAATGTTTTTTCGACGCAGGCGCAAATTGATGAGCAGCAGCGGACTGATAGTATGAATAGCCTGCAGAGTCCCAATGCTGATACTCGAGTGCCCGATACGGAGTAAGTTTACAGTTGCCACGTCCATGGTTCCAACCGCAAGCACCACATCCGTTTCCGTTACCATTTCCTTGCTGCTGTAAATTACTGGCCATTCAATTTAAATGCTTGGCCATAAACTTTACCCAAACAACAGCCATTTTATGAACATTGGCGCAAAAACACACTTACAAGCACACACATACACACCCGCACACACACCGACACCCATACCAGCAGTGCTGATGCACATTCAAAATAAAAGTGTATACCGTAAAAAGTTATGAATTTTAATAGAAATTCGCTGGCCAAAAGTTTCAGCTAAAAACAGCAAGATACATTTTTGGATGACTGTCGGCAATTAAAATTACGCAGACGCCAAGTTCAACTTTTATTTGACTCGCCCATAACTGTTGCATAAGGACTTTAATATGACCCCAACTCAAATTCTCCATTCTCCTATTGTCCTCCACAGTAGTCCAAGGCAGCGTCATCGCGTGGCGCGTGCCGTAACCGCTAAAAAGGAGCGCATATGGGATTATGGTGTCATTCCCTACGAGATCGACGGTAACTTCAGCGGACTGCACAAAGCCCTCTTTAAACAAGCCATGCGCCACTGGGAAAACTCTACGTGTATCAAGTTTGTTGAGCGCGATGCGGAAATTCATCCAAACTATATTGTATTCACCATACGAAATTGCGGGTAAGTAAATCCTTAACCGTTAAATTAACCTTTAATTACAACCTCCACACTGTAAGCACGCAAAATAAAGTTAATGTATTCTCGATTGGGACGGCGAGCCTAGTCTATCCTCTTTATGCTTCAGAATCGACTAGATAGGGTACATAAGAATTATTATTTTGTCACGATACCTAGTCGGTTCTTAATTAACTAACAACGTGTTTGTATAGATGCATATGTGTATATATACATATAACTAGCGCGTATAGCCCGGCCTTGCCCGTGGCACGTATGTTATAAAATCAATGTTCTCTAAAAGCTTTGAAAATGATTTTGAAACTGAGCGGACGGGTAACAAACTACTTTCTTATAAAAGTTTTCCGTCCTTTACTACTGTTGCAAGTGGAATTTCCCAAATCGCTGAAACACGTAATCATGATATTCTTATGTAGAGCTTTGAAAATAAGTTTGATGCAAATCGGACACAACAACGGTTCACCAAAAAAATCTTTAAAATGCACTTTCCACCGAAGGAGTTTAGATTTTACGAAATATGTGAAACACGTCTCAAATGATTTCTTATGTAGATCTTTGGAAATAAATTTGAGGGCGAAACGACATCCACCAAATCTTTGACCACCATTTCCACCAAGGAGGAAAACATTTTTGGAAAAGTGTGAAACACCCCTCAAATGAATTTGAACAAATCCCAAGCCAATCGGATGGTAAACAAAAAAGTTTCATACAAACGTTTTGTGCGATTTTTATACCCTGAACCCATTAAAAATGGGTAAAAGGGGTATTATGTTTTTGTGCAAAATCCAAATGTATGTAACAGGCAGAAGGAAGCATCTCCGACCCCATAAAGTATAAATATTCTTGATCAGCATCAATAGCCGAGTCGATCTAGCCATGTCCGTCTGTCCGTCCGTCCGTCCGTCCGTATGTATGAACGCAAGGATCTCAGAACCTATAAGAGCTAGAGACTTGAAATTTTAGATGTAGGTGCTCCTAGTTCCTACGCAGATCGAGTTTGTTTCCGATAATCGATAACTTGCCCCGTTTCCAAGTAATCGATAAAAATGTATATCGAAATCCTGTTTTTTAAGCAATTTTGGTAAATAATAAGAGCTAGAGTCACCAAACTTGACATGTAGCTTCTAGAAAAGTATATATATATCGATTATCTTTCATTTTATACCTATCGCCACCTACCCGCTACTCTTTATCTATAAGCGCGCGCTGCATTTGGTGTTGGAATATGAGGGTTCAGGGTATCCCCTAGTCGGGAGCTCCCGACTAGAACCTCTTACTTGTTCTATAGTTGCGGGTGGAATTTCCCAAATCGCTAAAACACGTATTCATTAAGTTATTATGTAGAGCTCTGAAAATAAGTTTGAGGTAAATCGGACAAAACTTAAAACTGCACCGTCTTAACGTGCACCTTCATCACATTAAGGTAACTACAGTGAAAATTTCAGCTTCCTAGCTCTTACGGTTTGGGCTGTGCGTTGATCACCAATCAGTCAGTCAGTCAGTCAGGAAAACATATAATTTCTCATGTTTGATCTTAGTCGAACTAGTAGCAGAGCTTGCTGGAATTTAAAATAATTCGCTTTAATCCGAAAATGTAAGAATAAGTATGTCGGGATCTACTTTCCTTATCCCTCGTATTATGTTTTTATATGTATTATATAAACGCAGTACTCACAAAATATAGTTTTTACAGTATGTTAGTAGTTATAAAAACATGGTCCATGCCCAAATCTAGTATGTTTTCTTAAACATCCTTCATTACTAGAAATGTAAAGGTATTTGATTTCAGTATTAATCACTATGGAAAAACTCGACTTTTTATACCCTGAACCCATTACACAGGGTATATTGTATTTGTGCAAAATGCAAATGTATGTAACAGGCAGAAGGAAGCATCTCCGACCCCATAAAGTATATATATTCTTGATCAGCATCAATAGCCGAGTCGATCTAGCCATGTCCGTCTGTCTGTCCGTCCGTCCGTCCGTCCGTCCGTCCGTCCGTCCGTATGTATGAACGCAAAGATCTCAGAACCTTTAAGAGCTAGAGACTTGAAATTTTAGCTGTAGGTCCTCCTGGTGCCCGCGCAGATCGAGTTTGTTTCCGATAAACGATAACTTGCCCGTTTCCAAGTAATCGATACAAATGTTTATCGAAATCCTGTTTTTTAAGCAATTTTGGTGAATAATAAGAGCTAGAGTCACCAAACTTGACATGTAGCTTCTAAAATAGTATATATATATCGATTATCTTTCATTTTATACTTATCGCCAACTCCCCGCTACTCTCTATCTATAAGCGCGCGCTGCATTTGGTGATGAAATAAGAGGGTTCAGGGTTCCCCTAGTCGGGAGCTCCCGACTAGAACCTCTTAATTGTTTTTTTTAGCAATTTTGGTAAATATTAAGAGCTAGATTCACCAAACTTGACATTTTGCTTCTAGAATATTATATATATATCAAGTATCTTTCATTTTATACCTATAGCCACCTCCCCGCTAGCACCGTAGAGCTATAAATCAAGTTAATAACCCAACTTTTATTGCCAACCAATCTAAGCCACAATTTTAATGCAATTGACTTTTTGAGAATACACAAATATTCTATGGTACAATAATATATACATAGAAAATTTCATTAAGATCGGTTAAGAGAAAACCAAAGTTATATGTAACTGCGCAATTGGATGGCACAGCTAGCGAAAACATCAAGTGTACATACACACATTCATGCGCGTCTGCTTCGCATTCTATCGCTTTCTAACAGCACTGCAATTGCAACTTTTTTCTGTAATTCTATTTTAGTTCGGTTTTTTTATCAACAATACTTAATTATTTGTGTGGTTGTTGAGTAGAGGCATAGCAAGTGTTGCGGTCGGCGCGAGTTCGAGTGCTACCGGGGGAACTATTTATTTGCTGGTTTGTCTGTTGAGTAAAATCGTCAGCAAGTAATACGGTCAGTTGCGAGTACTTCAATCGAGCGCGTTGCGCTTACTGCATTTCGTGTTGGAATAAGAGGGTTCAGGGTATTCCCTAGTCGGGAGCTCCCGACTAGAACCTCTTACTTGTTTATTTAAGGTATAGATGTATATAATATAGGAAAGCCCGATCACTAGTTTCTCTTGTATATTTATGATTTAATTTTGTTCACCCAGATGCTGTTCATTTGTGGGTAAGCGTGGCAATGGGCCACAGGCCATTTCAATTGGTCGTAACTGCGACAAGTTTGGTATTGTGGTGCATGAGTTGGGCCACGTAGTGGGATTCTGGCATGAGCACACACGACCAGATCGTGAGAAGCACGTGGTTATAGAACACAATAATATTATGAAGGGTCAGGACTACAACTTTAACATGCTTTCCGTGGACGAGGTTAACTCATTAGGCATGGCCTATGATTATGATTCGATTATGCATTATGCTCGCAATACCTTCTCGAAGGGCACCTATCTGGATACGATACTGCCAATTGAAGTGAAGGGACGCAAGAGGCCAGAGATTGGTCAGCGTTTGCGGCTCAGTCAGGGTGACATTGCGCAAGCCAATCTTTTATACAAGTGTCCCAAGTGCGGCCGAACGTTTCAGGAAAGCACGGGCATATTTTCCAGCCCCGTATACTATACAGCGGGTGCCGTGAGCAACGAGACCGAGCACTGCGAGTGGCGAATAACGGCAACGCACGGAGAACGGGTAGTGCTAAGGCTCGAGGATATGGTAGGACATCGGAGTAGTTATAAGATGCGCAATGATGTTTAATAGCCTGTCGTCTTTAGAACATATTCAAATCCAACAACTGTGAGACTGACTATCTGGAAGTGCGCGATGGGTACTACTTTAAGTCGCCGCTAATTGGACGCTTTTGCGGCAAGGTGGCCAACGATGTGATTACTACCCAATCCAGCCGCATGCTTCTGACCTATGTGAACACCCATCGTAGTGACGGCTATCGGGGCTTCAAAGCAGAGTTCGATGGTAAGTGGAGAGCACCAGAAAATACAATGACAAACGAATGACATTCCTTTTACCTAGTTGTTTGCGGTGGCGATTTATCTGTGGATGATTCGGAGGGTCGCCTAGAGTCACCCAACTATCCGCTCGACTATTTGCCCAACAAGGAATGCGTGTGGAAAATCACGGTGCCGAAAAGCTTCCAAGTGGCGCTGAAATTCCAGTCGTTTGAGGTCGAGAACCATGACAGCTGCGTCTATGACTATGTGGAAGTGCGAGACGGTCCCGCGCAGGATGCGCCGCTAATTGGGGTTTTCTGTGGTTACAAACCGCCACCGAACATGAAGTGAGTACCGACAAGTGCTAGCCCAGCCTCATGGCTGGCCCACGCACAACCACTCAAACCGGCTGCTTTGTTCGTCGTCACTTTCAGGTCAAGTGGCAATTCGATGTACGTGAAATTTGTGTCGGACACATCGGTGCAGAAGGCGGGCTTCTCGGCCATATTCATGAAGGAGGTAGACGAGTGCGAGACGCAAAATCATGGCTGCGAGCACGAGTGCATCAACACGCTTGGCGGCTACGAATGCAGTTGCCACATTGGTTATGAGCTCCACAGCGACAAGAAGCACTGCGAAGGTAAGTAGTTGGTCTAGTGTTGTGTGATTATTGTGGTTGTTGCTGTGGCTGGGCCAGCATCCGCAGACACGCGCTTATCAAGCCTTGTCCTAATGCCCTTATCTATATGTGCGCTTTTAATTTAGATGCCTGCGGGGGTGTAATCGAGTATCCGAATGGCACCATTACCTCCCCTTCGTATCCCGATTTCTATCCCGTGCTTAAGGAGTGCATTTGGGAGATTGTCGCACCACCCAAGCACAAAATTTCATTGAACTTCACGCATTTCGACCTGGAGGGCACGGCGCATCAGCAATCCGACTGCGGTTACGATTCGGTGACCATTTATTCCAAACTTACTGAGAATCGCCTAAAGCGCATTGGCACCTTCTGCGGCAGCGCCATTCCACCCACCGCCACCTCGGACAGTAATGCTCTGCGCGTCGAGTTCCATTCGGACAAGTCAATTCAGCGTACGGGCTTTGCAGCCGTATTCTTTACGGACATCGACGAGTGTGCGGTGAATAATGGAGGTTGCCAACACGAGTGTCGAAATACCATTGGATCTTACATGTGCTTCTGCCACAATGGATACTCGTTGCACGAGAATGGACACGACTGTAAGGAGGGTGAGTGCAAGAACGAGATTTCGGCCCCGTTTGGTACTATTTACAGTCCCAACTATCCGGATAATTACCCGCCAAATGCCGATTGTGTTTGGCACTTCTCGACCACACCGGGACACCGCATCAAACTTATTTTCAATGAGTTTAATGTGGAATCGCACCAGGTTAATTACAGTCAAATCATCGAATCATTTCGATTGGAAATTAGATATGTTTTTTTGCTATTGCTAGGAATGCGCCTATGATAACGTGGCTATCTATGATGGTGAATCGGAACTCAGCTCATTGCTGGGACGATTCTGTGGCGAAAAGATACCTTACCCCATTTCGTCCACCACCAACCAACTGTATATGGTGCTCAAAACGGATAAAAACAAACAGATGAATGGATTTACGGCAATGCATTCGACTTGTAAGTGCATTAAGTATTGCAATCTATACCAACGGCTAGATGCTGGAATTCGTTTGCTATTTTGCAGCCTGCGGTGGCTATCTGCGTGCCACAAATCACGTCCAACAGTTCTATTCCCACTCCCGATTTAGCAATCAGGATTATGACGATAACGCGGACTGCGAGTGGACCATTCAAGCACCGCCCAACAGCAATGTGCAGCTGCTCTTCCTCACTTTCGACATCGAGAGTAGCGAGAATTGCACCTATGACTATGTGCAGGTGTTCTCCGGAATGGAGGATACCAGCGGACCCATGTATGGCCAATACTGTGGCAATGTGGTAAACAAAAATACAATTAATATATTGTTTCTCGTTGCTTGATTCGCTGGTATGTGCATTACAGCTGCCCCAGGATATCATATCGATGACTGATTCGCTGCTAGTGCGCTTCAAAACAGACAGCTCGGTTCCCATGAAGGGGTTCTCGGCATCGTATGTGGCCGTTGATCCGTTTGAAAACAGCGATGAGGATGTGGAAAACTCGTATAGCTCTGAGATGGTTACTCCATTTCCGGGCTCACTCAAAAGCATTTACAAGGAGGACACCGAGGAGACTGATGACTATAGCGACTTCAGTGAGAACCAGCTGGTGAATGCTCAGTATCGCAGACGCCATACTTTTCCCATTAGTTACTCATCCTGGACGAATTAGGCGGACAGACATGCTGGAAACGCACAAAGGTCATGACAATATATATTCAAACGGAATTTATTTAACTTTTTAGGCATATCGTCGCGTACATACAGCAAGATTTCTGCTCTCTTAACATAATCATAGACTTCATTTTGACCGTAATTAAATGTTAAGTATACATAGGGCATATCGCTAAAAAGGGAAAGAACTCATTAGCTTTACAACTCAAATGAATATGTAACAATAATGAAATATTTAAGTGAAATTCCTGAGTACTCAACCATATAATATTTAGTGGCGTTTTCTTTAGAGCGCTTAACGCTACGGCTCTTGTAGTAGACCGATCTACATACTTATTAATGTATTTGTGTATCTCTATTCTATTCTAGTGTAAAGAACTCTAAACTCAGTGTGCAAGTTATGTGACAGTTTATTTTTAATTACTTACAATTTCTTGTTACGTACATTGTATCTGGCGGCTACGTCTAAAACTTTCTATTCCTAGTGAATTTTTCATTCTTTCAACAAAGTTTGCAAAAATTACTGTGAGTAAAAGGCACGTAAAACTCAGAATTATCCATGTATGTATAGAATGTACAATTTTTTAAAATTTGAAAAAAACGAATACGTAATTAAATATATTTACTAATAATGAACAGAATGTTAAAAACCGAAATACACAAATCAACAGCATTTTGAGTAAAAAACAAGTAAGAGGTTCTAGTCGGGAGCTCCCGACTAGGGGATACCATGAACCCTCTTCTTCCAACACCTAATGCAGATACATATACTATTCTAGAAGCCACATGTCTAGTTTGGTGACTCTAGCTCTTATTATTTACCAAAATTGATCAAAAATTAATCAGCACTAGGAGGACATACAGCTAAAATTTCAAGTGTCTAGCTCTTATAGGTTCTGAGAACCTTGTGTTCATACATACGGACAGACGGACGGACGGACAGACAGACGGACATGGCTAGATCGACTCGGCTATTGATGCTGATCAAGAATATATATACTTTATGGGGTCGGAGATGCTTCCTTCTGCCTGTTACATACATTTACAATTTTCACAAAAATATTATACCCCTTTTACCCATTTTTAATGGGTTCAGGGTATAAAAATGGGTCTTAAAATTCTGGTGGAAGGTGGAAAGGTGCACTTTGTATTGCATATTAGCACTTTAAAAAGGTGCTGGGTCACAATCAATAACCTTTTTGTTGGACTTACCGCGAAGAGTTTCGTTCATTTATGGTTTGTCATTAATGACCTGCCCTAGATAACACCTGATCTCGATGCCAGTTTGTGCTGCGAGCTTAGCTGCGAGCCGCTCGAAGCGCTCGCGAGTCCGGCTCAATCCCAGGTAAAAAAAATACAATGTCGAGGTGTAGGAATACCCAAATCAAGCCCATTGAACGCAAGCAATCAACAGCAGGCGAACAGACAATGGGCGACTTGAAATGCCAATGAGGATAGGTCGGCTTTTGTTTCAGTCGCGGACGCCGTCATCGTTCCAAAACCCGAATGCTCTTCAAGATTTAATCATCTTGTTGTTGTCGATGACGACAGATCGCGCTGTGTTGCCATAGCGATTCCTGCCTGATATTCTCTGTCTTCTCCCTTTCTCGTTCTACTGCTGCTACCTCTCTTTCCCTCTTTGATCTCTTATACCTGTGGTATCCGTCCCCTTGGAGCAAGAACCCTTAAGAATTTGTGTATGTAACTGCGCCCAATATAATTCGGCAATCGCAGCATTTAGGAATTCAGTTATTATTTTGAGTTTGACCTGAACGGTCCACTGTGAGCCGCGTTTTTATATAATAAAGAAGCCTGTTTAAAGGAACCCAACGCGTGCACCATGTCATTGAAAGTGAAATTATTTCTCATGTTTGCGGGATCATTGCCATTCTCCATGTCGCACGACATAGCACAGGCCATGGGATTGGATCGATCATTGCATGTTGATGACTGTGATTTTGATTTTAGAAAGCAGCCTAAAGATTTAAATGGAATGCCAGAAGTGGTCCAAGTAAGCGCATCAGAACATTTAAACTTTTGAGAGATTCTGATTTAATCTGTTGAAGGCACCTGCGTCTAATTCGCATAAAGAGCAAGCTTATGTGCACAACGAGGCTAGGATATTTGCCTCGCCATTAGAGTCTGAGTTGAAGTTAAAGGCAATAAATGTATCGTCCGGATTACATCATAAAAAGCCGCAGAAAATTGAAACAGAAACAAAGGAGTTTGGCAAGAGAAATTTGTTGCGGTAAGTTTTAAGATAGTTAATTGAACGTTACTTTGGCATTAGTAAGCAAATGCACGTTTTCGAAAATTTGGCACATTTAGTCAATAATTTCAACTATGCCAGCCGCTCGATGCAGCTTTTATGCTCTTCAAGCGGCCATTAAGAAATTTGTCCCACTGGACGAACAATATGAATAATGCAATAAGGCACCAGACAATGGGACATATAAATCAGAAATGCAAGAGTTTCAGATTACCCTTATTCCCACAGCAGCAGGCAAAGCCGGAAACAGGTACGGCGACGACAGCGACACAAGTCGTCAGTTGATTCTACTCTGACGTCGACTCCAAATGCAGGACCCTCATTGCTCTGGACTGATCAGACCAAAGATGTGTTACTACAGCAGCGGCCCAGTCGAGCCCGGCGGGGCGTAACCGTGCGTAAGGAGCGCACTTGGGACTATGGAGTGATACCATACGAGATAGATTCAATCTTCAGCGGTGCTCACAAGGCGCTCTTCAAACAAGCCATGCGCTACTGGGAAAACTTTACGTGCATTAAGTTTGTCGAGCGAGATGCCAAGCTGCACTCCAACTACATTTATTTCACGGTAAAGAGTTGCGGGTGAGTCTCATGTGCCCATATCTGATAACATTACTTGACCTGTCCGTTTGAAAATCAGTTGCTGTTCATTTCTGGGAAAGAATGGCAGTGGGCGACAGCCCATCTCCATAGGACGTAACTGTGAAAAGTTCGGCATCATCATACACGAGCTAGGCCACACCATTGGCTTTCATCATGAGCACGCACGTGGCGATCGGGACAAGCACATCATCATTAACAAGTCAAACATAATGCGTGGTCAGGCCTACAATTTCGACGTACTATCACCAGACGAGTTTGACGAGCCGCTCCAGCCCTATGACTATAATTCCATTATGCACTATGCGAAAAACTCATTCTCAAAGAGCTCATATCTGGACACAATTACGCCTATTGGCTTACCTCCTGGTACCCATATCGAGCTGGGTCAACGACGTCGCCTCAGTCGTGGCGATATTTTGCAGGCCAATCTTCTGTATAAGTGTGCTGCTTGTGGGCGCACTTTTCAGCAGAACGCTGGCCAGATTGTGGGTCCCCATTATATCTACACGGGCAACGATCTGCGCGGCGAATACGAGGGCAGTGGTGATGTTAGCGAACAAGCCGCGAGTGCTGACGCCGACGATTCTATTAGCAACTGCGAGTGGCGTATAACGGCCACAAACGGTGAGCGTATCATTTTGTATCTGCAGGAGCTGCAGCTGCTCTCTTCGGAGAACTGTACACAAGACTACTTGGAAATTCGCGATGGTTATTGGCACCGGTCGCCGCTGGTGCGTCGCCTCTGCGGCAACTCTAGCGACGAGGTCATCACCACCGAGACGAGTCGCATGCTGATCAATTACGTAAATCGCAACGCGGCTCTTGGATACAGGGGATTCAAGGCGAGCTTTGAGGGTGAGTACGAAAGAGCCTATCCATTACCTATTTTTACCATTACAAAAACCTGGATGCTTACATTTTCTAGTGGTTTGTGGTGGAGACCTTCACTTGAACAAGGATCAGTCCATAGACTCCCCCAACTATCCGCTAGAATACATGCCTGGTAAAGAATGCATTTGGCGTATAACGGCCCCAACACACCACCAGGTGGCGCTAAAGTTTCAGTCGTTTGAGCTGGAGAAGCACGATAGCTGCATCTATGACTACATTGAAATACGCGATGGTAGTCGTAGCGAATCGAAGTTGATCGGACGTTTTTGTGGGGACAAGCTGCCGCCAAACATTAAGTAAGAATGAAGAAAACTTTGCCAATTAAGATTACATGATCATATCGTTGAAAACTGTTTTAGGACTCACAGCAATCAAATGTACATTAGGTTCGTGTCGGATGGCTCCGTGCAGAAACTGGGCTTCTCCGCCGCCCTAGTGCTGGACGTAGACGAATGCAAGTTTATGCAGCATGGATGTCAACACGTATGCATTAATACCTTGGGCAGCTACCAGTGTGGCTGTCACGCCGGCTACGAACTCCAGGCCAATGGGAAAACATGCGAAGGTGGGTTGGGAGTAAAATATTTGCAATGTTTTCTTTATACATCTTTTAATTTTTAGATGCATGTGGCGGCATTATAAATGCTACAATATCAAATGGAACACTTTATTCGCCTTCGTATCCTGATTTCTACCCCAACGCCAAGGAGTGTGTGTGGGAGGTTGTGGCTCCAGTGCATCACGCAGTATTTCTTAACTTTACACACTTTGATCTGGAGGGCACCAATTTGCAGTACACCAAATGCAGCTATGACTATCTTATTATCTACTCAAAGATGCGCGATAACAGGTTAAAGAAGATTGGCATATACTGTGGCAACGAACTTCCTCCGATTGTTAACTCTGAACAGAATATTCTGCGGATTGAATTTCATTCGGATCGCACGGTTCAGCGGAGCGGCTTTGCGGCGCAATTCATACTGGGTAATTATCTATAGAAATCTATTAGGGTATCCTCATTTAATGCGTTTCATGTAAAACAGATGAGGATGAGTGTGCAGTAAACAACGGTGGCTGCCAACACAGATGCCGGAACACCTACGGTACTTACCAGTGTAGCTGCAGGAATGGATACGACCTTCACAAGAATGGCCACAGCTGCACGGAGACCAAGTGCAAGTTCGAAATTACTTCGTCTTATGGGGTGCTACACAGTCCCAACTACCCGAACGACTATGCACGCAACATTTATTGCTACTGGCACTTCCAGACCGTACTCGGACATCGCATACAACTCACCTTCCACGACTTTGAAGTGGAGAGCCATCAGGAATGCATATATGACTATGTGGCCATTTACGATGGACGATCCGAGAATAGTTCTACTTTGGGCATCTACTGTGGCGGTCGGGAACCCTATGCTGTAATAGCCTCCAGCAATGAGATGTTTATGGTGCTGAAGACGGATGCAGGCCTTCAGCGAAAAGGCTTCAAGGCTTCGTTTGTATCCGAGTGCGGAGGCTACTTGCGTGCCACGAATCATTCCCAGATTTTCTACTCACATCCGCGTTACGGCAGCCGACCATATAAGCGCAACATGTACTGCGACTGGCGCATTGAGGCTGATCCAGATAGCAGCGTGAAAATTAAGTTTCTTCACTTTGAAATCGAATTCTCTGAGCGCTGTGACTATGATTTTCTTGAAGTAACCGAGGAGGGAAACGCTATGAATATTATACATGGGCGATTTTGCGGCAAACGGAAGCCGCCTATTATTGTTTCCAACTCAGACACGCTTTTATTGAAGTTTCAAACGGACGAGAGCAACTCACTGCGCGGATTTGCCATATCCTTTGTGGCAGTCGAACCACCGGATAACGATGGGGGCGAGGATTTTGATGCGGTGACACCCTTTCCTGGCTACCTTAAGAATATGTATGCTGAAACGGCGGTAGGCGAAGACCAGTCGGTTCAACATCCACAATTTTTGCCGCCCAGCAGACTAATATAATTCATAGTTGCCTCGCAGTTATGCTTAAGTTTTATTGTTAGACTTGTAAATAAATGTAAAAAAGAAAATATTGCGTTTTAAATGTACCGCCAATCTGACGTTTGCCATTCGCATTGGTGCTCTAGAGTTGACGCTGTTCATTAATTCACTCTAAATAATACCAAAACGCCTCAGATGCGAAAGCAACCCTAGCAAGCTGTTTTCAAAATGGCAACGGCGTCGACGGCGCTTTATTTCGAGTCTACGTTTTGATTAGTCGCGTCGGACTAAAAATATTGTTAATTGTGTTGATGTTTTCCTGTTAAGATTTGTTTATTTCGTCAAGTGTGTTAATTGTTTGTTGTTAGTTTTAGTTGCTTGCGACGAGGATTGACTAGCTTTTTTAGCATCAAGATGAGCGCTTTTGAGGTTGGTTCGCATGTGAAACAAAGGAATCGTAATTTTTTGTGTCTGTCATTTAAATGTAGATTACTGTGACTCCGTCGCGTCTTAAGCAAAAGAAGCGCATTGAGGGTCGCGAACCTGCTGTGGTGGTGATGGCGCCATTTTCGGCCAAGGCAATTGTGCAATTCGAGGATGTGCCCATTACCAAAACTGCGAAGCGCTTTGTGCGCATCGTTAATCCTAGCGACGACGACATTAAGGTTAGTTTGTAACGGACGCAGATATAGATCAGCCAGCCGTCACCAGTCGTCGGCCTGGCAACTTGGACACCCAAGCTTATTTGATCAATGCCATGGCAATTACACTGCTTACCTCATGCATTTATAGGTCAAAGTAAGCAAGGCCATCAAAGAGGAGCATAATCTCAGCCTGGAGTGGATAGAAAATACGGTACTCGCACGCGATGAGGTGTCCATGGAGTTGGTATGGACTCCACAGATGGAAATTGCTTGCAAGGAAACGCTACAGCTGCTGGATAATCGCAACTTTCGCAAAGACGTAATGATTATACTTAAATCTAAAAGCCACCACCAGCCTGCAAGGGTAAGCCATACTAAGCTTCGCAGCCGAGCTAACATCTGGATTCATCCCCCGTTTTTTGTTTTTGTTTTTCTTCTACCTAAAGTCTACTCGCAAATTTCCTACAGTGGGCAAGACACTGCAGCTAAAGTCGCCAACTGGTAGCAACAAGGCTCATAAAAACCACATTGCATCTGTAAACCAGAAGAAGCGCATGTCTAATGTGGCATCAGCCGCATCAACAACTGCCAAACTGCCTTGGCGCAATGTGCCGGCTGCTCGAGTTGCAAGAGCTTCCGAAACAAAATCGCCGCTAAGCGAGCACAACGTGTATAAAGCAGAGACTTTCACTCGCGATGCATCCGAAAATAAACCTTATAATTCGCCGCAGTCGCGCAAATGCAAGGAAAATGTTAGCCCTTTGACTCCGGCAAATGTAATTAGTTTAATTGATAATATGCAATTTACACCGTTGACCGAGAACACGCAGAAGACGGCATCAGCTCAAATGCCAGATATTTTAGGTGACTGGCCGACTCCAACAGTAAGCAACGATTTGCGGCCACGTCGGCTCGGGTCTGCCCTAGACGAGGAATACAACGTGACCAGCGGCCAAGTCATTGTTAACAAAACATTCGATGTAAAGCATTCAGATACAATGAGCATATCCGTGGACACTTTAGATTGTACGCGCACAGATCAGCTACTGCAAACGCCAACGCTAGTTCTAAACAACACGACAACCATCGTTCACCCGACTCAAACACGTGCTTTAGCGTGCATACGTGAAGAGGATGCCAGTCCTCCCAATATGGAGATTCGCTCACCTCCAAAGAGCAAAGTACATGACTTGAAACGGGATATAAATATTGTAGGCTCGCCGCTGCGAAAGTACTCGGAATCTATGTCGAATCTGTCACTGTTGTCGCCGCAAACAAAAATTGCTATACAGGGCTCTATGCCGAATCTTAATGAAATGCTACAGCTTCGTTCCATTGAACAGAACCGTTACTATCAACAACAACAACAGCCGCCGCCGCTGCAAGCGCCCAAGCAAGTTATAATTCCGTCCCTTGATAGCTCCTGTAGCAGTGAGACTAGCGTATTGTCCCAACATGATGTGCTTTTCAATCAATGCGAGATTCTAGCGCAATCAAGTCGTTTCA
The DNA here is from genome assembly GCA_035045725.1 of Drosophila ezoana. Taxonomy (NCBI): domain Eukaryota; kingdom Metazoa; phylum Arthropoda; class Insecta; order Diptera; family Drosophilidae; genus Drosophila; species Drosophila ezoana. The sequence goes on from JAWNOU010000127.1 coordinate 1,959,960, forward strand.
ATTTGCACGAAGTGGGTCGTAAAACCCGGAAAGCCAGCCCCAGTACACAGGTACTAAAGGATAATGAAGTAAAGCAAGTCAACGGCGGCATAATTGGGCACAAGCGACGTTCGAATGAGCTGAGCTTCTCAGATGCGCCCAGCAATGAATCACTGCATCGCAATGAGACGCTCACCATCTCTCCGCCCAAGCGGCAGCGCTTTGATGGTGGCAGTTTGGCGCCTGCCAACGCTTCAGCGCGGAGCGCTAAGGTGTGGTCCCATGATCAGCCCAAGAAGTTTAAGTTGGCCCAAACGATGTCGCTGCTGAAAAAGCCAGCAACGCCGCGCAAGACACGAGATAAACCAACCGTAAAACTCTATGATTCGGACCTGTATTTACAAACATACATTAATCCGGATCCTTTTGCTGCAACTACGACTGCTGATCCTTTTTTGGCATCAACTATGTATTTAGATGAGCAGGCTGTAGAGCGGCACCAGGCGGACTTTAAAAAATGGTTAAATGCACTCGTAAGCATACCCGCCGATCTGGATGCAGATACAAATAGCAAAATTGACGTTGGCAAGCTGTTTAACGAGGTGCGTAACAAGGAGCTGTCGCTGGCACCCACCAAGGACGAGCAATCGATGAACTATTTGACCAAGTTCCGTCTAGAGTCGCTGCGTCGGGCCGCAGTTGAGTTGTTTTTCAGTGAAGAAATGCGCTTGCCCTGTTCCAAGGTAGCTGTATATGTGCAAAAGCAGGCGCTGCGCATACGCACCGATCGAAATTTACACCTTGATGTGGTCATGCAGCGCACTATACTAGAGTTGCTTCTGTGTTTTAATCCACTTTGGCTGCGTCTGGGCCTCGAGGTAGTGTTTGGCGAGAAGCTGCATCTCCAATCGAACCGCGACATCGTGGGTCTCAGCACCTTTATCTTAAACCGCCTGTTTCGCAACAAATTCGAGGAGCAAAAGTACAGCAAGGCCTATACGCTAACCGAGGAATATGCAGAGGCCATTAAAAAGCACACACTACAAAAAATATTATTCCTACTACTGTTCCTCGATCTAGCCAAACAACGTCGCATCATCAAGCACAATCCCTGTCTGTTCATCAAGAAGTCGCCGCACAAGGAGACCAAGGATATTCTACTGCGCTTTTCGTCAGAGCTGCTAGCCAACATTGGTGACATAACCCGTGAACTGCGCCGCCTGGGCTACGTACTCAAGCACAAGCAGACTTTCCTTGATGAGTTTGACTATGCCTTTAACAACCTAGCCGTAGATCTACGTGACGGCGTTCGGCTTACGCGTGTTATGGAGGTAATTCTGCTGCGTGACGATCTCACCCAGCAGTTGCGCGTTCCTGCCATTTCCAGGCTGCAACGCATCTTCAATGTAAAGCTTGCTTTGGGCGCTCTGCGTGATGCGGATTTCCAGCTGACTGGCGACATCTCAGCAGCAGATATAGTGGATGGCTATCGGGAGAAGACACTTTCACTTCTTTGGCAGCTATGCTACAAATTCCGATCGCCCAAGTTTCATGCTGCCGCCCGTGTCTTACAGGTGTGGTGGCGCCGTCGCTGGCTGCATATTTTTATTCGGCGTCGCATTCGCGAACGCGCCGCTATTCGTATACAGGCCGTCTTCCGGGGCCACCAGATGCGCAAGTATGCCAAACTGTACAGAGTGGAGCGCCTGCGAGCCGTCATTGTTCTTCAGAAGTACACGCGTCGCTATCTGGCCCAGAAGCATCTCTTTCAAATTTATCAAAGCATTTTAAGCATTCAGCTCTGGTGGCGTGCCAATAGCCTGGGCCGTTTGTGTCGCCAGCAGTTCCTCCACTTACGAGAATCGGCGATATTTCTGCAGCGCATTTGGCGACGTCGCATGTTTTCCAGAAAACTGTTGGCTGCTGCAACTACAGCGCGTCTGCAACGTGATCAAAAACATAATGCAGCTGCCGCCTGCATACAAATGTGTTGGCGCTCCTATCGATTGGCCAAAAAACAACGAGAAAACTATATTCGTGAACGAAAACTCATTATCTTTGTGCAGCAAAGTGTTCGTAAAAAGTGGCTGATGCAGCACACGCGGGCTCAGTTCCAGTTGTTGCGACAGTCCGCTCTGGTGCTACAAAGACGCTATCGCGCGCGCCTACAGATGCTTCGAACACGTCGCAGCTACTTACATGAACTTCAATGCATCATAGACATTCAACGCCGTTGGAGAGCAACGATGGAGATGCGCCGTCAGCTTGCTAATTATCGAACGCTGAAAACGTGCACAATATTGATACAGATTCGGTATCGCGCCCGTCTCCAGATGCGCCAGCAACAACAACGATTTCTGCAACTGAAAGCCGCCACATTGGTACTGCAGCAACGCTATCGGGCACGTCTTAATATGCTGACGGCACGACGTAACTTTGCCAAGGAGCGTCAATGCATTATAAATCTGCAATCACGCTGGAGAGCTACGCTGAAGATGCGTCGGCAGTATCATAGCTATCATAAACTAAAGGTCTACACGACATTGTTGCAAAGCAAGCAACACGCCCGTATGCAGATGCGTCAGCAGCGTAGCGAGTTTATCCAGATTAGAAATGCAACTCTTGTACTGCAAAGGCGTTGGCAAGCACGGAAATTAATGCAGACGCATCGGGCGCAGTACCAGCGCCTGCGCCAAGTGGCCGTATTTATGCAGCGCCGATTTCGTGCACACAAAGCAATGCGCTTCCTGCGGGCCAAGTATCACGGCACTCAGGCTGCTGTCGCTTGCCTGCAGATGCACTGGCGCAACCACTTGCTTAGAAAGGATCAGCGGCAGGGCTACCTGAAGCTGCGTCATGCAGTCATCACAGTACAGAGACGCTATCGTGCTCAATCGGCGATGCGCCGGCAGAAGGACGAATACCAACAGCTAAGGCTGGCGGTAATCCATATGCAGCGTCGCTATCGGGCTCAGCTATCCATGCGACAGCAGTGTCAGGCCTATGAACAGCAGCGAGGACTCGTCGTCCGAATCCAGCAACGATACCGAGCAAAACTGGCCATGATATCTGCACGCAATAACTATCAGCAACAACGGTGGACAGCTACTCGCATTCAGATCTGGTGGCGTAGTTTGAAGCAGATGCGACTCGTGCGGCAAGGCTATCAACGTATGCGCCGTAGCTCAGTAATCTTGCAGCGTAAATGGCGAGCCACATTAAAAGCTCGTTGGCAGCGCCAGCACTTCCTGCAGACTGTAGAGAAGGTCCGTCTGTTACAAAGAAGTCTGCGCTCAATGCTGCTCATGAGGCTACAGCGCCATCAGTTTCAGCAAGCACGAGAGGCCGCTTTGATCCTACAACGTCGGTACCGTGCCCGACAAGCTATGCGCACTGTAAGGGCGCAGTATCAGCAGCTTCTGTCAGTTACTATTTGGCTACAGCGCAAATTTCGCGCCAGACACAGCATGCGCCAAAGACGCAGAGAGTTTCTGCAGCTTCGTAAGATCACGGTTCATCTACAGCAAAAGTTCCATGGAAAACGTTTGATGATGGTACAGCAGGAACATTTCAAACTGCTTAGACGCTCCACTTTGGATTTCCAGTGCCGTGCTCGTGGCTTCTTGGCACGTAAGCGTTTTCAGGCGCTAATGACTCCCGAAATGGTTGAGTATCTCCGTCAAAAGCGGGCAGCCAAGGTTATACAGCGCTACTGGCGTGGCTATCGTACACGCAGACGGCAAAGGAACGCTGCACTATTGGCCATAAGGCGGCGTCTTTTGCAGCTTCGACAGGAGGCGACGGCCATCAATTCGGTACGTGCTAAAGTGCAGGCCTCAGTGCGTATTCTGCGTGGTCGTTTCATTGCGTCGGATGCGTTAGCCGTACTAAATCAGCTGGGTAATTAAGTGGATTTTTCAGTCGCTTTTTGCCAGTTTGTACTATTTAATATCATTTGCTTGCAGACCGACTCTCCCGCACAGTACCCCACCTGCTTATGTGGTGCTCGGAGTTCATGTCGACCTTCTGTTATGGAATAATGGCTCAGGCAATTCGCTCAGAGGTTGACAAGCAGCTGATTGAGCGATGCAGCCGCATCATTCTCAATCTGGCCAAGTACAACAGCACTACTGTAAACACGTTCCAAGAGGGCGGCCTGGTGACCATTGCCCAAATGTTATTGCGCTGGTGCGACAAGGACAGCGAAATCTTCAACACACTGTGTACGCTGATATGGGTATTTGCCCACTGCCCAAAGAAGCGAAGGGTTAGTTGGGAGCTGTTGTTAAGCTTTTGTTTTTCCTTGACTAATATCACATCCTTTCGTGCTCCATAAAGATCATTCACAACTATATGACCAACACGGAAGCTATTTACATGGTGCGTGAAACAAAGAAACTGGTTGCCCGCAAGGAGAAGATGAAGCAGAATGCGCGCAAGGTGCTGTCCTCTGTTACTGGTCGTCACGGACAGCAGATGCCCAATTTCTTGCCCCGTTCATTGCCCAGCCTAGAACCAGACTTTGGTATAATACGGGGTAGACCCTATACGTTTATATCATCAGTGTTTGCATTTGACACCATTCTGTGCAAACTAAAGATTGATGTTATTTAGCTTAAGGGTAATAATAAAATCTATAATCGATAATTGAATGTTATAAGCGTGTTTTATATTTGTTTTCTATGTATTAATTTGTATTTTTAAAGTTTTGAAATAAACGATAAATTTTTATTAATAGTTCATTGAATTGTCATAACTTTGTTTGCACAATTTTCAGTGCTAAGTTTGATGTTTATTGAAATATATTCACAAAACAAATACATATATTTAAATTTAAATAATCACTTTGCTACATAAATTTGCCATATACATATTCAAGTTTGTGTTATATATTGTATACGTTCTTATATAGAATATACTTGGTACTAATGTTTTGGTTTTACGCGTTTCGGTTACAACGATTGATCCTCCTCGATGTGGGAGACAGAGTGCCCAGTATACATATGCATATAAATAAATATTTTTAAAATAATACCCCATTAAAATGTACATGTATAATATATTTATTTAAATTTGATTATATCGAATATGTATATATAATTGAATACATTCTTTGTATTTCTGTTCATATTTCAATTGCACACGCCATTTTTTTTTGTCATTTTATTTTTTGCACTTCTATAATATAGTTTAAACTAAAATGTTGCTGCAGTTTATCGCCTCAATTGAAGAACTAAAATTTAAAAGTTAAATTTTTATTTATAAGTGAACGAAATCCACGCCAAGTTCTCAGCTTTAGATTAGTTTTTGAATGTTATTTAAGTTTGACTTTTGTGAAAGTCTGAGCCATGTAACAGCAATTTGATATAATAGTTAAAAGTAATTTTAACGGCTCACAACTAGCATCCGACTGGAAGTGGGATGACAGCCGTGCACTCTTTAGAGTGGGCGATCTTAACGCCTGCCCAGGCCAAAGTTAAATGGTTGTGGGCGCGTCGTTCGCTTATTTTGTCGACTAGCCCTGCCTGCAAATGAGAAAAAGGAATTTTTCAATGATCCTAAGCAGAGCGCCCCTTGTGGACTACTCACTCGCAGCTGCCATGAAACCAGGCGGCAGCGCCCTGTAATCAATCTCGTTTTCCTGGTCGTAATCATAGTCACTGCGCTTTCCCAGACCAAAGGAGTATGGGCGTGATCGTTTACCGAGTCCAAAGTTATAAACCGGTAGGCGTTTCATACCGGCGCCTCCATTGGTGTACATATAGGCGCGCCGACCTAGCCCAAAGGCGTAGCGTTCCACTCGCTTATCGATTTCGCCTCCGTTTTCTGGCACATCTTCACCAGCACTCAGTAACAAATCATTGTCGCCTTCGCCGTCACCATCGCTTGTGACTTGGTTCCGTTCCACATGGCCGATAGCCGGAGAGCAGCAGACGTAGCCCAGGCAGTAAAGCGCCAGCAGCAGTAGTTGGACGTGCATAATATTCATGTCACGGGCACGTGTCTTCTATCTTTCTATCCCTATCTGTAAGGTGTGCAAAAGGCGGTTCAAGCATCAATTAATTTTTTTCTGCTGCCAAACAACAGTCGGCATAGAGGCTTTAACAAATACATTTTCTACGCTTGTAATAAATAACAAGTAAGAGGTTCTAGTCGGGAGTTCCCGAATAGGGGATACCCTGAACCCTCTTCTTCCAACACCAAATGCAAATATATATACTATTCTAGAAGCAACATGTCAAGTTTGGTGACTCTACCTCTTATTATTTACCGAAATTGCTTAAAAAACAGGATTTCGATATACATTTTTCGACTACTTGGAAACGGAGTAAGTTATCGATTATCGGAAACAAGCTCGATCTGCGCAGACACTAGGAGCACCTACATCTAAAATTTCAATTTTCTCTAGATCTTATAGGTTCTGAGATCCTTGCGTTCATACATACGGACAGACGGACGGACAGACAGACGGACATGGCTAGATCGACTCGGCTATTGATGCTGATCCAGAATATATATTCTTTATGGGGTCGGAGATGCTTCCTTCTGCCTGTTACATACATTTGCACAAACGCAATATACCCTTTTACCCATTTTTAATGGGTTCAAAAACAACCTCGTTATCGACAAGTATAGTTTTTTTCCACCCATAGTTTGCCCTTAATAAATAAATAAAATATAGCAATATGAAAATAACACATAAGCATGCATATAAAAAAGAAATTAAAAAAGCACGCCATCAATTCTTGATATAAAAACATGATTTTATTTATATTATTTTTGGTCCTAACACATATTTTTATTTTCATTAAAATGCCATAAGTTTGAGAACTTTTCGGTAAATAACAAATTTATCAAGCGATTGAAAGCTTTTAGCCTTCACTAACATTGTTATGCACAAAACGTTCTTAATTTTTTTTTTTTTAAATCGTATAGTTAATTAACACAATTTTATTTTTAGTAACTAAATTTAAATATGCTTTAGTTTTTCGTCATTACTTTTAAGAATTGTTGTTGTGATGTTATAAGATGAACAAAGGATCTAAAAAAAATTATAAATATATAAATAAAAAAAAATGCGTGTTAATATATCCTCTGCAAGCATTGAAAGTATTTCCAATTGTAGCGCTCGAATTTCTGAATCACACAGCTAGTATACCCCGCCATGTATAAGCTACGGAATCGACAGGAATTTTTCTAGCACATACAAAAAACAAATACGGCCCCGAACATATGTCAAGTAGCAACAAAATTCAGTGCCCTGACAGGCAGGCGACAAGCGAAAAAATATAAACAGAAATTCGGAATGGTACGCTCAAATATGTGGTCCAGCTTTTCAGTGCCTCCATCGCGCTGGCGGGTGCTAGGGGAAGGACCTTTCAACCCAGAATGCAGCAGACAGCTTTTTTTTGCTGGCCTTGCAAGCTGTACGCAGGAGTTTGTGTAGAGTCTTGAACCCATTAAATTTAGGTTTGGCACGTCAAAGAAGCTTGCTCTTTGGACGCTGACGCTGGCCTCTAGCTCTGTCATGCCAATGTCCTTGTCATTGAAGTTTGCTGAGTGCGTGTTATGCACAGCATAATCCGCGAACGGTGCGACAGTTAAGTTTGCCAGCTACCCAACTGTTAAACTTAAGCAAATTTAAGTAGCCAGCAGCTGTCACTGACTTTAGTTTGGCGCCATTAGCAGGCAATAAACGGACTGAAAATATACTTCGCCCCGAGTCTGAGTCGGAGCCAGAGTGTCAGTCATGCCATCAGCTTTGTGGCGCTGCCAATAAGAAGGCATTGTCATTGCCGTAAATGTGACGCTCCAAGACTCGTAATTGAAAGTACATAACAGGGACATAATGGAATATGTCGCCATCTTATTGTTCTGTTTGCATTGCCTGCACTTCCGCATCCAGGTCGCCCCAACTGCTCTGTGGGGATGCAATGCTCAAGTGAAGTGCTTAGCACTCAGCGCACGTAGCAGCTGAAGGGGGTTGGTACTGGGTGGGCAAGGGAGAAGCCGGCAAGTGTTATTGTAGTTTTCTACTATATAAAAAAAAAAACAACTTAAGAAAAAAAAGCTTGTTGTTTTCACAGGCAAATGAGGTCGCCGCCTAAGACAGGACAGTTTTCAATTAGCCCACGACTTATAAACTTTTTGGCCTTCTGGCGCAGCTGCTTCTTCTTTGCACAATTTAATGCGTAAAAGCGCCACGAGGCTTACTTTCCAATACTAATGCCAATTGATAGCCCAGCAAATCCCCAGTGCGCGCCGACACACATAATAATGTGCAAACAAAATGCGTGCCATTTTAATTGTAGCGCACGGCTTGGGGCATAGAGATCTACATGTGAGAAATTGCAAATCGCTGCGCTGGCAGCCATAAATTGCAGCTGGCATATGCAACAGCTACAGCAGCGATGACAACAAATCATGCAACAGGTTACGCAGACCCCGCCACCGCGAGGCAGCCAAGGGCATAAGCGACCCGGCCATGATTTACAATCGCAACAGCGGCAGCTGCCTATTTTCCACGCCGTACAATAAAAGCAGCTGTGTTGATAATAGGCGGAAAGTTGTCACATTTGTTGGACTTTATCAAGCGTAGTCGGGGATATGGACTTGGACATGCACATTTACACCGCAATCATAAATCTTCAGAGCAAAACTATTTGTAAAGCCACATATTCGGACACAACAGTTATTTGTACAATAAAAACTTGTGTGTCGTCGCATATTGCAAACCGTAAACCTTTCGTCCGGTGCGAATAAGACCTTATAAGCATAGCCGACGGCGGCATTATCTGTTTATGAATTTATGGTCACAACTCTCGTGGCCTGTTCCTGTTTCTCTGGCTTTCTCATATCCGCTCGGACGATTAGATTGTCCGCAAGCGAAAATGCAGCGGAAATTCAAAATGGTCTTTGCTGTTTTCTAATTAAGATGAAAACTTTCCAGCCACGGCCACAAGAATTGCAATGCATCGCAAATTGGCCATGGCAGTTGACTTAAAAGGTAGCTGGGCCAAAGGATATGAGCAGCTTAGCTGCTTCAAAGCAAAAGCCAAAAGACAATTTCAGCTGTCGCCTTTGAAAGAACATACATGTGCACGTAGCTCATAGAAACACGCCTAAACATCCACACCTACGCCACACATACAAGGAGAAACAAGGAGCCGTAGCTTGGCCGCGGGTGAAGCTGCGCAAATGAGGCAAACATTAGCCGTGCACAATTGAAACGCACGCAGTTTGTGCATATCTTTTTTTTTAATTGAAAGCGGAATAAGGTAAGGCAGCTGCTTCGGCACGGCTCCCTCGGTAAGCTGCTTAATTAAGTTATGCTCAGGTAATGAAGTGGCTAACTTCTTTACAACAAGTTACGGCGGTTACACGACGGACTAGGCATCTAATGAAAGATGGTAGCAAGCAACCGCTCGGGAAGGCCAACTGCTTGGGGCAACTTTTGCTTGGAGCCCAATTACATTGTGTTTTCTTTGATTTTGTCAATTTATAAAAAAAATATATATATTATATTATATATAAGTATATATATATATATACTATTTTCAAAAGGAACCGAAACATATGCCTGAAACAGCCATCCCACATCTATATTCCCACACCCAGCCTTCCTCCAATGAATATCCCTTGCCATCAATCAACAAATGTCCTTTGATTTGTTTATTTAATATTTTGGGTATATCTTGTGGGGCTCTCCGTTATTTATTTAATTGCAATTTGATTGAGGCTTGTCTTCTTTTGTTTGTGATTTCGAACGACTTCAATTGTCATGCTCTCCATCTACTATGTCACCTATTGGATCCCTTGCTCGTATGTCACTTTTAGCTGCAAGCGTTTCATATAATCAAATTTGTTTTGATATGCCTGGCGGTCAAAATTGTTTTCGATTTGGGTTGCTTTTGTTTAAATCATTTGACAAACAAAATTCCAACAAAATAAAATTTCATTCTTATGAGGACTTCAACAACTGCTACTGTGCTTAAGATAAAATCTTAAAAAAACTAAGCTTAATTATTACTTTATTAAATTTGTGTTCGAAATTCGCAGTTGCGAAATAGCGAATAAAATATAAAATGTAACCTTAATTTAAAATGAAAATTTGTATACAAAAGATTCTACACCGTCATTTTCGTCAAACTTAATCTGTTTATTTTTCACACAGTGCCCGATAATGGTCACTGTAAAAACAACCTAGTAATAATTTTAAATTTAATCACATAAAGAATAGAATAAATAGAGTGATAACTCTAATACTATACTTTGCTTCATAACATATGTATATGAAGTATAACAAACTATAGCAAATAAATAAAATTATTCACCAACCTTAAAACTCGCAATAAAGCAAATTAGCTTAGAGAGAATATATGACATATTCAAAAAATATAGTAGATAAACTTAAGAAAAATAAAAATATATATACCACCCTATTTTACCAAAAGTTTTTTCTCATTTCTTTGTAGTAGGAATTTAATAACTTATCTGGCTTTTGATGCTAAGCAACTAGTTGTATTTGATGTTTTAAACATTATTTAAAAATATATGTCACAGTCTCAATATACAAATACACATTCAAACACTTTTACGCTGCGCAATAAGTGGACTTGGAAACCGATTTAGTATACAAAACCAAGCTAGAATAATTTTAGCTCCGATTCTCCAAAACTCTTTCTTGGTGCAAAAAAAAAAACATCTGATAAAAATTCAGGTTTTTGGGGTGCCCAGTTTTCAGATGTGATTCAATTTTGAAATAACCTAATGTTTATAAACTTATTTGAGATTGATTTTAGATTATTAACATCGCATGCATAACAATTTCAATTTATCAATTAACTAAGTACAGTTTTTTCGTTTCGAAAATTGCCAAAAACTAAAATTCTAGTTTTTCTTCATCTGTCAATCATCTACAATATATTAAAAACAAATTGTATATTTAACAACTTACATTTTAAAGTAAACTCTTGTTGGCGGATTTGCGAAGCTTTTCAAAATAAAACACACTAAATACTCAAGACTTTAGGTTAATTTTCTGTGATTTTTTTGTTCAACTTTAACGCGATTCGACACAAACGCGTCCCAAATGCAAAATGTTGAAGTGCTCCTTTCCCGATTTGGCCAATTTTTTTTGGTTGCCGTACTACAGCACGTTGACAGATCAAATGTCGGTTAACTTTTGAATCCACAGCCGCTGAAGCGTTCGTTCTTATATGAGCAGGCCGAGGCACTTTCGCGCGCAGTTATCAGCGCAACGCCCACAGGAACAGCAACAGTCGCGGCCGATGACGACAATGTGTGTGTGCTGGCTAGTATGGTGAGTTTGCGAGTGATTCTCAACACGCAGCGCCTTTGTTGCCCGACCGTACCGTGGTTGCCTTCGTCGTCATCGTTTCCAGGATGTAACAAGTGGCCGTGACTCTGCGCTGATTTGGCAGTGATAATTGCAGCGGTGAAACAAAATACATGCCCATTGACAGAGTCGTTGTTGTTGCAGTTTCCCTACTTAGATTCTTACCAAAAAGCGCGGAGAAGTCATCGAATATCCCCGCGAATCTAAAAGAATTGACGTGATAAAATTATTTCGCCCTTAAACATGCTTATTTTTGACCTTGCGCTCATTAAAAATGGATAAAAGAAAGAGTTTAATTCATTTGTGCATATGTACGTAACAGGCATAAGGAGTCATAAAGTATATATGTTCTTGATCAAATTAAGTTAATTAAGCCATGTTTGTCTTTCTGGCTGGATTTATGTCAGAAACTACAAAGGTAAGAGACTTCAAATATATATATTTAATACATTTTATGATTTCAGTTTAGAGGTACAAGCCGGATTGCCATAATGAACTCAGTTGACGATGAGCTGAATATATCTTTGGAGCTAACAAAGTCTGCAGCATGTGTCAACCTCATTAGGGCTTGAAGCGGTCACCACACAGCCTTACAGCGGCGCCCACACATATACGTTTTTTCGTACATGGGAGTAAATATGTGACCAACTATTTCTCAATTTCATTGAAAATTGTCAACTAGCTGAGCTGCGTATTAGTCAAATGCAGGGAGCTCGCAGCCTGCCTAGCAGCGAATTTCCTTTATTTTCCTTTTCTTTCCCTTTGCTTTGCTTTCAAGAAGGCAGCAGTCAGCTGACAGTTTAAATGACATGCATGCTATTTGTTTGCCCGCTTGTATTTGCCAGACTCTGTTTATGCGTGTGTGTGCACCCCTTAACTGGAACTGTAACATTTCAAAAGCGAAACGCCGTGGAATTCTGCGCAGCATGCCTTTATATTTTTTATAAAGTTCCCGGTCAGGACACTGGGTCTTGCGACTGCCTTTGGCGACTTGAACTTGACCGTTGAACATTTTACAAATGCCATCTGGTCTATAAGAAACACAGTGGGTGATTATCTGCCTGAAATTAAAACAAAGATTTCGCATAAGCTTTGAACGATATGATATGTTATTAAATATAACTTAGACTACTTCCAGGCGGGAACAACAGAATATCTAACGAATTTTATGGTTGTTGCCAAAATATTCACCTTTGAGAATAAATGTATATTAAGGAAACGTTTTATAAACTGTTTTACCCAGTACCTTTCAAAAGTGAGACAAATCCGATGACGCCCCAGAGCTGTTATGTTATAGTCTGCCGTCTTGTCCGTCTACACGTTTGCAGAAGTACGCCAATCCTAGAGACAGAGAAAAAATATAATAAAATATAATATATATATATATATATTCTTGATCAGTATCAACAGCCGAGTCGATATAGCCATGTCCGTCTGTCTGTTTCTATGCGAACTAGTCTCTCAGTTTTAAAGCTATCTTTATGAAACTTTGCAGAAGTCCCTCTTTCTGTTGCACGCAGCACATATGTCAACCAGCTGGATCGGACCACTATATCATATAGCTGCCATAGGAACGATCGATCGAAAAGTAGGATCTTGTATGAAAAACATTTTGTTTTTCAAGATATCTTGACCAAACTTAACATATATTAGTTTTACTGTGCTCCTCATATAAATGCGAAATCCTATTAAGATCGGACCACTATATCATATAGCTGCCATAGGAACGATCGGTCGAAAACTAAGTTTTTGGTTAAAAACCTTTTCCGTTTAGCGAGATATCTTGACCAAACTCGGCATTAACTATTTTCCCTGTGCTTCTTAGATACGAGCAAAGGACTATGAACATTATGAAAAGGTTGGGTCTGCAAGGGTATTAGATCTTCGGCGTGCCGGAGATAGCCTTTCTTTCTCGTTATACGAAATTTCTGTTCCCAAATTCCAAAAAATCCTGTACTCCCTTGATTTTGAGAACGAGCATACGGATCAAAACGCAAGGCTGCACTCGGGTGACACTTTCCGCGCCATATGCTGTTGACTATGTTATAATAATGCTTAACAATACCCTTGTTTATAGGTTTAAAAGCAAATGCTGTTTCCAAAAGACTTTAGGATTACGATTATTTGTGATTTGTTTCAGCGTGAATCTTTCGAGGATGTCTAGAGAAGTCTACCTTTCGTAATGGGTGATTATGGCTTAACAACTGCCCTCAGTGTGCATGTCCAAAAATGTTGGGAATTTGGCTGCCGCAAATACAAACTCGAAAACATATCAAATTTCAATGAGAACCAAATCTGCTGAAGAGCCTAAGGATAATACGCGAAATGGGTATGCTTTTCTGCAAATAAATGTAACATGCCTATGGAAACTTCTCCGAAAAGCATATGACACATTTATTCTGAATCAGCACGAGCTAAGTCGATAAAGCCATCTGCGTCCATGAACGGGTCCATCTATATACATACATATAATCAATATATGTATATAATCGCATACCATACGCAGAACAGGTTAATCATTATTGTCGATATCTCGTCCCTTTAGATAATATCGATAAAAATAGATGGACCCGTTCATGGACGCAGATGGCTATATCGACTCAGCTCAGACGCAGAACAGGCTTATCATTGTTGTCGATAACTCATCCCTTTATATAATATCGATAAAAATCTGGTAAAAAAGCTCTTCTGACTGACTGATTGGTGATCAACGCACAGCCGAAACCTTAAGGGCCAGGAAGCTTAAATTTTCACTGTTGTTACCTTATGTGATGGAGGTGCAAGTTAAGACGGGGGTTCGGGAAATTCCACCCGCAAGTGTGCAAAAATCGCGAAAAACGTTTGTATGCAACTTTTTTGTTTACCATCCGATCGGCCTCGAACTTATTTTCAAAGATTATCGTTGAAATACAATACAACCATTCCTTCTTGGAGGAAATGAAAATGACGTTTCGCGCTCAAATTCATTTCCAAGGATATATATAAAAAATCACTTGAGATGCATTTCACATCTTTCGCAAAATCAAAGCTTCCTCGGGAGAAAGAGCGATTCAAAGATTTTTTAGTGAAGTTTTAAGTTTTGTCTAGTTTGCTTCAAACTCATTTAAAAAGCTTTACATAAGAACTTAATGAATACGTGTTTCAGCGATTTGGGTAATTCCATCCGCAACAGTGGTGAATTGGCTAAAAATATTTGTATGAAAGTTTTTTGTTTACCATCCAATCCAAGTCAAACTGATTTTCAGAGATCTTTGTTCAAATTCATTTGACGGGTGCTTCCCACTTTTGGAAAGTCCATCCTTCCTTGGTGAAAATGGGGGTCAAAGATTTGGTGGGTTACGTTTCGCGCTCAAATTTATTTCTAAGGATCTATATAAAAAATCATTTGAGACGAGTTTCACATTTTTCCCGAAATTAAAGATTCCTCTGTGGAAATTCGGGTCAACGTTTTTTTGGGGGGCAGCTTTAAGTTTTGTCCAATCGACCTCAAACTTATTACATTCAAAGCCCTACAATAGAATTTAATGTTTACTTGTTTTAGCAATTTTGGAAATTCCATTCAAGGCTGTGATAAATTGGCGGTAAGCGATTCTATGAAAGTTTATTGTTTACCACACGTTCGGCTTTTAAATCAATTTCAAAAGCACCCTTCGTGAATGATAAATGCGGGTTAATATACATACATACCTAATACCAGCCGGGTAATACCCGCTTGTACCCTATATATGGTCATAGATGCTTCTTTCTGCTTGTTACATTAATTTTCACAATAGTTAGCATATCAGGTTAAAAATATCACTACTTAAGATAAAAACCGAATTCGCAGATTAGAGGCGAGCGTGCATGTGCATTAGTATGTGTGTTGATATGCTAGTTATTGTGTATGTGTCTATAGAAGAAAGCTAGCATACTTGTAAGCTGCACAGCTGGGTGCGGGGTTAAGGGTTACTCCTCGTCGGGTAACTCTTTGTTGCTTGCGTCTTTCTATACCTTTATTGGGAAAAGATTCGTGTGACTGGCTTCAGACAAAAATTTCCAAGTTCTACAAATAAGTTTCAGATATTTGAGGCTTGAATATGCATTACAAAAACACAAAAAAAAAAGTTAATGCTTTCTCCAAAATCGCTGAAGGACGTATTCATAAATTATGTTTCTCTTTGGAAATGAGTTTGATCTTTCACCAATAGGACATCGGAACCCTGCTATCCACCCAGGGGTTGATTTTCCAAAATACGCCTTAAGTTAATTTTCAGGAAGCTCTAAGAATATGAACTTAAAGCTTAAATTAACTGGCTTAAAAAGTTTTAGACAACTAATTTTCCACAAAATTCTGAAGTAAGCTTCCTATCTTTTACAGTCAGTATGTAAAAAGATTTATTGATATAAAGACATGTATATTGAGGAAAAATGGCATAGAAAATTTTCACATACATTTATTAAAATCCTTTTTAACTATTAAAAATGACCTTCCTAATACAAATTTTAGACAAACCACGATGGCGATAAATCAATTCCGCATCTCTGTGATCTAATACTCTTCAATATAACAACAACAATATTTTCTGAGTGTCAAGTATATGCAACCTGCTGCAAGGTTTTATATCATTTTATACTTATTTTCATTGAGTACAGTGTATTGTAATATTACAACCAAATATAGCCAGCAACTAAAAGCTATTGGCCAATTTGTTTTTCTTACATACTTAAGGAAATATCCTGGTAATTCCTAATAGCAATTCAGTAAAGGCAAATTGCCAACTAGAAGCCATCAACATTCGCCACCTGCTGAGCTCTTAATAGTAAATAGTTTAACTACGTAACACAAAAATCGCTCGCTAATGCAAAATGTTGGGAAAATATTGGTGCAAGTTTGGAATTAGCTCAGCTAGCCCAGGACACAAGTATCGATGCTGCTGCCCCAGCTGTTGTCGCTAATTGGCACTTGGGTGTATGCGTAACGCCATTTGACGAGAGAGCGCACAGCGTGAAATAAATGCCCCAAATCATGATGAACATTGAAATTGTATTGAGATTTGCGAGCCGAAATATGTGTGTTTATGGCTTCCAGTAAAATCTAATTGTAACAACAGCAACAACCGCTACAACAAGAAGAATAAGTGCAGTAATGACGTCAAATGATGACAACCATCAGTTGCTTGTATTTCGTTGCAGGAAAACGCCTGCGACACCCGCAGGCAGCGCTCCAATTCAAAATCAGCAGCCCTGTGAAGACCAGGTGCCGGCCCAACGGATCATAAATCTTAGATCCAATATCTGACTGCTCATGACGAACATGGGATTACATATCCATATCCAGCACGCGGCCTGGCCAAATGCTCAGAGCGTGCAAGCTAATCTCAAAGGTCGCAGCGTTGCACACCGGAACAGGTTATTAAATTTCCCAGTGGTCCGAGCGCTATTCGAATCATTTGGCAAGTCCCGTGGCATATGTTCACTCTGTGCCGCCGCCGCCGCCGCTGCCACCGCCACCGTTGCTGTTACTGTTTCTATTACGCCTGCGACTGTCAGCGATTCGAGGATATCGTGTGTTACTATCTTATGGCTGTTGCCAAAACAGCTGCAGGCCAATGCGGCCTAAACTCAAGTAATTTCAATTTAGTGTTCCAGAAGACAAGTTCAGCAATAAATCATTATTTGCAGCTCTGGCTGTAGCTATGGATTATGCTGTGGCTGTGGGGCAACAAACCCGCGACAACCAGGCAGCTAGCTTCCAACCAGTTTGGCCCACACCTACTCCAACAAGAACACACACACACACCTGCTTTAACTTCCCACCGAAAATGCATAAGCAGAAAAATAAACGCAAAAGAAAACACTTTTAGTACTTGTACGATGACAAAAAAATAATTAAAATCACGATTCTTATGCAGGTTTTCGGCGATTTTTCCCACAACAAGTTTTGTTGGATTTTAATTGATTCGGCACATGAGAAAAATAAACAAAATGCACTTGAGATCCAGATGAACTTAATTGGCGTTAGATATTAAAAAGAACAACAACAACAACAACAACATGAGCTAAAAGTCAGCATCGATGCTCATATACACGCACGCCATATGCATGAACATGTATGTATATGTATTTATATGCTTAAATGTGTACGCAATTATAATTAGAACTCCAAAGGCGATACTTACATATTTACATATTTACATGTGTACAAGCACAGATACTTAAACTTGAATTTGCATCTGAATGCGTTAGCGCGTGTGCATGTGTGTGTATTTTTGTAATCGTAAACATATTAGCTGTGTTAGGCAGAAAGTCAGCAAAGAATGCTACTGGCCTCTCTTTCATGCGGCGCTGCGATTGCGTCTGTGGCAGCCGCTGCTGCCGGTTTCTTCTGAGTGACACACTTTTTTTGAAAAGAACTGCCGAGCCGATGGCAGGGCCAGAAGTAGGTGAGCAGCCAACGCCAGCGTTCGTGCTTGTTAAGATATGTATACGCGTATATAAATATGAGTGCATATGTACATATGTGCGTTATCCATTCAACGCTTCGTTGCATTGAAATTTCTTTTTCGCTTTCTTTTCGAACTTTTCAAAGCGCCAGCATTTACTCTCCCTCTCTCTCTCTCTCGTGCTCTCTTTTTCTCTCTGGGTCTCTCTTCGTCTATTTACTCACTCCATCTTTAAAAAAAATGTATGTATATCTCTCTTTTTTTTTCTGTCTTTCTTTCTTTCCTTGTCCTTTAACCAGTTAGACATTCTCTCGGTCTCACTCTGTGCGCTCTCGCATTCTTGCTGCCACCGCTGCCACCCACCCACTGGAACCTACCCGCCGTCTCTATATTTGTGAATGTGTGTGTGTTCGTAAGTATATGGGTCAACTTGGAGTTCTTGGAGAAAACTGGTAGTTCCACTCTGTGGCTTGTGAATGGAGGAAAGTGATATGGCCACATGATCGAAAGCGAATGCGCTGCTGCCAGCGTCGCAGTCGCTTTGGCGTTGCCATCGGCGTCACTATTACCGTAGTTATTGTTGTTTATGTCATTTGAAATGCGCCTTGTGTTCAAATCATAGAATTGTTGCTTGCTAGAAATGAGGTCAGGTTCAACATTGGTGTGGTGGCATTTCCGTTTAAGGGCCCGACTGCACCACCCTGCGTATGCGCACTCAACATGTGCATGCAATGTGCAAGCTGCAGCTGTCCAAACAAGAACAACAACAACAAAACCAATACGGCATTACCACAGGGCAGGCAGAGCAAATCAAGCCGAGCACTTGTTTGCCTATTTGCATTCCAATTATGTAAACTAAACGACACGGCCGCATAGGCAAAAGTTTTTTCTTCGAAAAATTGTTTACAATATTGTGGGTGCTTCTGCTGGAGCGGCTGCTCTCGCTGTCTCTGTCGCTGCCAAAAGGTGAATGAAACCTGATGAATGCCAGCAAAAAAATAAAATAAAAACAACAGCTATGTGGGAATATGAAAGGCAACAGGTGAGACGCTGCAGAGCTTACTGATTTTCACCTGATACAAACTCATGCGCGTGCACTTATAGTTTACTGTGGTATTGCCGTAATTGTTGCTTTTGTTGTGTGTAGCGTGCGCTTGGAATTCGCAAAATGTTATAAACAAAATTGAATAAAAAGCAAAAATACAACACAATTTTTTGCCGCTCGTAAAAACAACGAAGACAACAACGTCGACGACTACGAAAAGATTACACAAGCTCAGCGTCGACGCTGGCATCACAAATTACATGCTAAACTGGAGGGGGCAGGGAATGGGCATTAGCGGGAATCGGCCATTAGAAGCTACGCTGCAATCAAGAAAGCTCTCGCGCGCAGCTCACGGCTAAAGCTTAACAAGCCGCTGCCATCGTCGCTGTCGTCGTCGTCGTCGTGAACGCCAACGTCATCATTGCTGCAGCAGCATCCCAATCCGCGATCTCCAACGTCGCACACTGAATCCAATATTTCAGTCTCCGGAAAAGTTTAATACTTTTATTAAACTTTCTTAATTATTTTCTTTTTCCGTCCGCTCTTTGGTTTTTTTAAGCTACCTTTAGCGAGATAAGGATCACCAAAAGGGGGTTCTAGAATATTCGACCTACAAATGAGGGGAAGCGTTTTCGACGTCTATATGAAAAATAACAAAAAAAAAACCACAAACACATGATTGTGTTTTGCACAAACTATCCAAATTCAGCGACATATGGTTTCCTTCATATTTATTTATTTAATTTGTTATTATTTACAAAGGAAAAAGCGGTAATATTTATGGGTAATATGTATGTATGTATATGTTATATATAAAACAGCGACAATTTCGATAATTTTACCGGCTTAACCAAAACGCACGCTGACCAATTCGAGATGAGAAATGCTGGTAGAACAACACATGTTTAAGCTATATACTTTTCCTACTTTTACTTTGTTCAAAATTAACTACTTTGTCATTTATTTTATTATAGTCTAAATTGTGAGGACTTTCCATCCTTAAATTCGCAGTAAAATATTTATTACCGATTTGCATGGATGTTGACCAATGTACATGGACTGCAAAGTGTAGAGAAATTTATCATTTCACTGCGCCCACCATCAGCAGCAGCAGCAGCAGCAACAACAACAACAGCGATTGCAGCGGCAGCGAGTTTTTATTTATTTTTTTATTTTTTATTTTGGCACTCAGTTGACTCCCATGGGGCTCACGCGCGCTCAGCTGACGCTTGGGTTGACGCTCAGTGTCTACTCACGCTCTCGTCCGCTCTCTTCGATACTCAACGCTCATCGTCATCGTCGCCGTCGTCGTCGCCGCCGCAGACAGCGCCGCTGTCGTCGCAGCTGTGGCTGTGGCTCTGGCTGGCTGGCTGGCTGGTAACGCCACAAAAACAACACCACAGTTTTTCGAAATTAGTTCTAGTGAGTCTGTGAAAGTGTGAGCGACTATCGGACGACGACGACGAGGAGCTGAAACGACTTTACTTTGAGTTTTGTTTCGTGCACACGCGCGTTCACCAAGCAACCCACACACAGAGAGCTGATCAACTGCTGCAAGAGCTTGACTCTGACTGGGCAAAGACTATTTACATATATACAGCGAGTTCAGCTGGGGAGCTGGCAGCGAATAAGCAGAAGAAGTCCACATCCAGACATCCACATCTTAGGTCGTCGCCAGTGATCGATCAGTCGATTCTTTAACTAGAACACGTGCAACATGTCGCATCAGTGCAGCTGCGGGCGCGATTTAAACAACAATTACGTGTCCTATACGAATGCCTACGCCAATGCAAACGCGGGCCTGGATCGGGACGCCAACGCAAATTCCAGCAGCAAAACCAGCGCTTCGCATCACACGCAGCTGACGGCCAAGGTAATGTTCGGTACGGTGGGCGCAATCAAGGAGCTGCGCGACAAGGAGCAACAACAGTCCCGGCATGCGGCTGCCCGCGCCGGCGATCGACGTCAATAAAAGCGGGCGGATGTGCGGGCGCTGGTGGCTGGGCATGGCTATTGCTAATGTCCGCCTGGCAGGTAGCCAGGAGTAGACTTGAGTGAATCGAGTGCTGTGCGGAAGTTTGAAAGTTGGCTGCGGCCATTGCCAAGCCAGGATATATTCAATTTGTGATTTGAATTTTGATGGCTGTCTGCCCGCCAGGGGCTCCAGCCCAGCCCAGGGGTTATGTTAGAGGCTTAAAAGTGTTTAAGGGACAATGCGATTGTTAAGCGAGTGTGCAGAAAGAGGTGGAATGAATTACAATAAGCCAAGAATTACATTCCGTATTGAAAAAATGATTTTATCGCGAAAAAGAACAGTCCAGTTTCCGTATCCTCAATCTATTTATTATAGAAAATCTAATGCAGTTCTACTGCACACTTAATAAATTCGCTCCGTCCCACTTTATCTGCATCTGTATTTTTTATCTGTCTCTGATTCTATCTTTTTATCTCTATATAACATACTAAAATGTTCCTGTTTTGCAACACTTTTTACCTATATATTTCAAGGCGTATCCAGTTGCCAGTTACAAAAAGTTGTGCTGTGGGTTTTCTTTGTCTTATGTTTGCTTAATTTCCTAGTTTTTCAAGCTATTTTTTTAAAAAGGCTTTTGGGTATAACTCTTAAGTATATAAGAAAAAATTAAATTTTAATATAAAATTTATGTAAATTGTTTATCATATTTATACATACATAGTACTTTTTAGTGCAATACGTTAGCTATTATATACACACATACCCTAAACACACATTCACACACCCCAACATAATGCATAGTTTTAAGTTTATGTTTCATTTAAACGCGACACATTTTGCAAAAATAATCCGAATTGCTGTTTGTAAATTTAGAGGCCGCGTCTGGAGATTTCCAGACCGAAGCCAAAGTTGCAGCTGTTACAAGATGCAAAGCACGTATTCATGCACAGAAATATTTCTCCCAAACATATTAAACCTTGTAAAATTGATATTTCGTTCATTTCATTATGTTTCAAATGCAACTAACTAACATCGTTCCTCCCTATGAAAAATCTGAAATAAGTTGTAAGAAATACAAAACGGAAAAAAAACCGTAAAAGATATAATAAACTAAATATTGTTTTAATTGATCATCCACGAAACGAGAAAAGCGTTAACAAGATATGTACATTATATTTATTATACCTAACTTTAATTTTATTATATACAAATATGTTAAACCTTAATTAACATACAATAAATGCAAATAAAATCTAAAATTTGTAATCAACAAATTTTACGTACAGCCTCTTAGACATTTCAAAATTCAATTAGGCTCGACAATAAGGGCGTCGTCATTGTCGTTGTCGTTTTCATTGTCATTATGGCTGCTCTTAACCTTTTTTGCCTACGTGTGAAAGTAAAAGACCAGCGAAAGAAAAAAATACGTACATATATAAAAAAGCATAAATTTGAATTACAATGCGAAGTCTGAATCTGTCATATGCAAAAGCACACGATTCTTTGTCCTACGCTGTAGTCGCTCTCACGCTGCGTCACTCTTCTGACCAAGTATAACTCGGTTCTAACCTCAACTGCGTGTCGTCCATAGCCGTGTGTTCTCTCTCTTACATGACTGTGTGAGTGTGCTGAGCGCAGGCCTATTTTAACGCTCATAACAGTGACCCAGTCAGTCCCCAATTAGTCCCGGCCTCCGCGTCTGCCTCTCGCCAGTACGGTACAATCATCGTCAACGCCAACCGTAGCCGTAGTCTGCAACATTCCATTTCGTTTCGGGTTGACGCCTACGTAGCCCTCTTGCCTTTCGCTTCTCGCATTCTCTGAGCTTACCGTGCATCGTTTATGGTGGATCAAAGTTTTTCGTTTGTGTTTAGCACTTGTTTTTCCTTTTCCTCTTTCTTGACGAACTGCGCACTCAGTTTAATTGAATCCAATTACCCATGTGCGTGGCTATTGTCATGCAAATTCATTTGCTTACGTATACTTAATTTAAGATATGTATACGTAACACATTTATAGCTGGAAGTATTTCAAGTATTCTGCGCTTATCTTTAACAATAT
Organism: Drosophila ezoana; assembly: GCA_035045725.1. NCBI lineage: Eukaryota > Metazoa > Arthropoda > Insecta > Diptera > Drosophilidae > Drosophila > Drosophila ezoana. The sequence goes on from JAWNOU010000127.1 coordinate 1,982,801, forward strand.
TTTCATGACAGTAATTAAACTTTGAGATGCCACCCCAATACCTTTGTTGAGCATTAGTGACTAAATACAATGAATTCTTTATAGATTATTATTTTTTTTTTAATTCATTCTAAAAATACATATAAATAGGAACCTATCAACGATGCACATTTTTAAAAATATGTATATATTGAGATTTTAAATCGGTTAGTGCATGTTCAAAATATATGTTGACATATTTTCCAAGATCTGTCTGAAATTCATTTGATACGTCTTTCACACTTTTCATAGAATTCCTTTCCCGTTCAAAGAAAGAACATTACGGAACTAATATATAAATTGCAAATTTTAAATATCGATTTTAGATACATACATTGTCTACTGGCTAGAAATAAGTGAATGAAATGTATTTGCATTTCAAAATCCATCATTTTTGAAATAAAGAGTTCTAAATTAATTTGTCAAAAACTGGTTACATATGAATGCACTCTTTTCTATTCTTGGATTCCTTTGGTACAGTAAATAATGTTGGCTATATGAAAAATGTGTGTGTTCAAAATACACCTATCACACTGGCCTAGCGGGAGATGCTTAGCGCTATAGTTGCGACTCGTGTACGGAGGTTGATCTGATCGTGTTTTAAGGATCTGATCGCTGGCTTTTGCAAACTTAACGATGTCACTCAATTCAATAACCTAGAAATGTTGTGTGACTTTTTTAGACTTCAAAAGTCTACTTCTTCAGCTTCCAACTAAAACTTCCGATTACACGGCGGTTCATTTAATTTCGGAAGGAGAAAATCCAGACGTTATATCCGAGTTGTCTGCTGCTTATAGTTTTCACGGAGCTACAGCAGAAATTAAATCAACTGCCACTTGACAATTCGTCGTCCGGACTACTGGCTATTTTTGTTGTCTCAGCTGATAGTATTCCCACTGTCCCAGCTGTTAGGCCTAAGACTCAAATGGGCGTTCCGCCGGAAAAGAATATTTGTAATTCCTGGCGACCCTTCATTTCATTTCGTACCGTCCAAAAGTTTAAATAAATGTTCCACCTAAAAAGTTTTTTTCTTGTAAACAGTTTTCGGGGGAACACTTAACAGTAAAAGAATAAAAACAAAAAGAATCCGATTCTGATTTTATGTATTAAAACATTCTCCTAGTAGCATTCTTCTAGTAGCATAATTACAACGTCAACAAGTAAGAGGTTCTAGTCGGGAGCTCCCGAATAGGGGATACCCTGAACCCTCTTCTTACAACACCAAATGCAAATATAAATCCTATTCTAGAAGCTACATGTCAACTTTGGTGACTCTAGATCTAATTATTTAACAAAATGGCTTAAAATACAGGATTTCAATATACATTTTTATCGATTACTTGGAAACGGAGTAAGTTATCGATTATCGGAAACAAACTCGATCTGCAGGCACTTGGAGCACCTATATCTAAAATTTGAAGTCTCTAGCTCTTATAGGTTCTGAGATCCTTGCGGACAGACGGACGGACGGACAGACAGGCGGACATGGCTAGATCGACTCGGCAATTGATGCTGATCAAGAATATATATACTTTATGGGGTCGGAGATGCTTCCTTCTGCCTGTTACATACATTTACATTTTGCACAAATACAATATACCCTTTTTACCCATTTTTAATTGTTTCAGGGTATAAAAACTAAATACTTCTGAGATTCTTAAATCTTAAATTTTCTAACCTTTAGGTAGTTATACCATCTTTCTTTTACCTTATACTCCTAGCTGTTGAATTTTGTTGTTGTTCTTAAAAACTTATTAAGCTTCCCAACCAGCAAGTTATCTCTTGGTTGTTCTTAGAGACTTCAAGATGTTGCTTGTTCCTGGCCAATGGATTCAACGCTTCTCTTCTCCTCTACGTCATAATTTATTCTATATAAATGAGTTCTTCTCTCCTAACCCTATTAAAGAATTAAAACAAGTAAGACGTTCTAGTCGGGAGCTCCCGACTAGGGGATACCCTGAACCCTCTTATTCCATCACCAAATGAAGCGCGCGCTTATAGATAGAGAGTAGCGGGGAGTTGGCGATAGGTATAAAATTATTATTATTATTTACCAAAATTGCTCAAAAAACGGGATTTCGATATACATTTTTATCGATTACTTGGAAACGGGGCAAGTTTTCGTTTATCGGAAACAAACTCGATCTGCGCAGGCACTAGGAGCACCTACATTTAAAATTTCAAGTCTCTAGCTCTTATAGGTTCTGAGATCCTTGCGTTCATACATACGGACGGACGGACGGACGGACGGACGGACGGACGGACGGACGGACAGACAGACGGACATGGCTAGATCGACTCGGCTATTGATGCTGATCAAGAATATATATACTTTATGGGGTCGGAGATGCTTCCTTCTGCCTGTTACATACATTTGGATTTTGCACAAAAACATAATACCCCTTTTACCCATTTTTAATGGGTTCAGGGTATAACAAGGAGAGGTTTCATAACGCGCATTATTATAAACTCTATAAAATGGGATTAATCTTTTCTATGCAAAATTCCATAATTATAAGGACAACCCTCGCCAATACCGGCATCAGTCTTCATATAATCCCAAGCTAATTTTCAACTTTCTTAGCTCCAAACTAAACTTGGCAGATGAGAATGCGAATAATGGGCCTGGTATTGCCGATCTATTCGCTAACTTTTTCGAAACTACCCTAGGCATACTAAAAATCTGCCATATCCACATCAGAGGTCAAACTCCATCTTAAATCCGATAATTTCATTAAGTTCGCTACTCAACGATCTTAACTTACGCAAGCCGATACGCTCAGCGGGTCCTGATATTGTGTGCTTCAGTAGTGTGCAGCACTTTTTAAGCCTATTTAAAAACTTTTTATGATGTCTTTAAACACTTAATCTCTATATATAAAACTCTGTGTCCTAACTGACTGAATGATTGGTGATCAACCGTAAGAGCTAGGTAGCTAAAATTTTCAGTGTAGTTACCTTATGTTTTGAAGGTTCGCGCTCAAATTCATATCCAAGGATCTATATGAACAACTTTTGTAGACGTGTTTTACATTTTTTCGCAGAAATATAACATTCTTGGTAAAAAGTGTGATTCTAAGATTTTTTTGGTGTAGCCTTAAGTTTTATCCGATTTGCTTCAACCTTTTGTCAGAGCTCTACAAAAGAACTTAATAAATACGTGTTTCAGCGATTTGGGAAATTCTACCCAGAACAGTGCGTAATAAGCGAAAAATTTTTGTATAGTGAATAGGTGTCGGTCTTGATTATAAACTTAAATTCGACCAGAACGATTTAAATATGTCATGTGTGTGGTCGCAACAATATTTAATTCGTCATGACAAAGTTGATTCAAAACAGAAAACCATTATTGTGTTATTTGTCTTTTGCGAATTAGACTGGGATTCTAATGTGCAGCTGCCGTCATATACTCCAGTAGACCCACCTTCTTCTACCGTAGAATGTTGCTTTGTGTAATGTTTATTCATTAAATTATCACGAGCGTCTTTCCTGGCTTGAGCAGCCAAAATAACCTCTGTGTCCCAACTAGACTAACACGTAAGTATCCACATTCATCTCTCAATCTCTTGATCTTACAGCTCTCGGGGCTCTGATGAACTTTCATTCATATAATTAAGCCCCATGTTTCGACATATTGGCAACTGGCTAATGGATACATATGACAGAATTCTAGTTGACAAAACAAGAAAATACAAGAAAATTGTAATTTTTATGATGCCATACCACACATGCGCATGATGTTACGTCTGCACGTTCTGTTCTGTTATTTTTGAATTTTTTCAAACAAACTTTGACCACTGTTTTCCCTACTTTCAGCTCGAATCTTAAGAATTGTGCTGCGCGTCGGTCGCCATCCAGTCAGCCATTCAGACAATCAGTATGTTTCAGCTTTCGTTAACTTATCATCGATAGATGGTGGTATTATTGGTATCAATAATAAAATCTTTTGGTTGCTGGTAATTTAGTAGGGTTCCCCTCCGTTAATCTTAGACTCTCGTTTGATAAGTTACTGCCAGCTTCTCTCACAGTTGAGCCGAAAGTGAGTAACCGTTTCAACAGTAATAAATCAACTACTTAATTTATGAGGTGCAATTTTTAAGATCTTTTCGCTATTCTCAACTCGTTTGGGTGGGGCAATAGCTTAGAGTAAAAGCATCTGTGCCCCCGGGTGTAATATTTGTTTGTGTGTTTTTGTGTATTGAGCTTTTTCGCTTTTTTGTAGCAAGAACTTTCTCTTCTAATTGAAAGCAGTCCGACGAGGCGGAAGATAAGCAGAGTGTGATGCAGACAAGCTCTCGAGTGGGTTGCTGAGGTCGACCCCAGCCGTGCCCGGGGCTTGAAGCCAAGTACGCAGCTAGGAATTTTTTGATACTAGTGGCAACTGGCTCGCGCATTGATGACGATCAATAAAGTTGCCCACCATGTAGTAAGACATTTTTGCAGCCGCCGGCTATTTTACCTCTCAATATATACAGCAAATTCGTATTGACGCTGATGGGTGAGGTGACGGCGGCAACGATAAGCGCCAAACTGAAAATAAATAATAAATATGTAAAAGAGTGGAAAAAAACAACTGCTACTACGAGATGCCCGCAGCAGTACCAGCAGCATTCAACAGCGAGAACTGGTCGCTCGCCTGGAACTCTTGACGTTGATATATATTTTTTTTGTGAGCAATGCCGCGTCTCATGGAAGTTGTGGCATCGGTTTGGCTCCAACTCTGGCTCTACCTCTGGCTGCGGCTCTGTTTCTGGCTCCAGTGTGTCGCCGCGTCTGTGTCTTTTTGGCTTCTAATGGTAGATGTAAGGTGAGAATCGATTTAGTTCGGTTTACGGCGATCAAAGATACAAACGCGAAAAAGTTTATATTTTGTGCGGCTCTCAGTATTGAAAAGTGAAACCGTGTCAGGAAGACGAACAGGAAGAAATGCTTTGGCATTAACATTACTATTGGCATTAACATTATTATTGACCTTAAAGTCAACATTAACATTAACTTTAACATTAACGTAAGCATTGCACCAGTGAATACCTGTCACCTTTTCATGACACAAGACCCTCAAAAGTGATCAAGCACATTTCCTGCTACTTTATTAATTGCACCAGGAGTGAATCAATTTGGCTGCCACCTGAATTTAAGTTATATTAATTTCCATTTTGCAAAAATATCTACCTATCACTGTTGGTCAAGTGAGCGTGTCCTAAGCATTTGAAAAGTTCGCGCACCTTCGAACAAAAAGTTTTGACGCTGGCCTGGAAATTTCTCTATGACAACGATTTCCTGGCTTCAACTATTGCAAGGCCCGGCAAGTTATCTCTAGGTTGTTCCTAGAGACTTCAAGATGTTGCTTGTTCCTGGCCAATGGATTCAACGCTTCTCTTCTCCTCTACGTCATATATATTTATTGACGGTCTACATGAGTTCTCCTCTCGTAACCCTATTAAAGAATTAAAACAAGGAGAGGTTTCATAACGCGCATTATTATAAACTCTATAAAATGGGATTAATCTTTTCTATGCAAAATTCCATAATTATAAGGACAACGCCAATACCGGCATCAGTCTTCATATAATCCCAAGCTAATTTTCAACTTTCTTAGCTCCAAACTAAACTTGGCAGATGAGAATGCGAATAATGGGCCTGGTATTGCCGATCTATTCGCTAACTTTTTCGAAACTACCCTAGGCATACTAAAAATCTGCCATATCCACATCAGAGGTCAAACTCCATCTTAAATCCGATAATTTCATTAAGTTCGCTACTCAACGATCTTAACTTACGCAAGCCGATACGCTCAGCGGGTCCTGATATTGTGTGCTTCAGTAGTGTGCAGCACTTTTTAAGCCTATTTAAAAACTTTTTATGATGTCTTTAAACACTTAATCTCTATATATAAAACTCTGTGTCCTAACTGACTGAATGATTGGTGATCAACCGTAAGAGCTAGGTAGCTAAAATTTTCAGTGTAGTTACCTTATGTTTTGAAGGTTCGCGCTCAAATTCATTTTCAAGGATCTATATGAACAATTTTTGTAGACGTGTTTTACATTTTTTCGCAGAAATATAGCATTCTTGGTATAAAGTGTGATTCTAAGATTTTTTTGGTGTAGCCTTAAGTTTTATCCGATTTGCTTCAACCTTTTGTCAGAGCTCTACAAAAGAACTTAATAAATACGTGTTTCAGCGATTTGGGAAATTCTACCCAGAACAGTGCGTAATAAGCGAAAAATTTTTGTATAGTGAATAGGTGTCGGTCTTGATTATAAACTTAAATTCGACCAGAACGATTTAAATATGTCATGTGTGTGGTCGCAACAATATTTAATTCGTCAAGACAAAGTTGATTCAAAACAGAAAACCATTATTGTGTTATTTGCCTTTTGTGAATTAGACGGGGTTTCTGATGTGCAGCTGCCGTCATATACTCCAGTAGACCCACCTTCTTCTACCGTAGAATGTTGCTTTGTGTAATGTTTATTCATTAAATTATCACGAGCGTCTTTCCTGGCTTGAGCAGCCAAAATAACCTCTGTGTCCCAACTAGACTAACACGTAAGTATCCACATTCATCTCTCAATCTCTTGATCTTAGAGCTCTCGGGGCTCAGATATACTTTCATTCATATACTGTGGCCGACAACACATTTAATTGCATAATTTGTGCACGAAAATTTATAAAAAAATATATATTTTAATTATTATGCACGGCCGAAGTGTATTGGTAAAGACGGCGATGAAAAAATTTAGGTGGGGATAGAAAATTTTAAATTCAGTTCGATCCCGATTTGTGTAATACAAATTAATTACATTTATATTACTAAATACATGTACTTTACATCTTATCTTACTCCTTATTCTTAATGAAGATTCACGCTTTACTGTTGCCTTTAAAGAAAAATTTCGGTCACTTTCATTAATCAGTTATATGAACAGTCATGTATCTACATACATATATATGTGCACTTTTACATTGTCAGAGGATTTTCGTTCCAAAGATGAGATTTAAAAGTCCACCCCTTTTCATCAACTCCACTAGCCACCACTGCATGCAGCTGGGTAATAAGCAATGAACAGAAGTAGATGCAGCAACTATTAACATTACGAGTTAGGAGCATGCACACATTTCGAATGAATTGCAGTTAATGTTTATATTATACAAAGAACCGCCACTCTGAATGCCTGTTATACGTCCAGTGAAGCATATAATCTGGAGGTATTACATCGAAAGATCCACAGAAAACGGCAGAGAAAAATACTCAGCTTATGCCCACTATAGCACAAAATCACTCGGCCAGAGCCAACAAAAAGTGCGGAAAAAGTGTGAAATGATGTAGAATATAGTGATAACGAAAACGATCGTATAAGAAAGGAGAATACAAAAAATATATCACACGGACCTCGAGCCAGCCAAACAAATAATTATATCACATAACATTTAATGACAACTTTTACTTTACCGCCGGCTACACAAAATTTCTAAATAAATAAATTTAAATCAAACATCGGCTTGCATTCCCTGATTGTGAAACATTTGTAAGCGTTGATGTAATCTGGCACAGTAACAACAACAGCAATCGGCATTATATTGACGATCCGCGACGCAACTCCGTCCATAATTAAAGTTAATTTGCGCGTTGATCGATTCAATTTAGTTTTTTATACTTTACCCAGAGATAATTTTAATAAATAGTCGAGAGTGCCCGACTAATAGATACCATTTACCTGCCTTCGCAACATGCACTCTTTGCTTTTTCTTTCACATTATGTAGGATATATTTTTATAATTTTTGTAATAACTTTCGGACTATTTTAAAATTATATTCCTATATTAAAATGAGAAGGTGGAAGATACCCAAATGATAGTATTTCTATCAATATTAGGGGCCCTGCCCTGTTAAGCAAATAAATAAAAAAAACAACTCCTTCGCTTATAATTTATAGCTCTATTAGTCTCTGAGATCGAAGAGTTCAAAAAGGCGAACATGGCTAGCCATTTCACCCAGCTTGAAATGAGTACAGGGCATAAAAATGTTGTTTAAGAATTTTCCATGACTTGCATCTAAATCTTCAAACAAGGTCAGGTTAATTTAACGCTGGTGTGTGTAAGTTTTAGTTTCAACCCCACAGTGTAATAACGAAGAACAAATTGACAGATTGCAGATTTACTTGTAGCCTTTGAAAACTTGATGCTTAAGAAATGTATGTGTACAACATTCCAAAGATTCCAATAAATAGCCATAATTAACAAGTAAGATTGCTCCAGTCAAATTAAGGATCCTCAAGCAGCCGCTACAAGTATTCAAACTTAATTTATACATAAAAGCACATGCTTGCAGCATGTTGCCCTTTCCCTTATCCTATCTTTTACAACTTTGGGGTTTGTTTCGATCTTTAGGCAAACCGAACGGGTGAAAATACCAAAGCACTAGACTGTACCTCGTAAACTTTGCTTTTTACAATATTCGATAACGCGAGAAAAAGTTATCAATAAAATGAAATACTTTGGATCTGTATTTAAGCTAGCTCTTACAATCTCCGAGATATGCGTGCGGACATGGATAGACGGATGAAAAGATTGACGTACGAAAATGACTAAATAAACTCGTCTGGTAATGTTGAGCAAAAATATATTTAGGTAATGCCGGTGGAGAGCTTCCCATTACCCATGGCATACACACCAATAATACCCCTTTTCCATTCCATTTGTTTATTTTTACAATTTTTTTATATTTTTACTTGCGCAATCAAACGTAGCTACTTGTGGATGGGTCTATAAAGGAACAAATTTTAATGAATTAAGAGTTGCAATAATTAGCTTTAGTGAAGCTGCCCCATGGGTATGCCATCGAATAGGTCTTATGACACAGCTCATATTCGAACTTTGCAGGCAGCTTATGAACTTTGATGTGTTTTTACAGCTTATCAGCTCCTGGGCATTGGTTGAACTTTCCACATGAGACACAAAGTTGTTATGCTGTGGTTGTCGCTGTTGACTCTGCTGCTGTCGTCAGAATGTGGTTGGGGGCATGATCAGGAGCCGAAGCCAGTAGGGTATGCTAGTAGCAAACCGCCCACCCAAGAGCTACCTCGGCCATTAACGTTGCCAACAAAACTGACATTCCCGCAGAGCCAGAGGAATACGCGCTCCCGTCGACCCACTCTGATGGATGTAGCGTTGCAGCAAAGCGTGCAGCAAGGACTCGATGCCATGGCCGAGCTGTACGGCAAAATACAACCACAAATGCTGCTTAATGGTGTGCGATTGGTTTTTTATTGCTGAAACCACATCTGTAACTTTTTTCTTTTGAAGGTCAAACGCTGCAGGACAACCACCCAGCCGCCTTACTCTCGCGCTTCAATGCGCCCAATGCAGAGTCAGAGCAACGGGAGATGGCCGCCTATGCAACCATCGAGGCCACAAAAGCCTTTCGCCAAAAGTAAGTCCTCGGGTCAGCCAACAGAACGGGTGGGTGAGTGATTTTATCAGCCACAAACATTTTCGTATGGCTTTGATATACCATGAGCAAAGTCATTGCAATTTAAGATCGAGCTGAGCTCCAATTTTCTGGCATCAGCTTGCAACAAATCTAGTGTTATCTAGTGTAAGACAACTTACTTTTTGGTGCATTGAGTAACAGAAATTATTTTGAATTTCTATGGTACGATATTTGTACTTTAGTTAAACTCGGAATGATACATTTGTTTTTTCTTCAAATATAATGACAAAGGTCGACTTCTTCCGAATTTCTCATATAAATACTTTCAAGCGCACAAGCAACATCTCAAAAAATGAGTGCAGGTTATATCAGGGATATCTTGACCATTTAGCATCTATTAGCTTAGTTAAATATAAGTTCTTATTCATTTATCCAGCAAAAATAATAACTAGATGTTAATGACCAGGATGTTATATTTGCTTCGCTTTTTTTGTGGTTACATACATGAACTCACCTAAAAAGATAGAAAACTTTACAAATTGAAAAGTATTTTCATATGAGGGCCTCATGAGGTGCAATTCGAGAAAGTAATTCTTAAAAAATATATCCATATCCTAATGATTGTATAAGTTTATTCAAAACCAAAAATTCACATGCACCTTATTAAGTGAATTTATAAGGTTTAAATTGACTTGTGTTGCCACCAAACCAATTGTACATTTATTTAATGCTTTGGTATTATTCTAGCATGAATCTTAGTCTCAGTCAAATCAAGCCGAGTCAAGGTTCAGTTTATGATTACACACTTAACAGCAAATTGATTTTTGGCGAGCTCGCGGGGTATCGTTTAGGTCAACTTTGCGGAGAGTGCTTGCAGAAAGGATTTTTCTTGTTTTTAGCCAAATACTTAGTATTTTAAATGTGGTACACGTCGCGGCCTTAAATTTTGAACTAACTGAATGCATGTTGATCCGAGAGTACTTTTACTTTTACCCTTTAGGAATCGAATTCTGATCTACTCCGGAATCAACATGCAGCCTGATGCCTGTTTTACACTCATGTATATATTTCATACAACTCTTAGTAAAAAGGCAGGTTATATAAGATCCATAAAACGAAATCTTCAAATTTCAATCCTAGCGAAGAATAGAATTTTTATCTAACAAGCCCCGCAAATACCGAAAGTTTCCGCACCCTAAGTTAATTGAAAGAAAACAAAGCTCATAAAAATACATACCTATAATTTGACAATTTAAGCGGGGAAGCTCCTGCATGCCGATGCCAGCCCCATTCCAAAGCAGCGGTAACTTTCTCGCTTGATTAACGAGTTCTACGACTCCATGACACCCATTGCTTATGAGTTGATGTTGAAGTGCGCTAACAAAAGTGCTCCAAAATGTGACCAGTAGCGGTATGGAAGCGGGCGTGGGAGCGGGAGCAGTAGCGACACCCGTAAAATCATATATAAAACGACAGTCAACGATGGTTGCCGTGACTGCTAAGAGTTAACTTTCACTTTGACATTGAAATGCCACATAATTGCAAGCCAGCATCAGCAGCCGTCATGGTCTGGAACACGCCAGGCTATTTTAGTTAAGCCAAATTGTATGATAGCTGAAGGTAAATTAAATTTGGCCGCTGGCTGGACTGTGCTGGGCTGTGCGGGGTAAGCTGAGTAGAGCTGGACAGTGCAGAAGTAAATGACCCCTTTGGCCAGGCAGCGGAAACAGCAGTCGAGCAGCCACCGCAGCAGTGTAGTTTTTCCAGTTTGCAAGTTTTCACTTTTCACAACGAGTTTGAATTCGAGTTCGGCTTCGGCTTGCCTCTGAAAAAATCCGTGCAATTTTCCACACATAACCAGCATTAAGCACAGCTAAAACAGAACTTTCACTCAAAGACAGTCACAATTACAAAACATAAACACACACACCCGCTCGCATATAAGTGCAGGTGCAATGAGCCAAAGCTGCCCAAACACTTTTATGTAATCAATGCAATCAACTGCGCTGCCCAATGAGCTGACAACAATAACAATCCGTGACGAAGACGCCACAGCTCTTAAAGGCTCGTCCCAGCTCTTTCGTTTTTTCCTACCATGCCGACATAATAAATAAGCATCAATTTGATACCCCTTTTTTAACAAAAGTTATTCATGAAATATGAATCAAGTCTAAAAAAAACCTGATAAATAAATAAAATTAAGAATGTAATCCTAGCTGAGGGTATCTCCTATTCGAGCATCCTCGTTTGTTAGTTACTTAGTTTGTTTGTTTAGCTTACTGATTGCTCAAAATTAAATTACGAAATATTCGATGCGGTCGCTTTAATTAAAAGTCAATGCCTCATCAATGATGTGACCAAGCGTTAGCGCTCATAAATATTGCCAAAAGCAGCATTTAGCCAAATTAGAAGAAAGCGAGTGAATGTAAACGATTGTAATTATATATAATGTAGATGTGCATGAATGTGGACAGCGACATCAAACCTTAGATATAATATGGTAAAAAAACGCATGACGCTTTACCATTTACACTCTTCGTCTCCAACTCTGCCTTGGTCTTTCAATTAGTCGCAGTCTGAGCATTCGCAATATGATTACATCAAACGGCGACAACAAAAAATCCATACCGAACAACAAAGTTCGCCGGCGACTTATATGCCAAAGTAAGATACAAATACAAATAAACAAAAAAATAAATAAATAAAAGCTACAAGACGCGACTTTCGTTTTCTACAAGTGCCAAGCGCCGCACGAATTCGGCCTCAAGCCCCCAGCAGTACGAAACCTTATGTACATACACATAAATACGTATATAGTATGTGTATACATTGTATATATATAAATAAAAGCATTTTTTGTTTTTGCTTTGTTGTATACGTGCTGAGTTCATTGAACGGCGCAGCTGCGGCTGCGGCTGCGCTCTATAGGTGTGTATTCATGTGTAGACAAAGATTGCGCATACGCCTCGTTGTCTAAGGTAAAGGGCGTTGAGTGCTTTTATAGGTATTAAAATGAATAGTTAAATGAAAAACCAGAAAACCGAGATCCGATAAGTACAAAAAATTAGATCAGTCATTTTCCACTTTCACCGCACAAAGTACAATCAACTCGTTGACTTTCTAATACCCTTCAATCTTGCATTTTGATGACTATCTGCAGATAGTTTAATTTTCTAAAAATGGTGTAAGACAAAATATTATAGTGCAGTAAGATAAAAAAAACTTGATAGATGTGAAAGTGTCGAAACATCAACTTTAGGGCATATTTTTGACTTCATATCAAATATTGAGAAAGGTCTGCGTTTGTTAATAAATTATCATTGTCTCTATATACTTTAATACAAAGTTTTAATTAAAAATAATAACGCTTAGAGAAAATAACAACAAAATAATGGTTCCGCAAAAAGAAATAAATAAATAAAAATATAAAAATTAACACGAGCTTTAAGAAGCTCCAAAAGGGTTTTTGCGACTTTTGTACATTCTTCTGTACAATTTTTCTTTCATGTGATGTGAGACTGTTAAATATAAACTCGACAATATTTTCAACCCTTTAAATTAAAACCTATAATTACAGTCTCATGTATTGTTGGGACTTTCTATTGACTAGAGTCGTTTCCATGATAAATTAATTATACCCATCGAGAGAGTAAAAACCTGCAGGTAAATGGAAAGCCAAAGCGGCTAGCGTAAAGTCAGCTGCTGTCGTTGTGATGTTTAATGCGTTTGCCCACAACATACATATATATATGTATATATACATATTTACAAATATAACACTGAAAACGCAAATTGCTTTAATTTGTCGGTGGATCTCGCATCTCAACACCGGCAGCAATGCGACGAACTCGTTTGGGTCTGTGTTGGCCATGTGGCTCCCAACTTCGTGCAACTTGAACGTTTTATAAATAGATGCCGCTAACGTTTGTAGACAGCACTCGAAAACAAAGTTTGAACGCAGCCATCTCGACGATATAGACATAGACAGGATTAGGATGAGCTAACCAGAAGTATTGTCTACTCTCAGCTTCCAGCACATCGATGAGCTAGCGCGCCAATCGCATGCCCACAAGATCTCGTTGCGCCGTACGGCGCTGGAGGGGCTATGCCCTGTTCGTGATCCGCCGCCTTGTATGCCAGCCTCGGAACGCTATCGAACGCACGACGGAACATGCAACAACAAACGGAGACCACGCTGGGGGGCTGCACAGATGCCCTTTAATCGCTTCCTGCCGCCAGAGTACGGCGATGGAGTTGACAGTGTTCGCAGCTCAACAGATGGCAGCACTTTGTCCTCCTCGCGTTTTGTCAGCTTGCTGGTGCATGGTGCACGCGAAGGCGAAGCCCCACTGACGCTCATGATAGCGCAATGGGGTCAGCTACTGGATCACGACATAACGTCGACGGCACAACCACGGTAAGGAATGCTATCGATTTATTGTCCGGTTAACTAAACATTGTACTTTCGGTCAGGTCCATCAACGGCTCTATACCCAGTTGCTGTGGCGGCAAGGACTTTCACCCATCGTGCTTTCCAATCAAAGTGCCACTGGATGATCCATGGCTGTCGCCACTCAAGGTTCGCTGCCTGGAGTTTTTGCGTTCGGCCCCTGCGCAGCGTCGCGACTGTGTACTATCCTGGCGTGAGCAAACCAATCAAGCCACGTCCTATATTGATGCTTCGCCCATTTACTCAAACAGTGCCAAGTCCTCGGACAACGCACGTATATTTCGTAATGGCCAACTGATCTATGGCCGTGGCAATCCGGATGATGATGTTTGCCAGCGCGGCGCTATCGCGACACAATGCATCAGATCCGGTGACGGACGTAGCGGCGAACAGCCTGGTCTGCTGGCCATGCATCATGTGTGGGTCGGCGAGCACAATCGCATTGCCTTAGAATTGAGTGAGCTGAATCCACACTGGAGCGACGAGAAGATCTATCAGGAAACGCGACGAATTGTGGGTGCCATGTTTCAGCACATCACATATAGAGAGTTCCTACCGGTGATACTGGGTAAAGAAGTGTGTAAACTGTTCGATTTGGAGCTCCTGAGCACCGGTTTCTACGAGGGCTATGACCCAAAAGTCAATCCCACCGTAGCCAACGCGTTCTCTTCAGCAGCCTTTCGATTTGGTCACTCACTGGTACAGAATTCCTATATGAGATGCGACCGTCATCACAATGTAATCAACAATAGTAAGTTTCAGCGATCTTCTTAAATTCTAATCCACCAGCATGGAGTCCTATATTCATCTTATTTCTAGATGTCAGTTTGCATGAGGAGTTCCAGAACGGTGACATTGGTACTGCTGGCTCACTGCATCGTCTGCTCCGTGGAATGGCTTCGCAGCGCGCGCTCAAACGCGACGAGTTTATAACGCCTGAGCTGACCAACCATCTGTTTCAAACACCAGGTTTTCCCTTTGGCCTAGACTTAGCCGCTATCAACATTCAGCGTGGGCGGGACCATGGCCTAGCTCCGTACACCTCGTGGCGTGTTCCTTGTGGACTGAGTCCTATTCAAAGCTGGGATGAATTTGGTAATGTTGTGCCTTAGTGGGTCGTTCAGCATACTTATACTTTTCTTCCTTATCTCTGTCATAGCCAATGTAGTGGGTCCAGAGTCGGCCAAACGAATTGGCCACGCCTACCGAAGCGTTCACGATATCGATCTATTTGTCGGTGGTATTGCGGAAAGGCCCGTAGTTGGTGGTCTGGTTGGTCCTACCTTTGCCTGCATCATAGCTCAGCAGTTCAGTAACTCGCGTCGTGGTGATAGGTTCTGGTACGAGAATGGCGGCTTTGAGAGCTCATTCACACCAGCGCAGCTCCATTCGCTAAGGAGAGTATCGCTAGCGCAAGTATTATGCCGTGCAGTGGGTGGGGGCACATTCCAGCCACATATTTTCATTCCTGCTGAGTTTACAGACAACGAACGTCAGAACTGCGGCACTGGCATTCTGGGGTCCATTGATCTTAGTCCTTGGCTAGAGCAAGATCCGTTTTTGGCGGCCAAGCACCGACCCGATCATGTTTTCAACATTGTACAACCAGAGCTGTCCCAAAATATAATGAGTCTTACGACAAATCAGAAGGAAGACAAGGCGGGCTTTTCAAACCGCGTGAAGCCTAGCCAGCCTCATGTGGACTTAAGTCCCAACTCAGCTACGGGCATTCAGCGACCAAAAAATGGAACCATACCCAAAATTAACGACAAACTAGACCTAAAACGAAAGACTCTGACCACGATAAAAACAAGCAACCACAACAATAGAAATGTGACACCTACTCGCAAGATACCTGTCACCGGAATAAGCAATAAGCTAGACAAATCACCCAAAATAACTATTAATATTAAGAACGTGATCACTAGAAAAACAGGAGGAACTACACCGAAGCGGACGGTGATTATAAATAATGTCCCAATTGAACTACGCAGTGCCTTGGATGGCAACACAACAACGACAGAGACAAGTCACGAAATTCTTTTGGAAACAGAAACCGAACCGCACTTCAATGATACAGATTTTCCAGAACTCCGAGATATCCACACATTTCATGGAACGAGCTCGAACTATACTCCGATAACTACTGACAGACCTAGAAAAACGAACCCAATCATGACAGAATCCCATCTACTAAACAGTGACGCAGACGACTTGATTGACCCACTAAGACAAGCTTCTGAGGACCTTAACAATAGCAAACGAGTGCAGCGTGGTGTGCAAAACTCCAAGGAACTGATTAAACCGACAACACCTGACACAGTACTCGGCACTAGACTGTTGCACACGCAACGCAATCGCACAGCAACCCAAATTATTTCTACAACAAAGGCAATTCCGAGCACAACTGGAAGCCTTTCCCGTGTCAGTCGTACCACAAAATCATCTAAATCGTCTAAAACAACGAAACGCGGCGTAGAGCTGCGCAGCCATTACCAAAATAGACCGGCCTATCCCCAAAAGGTAGTTTTAAACGGACCAAACTCAAATGACCAATATGAAATTGAGATTAATATACGACAGACAAACAAAAGTCCAATAACGAAACCACTCGGTTCAGAACATAGCGAGTACACTACATCGACCATTTATAGGCCCTACAACAACTACGAAAATAGCTACGCTCCTCACTATATGGACTATAGCAGCACTACGCCCAGTTACGGGTATTATCAAACACAAAGGGGCACAATCTTACAGTCACAGAAAACGAAACCACCGACAATTATTTACTTAACTAACAACGATGACAGTCGCACCACAACACGAGCACCGAACATTTTTCAAAACTTTTTAAGCTTTGCCACCAATAGTTTAAATCCAATTGCCAACCGACGACCCACACAGGCGCCGGAGCCAAGTCCAATTTCATCGATCCACCAAGAGCGACCTTATCAGGGATCTCATGTGATAAACAGTCCAATCAGCGGTGGTGGCTCACATATTATAGCCAGCTCAGCGTATGCACCACGGCCACCTTTCTCAGAATCAGATCCGGTTACAAGCAGCTCCCAAATAGGGACAAGCCCCCAATCTAATTATCTGCATGCGTCCAGCAGCGCCGTTAGTTCTGGACACTTTGGCAGCATTTCGGGTGTGGCCAACGCAAATGGCGCCGATAGCACATTCAGTTTTAATATACGTCCGCGTCCTGAAGTTAATCCTGTTTTCAGTTCTTACTCGCATCCGCAAAATCTTGTTGGAAGCTATGGTCTGGCTTCCCAATCGCCGTACAGGCCGGACTACCCGCAAAGCCAGAGCGAACTATATTACGATCGGGAGTTGACTCAAAACCTCAGTCCTTTCTCTACTGGCACTGCGGGCCACAGACCACTGACACAGACGCAGACGTACTATGCTCGCATGCCGGAACGAAAGGAGGCAAGCAGTGCCACCAATGAGTTTTCGAATACGGACCACAAATTGGATATCGTACGGGACTACGACTTTTTGAGCCGAACGCTGAACAATATCACTATCGATGAGAGTGCACTGGAGAGCAATGAAGATTACGTATATGACGAGGACGAACTAAACAAAACCATTGACTTCACCAACTTAGGTAAACAGACAAGTAGCATGACGACATCTTCGATAACATACAATAACAATAAAAACAGTTCAGGCAACGACGCATCCACAAACTCAACTACGACCAGCTTAAATATCACTTACCTGGACGACAACTTCGTACTGCCCATGTTGAAGAACAAGACACATACAATGTACGTGACTGAAATGCCTAAACCAATACTGACATCCTCAAGCCGAATCGCAACTAACAGCAAGGTAACAATTTTTCCGGACACAGTTGGGAAACAGCTGGAGGGCCATATATTGTCCGAAACCGAGGACTATGACGAACGATCGGCAGTTGTCAGTGCAGTTCCCCAACAGTTTCCCAATCTAGCATTTGCGCCTATAACTGTGCTTACAAAACCAGACAGGTGAGTTCAAAGGAAGAACAAAATAAGGAAGTAGCACTGAAAAATACTAAGTTACGTTTTAATAACAGACCTGATAATTGGGTTATACTCAGCAAAACAAACGAAGAGCCGCCTCTACCGCAGCCACCAGCAATGAGTACGGGTATGGGCGCAGAGCCCACTGCAGAGGTGCCAATGCCGTTCTACAGTGTAAGACGCAAACAAAACATTCGTGTGGCAGAAGCAGTCAAGGCGAGTCCTAAAAAGCCAGGAAAAGAAACTGTAGCGCCGTAGGAATGAGCAGTAGAAATGCCAAATAAGTCATAGTTTATTTATTGTATTAAATGAATATACCCACTGTGGAAAATGTATTTTACATAATCATTTAGTTTAAATATTATTTACTGCTATGACTTAAACATTTTTTATTGGCGCGCAATCAACCTTGCCAGATAACAAAAACAAAAAGCGGCAACTAATATTATCGATAAATATAATAAAAACGGTCACACAGCCATCGGCAAGCCACCACAATTACAATCTATAAACTGAATAAACTGAATAAACGAAGAAATTTTCGTTTCAATGTAAATTTTTATAAAAAAGACTGTGCAACAAAGCAATCGGGATTCGATGTGTGCGGCGGCGTTTAACTGCCGTCGCTAACGCCTGCGTTAAAAGCTACTTCTGGATATTTGTGTTACGGTGGCCCTGTTGTTGCTTTTGTCGGTAAATTTTTAAGTCTGATTTTCGAGTCTGTGAGGCAATGGAGACTGATTACCAAAATTACGTCGAGTCATTGTCGGGGGTTTCTTCGGATGACGATGATATCTCCACGGTGGATAGTTCTGATGAGGCTGAGGAGCCGACCAACACGCAAACTCACCCATTACAGACGCAATCGCGAACGCGAAATCTGGTACAAATGTTGTACGACAGAGAGGTATGTGGATTACATACGTATGTACATAGGATCCCAAAAGTTCACCTCTAATCAATCTACACCCAAACTCCAATAGCGCACAGGATTTTTCTCAGGTCAATCACGAGAGGGCCAAAAACAGAAACTTCCTTATGACCAAGTGCCAAATAGGTTAAAATTATATCTCAAGGACGTGTTGGCAAGCAATGCGTTGGAGGGGTAAGCACCCCAAAGAGGGAAAGGCAGTCACAAGGCTCGCTCTAAGCCCATTTCTTCCAGGCACATATTCATGGGACTGACTGCTTGTGGGCAGTACATGATCAGCCATCGAGTCGTGTGCAACGACAACACATCACTCAACCACTACTCCTTTAATGTAGGCTACAAGTACACGTAAGTGATAGCATTGACATAAACAGCATAAACTGCATTAAACACCTGTATTTTCTACCAGTCTTTACTTTTGGCTCTTCCAACCCCACAAAAAACTGCGATATTTTTTCTCGCGCCGTTTGTTCGATGATCATGTGGTCGACAACCTAAAATCGGTCACCATGACACAGTGGAAAAATGCAGACCAGCAAATTCTGGTGGTGCATGGCGCTGCAACGGAAGAGAGCGAAGAAAGCTATATAACATATGTCAAAGTTCCTAAGCTTGGTTGTTTGGAGTGTAGAAAGCTTTGCGATGACGGTCCATGTGATTAACATTAATGCATATATACTGATGGCCAAATAACCTACATTATACATTTTCAGATTCCTTTTACAACGCACACTGTCTCAATTGCCATTTGACAGTGCACACAAAGTATTCCTCGACCGAAACGGACCCCCGTTTCGAGCCGACAATAAATCTTCTTTGCCCAGAGCGCATTCTCATTATCTCGAATGGCTTTATGCACATGCTGCGAATCGACGTGGACACGCCGGCCGTACCTAATAGCAGTTCCTTGCCACAGCAAAATTATAGCCTGCCATGCACTCAGCAAACACTACTGCTACCACGCACTCCACTAGCCAGCGAGGAAGATCGCTGCTCAGTCCCCTTTACTGGTTCTGAAGCGGATAGTGAGCACAGCGTTGTAGCGCGCATTATTGCGGATTTCAGTGACATTGAAACTGATCATACTCACCGCGTTAATAATGCCATTAACAATAAAGACAACGAAATTCAACAGCGGAGCAATGCAGAACACAATAGCGTCGGCTACGAAAAGCTAATTTTTTCGTCTAACTGCAGCAACGGCTTAGCTGCGTCTAGTATGACACTGTTGGAAACCACCTTACCAGTGGTAATACAAAATGTTGTTGGCACCAATGAATCCACCCAATCCAGGAAGCGCAATCAGCGTATTGTCACTAGATCTTACCGAAACGGAATCACAACAATTGATATGCAAGTAAGTTTTCCATGTTATGGCTGCTTTATGAATAGTAAAATTATATATTTGGTAGAACACATCGACTTCCAGCTCAATGACAGACAAATCAAATGCCTACGAGTTTTCCGAAGACAACGAAAAATGTGAAAAGATTTCAACATTTCGCAAGCGTCGTCTTGCTGATAAAAAATATGAGTTCTCCGAGGATAACTCTGAAAACATCATACCGTTCACCAAAATTCGATTAGCAGGACGTACAACGTTTAGCCCATCAACTGCTAGTTCATCTGGCCAGCGTAGTCTGCATCGGTTTTCACCCACGGCACACTATTTTCACAATTCTCCATGTGCTTCCCCATCATCATCTCCACACCCAGCACAGCCATCACATACCCCGCCACCGCCGCTGCATTTGGGGTTTCGTTCACCGCCTTCCAGCTCGAGTCTAATGCGCTCGCCCAGCCGCAATGCAAATGCAGCCACTGTAGCTGCTCAAATTTACAATCAAAAGTCGCCACCGCTGTCCCAGGCGACACAACAAATGCTCAGTTACAAGCCCGTTGGACCTTTGGGTGCACTATCCCCATTGCAGGTATCTATGGCCAAGCGCTTTGAGATTGGAGGATCAATGTCACCCAATGCCGGGCTGTCATTGTTATCGCCGCGGCGTGATGAGCAGCGCATTGTCGAAATGCCAGTGCAAGGCGGAGTTATGCCAGAGAAGCCGGTATGCACCAAGAAGCTGCGACGTCGCTATGTAGATGAGGACGATGCTACCTCTGTAATTACTAGCGAAGAAGGTAAGCCTTCCAAAAATTACAATATATAATGTCGTCTTGAATATATACTGTTTTATCCATAGACGATTGTATCTCCCCGGGATATCATACCTCGCTTCCCATGGAGGTGCACGGCTCTTGCTATTCTGAAATGCAAATGATTTCACAGGCATCCTTTCAACGCTTGCGCTGCAGCAGCGTGGTTATAACACAACACTCATTCGATCTTGAGACTTTCACCTATTATGTTATAAGCATGATCTGTCAAAAGCATCAAAAGATCTACAATGTATTTTACGACTGGGCCTATGAGTTCATCAGTGTTTGCCCACTAAGCCAAACTATTAGCTGTATGCTCATGGCACAATTCTCGGCACGCGATCAAATACCTGCCACTCCAACAAATTGTATGTACTGCACAGGTCGCATGGGCTGTGTTTTTCACAACCGACAATACGAGTGTCGTATACTTTTCACCTGGAACATGGAGAGTGGACAATGGCAGGTACTTGACTATGGCGAACTCAAAGAAATGCACGAACTGTTTAGCCCTCTTAAACGGCTGGGGAAATCTCGTTTGACCTTTGCTCAGGTGGCCAGACAGATGGCTCAGGAAATGTCAGCCAGTCTAAACCGGCTGCCAGATTATACCTCTAATTTGCGAGTTCTCAACTCAGATATGAAGAAGTCTAAATCATCTATTTGCGATTTGGACAACATGGTGGAGTTTCATCTGAAGCGCACGATCAACTAAAAACTGCTTATGGCTAGGGTATAAATTGCTGTTGTACAGTTCTGCCGTTCCCTCGCCAACTACAAGTGCATCTAGTTCAGTTTCAAACACAATAACTTGTGCTGTATTTAGTTTTAAAAAACTTATTTTAGTTGAACGAAACGCTTTTGCAAAAGTTTAAAATGCGTCCTAGTTTTGACTGAAATCCTTTTATTATACAACAATTAGTATTTAGTTTTAAGACATTCATAAATAACGCATATGTATATAATAATATACTTTTGATATTTCACATCATACTTAATTCAACTTAAAAATAAATAAGTAAAGTATATAAATATGGGCTTAGAAATATGGTGCCACATAGCTAGATACGCCTGTCCTATGGGTTATGTATATATGGGTTAAATATACAAATCTAATCATATTTTAGATATACAGACTTGAGTGGGTGAGTAACATTTTGAGAAGCTAATATGGCCAATACAGTGCTAATTCATGACAACCAACACTTAAATATAAACTATATGTGCTTCTCAAACATTTTTATTTTGTTTTTATTATGCTTATGTATGGGTAATAGTTACAAAATGTCAACCTTTCGTAGAAATGTCAGTATCATCTGTAGGGTATGTACTCTATCCTTAAATTTAAGCGACAATCTTACAGATGCTCTTCTGGGTTTTACAAACATCACTACATTTTTAGGGAATATTATTTTAAAATGCTGGTCTGCTTCCTTATTGTGCTTCCTCTGAAGATATTCTCTGAGTTTTTGGCAGCAAACAAATTTCAGTCAGTGGAGGTTGAGTAGAAGTTGAAGTTTGTGTCATATCAGTTCGGAACTTCCTTTTAACAATTCTAATAAAAAGAAATTACATTTAGTTTAAATTAAAATGCGAGAAGAACTCACCGTTCAGCAATGGATTTTAAGACATCTTTTTTTATGATTGTTACTACGAACAATATGACACCTTGGCCAGATGTGAGCATATCAGCAAATATTACCCACATTGAACTTACATTAAAAAGTGTACATAGATATGAAATAATTTCAAGAAACCAGATCACGCCCACAATAATAAATAACCGAAAAAAAAGTTCGAAACTAAAAAATAAAATGTGCAATAACTGTCCCCGTACGATAAAATGTTAATAAAGCTTACTTGGTCAGATTCCTTAAGTTACGCTGGCATTCCGTTTTTTTTAATTGGCGTTTGTTATTTTTATTTTGCACAAATATTCGCATTGCCGTTTTAATAAAAAATGTTGTATTGCATACAACCAAAATAAATATTGGTCCATAATAATAGATCATAGCCGACACATCATAAGCTAAGCAAAAAAAAATTAAAGCAAAATAAATATGTTAATATAATCAGAAAGCCCTTACTATTAATCCAACACGAGTAAAGCCCAACGCCAGGTTTAAATATAAACATGTTTGGATCCTCCTCATTCTCATCGACTTCGTATAAAGAATCAGCCAAGCATGTAATTATAAGAAAGATGGCCGCAACACTCCAAACAAAAATATTGTAATTCGTAAATCGGGACCTCCGGCCAACTCCAATGTTGTTAAATGTTTTCCACAAATTGTAGTTTATTAACAAAAGCCACAAGAATGTAGCCATGATTACATAATAGCCACTATAACCTGAAATATAAATTACAATGTGGAACATACAATATCTCAATCGGACTTACCAATCAAAAAGCATATGTATCTGTATTTTTTATCCACCCATCCAAAACTTACAATAACAATCATAAGGTAGCTCACAGTTAGGCAAGTAAAGTAACATGTGCAACATCTTCCGTGGATTGATTTGAAATTCGGTAGAAACAAGTACACCACAATTATAATAGCCATGCAGAAAATCGACACCGTCTGGACTGTAAGTAGTAAGTGGAATGTTAAGAAATAAACAATTCAATACACCTTTATATATATATATATGTGGTAGCCGCTAAAATTAAACTGAATATTGATTTTGAATGTGATTCCCTTAACCCTGGAACGTTATCCCTTTCTGTGTTAAGGATCACCTTTTTATACCCTGAACCCATTAAAAATGGGTAAAAGGGGTATTATGTTTTTGTGCAAAATGCAAATGTATGTAACAGGCAGAAGGAAGCATCTCCGACCCCATAAAGTATATATATTCTTGATCAGCATCAATAGCCGAGTCGATCTAGCCATGTCCGTCTGTCTGTCCGTCCGTCCGTCCGTCCGTCCGTCCGTATGTATGAACGCAAGGATCTCAGAACCTATAAGAGCTAGAGACTGAAATTTTAGATGTAGGTGCTCCTAGTGACCGCGCAGATCGAGTTTGTTTCCGATAAACGATAACTTGCCCCGTTTCCAAGTAATCGATAAAAATGTATATCGAAATCCCGTTTTTTAAGCAATTTTGGTAAATAATAAGAGCTAGAGTTACCAAACTTGACATTTAGCTTCTAGAATAGTATATATATATCAATTATCTTTCATTTTATACCTATCGCTAACTCCCCGCTACTCTCTTTCTATAAGCGCGCGCTGCATTTGGTGATGGAATAAGAGGGTTCAGGGTATTCCCTAGTCGGGAGCTCCGACTAGAACCTCTTACTTGTTATTATTACATACATACTACATATTAATCTTGAGCCCAGATTATAATAAGTTTTGCTAATTTGTTAATTTCGAATCACAATTGAAAGGAATGCTATAATTATATAACTCATTTAACTAAAATTTGAGTTTTCACAGCACACCTTCAACTTAATTTCTGTAAAATCTAATACTTGTTAATGAAAATCTTATTGTTTCTTAAAATTAATATACTGAACTTAAAATGAAGCATCACGTATCACGTATGTCTAACCACAATATGCAAGAGACTTGCGCTGTACGAAAATTGAGATCAGAACTAAAACCAAAAACTTAAAAGAACTTGAAAAAGAAACGCACATCTAGGGATTAAAGAAATTCACAAAACACAACTAAACAAATTAAATTGCTATCTAGGTCATTTTAGCAGATAGGCACAACTATATTGTTTAGTATTATTGGTATTTCGAGCATTAAATGTGACATATTTACATACAGCTATGATTTAACTCTGTTACTCAAATGCGGAAAATGATTTATCTTACTATATGCGTTGGTTTTGTCACTTGATGGAAGGCAATGGTGAGGTTCTAGTTCATAGAAGAGCTGGCTATCCGGCCGATGAATTGGTTGCAGGCAATAGTCACGCTTAGATAAGTGCTCTCCATCGAAATGACGGACCAGAGTACCGTTCTGAGTTATGACGAATAATGAACTAATAAAAAAGAGAATTGGCAAAAACTCGAACCTCGAATAAAGTCCAACCATGGTTTTCGTTTCCAACAGCGTTAAGCAGTAAGTGGTCATTACAAGGCACAGGGAGATGCTTTTGCACAATAAATTCCATAACATCTTTTTCTACTTTTGCGCCATCATGCATGGTTACATTCAAAATAGAACTATAGTTCAGATTAATAATGCCATCACATTTCCCCTCTCCTTTAACGAGTAACTTTTGAGGATCACAACAAAAGCGAACACACGACTTGATTTGGCAGGCACATCCTCTTGTGTGCTCGGGCACCGGCTCGCGGTCACCATTAAACAATATCTGGTAGTCGTATCTGCCGACTTTCTCCTTTGGTATTAAAATATCCTCGTATAGATATGTTCCATTCTCGAATTTGTGGCTATTCGTAAGTTCGACAGTATCAAAATAATCGCAGCCGGGAATATCTCCCACTATTGCAGCAATGAGTGCACTGAGTATACCAAAAGCAAATGCTACAGTCTTCATTATATCTAGAATTCAGAAAACAAATACACAGGCTTTAATTTAAATTCATAAAATTATATAATACAAAAGAGTTTCTTTACAGAAAGTTTGTGCTTATTTTAAAAATAAACAAGTAAGAGGTTCTAGTCGGGAGCTCCCGACTAGGGGATACCCTGAACCCTCTTATTCCAACACCAAATGCAGCGCGCGCCTATAGATAGAGAAAAGCGGGGAGGTGGCGATAGGTATAAAATGAAAGATACTAGATATATATATATTATTCTAGAAGCTACATGTCAAGTTTGGTGACTCTAGCTCTTATTATTTACCAAATTTGCTTAAAAAACGGGATTTCGATATACATTTTTATCGATTACTTGGAAACGGAGTAAGTTATCGTTTATCGGAAACAAACTCGATCTGCGCGGGTACCAGGAGGACCTACAGCTAAATTTAAATTTCAAGTCTCTAGCTCTTATAGGTTCTGAGATCCTTGCGTTCATACATACGGACGTACGGGCGGACGGACGGACGGACGGACGGACGGACAGACAGACAGACGGACATGGCTAGATCGACTCGGCCATTGATGCTGATCAAGAATATATATACTTTATGGGGTCGGAGATGCTTCCTTCTGCCTGTTACATACATTTGCACTTTGCACAAATACAATATACCCTTTTTACCCATTTTCAATGGGTTCACGATATAAAAATAAATTTATCTTCTCCGCGCAGACAAGAATATGACCACTTTATCTAGTTAAACAATGCTCATTTCCGAATGGCACTAACCTTCCCACTGACCGGCGCAGATCAGTGGACAAAGCAACATACCAAGTGTGCCATCCGTCAAGGATGGCATGGTCCATCAATATTAGCTATTCTTTGTCAGACGGATTAACGTCGAGGCCATGCTGGGAATCCAGCACATCTGGTTATAGTTGTCAGGCCAGGCAATTTAATTTAATTTAATCCCTGATGGAATTTGAATCCCACTTACCAGAGAAGGGGAGCTCGAACAAGTTCAACAGTGTCTTGGCCTATAGAAATATTTCGGGTGAGGATATGTTAAATTGATGTTAAGGATCTGCAGATAGCCAAGCTGCGATTCAGGCTCCTAACAAAGGATAACCGCAAAGACTACTTAAGTCCCCAGCAGCTCTGGACCCATAATAGGTTATGCTTTGCTATATCCCTGGGTATGGCGGAATCTTCCGTTTGGGAGTAGCGGCGAGCTCACTAGAGCCGTGACAGATCCCCCCTAATTGGTCCAAAGTCCTACTGTGAGTTTCCGTGGGCCTCCACTAAATTCATAGTGGCATACCATAACCAAAAGGAATCAAAAAACCTCAGGTACTCTAGCAAGAGACGAGAAGCTAAGGTGCTAAGCGTATAGAATTTGTAATTTTTGAAGAGATGATTTCAGACATAGCCGTCTATAAAATAATTATTATATCATAAAAAAACAAGTAAGAGGTTCTAGTCGGGAGCTCCCGACTGGGGGATGCCCTGCACCCTCTTCTTCCAACACAAAATGCAAATATATATACTATTCTAGAAGCTACATTTCAAGTTTGGTGACTCTAGCTCTTAATTTTTACCAAAATTGCTCAAAAAGCAGCATGTCGATATCGATTTAGTTAGACACGAGTAAGTTATCAGAAACAAAAAACTGCCTGTATATACATTTACATTTTGCACAAAAATATTATACGTTTTAGGCCTCCTGCCGGGCTTATAAATTATTTTAATGCTAATTACAGCTCCTATTAAATTAAAATCGTCGTCAGTTAAGAAACACACCAACAACTCAATCCACTAATCCGCCTAGATGTAGAAGCCTTGCAGAATTAAAACAAACTGAAATACAAATCTATTATTTTTCTTACATTTCAATTATGAAAATATTTTAAAACCGATTACTCAGAAAACACTATTATATTTTTTATACCCTGCAATCATAACGGCAAAAAGAGGCTATAAGGTTTTTTGCAAATGTGCGTAACCGGTACATATGTCCACAAAGTTAATCAGGTCGACGAGATATAAAAAACAAAACTTATATATTCTCTAATTTTTAAGATTTCTCACAAAATATCAATATAAATCAAATTAGAGACTTGTTTTTTTTTTTGACTACCTCCCCCATTCACCAAAAATTGAAAATGAAATATATTTAAAGCTAGAGCCTTGTGAATTGGTATAAACACCCATTTCATAAATATATATATGTGCCCAAAAAATGGGCAAAGGGAGCAGAGAAGTTATTCAACATTAAATTTCGAATAGTATGGGGTAGGTAGAACAAGCAGCTTTTCCGCTGCGTAAGTTTGTTGTGCATAAATGCATCATAAGTACTTAACTAAGCTTTCTGGAATTCAAATTGACGTAAAAGATAAATATAGCCTCACTTCTACCCTTCCAATACGATGCTTCCAAAAAGGTGGGAGGAGAAAGATTATATGTAACGCTTTTCCTTTGTTAGAGCTGCGTTACAATTAAAAATCGAACATGTTACCAATAATAAACTAAACTTAACTAAATAATAATAAAACAAGTAAGAGGTTCTAGTTGAGAGGAATACCCTGAACTCATTTGAAGTAACAAAGATAAATTACAAAGAAAAAGTTCCCTTGGCAGGGTTCGAACTCGCACCGTATGGCTTGCTGACGACTCTACTCAACAGACAAACCAGCAAAAAAAAAAAAAATTGTTTCCCAGGTAGGGCTCGAACTCGTGACAGACCGCAACACTAGCTATGCCTCTACTCAACTCAACGCAATTACAATGCTGTTAGAATGCGATAGAATGTGAAGCAGACACGCATGAATTTGTGTGTGTATACAAATTCTTGATGTTTTCGCTAGCTGTGTCATCCAATTGGCAGTTACATACAACTTTGGTTTTCTCTTAACCGATCTTAATGAAATTTTCTACAGTATATCTTATTGTACCATAGAATATTTGTGTATTCTCAAAAAGTCAAATGCATTTAAATTGTGGCTTAAATTGGTTGGCAATACAAGTTGGGTTATTAACTTGATTTATAGCTCTGCGGTGGTAGCGGGGAGGTGGCGATAGGTATAAAATGAAAAATACTTGATATATAAATAATATATTCTTGAACCAACATATCATGTTTGGTGACTCTAGCTCTTATTATTTATCCAATTTGCTCAAAAAACAGGATGTCGATATCGATTTTTATCGATTGCTTGAAAACGGAGTAAGCTATCGATTATCGGAAACAAACTCAGGTTGTGAGATCCTTGCGTTTATACATACGGAGAGACGGACGGACGGACTGACGGACGGACAGACAGACGGACATGGCTAGATCGACTCGGCTATTGATGCTGATCAAGAATATATATACTTTATGGGGTCGGAGATGCTTCCTTCTGCCTGTTACATACATTTACATTTTGCACAAATACAATATACCCTTTTTACCCATTTTTAATGGGTTCAGGGTATAAATAGCTTAAATTCGTTGTCCGGAAATAGATTTATGGCAATGTTACCCTTTAAGCTTTGTTAAAATTAACATTGTATGAGATTTAATTTAGTAGCAGTAAAAATTAGTAAGTTATAATATTAAAAGTACATATGAACACATTTTGTTAATTTTTTTAAAATAAGTTATTTGATAGAAATGTCGTTTGTTAACAAAAAAATTTTTTTTTAAGAATTCAAAGTCTGATGCTAAAAATCAAACTAAGATGTTGACTAAGGGGTAAAGGGTATTTTGTAATCGAGCACACTCGACTACAGCGTTTCTATTGGTAATAATTTATAAGTTCCACAATGGTATAAGGCGTTTCACAACCTCAAATACGATAAGATCCATAAATAACATAGTTCAATTTATCAAAGCATATGAGAAATTACAAACAAGCTTCATTATGAGAATGAATGCTACAAACAGAAATCAATAAGTTTCTTCATTAAGTTTTTAATTTGCAGATATTTGCTATTTTTCACTTATATTGTGAAGAGTTCTTTATATCTTCATAACCGGAATCCATTTAAAATGGGCAGAATGAAATATCTCCGAAAATGAAAATATATTCCTGAGTCGACATAGTTTTCGAAAATTCTGGAATTCTGGTTTCCATAATCGAACATGTGATTAAATTTTTGTTTTTTATTGAAAAGAAAATCCAACGTCAACAAATTGTCAGACATATAAAACAAGTAAGAGGTTCTAGACGGAAGCTCCCGACTAGGGGATACCCTGAACCGTCTTCTTCCAACACCAAATGCAGATATATATACTATTCTAGAAGCTACATGTCTAGTTTGGTGACTCAAGCTCTTATTATTTACGAAAATTGATCAAAAAACAGGATTTCATTATCGATTTTTATCGATTGCTTCGAAACGGGGCAAGTTATCGAATATCGAAAACAAACTCGATCTGCGTGGGCACTAGGAGGACCTACAGCTAAAATGTCTAGCTCCTATAGATTCTGAGATCCTTGCGTTCCTCGTGTGCCAACTGCGGCGAAGAACACCCAGCCAACCATCTGGGATTCAAAGTCTATAAAAAAAAGCTAATAACTCCCAGTCATCACCCCAATTGAATACTCGACTTTCAAACCACAAACTAAATCTAGATCTGAAAGGTTTCTCAAATAACTACCGGCACTACCTTTGCAGATGCAGTCAGAGGTCACAACCCAGATGCCTAACTGCTTAATTAAACACATTTCCGCTTCAGAAGTACCATACGACTTCCTGGATACACTCTCCATAAAGCTAACCATCCCAATGACGGCTCACAGGGAGGCGCCGCCATACTAATAAATAGTAATATTAAACACTATTCTATTAATTCAATCACACTCAGTTACGTGCAATTAGCAATGCTCGGACTAGAATCATTACAAGGAGATTTTTTTCTTATAGTCTTTGCGGCATTTAAAGGAATATACCATGCATATATTCGCATCAAGTCAGTAATCTTCGGATTATCTGCCTCTGCAAATCGAAATGTCGGACTCACCCTTGTGCGGTAAGACTTCTTCTCAGGGGCGCAGATATACTTTCCAGATATACTAAACACACTTTAGAAAACGTTAACCATTTAATTTACAAAGCTGCTGCAGCTGCTGCTCCTATTTCACATCAATGGCGCCGGGACGATCACCCACCTCAACAACACTGCCATGCAAACACGCATTTTCCAAGCCCCGATGTCTGTTTTCTTTCGGAGCTTAAAAAACTTACCAGAAACTCTACATCCGAACTAGAGATATCGTCTATAAGGCTCAGTGCAATCGCATTGGAATGTTTTTGGAAGGCTGTTGCGAAAAAAACGGAGCCTGGGAACAACGCGGAATTCAACCTCTGGATCTTTATGCGCAATAAAAAGCGAAAGCCGCTCACGTCTCGGCCTATTAAGGACGCCAAAAGTACTTGACAAAAAAAAGATAGAGAGAAGGCACATGCGTTTGCTAACCATCTAGGGGAAATATTCACGCCTTTTAACAACACTAGCGCTGAACACACCAGGTAACCAGCTTTCTGTAAGTACCACTCCAAATGGCACCCCGTTTAGGCCAATAGAAGCAGTAAAGATCGTCAAGTGCATTAAACGTATCCGATTAAAAAAATCGCCAGTATATAAATCAATAGGCGGCCAGCCCATACCACAAGCTACAAACCACAGACATACTGCCTTGGCTTGGACCACTCTTATGCGAAACAGCTGGTGTGCTGACGCTGTGCCCCAGACTTGGACAGCGTATGTCCAGATGGGCGTCACCATCATTTTTAATAAGCAACGCCTTGATGGATGTAGAAACCCCAAATGGACGTCCAAGTAGCAGATTGAGCTGGTTACTTAATACTTCAACGAAGTATTCCTTCTTGTCTAATGCCTCCAGTATATGGTTGACTACTCGGTGGACCTGCTCGGGGCAGCCGTGAGACTTCCTTAATCCAAACTGATGGTCCGGGACCAGGCCTTTGTGTTGGAGTGCCTTGGTTGCTCTGCGCTTTCCATAAAGCTGTCTAGGTTTTCCCTATGGGTCCTAGTAAGTAGTCGCCGGAGCCGGTTGGACGCGCTGACCATTTTCGCCTTTTTTTCGGCGAGGAGACTCCTGGCTTCTGGGCTAAGCAGGGAGCTCCAAGTGATGTGAGTGCGAGGCGGAGTTTGCGGGACTGCACGTCTGGCAGCTT
Source organism: Drosophila ezoana (assembly GCA_035045725.1). Classification (NCBI taxonomy): domain Eukaryota; kingdom Metazoa; phylum Arthropoda; class Insecta; order Diptera; family Drosophilidae; genus Drosophila; species Drosophila ezoana. The sequence continues at coordinate 2,014,509 of JAWNOU010000127.1, forward strand.
CTGTTATTTTCCCTGCGAGGTGGCCGTATTTATGGCTACGTTGAGCTCTAAGGTGACCTTGAGGTAGGTCCAATAGACGTCCAAGTTAGAGCGCAGCGCGAACATTTTGCGGATGCCGACCATTCACTAAGGAGCCTTCGCTATCTCAAACAGTAGTGGAAGGTGATCCAAGGTCAGGGCGAGAAGGCTTCTTATTCTCAGATGTTCCTGTCTAAACCCTTGTAGCGCCCGAGTGCACTTGATGTTTTAGTAGCTCTACAAGGGTAGCACTTTGCCTTTGTAGTGGCTATGTCTTCGGTTTCAATGACAGAGAAGAGCGTTTTCCCTCGGAGGCACATCCAATAGTTTCCACACCAGTGATATTTGGTGTTCCAGGGTCCCCAGCCCAGAATTTTGGACCGAGCTAGTCGAAGAGGGCTTGAAAGTGCGGCTCAGTCACTCTCAAGGCAGGTGGGCAGTATACTGACGCGACGTTGAAGTCGCCATTGTCGGATCCGAAACGGATAATAGCGGCTTACATGTGCCAGTGGCAAGACGACTCAAGCGGATGATGACTTGATTGAGTTGTTGTTGTCCGCCTTCCTCCGGACAACAAATATCATGTTGAGTGGCTTGTTGTTGACTCTGCTATGCGGGGTGTATATGCCGACAGCGTGCTGCCCCTTATCTGCCAATTGGGATGAAATATCTTCGGATGGCACCTCGTGATGGACATTTCTCAGCACTATGCGTAATGACCGGTCTTCTGTCAGTTGGTGGTGGAAAACGCAATCTTCTCGCGAAGGTGCCTTGCTACCGCTCTGTAATCGTCTAAGTTGCGGCACTGGACAATGCAGTCGCCAGAGTTGAGCGCTCTCACGGTGTAGGTGTACGCGCCTAGAATGTTGTCCAGTTCCTCGCAAAACGTGGCGAAGCTGACGATGCCTGGCACAGTTATTCTGGGCAGTTTGGGTTAAGGGCGCTCCTTGAGCGGCGCCGTCTGGGTGGGTTACAGCTTCGTGGCAAGCTTCTGATTTGCCGCTTGGTGCCTGCTTGCCCTTGCGCGTACTGTGTGCGGAGTGGGCTTAAACGTTGACTTTTCCCAGCTGGCTGTAAGCTTGGGTGGGTATTTGCTCAGAAATGCATGAAGGTCCGGGCTTGCAGCAGTCCGGTCTAGGGGGAGACGGGGTAGTAGGGCCCTGGGAGCTGACGCCATGTGCGAGAGACGAGGACGACGAGCAGGCGAGGCCATTTTCCGAAAGGGTATGAATTTGTGACGCAGGACAGTCGTGATAAAGATGATTTGGATTGTTGGACGCCATTAGTATTAATTTTTTTCAAAAAAAAAACTACCTGCGCTTAACAAAAATCACCAGTATATGTGTAACAAGTAAGAGGTTCTAGTCGGGAGCTCCCGAATAGGGGATGCCCTGAACCCGCTTCTTCCAACACCTAATGCAGCCGTATAGATAGGGGGAATATATATACTATTCTAGAAGCTACATGTCAAGTTTGGTGGCTCTAGCGCTTAATTTTTACCAAAATTGCTCAAAAATCAGGATGTCGATATCGATTTTTATCGATTACTTGGAAACGGAGCAAGTTATCGATTATCGGAAACAAACTCGATCTGCGTAGGCACTAGGAGGATCTACATAGTTTGAGATCCTTGCGTTCATACATAGGGGGACGGACGGACGGACAGACAGACGGACATGGCTAGATCGACTCGGCTATTAATGCTGATCAAGAATATATACTTTATGGGGTCGGAGATGCTTCCTTCTGCCTGTTACATACATTTGGATTTTGCACAAAAACATAATACCCCTTTTACCCATTTTTAATGGGTTCAGGGTATAAAAAAACAACCTGCGCTTAACAAAAATCACCAGTATATGTGTAACAAGTAAGAGGTTCTAGTCGGGAGCTCCCGACTAGGGGATGCCCTGAACCCGCTTCTTCCAACACCTAATGCAGATATATATACTATTCTAGAAGCTACATGTCAAGTTTGGTGGCTCTAGCGCTTAAATTTTACCAAAATTGCTCAAAAAGCAGGATGTCGATATCGATTTTTATCGATTGCTTCGAAACGGAGTAAGTTATCGATTATCGGAAACAAACACGATCTGCGTAGGCACTAGGAGGACCTACAGCAGTTCTGAGATCCTTGCGTTCATACATACGGACGGACGGACAGACAGACGGACATGGCTAGATCGACTCGGCTATTGATGCTGATCAAGAATATATACACTTTATGGGGTCGGAGATGCTTCCTTCTGCCTGTTACATACATTTAGTAACTGGCTTCCCAACACTGGCTGTGCTCCCATTGGCTAGTGCTTTGCTTGTTTAGTGTGACTCATTGAGTAATAAAGAGACAGAGGAGGCATTGGGATCAAAAGCTCTTTTTTTTAAATACTTCATGAGCGATATCGAGGTTGCAAAAACAACACCCGGCTGTCTGCATCTACTTCTGCCGATACCCAAAATTGAATCACAATTTCAGAATATTTTTCATAAGAACCAACAACAAAAATAATCAAAACAAACGACACTACAATGAAGAAAGCACATCACAAATTCTGTCCTTGCTATCCCTTTTTGGTTTGAGGCTACAGTCTATTATCCTAGCTTCTGCACTCTTCTAACTTATTGTCATAAAGTCGTGTCTTCTTCTTCTCCACTCGCTTTCAACTTGCAAGCAGCCAGGCAGATTTTTATCATTTTTCATTTTTCAACTCAATGAGATTAATGAGCTCTTTTGTATAAAAAAAAAAAACATTTTTGTCTTTTTAATTTAAACCTCGGCACTTTCGCTGCCGGAGGCAACACTTCTTATTTTCGCGCTCTACAGGCTCGATTTGTTTTTAAGCCCTGAGGCCGGCTTTATAAGTGTTCGCTTTTTGCCTGTGGATGCACTAAACATACATACATACGGAAATGCACAAAAACTAATATGAAAAGATTTGAAGTTTTTGGGATTTCTGAATTAAGCAGATCATGGGCGCAAAAGAAAATTTCATTATTGGCACGCGTCTGACGCGCGCCCTTCTTTTTTTATGATTTTCGGTTTGGATTGCTGAATGAATTTTGACCCCATATTACCTGCTGCAGCCCGTTGGGCCGATAGGGTAAACGCTTGGCAAGCACAGGCACTTGCATATGTAAGAGGTTCTAGTCGGGAGCTCCCGACTAGGGGATACCCTGAACTCTCTTATTCCAACACCGAATGCAGCTCGCGCTTATAGATAGAGAGTAGCGGGGAGGTGGCGATAGGTATAAAATGAAAGATACTCGATATTTATACATATATACTATTATTGAAGCTACATGTCAAGTTTGGTGACTCTAGCTCTTATTATTTACCAAAATTGCTTAAAAACAGGATTTCTATATACATTTTTATCGATTACTTGTAAACGGGGCAAGTTATCGATAATCGGAAACAAACTCGATCTGCGCGGGCACCAGGAGGACCTACAGCTAAAATAGGTTCTTGCTCTTATAGGTTCTGAGATCCTTGCGTTCATACATACGGACGGACGGACGGACGGACAGACAGACGGACATGGCTAGATCGACTCGGCTATTGATGCTGATCAAGAATATATATACTTTATGGGGTCGGAGATGCTTCCTTCTGCCTGTTACATACATTTGCATTTTGCACAAATACAATACCTTTACCCATTTTAATGGGTTCAGGGTTAAAGTAAGAGGTTCTAGTCGGGAGCTCCCGACTAGGGGATACCCTGAACCCTCTATTCCAACACCAAATGCAGGCGCGCTTATAGATAGAGAGTAGCGGGGAGGTGGCGATAGGTATAAAATGAAGATATCGATATATATATACTTTTCTAGAAGCAAATGTCAAGTTTGGTAACTTAGCTCTTTTATTTACCAAAATTGCTTAAAAAACAGGATATCGATATACATTTTTATCGATTACTTGGAAGGGGCAAGTTATCGATTATGGACAACTCGATTGCGTAGGACAGGAGTTTTATTTAATTTGTCTCTGTTTATAGGTTCTGAGATCTTGCGTTCTACATACGGACGGACGGACGGACGGACGGACGGACGGACGGACGGACGGACGGACAGACAGACGGACATGGCTAGATCGACTCGGCTATTATGCTGATCAACAATATATATACTTTATGGGGTCGGAGATGCTTCCTTCTGCCTGTTACATACATTTGATTTTGCACAAAACATAATACCCCTTTTACCCATTTTTAATGGGTTCAGGGTATAAAAAGAAGCGTTCATATATTTATACTATTAATAATTTAGTGACTTATAATATTTAGCTTTTTCATTCGAAATGCTGACGATCCGGCCGGTAGAGCTCACGGAGGCGCTGCTATTCTGATTAAAACACGTTTTAAGTTTAAAATTATGGACAACACCAGGGAAAACGGTATACAAGCTGCTACAATTGAGATCAAATGTATGCATGCAGACGTAAAAGTCACAGCGATTTACCTACCCTAAAGGTTCGCACTCAAAGAAACTGATTTTTACAACTATTTCCAAAAACTCGGAACGAAGTTTCGGTGGCGACGTCAACTCCAAACACCCACGGTGGGGCTCCAGAAACGAGCTATACAAATCTGTAAGAAATAATAACTTTGCAACTCTTTCAACTATAAAGCCTACATATTAGCCTACTGACAGCCGGAAAATACATAACCTGATTAAGTTCGAGTATACTCTGGAATCCCACAATCACATATTCATGTTGCGGAAAGTTTTGATCTAAATTCAGACCACTCTCCAATAATAGTGACGTACTGTACTATAGCTCAATTGCTAGCGAAACCATACAAAATAATGTCTGCAACAAAATACATTATTGCTTTTAAAAAACTATCTAGAAACAACTATTAACTTGGATATTTCGTTAAAAACAGGAGATGAGGTAGACATTCTAACAGAAAGGGCAGTAGAAAGTTTTCTTGACTCACCCTGTCAAATGAGCTTACCAATTCGTCAAATTAGCTTCGAGGAAGATGTAACAGAGATAACTCACATAAACAATAAAAAAGCACCAGGCTCTGACAAAATCGATGGCTTAACCATAAAAATTCTTCCTCCAAAGTGCATTTGTTTCCTAACTTTTATACTAAATGCTATACTCAGACTAGATCACGTCCCAAGTCAATGGAAAAGTGCAAGGTAATCATGATTCTAAAGCCAAACAAACCCGAAAATGAGCTCTCGTCGTACCATCCTATTAGCCTACTGGCAACATTTTCTAAAGTATTTGAAAAAATACTTTAAAAGAGTATGTTGCCAACTTTGGACGAACTTACCATCATTCCTGAACATCAGATTGGATTTAAAAGGCACGAAACCCCTGAGCAGTGCCACAGAGTTATAAATGAAATCATAACAGCTTTTGAAAACAAAAAATATTTTACTGCAGCATTTTTATATGAATTAAATGGGTGGGTATATTTTTGTGATATGTTGGGGAGATTGAATGTATATATTTTGATGTTATAGCGAGTGATTAGCCTTGTTGTTGTCGTGTCGTGTGTGTGTGTGTGTGTGTGACGCGGATTAAACCTATAAGAGTAGAGATTGAATTTTAGATGTAGATGCTCTAGCTCCTACGCAGATCGAGTTTGTTTCGATAATCGATAACTTGCCCGTTTCAGTATCGATAAAATGTTATCGATATCTGTTTTTTAAGCAATTTTGGTAAATAATAGAGCTAGAGTTACCAACTTGACATGTTGTTCTAGAAAAGTTATATATATCGATTATCTTTATTTTATACCTATCGCCACCTCCCCGCTACTCTATATCTATAAGCGCGCGCTGATTTGGTGTTGGAGTATGAGGGTTCAGGGTTCCTAGTGGGAGCTGACTAGACCTCTTTTGTTTGACATTCAACAAGCGTTTGATCGCGTTTGGCATAACGGTATACTATATAAAATAATGAAATGGCTACCTGCACAATACAATTTATTATTAATATCGTATTTGGGTAAACGATACTTCTACGTGCAGCAAAAAAGTGAATCGTGGCCACTGTTTCCTATAAATGCAGGTGTTCCGCAAGGAATCGTCTAAGCACCTGTCTTGTATACCCTGTTCACGGCTGACATGTCAGTTTCTAATTACACTGCTGTTACAACATACACGGATGACACAGCCATTTTATGTAGCAACTATCTCATCAAAAGAGGAAGCTTCCCAACAGCTGCAGTCAGAACTCAATCTTATTGAAGCCTGGTTTCTCCGTTGGAAAATAAAAGTAATCGCCCTAAAATCCGTACAGATAACATTTATATTAAACAAGTAAGAGGTTCTAGTCGGGAGCTCCCGACTAGGGGATACCCTGAACCCTCTTATTCCATCACCAAATGCAGCGCGCGCTTATAGATAGAGAGTAGCGGGGAGTTGGCGATAGGTATAAAATGGAAGATAATCGATATATATATACTTTCTGAAGCTACATGTCAAGTTTGGTAGCTCTAGCTCTTATTATTTACCAAAATTGCTTAAAAACGGGATTTCGATATACATTTTTATCGATTACTTTGAAACGGGGCAAGTTATCGTTTATCGGAAACAAACTCGATCTGCGCAGGCACTAGGAGCACCTACATTTCAAATTTCAAGTCTCTAGCTCTTATAGGTTCTGAGATCCTTGCGTTCATACATACGGACGGACGGACGGACGGACGGACGGACGGACGGACAGACAGACGGACATGGCTAGATCGACTCGGCTATTGATGCTGATCAAGAATATATATACTTTATGGGGTCAGAGATGCTTCCTTCTGCCTGTTACATACATTTGCATTTTGCACAAAAACATAATACCCCTTTTACCCATTTTTAATGGGTTCAGGGTATAAAAAGGGCGATTGACCAAGAGTTTTATTTAACGGTTCAGCAACGGTTCAGGTTTAACTGGAAACGTTCTATGCCTGTTCATTTTAATTATAGCTATCCAAATATTATCTCAATATGCTGATTAAAACAATAATAATAATAAACAAGTAAGAGGTTCTAGTCGGGAGCTCCCGACTAGGGGATACCCTGAACCCTCTTATTCCAACACCAAATGCAGCGCGCGCTTATAGATAGAGATAAGAGAGTAGCGGGGAGGTGGCGATATGTATAAAATGAAAGATACTTGATATATATATACTTCTCTAGAAGCTACATGTCAAGTTTGGTGACTCTAGCTCTTATTATTTACAAAAATTGCTTAAAAAACAGGATTTCGATATACATTTTTATCGATTACTAATTTCAAGTCTCTAGCTTTTATAGGTTCTGAGATCCTTGCGTTCATACATACGGACGGACGGACGGACGGACGGACGGACAGACAGACGGACATGGCTAGATCGACTCGGCTATTGATGCTGATCAAGAATATATATACTTTATGGGGTCGGATATGCTTCCTTCTGCCTGTTACATACATTTGCATTTTGCACAAATACAATATACCCCTTTTACCCATTTTCAATGGGTTCAGGGTATAATAAATAAATAAAAGAATATGAATACAAATATGGTGCCACATAGCTAGATACGCCTGTACTATGGGTTGACATATACATACATATATATACAAATCTAATCATATTTCAGAGATTAAGACTTGAGTGAGTGAGAAAAATTCTGAGAAGTTAATATGGCCAATACATTGCTAATTCAACAAACAACAAACACTTAAATATAAACTATATGTACTTTTCAAACATTTTTATTTTGTTTTTATTATGATTATGTATGAGTAATAGTCGCAAGGTGTAAGACTTTCGTAAAAATGTCAATACCATCTGTAGGTTATGTACTCTATCCTTAAATTTAAGCGACAATCTTTCAGATGCTCTTCTGGGTTTTAGAAACATAACTAAATTTTTAATGCTGATCTGCTTCCCTATTGTGCTCCCTCTAAAGATGTTCTCTCAGTTTTTGGCAGCAAACAAATTTCAGTCAGTGGAGGTTGAGTAGAAGTTGACGTTTGTGTCATATCAGTTCGGAACTTCCTTTTAACAATTCTAATAAAAAGAAATTACATTTAGTTTAAATTAAAATGCGAGAAGAACTCACCGTTCAGCAATGGATTTTAAGACATCTTTTTTTATGATTGTTACTACGAACAATATGACACCTTCGCCAGATGTGAGCATATCAGCAAATATTACCCACATTGAACTTACATTTAAAAGAGTACAAATATATGAAATGATTTCAAGAAGCCACATCACGCCCACAATAATAAATAACCGGAAAAACATTTCGAAACTAAAAAATAATATGTGCAATAACTGTCCCCGTACGATAAAATGTTAATAAAGCTTACTTGGTCAGATTCCTTAAGTTACGCTGGCATTCCGTTTTTTTTAATTGGCGTTTGTTATTTTTATTTTGCACAAATATTCGCATTGCCGTTTTAATAAAAAATGTTGTATTGCATACAACCAAAATAAATATTGGTCCATAATAATAGATCATAGCCGACACATCATAAGCTAAGCAAAAAAAAATTAAAGCAAAATAAATATGTTAATATAATCAGAAAGCCCTTACTATTAATCCAACACGAGTAAAGCCCAACGCCAGGTTTAAATATAAACATGTTTGGATCCTCCTCATTCTCATCGACTTCGTATAAAGAATCAGCCAAGCATGTAATTATAAGAAAGATGGCCGCAACACTCCAAACAAAAATATTGTAATTCGTAAATCGGGACCTCCGGCCAACTCCAATGTTGTTAAATGTTTTCCACAAATTGTAGTTTATTAACAAAAGCCACAAGAATGTAGCCATGATTACATAATAGCCACTATAACCTGAAATATAAATTACAATGTGGAACATACAATATCTCAATCGGACTTACCAATCAAAAAGCATATGTATCTGTATTTTTTATCCACCCATCCAAAACTTACAATAACAATCATAAGGTAGCTCACAGTTAGGCAAGTAAAGTAACATGTGCAACATCTTCCGTGGATTGATTTGAAATTCGGTAGAAACAAGTACACCACAATTATAATAGCCATGCAGAAAATCGACACCGTCTGGACTGTAAGTAGTAAGTGGAATGTTAAGAAATAAACAATTCAATACACCTTTATATATATATATATATGTGGTAGCCGCTAAAATTAAACTGAATATTGATTTTGAATGTGATTCCCTTAACCCTGGAACGTTATCCCTTTCTGTGTTAAGGATGACCTTTTTATACCCTGAACCCATTAAAAATGGGTGAAAGGGGTATTATGTTTTTGTGCAAAATGCAAATGTATGTAACAGGCAGAAGGAAGCATCTCCGACCCCATAAAGTATATATATTCCTGATCAGCATCAATAGCCGAGTCGATCTAGCCATGTCCGTCTGTCTGTCCGTCCGTCCGTCCGTCCGTATGTATGAACGCAAGGATCTCAGAACCTATAAGAGCTAGAGACTTGAAATTTTAGATGTAGGTGCTCCTAGTGCCCGCGCAGATCGAGTTTGTTTCCGATAAACGATAACTTGCCCCGTTTCCAAGTAATCGATAAAAATGTATATCGAAATCCCGTTTTTTAAGCAATTTTGGTAAATAATAAGAGCTAGAGTTACCAAACTTGACATTTAGCTTCTAGAAAAGTATATATATATCAATTATCTTTCATTTTATACCTATCGCTAACTCCCCGCTACTCTCTTTCTATAAGCGCGCGCTGCATTTGGTGATGAAATAAGAGGGTTCAGGGTATTCCCTAGTCGGGAGCTCCGACTAGAACCTCTTACTTGTTATTATTACATACATACTACATATTAATCTTGAGCCCAGATTATAATAAGTTTTGCTAATTTGTTAATTTCGAATCACAATTGAAAGGAATGCTATAATTATATAACTCATTTAACTAAAATTTGAGTTTTCACAGCACACCTTCAACTTAATTTCTGTAAAATCTAATACTTGTTAATGAAAATCTTATTGTTTCTTAAAATTAATATACTGAACTTAAAATGAAGCATCACGTATCACGTATGTCTAACCACAATATGCAAGAGACTTGCGCTGTACGAAAATTGAGATCAGAACAAAAACCAAAAACTTAAAAGAACGTGAAAAAGAAACGCACATCTAGGGATTAAAGAAATTCGCAAAACACAACTAAACAAATTAAATTGCTATTTAGTTCATTTTAGCAGATAGGCACAACTATATTGTTTAGTATTATTGGTATTTCGAGCATTAAATGTGACATATTTACATACAGCTATGATTTAACTCTGTTACTCAAATGCGGAAAATGATTTATCTTACTATATGCGTTGGTTTTGTCACTTGATGGAAGGCAATGGTGAGGTTCTAGTTCATAGAAGAGCTGGCTATCCGGCCGATGAATTGGTTGCAGGCAATAGTCACGCTTAGATAAGTGCTCTCTATCGAAATGACGGACCAGAGTACCGTTCTGAATTATTACGAATAATGAACTAATGAAAAAGAGAATTGTCAAACGCTCGAACCTCAAACAAAGTCCAATCATGGTTTTCGTTTCCAACGGCGTTAACCAGTAGGTGGTCGTTACAAGGCACAGGGAGATGCTTTTGCACAATAAATTCCATAACATCTTTTTCTACTTTTGCGCCATCATGCATTGTTACATTCAAAATAGAACTATAGTTTAAATTAATAATGCCATCACATTTCCCCTCTCCTTTAACGAGTAACTTTTGAGGATCACAACAAAAGCGAACACACGACTTGATTTGGCAGGCACATCCTCTTGTGTGCTCGGGCACCGGCTCGCGGTCACCATTAAACAATATCTGGTAGTCGTATCTGCCGACTTTCTCCTTTGGTATTAAAATATCCTCGTATAGATATGTTCCATTCTCGAATTTGTGGCTATACGTAAGGTCGACAGTATCAAAATAATCGCAACCGGAAATATCTCCGACTATTGCAGCAATGAGTGCACTGAGTATTCCAAAAGCAAATGCTACATTCTTCATTATATCTAGAATTCAGAAAAAAACATTATATAACTCTTTAATTTTAATTCAAAAAATTATATAACGAAAAAGTGTGTGGTTAAACAATTTTTATACCTGAACCCATTGAAAATGGGTAAAAAGGGTATATTGTATTTGTGCAAAGTGCAAATGTATGTAACAGGCAGAAGGAAGCATCTCCGACCCCATAAAGTATATATATTCTTCATCAGCATCAATAGCCGAGTCGATCTAGCCATGTCCGTCTGTCTTTCCGTCCGTCAGTCCGTCGTCCGTCCGTCCGTCCGTCCGTCCGTCCGTATGTATGAACGCAAGGATCTCAGAACCTATAAGAGCTAGAGACTTGAAATTTAGATGTAGGTGCTCCTAGTGCCCGCGCAGATCGAGTTTGTTTCCGATAATCGATAACTTACTCCGTTTCAAAGTATCGATAAAAATGTATATCGAAATCCTGTTTTTTAAGCAATTTTTGTAAATAATAAGAGCTAGAGTCACCAAACTTGACATGTAGCTTCTAGAAGAGTATATATATATCAAGTATCTTTCATTTTATACCTGGTGTTGGAATTTGAGGGTTCAGGGTATCCCCTAGTCGGGAGCTCCCGACTAGAACCTCTTACTTGTTTAGCTTGTTTTGAAAATTATAAAGTAAATTTATCTTCTCTGCGCAGACAAGGATATGGCCATTTTATCTAATCCAACTTAGATTTTTTCCCAATTGCATTAGCCTACCCACTGACTGGCGTAGATCAGTGGACAAAAAAACATACGAAACGTGCATTAAAAGGTCACCCTGCGCTTCGTCAAGGATGGAATGATCCGCCAATTAAGCAATTGTTTGTCAGACGGACTAACGTCGAGGCCATGCTGTGAAACCAGCACATCTTATTTGATTGGTCAGGCCAGGCGGCTCAAGCCAACCGATAAGCTCCCTGTCTCACTTACTAGAGAAGGGGAGTTCGAACAGGTTCAACAGCGTCTTGGCCTATAAAAATATTTCGAACGATTACAAGTCAAATTTTAAGCTATTGACGTTGACGATCTGCGGATAGCCAAGTTGCGATTCATGCTCCTTACAAAGGATAACCTCGAAGACTACTGGAGCAGTCCCCAGCAGCTCTGGACCCATAATAGTAATGTTTGGCAGTTGCTGGAAGTAGCGACGAGCTCACTAAAGCCGGGACAGGACTACCCTTAATTGGTCCTCAGTCCTAATGTGATTAGGCCTCCTCCCCCGTGGGCCTCCACTTAATTCATAGTGGCATCCCATAGGAGGAATCCTATGGAAGGAATTCCAAAAGGAATCAAAAAACCTCAAGTACTCTAGGAAGATACGCCAAGCTACGGTGCTTAGCCAATAGAATTTATAGTGTTGGTAGAGCTGATTTAAGACATGGTCCTCTTTATAATAAGCTTCCGACTAGGGAATACCCTACACCCTCATACTTCAAGACCAAATGCAGCTCGTTTGAATTAATAAAGATACAAAAAAAATGTTCTAGTCGGGAGCTCCCGACTAAGGGATACTCTGAGATCCTTGCGTTCATACATACGGACGGACGGACGGACAGACAAACGGACATGGCTAGATCGTCTCGGCTATTGATGCTGATCAAGAATATATATACTTTATGGGGTCGGAGATGCTTCCTTTTGCCTGTTACATACATTTGCACTTTGCACAAATACAATATACCCTTTTTACCCATTTTCAATGGGTTCAGGGTATAAAAATAAATAGTCAAAAAAATTCTTTCTCCCCATTGGAATTGAACTTGCGCACCGCGATCAACTGCTTCCCGTGGCTTTTTACCTTACAGCCATACCGAAAGTTGCTACTACTTGAAAAAAATCGGAACTAAAATAGGACTACATATGTACATAGAGCATACGATGCAATCGCAATTGTAATTCTTTTTGTGTGTATTAGTGCACATGTATAAAGAAATTCTAGCGCTTTGTGCCAGCTGCCACTGACTCGTGGCCTGCCAATATACATATATGTACATATATAACCACATGATTTCTTTAATTACTTCTATGTATCTTAACCGATCTTAATGAAATTTTCTACAGTATATCTTATTGTGCCATAGAATATTTGTGTATTCTCAAAAAGTCAATTGCATTAATATTGTGGCTTAAATTGGTTGGCAATACAAGTTGGGTTATTAACTTAATTTATAGCTCTGCGGTGGTAGCGGGAAAGTGGCGAAAGGTATAAAATGAAAGTGACTTGATATATATAATATTCTAGAAGCAACATATCAAGTTTGCCGCCTCTAGCTCCTTATATTTACATAATTTGCTCAAAAAAAAGGATGTCGATATCGATTTTTATCGATTGCTTGGAAACGGGGCAAGTTATCGTTTATCGGAAACAAACTCGATCTGCACGGGCACTAGGAGGACCTATAGCTAAAATTTCAAGTCTCTAGCTCTTATAGGTTCTGAGATCCTTGCGTTCATACATACGGACGGACGGACGGACGGACAGACAGACGGACATGGCTAGATCGACTCGGCTATTGATGCTGATCAAGAATATATATACTTGATGGGGTCGGAGATGCTTCCTTCTGCCTGTTACATACATTTGCACTTTGCACAAATACAATATACCCTTTTTACCCATTTTCAATGGGTTCAGGGTATAACAATTTCAAGTAACAAAAACGAGTAGGCCGCGCGACTCAGGCCCTCTGCCTGGCTTATAACATGTTTTCTTATTTTAAATGCTACTTACAGATCCTATTAAATTAAAATCGTCGTCAATTAAAAACACACCAATAACTCACACCACTTATCCGTCTAGATGTAGAAGCCTTGCAGCATTAAAACAAACTGAAATACAAATCTGTAATTTTTCATACATTTCATAATGTGAAAATATTTTAAAACTGATTACTCAGGAAACACTTTTTATACTGAACCCATTGAAATTGGGTAAAAGGGGTATATTGTATTTGTGCAAAATGCAAATGTATGTAACAGGCAGAAGGAAGCATCTCCGACCCCATAAAGTATATATATTCTTCATCAGCATCAATAGCCGAGTCGATCTAGCCATGTCCGTCTGTCTTTCCGTCCGTCCGTCCGTCCGTCCGTCCGTCCGTCAGTATGTATGAACGCAAGGATCTCAGAACCTATAAGAGCTAGAGACTTGAAATTTTAGATGTAGGTCCTCCTGGTGCCCGCGCAGATCGAGTTTGTTTCCGATTATCGATAACTTACTCCGTTTCCAAGTAATCGATAAAAAAGTATATCGAAATCCCGTTTTTTAAGCAATTTTGGTAAATAATAAGAGCTAGAGTCATCAAACTATACATGTAGCTTCTAGAATAGTATATATATATCAAGTATCTTTCATTTTATACCTATCGCCACCTCCCCACTACTCTCTATATATTAGCGCGAGCTGCATTTGGTGTTGGAATAAGAGGGTTCAGGGTATCCCCTAGTCGGGAGCTACCGACTAGAACCTCTTACTAATTTCAAGTCTCTAGCTCTTATAGGTTCTGAGATCCTTGCGTTCATACATACGGACGGACGGACGGACGGACGGACAGACAGACGGACATGGCTAGATCGACTCGGCTATTGATGCTGATCAAGAATATATATACTTTAAGGGGTCGGAGATGCTTCCTTCTGCCTGTTACATACATTTGCACTTTGCACAAATACAATATACCCTTTTTACCCATTTTCAATGGGTTCAGGGTATAAAAATAGCTTATATTCTTTGTCAAAAAATATATTTATGGCAATGTTACTCTTTAGTATGTGTTAAAATAAGCATTGTATAAGATTTACTTTAGTATAGAATCATAAGTAGAAGGTTTTTAAAATGTAATTGTATAGTATGGTATACATAGATGTGAATAGATTTTTTTTTTGGTTTTTTTTTTTTTTTTTTTTTTTTTTTTTTTTTTTTTTTTTTTTTTTTTTTTTTTTTTTATTTTATTAATTTAAAAAAAAAAAGGTTATTTGTTCAGCTCAAATAATTTATTAATTTATTTTAAGAATCCAAAGCGTGATGCTAAAAACCAAAATAAAATGTTAACTGACTGGTACAGAGTATTTTGTAGTAGAGCACACTCAGCTACAGCGGTTCTACTTGTTTTAATGTATACGTTCGACAATTGTATATGGCGTTTAACAACTACAACTGCGATAAGATCCATAAATAACATAGTTCTATTTATCAAAGCATGTGAGAAATTACAAACAAGCTACATTATGAGAATGAAGGCTACAAACAAATATCAATAAGTTTCTTCATTAAGTGTTTAATTTGCAGATATTTGCTAATCTCTACTAATATGGTAAAGAGTTTCGTCAAACGGAAGATATTGAATGATTAACTTTTTTATACCTTTATAACTTGAACCCATTTAAAATGGACAGAACGAATGCAGAATAAAATATCTCCAAAAATGTAAATATATACTTGATCAAGATGACGAACTGAGTCGACATAGTTTTCGAAAATTCTGAACATCGGTACCCACAGTTTCGATATATACTCAATCGAATATATAATAAAAGTAGAACTGCAGCAGCAACCCAAACTAATATGTAAACAAAAATTCACAAAAACACAGAAATTGTAAGGATCAAACAAAATACAGACAAACTGAACTGCAAAGTAAGAATTTGTGGAAGATTCAAATAAAATAAAACTCAACACTAGTTGTCTTGCAATTTGCGCTTGCTGCCTCAAACTCGTGGCCAACCAAAACACGTTTTCTTTAATAAATTCTGTGTTTCTTAACCGATCTTGATAAAATGTTCTACTGTAGATCTTATTATGCTATGGAGCATATGTTTGTTTTAAAAAAGACAACAGCAATAAAATTGAGGCTTAAATTAGTGGGAAGTTCAAATAGGTTTATGTATTATATTTATAGTTACGGGGTAGTGGGGGTGGGGTATAGAAACTACACGTCAAATTTGGTGACTCTATTGTGGGTTATTCTACCATCAAATCTGGGTCATATTAATACTTATTCTGTTTGATAATTTAACGCATAACCTAACAAATAGCATATCTCTATATATAAAACTGTTTGTCCTGACTGACTGACTGATTGACTGATTTGTTGATCAACGCACAGCCCAAACCGTAAGAGCTAAAAAGATGAAATTTTCATTTCAATTTTTAACTTATGTGATGAATTCATGAATGAATTCATTTCCAAGGATCTATATGAAAAATCATTTGTGACGTGTTTCACATGTTTCGTAAAATCTAAACTCCTTCGGTGGTATATATAACTAGCGGGGATATGAATTTGAGCGCGAAACGTCATCCACCAAATCTTTGACCCCTATTTCCACCAAGGAGGAATACATTTTTTGAAAAGTGTGCAACAGCCCTCAAATGAATTTGAGCAATGAACTTTGAAATTGAGTTTGAGGCCAATCGGATGGTGAACAAAAAAGTTTCATGCAAACGTTTTTCGCGATTTTTTCATACTTGCGGGTGGAATTTCCTGAGACCCCGTCTTAACGTGCACCTTCATCACGTAAGGTAACTATAGTGAAAATTTCAGCTTCCTAGCTCTTACGGTTTGGGCTGTGCGTTGATCACCAATCAGTCAGTCAGTCAGGACAAACAGTTTTATATATAGAGATTAAATATATATAGATATATCAAGTTTATAGTCAATAGCGTTGAAACAAATATACACTTTTTTCCTTTGTGAACAGTGTGTACATAGTTATGGCGTAACACATTTATGTATATGTGTTTGCTTCTGATATTCTAAAAACATGCCTTTAAAAACTACATTGTTCGATTTGCGGGTGATTTGTTATATCGACTTGCGAAATTGCAAAGAACAAAAAGGCAAAAATTCTCGACTAATAGATACCCAATGCACTCACATGTCCCTGCTCTGAATAAATGTGTATTGTTATAATTTCCGTGTTGCGTTTACTTAATATGAAGGATTCAGAAGTGATAATAAATAAGTAGGGGCGGGATAACGATTCTACTAATAAATAATTGTATGTTTGAATCCATTCTAATGTGGCTTCTGCTTGCTGAATCATTCACAATTCCGTAACATACTATACATTCATTTATAGTCATTTTATGATTACAGGGTATACAAAAATTATTCCTTGTGTATGCCCGCACATTCTTCAATATCCATATAAAACTCGTTGGCATCTTAATCAATTGGAATGTTTCAAATAATAATATTGAAAATTAATTGGCTGGTCTCCTTAATTCTAAGAACTTTTTCCGAAGTCATATAATAAACTGATCAGGCAGTTGAATAAAAAACAAGTAAGAGGTTCTAGTCGGGAGCTCCCGACTAGGGGATACCCTGAACCCCCTTATTCCAACACCAAATGCAGCTTGCGCTCATAGATAGAGAGTAGCCGGGAGGTGGCGATAGGTTAAAAATGAAAGATTCTTGATATATATATACTATTCTAGAAGCTACATGTCAAGTTTGGTAACTCTAGCTCAAATTGCTTAAAAAACGGGATTTCGATATACATTTTATCGGAAACAAACTCGATCTGCGCGGGCACCTGGAGGATCTACAGTTAAAATTTCAAGTCTCTAGCTCTTATAGGTTCTGAGATCCTTGCGTTCATACATACGGACGGACGGACGGACGGACGGACGGACAGACAGACGGACATGGCTAGATCGACTCGGCTATTGATGCTGATCAAGAATATATATACTTTATGGGGAATATATATGCTTCCTTCTGCCTGTTACATACATTTGCATTTTGCACAAAAACATAATACCCCTTTTACCCATTTTTAATGGGTTCAGGGTATAAAAAATAAATGAAAAATAAAATAAGAAATGTAGTAGCTTTCATGCTTAAAACAATTAATGCCATTTATTAACCACAAATTATAAGAAAAGTACATTCGAATGTAAGCAAAAATTAATTGTTTTTACTACTAATTTATAGTAAGAACTATATATTCAAAATAGTTTGTCCTGACTGACTGACTGACCCAAACCGTAAGAACTACAAAGCTGTAATTCTTACTAAAGCTTTCATTCGAAAGTGATCACAAAGACGAAGCTTTGAAGAGTTCAACTCGCCAGTGGAGGAAAACGGTGGTGCAAATTCTCATGAAAAACAACACATCGCCGGTTCAGCTCAGACAATAGTAAATTTGTATATGGTACTTGGTTTTTTAAATTGATATTACATTCATAGCATAAACAAGTAAGAGAGCTCAATTGATGACAAAAACTGTGGAACAAAGAGTATCAAAGCTTGTGTCCCGCAAGGCTGTGTCTGTACACGCGGCTGACATCAACTCCATTGGGTGGAACAACACCACTGATGTTCCTGCGCGACTACTATTGGATACGTTAACGGCTGTACAGGCATTACACTAATTCATGCAGGTCCAAAACTGGATGCATTAGGTTGAAAGCTGGACATCGGATTGGAATATCACAATTACCTGTGGCAAATCTGCCATGTCGCCAATTTCTTCAAATTTATTTTATTGGTGAGAATGAGCGGAAGCCCAGCATATCTTATGTAAGATTTACCTTACTGATATCACTACAATCAATATTCCACAATTTTAACTATTACGCAGAAGATTTTTTAATGATCAAATTCCTATCCTACTTATTCAAATCAACTAATGCTCCTTAGTGGAGTAGCTATTGTAATAGTTTATGAGCAGTTTAAAATGCTAGATTTTCTTGCGGAAAGCCATGTTAATAAATTGCAAGTTATTAGTGCCGTTCCTATGATGCCTTGCAAAATCCTTCTTTTTTTTGACGTAAAGAGCATGGTTATTATATTGGCCTATCCCATCGTGGCCGCCTCATAAAATTACATCTGACACAATACGTATCATCAATTATTTGATTTTATCGCCATGATATTACTAGAGTCTTTCACTTGAAAGTAAAAGCTATATTTGTTAGCAAAAGAAAATTTGTTTAGACAAGTTTAAAGTACTTCGTGGAGTAGCAAAAGCGAATAGTACCACAAATGCACAGTTTGCTATGGTTAGAAAGACATATTATGCCCAATCAAATTGATAATAAATAAAATCTGTACATAGTTAGTGTTCAGATCGCCAAAACGACCCACTATTGTCTATGAAAGGATTTTCTCCCACAAGGTGGCCAAATATGTAAGAAAGGGTAATCATAGATCATATTTTACGCTTTAGGAAGACGGGGTTAATATATCTAAAAGTGACAGCCCAAAAGCAGCCTCGCATTTTCGATACATGGAAGGTTTCCAACTCTTATGCACTTGACGGTGCACTTAGAAAATGGGCCGAGCATTTACTTCAACCTAAGCAATTCAATTCAATTGCGAAAAAGCTTAGTAATTATTGTTTAAGAAATTTAAAGTTAAACTTCTTTAGCAGCCGATACGCCGACAAGCTGCTGCAGCACCCGAACGCAGCCGCCAGGGTCCTAGCTGACCCCATCAGAGAGAGGCGCCTCCGAAGGGTACACCCCGGCGACATATATACATAAGAGGCGAATTATTTAAATATCTCCTTTTCCTTCTTTGTAAATAATCACATAATCATTGTAAATATCATATAAGCTACTCACTTGTAACTATACTTCTTCCCTTATATATTCGTTTGGTAGAGATCAAAAGGCATTGATCGATTCCAGCGCAAAATCAAATTAAACATAAAACAAATAAGAGGTTCTAGTCGGGAGCTCCCGACTAGGGAATACCCTGAACCCTCTTATTCCAACACCAAATGCAGTTCGTGCAAAGCGCTCGTTTGAAGTAATAAAGATAAATTTAAAAAAAAAAAGTTCCCTTGGCAGGGTTCGAACTCGCAACTGACCGTGTTACTTGCTGACGACTCTACTCAACAGACAAACCAGCAAAAAAAAAAAATTGTTTCCCAGGTAGGGCTCGAACTCGCGACAGACCGCAACATTTGCTATGCCTCTACTCAACAGCCACACCAATAATTAGTAGTAAAATAGCATTTCAGAAAAAAGTCGCAATTACAATGCTGTTAGAATGCGATAGAATGCGAAGCAGACGCGCATGTATGTGTATGTACACAAATTCTTGATGTTTTCGCTAGCTGTGTCATCCAATTGGCAGTTACATACAACTTTGGTATTCTCTTAACCGATCTTAATGAAATTTTCTACAGTATATCTTATTGTACCATTGAATATTTGTGTATTCTCAAAAAGTCAATTGCATTTAAATTGTGGTTTTAATTGGTTGGCAATACAAGTTGGGTTATTAACTTGATTTATAGCTCTGCGGTGGTAGCGGGGAGGTGGCGATAGGTATAAAATGAAAGATACTTGATATATATGTATATAATATTCTAGAAGCAACATATCATGTTTGGTGACTCTAGCTCTTATTATTTATCCAATTTGATCAAAAAGCATGACGTCGATATCGATTTTTATCGATTGCTTGGAAACGGAGTAAGTTATCGATTATCGCAAACAAACTGCGTAGGAACTAGGAGGACCAACAGCTAAAATTTCAAGTCTCTAGCTCTTATAGGTTCTGAGATCCTTGGGTTCATACATACGGACAGACGGACTGGCAGACAGACGGACATGGCTAGATCGACTCGGCTATTGAGGCTGATCAAGAATATATATACTTTATGGGGTCGGGGATGCTTCCTTCTGCCTGTTACATACATTTACATTTTGCACAAATACAATATACCCTTTTTACCCAATTTTAATGGGTTCAGGGTATCCATCAAATAAAGAACCATAAGTTGGAATCAATAAACCTTTGACCCGCATTTTCACAAGGACCTCTGAAACCTCGGATGGTAACCAAACATTTTTTTTAAAAAAGTTTTTCGCGATATTTTTAAATTTCCCTGTGAAAATTCCATAAACCTTAGCGTGTACCTCCATCACATAAGGTAACTACAGTGAAAATTTCAGCATTCTTCTCTTACGACTTGGGCGGTGCGTTGATCACTAATCAGTCAGTAATTCAGTCTGTCAGTCAATTCGCGAACCCGATGCAATGAACTGCATAGCACCTCCTTTACTTTATACAAGGAAGAAAAGACTACGAGCAGAATAATCTGTATGCTTGTTATAGTCATCACAGAGAACCCTGAACCCTATGCAAGGCATAGTTAGTTGAGCAAAATTTAAGCGATAAAGGTGTAAAATTACGTGTAAGTCTAGTAGGGATAGGGAAATTTAATTGGCTAGTCAACACAGAGGTTCGATTTCACCAGTAATTATCTTATGAATAAATATACACCAAGCATGGTTCTACGATTATTTAAGGAAGGAAGATTAATAATCCGAAATCTGCTGGAGTATGACGGTAACCGCACACGAGGATCCTAATTTAAAGGGCAAACAATAGGAATTGTTTCTCCACGGATTCAATTCTGTCTTGATGGATAGAATTTTGTGGTGGCGAGATACATAAGGTATACTCAAGTATAGGTCTTACGAAAGATACTATGTATAAAGGGTCTTTGTCGTGTACGAATCGTCAAACTCCTTCGACCATCGCTTGATGAAACTCAAAACAATTGTGGCCTTATTGACCACGGACGTAGCATTAAAGTCGAATTTAAGTTTATGATCAAGAACGACACCTAGATCATTAACTTCATTACAAGTACCGTTGACACGCTCGAGCGGTCAGCTATCAAGAATGTAAGAAACCAATTGAGAAGAGTTGCTATAGCAAGTCATTACCTTACATTTGTTGTTTAAATTTATGAGGTTGACTAGACTCCAAGACTGAAACGCATCAATGTCGGCTTGAAAAAGATAACATGATGCCATATAAGCTGGGTGATCAAGAGGAACGCAGATATCAAAGAGCGAGTACAAGGTACAATAGTTTAGTGGCAATATCAATGTCTGCACAATTGTACAGATGGGACCTGTCGAATTGCAGAATAATATCATTTAGCTTATGAAAATCAGCCTTTCGGAAACAACGGACACGTTCAGCTAATTCCGATTCCTTGATAGGCATTTGGGTTGATTGATTGAAAAAAAAAATAAAACAAAATTAATTTGTTTGGCAAATTAACAAGGCACAAGGTTTGACAGCAACCATATCCAGAATTGGATGAAAAGATCTTCAGGAAGTGTAAGCGGGTCAATCCTGTGCATAACACTGTCAAACGAAACCAATACGAACATCAGATGAAGTGATATTTTTCTTGAATTGCGCACCCGATTAACCTGCCGTAAGGACATTTCATGAAGACCTTCAATGAATTCGTTTGACGAAGAGGGTAACAGAAAGTTTGAATTTAATGACCAATCGACATCTGGGAGATTGAAGTCCCCAAAAACAACTTACTATCTTAATTTTATTGTTTGTATATATTTATACCCTGAACCCATTGAAAATGGGTAAAAAGGGTATATTGTATTTGTGCAAAGTGCAAATGTATGTAACAGGCAGAAGGAAGCATCTCTGACCCCATAAAGTATATATATTCTTGATCAGCATCAAAGCCGAGTCGATCTAGCCATGTCCGTCTGTCTGTCCGTCCGTCCGTCCGTCCGTATGTATGAACGCAAGGATCTCAGATAGATAAGAGATAGAGAGTTGAAATTTCAGCTGTAGGTCCTCGTGGTGCCCGCGCAGATCGAGTTTGTTTCCGATAAACGATAACTTGCCCCGTTTCCAAGTAATCGATAAAAATGTATATCGAAATCCCGTTTTTTAAGCAATTTTGGTAAATAATAAGAGCTAAAGTAACCAAACTTGACATGTAGCTTCTAGAAAAGTATATATATATCTAGTATCTTTCATTTAATACCTATCGCCAACTCCCCGCTACTCTCTTGGAATAAGAGGGTTGAGGGTATCCCCTAGTCGGGAGCTCCCGACTAGAACCTCTTACTTGTTTCAAGAAAATTTATAATCTGAAATTAAACATAGGTTATTCTTGTGTCTTCCTTTAGGCAAATTCAAATTAAAGTTCATAATTTTTTTGCAGCTAAAAATGTTCTTAAATATAAAAGAAAACTTTTATGTATGTAGCAAAGAAGTTCTTTAATAAAATGCAGAAATTTAACGTAACCATTTAAATTATGTCTTGATTTTCCGTATTTAGGTCCAATATAGTTTTCTATCTAGTTCCAGACGCAGGTACTTCGAACTTAAACATTGGGTCGAATAAGACGGCTTGCGGGTATTTATCCGAGAATACGATAGCAACGTCGTCCACACATACAATCATGCGACAGTCTTCACTTTCCGTAGAGCGTATCTGCACATGGACCGCTAGGGTCCTCAAGATAGACGAGAGAGAGGCCTGTGGAGTATCTCGAATTACAAAGCTGAAAATGGTCGACGATACCACGAAGGCCTTGAATTGAATGGAATCGAATGAAATGCACTATCTGGGATTCGGACCCAAGGCCCAACAGTGCGATGATAGCGTCTAGCAAGACAAATAGAAGCATTATCTATCAGTCAGTTATCTTTAAAGTTATAGGATCTTTGATAATTATACATATGTGGTGACTGCAAATTATCTTTATGCGCTATTCACAAAGTAAATAATATTATATAGACAGGTAAAACTTCTTAGAACTTCACTATCGAGCAAGAAATATATATTTAGTCACGCCCAGTAGCAGACGAGCAAAGAAAATTGGCAGACGAGATGTTCAATAATTTCCATTTCAACTTTATTACGTAAGTATAGATACATTTATAAAATATATTAAACAGTTATGTGGTAGTATTATATTAATTGTACTGTAGTTAACGTAATAATCATAAAATCCATAAGACATGAATATATTGTGCATAAACTTTTAGTTTTAAGCAGCAAACGTTTTTAGAAAATAATTTGATTTTTTTCTTTATTTTGCCCATTTAATTATTCAAAGGTCACATAACATGTCACAACATTAAAATCTTTTATTTAATAAACTTAATGACAGAAACAGTGATGAAAAATGTATTTACATATTTATTTAAAAAAAAATAAAAGTTCCCCATTTCGAAAATGAAATTTGGTACAAACTTTAACGAAATTGACGTATTTTGTATATTTGCCCAAGATTTTTGCAAAGATCTTGAACTCTAAGAACTTAAAATAGTTGGATGCTAAATGATAAAACTTAAAACAAATACATTGTATATAATTTGTATGATAATAATATATACACATCAACATTTAAAATTTTTCTTTTAGTTTTTGTTTTTATTCTTAAATGTTGATTTGACTAGTGGTTTATGAATATTTAGTTATTTAAAAAACGCACTTGGAGCCTGATTTGAAACCACACACTTATTAAAGTTTAAAAAAAAATGTTACACATCTAAAAATACATTTAATTCACAATTAATTATAATTTAAATCCATTAGATTTTTTAATGTGGGCTGGTTCTTGGCATCAAACATGCATATTTCTATGTGTATATTTGTCTTAGAAATTTGTAGAATTTTTAATTTGTTGGCTTAAAACAGTTCAATTTTGATGTAGACTTTGCTCAGTGTATCAATAAACAGGCGCGCCTCAAAGGCTGCGTCCAGTTCATAACTGGTTGCTCACTGTTCTTCAGTTTAATAATATTATTTATTCAGAATAATAATGGTCTGTGTGTGTGGTGTGTGTGTGTGTGTATGTGTTTATACTGCTGCAGCCAAGCGACTCCCAACAGATTGACTTTCGCACAATATTAGGAATTAATCATTTGATGATTATTCACATGAGTGGTGAGGTAGACTTGTTCTCTTCCCTTGTCTGCGGTCCGTCCCTTTCGAGTCGACGGAGCTTACCAGCTGTTGCTAATAGCCTGCTCCAGCTTGGCCTTAGCCACGGCGGCAGCAGCAGCCGCCTGAACAGCTGCTGGGCTAGCGCTTAGTGTGCTAGCGGTTGGGGCGACCACGGCTTGTTGCTTTCCGGCAGCAACGGCAGCGGCGGCAGCAGCAGCCGCTAACAATGATGCCGAGCTGGACATAAAGTTGACATTTATATTGATGGGATGCACCACGGGCATGCTCGTATAGCTCTTCTCGAGCAGATCTACACCGTTGAGGTACGGCACCAATGCATTGAAGTCCACATTAAGTGGTACATAGTAATTACCCTGTCCGTGCAACGCAAAGATAGGTACAGTAAACGAGTGACGGGGCGGCAGTGGAGCCGTCGTGCTGCTAGGTGTGCTTAACTGCGCGCCTGCAGCGCTCAGCTTAGCCAGTAGCGGACCGGAGTTGGAGTTGCTATTGTGCAGCTCCGCCTTGATGTCCTTAATATCACTGAAGCTAAAAGAGGACTTGTCGTCGCGCACCAACACCATGGGACGTGGCAGAATTGTGTTGCTAGCTTCATTGTGCACATCCATCGGAAGGTTTCCATTGCAGGCTGCTTCAGCCAGTTTACGCTTCTTGGCCATTATGGGTGCTATTTCAGGCTCGGTACCGTCCTTGGAGTGTTCGGAAAGTGCATGCAAATGCGAGTGCTCGCTCTGCAAGTGGGGCGCGTGCTCGCTACTCGTCTCCTCGTCGTGCAGCTCGTGCACAAAACGCTCCTTGATGTGGTTCTTGTACTTGTAATTGTTGTTGTGTTCAATCTCATGCGAGGATTCCGAGTAGTTGCGCATCCGCAGCGACATTAGGCTATCAGTTGTGTGATGATTATGGGCCAAATGAGCATGCTGCTGCAGCAGTGAGTCCCGCGGTGGCGGCGAGTGCATGTTGGAGGTATCCGTATGAAGCAGCGGCTCTCGCGAAGACTCAAAATCGTGCTGACTACTATCTGTATGATGATGAGGCGCCGTCGATGTAATCACTGGCGCCTGATGCGGCTGCTGGTGGGCAGCAATGGCAACAGCGGCCACAGGCGTCTTAGCCAACGTATGGCATGTGGATGTAGATGTAGTCGAACTAGCCGCATTGCTGCTTGCAGTATTGGAGCCTGTTGAATTGGTGGGTACATTATCGGTAGCGATGCCGTTGACCATGCCATTTCCGCTGCCCACAGCGAGCTCACTCGGGCTTTGGCGCTCCATGCTGGTACTGGAAGTGCTGGCATTGGTCACGGCGGCAGCAGCAACGGCCGCCGCGGCTGCTTGATGACTACGCTGTAGCTGATTGAGATGATTGCGGAAACTCAGATCTTTGACATCATTATGGTCACTGCTGTGTTCAGAGGCGCCCTGAATTTCGCGCAGATGGCACAGAGGCGGATGATAAGCCTGATGGGGGCTGCCACTGGAGGCGCTCACATTATCCGGCATGTGGCAGCTGCGGCTGGATTTGTAACAGTCAGCTGGCAAAAGAAGGGAAAAATTAAAAGTTTGTATAAAAAGTGATTGATTTGATAAAAAGTTTGGTTACATACCTTTAAACACCTCGTCAATATGCTCCTGCAGGCGGGCCAAAAGTCGATAGCAAAAGTCCTGCATTTGGCTATCGTAGAGAAACTTTGCCGCCTCCTTCATGCAATCCATGTAACCGCTGCGGTACTCGCTCTCCTTCTGAAGGCACTCGCTCTGCAAGTGCTTCAGGTGGCGGATGGCCATCTCAATGATTTCGGTCTTCTCGATGCGGCCACGCCCCTTGCGCTGATACTGTGGCGGTATGAGGCGAGACAAATCAGCCAAGCAGGAGTTCATGCGATCGCGGCGCCGCTTCTCTATGATGCGATGCGACAATGGATCTTGCTGTAGAAGCATACAAATAAGGAGTACCATTAGTATGATCTTTACCACAGCCTAGCAGCTATTGAGTAAAAGGTTATGAAGTTTCGTGACCATTATGCTAAATAATGATTCTGGCCAGTAGTATTCGGTTTTGTTCTTTTTGTCATGTTTATTTAATTTCGCTTTATTTTCGTTAATTTTACTAATTTGGGTATTCTTTTAATTTTTATTTTTGTATCTTCATGTTCTAGCGTACAATAAAAAAGGTTCAAAAGCGGCGGCGACTTCTCGGGATGCTGTGCGTGTGCGTTCTGTGTGAGTTGTAGGCGTGTGAAAGTGGGCGTAGTCGTCGACATCACTTGCCATTGCCAGTAACCAGTCGCCAGTCACCAGTCACCAGTCGCCAGTAATCAGTTACATTATGAGTACAAGCTGAGAACTTGTTACTCGGGCGCTTTTTCTTTTGATCCTTTGATCTTGTTTTCGAATTTGATTAGTGTCGCGATTTTTCGCTCTAAAATTGTAATATTTACCCTCGATGTTTTATTACGTCTTCCGGTGGCATATTCAGCATCATCCTCGCTGTATGCTGTTGCCGATGTTGAAAAATTTAAACTAGATTCTGTGCAATAAGGAAAACTGGAGACAGCTGCTTCGCTATAATTCGTATGCGTTTTGTTTCATATGCAAAAAGAAGTGGGAAGGATAAGAAACACAAATAAGTCCAAATCTTGTTCAAAAGCTAGTCATGTTTTTTTTTCATTTTTTTTCATTGTTTTAGTAATGCATTTATTAGGCGCATAACTTAAACTGACTTAGAAATATAAACGTAAGGCTAATTATTCTAAATATTTTTTTATGTAGTTAAATTGTGCTGTTTTTTATGGGTAATGCTTTATTTGTTTTCAAGTAAAATTAAAAATAAGCCTAGGCTGCAAAATGAAAAATAAAGAAGAAATATGTATTAATCGAAATGTAAATTTGTGAAGAGCAAAACTCTCTGTCTGTCGCGTATCCCTCTCTTACACTCTCTTACATATCTCAATATCAATTTTCTTATAATGTTCCACAGTTGGTAGTCAACCAGCAGCTAATCCGAGAGTCCCCGAAAAGGGCCACCAATGTTTGCACACCAAGTTGTCGCTTGGCTAAAATCAAACGAGCGATTTGTTTTGATTTGTTTGTGGTATAAAAGGATAATAGTGCCTTAAAATACAATTAGCATAGTGTACAAAAGTTTTTCCCACAAACACACACACACACACACCTATATGCAGAAATACTTACACTTATAAAAAAATAAAACCAACTCTTTTTTTCGACACAAAAATGAAAATTGTTGCCAAGTGAGGCAAATAAGTAAATAATAAATAACAAGTAAGAGGTTAAAGCTCCCGACTAGGGAATACCCTGAACCCTCTTAATGAAATTTTCTACAGTATATCTTACTGTACCATAGAACATTTGTGTATTCTCGAAAAGTCAATTGCATTTAAATAGTGGCTTAAATTGGTTGGCAATACAAGTTGGGTTTTAATTACTTGATTTATAGCTCTGCGGTGGTATCGGGGAGGTGGCGATAGGTATAAAATGAAAGATACTTGATATATATATACTATTCTAGAAGCTACATATCAAGTTTGGTGACTCTAGCTCCTATTGCTCAAAAAACAAAATTGCTCAAAAAACAGGATTTCGTTATCGACGAAACGGGGCAAGTTATCGAATATCGGAAACAAACTCGATCTGCGCGGGCACCAGGAAGACCTACAGCTAAAATTTCAAGTCTCTAGCTCTTATAGGTTCTGAGATCCTTGCGTTCATACATACGGACGGACGGACGGACAGACAGGCGGACATGGCTAGATCGACTCGGCTTTTGATGCGGATCAAGAATATATATACTTTATGGGGTCGGAGATGCTTCTTCTGCCTGTTACATACATTTACATTTTGCACAAATGCAATATACCCTTTTTACCCATTTTCAATGGGTTCAGGGTATAAAAACAACTCGGAAAGGCCGCGTCAGAAAACGCTAGAAAACTTGTTGCGAATGCCAGCAACATTTGCGATAAGCGCCAACACGCAAAGATTGGTTGAGTATGTAAACATCTCTCGTACATATATAAATATATACAAATGCATATATAAATACGTACAGCATACATATGCATACATACATACATTCATACGTAGTAAATACCAGTACCCACCAGCTTATGGCGCTTAGAGCTTGTTTACTTATCCCCCACAGCAGTGCTAGCAAACTCTTGTGAAATCTATAAACTGAGTACGCCGACTATCTGCTCAGTACCTAGCACCACTTATTGGTTTATTTGTAAGCCGAAGGAAGCTGTAAATGTCACGCACAGATCCTGGTGCGTATGGGTAATGCGCACTTTGGCACGTCACAGTTCATTTTTATGCTGTTTGCAAATTCAATCTATTTGCATATTGAAATATACTTAACAACTGATCCAGTTGAGTTGCACTCTAGTCGATTTACTGTCATCTGGAATACCATAGGGCCAATAGGCAGTGCATCCCAGTGACAGTCCCGTGCGCAGGGCATGTTCTTATTTTACAGCAATCAAGTAGCAGTCGACCTTTGCACCCAGTGAGCGGCGTTAGTTGCCAAATCACTCGCTTGATTCATGAAATATCTATGCGATTCCCTGAACGCTCAACAATAAACATTGAACCCAATGGACACGCCCC
The DNA here is from genome assembly GCA_035045725.1 of Drosophila ezoana. Lineage (NCBI taxonomy): Eukaryota > Metazoa > Arthropoda > Insecta > Diptera > Drosophilidae > Drosophila > Drosophila ezoana. Next base: position 2,043,859 of record JAWNOU010000127.1, read on the forward strand.
GTATGCCCGCCCAAACTGGCAAGCTTTCTTGTTGGCGTTTTCGAATTTGGGGGCCAGTGGGCCAAAACATTGTCGACGATGTCGTGCCGTCGTGCACCTTTGAGTTATTAAGTAATTGGCGAATAGCGGCGCTCCTATATATATTTAGATTTGAGCCAGTCGAATTTGTAGTGTATTCAACAATTCGTCTATGCGACATCTAGTTCGTATGCCAAAGACGCTAAATGTTGAACAGCCGTAAACTGCTTGCCAGAAGCATGAACAGACATCAGAAGCACGCTTTGAATACGCAATAATTGGAAATTGGAGCAATAAATGAAACCAAAGGAAGGTTATCTTCAGAGTGCCGAAGCATAAATACCCCTAGGGTCACCAAGTTTTACTAGTTGAGCGATAAATCTTAGTGATTTTTTAATAAAAACTTCAGCTATTTTTAAAAGAGAGAGAGACTTGTTGAGAATAAAAGCAGACAGAGACACAGGTATAACAACATCAACTTAATCGAAGATCTCTTCTTTAATGCGATACACATTTCGTGACGAAATTTGAACACCCTTTTGAATAGAGAGTATATACTAATTGAACTTTTTTGCACACGCACGCCCTCAAAGTTGATGTTGGCGATATCGTGCGTTAACCTAATATTAATGAAAACGTATTCTATTGATATTTCAATTTATTGTTTTCAGTTCTATTTGACTTCCTAGATAAGATATCTGTTCCGCTACACGTGACATACGCTTAAAATTTGAAGTGTACACTTGTATGTATGTACATGAGGGAGTGTAAATATGTGTGTGTATTCACGAATACTATCAGAATTGTTTCACATGACTTTAAGATAGCATAATTCATAATTAGACATCTTATGTTTTGTTAGTCTAATCGCAATACATTCGAATAACCTTTTATATTGTATTTAAATTGCTATAAAGATAATGCGACTAGCTATATGGAATGGTTTACATATAGTGTACATATAGTGTAGTATATATATATATATATATATATATATATATATATATATATATATGTGTGTGTATATATATATATATATGCGCGACTAAGCATTGGCCAATTGTAAACAAATTTCTGTCAATTTTTATAACAAATTTATTGCAACCACGACTGTAGAAACAATTATGCAAACGAGTCCGACTGTTTCAATGTCAAGCATTTCCGTTACAAAATCTAGGTCAAATGAGATAGACCTTCGCATCACATCATAGAATTTCCAGATTTCGACGCTTTAGTTGACTGTAGGCAATGGTAATGGGTGCTGCGAATTGTGAAATGCTTAAAAGAGAACCAACCTTATAGAAAAGCGAGACACTAAAAAGATGACGCACTTCACGGGAATAACAAAAAGTCAACACAAATATAAATATAATATATCGTTGTCTTGCCTTTGGTAAAATAGCGTCAAGCATTAAGTGAAAAACAAAAGTGATCTGCCTTTACGATGGAAGAATAGGAACCTGCGACTTGGAGACTGACACTGGCCCGCACATTGGAAGGTATAACCTTGACCGCACCTGCAGTCTACGACGCTGTTGATAAGATAAACGCCATATAAACAAATACTAGTGCAGGCCAAGCCGCCAGCCACCAGCCGCCAAGCAACAGTCGTAAACAATTATTAGAGTGTTGGAAATTTTTAACAATAAAACTAGTTAGGCGTTTCACACAAACATCTTTAGCAGAGATCACGTGAGATGTTTTTGTTATGCTTGAAAAACTGGAAATCTCACGCTAACAGGTTGCATCTGTTCAACTGAAAAATAAAATAGTTTAAGTATATATGCTGAGGTGTATAAAGCCATGGCTGCCTGGACACGTGATAATATCGGCAACGCCATAGCAGTATAGGAAGTGAAGTGCAGGGCGTTAACTGATTTGCCAGCAAAACGTGTCCACGTGTCAATTGGGGTGATCAGCAACAGCGGGACAGCGAACTGAACTGCAGCGAGCGGCAGCCCCCTCCCCCCTACACCCCTTATATTAGTACTTATTCTCACTTATTCTCCACATCAAGTAAACAATTTAATAAACACAAACAACAAGAATTCATAACAGAAATAAGCTCAATTGAGCACAAGCGGTGACTGCTGCATGATTTGTTTGATGCATTACGTATACACCTCTTGTTGCGTCCACATCGTACACACATGCAAACATTCATGCCTGCATATATATTTTTAACTTTTGAAAAAAGATGATGCAGCGGATATTAACATCGTTTGAATCAGCCACGTGAAAGACGTGAAATAAAAAGTCCAAAAGCGGATTGGTACTGGAGACTTGTATTTTATTATGCCACATTATTCGATATCTGAAAATATGTAAAAATGTCAAAGGTATTGCCACTTCGAAAACATCGTCTATTCTCTGTACATATAATACTTTTTCTCCCGTGCACATATTTACACATACACTCACGCACGTGGCATACTTTTAATAACTGGGTCAAAAGACATAAAAATTCATCTATTTAAATCATTTAGCAGCAATCAAACGGAACGTGGCACCATCTGATGGACGCTGTTGACTTGCCTGCCCCACACAAGCCCCGGACCTAGAGACTCTCCTCGCAACATGCCCAGCCAACATTGAGTGAATTAATCACAGCCAGGAAGCACACATACAAATACTTTCAGGCAGATACGTACAGATAACAAATTTCGTGAATTTCTCAATATTTGCATCACGTTTGTCAAACGGCACGAGAGATCGCGAGCTCTATAAAGTTGATGCATATGTATGTATAAAAAAGCACTGTGGGATATATATGTATGTACACACATGCATCTATATTCAGACACTTATCATGTGTACGTGCCTCTTGCGGGGATGCCAATGGTCGAACGATGACGATAAGACGACGCGACCCCGAATGGCATTTGGAATCCGATTTGAAATCGGAATAAGTGTCCGCTCTGTTTTAATCTGAAGAATCGCGAGATCGCTAGGTACCAATTTATATATGTATATGTGGACATATGTGCGTATAGATAAAATTTGTATTTCTATTTATAGAACGCAAGCATGCGTTTGTTGTTTATTTTGTAAACATCGCTATTGATATAAGCTAAATAGATCAGTGTGTATTAAACATCCTCGATCATTTGCGGCTTGCTTTGACGTGTTGTCTTGCTGAACATTTGGGTGTACTTAATCTACATGACGAATCTGCACCAGCCGTCGAGACTTCGCCATGTAACACAAACGTAGTCAGCAAACAAACACACTTTCTCAGAATTCTCTCGCACGGCATTATCGATAGCCACTTATTACATATCACAAATCGCGGAGCACCAAGCACTTGCTTATCACTGGGTCACGGCCGGGATGGTTAAGATCACGTTGTCGCAAAGATCCCGAAATCGAAAACAACGGGAGACAGCTGCGTATTTGAGTATTTGGCATTTGGAGCAGCTGCCTCGTCGTGCAACAAACCCGAGATCTCACACATTGTCTCTCAACCAACACTCCCTTTTATTATATATTTAAGTAAATCATTTATCCGGTATCTGCGATGTTCGATGTGCGTCACGAGCTTTAATCGCGTGCTTGCTTATCTCTTTTATAGATGACTTGTTTGTAGTTAAGTTATTTTTTATTGAAGCAGCCGTAGAGCAATTTATAAACATTGTAGATATACGACGGTTTCGTAGACGCGTGTTTACTTCAAGTGCCAAGTGACGATTTAAGCAAACTGCCAGGAACTGAATGATATCGGGCACGATAACGATCGCGATAACAATGTTGATTTAATTAATTAGTTTTTGTATTAAGCACCTAGAAACCATAACAAGTTATCGGTCAACAATAAGAAGCTATAGACAAATCCCTAAGAACATTTTAAGGTTTAAACATGACACTCAAAAGGGTGGCTACACCCCTTAAACCAAGTATTTAATTTTTGTCTAATTACTGAGGTGTCAAATTGGTAAAAAAAAATAATAATGAAATCGTCTCCAGTTTTCATGTCGAGTTTTATTAAATGGCTCACGTGATGTAAGCGTAATATGCTTAAATTGGACCTTGAATGCCAAATAGCATAACTGATGTCAAATGTGTAAATTACCCCATTCATATATAACATATACTAGCGGGTATAGCCCGGCCTTGCCCGTAGCACGTATGTTATAAAATCAATGGTCTCAAAAAGCTTTGAAAATTATTTTGAAACTGAGCGGACGGTAAACAAACCACTTTCATATAAAAGTTTTCCGCCCTTTTACCACTGTTGCAAGTGGAATTTCCCAAATCGCTGGAACACATATTCATCATATTATTATGTAGAGCTTTGAAAATAAGTTTGATGCAAATCGGACAAAACTTAAAATTGACCAAAAAAATCTTTAAAATGCACTTTCCACCGAAGGAGCTTCTCAAATGATTTCTTATGTAGATCCTTAGAAATGAATTTGAGGGCGAAATGAAAACCACCAAATCTTTGACCCCCATTTCCACCAAGGAGGAATACATTTTTGGAAAAAATGAAACACCCCTCAAATGAATTTGAACAAAGAACTTTGAAATTGAGTTGCCAATCGGATGGTAAACAAAAAAGTTTCATACAAACGTTTTTCGCGATTTTTCCATACTTGCGGGTGGAATTTCCCAAATCGCTAAATCACGACTTTATTAAGTTATTATGTAGAGCTCTGAAAATAAGTTTGAGGTAAATCGGACAAAACTTAAAACTGCAAAAAAATCTTAGAATCGCATTTCTACCGAGGATGCTTTGATTCTGCGAAAAATGTGAAACACGTCTCAAATGATTTTTCATATAGATTCTTGAAAATGAATTTGAGCGCGAAACGTCATCCATCAAATCTTTGACCCCCATTTCCACCAAGGAATACATTTTTGGAAGAGTGTGAAGCACCCCTCAAATGAATTTGAACAAAGAACTTTGAAATTGAGTTTGAGGCCAATCGGATGGTAATCAAAAAAGTTTCATTTGTTTCAGCTTCCTAGCTCTTACGTTTGGGCTGTGCGTTGATCACCAATCAGTCAGTCAGTCAGTCAGTCAGTCAGTCAGTCAGTCAGTCAGTCAGTCAGTCAGTCAGTCAGGACAAACAGTTTTATATATAGAGATGTACACATGTGCATCTAAACTAGCATATGTACATAATTAATATACTCTACTATCTACTATCTTTAAAGGGTCATTTAAAAACAAGAGCAAAACAGCTTCTGTGGTAACCAATTGGTAAATGGATTTTTTAATTTTCCTGTATTAGCTTGTTTCTCGCGTTCAAGCAGATTAAGATGTTATTATTTTTATGACTGTTGCATATTAAGCATTGGGAGTGACTACCATTAACTGGGGACACCAAAATAGACGAATAACAATCAAAAACAACAGTTGCTGACCTTCAAAAGGACACCGACTGGCACACACGCACGCACACGTGTGTATGTTTATGTGTATGTGTATGTATGCCTGTTTGGAGCCAACACGCCCACAAAAGCCAATCAAATGTGCGCGGCCAATTGGCTGTTTTGGTTGCTATTTATAGCCTTATAGCATTTTGGCCGTTGACATTTAGTGGGAATATAAGCTGGCTTTATAAAAACCAATCAGTCCGGTCTGAACCCAACCTTTATTTATTTATGTAATATGTATAGTGTTATATATATGTACTATATGTGTAGTATATCGACCAATGGCCGCAAAAACAAAAATTCCAAGTGGAATGAAATGGCGTGGTAAATAAAATTCAAGTTCAAAATAAAAATACAAAAGAAGAAGAGGGATAGGGGTAAGCCCCAAACTGAGCGTCACGTTTACCCAATCGTGTGTTGTTTTTTGCTTGTGTTTTGGCAAAATGTTTGCATAAATAAATACATAAAATAAAAATCCATTTTGAAAATAGATTCAAAGGCGTCAAGCAAACGCGAGTCTGTCTACCCACGTTTTTACTTGCTCTTCGCTTGATTTTATTCTTCAATTTGCTCAACTGCCAAAAATAGCCTCAAGATTCACACCCAATCGCATACCACAAACACACACACACATATGATAAACTGTTACAATGCCGGTTGAAAACTAAAGCTGCAACTTAAACAGGTGAATTTAAAAATAACACTAACAATAATTTATGCATAAGCTTAACGCGCGCAGGTGAGTGATTGTGCTTGTTGTTTTTGTAGAAGTTGTTGACGTTTTCTGTGGCAAAGGTTTTCTAATTTATACCTACCTCTCATACTTAACCGGATGTGCGGCATGACCGTTTGCTTCGCTCCAGTAAGGCTCCATGTTGTTGCTGTGACTGCGGTGGCTGCTGGTGCTGCTAGAGGCTGCGATCCTTTGCAAAATTGCGATGGCTGCTTTGCGTGGCTCCGTCCTCTGCTGCTGCTGCTCCTGCGTCAACGTTACTTGCAGTTGCGGTGGAATGGTGGACGGTATCGCTCTTTGCGTCAATGCAGGAAAGACAAGACAAAAAGCCGGCGAAAGAGGGCACAAATTTATATGACAGCAAACAGGTTGTCGGCCAGGGCGAATTTATTTGCGGCGAATTACAATTTTTTGCTAGGTTGTATTTTCTGGTGGGGTCACTTTTATTATTACACAAGTCGACTTGCTGAACAACGTATTTAAATATTCTACAAATTTAAATATTTAGATTTTAGTTTTAAGCTGTTTAATTTTTATAACAATTTTTATCACACTGAAATATCCAATACTCTTTGCACACTTGCGGCACCTCTAACCGTTTTACATTTAGCATAACATTTCGAATTGTCCTTCTGTGTTTGTTATAATTGTTAAAGGAGTAATCTATTTCCGATAAGGCGCATCACTTGTCTGTTGACTGTAAGTGATGACTGTGCTACGTTTATCAGCAGCGTTAGTCTTTCCTTTTTGTGAATGTGCCGATAACGGAGACAGCAACGGGTGCGATAAGACCTTAAGCACACACCACTATGCTCGCATTTATATACTTGCAGATATATATGTGATAGGCGACTTAATTCTTACTAAGCGATAGTAGGTTTCGGGATGTTTATCAATGTGTCAATTTAACCACACTTGTTGTACCACTGTAAGCCTCGGGCTCAATGCTTAATTGTATTAGCCTGGTCTGCCCCGCCCGTGTTAACTCGATGCCCACACGTTTTCTGCTAGCGATGCTGCTGCGTTCGAAACCTTGAAATTTTTTGCACTCGCGTCTCGTTTTGGTCGCGGGACTTGCTGTCTGTTAAACACGCACACCGCTACCAGCTCCGCACCGCACAGTACCAAAAGCGAACGACTGTCGAAAAACGTGATTCCTTTTTTTTTTTTTGTCACACGGCTGCAATTTACCCGTTTTGCACTAATATTATTTGATATTTATTTTATTAATACACAACTTCCTTCGTTTCACAGTGGAATTTTACCAGCACCCGTTTGTGTTTGTGAGCTTTTCGTTTGCTTGTATTTGTATATTTTACTACACAGCACTTTCAGATGTATATGATATGTATGTGTATGTATGCCTACAATTTTTTGTTGCTGCTACTTGCTTGACTGTTGCTATAATTTTGTATTTTTTCCTTTTTTTTTTTTGTTCAAACACTTGCGTTGACTGCAAACATCAACTGCTCACTTCGAACGGTCGAATTGAAATGAATGAAAAATACACGGCGAACGGGCTAAAATTAAAACCAAGACGGCGAACCCAAATTCAACGTATGGAGAGCTGAATACCCTTCACAGAATACAAACCCTGTAAGAATACAAACCCTGTAATTCTTATAATAAAATAAGCGTTTCGAACTATTCAAATTATTTTTCAGATAATATAACAAATTCTATTTATTTATAAATTTTATTTCTGTATATATATGAACTTTATATAAGCCTAATTTGGTAAGTTGATGTTAGTGTTTACAAGCCACATTACAGTTGAACTATACTTTAAACGAAGAGTGTGCATATACAAAACACGAGACCAAAAACTGTGAGCAAGTTGAGAGAGCCTGTGCCTGTGGTATCAGAGAATAAAAATGCAAAAGAGCTAGAAAACGTGAGAGAGCGAGAGAGAGCGGGGCTGACTCTGAGCGAAGCACTTTGTCAAGTCATGTTGGGCTGCGGCTGGCACTGCGAGTGAGTGTGTGTTGGTATGCGCTGGCTTTTAGATCTCTGTGAATGTGTCTATGCGTGCGTTGATGTTATCGCATTTCGTGCGCGGCGAACGTGATTGCCACAGTGGGCCTACGAAGAACATATTTGTACATATTTTTGATGTATTTTTATTGTACATATGTACAAACATGGATTAGCTAATCAATGTTTTCAAATGTATATATCAAATCGAAGACGGATACTTGTTATACCTTACAGCCTTTTAAACGTTTTTATTTATTTTCTTTGCATTGATTGTGTTAAGAATATTAAAAGGAAGTAGGAAGATAGCTGCGATATCTGAAATTAATGTTTATATGTTTTAGAAATCTTTATATTGTCAGTTTTTTAGTTGTAAAACAAGTAAGAGGTTCTAGTCGGGAGCTCCCGACTAGGGGATACCCTGGACCCTCATATTCCAACACCAAATGCAGCTCGCGCTAATAGATAGAGAGTAGCTGAAAGGTGGCGATGGGTATCAAATGAAAGATACTTGATATATATATATACTTTTCTAGAAGCTACATGTCAAGTTTGGTGACTCTAGCTCTTATTACTCTTATTACCAAAATTGCTTAAAAAACAAGATTTCGATATACTTTTTATCGATTACTTGGAAACGGGGCAAGTTATCGTTTATCGGAAACAAACTCGATCTACGCGGGTACCAGGAAGACCTACAGCTAAAATTTCAAGTCTCTAGCTCTTATAGGTTCTGAGATCCTTGCGTTCATACATACGGACGGACGGACGGACGGACAGACAGACGGACATGGCTAGATCGACTCGGCTATTAATGCTGATCAAGAATATATATACTTTATGGGGTCGGAGATGCTTCCTTCTGCCTGTTACATACATTTGCATTTTGCACAAATACAATATACCCTTTTTACCCATTTTCAATGGGTTCAGGGTATAATAAACATTAAATATTTGCCACGTGAAAAACTTATAGGCACTACGGTGCATATTTTGATGACTAGACGACGCAACTTTGTAGGCAGCCTGCACCAGCCACAGCAGAGAAGTGCGGTTCATGAGCCTATTTGAATAAATCGAGGGAACGTGCATCTAACATACACATGTATGTATGTACATATGTATTAACGTACGCATATAGAAATTTATGTATACAAAACATGCACATATGTACAAGTATGTAAAATGGTCGTTATGTACGAATACGAAAAGCACAACCATTGTTGCGCGTGAATTACTTGCATGTATATACATAAACATACATATATAAACAGCAACTGTATATGATTAAGTATGTGTGTTATTAATCAACACTTAAGATGAGTGTAGTAGTTACTGTTGACAATTGTTAAAAATAAAAATGTATATACATATGTGCATAGTCCAGGCGTACATAGTTTTTCTTTGATTTTTGTTTTTATTGATAATAAACATTCACCCTCACGCTTGCACATAAAGATTACCGTTATAGAACTCAGTGGTCATCGGGGCGTGCGTTGCGTGCTCTTTACAGTTGTTTCAGTTGGTGTTTGCATGACAGCTTTCAAGTTGAAAGGCAAGCGCAAGCGAAACAAAAACAAAAATAAATAAACAGCGACGAAAGACCCCAAGGCAAGTTAAGCAAAACAACAGCAAAAGCAACAGCAGCAGCACATAATAAAACACGTGAACGTGACAAATTCCAAAGCGATTCGCAGCTGTTACATTGGGCGGCGGCACCATCAACGCCGACATTTGACGGCGAATTGCGCCGAGGCGAACATTGCCTGGCAACAAAGCGACTGTCTCACAGATACATATTCATGCAAAACGCAAGCTCTCATAGTCAGCTGAAATTTTGTTTTTATACATATTATTATTAATCGAAATAATAATCATACGCTGAGTTGGCCGTTCATTAACAGCGCGATGAGCGGTGGGCGCACCGACATTTCTGTCTCGCTTGCATACACACACACTTTTTGTCTCTTTCCCTCTCTCTCTCTCACTCTCTCAGTCTCCCTTCGCGATGTTGTCCCTCTCTGTTATACGCGTGAGCAGCTTTTTAATCAAGACACGTTGAAAGCGGCCACAGCCAGCGCAAAAAATTCATAGCGCATGACGTAATATCTCACGCGAGGCGAGCGTGTCAGCCAATTCACATACATGCATACAAATATGTATGTATGCAGAAATATGTGTATGTATGTATGTCGGCTGCAAGCCACACACTAGCACAGCACACATGCCAGTTTGTTGTTGGTCACGTGTTGTGCAAATGTTTTAGCTGTGTGCGTGTACGTGTGTGTGTGTGTGTGAGTGTGTGTGCGTGTGTAATATCAGCACAGCTCTTTGTTTATACATATATGTAGTAAGCGTACATATGTATGTATATAATTTTGTTTATTTCATTTTATTTTCCAGCACGTTAATTAAATTTAAATGCCAGCGGTCGCTACTCACAAAGGCATGCAATCTATTTTTAGCGCTGCCAAAGGTCAAAGCAAATCAAAGCAACAAGTCACTGCCCAGCACGCTCTACTAATGTCACAAACGTGTCCAAGTCCAATGCGCAATGAAAATGGGCGCTGGCTGAAGCAGCTTGCATAAGCTGCATTCCTGTTTTTGCTGTTTTTCTGATCTCACAGTCAGCTGGACGGTTGCCTTTGTACAAACATACAAATGAATGTATGTATATATATATGTAGGCATTTACGAATATTTTTCCTTTTGCTGTAGACACGTGCAGCGCCGCAGTGCAGACACTATTTGCTAATGGCGCATCAGATGTTATTACGTATACGTAGTGTACTCAAGCCTACCAGCTTAGACATTACAAATACGCCCAGGGAGGCACGTGCACGTCATAAAGCTGATACAAATAGCTCAAATTACTCACGGACCTTGCCCCACATTATGCCCCGCAGCCTTATCAAAACTTTATATTGTACAATCGTTTAATCTACAGTTAGAAAAGTAAATTTTTCTATTTTTGTATCTACTCGCACTTGTTTTAAAAGTTCGTTTTTTTTTAGTCACGTGTTCGATACGCCTTACGTGGCTTGTAAATTTCCATAGAAATGAAATGCAATGCGACACGAAGCTGGCACAACAGCAACTAAAACATGTACAAAGTTGTTTTTTTTTAATAAACGAGGCAAGCGGCGTGATAAAAAACAAACACTTGTGGATTGTTTATGTGGGCATAGTCCCAAGCGCTGACTGAGCTAACTTATGGTCACATACATACATACATACCCACAGATGTATGTATATGTAAGTATGCTTGTAGGTATGCATGCGATTATCTGTATTTGTCTCTGTATCTGTGTCGTTTTCTGTATCTTTATTGGTCTGTTTGCGTTTTCTCAGCTTACATTTATATATATATTAATATATATATATAGGTGTGCACAATAAACTCATGAGCTGCTTGTTAGCTATTGTGATGCTGCTCAGCAGATGTGCACATTCACAACATAATATTAGAACAACAAAAAATAAAACATTATTAAAGGGTTACAAGATGAATTAATTATTGATTGAAATACATTTAGCAACAAATATCAAGCAATTTTCTCAATTATCAAATGAAATAAGTACGTATTACGTTTTAAAAATAAGCAATACTGTCAACATTGTCGTAAAACAGAGTTTAAATAATAGGGCAGAGCCTTTATCCTTGGCGATGCGAGTTTTTAATTCCTTGACACATAATGTTGCTTTCATTCAATTACTTATTAGTAGGCATACGACATAGTGGGTTAAAGCACATTGATAAATTTGGTATAGCTTTTCATACAAAATGTTTTATAAAACATTAAATAATATTAAATTTACACTCAAGCCCGAAGCTTGGGAAGATTTTCTCAGCAATACATGTCATAAGAACGAACCTCCTGAGGCATACGGCTCGCGCTTTTGTGCCTTAATGTGAGTCCCATATTTTCAAGTTATTGGCATTGTTAAAGAAATAAATCAGGCCCCTTGCAAGTTCGAGTTTTAGCAGTATAACCTATGTATACATATTTGATGATAATTAGATCTAGGAACTATCATTCATTCATATGAGGATATATTATAAATAGAAAGAGAATAATACATTTTAATAGCTTTATATCTTGTAAGACAAGTATTTTGTTGTTCGGTTTTGCTATAGTTAAACACTTCCAGATCGATTTTCGAATAGCTGGTAGTTAAACACTTTAAAATTTGCTCATACATGAGCATTCATATTTTGTACGTTAAATATATGTACGTACATATATATTAACTGCAATTGGCACCTCATATTAGCATAAGCTAATCAAATTGGTCAGCTGGGGGCGGTACAGTGGTTTAGGCAGCGGCCAGGCCCAAATTTGCTTGGAAGAAAGGCCACGGAACGGGACAAACAAAATGGGTGTGTGCTAACCAATTTGCTTCATAAATTTACTATCTTCGATTAGCATCACATTTAAAATATGTTTGCACAGCAGTACGTACACGCATATATATACATTTTTTTAATAAACCAAAGAGTCGTGCACAGTTTTGGCTCATATAAATAAATAGCGATACGGTATCGAAGCAGAAGAGGAAATATGCTTATCAGCCTGCCAAAATTATAATTTTAAAGTCGAGGTAAATTCAATAAAGGTGTATTAGTCACTGATAAAAGTACAAGCAACACATAGTACTTGAGTATTCATATATAAGTTGATATATATACACTTGTTATACCCTGAACCCATTGAAAATGGGTAAAAAGGGTATATTGTATTTGTGCAAAGTGCAAATGTATGTAACAGGCAGAAGGAAGCATCTCCGACCCCATAAAGTATATATATTCTTGATCAGCATCAATAGCCGAGTCGATCTAGCCATGTCCGTCTGTCTGTCCGTCCGTCCGTCCGTCCGTATGTATGAACGCAAGGATCTCAGAACCTATAAGAGATAGAGAGTTGAAATTTCAGCTGTAGGTCCTCCAGGTTCCCGCGCAGATCGAGTTTGTTTCCGATAAACGATAACTTGCCCCGTTTCTAAGTAATCGATAAAAATGTATATCGAAATCCCGGTTTTTAAGCAATTTTGGTAAATAATAAGAGCTAGAGTCACCAAACTTGACATGTAGCTTCTAGAATAGTATATATATGTATATCAAGTATCGTTAATTTTATACCTATCGCCACCTCCCCGCTACTCTCTAGCTATTAGCGCGAGCTGTATTTGGTGTTGGAATAAGAGGGTTCAGGGTATCCCCTAGTCGGGAGCTCCCGACTAGAACCTCTTACTTGTTTGCTTTGCGGTCTCGAATTCTATTTTCGATTCGCGCTAACTTATGTAAAACTTACAAACTGTGTTACACGTTTTGCATTTAAATGCTGCCGTTGATAAATCAGACAAATCGGGTTTTTAATTTCCTATCGAGCTTGAGACTCTGGCGACAAGGTGACGCCGAAGCTTTGAACATAGCTGTTGTTGGTGTGCATATGTTTATAGTTTGTATACTCACATGTAAATAAACGAACTCGCTATTACGATGTTATCTCCATGTTAGAGCTCTCAACCAAAACTAAGCTAAGATATCTACTACTACTACTAGCTATTCCTTGAAGCCCGTGCTTTGTAGCAGCGACACCGGCAGATGTGGGCACGCTTGCAGCACACCTGTGTGGTGGTGTTAACATTTCTTTCAGTGAGATGAAAGCCATGCTTTGTTGTCATGAAATATGTTCTTAGCGCTCTGCTATCTTGGTCTGGCGTATGGGTGCTTAATAATAGTGCTTAGGATCTGGTTAGAGATTTGAAACTTGGGGTACATTCTTGTGTATACCGCACCAGAAATAGTGCGAAGCCGCCAAAATCGATATCTTCTCGCCAAAATTGAAATGACTTCTTCTTACGATCGATCCAAATATATAACAGTTGGTAGTCTGTTTATACCCTGAACCCATTAAAAATGGGTAAAAGGGGTATTATGTTTTTGTGCAAAATCCAAATGTATGTAACAGGCAGAAGGAAGCATCTCCGACCCCATAAAGTATATATATTCTTGATCAGCATTAATAGCCGAGTCGATCTAGCCATGTCCGTCTGTCCGTCCGTCCGTCCGTCCGTCCGTCCGTCCGTCCGTCCGTCCGTCCGTCCGTATGTATGAACGCAAGGATCTCAGAACCTATAAGAGCTAGAGACTTGAAATTTTAGATGTAGATGCTCCTAGCTCCTACGCAGATCGAGTTTGTTTCCGATAATCGATAACTTGCCCCGTTTCCAAGTAATCGATAAAAATGTATATCGATATCCTGTTTTTTAAGCAATTTTGGTAAATAATAAGAGCTAGAGTTACCAAACTTGACATGTTGCTTCTAGAAAAGTATATATATATCGATTATCTTTCATTTTATACCTATCGCCACCTCCCCGCTACTCTCTATCTATAAGCGCGCGCTGCATTTGGTGTTGGAATATGAGGGTTCAGGGTATCCCCTAGTCGGGAGCTCCCGACTAGAACCTCTTACTTGTTTAAACTGTTATTGGGGTTTCGGGTATACTTATTGTATTATAACGCAGTCTGTAGTACCTGATTGCTACGTCCCTACTTTGTTTTATTTCAATTTTGTATTTCATGCTCTAGTATTATGGTTTTATATATTTTTTGTTTCCTCAGTTTATCGTTTATTGCTAATTTGCAACGTTCCTTAACTTTCGAATTTCAGTCTGGCAATTTTAAAGTCAGAGAAAATCGTCCAATGAGATGCACCCATTTGTTAGTAATGACATCTAGTTTAATATTATTGTCATGTGGCTTTTAGGCACAGTCGCGCTGACAATGGCTAGCTAGAATACTAAAATGTACCTAATAATATCGTCAATAAGGAACGACAGCATATATAAAACTTGACTGGACTGCCTAGCTGTCTGTCTCTACTGCTGTAAGTAAAATAACCCAAGGAGAACGACGGGTCTTGGCGTTACGCATACGCCACGTGTACAATTTACAGCGGGCAATAGAAGACGATGTTATGCCAATTCAAAGCCAGAAGCACTGACAATGTTGCAAAACAGTCGCAGCTAATGCTTGTCATGTCAGTTACATCGGCCCAGTTACGAACGAAAGGTTTCTACGTCTATACATACATATGTACCATGTACTCTAAAGCAGGGCCTCTGACGCACTTTTCGTATCGTAACGGAGATACATACTGTGCGACTGGAAATTTGCGACTGCGGGTGACAGCAACTGTGCTGAAACGTTATAAAACTTGGAATTAAATGCGTTTTAAGATAAAATATCCATACCGATATGCATAGACATGAGGACAAATTGTTCTCAGTAGGAGAGTGATTGACGGGGCTTGCATGTTCTCCGAAAGTCGTATTTTGTGCTCAGCTATAACTTTCTTTTACTGTGCAAAGTGCTACCTGCTGTGCATCGTAAGTCTATTCATTGCACAATGCAACAGCCAAAACGTGATAAGGCTGCAAGTTGGCAATCTAACTTTGTTAGTTCTAAGGTTGGGCGGCGCCCCTAAACGACAAATAAAATTAATAATAACAAGTAAGAGGTTCTAGTCGGGAGCTCCCGACTAGGGGATACCCTGAACCCTCTTATTCCATCACCAAATGCAGCGCGCGCTTATAGATAAAGAGTAGCGGGGAGGTGGCGATAGGTATAAAATGAAAGATACTTGATATATATATACTTTTCATATGTACTATATGTAGCTACATAGCAAGTTTGGTGACTCTAGCTCTTATTATTTACAAATATTGCATAAAAAACAGGATTTCGATATACATTTTTATCGATTACTTTAAAACGGAGTAAGTTATCGATTATCAGAAACAAACTCGATCTGCGCGGGCCCTAGGAGCACCTACATCTAAAATTTCAAGTCTCTAGCTCTTATAGGTTCTGAGATCCTTGCGTTCATACATACGGACGGACGGACGGACGGACAAACAGACGGACATGGCTAGATCGACTCGGCTATTGATGCTGATCATGAATATATATACTTTATGGGGTCGGAGATGCTTCCTTCTGCCTGTTACATACATTTGCATTTTGCACAAAAACATAATACCCTTTTTACCCATTTTTAATTGGTTTTAATTAGCTTTTAATAATAAAATCGTGCAACTTGTGAGCAAGTTATGGTAGCGTGTATCAAGTTCTAAAAATCAGCTAATCAACTACAAATATGTTTAGGCAGAGGTGCTGTGTGACTTAAAAATTGCAGGCAGAACAAGCTGGCATTTTTTGGAAGTATATTCAGCTACGAGCAGAAAAAAAAACTACTAAGAAATACATTCGCAATAAATTGGAAAGCAGATGTGATCGAGTAAGTGGTAAGTAGTCAAAAATTTCTACTTTGAAATTCAATAATAAATTCCAGATAATTCGCAATTCATCGATGACTGTGATTTTTTTTGGTACATATATTTTATATACATATACTCGGAACCGGGACAAAATTACTGAAAGTGTCTAAATGAGCCGCTGCGCCTTGTGTTTGTTGTGCCAAATACACATTGACTGCGAAATCCCACTCGCAAATGTAGAATATTCGAGAACAAAGGTTTTTGAATCTTTTCTGTTTACCATCCGATAGAACTCAAACTCGTTGTTCAAGCTCTTTGGGTACTTTGGTTTCAAAAGCCACCCCTTCTTGATGAAAAATGGAAGTCAACAATGTGGTGTAGCTTTTTTATCATTCTTCACGTTTTTGTTTTTGAACCGATTGATTTCAAAGTCAGTTTGACATATTTATATATATGTAAAATATAATTTGACCCCTGAAGTTGAAGGTATTTCGGAAAAACTTATCCTTGGACTCACCTTAGCAGATACACGCAAAATGGTTTGGAGACTATGAATAAGCTTCTCCTGATCAATCCAAAATTAATATCACCTTTATAATTTTGACAGATGCCTTAGACTTAAAAAATAATAATCTGATGTTTCCTCATGGTAAAGAAAAGTTTGGTTATCCTCTTCATCGAAATTGTGCCTTTTCTGTAAATTTTTTAAATATATTTTATTATCTTTAAATATCCCGACTCGAGCGCATGGAATCGCTATCCGGGGCATCATACCGGATAAATTCTATCATAAATTTATTCATTCTGAGGGATCGTTATTGACATATGCAATTAGTAAGTGTGCTATCAT
Source organism: Drosophila ezoana (assembly GCA_035045725.1). NCBI lineage: Eukaryota > Metazoa > Arthropoda > Insecta > Diptera > Drosophilidae > Drosophila > Drosophila ezoana. The sequence goes on from JAWNOU010000127.1 coordinate 2,061,099, forward strand.
TCTTATCCTCTTATTATTATTATGTTTTTAAGAAATATCAATGTCACAGTCTGTAAAAAAAGCGATTCGTGCTAAATTTAAACATGTAAATAACAAAAAAATCTAAAAACCCGCTCACCTTTTAAAATGACCGCTGTGAACAAACAAAAAAATTGAAAACAATCGCTGTAAATAATTAAATTTTACATGGAAAGTTCAAATATGCATACATCAAATGCCCGAACTATGCGACCGTTGAGCTGGCGGAGCGCGCATGTTCCCGAGTCCACGAGTCAGTCAATGTGCAACACGTGCGCGGGCACTCGTAAACTGCCGGCTGGGTAATTGAGCAAAACTGGACAAGCAGCATTGAGAAAATATATATAAATATCTTTATACATATGTCTCCTTAGTTAATGGTAGCATGTATTACTTGTCTGGAATAATTGATTGGCTTATATGTACGTATGTATTTATATACATATCTTTATATGTACTATATATAATTTATGAGCACATATATATATACTCATATTCAATTATTGCAGACAAGTTAATTCATTCTACCATTAACTAGGGAGGCATTGCCTTATTGAACCGGTAATTGTTTTTGCTGTTGTGCCAGTCAGTGTTAAAATTGCACTTCGCAACAAATTAATTAACAAGTATATAATCTGCAGTAAATTGGTCACGTTTTGTACGAGGTAAAGCAAAAAACAAATATTAGAAATAGATCGCGTTAGATGATTAAATATGAAACTTATATGAGACTTTGTTTAATTTTGGATGAGTTTCCTTAACTAAAACCTATAATACTTATTTTTTTGTAGCTCACATATTTAATTTAAATGAACCGGCAAATTCAAATGCTTGCGTACAGTGTGAATGGCAAAACCAGACATGCAACACTGTCACGTTGCCAGACAGCAGAAATTGTATTCGGATGGCAGTTGCGATTTGTTCGCTTGCCAACACTGCACAATGCCGAGTCAGCTGCTCACAGTTAAGTGAAACAATTTTACTCACATTTTAACATTACTTACCAATTCAGTGCAATAATATTAGGCACTTTATTACAAAACCAACGTGCAATATTCATCAACTAGCAACAAAAAGCGCTGAGCCGATAATAGTGTAATGTTCTGGAAAGCGCCCTTTGGTCAATAAAATGCCAACACTTTGTTTGTTGTTGTCCCCTGTTGTTGCCAAGGAAACGAAAAACCCAAACACAACAAGTTACGTCGCAACTCGGTCGATCTTCTGTGTGTGTGTGAGCGCCACACTTCCTTCCGGTCTAATTTTCATACCAAATGAAGGATATCGTACATACAGGCAACGAAAGTAAATTTAATTTTTATTTCTTTAAAATTAACTAAAATAAAATGACCAAAAAGTGCAAATAAATTACTTTTGAAATGCACATTATTGGCCAGGATACCGACGAAAGCCCTGGATGATACTATACATTTGATATGGTAAGTGCCAGCAAAATCCATTGGACTAATTTAAGTACCCCACGCTCTGTCCATTCGCCCCCTCGCTGGTGGGAAAAATTTCATATTTATCTCGAAAAAAAAAAATTAAAAATAAAAAACTTTCAAGCAACCGTGAACTGCCGCTAGCAAAGATCAAAAGCAAATAACTTTTTCCATTTTGCCAGCATTACTAGCGTTTGTAGCATTTGTGGCACAGTAAATGAGTTTTCATTGAACGGGAAAATGAGAAATTACACCAACTCACTTACTCCTCGACTTTTCCAGCGCAAGACAGTTTAGTAAAGCTCCACATTTAGAGGCAATTAAGACGAGTCCTATCCGGACACACAAACCAACCAACCCCCGTATCCAGGTACAATCTTATGTATATATGTATATGACACAACCAGCCGCGTGCATCTTCGCATCCAAGTGGCGTGTGCGAGACTCTTACGGCTGCCATGGCCGGTTGCACATAACAACGTGCGCGGTTCTGAACCGAACGACCACCAGGTGTAAAACAAGCATCTCGGTGCATGTTTCCGCTTTACTGCCCCGCACCATGTTTTGGTTGACTGCCTGGGCCGAAGGTGAGGCGGTACGGGGGCGGGCTGGGTCGGCACGGGCCAAGCGAACGCACCCATAATATCTGTCAGAGCAATTGACGACTGATGCCTGTTGTAATGACTGTCAACAATACATACGCTCATCATCAAAGAGCATAGTTTCGACATGCTCATTGTGATCTGAGCTTGTTAATTTGCAACACGAAGCTGCACATGTGCCTTGGCTCAAGTCAAGCCTGTTGCCATTCAGCTAACTCCAAATTAACTTTTTCAATTAGTTTGCAACATATTTGGTTAAATACCCATAGAAACATTCGTAAGCATAAAAAAATGCTGACCGCAGTTTGCCCACAGCCATAATGCTGACCGCGTCTCTGGCAATTCTCTTGACCGCATTTTTGCAGCTTACCTAACCTAATTTTAACAAATTAGTGCAAAGGACAGTTGTCGAGTAACGTGTTCTTCCGTATGACATATGATAGTTTTTACAAATTACAAACGATATTAAATTTGTAGGAAGTGTTTTTAATTGTTGGGGGTAATTGAGTTGAAACATATTCATATTCACTTTATTTCAACAAAACTAACATAAAAATTTACATACATTTATTTGAAGCACATACTGAAAGAGAAACTAACTTAAACTCAAATTAACGTTGATAACAGTGAAATGCAATTCATAAATGAAAAATATTTACGATGATACAAATGCAAATTATGCAAAAATATGATTATTTCCTTTGTATATGACAAAACCAGTTTAAAACCTGTTTCATCTATCAAGAATCAGGTTAAAACAAAAATCCGCTTCAACATCTCTTTGTCATACTCTCTGCATAAACAAGTCTATCGGTACATTAACGAGTTTGTGACAATCAGACTATATGTAAGGTCGCCTGGAAATCATAGTATACTGGACAACACATACTGGCTGGAAGGTGCTCATGGTTTTCGGTTCATGATTGCGTGTGTTATTAAATAGATGGGGTCACGTAAAAAACATTAGAAGGCGCTAGAAAATTATTGATTCTTAAAATGGAAAGAGATGAAATACGTGCGAGTACCTCTATTTTTGAATTTATAAGCATATGTATTTCTTCTATAACTTTATATAAAGAAGAGGATAAGACAGTGTCTGAACCCCACTGCACATGTCCAGCTCTATGCAATACTGTTTTTCGTTTCTCGCCACCTACTCCCTAGCGAATCTGTCGGATCTCTCTTTTAGCATTGCCTGGGTATAATAATCATTTATAATATTTATTTCCCAAATCATTTGGACCAAAGAGGATAAAACAGATAAAACAGGACCAATATTGGTCTAAGTGATTCGAGCGAGGGCAAACTGCCTTCGGCTACATCGGTTACCTAGCCGACATATAAATTAGTTCGGCGTGCATGAAAGGGATTTTAGAACTAGTTATGAAGCACATTCTGGGCGTATACTCTCGACTAAGGGATAAATGTTGTTGACAAAATGTGTTTAGTGGCCTGTTTGGTATTTACTAACTTTTAGAATGGCCAGCTCGAGATCAATGTTGGTCTTATCGATCAAGAACAACAAGGTGAAATCACTTAGATTGAGCAGGTTGTTTATGCTAGCTTTTTCGATTTTTCGCTGCTTATTTTCTCAATTCTCAAGTGGTTATAGCTTCGGACTGAGGACAAGTCCTTGCAAATCGAGAGTCAGTTGCAAAGTGTAGCCTGCCTAAGGTTTAACTAATATATTATTGAGTCAAACTGTTGAAAGATATACCCCAAACGAACTTAATTAAAACTATCATAAAAATAAAATAAAACTAAAACTTGAACCAGTTTCTGATGCTACTCCATGGCTATTCCTGTTGTATTCAAATTTATTTGCGACAACTGGCAGCTGTTTTAAACCTAACATTTTTCTATATATGTAATATTTTTCCTTGTCGGGGATATGCTGTCGTCCTGCAACCCAGTCAAAACTTAACTGAACCGAACAAATGTTACCTTTTCGGTAAAAGCGTCACGCTGACTGAGCCACCAACTAACTCCTCTTTACCGACACAGCTGCCGCTGGGCATTTAGGACCTTGACGTAAATGCATTTCCAATGGGGTAGGAGAGGCTCAGCGCCAAAAAGTTTCAGGACTGCAGTCCTCGTTGGCAGACCATTTGCGTAGCGTAGTTTGGGCCGTGCCTAAACGCACTTCTGTCTCGCTTGTGCAGCTGATTGTGTGTATTATAGACACACCACCACTAGTGAAAAACACAGCAGCATATTGACCAACTCTATTAGCAATTAACTACCCCTACGCCCCGCCGTTGGCACTTGAGCTCGAGCGGCCACCTGCCCGTCAATAATAGCAGACTGAATATGATTCGTGCTGTAGTTGCACATTTACGCTCGTAGCAAGCACAGCAAACGGCAGAACCACTACAACAACTACACAACAACTACAACAACGAGAACAGTATCGAAAAGTGAAAGATCCCCCGCAGAGGTAGTCAATGGAACCAAAGCTTACGCAAATATGGCAAACGGTTGGTAAAGTAAGAAAAAAATTCAAAAACAACAACAACAAAATTCTAAACTTATTTGATCAATAACTCGCCGTGGCGCGTCCTTAGTGATTCGATATTAGTGTTAGTGTGTGTGTGTGTTCTGTGTTTATGTGTAAATAGTGTGTGTGTGTGTGTTTCTCTCAAACTGCATTTTATACACGTTAAATTCATGAACTTGTCCACATGGTTTTACTATTTGATTTGTATACTAATGCCCAGGCACCTTGTATTTCCTGGAGGGCAACGCATTATCCCTCTACTTGCAAACCAACTTGCCTCCAGGGTTGCCCCACTGCAACATAGTCACACCCCTGCACACCCTGTTAAATGACGCTCAATCGCCGCTGACTTCGTTTATTGTTTATAAACAACAACTTGGACTACAAGTTCGACTATATGACATATGCCGGGTCGTCGTTTCGTCGGCGCCCTGTTACCTCAACTCCATCACTACTTCTATGCACTCCCAGTCCAAATCCTGCTCAAATTCCTAGTTGCCGTCTCCTGTCTGGACACTCCAATGGCTGGGCTGGCGTTGCCAGCGGCGTTTCGGCAAATATTATTTACATTAAACCGGTTGCCCAGTGAACAACTGCTGGCCAAAGGGAAAACATAAAGATGTGCCAGAGAGCGTGACTTTGAGTGAGAAATTCATAAATGCAGTTTGTGCTATAACGGATGTAAATGTAAAAGTCAATTAAAAATATAAAAAATCAATTAAATAAAGGTATTTGCAATAAATAAGTGTGTGCTATAAGCAGATGCGTTTGACAGCTAAAGTGAACAAAAAAGAGCGGCTGTCTTCGGCACGCCGAAGATTAAATGCCCTTGTGGACATATGGCTAGCGGGTTTGCTGAAAACTGGACCTTTTAATTGCTGAATTTTGTAAAACCATCTTGAAATTGAAAAGTTTTCAAAACAAAATCTCCCTTTTTGACCGATTCTTAGTATAGAACATATGATATGATATAGTAGTAGTTCAATACTAACAAAACTTTGTACACACTTGCATAGTGAAACTCGTAAATGCCAAGACATTTTGAAAATTAGCAAAAAAGTTATACCAAAATATATTTTTTACCGAGTATTCGTATGGGATATGGATGAAAAGGTGGTTTAATCCAGGGGTTCAAACAAATGTATTGGTGGCCATATCGACTCGGCTTTTTATACTGATCAACAGTTCCTGATTCGTGACAATATTTTAGTATGCTCTAGAAGGGTATACAAATTAATAAAAAAAAATTAACAAGAAAGTCCCAATATATCCTTTTTTAATAAGAAGATGTACTAAGGAAACGGATGCATATTTTATAACAAAATGAATATAAGCACGTAAATTGCTGGACTTGGGGATAATGTTAAACCAGCCCGAATGAATGTTAATAGAAAAACCTAATTATATGTAATAATTTAATTCTATTTAAGCATTTGATAAGGGAACTAGCGAGTTTTGAGAAAATATATATATCAATGCTTTTGGCCATATTTGGGATTGTTAATACAAATGAAGAACATATATGTATGCTCTAATAACACACATACATATACATTTTTATACAATGAATAATCAAAGAGGTCTCTAAGTACAGTGTAATTAGTTCATGCCAAATACACATAGCCACCTACCTAAAAGACATGCTACAAATGACATCTAGCGCCTAAAAGATGCCACTAAAACGAGCGCAAACCAAAATGGCGTCTTTCTGTTCGATAACAAAAGCTAACGGAAATTTGTACTGAATGCGGACTACTGTTGTTGCTGCTGTTGTTGTTTCGAGCCGAAAAGAAGAACAAAGCTACGAGCAAATCAAAGTATGAAGAAAATACCTGTGAAATGTTTAATTTCATAGCAACGCAACATCAGAAGCAGTCAACCCCCAAAAGCAAGTAGGCAAGCAACAATGCCATCAAGAGAAAGAATATCAACAATAAAGGCAACAACGACAAGAAATTCCAAATGCATAGCACATCATATAGTAAGAGGCATTTGTATGGCACTTGATTTTGGGCGGAGGCAAATTGGGTTTCTAATTTTAGCGACGATATTTTAGGCTTTGTAGCGTTACAATGAGTTCAATAAATTTTCACTTTCCTTGCAGCTGTTAGGAACTTAAGTAACTGAATACATTTAAGCACCGCAATTGCCTTACACCGAGAGAGCGAGAGAGGAAGAGAGATAAAGAGAGTGGACGTGAGAGAGAGAAGGAGATCAACTGCTGTCTAGTCAACGAATTTCGCATCGAAAGTGCAAAACTTTGGCCTTTTACTTTAACCAAGCGACTTGTAGAATAAATACATTTTACAAATACAATTAAGACCTAGATTGTAGAGCATTAAGCAAATGAAATGAGCACACGCTTGGCAACCCAGCGCCAGTTCATCATCACGACGAGCGCCGCCGTTGAAGCCGCCACAGTAGATGCCAGCCAAACAGATCCCAAGGAACAGCAGCAGCTTGTGCCTAAAGCTTCTGGCGATGTGCTGACCGTAGGGCCGAGGACACCCGCAACACCGACGACTCATGCTGAGGAGTTTGAATTCTGCACCGAGGATGGAGTTGTTGTGGCTGCCACTTTGGAGGATGTCATGACACAGGTTGCCATCTTTTCTCTCTACATCTCATATAAAATCAACAACTTTACGATGGCTTTCATTGATTCTGTTATTGTTTCAGAATTGCCAGCTCTTACAAAAGAAACTGAGAGACGGCATTGACGATGACACCACGACGACCACCGATCAATTGGAGGTCATTCGCGTAGTGCTGCCCATGGATACCAGTGACTCGAGCCAGGAAGGGCACCTTCATGCCCATATCCATGCCGTTAATAATGTCAGCAGCACCGAGCACGGAGCCACAGGCACAACCAACAGCACAACCACCATACACACTTTGCCGGGCCTGAGTGCCATCAAGAGTGGCGTCGATCTAGCGCAACAAGTAACCAATGGTCAATTGACCGTGGTGCAGGCTACCGAGGATGATGAGGGCACACCGTTCATCACTGTAACGGGTGAGTCGAAATTAAATTTTATACTCTAAATATTAATATATTATTCCACTGTATGTTTTTCTTACGTTTTTCTAATGACACAATGTCATTGTTTCATAAGTAATTCATTCTGAATATAAAGATGTAAGTTATACATTTGAATTCTTGCCAAAAGGCAAGTCCATAACAGACAGGACTATAAATTCACCTTTAAAACAATGTAAAAATCCGAAGAGCTCTGCAAATCCTTCGAATTGCTGCAAACTGCTATTTTTTTATAGATTGGTTTAGTCTACTTTTTCGTGACCTAACTTAGGCTGTCTCAATAAAATTATAAATCTTTGAAATGTTTCAGTTTATAGCCATCGCAAAAGCTTCAATAACTGGAAATTGATACATAGAAGAAAAGTATTAGTATTATTATTATCTCGATGTTCTTGCATTTAACTGCTCGACAACAACGGTTGTTCTTTTTGTTGTGTTAATCCTTAACACATCTATAAAAGGAACTAAACCTTTTTTTGGTAAATTTGATCGTGCACATTTAGCGAAGAATACTATTCAATTTGTATTTTTATACCCTTGTAAAGGGTTTTATAGTTCCGTCATTGATAGCTCCGTCTGTTTTCTATAGAAACAACCAGTCGAAAAATTGGTTCTTGTGTGAACAACTTTATTGATTATCAATATATATTGACTATACCTGGCATTTAAGAGTTTTAAAGTTGTGCTAATTTATATGAGCCAAATCTAATTAAGATCGGATTACTATATTTTTGTACTAAATTGTAAGATTAGGTTGTAAATTGAGTTTTTGTATGACAAAATATTCCGTTTTCCAAGTTTATTTGTATTAGGCTCAGCATTTAAAGTTGGAAAGGTATTATTAAAATATGTATGCCGTTTAATTTTATATATTTGTGATGCAGGCTCTTGAAACTAAGTCAATTTTTTTTACCCTGAACCCATTGAAAATGGGTAAAAAGGGTATATTGTATTTGTGCAAAATGTAAATGTATGTAACAGGCAGAAGGAAGCGTCTCCGACCCCATAAAGTATATATATTCTTGATCAGCATCAATAGCCGAGTCGATCTAGCCAAGTCCGTCTGTCTGTCCGTCCGTCCGTCCGTATGTATGAACGCAAGGATCTCAGAACCTATAAGAGCTAGAGAAATTTTAGCTGTAGGTCCTCCTGGTGCCCGCGCAGATCGAGTTTGATTCCGATAAACGATAACTTGCCCCGTTTCCAAGTATTCGATAAAAATGTATATCGAAATCCCGTTTTTTATGCAATTTTGGTAAATAATAAGAGCTAGAGTCACCAAACTTGACATGTAGCTTATAGAATAGTATATATATATCGAGTATCTTTAATTTTATACCTATCGCCACCTCCCCGCTACTCTCTATCTATAAGCGCGCGCTGCATTTGGTGATGGAATAAGAGGGTTCAGGGTATCCCCTAGTCGGGAGCTCCCGACTAGAACCTCTTACTTGTTGCATATGTTTATATGTGATAAGCTTTCGTCCAGCGCCTTTTTGGTATCTCATAATTGTTTTTTTGTTTACAAAACAATAAGAAGATTCTATTAAATTAAAAAAAAAAACTCTGGAAGTGCCACTTATACCACATGTTTCAAAAACATAATATCCCAGATATGCATCCATGTATGTCATTAATTTGTATCCAGTGGCACCCAATTTTTTAATTGTTACAGATACATATTAATTATAGTTAAAAAAGCAAAAATTTGCCTGGCTTTGGGCGAGCGAGAAAAAACGCGCGCAAACCCTGGCGGTTTATCGCGTACGCTCTCGTTTGCAGAGTCGTGCGAAATCAAAGCGAAAAAAATCCAGCAAACAAACAGCAAACGGCAAAAGTCGCGCCTTTGTAAACAAACATAATCACAGGATCAGCATGTCGTCCCTGGGGGGAGGAGCGGGCAGGGCTATGGAACCAGCTAAATCCCTGTGCATTTTAAACGTTTGCTTGATATCACAATTAAAGCGACTTAATTTGAAAACTGAAACGAGCAGAGATGAGCGGGTAAGAAGAGCCCAACATATACACTGATAGACACCGACAGACAGATAGACTCACAGACTCAACAGTCACCCCGTTGCAGATGATAGAGCTACCTGTGCAGAGGTAGCCTTAACAACAGGACACGGCACCAGTTGCGGCACGTGCAATACAAAGTAACGAAAAGTGTGGCAAAGTGCAGCTGTGTTTTCAAGGGGAGTGAATTGGGAGCGATACCCTACACCCGTACACATAATTATTATATTCCACTTCAGCGCTACACAATGAATAAATCGAGATTACACTTGGTGAGCACTATCTATAGGGCAGGATCATACGCTGCCGACTTCGATTGCGATTGCGGCTGCGAACAGCGAACTGCACAAGGAGGGGGCGCCGGAAACTAGAACTGTTTGCCCATGATACTTGATTTTATTAGCACAAATTACCACCACCAGGGAAGCAAACAACAAATACGGCAAGTAATCACAACAAATTGAGGTGGGATGAAAATCAGAAAGGGAATGGGTTGTCAGACCAGGGGGTCAGGAGGACAGCAGCGCGAGCACCCTTCACGAGGCGACTCATTAATAACCGCCCGCTGTGTATTAATACTACATATGCCCTCTAATAGGGTATGTCGACTCTGTCACTGTAAATTCAATCATTCAGATAGAACAACAAATATCCTAACTGCATATCAAGTTTAACTGCGAAAGAGTATACAGACTTCGACGTTCCAATAATCGGGTTCTTTTTGTATTGCTTCACTTCCACGCACTGTGAGGAATATTTGACAATTGAAGGTGGACTACGGCCCAACTTCAACGCAATACTCGAAGATTATATAGGGAGAACACTATCTGCCGCCCCCGCTCCATTCAGCTGTCCTTAAACTTACCACTCTCTCACATAATGGGAATGTTTCAATTGATACGATTTGGTGGGGTGCTCATCAAATCGACGATGCAGAAAAAGCTTAAAATTTAATAAAGGCAACAACTAAATATGGAACGCTGAAAACTCAATCCTTACCAGCTAACTATAGAGGAGCTTAACTAAGGCACCAAAGTGGTTGTTAGCTAAATGTCCGGGAAAACCAGCATATGCCGGGCTTCTTTTAATTGGGTAAACAGCAAAGTTTTCTAGATCGCAATCATTTTCAAAGGCAAATCGCACTTCATATAGAATCGTGTGCTATCTCAGGACCGAATCGAAGGCAACGTTTGAAGCTGTATAAAGCGTTCTGAATTCAGTCTGCCAGACCCTTTTCCAAGCAAGGTGCAGTCTGTTTACAAAAGGTAAATTTGTTGTTGTTGATTCGACTGCAGCAGATGCACGGATAAACTGTGAGCATAGCACAACAATTGTTGGGGATAAGGCGCCCTGCACTTGTCGGCTATCCTGGCAATGCATTTTCATTTGCAAGCATACAGAAAGTTTACTAATTTCCATGGAATGCACAGTAGAGTTTTAATATGTATGAAGCATATTTTTATACCCTGAACCCATTAAAAATGGATAAAAGGGGTATATTGTATTTGTGCAAAATGCATATGTATGTAACAGGCAGAAGGAAGCATCTCCGACCCCATAAAGTATATATATTCTTGATCAGCATCAATAGCCGAGTCGATCTAGCCATGTCCGTTTGTCTGTCCGTCCGTATGGATCACATTTAAATGCAGTTTATTAATAAAGGAGATCGACTCCAAAAATTCACTTTCAGGAATTCATAAATAGTTATATATGAAACGCATATATGTTTCCTTTGAGGTCGTTAAAAACATTTTAAATTGTTGTAGGTAAAGCATGTGAACTTGTTCAAATTTAAAAAATAACAAGAAAGAAGGGCTATCTTCGGCACGCTGAAGATTTAATACCCTTACAGACCAAACCTTTTCATAATGCTCATAGTGCCTTGCCCGTATCTAAGATTATGCATAAATGTAGGGAATCTTATAAATAGCGTGTTTGGCCAAGATATCTTGAAAAACAAAAAACTTTTCGATACAAGTTGATTTTCGACCGATCGTTCCTATGGCAGCTATATGATATAGTGGTCCGATGTTTATAGGATTTCGCATATATATGTATGAGGAGCATGGCAAAACTAATAAATGCCGAGTTTGGTAAAGATATCTAAATAGACAAAAGAGTTTTTCATACAAGAACCTACTTTTCGACCGATAGTTCCTATGGCAGCTATTTAATATAATGGTCCAATCCAGCTGGTTCTGACATATGTACTGCGTGCAACAAAAAGAGGCACTTCTGCAAAGTTTCATGACGATAGCTTTAAAACTGAGAGACAAGTTCGCATAGGAACTGACAGACCGACAGACGGACATGTCTATGTCGGCTGTTGATACTAAAAAAGAATATTTATACTTTGGTCGGTGTTATCTGGGATCGATTATATCTCTTTCTATATAAAAAATGGTTAGTTTAATTAAGATCAACGAAATTAAAGAAGACAAACCCCTGCAATATAATGTCTAGTTAAATGTTAGTCACTGGGATCGACATGTTTACATAGAAATTCAGTTAAAATGATAGCTCAAGTCCATACAATCCTTACTAACTGTAGAATCTGTGATGATCCCTATTCCTATGTCCTATTTTACCAAATGTGTCTAGTATAGATTTTAATTAAATAAATTAGTTACATAAAGCTGCTATCTTAATTCTCCTCTGATCTCTATCTTCTGTATGTGTGGACTGTAACATATAAATGTGATTCTGTCGTAAGTCTCGAGGACAACGTTAACACACAAAAATCTACAGACTGTTATAATATAGTCAAATTATTAAATCGGAATGTCTACAATATGGTAACCAATATCATGTTGATTGGTCAAATTAAATTATGGCTAGAAAAGTGTTATTATCGCTCGGTATAGGATTCTGCACGATCAGAAATGTATAAGCATTGACAGATAACATAGTTAAGTTGATCTTAGTTAAAATTGCATTCCAAATTTTCGTCATAGAAAATTTGCGAAATAACCGAAACTTCAAGGTAATAAGTGGTTAAGTGAGAAACTCCACAGCTACTTTTCATTTGTCTTTGTTGCCTTGCTAAGCCCAGAAATCTCTAATAAGGTTCAAAGGTTTAAAGTCTAACAGGGTCATTATACCTGAGGCTTCATACTTAAACATGTGTATGCCCATGCTAGTGTCCACAGATCCACATTCAAACAACTGCAATGGACACCCACTGAGGACAACTGGCCGCGTCTGCATTTCATAAAAGACCAGAATTAATATCCGAAATATTTGTTTGAATTCAGGAAAGACTGAATTAACACAACGATGCCGAGAGAAAAATATGTGAAAAATACCACGCGTGCACGCAGTGGCAAAGTGGCAGGCATATGTGTTATCTTCAACAACAGCCCACCCAACAGCCCAACACCTACTGTCTCCACCCACGGCAAAGAAAAGCGCGTGCCGGCAGCAAACGTTTTGGTTGGCCAGCGCCAGGGCATGCAGCATCCGTTGGGGGTTGCTGAGAAAGCGTGTAACTGCACTAATGTGTATGTGTATATGTGTGAGCTAGGCGTGTGAGTGTGTGCGTGAGAGTAAGTGAGAGAGAGAGTCGTTGATGTCCTAGCAACCACCAGGCTATGTGGCTGCGACAGGGTAGGCAGATGGTGGCAGCTCTGCGCCCGAATGATTGGCTGCGTTGCCTTGACGCCGACGTTGGCACATGCCGCACTGCCTGCTAGCAGTTGCTATCTCACTTGCACCAACAGCATCTTTGGGCTGCTCTCGACACTTGTTCAGATCCCAGAAAATGCGACTTTGAGCCCGGAATTAGCTGGCGCCGCTTGAAAAATAAAACGCTGCCACTGCCGTCTCCAGCTCTAGCTCCAATCCCGAAGGCTAAGGGTTTGGGTTGGATTATTTGCTACGGCGACTACGTTGCCTGCTGCCAGGGGTGGCTGTTGGCGGGCAGGCACAAATCATAACAACGCAGCATCAAACCAAGCACTCACTCATCCACGGAGCCACCAACGACACCACCACCACCACCACCACCGCTGTAATTTAATTCGTTGCTGCGCCGCCGCCGTCGTCATCATTATTTTTCGGAGGCATATTGCTAGGATAACATTTGATTTTGAGTTCAGTTGTAATTCTACCGTGCATACGTTCTGGTTGCTCTTGCTCCGTTGCTACGTCACAACGTTTCCAAGTAGTATTTCCGCCATTACATCGCCCGGGGGCCACCCACCGAACACTGTTGCCAGTAGCAGCAGCAACAGCAAGTTGTGCGGGCTTTTTCCGATTTTCACTTTCACTTTTCCTTGCCACTGTGAAACAGTTGCCCAAAGCAACCGGGCGACATCATCTCGGCTTACAATCAGAGGAATCTGCACAGCCCGCTTGCGCTTCCGGACATGTGACTGCTGCAGCAGCTGTTCAGGGTAGCACACGTACCAACTTTGGCGCCACAGTTTACTCATTTGCGAGCTGCCCACTCGAGAATTAAAACTAAACGAATGCATTCGCGATTCGACTTCGACTGCCAGACGCGTCACCAACAGCAAAAACACCTCCACCATCATCAGCATCAGCAGCAACAGCAGCACCAGATCCCGCACCAGCACCAATATTATCATTTGCCCGAGTTGGATATCACGCCACCGCCGCCGATCACTGCCGCCGCTGCCGCCTACACCAATCTACTGGAGAAGTGCCGCTGTAAGCTGCAGCCACAGCACCACCATCACCAACAACAGCAGCAGCCCCTAGCTCAACATCACCACCAGTTGCTGCCGCAGCATCAGCACCAGCAACAGTTGCCAGTGGCGGCGTCAGCAACTACACTAGCGCCGCTGCCAGCCGCCCAGCTGCAGTTGCAACTGCACCATCATCATCATCACCATCACCACCAGACGTTTGTGGCCACCGCCAGTGCTGTTAACTACAGCAGCTGTACGGCAATTGGAGCCACTGCCGCCTCCTCCTCGACATCCTCAAGCTCAGCAGCAACTACAGCCATGTATCACCACCACCACCACCGACGTCACAACAATTTGTCCTATTGCGGTGGTAAATATTTTGCATAGCCAACAATTTCTGTTCGAATCCTATCAATGGCTTTTAATTGACGCTCTGTTTACACTCACCGTCGTGAGTGTGAGTACGGGGTGTTAGTGTGTGTGCTTGTGTTTATGTGTGCCAAGTTGGGGCCATCAAACAAAAGTGTCAAGTGTCTTACTCATGCATCATTGGCCATGTTGTAAACTTTCAATTAAATGGAGTTAAGCGGCTGTCAGTCATATGTACATATATCGGTCTATCCGAAGAAGTTGCAGACTTGATAAATAGAGACCAATTCAATGAAATGTTATCTTATATCACATTTTTCTGACATTTTTTTCAAATAAAACATAGTCTGACAATGTTTAAAAATAATATCAACTATTTATTTTTTCAAACTCTATTTAATAAGTGTATAAGTGAAATCGTGTAAAAAATCATATCATTTTTTTGTTAAACAGAAAGCGAATATCAACATTTCCTAATGGACTTCCGATTTTCTTCTTTTTCCCTGTTTCGTCAATATATGATCATATTCTGATAGATCAGTATAAATATATTTAAATTTCAATATTTATTTCTAATGGTGGACTTTAATAGATAGCTTTTCAAGTGAACGCACATTTGGATAACTGTTGAAACCAAGAAACACTTTTGAAACAACTTAGTCTGTAAACTAGCTGAACTCTCTATGAGCTACTGCTATTTATAAGTTAGTTTATAACTAAAACTAAAATGCAAAAAATTTAAATGCCCATTAGATATTTTTCGCGGTTATCAAGTATCTCATTTGTCGAATTAAAAACAAGTAAGAGGTTCTAGTCGGGAGCTCCCGACTAGGGGATACCCTGAACCCCCATATTCCTACACCAAATGCAGCGCGCGCTTATAGATAGAGAGTAGCGGGGAGGTGGCGATAGGTATAAAATGAAAGATAATCGATATATATATACTTTTCTAGAAGCTACATGTCAAGTTTGGTAACTCTAGCTCTTATTATTTACCAAAATTGCTTAAAAAACAGGATATCGATATACATTTTTATCGATTACTTGGAAACGGGGCAAGTTATCGATTATCGGAAACAAACTCGATCTGCGTAGGACCAGGAGCACCTACATCCAAAATTTCAAGTCTCTAGCTCTTATAGGTTCTGAGATCCTTGCGTTCATACATACGGACGGACGGACGGACGGACGGACGGACGGACGGACGGACAGACAGACGGACATGGCTAGATCGAGTCGGCTATTAATGCTGATCAAGAATATATATACTTTATGGGGTCGGAGATGCTTCCTTCTGCCTGTTACATACATTTGGATTTTGCACAAAAACATAATACCCCTTTTACCCATTTTTAATGGGTTCAGGGTATAAAAACATCACTTGCGTTTTCGAGAACCAATATATAACAATATCGGTAAAGTGACCTATTAGGAGATAGCCTAAACTCAGTGCCAAGTTTATTGTAGCTCGCATCCCATACAATAGGAAATGCATTTGATATTAGCTTCGGTTTTTATGGTCCGATCGTTAATGAATTTTCAGGGCTAAATATGACCCTAAACTGTGTGTATGTTCCAAGTCGGAGGCTCTGCCTTTAAAAATTAGTTAATTTTGCACTGAACTGGGGGAGGGATCCGAAAAATATTTCGGATCTTTATATATTATACGACTGATGTTTAAAGAACCATGTCTCAAAATCGATTTTTATCGATATTATGAAAATGGGAAAAAATATAGAACAAATATTGTATTAAGAGATGGGCAGACGTACACACAATGCAAAAAATTTAAATGCCCATTAGATATTTTTCGCGGTTATCAAGTATCTCATTTGTCGAATTAAAAAAAACATCACTTGCGTTTTCGAGAACCAATATATAACAATATCGGTAAAGTGACCTATTAGGAGATAACCTAAACTCAGTGCCAAGTTTATTGTAGCTCGCATCCCATACAATAGGAAATGCATTTGATATTAGCTTCGGTTTTTATGGTCCGATCGTTAATGAATTTTCAGGGCTAAATATGACCCTAAACTGTGTGTATGTTCCAAGTCGGAGGCTCTGCCTTTAAAAATTAGTTAATTTTGCATTGAACTGGGGGAGGGATCCGAAAAATATTTCGGATCTTTATATATTATACGACTGATGTTTAAAGAACCATGTCTCAAAATCGATTTTTATCGATATTATGAAAATGGGAAAAAATATAGAACAAATATTGTATTAAGAGATGGGCAGACGGACACAGCTTTATCGACTCAGCTTGTCATTCTGACTCTCGCGGTTGACAATTCTTTCATTTGCCTGTTACATACAATAGCACAAAGATATATTGCTGATATTACGTATTTTAAATGGGGTATAACAATTAGGCGTGCTTTAGCCGGGAGTGCGCGACTAGCAGATGCTTATCTGCTGTGACACAATCACTCCTGCTTCTTTCTATACATACATACGTAAGGACACACACAAACACACACAAATACACATACACACAAGCTCTCAATTAAGGCTATAGAAAATTCTTATTCAAATTAGGTATGTTTTTTCCAAACTTTATATAATTTACAGGGCATATAAAACACTTAAGAGTGTGTAAATACCAAAACCTGGGAATATAAACTCCAAAAATGTGTTTTTTTTTTTCCAATTTTACGAGGATTTTCTTTAAATCTCCGAAATAGGACTGAAAAACAGGATTTGGATATCGATTCTTATTCATTTCAGACGGGTCCTGGCTAGATCGACGCAGCTCTCGATACTTTGTAGTATATATAAAGTTTTGATTTGAAAATTAAACTTTAGCTTAGCTTGGATAGACACTTCTGTATATTTTATTTATATTATAAATATTTATAAATTGCAAGCTTTTATGTTTAAACAGTCATTTGTACACAGTCATTTTTTCAAGGAAGTTTTTAAATTTTAAAGCGCGCGTAGGAGGAAATATTTTGACGAATTATAATATACCGTTTATTTTTAAATACATTTTTTTCGACTGAGTAATTGGCCAAAAATTATTTATGTTTCTCATATTTGTGTTGTTGCCTTTCAGTTTCCGGTCAGGAACAAAACTATCAAGTGCAATATGTTGACTCGGAGCTGTACCATAGCAATTCCAGCCAGACACAAATGTAAGTTCATCAGCATGGGCAGCATAGCCTCACTGTTTAATATTTTGGTTGTCCACAGGACGTATCCGTTCTGTCCGGTGGGCGACTACCAGAGCAATGGCCAGACATACTACTCAACCTCGGCAGCCACCGGTAACTATACAACCACAACGGCAGGGAGCACAGCGAATGCACACTCCACGACGCTGCCGTACCTGGTTCCAGTGGACGATACCCTGCTGTTGAATGGGTCCTCGCAATCACACAGCCGGGACTCACCGCACAGCCTGACGGTAAGTATAAAACGAGAGTTCAGTGAGCCGGTGACATGGACTAACCATTTGGCTTCAATGTAGCATGAGGTATCCTACATACAGGAGGCGCAGAGCACACCCCAAACGCCCACCTCCACAACAACCACCAATTCAGCCAGCGGCGGCAGCATCGGCAACGGGGTCGATGGGGCGTCGCCCGATAGTGACCAGAGCGCCATGGCCACCAGCAACAAAATTGCCTCGGCAACGGTGAGTAGTAAGGGATCTGTTTTTGCCATGAGTAAGAGCATGGTGGGTCCGACATGCTCTGCCCAAGAGCAGCAGTAGCAGCGACACTGGCAGCAGCACTGGCAGCGGCTGCAGCTGCGGCAGCAATAGCAGTAGCAGCGTTGTTAACATCTCTCTCGCACGCTTGTAGATTAAGTGGCTATCGCGCAACTACGAGACGGCCGATGGTGTCAGTCTGCCACGCTCTACGCTGTATAACCACTACATGCAGCACTGCAACGAGCAGAAGTTGGAACCGGTAAATGCAGCCAGCTTCGGCAAGCTGATACGCTCTGTGTTCTCCGGTCTGCGCACACGTCGCCTGGGCACACGCGGAAATTC
Source organism: Drosophila ezoana (assembly GCA_035045725.1). Taxonomy (NCBI): domain Eukaryota; kingdom Metazoa; phylum Arthropoda; class Insecta; order Diptera; family Drosophilidae; genus Drosophila; species Drosophila ezoana. The sequence continues at coordinate 2,079,738 of JAWNOU010000127.1, forward strand.
GAAGTACCACTATTATGGCATTCGCATCAAGCCCGGATCGCTTCTAATCCATCAATCCATGGAGGACAAATCGCTGCAGGACTATGGCACCCCGCCTGGCAATGGAGCCATCGGCAACGTCAGCAGCAGCAACGCCAGCCAGCTGGCCAGCTCAAATGGTAGCAATGGAATGACACCGTCTTCTGGCCAGCGCAATGCCGGGGCCAAGAAGCACAATTTCAAGCCGGAAACCTACGAGGCGTGCATACAGGTATGCAATACGTGAATTCTTAAATCCGGTTCTAAGCATTACTCATTCTTCACATTCATCTCGCTTGTAGTACATTGGCGACGGTACTGGTGCAATGCCAGTCTTTCCGCCCATCGAACTGAGCCACAGCTTTCACACTGAACTCACCCTGGATGATGTGGACACGTTCCGTGCCCTGTACCGTGAGCACTGCGAATCATTTTTGGATGCTGTGCTCAATCTGGAGTTTGGCACTGTCGAATTTTTGCTACGTGACTTTTGGCGCACCTCGGACAACAACAATCTGGACGAGTGCGAGGAGGAGAAGTACTTGAGCAAGACAAAGCTGTATCTGTTGTGCCACTGCGCAGAAGTGCAAAAGTTTGTTCGCGAGGTGAGTACGGTGGACGCCTCGAATTATGAATGTGTTCATTGTAAATTCTATTAAAACAACTAAATATAGAAACCGGATATCGTATAACCGAGGCAAAAAACAAATGCATGATTATGATTATGATATTATGCATAGCAAATTATGATTTAGCTAAGCTTATTATATCCTAGTAGATTGTATTATTATTTTTCCCAGAAATGTATGACGTATAAAAGGATGCATCTCCGACCCCCTAAAGTATATATATTCCAGATAGCATCAAAAACCGAGTTGGTATAGCCATGTCCGTCTGTCTGCTTCGATGCAAACATGTCTCTGTTTTCATATGCGTATAAAGCAAATTAAGTATGTACTAAATTAATGATTAAAATTATAAAAAAAAAAATCCATTCCAAGTTTGGTCAAGATATCTTGAAAACCAAAAAGTGTTTCTTTTAAGAACTTTATTTTCGGTAGATCGTTTAATGGTAGCTATACAATTTGGTAGTCCGATGTTAATCGATTTGCAAAAATGTAATGAGCATAGTCAATAACCTACATTTCGAACGATTCTTCCTATGGCAGCTATATGATGAAGTGTTTCGATATTGATAGGCTTAGGTTTATTTAAGAAACAACACAAGAAACAAGATATCTTGATAAATAGATTCTCTCCATAAAACGATAGTTATATAATTTGATACTCCGATATTTTTATCACCGTTTATATGAACAGTATTAATTGATTTTTTAATCCTATCTTAAAACAGGTGGACTATCAGTTCTACCAGAACACAGTGGACGTCATAATACCAGATGTACTCCGCTCGATACCCAACGCACTAACACAAGCAATTCGCAACTTTGCAAAGAACCTGGAGCTGTGGCTGTGCGAAAGTATGCTGGGCGTGCCGGAGCAGCTGTCGCAGATCAAGACTAGCGCCGTTTCGGCATTTTGCCAGACACTGCGTCGATACACATCTCTTAATCATCTGGCACAGGCGGCACGCGCTGTGCTTCAGAACGGGGCGCAGATATCCCAAATGCTTAACGATCTTAATCGCGTGGACTTTCACAACGTACAGGTGCGTCAATTAAATGCAGTTGATCTTTCAATAGTCGCAACTTAAACAAAAACGTAAATTCACTATGTTACAGGAGCAAGCCGCCTGGGTAAGCCAATGTGCACCAGCTGTGGTTCAGCGTCTGGAGAACGATTTTAAGGCGGCACTGCAGCAGCAAAGCTCATTAGAGCAGTGGGCCAGCTGGCTGCAGCTTGTCGTCGAATCCGCGATGGAGGAGTACACAGGCAAGCCAAGTTACGCGCGAGCCGCACGTCAGTTTCTGCTCAAATGGAGCTTCTACAGCTCCATGATCATAAGAGACTTGACACTGCGGTCCGCGTCGAGCTTCGGCAGCTTTCACCTAATACGCCTGCTGTTCGATGAATACATGTTCTATCTGGTGGAGCACAAGATAGCCGAGGCGCAGCAGAAGACGGCCATAGCGGTAATTTGTGAGCGCATGGTAAGCACCAAAGCACCTACTAACGAGAGTGCCATCTATTAACTGTCAACCTTTGATCAGAAGAAAGAAATGGACTTTGAATTCGAGTGTCAGTTCGCCTACATAACCAGCGATGGGGAACAACAAACAACGGCTAGCTCGGTCAGTGGAGCTGGTCCATTAGCTGCTGCTGCAAGTGCCACAAGCGCGGGCAACGAAGCCAAGCGTCTGAAGCAGGAATGAGTGGTATGCAGTGCTATACAAGCAAATAGTCTGGCTTTGTATGTATCGAGTTATCATAGGATTTATGTTCACTGAAATTATTTAATCCCCCATTTAAAAGGTCCGTTTCAACTGTGCATTTAAAAATCAAAGATGTGTGTATGTATTCGTCTATTAGGTTGTAGATTAAGTTCTTCTCAACTGTAAACATAATCAGTTAGCTTTTAGGCATATGTATGTTTGTCTATATGCAAGCAGATTAAATATTATTATATATTTAAAGAATTGCCCCACATTCAAGTAAGGAACCGTCCAAGCAGCAAGCTAGTCACGCCCTTGCAGCGTTGGCCTTGTCTGATCTGATTATGTATTAATGGGATACACTTTAGTTTAAGTACATGTGCATTAGTATTTGTGAGCTTAGCGTCTAACTAAACTATGATACTTGTTTAACTTTAAGAAAAAGCTATTTGTCACATCAGTTTTGTCTGGTTTCAACGAAATTGTACAGCATAGTGCTCGGCGCATACATGCACAACGAAAAAGCACACACCCACATTTGCATATGCATGTGTAGGGACGCACAAATAAACATCTACCAAATGCACTGATTGCATAACTGTATAGGATAGTTGAGGAAGCGAAAAGATCTGGCTGGAACGGCTTGCTCAATGGGAAACTAAGTTAAGTAAACTACAGGCCTTAAATGTGCAAATATGAACACTCAATTTTTAAAAACAATACACTTTACTGATTACCTTCGTACATGTGTGTTGTATCTGAAAAATCAATAAACACACACACTTATATTTAAACTGCAACTGAACATTTTTATGGTAATTCCTAAAGCATATACAAAGAAACGAGTACAGAGAAATATTTTAACAGAGGCACCCAACAAAGTATTTTATGCCATTTTAGGTATTTATTCTAGCAAGAAAACCTTTTGTAAGCCATTCAAATAAAATTAGTTAAACGCAGGAGATACAAAGTAAGAAACTCAAAGAAATCTAGTCTTAGAAGAAATATCGCTTGCAAACGAGAAAACAAGAACATTTTGCATACGGCAAGGTCCGTAAAACTGTCAATATATAAGTCAGTATATTATTCCTAATGTGCTAATGCTCCCAAAATTTTAAATCTGTATGTTTCCCAATATTGTTGTATGACATATCTTTAAGAACTGAGTTAAACGATATCATTGCGCAATAAAAACCTCAACGGCACTAAGTTTACACAAGCTGTATTACTGCCCGATTTTGTGGTAGAGTTTTAATAGAAACGCAAAATCGGACCAGTAGGCTTTACGATTGCTTTCCAAGCAAAATTGTTCGAAACAAAAGAAATTATACAATATTCACTGCTCAATCTGCAAATACGAAGCTGAAACCTTGAGCTTTATTGGTTGTAAAAGCAAAAAAAAACTAAATGAAACGAAAACAAAATGGAATATCAATTCAAATTAAATCTACCTATTTATAAATGTGAAATAAAGATGTCTTAAAAGTAAAAAAACGTATTTATTTCTATCGAACGGTGTGTATAATTGTATAATTGTATTATGATATTTTTTACCATCTTCCTACATGAATTCCGGACCATTCCAGCTTGAAACCAATTTAAATACCTGTCTATTACATTAAGAGTAAGAACTCTTGTAGAATATGTTACCGCCAAAATAAATACTTTATTACAGTCTGTTTTTTAAGGAGGCAAGTGACATCTACCTTAGTTGGAACTGCTTGATTCGGAGATGCCCTGTACCACAGAGCATAGAAAAACTATTTATATTGTCTTTGGCTGTAGCTACCGCCCAGATGCCATAAGAAACATTCCGAATTCATTTGATGTATACGTAAGCAAACATGCACCATACGCAGCGACTGTGCTTCTTCCCTTTTTCATAATTTTACTCGTTTAAATAAAGTTATTGTAACCCATTATTGCTTAAATATACCAAGCTATACCTTAAACTCATTTAATAAAAGGTTTTGACTATTATCATTCTTATAAAATATTTTGATAACGACGGTATATAAACTTATTAAAAATTTAAGTAAGGCCCATCGAGGAGTATCGATTACAAAACCGGTTCCTCTGAATAAACTAAATCACCGCCAGATTTTCAAGAGCTTGTCCTAGTTTTTCAAATTTAAGAAGTAAAATAAGATCATTGTGAAATTTTCAGGGTTAAAAAGTGTTATTATTCATTATCCCCATTTTTCGAGAAAACAGGCGACAAAAAAAAAAGCAGGTACGGACAAAATAAAATAAAAACTCGTGCAAATGTTATCTCCTGTCTTGACTGACTAACTGATGGGTGATCAACTCACAGTCCAAAACAGCTAGAGCTGGGAAGCTTAAATTTTCACTGTGAGGTGCCCTTTAAGACATCTCATCTCTGGGAAATGCCATCCGCAAGTGTGGAAAAATCTCAAAAAACGTTTATATTAAACTATTTGTTTGCTTTTTTTTCAAGGATCTTTGTTTACATTCATTTTTGGTATATATGGGGGTACAAAATCGATTAGATCGGCTTTAAAATCCGTTTCACAGAACTTTGTGAAAATATATTTGAGATTTTTTAAAAATTGAAAGGTTATAAAAACAATGTTTTAGGCTTCGATCCATCGGCCTCAGACATATTATCAATGCTCTGCACAAAAACTAAATCATTTTTGAAATCCCACCCGCAACTCTGGAATTACATTTTCTACGGGCGGAAACTGGGTGAAAAAGAAAACTGGTAATTCCCGCTAGTACTATAAATAGCCATATTTGAGATTTATAGTGACGGATAGACGGACGTGGTTGGATTTAGTTAACATATCGTCCAGATCCTGATCTTTCAAAATACCATTATAGCAAAGACAATATAAATGCTAAGAGGAGTAGCCCCCATACATTTGAATGAGCTTCAAAATTCGAATTGTGGCTTTTTATGTGGCTTCCCGCTCTTCATACGCTTGGCTACCCGAATGGCTCCTGCTCACCACAGAAACAAATACTTTCCGGCTCGTTGATACTGGTGCGAGTAAAAGCAACAGTCAGTCGCTCGCCTGCCTCACGCGTAGCTGGTTAGTGCCGACCGGAGGATTTTTGATTGCGAAATTTATTGTGCGAAAAAAATTCATACTAATGATCGACGCTTAGTATTTTTGCTTAATTCATGATATGAATGTTCTATATGAGCCATATTGCCTTAAGTAAAATCGCTAAATTGTAATGAAAAATTGTACAATAAAAAATGGTATATGAAAAATATCACCTTATGAAGTAATTATTTGCATACATTAGCCCACGTAAATTGCTTTCACCTTCATTTTAATTCACGCATTTCAAGCATTTTGTTGGTTCGCTAAAGGATTATAAAAAAAAAGTAAACAAATGGCTTAAAATTTGTTTTTTTTTTTTTTTTGATTTGATTGTGTTGTACAAATTGATTTTCTAACAACTCTATACAAAAATTGTTTATTTTGCTTAAAAATTTGATATATAATACACATTTCGTACTTATAATTATAATATATAATTTGTTAACTGCTAATAAATAATGAATATTTCAACAAAAAGTGTATGTACTATGAATATTGATTTTGCGAAGTGGCTATGGAGAGATGTAATTAGAACTGCAAATATTTTTGATAGCTTCAAATAGATCGTAATAATCATTTAAATTATTTGTTATTTGTAATTACCTTATTTCAGTTAACTTAAAAACAGTTTGTACTTTGTATTTAAAATCTGAGGTCTTGTTTACATTCATGTAAACTGAGTCCTGAATGTTCGGCTGTATACGTTGTTTTTTAAGTCTTTTCAGTTGGAGAATTTTGACAATTCGTTTGGAATTCATGCAATGCTGCTCGGTTTTGGTTGATATTAAAATTACATTGTTATTAATATACATTTCATTTACAGCTAAAGTAGTATACAATCATTTAGGTAAAAAATATTTACATACCATATATGTAATATATAATATATTTCAAAAATTTAATTGACTCTACCTTCAATTAATAATACGAGAATTCGCACTTTAATTATAATCTTATAAATATATATATATAGTGTATATATATATATATAAAATATATATATAGTATATACTTGGTATTATTCTTTCAACATCTGTCAAATGAATACTGGACCGGCAAGTTTTGGGTGGTTGTTTTCAACATTACCTTCACAAATATGTATATTGAAAATTCGCTAAAAATGCTTATAAATGCCATTTTTCTGTACAGTTAACAAGTGTTTAAATATTTGTAAACGGTGTGTGCTTCATGTTTCGTTGTCCAAAATTTTTATGTTTGCATTTAAGTTGAAAACCATTTCAATGTTTGTTGCGTTAGGCTTTTACAATTATGGTTGTTATCTTTTCGGTAGCCAGAAGGCATGATTTGTAAAGAAAACAATCGTCAATAGTAATTACAACATAGATTATTATAAAATTATTCTGTCGGAGATCAATTTCAAAAATTCTCTTTATAGTCAAGATTTTGGAAAACAATTAACATAATTTATGTTTCGTCATTGTTGGATTCGGGAGATTAAACAATTACAAATACTATATTATTACAATTATTTCTTGAGTTTTCTCTCAAGCGTCAAATATTTGTTAACGGAACTTCCTAGTTATGTGTCACATATTAGTAAATGCTCGAAACATAGACATTTATTTGAAAGATCCCTTTCAATATACATGGAAATATTGTATTGCGACACAATTGCTATTAGCGACTACAAAGCGCGCGGCCAAATTGAATAACAAACCTATTTTAATCAATAGGATCGAGCTACATATACACGTACTTAAACTCGGGTGTGTTTATAAAGAGCGAAACTGCACAGTGCACACACAAAAATCAACTTAGGATTAAAGTTTTAAGCGTAGCTGATGGGTGAGCCTTAAACGTAAACCTAACACTTAGTGTGTATAATATATATGTATGTATAAAAGGGCGGCTGTTCCCTTATATGATGCGATTAACCAGAGGCATCTTTCGACGATTGTACGTGGGCGGCTGCTGCTGCATCACTTGGTGCACCTGCTGCACCTTTACTTTCTGGCCATATTTCTGCTCGAGCTCACCGGCAGGACCGATGGCATAGTTAATGTCAAGCCGAGCGCGCTTGGGCGACCGATAGCCATCATTCGCATTCAGATCGGCTGGATTAAGCTCAATGATGCTCGATGTTTGACGGTGGGCAATAGCGTGACGCAATGCCTGCTTGTCATCCTCAATGTCGATGGCATCGTACAGCTCGTCAACCTGACGGGAATAAAATTACGAATCATTAACATAAGGGGCACCAAAATAAAATATAAGAACTAAGACAAGAGCCCTGCTGAAGTTCGAGCATTTGTTACTATATCAATCTCACCTCAATGTCGAATTCGACGCTCTTCTGCGCGACCAGCAGCTGATGATCAGTTGGCAGGTGATTGTTAGATTGGTTGGTTGGCTCATACTCATGAAGCACGTGATCCTCCTGAACGTTATCGTCATCATCGCTGTTCGTCCAGCTAGAAATTGAAGTTAATGTGTTAAAAGTGTTCATGGGGAAATACTGCATATACTTGGGTTTTTTTTTTTTTTTTACTTACTCAACATTATCATTGTCCTCTTCTTCGACGAGCATCGCATCGATCATAGTCTCATCAAAATCGTGCTCCTCTAAATCAGAAGATTCCTCAATCTCAGATTGCGAATCCAGCTCCACATCAGAATCGGCCGATCCATGCTTCATTTCGCCACGCTCCAGGGCCTCCAAATGCTCGGGATAGACCATGGCGCCGCGTATTGCGCCTGGATCCTTGCGCGACCACTTTTGCACCTCCTCATCCATCTTACAGATACGTTCCGGATTCATGGCCCAGCGGCATCCCTTGCGTTGATTGCCGTTCGTTGCCGGCCGCTCAATCTTCTCAAAGCACTTATTCAGTGACAAATTGTGACGGACGCTGTTCTTCCAGCCGCTAGGAGCATTCTCAAAATAGGGAAAGTGCTGGCACAAGAAACTGTAGATTTCCGATACGGGCAGTGAGCCTGCACGCGAATTCTTGAGCGCCAGCGCAATAAGGCAGGAGTAGGAGTAAGCGGGCTTCGGAAATGCGCTGCTCATTGCCGCCGGCAGCTTCACCTTCTGCTGCAGTGGCTTGACATTGTTACTGCTGTTGTTGTTGTTAGTATTGTTGTTGTTATTGTTGCTGTTGAAGCTGTTGTTGCTCAGCGCCGCAAAGGACAACGGCGAGGATGACGTTGTGGGACGGCCAGTAGTAGAGGAGCAAGTGGACGAGGGCGAACCAATGCTGCTCTGCACATGCATCTGATGATGTGGCGAGTGGGCCGCCGATGCAATGCTTTTTGGCGCATTGCCCCGTTTCTGAACACCGCCCGCGTGCAGTGTCGTAATGTTATGCAACGGACTCGCTTCACGGTCCCGCTTAAGCACGATGTTACCATTGGAGGTGAGCGGTGCACCGATGGGGGAATTTGCCGACGTTTGCTGCTTTAGCTTGTTGTATGTGGCGCTGTTGGCAAAGGTCAGGCCACCAATGCCGGGACCCAGCTTAATGGTGTTGGTAGCGCCACCAGTCGTTAGCAGGCTAGTGTTTTTGGCAGTGGCTTTTGTTTCTTCCAAGCCGGACTGCACCTTGCGCAGCTCAGTGCCCAGATCCTTGCGCACAGCATCCACTGCCGACGAATTGCGACGCTGCAGTGCAGAATTGGTTGCCATTGTAGCCGGCGCCGTGATACCACCGCCGGTCGCATCCGACGACGAAATTGGCAGAGCCGAAATTTGCTTGGGTATGTGAGCCATCACCTGCTCTCTGCGCATTGAACCGGCGCTTACTTTCATCTGTGCTGGCGAGAAGGTCAAATGCGATTTGTGCTGATCGCATGGAGAGGCGGGCGGCGCCTGTCCAGCCGCATATCCCGCTCTGCTCTGCGTCGGCCGCGCACCACGCGACTTTTGGGGCGATCCAGAGCCAAGCAACGAATTCGAGCCGGAATTTGAGTTGATTAGCGGCATCACGGAAATAGGATTGACACACGCCCCAACATCCGCATAATAATCGGCTGTGGACCAGAAATTGGCGCAAGAGCCCATCCACTTGGCTGTGGGAGAGGCGTGCAGCGCGCTGCTGGCCAGCAGATTTGCATTTGCATTGTGTGTCGACGATGATATATTGCTGCTGTTGTTGTTACTATTGTTTATAGCCGAAATGGCTTCCAGTGCGTGATCGAGCGAGGAGGTCAAGTCACTTGAGCTGCCCACAACGTTCGCAATCTCTGCCCTTATGTCTACATCCAACATATCCTGCATGGAGTCGGACACATAAAAGTCCAGCGAAGGCCCCGCCGCATCCTGTTGGCAAATATCCATTATATAATAAATAATCAAATTTATTCGTAAGCACTCCTGTCTGCTTTTTAACAATTTATTAGACAAATTTAAGCGCGACAGAACACCAATTTTTTCAGATACCTGTATATATGTACATGTAACCGTTGTGTTCAAATGGAAATCTATAGCACCAACCTAATTTATAACATGATTTTAGAAAATTCAAGATTTCAGTCAAATATACTTAAAAACCCGCACCAGGTGCGACAATCAGTGCCCTACAGACACAATATTTGTAAGATTATGTTCACCTAGACGACAGCGTCTTAAACATTTGAAGTGTATTATGATTTAAAGCATAGTCAAGCTCATTAGGTATATTCTAGATCAGAATTAACAGCCCAGTTGGTATATCCATGCCCATAAGTCTGTTTACGAATGTTAATGTTTTTAAGAAAAACTTTTTGTTAAATAAGATATCTTGGCCAAATTCTTTATTTACTAGTTCGTAGAGCATGGGTTTTTGTATGGCAAAATATTTTCTGTTCTATATTTTCACCAAACTCGGCATTAACGAGCTTCACATACATATGTATCTGCTTAATCGTAAGGCTAATGACTATAAGGGTATTAAATCATCGGCGTGACTTGAAAGATGGCGTGACCAAACTTTTAAAATTCGCTCAACAGTGTTTAAAATGCTGCCAACTGTCGTTAGATTTTAATACAAAACAAGTAAGAGGTTCTAGTCGGGAGCTCCCGACTAGGGGATACCCTGAACCCTCATTTTCCAACACCAAATGCAGGTCGCGCTAATAGATAGAGAGTAGCGGGGAGGTGGCGATAGGTATAAAATGAAAGATAATCGATATATATATACTATTCTAGAAGCTTCATGTCATGTTTGGTAACTCTAGCTCTTATTATTTACCAAAATTGCTTAAAAAACAGGATTTCGATATACATTTTTATCGATTACTTGGAAACGGGGCAAGTTATCGATTATCGGAAACAAACTTGATCTACGCAGGCACTAGGAGCACCTACATCTAAAATTTCAAGTCTCTAGCTCTTATAGGTTCTGAGATCCTTGCGTTCATACATACGGACGGACGGACATGGCTAGATCGACTCGGCTATTGGTGCTGATCAGGAATATATATACTTTATGGGGTCGGAGATGCTTCCTTCTGCCTGTTACATACATTTGCATTTTGCACAAAAACATAATACCCCTTTTACCCATTTTTAATGGGTTCAGGGTATAAATATAGATATTGTTTTCCACAATATAATGAAAGCATGTTTACATACATATTTCTTCTCAACGTGCAACTTGTTGACGTTTGTTATGCATTCCCCCTCACAAACATGCATTCCTTATACACATAAATATGTATGTACATACATATGTATGTATACACTTTTCCTTTTCTACGAGCGGTAACAACAAGAACTGTGATGCTTATGGGAAAAAAGAAGGAGCCGTTGTTCAAACCAGTTTTACGCTCAAGGCAGGCAACGAAAGACACAGGCTGCATATGGCACAAAACATACTTGTGTACACATATACATCCATATACAGTATGTCAATAAAGTGTTTTGACTAGCGAAAAAAAAAATTTTTTTGGGTTTTTTTTAAAATTCCTACCAAGGTATTTTTTTAATAATTTTTTTTCCTTTTCCGCAAACACAAAAGAAAAAAAAATAATTATCACTATCATAACATTATAAAAAACAAAAAAAAAAAATTTCTAAAGACGCGGTCTAACCTATAAACGAGAGAGGGAATTGTTATTTGTTTGTGGGGGCCGCGCGCCCCGCACCCCGCGCCCAGAACCTATGGGTTGTGTTAGTTGCTCCCCTCCCCCCGCTAATGGTTTTGATCGGGTCGCTGGCTTTTTACCCCCACCCCATTGTCTCCCCGGGGGGGGGGGGGGCCCCCCACCGTCCACAGCCCACCCCCCACCCGCCTGGCGGGCCGGGCCGGGTGATAAAAATACTCCCCCCCCACAACCCCGCCCGCGCGCGGCGGCGGCGGGGCGCCACATCCCAGGGGGAGCGCCGCCCCCCCCCCCCACCCCATCCCGCATGGGTCTGGTGCGTCGGTGCCCGGGGCTCGGTGGATGGAGGTTGGGGCGGGGAAACATCCCCAACATCGGCATGGCGGGGGGGAGCGGGAAGGGGGCGGAAGGGGCGCGAGGGAGGGATTGGGGGGCGGGATGGGTGTGTTTGGATCGTGGGGTCAGGACGCAACCCCCCCCTCACCCCGGCAATAAAATTTGGGTTTTGCATTTCTAAGTTGTGGTGGGGGGCGAACTGGGGCGCGCCCCCCCGGCCGGTATATGTGTTTGTATGTGTATATAGTGTCGGTAGCTAACATATGAGCAGCCGGAGGTGGATTCCATCGACGGGGGACACAACGGCGGATAGTGAATTTAATTGCGGAATGATCGAACAGTAAAAAACATGCGAAATAGAAAGAAAGAGAAAAAAAAGAAGGAAAGAAGCAAGAAGAAAAGGAGGGGGGAACAAAGGGGCCAAAAAGGAGAAAATGCTAGTAAAAAATGAAATGTGAGATTAAAATTTTGTATTTTATGTTTGTTAAAATATATGTTGAGTAATTTTTGGGTTATATTTTGATATGAGGTAATTTGAATAATGAAAGAAAAATTTTATGTAATAATTAATATAATATATTAATAAAGTTACATACACATAAATATATAAAAATGTATGTATGTAACTCGGCGCCAAAGTAATGTCCAGCAACAAAAAAATTGACTTACAGCACATGCATTCAAAACATGTACACATACGCACATGTGCATAATAGCGCCTGAACTTGAAACATGCATACATATGAGTTCGTATTTATATACATACTTACATATTTATCTATGTATGTATGTATATTTGAGTCAGAGGAGGCCACCATCATAAACCGGAAATCAGTAAAATTGAAAGTTTTATACAATCACAGACTAAAGTGGCTGCTGAAAATGTACAAAAGACAAACAAACCTGTGAACAGTACATCTTCATACATATGTATGTAAGTAAAAATAATAAACATATATGTACATATATGTATACATATACATATATATAAGTACAAGCGTACTAAGGTACATAGACACACTTACATACATACATATGCACATAATTTTTTCTTGGTCTACTACAAATCACAGCCGCAAGCTTAGTTTCTTATATGCATACATTCATATATTATGCTGCATAAACATATTCTCATATTTGCTTGAAGTGCAGGCAGGCAACGGCAGGCAACTGGTCGAGCTAAAATCAACCACCGATGGAAATGTTGCCAAGCTAAATATGTTGCAGCAACATTTACTTCAAGATAAACGCGATAGGCTGCCGGTTAACAGCAAATATACGATAAAAAGGGAACAAATATACATCTACATATACATATACATACAACATATGTATGTGTGTTGGGACGTACGAAAAAAAAAATTAAAAAAAAGGGAATAAAGCCATACATAAACAACAATTTCGCAGCAGCGACTCCACCACGAACAGAGCAGGAATACCAACACCGCAAAGTTTCGTGCGTGTGTATGCATAACAGCGAGCAACGAACAGCAACGCTGACGACTTTTTCATGTTAAAAGCGATTGGAAGAGAACTCACTGAGTACACTCTGCTGCTCTTTACGATGAAAACATAGAACATCGACCACGCAACAACAGAGTTCTCTGTTGAGCGCACAAGCAGTACAGTTGGGAACAAAACATTCTGCAAATAATCCACCAACAGAACGAGATAAAACTCAGCGGTCGTCTGAGCACTTTTTGTGCTGAGGGGATTGCTTGAATTCTGTTACGAAAAAGGATAGTAGGCCCCAGTTTAACAGTAGACCATGTTGAGACACTCTCAACATCTACGTTTTGTCATTCCGTGTTTTGGTTATTAGGCGCAACTCCACATTTAGACGAACTTTACCAAAAACCTGCTAGCGCCTGTTACTTGCCGGTGGGGGCGGTTTGGTTGGCCGTGAGCGTGTGTCCTTGGACACATTCCAACTCATTGACCCGGCCCTGGTTCTCGCTCATGCTGAAAAATCGATAGATGAGGCATACACAATGCCACACGCCGCATGCTCCACGAACGATGATAAGTTGCATAATTTAGCAGGATATCATAAATGTATGCACGCTGTCCATGTAGGCGGACGTTCTTTTATCAGTCCCGAAAATGTTGTGGGATGTAAACACACACACTCTCACACACATCTTGTGTCTGGGTAGCTTAATTTTGGGCAATATTCACGGCGCGTCCAATCCTTTGCAGCTACCACAAGTTCTGCGACTGTCTGTCGTACTCTGGAATCGTTTTCCCGCTTTCTCGATGTCCATTCGCTGGAGACCAGCTAATGCACTTCTGTGTTCTTCCCCTTCCGCTTTAGTCTTTTGCGTCCTACACTAATTTGGGACACGGCAGGTGTTGCACATTTTCGTTTAATGTTCTTTAAAAACGGGAGCTGCCTCACCATTGACAAGAAGAGAAGAACCCAACAAGGTAGAGCGGCCGATTGAATGAAAAACTTTATGCAGCGCATTGGCTCGAGCCTACTGTTAAAAATATTCGATATTGATAAGGTCTGACTAATCACAAGATGTTTTGCAAATGTATATTATAGTAAGATGGTGGCATATTCAAATTTTTGAAGCAAGGAAGATAATTTGCATATTCCAGAATTCATTATTAAATTGTTATAATTTTCAAATAAATAAATATATGCACTTCAATTGTGATTTGTAAATAATTAAGCAAAAATTAGTTACAGTTTTCGTGTCGAGTTTTCTCTCCAAAATTACATTAATAATTAAGGATTGTCCTACTCTTCATACTTCACTTTTATGGATCTGCATTTTTTTTATGTACGTATATGTAAGTATTTAAAATGAGTGCGTACGTGCGTCTTCATGTGTCAGGCTGGCAGACCAGGCGGATAGACCGGGCGGACGACAGCTGCAATATTGAAACTCAGGGGTTGTCCCTGTAGTCGTACAGACCTACACATATGCACACATTGCGAATGAATATGCTTGTATGTAAGTTTATTTTAATACATAGTTAGTACTCTGTAAGTTGTGAGCTGCATTCCCAAACGGAAAGGAAGCTTCCTGCTTCTAATTGGTTTTATTTGCTGATGTTCTTGGGTTGTAATTCATATCACCTGCATAGGTACGAGTGTTTATATATATGAACATACATATGCAAAAGGTGGGGTAGGAGTTTCAGTGTTCTCTCCCGCTCTCTCTCTCTCTCTCTCTCTCTCTCTGTCTACCCGTCGACTTCTCTCTTTGCTTGAAAAAAAATAACGTTATTGAAAAAATGTGCCGAAATAAAAATGCATTGAACAGGCGGTCAAAATTGGAAGCAGGCAGACGAAAATGCATAAAGGAAATACATTTCGAAACTTTGGCTTGGACAAACTGCTGCTTTCTGTTAACATTTCGAATTGTGCAACTTTGAAATGAAAATATGCATACATGCTGACATATTAATGTATGATTGATTGTATGTACATACATACATATGTACATATGCAATTGAGTATTCGGCAGGCAGCATGTTGAACACTCAGTGTCGCACCCTTGGCTCAATTTATGTCCTAGACACTACGCCAGGGGTGCAGTATTTTCTATGCCACATTTTTGTTTGGTTTTGTTTTAGTTGTGTGAGCCTGTGTGTGTTTGTGTGTGTGTGTGTGTTTGTGTGTGTGCGCGTTATCGGTAATTCCTTTTTGGTGCCTTCGCCTTTGCATCTGCCATGCATCTTTTGTAGTTGCTGCTACCTCAGGCTGTTACATTTCTTTTTGCGCCGCTTTCACCTTAAAATTTGAATGGCTGCAGACTGTGGCACACAAATCCAAATCCGATCCCTGAAGCAGGTAGGATAAGGAGACATATGCCCGGCCATCTTGCAGCCGACTTATGTATGTCTTTTCCGTGCTTATGAGCGCCTATTTGTAAATTACATTATGGTCCAGAAAACTCCAAGGCACACACACATACACACAATTAAACTTATGATACCATATTGTAAATCAGTTAAAAATCTGCAGAATTTTGCGATTTTTTGTTGTATTATTTCCTAAGTATTAGATGAAAAATATAAGTTTTCCGAAAGGGATCCCAAAGGGTGCCACTGCATACGGTACGTGTGTCTGGGCCGTGAGAAAATCTTTGCGGCATACAGCTGGGCGCTCATATTAAAGCAACAAACGAACGCGGGCAGCCAAAAAGAGAGGCAGATTGCCTCACATGAATGTGAGTCTGAGTTTATTCTTTTTTTTTTGTGCTGCGGTTTGTGGGTGTCTCATTTACTCAAACTCAATTTTGCCGGCCGGTCGGCACGTTGAACTTTGAAGTTTATGTATGTATATATGCCCTCTGTCTTTTAAGGGAGAGCAAGAGAAAAAGCTTTTGATGGGTGACCGTTGAGCGGTCGGTCTTACTCTCTTCCCCTCACAACTTGTAGAGTTTGAAAGCAACGTACTAAGCGTTTCGCTGTGTTTGCGTTTCTTTGTTTCTCCTCACACACAACATACACATTCATACATACATACACATACACATATACATACACACACACACACAAATCACACTTGTGGCTGCTCTAATGCGTGTGTTCTGTTTGTGTGCTAGTTTTTGCGAGTTGGTACATGTTGCATTTAACAGGCGCACATGTGTTAATAAATGCTTGCCGCTTATCATGCTCGTTAATTCAAAAACTTTGTAGGAGGGCAGGACTAACATTAATATTAACTAAACATGTTTGTGTGCTACTGCGAGGCCCATGTGCAAATTGACTCTGAAATACGATAAATATAAAAGACAAATGTGCGTTCCCCAGCTACAAAAAAGCAGCCGCCAACAAAATCGAGGTGAACGTTTGGCCTTCAAAAAATTTAAAACGCAAAAGCAGAAGATACTCTAAGAGACAAACCAACGAAGCAGCAGCTCAAAGAACACTGACAAAACACACTCATATACGGAAGATATACATGCATGTCCATGTATTGTTCAACAATAAATGTTAAATATTTAAGCATGATCCTACAATGTTCATTAAGCGAGGTTAAGCCACGAGTGGAGCAGAATTAGAAGAACTCTGCTGATATAAATGATGACAACAAAAGCCATCCCCCCGTTTCCTTAACTCAAACTCCTACGAACAACAGCAACGTTTTCGCCGCTGGTTTTACTGGAAACAATTTTTAGTACACACAACAGACCGCTGTTGAGTCAGCCATAACATTGACGCTGCCCTAACATAAACTTGGTCTCCACACACAATTATAGCCAAGTTAATAACCCAAAAAATAAATACTGAGGGATAAAATAAAAATAACAGCTTAACGCCTCAGTAAAGGAAGTACATTTTATACGCCTATTATCAGCTCTACTTTCAACAACGGCTCTGTTCCGGTTATGACCGCCTGTTTGCCTCCTAAACACCCGCATAAATCAACGATGCCAATGAGTGCGACTTAAGAGCAATTTCAAAGCACAACGATCGCAAATACATATGCATAACATTCATGTGTACATTAGTGTGCGAACTACTCGCTGTGTTTGGCTGGCGAATATAAATTTAAAATTTGAACGTTAACAGCGAAAGCGAATCTACTGACGAGCACAAAGCGAGCGTAGCAAAAACCCCACAACAATGCTTCGCCGCGCAATAACAGTGTGAGAGAGGGGTTCGAAGCAAACTGTTCTTGGGGCGAATACGAAAGAGTGGAGGCCTGTTCAGATGGCAGGGGAATGCAGGTGCAAAAATACAAGGAAAAATTGACGTTGGCGAGCTGATACCGACAGCTCTGCTTTTGAGACTGCGGAGAATTCGCATAAAAACGAACGTTACAAATTTGAAAAGGAACGATAAAAGCATATGTTGTTGTATTGGTTAATGTGCTTATATGTGTTACCATCTGACAAATATGAGTTTGCTAATTTTTGTTTGCCTGTGTTGCTTTCTTGCTTTTCTTGAATTAATACTGGCACATGTGTGTGTGTACATTAATGTTCGTACAATTGTACTTACTGCATATTTACTGAAGAAACCCTCGTGTATACTGCTTGAATAATCCTCCAATTCGAACATGTTGTAGCCTTTTAATTTGCAGATTAACTGTTACATATGAGATTTGTTTTGATCACTTTCCTTTAATCTCCTTTCTTAATCCGTTTGTATGCACAAAAACCGTTACGCGTCCGGTATAAGAGAACAACCGTTTCTTTCTCTGCACTTTGTATTTTATGATTTATAATACACTTGTATTATTTTTTATAACAATTACGTTTGTGTTTACCATTATTTTATGTAACTACTGGCACATTTCTTCCGTATTTTTTAATTGACTTCCCTTTATCGGCAAAATAATATTTACAACCAATCGCAAAATCCCGAACTGCGCACACGTCCGCTCTGTTCGGCTTTGTTGTTGCTTTTGACTAGGGATGTTGATGGCGTACTACGATATCGATAGTTCGATAATCAATAGGTGTGAACACGATATTTTTGTACGATAATATAAATAAGATTGTGATATCGATATAATTTAAAGACGGTTAGAATTTATTATTAACACAAGACCACTAATTTTTTTAAGAAATCAATGGTAACAACTTATTAGCGTAAAACTAAAAGAAAATATTTTAATCACTTTCTGAAACTGTCCATTCCAATACAATATATGCGTTTTAAGCAGCACGCCATCTACGAATTTGAGCATTCAAATTTAAATCATAACGGCCATTGAACTGCAAAAATTAAAAACAAAATATGGAATACTTTTTTTTTTCAATTGTCTTGGGGAAAATATGGAATTATTATTTTTTTGATAAAAACTGAAACATACATTTCTACCGATTAAAATTAAAAGTTGTATATAACAATATATCGATATTTTGGTGCTCCAATATCGTAATGTTAACTTTACCCGCTCAATTAAGCAGCAACAGTCAGCTTACAGTTTTTTTTAAGTATAACATATGTTGCAAATTCTTATACGAAGATTATTCGTTTATTACAAATTTATTATTATCCGCAATGAAATAATGCCTTAACTCCAGGACTTTTCTTTATAAAAAACCAAATACTTTGTATATTGTGTGTATTACACACAATTGTACATATTTTTTTGTTTTTAAAAATTAAGCAGATCGTACAAAGAAATAGCAAGAGTTCATAAGGCGCTTATTTGTATATAATTATCAAGTTTGTATATAATATTCAGTAGTTTATGCAGCACTTATTGTGCGCCAGATCTTATGGAATATTGTTTTGTTTTTTTATATACATATATTTTATTAACTATTGAAAATTTGCATAAAATTAAATCCAAATATTGAAAAAGAAATGCGAATACTAATTTTGAATTGAATGCCTTTCTTTGTATGGATTTGTATGTTAATTGGTACCATTTTAACAATAAAATTTTAAATTCCTAATCGTTAATAAATTGTAACTTGCATTTGATCAGAACAAATGAAATATTTAAACATGTTTAGGTTAGTTAAGCTTCGTTGCGATCTTTTACTGTATAAAAAATATATAATTTCCTTTCGATTTCCTCAGCACTAACTATTAACTGTAACAAAATTTTCAATGCAAAAAAATTCAAATTAATAACATTTTTAAACATAAACAAGAACATAGCTGCGTTTACAACCAACGGCTAACTAATTGCTAATATTAAATTTACTTATTTATAACTTCTACCAAATATTTCACTTTTAAAGCGCAAAGCCGCCTCCGTAGCTGGGTTACGTACAGACGCCGACTTATTTTTAGACGTTTTCGGGGTGGCAGGCATCTCTTTAAACCCGTGACGGGTTTTGGGTGATGCTAGAACCTCTTTAAAATACTTTTGGGTGGGAGTGCAGGGCTCGACTTCCACGATGCTGGATGATGTTTTAAAAGTTTCAATTCTTTTTCGCTCTTTCTTGGACATGACCGTTACATAACCGGCACTCGTTTTAATACGTTTGGGGATATGGTGATTTTCTTCGTCGGAGCTCTTTATTGGGGACATTTGTACAACAGTGGGCTTCTTTTTCTTCGTCTTCGTCTGGTGCTTAGACTTTACGGACTTGGCATTAATATCCGGTTGAGGAGACAGTTTTCGGGCCAGCGACTGGGGCTATAAAAGGCAACGTTGGGCACATATAAAGGAGTGACACTCCAAAATTCTTTTGCATCTCACCTCTATCTTTGCTGCATCAGGCGCAAGCAGCTGCATGGCTCGCTTGATAGCTTGCTTGGTGGCTTGCAGACGTTTCACATTCTTTTTAATCTTAGTCGGTTTATCCGACACCGATTTAGTTGCGGCTGCGGCAACTGAAGTGACATTGGCGGTGTCAGCGACGCAAGTAGACAGAGTAGCAGCATACAGGCGACTCTTTTGCTTCTTGCCCGCTGCGATACGCTGAAGAATTTTGGAATTTAATTAAATAAGTTTCATTCAGTTATATGATTGGCTGACTTACTTGTTTCTTCTCCTCCAGCTTCGCTTCATTTGCCGCCCGGATCAGGATATCGCAATATTCTATATAATCATTGCGACTCTTTGGCTGGACTACTTTCTCTACGGACAGTTCATCATTGGCCTTCGCTTCCGACACGGGAGCGGGAGTAGGAAGTTCCCCCTTAACAGCTTCGACAGCCACATCCATTTCGTTATCGCTAGCTGCTGACTCACAGTGTTTGGCCTTTTTTTTCTGCATTTCCGTTAGTACACTGGTGTCCAAGCCATCGACAGCTCCGCAAAAACTCTTTGACATACGCTTGCGCTTCATCAGTTGGATCTTTTCCTCGGCCAGAGTTTCTATGAACGATTGCGATGGCTTGACATCGCTGTTCAACTGTTCACTGCGACGTTTCAATTTTGGTTTCGGCTCCTTAGCGGCTTTATGTGGATCCTGCACGTACAGCGTTTGCCGACGCGACTTCTGGAGAGGATTGAACATTTGCCGCAAGTGCGATAAGTCGCAGGAGGAGAGCTCACCCAGAAGTGCTGCCTCTTCCTCACGCTTTTGTTTTGCGTGGAATGACGACGATTCGCTAGTAGGTGCCACTAACTTGACAACCACCTCTTGTTTCTCTTCACCAGAAATTGGCTTTTCTTCTTTAACAATAGGCGACTGATGAAAATTAGCGAGTTTTTCGTTTGAATTAGATTTTTCAACCTCTGTAGTGGTTTCATTATCGTCTGGTGTCGGCTTATTAAAAACATACTCTTTGTTTTCACTTGATTCTTCACCAGAATCGAGCACTTCATAGATGCTCTTGCTTGTATTTTTTTTGGCCTCTTGCTTCTCGCTCTCATTGGAACTGGAAAGAACCTCTTCTACCGCTAGAACCGCATCTTTTTGGAACTCTTCGCACAGGTTCATGGCAAATTGCGGCGCCGTGTTGATAAGGGGATCGTAGTATTTTGGATTTAATTCCGGTGATTTCACGCATGTTGATAGCTTGTCGGCTTGTTCGACTGCCAGCTGACCTGCTTCTCTATTCATATCGCTCTCATTTTTATCCATTTGTATAGATTTTTCGGTCAGTATTTCTTCTTCCATAGTATAATTTTTCTTAATTTCTTTATTTTCTTCAGGGTCCTCGTCACCACTGCTGTCATGAACAATAATACGACGCCGTTTTTTTGGTTCCAAGTCAGCTTCTTCTTCAGAGCCGGACGAGAAGCACAAAGATTCAATATTATTGTCGTCATCTTCGTTATCGGAGACTATAAACGATATTTTTTCATCTGCACTAGCATCAGAGTGATCATCAATTGTGTCCTGACTGCCCACAGATTCACCATCGTGCGGTATTTCATTTTCTTCGATCTCATGGCGGACGGAACTATCCATTGAATCGCCAGATTGATAGTTATTAATAACCTCTACCTCGCTGGCAAAAAACTCGCACACGGGACGATCTCCATATTCTTCTTCCTCTTCATCCTCGTCTTCGCTTACAAGACGTCGGGTGGGTTTCTCTTTAGCTGTCTTGACATTCTGTTCCTTGTCTTCCAACACTGAGAGAGGTTTTATCATATCAATTTGTGGGGGAGGCGGATTTTGATCATTGGATGCATAAACTTGGCTGAATAACGGCTCTAGCTTTGCTAAAGGAGTTGAGCTGTTGCGTCCCTTTAAGATTATGGGCTTTAAGGGCGTCTCGCTCTTATCCCTTACCTCGCTTTTAGCCTTTCGATCCGCGAGGCTATAAACATCTCCCGCAGGCGTTCTAACGCGTGCTGGGGTCTTTGGATATTTCGGCTTGATAGGCTCATCCACTTCACCATTGCTATTGAAGCCTACACTCTTCATGGGCTCTGACCGTTTTTGTTCTACCAAACGAGTCTTTATATTAGGTGTTAGATCTGGCAAACGGACAGCTTCGGTTACATGAGCATGAGTACCTGTATCATCACTCTCAGGCGGCACGTCAAGCTGGTTCATGGATATATCCCCGTCAATTGTAAGGGGTTTATCAGTGATTTCAGCAGACTGCTTTATATCCTCTTTGTCTTCGGTAGGTTTCGCTAGTATACCGACTGGGTCGTCATTCTTGGCTCCACCCAAATTGGACACAATTTTCTCATTGTCAACTTTTGGCATGTCCTCTTGGCTTCCAATCAGAATGTCTTTGACTTTGACTTTAACTTTGGGAGTTGCCATTAGTGTGGACCTATCCCCCACTTGAGTGGTAGTAACTGATTCCTTAGTAACGCCTTCATCAGAGTGCATCGACTGTTGTGATTCAACTGGCGAATCTACAATTTCAGTGGCTACATCAATCGACTGCTTTGCTTGTTTTTGTTTTTCTTCAGGTGAATTTTTTATATCAAATTCCTGATGATGCGTATTGTTTACAGCGCGTCCAATTACCGGAGGCGTTTTTGACATTGAACGCGTCACACGCCACTCATCTGGTGGCGTACCAAACTGTGTCTGCATAGGTCTGGTATCAACAACGGCAGCTTCAGACTCTTCGGCAACGACGTTCATTTTGACATTGTCAGGCTCAGCCTTTGTCTGCACTTTCATCTTTGTGTTAGAGTCTTCTTCGTTTACATCCTCTGGTAACGGCAACTGTTTACGAACAGATTTGGCCGGTGTGCGGGTGCCCCGTTTGACAGAAGACAAGGTCAAAGTAGGGGTGGCAGGCTCTGGAGTCTCTCCACGGGCCACCGACAAGCGGGTGGCGCGTGTCGGAGTCCTCAAATCGATTGTTGCAGAGTTCAAGCGAGTTCTGCGCATAGGTCGCGGAGATGCTAGAACAACAACGACGTTCAATATCGATTACGTTCCAGTAAATAGAAAATGTTCTTACCGCGGTCTGCGGCCACATCTAATATGGGCGTCAAAGGGCGACTATCTGTATCCAGGACGGACAGGCGGCGTGTACGTGCGCGAGTTACTAAAAGTGGTAAAAAATGGAAAGATATTGTGTTGTCTAGCATTTACTATACATGCAGATTAGGACGGAACAACACGTTTTTATCTGTTCATGGCGGGTCATTTTGCATTCAAACGGTTTTCTGCTTGAAACAAAACTAGAAAAACAACTTACCACGTGGAGCGTCGTTATTATCGTCATCCATTCCAATTTTCTTGTCTTGCAATTCTTTACAATTTTTGTTTAATATTTAAGATAACAGAAAAATCTTACAATGCAAATTACAATTGTGAAATCTCAGCGACGAAGCAAACGACTCTAAACTTAGAGATGAAATAACCAAGCATTGCAAAGCGAGCAACGCCTTTGAATTTACAGATTCACTGTTGCATATGAGATTTGTTTTGATCACTTTCCTTTAGTCTCCTTTATTAATCTGTTTGCATGAACAAAAATCAATATTTTATTATTTATAATACCCTTGTATTTTTTTTTTTAAATTAATATATTTTTCTTTTAATTTTTCTACCATCACATTTATTAATTATTTTAAAATTGGCTTCCCTTTATCGGCAAAAATAATATTTACAAGCAATCACAAAATTCCGAACCGCGCAGACGCCCACTCTGTTCGACCTTGTTGTTGCTTTTGACTAGGGATGTTAATGGCGTACTACGATATCGATTGTTCGATAATCAATAAATGACAACACAATATTTTTATACGATAATATAAATAAGGTTGTGATATCGATTTCATTAAAAGCCGATTAGAATTAATTGTTACCACCAGAACACTACATTTCGTTAAGAAATCAATGGTGAAAACTTATTAGCGTAAAGCTTGAAATGAATTATTTTAAACACTATTTGAAACTGACCATTCCAATACCATATATGCGTTTTTAGCAGCACGCCATCTACGAATTTGAGCATTCAAATTCAAATCATAACGGCCATTGAACTGCAAAAATTAAAAGCAAAATTCGGAAAACGTAATGGTCTTGGGGATGGTCAATTGTCTTGGGTGAGATATTGGATCTGACAGCAAGTTATTATTATTTTTTTGATAAAAACTGAAACACATTTCTACTGATTAAAAATAAAAGTTGTATATAACAATATATCGATATTTTGCTGCTCCAATACCGTAAATGTTAACTTTTACCCGCCCAATTAAGCAGCAACAGTCAGCTTACAGATTTTTTTAAGTATAACCATTTGTTGCAAATTCTTATACGAAGATTATTCGTTTATTACAAATTTATTATTATCCGCAATGAAATAATGCCTTAACTCCAGGACTTTTCTTTATAAAAAACCAAATACTTTGTATATTGTGTGTATTACACACAATTGTACATATTTTTTTGTTTTTAAAAATTAAGCAGATCGTACAAAGAAATAGCAAGAGTTCATAAGGCGCTTATTTGTATATAATTGTCAAGTTTGTATATAATATTCAGTAGTTTATGCAGCACTTATTGTGCGCCAGATCTTATGGAATATTGTTTTGTTTTTTTATATACATATATTTTATTAACTATTGAAAATTTGCATAAAATTAAATCCAAATATTGAAAAAGAAATGCGAATACTAATTTTGAATTGAATGCCTTTCTTTGTATGGATTTGTATGTTAATTGGTACCATTTTAACAATAAAATTTTAAATTCCTAATCGTTAATAAATTGTAACTTGCATTTGATCAGAACAAATGAAATATTTAAACATGTTTAGGTTAGTTAAGCTTCGTTGCGATCTTTTACTGTATAAAAAATATATAATTTCCTTTCGATTTCCTCAGCACTAACTATTAACTGTAACAAAATTTTCAATGCAAAAAAATTCAAATTAAGAACATTTTTAAACTTAAACAAGAACATAGCTGCGTTTACAACCAACGGCTAACTAATTGCTAATATTAAATTTACTTATTTATAACTTCTACCAAATATTTCACTTTTAAAGCGCAAAGCCGCCTCCGTAGCTGGGTTACGTACAGACGCCGACTTATTTTTAGACGTTTTCGGGGTGGCAGGCATCTCTTTAAAACCGTGACGGGTTTTGGGTGATGCTAGAACCTCTTTAAAATACTTTTGGGTGGGAGTGCAGGGCTCGACTTCCACGATGCTGGATGATGTTTTAAAAGTTTCAATTCTTTTTCGCTCTTTCTTGGACATGACCGTTACATAACCGGCACTCGTTTTAATACGTTTGGGGATATGGTGATTTTCTTCGTCGGAGCTCTTTATTGGGGACATTTGTACAACAGTGGGCTTCTTTTTCTTCGTCTTCGTCTGGTGCTTAGACTTTACGGACTTGGCATTAATATCCGGTTGAGGAGACAGTTTTCGGGCCAGCGACTGGGGCTATAAAAGGCAACGTTGGGCACATATAAAGGAGTGACACTCCAAAATTCTTTTGCATCTCACCTCTATCTTTGCTGCATCAGGCGCAAGCAGCTGCATGGCTCGCTTGATAGCTTGCTTGGTGGCTTGCAGACGTTTCACATTCTTTTTAATCTTAGTCGGTTTATCCGACACCGATTTAGTTGCGGCTGCGGCAACTGAAGTGACATTGGCGGTGTCAGCGACGCAAGTAGACAGAGTAGCAGCATACAGGCGACTCTTTTGCTTCTTGCCCGCTGCGATACGCTGAAGAATTTTGGAATTTAATTAAATAAGTTTCATTCAGTTATATGATTGGCTGACTTACTTGTTTCTTCTCCTCCAGCTTCGCTTCATTTGCCGCCCGGATCAGGATATCACAATATTCTATATAATCATTGCGACTCTTTGGCTGGACTACTTTCTCTACGGACAGTTCATCATTGGCCTTCGCTTCCGACACGGGAGCGGGAGTAGGAAGTTCCCCCTTAACAGCTTCGACAGCCACATCCATTTCGTTATCGCTAGCTGCTGACTCACAGTGTTTGGCCTTTTTTTCTGCATTTCCGTTAGTACACTGGTGTCCAAGCCATCGACAGCTCCGCAAAAACTCTTTGACATACGCTTGCGCTTCATCAGTTGGATCTTTTCCTCGGCCAGAGTTTCTATGAACGATTGCGATGGCTTGACATCGCTGTTCAACTGTTCACTGCGACGTTTCAATTTTGGTTTCGGCTCCTTAGCGGCTTTATGTGGATCCTGCACGTACAGCGTTTGCCGACGCGACTTCTGGAGAGGATTGAACATTTGCCGCAAGTGCGATAAGTCGCAGGAGGAGAGCTCACCCAGAAGTGCTGCCTCTTCCTCACGCTTTTGTTTTGCGTGGAATGACGACGATTCGCTAGTAGGTGCCACTAACTTGACAACCACCTCTTGTTTCTCTTCACCAGAAATTGGCTTTTCTTCTTTAACAATAGGCGACTGATGAAAATTAGCGAGTTTTTCGTTTGAATTAGATTTTTCAACCTCTGTAGTGGTTTCATTATCGTCTGGTGTCGGCTTATTAAAAACATACTCTTTGTTTTCACTTGATTCTTCACCAGAATCGAGCACTTCATAGATGCTCTTGCTTGTATTTTTTTTGGCCTCTTGCTTCTCGCTCTCATTGGAACTGGAAAGAACCTCTTCTACCGCTAGAACCGCATCTTTTTGGAACTCTTCGCACAGGTTCATGGCAAATTGCGGCGCCGTGTTGATAAGGGGATCGTAGTATTTTGGATTTAATTCCGGTGATTTCACGCATGTTGATAGCTTGTCGGCTTGTTCGACTGCCAGCTGACCTGCTTCTCTATTCATATCGCTCCCATTTTTATCCATTTGTATAGATTTTTCGGTCAGTATTTCTTCTTCCATAGTATAATTTTTCTTAATTTCTTTATTTTCTTCAGGGTCCTCGTCACCACTGCTGTCATGAACAATAATACGACGCCGTTTTTTTGGTTCCAAGTCAGCTTCTTCTTCAGAGCCGGACGAGAAGCACAAAGATTCAATATTATTGTCGTCATCTTCGTTATCGGAGACTATAAACGATATTTTTTCATCTGCACTATCATCAGAGTGATCATCAATTGTGTCCTGACTGCCCACAGATTCACCATCGTGCGGTATTTCATTTTCTTCGATCTCATGGCGGACGGAACTATCCATTGAATCGCCAGATTGATAGTTATTAATAACCTCTACCTCGCTGGCAAAAAACTCGCACACGGGACGATCTCCATATTCTTCTTCCTCTTCATCCTCGTCTTCGCTTACAAGACGTCGGGTGGGTTTCTCTTTAGCTGTCTTGACATTCTGTTCCTTGTCTTCCAACGCTGAGAGAGGTTTTATCATATCAATTTGTGGGGGAGGCGGATTTTGATCATTGGATGCATAAACTTGGCTGAATAACGGCTCTAGCTTTGCTAAAGGAGTTGAGCTGTTGCGTCCCTTTAAGATTATGGGCTTTAAGGGCGTCTCGCTCTTATCCCTTACCTCGCTTTTAGCCTTTCGATCCGCGAGGCTATAAACATCTCCCGCAGGCGTACTAACGCGTGCTGGGGTCTTTGGATATTTCTGCTTGATAGGCTCATCCACTTCACCATTGCTATTGAAGCCTACACTCTTCATGGGCTCTGACCGTTTTTGTTCTACCAAACGAGTCTTTATATTAGGTGTTAGATCTGGCAAACGGACATCTTCGGTTACATGAACATGAGTACCTGTATCATCACTCTCAGGCGGCACGTCAAGCTGGTTCATGGATATATCCCCGTCAATTGTAAGGGGTTTATCAGTGATTTCAGCAGACTGCTTTATATCCTCTTTGTCTTCGGTAGGTTTCGCTAGTATACCGACTGGGTCGTCATTCTTGGCTCCACCCAAATTGGACACAATTTTCTCATTGTCAACTTTTGGCATGTCCTCTTGGCTTCCAATCAGAATGTCTTTGACTTTGACTTTAACTTTGGGAGTTGCCATTAGTGTGGACCTATCCCCCACTTGAGTGGTAGTAACTGATTCCTTAGTAACGCCTTCATCAGAGTGCATCGACTGTTGTGATTCAACTGGCGAATCTACAATTTCAGTGGCTATATCAATCGACTGCTTTGCTTGTTTTTGTTTTTCTTCAGGTGAATTTTTCATATCAAATTCCTGATGATGCGTATTGTTTACAGCGCGTGAAATCACCGGAGGCGTTTTCGACATTGAACGCGTCACACGCCTCTCATCTGGTGGCGTCTGCATAGGTCTGGTATCAACAACGGCAGCTTCAGACTCTTCGGCAACGACGTTCATTTTGACATTGTCAGGCTCAGCCTTTGTCTGCACTTTCATCTTTGTGTTAGAGTCTTCTTCGTTTACATCCTCTGGTAACGGCAACTGTTTACGAACAGATTTGGCCGGTGTGCGGGTGCCCCGTTTGACAGAAGACAAGGTCAAAGTAGGGGTGGCAGGCTCTGGAGTCTCTCCACGGGCCACCGACAAGCGGGTGGCGCGTGTCGGAGTCCTCAAATCGATTGTTGCAGAGTTCAAGCGAGTTCTGCGCATAGGTCGCGGAGATGCTAGAACAACAACGACGTTCAATATCGATTACGTTCCAGTAAATAGAAAATGTTCTTACCGCGGTCTGCGGCCACATCTAATATGGGCGTCAAAGGGCGACTATCTGTATCCAGGACGGACAGGCGGCGTGTACGTGCGCGAGTTACTAAAAGTGGCGAAATATGGAAAGATATAGCGTCAACTGGCATTTACAGTTTTGTTCTTGACGTGTTATTTTGAATTCAAACGGTTTTCTGCTTGAAACAAAACTACAAAAATAACCCAGCCGCAGGCCAAGCATTTTCATTGCTACTTACCACGTGGAGCGTCGTTATTATCGTCATCCATTTCAATTTTCTTGAATTGCAATTCTTCACAATTTTTTTTTAATATTTAAGATAACAGAAAAATCATACAATGCAAATTACAATTGTGAAATCTCAACGACGAAGCAAACGACGCTAAACTTAGAGATGAAATAACCAAGCATTGCAAAGCGTGCACCGCCAAAATGGCATGTGCATGTGTTAGTCGGTTTCCGATGATTTGCAACACTGCTCACAACGTTGCACAAGAGCGCTATTGAAAAGTTTGGCGCCAATGAAATCTACAGAAATATGATTTGAATGAACATACCCCAGGTATTTTGCTTTTACGAATATTATTTTTGTGAAAAGGACAGGAATTTTTCAGCCTACTTGTATATCAAGAGTATATTTATAAATATAAGCAAAAATTTAATGACCAAAACTGCAAACCAGGTTTGAACCGAACCGCTTGGAGTCCATAATTAATGCCATTGTTTACTACAAAAACTACAAAATTGTAACTTCTGAAAATTAAATGTATGTTATGTAAATATGTATGTTAGTTTTTTGCATGTTATTTTCATATTTACACGCTCACGGATATACATGTAAAGCTTGGCAATATTAGATCTACACACTATACTTGTGTCAATGAGCCAAAGTTTAACTTTCTTAGAAAGATGACATACAAAATCGTAATAATTGTATTATTCGCAATATTAAAAGTAAATTCGTTTTTGGGCATTGGCCGCATTTTATAAATTAAGATCTGTTGTGATTATATTTGGAATGAAGCTTACTAATAAGACTGGTAAAATCCAAAAGATTATTGCTCCTGGTTGCATACTTAAAGCTGTTATTGAACTGTCATCGAAATTTGTCTAACTTAATGTTTAATAAAGAAATTCAGCGTACCAAAACATAGGTTCACGGATACGCAAAACTAGGTTAACGTATAGAACTTTCAGGATTTGGTGTTACCCTTTTGGTAGGAACTACTTATCATACACCTCTAGCAGATATTTTATTTTTTTGACCGCATAACTGATGGTGATAAACGAACAGCGTCAACCTTAACTTCTTCTGCTGAATTATCACAGTTGCGGGTAGAATTTCAAAAATCACTTAAACTTGTATTTATTTAGTTTTTATGTAGTGCTTTAATAATAAGTTTAACGCTGTAAAACGAATCCGAAATTGTCCCTGTCACTCGCATTTATCCATCAAGATCGACGGATTTTGCTAAAAATGTGAAATACATCTCAAATTAATTTTCACAAACATCTTTGACAATGATTTTGAAGCCGATTGAAACAAAAAAATGCGGATGGAATTTCCAAAATCAGACAAAACTTAAAATTTCGCGCGGAAAATCTATGAACTGCATTTTCCGAAAGTAAGGCTTGGAAAGCTTCTGCAAACATTGTGAAACACGTCTCGATCATATAAGGTAACTTCAGTAAAATTTGTAACTTTCTAGCTTTTGCGCATTGGCCTGTGCGTTGATCAGTCAGCCAGTCAGGTCAAGCAGCTTTATATATACAGATGTAATCTTTATTATGTGACAAAAGTTCTGTACAAAATTACATTATTCAACAGTTTAACAAAATGTTTTTAAAAAGATTTATACATTCATGTTCAAATCATATTCTGTTTAGCAAGCTCTGGATTAAATTGGCTATTGTACTTTTGGACTATTCGCGGCGTAGGGGTTGGCGTGTTTGCTACTTTACTTGGCATTGCCGAATCCTTGGGTGCAAATAATTGTTCCTGACGACATCGCTCTGTCGCTTCACGCAACAGCCGTTCTTTGCGCAACCTGTTCAATTTATCGCGCTGTGCGTTCGTGGCCAGCTCTTTGTTTATTTTTTCAATCTTGTCCCTTTTATGTTTGTGTTTCTTGTGTTTTTTGTCATGTTTCTTGTTCTTTTTGTGTTTCTTGGATTTCAACATACGCACTAATACAGCCGATGGTTCCTGTGTCGGTGTGTGTTTTCGTCGCTCGATCGAATTTCGAACAGGCTGTGTTTCTCCTGGGATCAGTGTCTTTATTAATGTGAGTGGATCTTCTGACAGTTTTTGTTTTAATTGGATTTCAGTTTGATCGAAGTCCGCATTTTCCGGACGTTTTGGGGCCAATTCATACCAACTGCGCACCTTGAGAGCTTCATTCGTATCCTGCCCCAGATAGGTGAGGTATCCGATTTGTTTCTCATACTTTTCCTGTTCTTCCTTTTTTTCCTTTTCCAAATCTTTGTTTGTTTTCTTTACGTGACTTTTGTAATCCGCAAATAGATCTACTGCAGATGTAACACCAGAACTGTGTTCTGCGGCCTCTTTTAATGTACTTTCACTGCTTCCTTGAGCACCAGTCCCTTCTGTTACGTTTTCAGGCAAACCCGATTGACGTCTCAAATAGTTGATACGCGCTTCGCTCTCCTTTACGAGTTTAAAAGTTGGTAGTTAGTGTATCTATGGTTATATATGTATTCCGATTACTTACGGCCAATTGCAATTTGTCCAGCCGTTTTTTTTCGTCTTCCTGTGCAGCTGCTTCATCCCGCCGCACTCGGGCAATATTATCTTTAGTGCGCACATGCCAGCTATAAAATGTATTAATATTTAATCAATAGTTGATTATTTAATACCACATTTATGTTCTACCGTTTTTTGGGTAAGATATTCATCTTGCAGTTGCTGAAAACTAAATTGGCAATATAAACAAAACTAGCTATGGTGTGAATGGCAGAAACAGTGCTGAGTAACGAATGTGTCGGGTGAAAAATTAAATCAATTGTTGTTGCTTGTTGTAACAAATATTATTTTATTTTGTTTGCTGCATATCAAAGTAGCTGTTGATTATCTAGCATTTTTATTTTAACACTAAACTTTGAATCTACCCCTACATGCCTACACAACTCTGAATTGCAGTTTTTGACAATTGGCAAACGCAAAGGCGAATGGCAAATCAAATACTCATCTGTCAGAAGGAAGAAAAGGGGACACATTTAGGAAAAACTGCAGCGCAGCAGCAAGAGTCCCGACGAAAGTAATTTTAATTGTGAACATTTCTTGATCAATTGTGAAACAAAAATTCCCAAGGATAGGCAAAGTTCGCGTTGTCAACCAACCTAAACGCGCGCACGACGCCCGCATGTAGTTAAAGCATGGAACAGCGTATTCTAAAGCAAGACGGCTACTTGGATGTGGGCGATGACAGCAGCAACGATGGTGTATTGCCTGGCGGAGCACCAGTGTTCGAAATTCGCAACATCGTTTATCATCCGCAACTAAATGTGCTGCTTGCGTTTGGTGTCAACAATCTAGTGAAAGTTCTAGATGTCAATTCCGGCGTTATACTTCAAACGTATCAATTGAGTACAAATGGTAAGCAGTACCAGCAGCTCTTGTGTATACACATATATATGAATGTATGGAAAAAAAATTACTACACAGACGAACAAATACAAACACACGAACAAATGTCAATTTATTGCATTGTGTTTTGTACATTTGCCTGTATTCGTTAAGTTCCAATATGTATACATACATTTGTATGCAAGTGTATTGGTGCATGTTTGACAGGAAACATTGAACGGATGCAAGGATATAATATTTTTATTTGATACGTTCTTGATTGCCATAGAGAGTAACTCAAGCAATCTTGGAGTTTTATTTATTTAATTTTTTTGTTTGTTTGTTATTGTTTTACTTATTACGCAGTTTACGCATATGTTGCGCTGACATGTGTACATATTTATGTGTGTCTACATGTGTATGTATGTATGTATGTATGTATGTATGCCCTTGCTTGCTCATTCAATTCAACTAATTGCAAGCTTTGATGAAATGAGATGGCGGGCGTGAGTCGTGAATTTTCTGTGGCAAAATGTGTGCAATTATGTTTCGCTTAGCATTATTTTCTTACGTTTTGCAGCGGACAGCGTAATCCATGGACGCTACATGCCATTGCAAGATAAAATCTTGTTCTGGGATGGTCACAATTTGGGCCTACGCGGCGACTACAACGGCGTTTTGCTATTAGACACCATACTACAGGCGCCAATCGGTCAGAATGATGATTACATTAAGCTGGAGCTTATATTGTCAGAGGCGATCATCTTTCAGAATTGCATAAACGAACTGGAGAGCGAAGGCCTCGAGTGTCCGTGTGATATTAGCAATGAGCTGACACTGAAGATTAACCAGGCTCAGCTTAACGCTAAGAAGGGCATAAAGGCGCAACGCGTAAGTTTATGATCGCTAATGGCTGTTTACATTTACGTTAGTCGCCATATAAGTACATGCGCATATAATAAAATATTGAATATGTTTAGAATTCAAATTAATTTTTACTGTCGCTTATATGGTCTTAATGTTATAATATATTTTTTTTTTGTATTTAATGTTGCAGTGGAATACAATTTGCTTGGAGGTACCCTATTCCAGTCTGAAATTGGTAGCAAACAATGTGGTCATATTGCTGAAACGTTTGGAAAGACACATTCCTGTACTGGCCATAGCATCGGCCATCAATGAGCGCCTAACGGACTTGTTAATGGGCTCCCGTTTGCCGGACTACGGCTGGAATTTTAGCAATTTTCAGCGTGTTCTCATGCACTCGGAAGCAGTGCGGCGCCAAACATTTGAGAAGTGGCCTCACATGGATTATAAATGGGCGCTGCCAGATCAAATGGCACAAGCCGGCTTCTATCATCAGCCCTCATCATCGGGTGAAGATCGTGCCATGTGTTTTACATGTAACGTGTGCTTGGTTTGCTGGGAGAAAACAGACGAACCCTGGAGCGAGCATGAGCGCCACTCTCCTCTATGCCCGTTTGTTAAGGGCGAATACACTCAAAATGTGCCGCTGTCCATCAGCTATGCCACCAATCCAGCATCGACCTCGCCGGGCATGGGCTTTGATATAATTTCTAACAGCGATTATGCAAATGTTCTGTGCACGAGCTGCACTCAGTCAGGCGAGCTGAGCGTGTGGAGCATTGAGCGTCATCTGAAGCTCATGCACAGTTTCCATGTTCCCACACTGCTCAAAGAAGTTTTTGAAGAGAACTTTGAGTGGGCTCGTATTACGGCCATTTGCGTGCTACCAAATGCGCGAGCCCGCACTAAAGTAAATTATGTATACTCGGAAAACTATAGTGGAAGCGGAAACAGCAGTAGCGCTGCTCACGCTGCCAGTATGCACTGCAGCGGTAAGTTTGGCGGCGTGAACACACAGCATATAACATCTACATCGACCCTGCGTGCCGGAGTTGTGGGCTCAAAGATAGTACTAGGTGTGACTGTGCGGCAAAGTAGTGGAGAGATGGCATTACGTATGGTGGTGCTCAACATTGTGGAGTTGGATAGGCACAGCGAAAACTCGGCGATAATCAGCAATGACAGTGGCAGTGTCTCAAGCATTGGAGGACAGCTCAAAAAGACATCTTCGCAGCTGGGTACCAGTAAGTTCTTTTCATCTTCTTCAATCTAAGCATTTCTATTGGTTTAAAAAATTTTAAAAATTACAAAAACTAACTTGAACAAACTCACTACATTATGCTAAATAATTCAGTATTTTGCTCAGTTAATTACTTTGGTTGTATTTAGCGTCTTATTATTTATTTATTTATCTTTAAGCAATTGGCTTACCGTTTATATAAATTTGATCCGTTCACTTAACTATTTCTATTTCACTCTCCCAGCTTCCAGTGACTCAAATGTTGTTGCCAGCCAAGTGAGTCTTGAATCCTCGAAGGACGATGACAACAAATCGCTGACGCCATATGAAAAATTTGCCGACGGCTTCGACAGCAACGGCTTTGTTTCCGCTTTAATGACTTATAACAAAAACAATGATGTCAACCAGAGCGGAAACAACTCTTCTGTTCTATATGACTTTGATTTGTCCACGTTATCGCAAATACTGGATAGTAATCTGGACGATTCTTCCTCCGGGCTAATGGTTTCCTCAAATACGGTGAATGTTAGCAACAGCTTGTTAGGCATGAGCAATGACATGGACAAGCTTATGGATGAGGCCGAAGTGTCACATCAAAATAACAATAACAATGACAGCAACACTATAGGCGTAGGCCCCACAAGTAACAACAATAACAACAATAATATAATCAACGGCAACAACAGCACTAGCGACAAGTTGACCGCCAGTGAAGAAATTGACTGCCTAGTGGAAAGCTGGACGAGCGTCAAACGCATGAACGCCATGGATGGCGCCCGTAGTGCGAATGGAGTTCCATTAGATTTGCAGGAAATTGTAGAGATAGCGGAAATTATGCCCACCAGTCCCAAGTGCAATCAGCTGCTGGTTAAACTGATGCGCACCAAAGCTCCAGATTCTGAACCCACAAAGATCATAATGGCCACGGTCGCTAAAGAAAATGAAGAGCAACAAAACTTACCTGCGGATATAGGTAAGTGAAATATTTTATTATTCTAATAAATATTCTTATGAATATGAAGAAAGTTATGTAAACTGCTTGAATTATACCTAATATAAAAATAGATAACTTTTTGACAAATTCGGATATTTTTAATACATGAAAATTTACCTTTACCAACTATGTATTAGTTTCATAATTTAATTTTAGATTCGTATGAGCGTATATTAAACAATTTCGTCTCACAATGTCTAATAAACTGTTATTTAATTTTGAATGCAGATGAAAATAATTCAGAATACAATGTAGCCGCACAGTTGCTCCTTTTTGATTACGATGACATGCAAATCTCCAATGATTATACTCTTGCCATGACCTTCAGCCGTACAAAGTGCCCTAAGCAGCTGTGCATCCTGCCTCCATATGCATCGTCAGCTTCTTCTGATGTGAAAGAAGCGGGCTCCGTTTGTGTGGTGTGCGCCGATGGATGCATTGAAATTTACTCCTTGGCCGATTTTCAGGCCACTTCTGTCATCGAGGAAGAGGGTGAGCACTTTGAAGCCGTGGTCTATTGTCGCAACTTGGACAGGCTTTGCTGCTGTTCGCGCCAGGGGGGCATGCTGTTTTATTCGCTTAACGAGGGCGACAATGACTCTGGCGATGAGTTACTGGAAATGGAGGATGACTGCAGTACCACGTTGACACATGCTATGGATTTGAGTGTAACCGATGGAGTGCGCAATGCTGCGGGAATAGACTCTGTTATGAGCGATCCGATGATTTGTGTGGATGTAAGCAATGAGGCAGCCGCCGGGACATCAAGTCAAAACGCACATGTGCAGACATCACCATCGGTTGCATCTTTGATGGGCAACAACACAAATCTGTTAGCATACAAGACCACTGACCTGACGCTCGATGACCTGCGCGTGTTGTACGCACTCACGCAGTTCGAAGAGAAGCTAACAGTGTACTCAGCTGAAGTACCAAGCTGCTGGAACGATCTGGGCCAGGTACAAAAGCAGCGCAAGCAATCGCAAAATATGCGTCATGGAGGCGATGAGCGTGACTTCACACGCACTTGGCGACTGCACAACGATGCGTAAGTCGTTGAGCACGAATATTATGGGCTTCATGTTTTAAAAATGTTCTGTTTTTTAAAGGACCACATGGGACGAGCACATAATTGAGCTGAACCTGGCACAGCCAGTTTCATTGGGCCATATCGATTTAAAATTTACTGTGTACCAGCAGTGCTCTAATCCAGCAGCCATTCAGGTCACTCTACTCAAGCAGAACACTAATGGCTTTGGCTACAGAATGAAAGGACCGCACGCCAGCTATAAACCCAACGTCATTGATGATAATATTGACTTCTCATATCGTGAGGCACCAAATAGTAAACAACTCATATTCTTTACTTTATACACCTATCTGTTCATTCCTAATTTACAGTTGCCAGTGAGAATCCGATACTCAGTGAGGAATATCTGTTGGCCCACAATGCAGAAGTGCTGGCCGGCCCCATCGAGCTCTCTTCATGCATTGATCTGTGTGATCAAGGCGGTACCGCCACCTTAACCTCGCCCAAACTGTTTAAGACACGCACACGTAATTTTCTTCTGCATATTAAAACTGTATCGGATCCGTCCAAGGAGGGACAGAGCAAAACGAGAGGTTTGTAAGCGCTGAAATATTAATGAGAAATGAGAAAAGTTTGAAACCATACCCTTGCATAATAATACAAAATTAAGAAAAAAATATATAACAAGTCACGTTTGGTTTTCACTTGTAACATAGACATTAACATAAAACCTACTCGAGCAAAATAGGTCAACAAATTATTTTTTAAAGTTTTCTGTAAGTTTTTTTTATATAAACATTAGCCAATTTGAGTTGATGACGTTAGGTCCGGACCAAAAGAAAATTTGCTTACTCAGCTTTACACACACCGCTATTTCCAATGTTTCGGGCTCTTTACTTAATTGAATAATTATTTGCAAGGGTAGTTGATTCTCGGTGTACCGAAGATATATTGCTGATCGTTGCCTTTTTGGTTTTGGTCACGCTTTTTACTCCCCAACAATTGCAGTTTCTTCTGCGCGACGCAAGAGTCCGCACCAAGTTGAAGATTGTGTTAATCGTACGCGAAGCAGCAAAATAAATCCCACGCTGTCCAATGCAAATCAAGCTCATGTGAAATCGGGAAAAATGAAAATTATTTCAGTTTTGAGCGGTCCGCTTTTGAACAAATATGCGAACAATTCAGAACTTCCACATGTTCAAACAATCGTCGTACCAAAGCATTCGTTGAGGTCACGGCCCACTGCATCTGGTCCTTTTGTTCGTCGAAACACCGGGCAACTAATAGGTAGTTCCCGCCGTTTCTGCAACTTTTCCGTTTTTATTTTATTATTAATCTGTTTTGATCATAATATTTCCTCGTTTACTGCAGGTTGCGATTGGTTACACGAGATCTCGATAAGTGTGCGCGCCGTGAAGTCACATAGTCGCATAAGCAATGGGCGCATACAGCGCATTGCCATGCTGGATAGTAACGGACTGTTGGAACAGCTCTTCCGCATTGCCAGTGATTCTGAATCAACTCCACTGACCAAGAATCTGGCACTTGATGTGCTTAACTGGATTTGTTTCATTCGCTTAAATCGCTTCCGTTCGCCGAAATCGGAGCGTCTCAAGAACCAGATAAACAAACAAACAGCAGCTAATATCAACGATCTGCTGGCGCAGCAGTTTGAGTGCATTTACTTGTCCGAAAAGCACATCGAGAAGTTGATGCGCAACTGCATAATCTATAGTGAACGGACCACGGCGCACAAATGTGTTAAACTGTTGATCATGCTGACAGAGTGAGTACAGAATCAATCTTTTTTTTTTTGTATTTTTGTAACATAATGTAATCTTTTGTGTTTCTTTCAGAGGCATGGCCAATCTTCCCCGAGAACTACAGAAGCATGCTTCTCTGGATATCAGCATTAAAACTGCAATAACCAATACGTTTCATGAGCTACCGCGAGCACAGTGCGCTAGTGTGGTGCGCTGGTATACGATGCTTACCTGCGCTACATCCACTGCAGAGTCGCACAACAGCATTTCAGAGTATGCTATCAATCTGCTTAAAGACATAGCTAGCGAAATTGATAAACGATGGGACCCGCATTGCGCACTGCTGAGCACGCGTTTCGGACTGTATGGCTATCCCTTTGAGCCGGAAATTTTCGACTTCGATTTCCCCAATAGTAATCGACATGGATCAAGCTCGTCGGTGGCACTTACAAGTGTAATACGAAGCAGTGCAACTATATTGCCAGTGACAGGTCTCGACATCAAGCGTTTGAGCTCCATAGGTTATAGTCTATAAATTTATGTTGGTTTCATATATTAATAAATAACTATTTGCAGATGGTGTTGACTTTCGCACCTTTCCGCATCTTATACGCGGAAAGAGTATTAGCAATCAATTGCGTGGACTGTTGGAGGTGGTGCAGCTGCATTTTAATTGTGTACAAACTTCAGAGGCCACACGCATTGATAACGTTGACAGCGTAGTCAATGGTGCTGCCAGTGTAGTCATTGAGGATGTGATGATGATGCCAAAGATGGTTGCGACCAAAGGCAAGGATGAAGAATTGGTAAATAACACTTCTCAGTAGAATAAATCGTTGTTGCAATTTTAAAGCTGTATTAAAATATTAAATTTGCAAATATTTTCGCAAATATTCTTATACCAATTGTATTTTTAGCTTAACGATTTGGTTAATGATGTAGAGTGTCTGGTGGAAGAGATGAAAGACAAGGATGTAAAAACCGCCTTTGGTTCTTTTGGCATGGTTAATGGCTTTAAGGATAAAGCTTGTAAGTTTTGTAGTGTTATGAAAAAGTTACTGGGCTATTCCGAATTTTTTCTCAAAAATTATTTCAGCCGTATCATCTCTCACCGATTTGGAGCATGCTTTAAAAGAGGAGGTAAAGATCGAGAAGGCCGCAATCATTGATAAGCTGAAGATATCTAAGTTTTTGCCACAGCTCACACTTTGGAACAGTTACATACAAAAGAAGTTTGGCATAAACGAAGAAAACTCCTACGATGCCTTTGGGGAGCTGGATAACTGGGAAAAGCCCGTAATAAAGTCTTGCCTCGAGGTTCTACCTGAAGAAGCTTCGTTTTCACAATCGTCAGATCAGTCACAACCTGCATCACAAACAGGTGGAAATGACAACTCACAGAACATTACAGATGATGCCGTAGAGCGAGAGAAAATCATGGAAAATTTGAGTGCAAATCCTTGCCCGCCAATAGCTTGGCACAAACTTCTAACGCCCCCGCCCAAGTTAATGATTGTTGTCGACCGCATGCATTCGGGTGCCCGTCGCTTTGTCGTGCTTGACTTTGGCCAGCACATACTACTAACGGATGTGGTAATACCCGCCTGCGATGAGCTTACGTCCCTTAATATTGATATTTGGTGCTTTGACGAGGAAACGGACTGCACGCGCCTTGTGCAGGTCTCAGACATACAGACCAAAACTCTGGTGCTCAGCGATATGCAGCCACCACCTATTTGTCGCTATTTGAAGTTGACAATCGTTGGACGTATCGGTATGTCATCCACCAAGTGTAAGGTGCCGCTGGGAAGTTTCTTTGGTCATCCTGTTGTACTGGAGCATGATGGTTATGGTGATCAGCTTGTGCGTTTTGTTAAACAACCAGCCCAATCGTTGCAGATGCACCTTAAGTCGCTTAATGCACTTTACGAGGATGTACACTGCCGTTACAGCTTGGCCAGCTGCAAATTGATGGAACTCCTGTCGCCTATGCGCAACAGCGAGCTATCCAATGTAGCCCATTTACAGGCCTTTATTAACAAGCAACGTGATGAAGAGCTCAGCTGTGGTATGGACACTAACAACAAGGTTGTTTCTCTATATGAAGAATGCATGCTGTTACAATACCAAATCAACGTTATTCGAAATGTGGTTCTGCGTTTGGAACGTGCTTTATCGCCCAAGGCGCCTTGTTCGCCTTCACCTTCTGTACTTATTGAGGAGACGTTACGCAACGCATCGCGGGATAAACTTCGTGTATTGAGTCTTAGTCTGGTCGAGGTGCTGTTGCACTTCTCTATTGAGTATGGTATTAAGAACATACTACCCGTGCATCAGCGCTTTAATGTGGTTACTGCTAAAACACTATTTAATTCCTTGGTTGTTTATGGCGATGCACAATTGCAGTTGACAACCTGTTCCCTACTGGTTCGCATGTGCTGCTTTCAGCCTTGGTGGGGAGACTTTTTGGCTGATACTTTCTGTAGTTTATTCTCGGCGCAGAATTGTAAGGCATTTCCACAGGATCGGTATGTTAATTTGTTGCCATCAAAGTATATTGTGCACTTATTTAATTGATTTTTACTATTCTGCAGCATCTTCTTTTTGCTCACATACTTGGGTCGTCGCAGCATTGCAATGGGCGCTTGTCGTTCCATAGTCATAGATGCTGTGCTTAAGACGCTAGTCAAGTTGCTGGCGCCTATTTCGCCGCACTATAAGTTCCAGTCCGAGCGGCCCAGTACTTCAGCCAGTGCAGCCGAACGCAGCGCAGCCATGGGAAGCACGTCCGACCTTCAACTGATCACGTGGCTTTTATTGTTCCTTTCTGTCTGTCTAGATGACAACAATGAGCGCAAGGATAAATGTGAGAATCTTTAACCTGGCACCAATTCGTAGAATACTAATGCTATATATCAACACAGCGGCGGCGCGATGGGATTTTATGAGCTGTGAAAGCGACTTTACAAAGACCAGACCCAATAATACTCCGAACAGTAAGCAATTACGTTGCTTCAAGAAGCGAATAATACAGCAGAATAAATACTCTGTTCAACCCTACACAGACTGGGGCAAGAAAATCTACATGATACAGAATGAGGTAAGACAATATAATTTACTATTGTAAAAAGCATCAATCACTTGCTCAACTCTCTCTCTCAATTATCCCTTAGCATCCCGGTATATTTATGGAGCTGTCGACTAAATCTAAGGCTAGCGGTGCAAGCAAAGCAACTTCAACAGGGGGAAAAATCAATATGGTATCCAGTGGTATGTGTGCGCCTAGCACCAATGCCAGTGGCAGCTCAGTTAAGGCCGCTAGCACTTCTACATCATCGCCTAAACATCTCGACGGCTTGGGAGCTAGTACTGATGGAGACAGTAACTTTGACAAGGGTCTAAAAACGCTAAGCATGACCAACATCAAAGTGGTTATTCGTGGGTTATTTGCTCTGTTGCTTGAAATGGATTTTGATTGCAATATGGATCAGTTTCTTCTAACGTGCAAAGTAATAGCGCGTCTAGTGGCTGCGTGTCGGCCCTCGGTGAGACTGTGCAAAATTGTGACAACAGCACAACTCGAGCAGCTTATACGTTTGGCCGTGTGGAACGATCAGCAACAGCCCTGGGCGGTGCATGCAATTACTTGCCTGCTCCAGGTGATAATTTATTCAGTTAATTTTAGAAAATTGACTTATAATATTTTCTCGTTTAGGACCTGTTGGATGCAGACAAACAGTACAGGGATAACGATGCGACACCCACAAACGACGGAGCTCGTTCCATTGTGACGACAGCTGTGCAGGAGACTCGCGATCTTTTCAGTGATTATAGCTGTAAGTAACTTTCCTATCAGATATAGTGTTATATTCTTGCAAAACGGGTATGGTGAACATTTATTTAATAACTAGCGGGTATAGCCCGGCCTTGCCCGTGGCACGTATGTTATAAAATCAATGTTCTCAAAAAGCTTTGAAAATGATTTTGAAACTGAGCGGACGGTAAACAAACTACTTTCATATAAAAGTTTTCCGCCCTTTTACCACTGTTGCAAGTGGAATTTCCCAAATCGATGAAACACGTATTCATCATTTTATTATGTAGAGCTTTGAAAATATGTTTGATGCAAATCGAACAAAACTTAAAATTCACCAAAAAATGTTTAAAATGCACTTTCCACCGAAGGAGCTTAGATTCTAATGTAGATCCTTTGAAATGAATTTGAGGGCAAAACGACATCCACCAAATCTTTGACCCCCATTTCCACCAAGGAGGAATACATTTTTGGAAAAAAATGAAACACCCCTCAAATGAATTTGAACAAAGAACTTTAAAATTGAGTTTGAGGCCAATCGGATGGTAAACAAAAAAGTTTCATACAAACGTTTTTCGCTATTTTTCCATACTTGCGGGTGGAATTTTCCAAATCGCTAAAACACGTATTCATTAAGTTATTATGTAGAGCTCTGAAAATAAGTTAGAGATAAATCGGACAAAACTTAAAACTGAACCAAAAAAATCTTAGAACCACATTTCTACCGAGGATGCTTTGATTCTGCGAAAAATGTGAAACACGTCTCAAATGATTTTTCATATAAATCCTTGAAAATGAATTTGAGCGCGAAACGTCATCCACCAAAACTTTAACCCCCATTTTCACCTAAGAGGAATACATTTTTGGAAAAGTGTGAAACACCCCTCAAATGATGGTAATCATTACCATCCAATCGGATGGTAAACAAAAAAGTTTCATACAAACGTTTTTCGTGATTTTCCATACTTGCGGGTGGAATTTTCCGAAACCCCGTCTTAACGTGCACCTTCATCACATAAGGTAACAACAGTGAAAATTTCAGCTTCCTAGCTCTTACGGTTTGGGCTGTGCGTTGATCACCAATCAGTCAGTCAGTCAGTCAGGACAAACAGTTTATTTATAGAGATTTTCCGGTCCGTTTGACTTTTCTAAACCATAACAGTTATTGTTATTCATAGTAATATGGTTAGAATTTGGCTCTTGCTTGAGATCCCTTTATTTTTGGCTAAATGCAAGGGTTTATTTAAGCGTCGGCAATTGCTCGATGGTAGGCTTCCATTGCTATTGTGGATTGCATGGTAGCTTGCGCTTTCCCCTGTTCTCTACTGCTTTTTGAAAAATATATTTCTCATTTTTTTAGCATCCTTCTCTTCCTCCGTCGCACAGGCTGTGCTACATATGCCGACAGCAAGTGACTTTTATCCGGAGGGTAAAAAAAAGAGACCTAAAACCGCAGAAAAAAAAATCCCATTGACATGGGCTTCAGTTCTAGGAGGCCCAGTGGGGACGCTGTTCCCTGGGATCCTCCGAAAACCGATGCTCATGTTACCATATTACCTCTACTATACTGCACCAGTATTTATTTTTCTTTTAATTTGTTTAACATTGCTAATCCCTTACAGCTGCCAAATATAATTACCTACCTTCTCTGATCGAATGCGAGGATACTGAGTTTGACGAGATGCTTAACGACATCGATATGGTGGAGCGCACAAAACCAGTTACTAAAAAAGAGAGTAATGCGCTCTGCAAGAATACGTTTAGCTTCTTTTGCAAGTCCATATCCATCGCTATGGATACACGTCTGGATGCTGGCTTGGAGCTGCACGTGGAAGCACAGCTGCGTCGTCTGACGAATCGTACATCGCTAGATTTGTACTCCTCGCTACCGCAGGTGCTGACTAATGAGTTCGTATCGGCACCACCAGACGCTGCGCCCTGGCCAGAGTATCTTACGCAGTTGTGGTCTGGTCCAGATTATAGTGGCCGCAACACATATATTATGCTGAAAAACGTTTTTGATTCTATATTGGCCGATCTGCATTATGAGGACACGTGGGTGCATCTGGAGCAAGTTTTGCAAATGTGGCTAACACTTAACTGCGAGCTGGCCGATAAGCCCTACACGACGGGCATCACCCAAACGGATATACCAAAAATTCCTTTTGGTGCTAATGCAGTGCAAGGGCTTTTACTGGCTCTGGCCTGGCACAATGACATTAAGCTGCGCACTTGGTGCTTAGGCTTCCAATGC
The DNA here is from genome assembly GCA_035045725.1 of Drosophila ezoana. Classification (NCBI taxonomy): domain Eukaryota; kingdom Metazoa; phylum Arthropoda; class Insecta; order Diptera; family Drosophilidae; genus Drosophila; species Drosophila ezoana. Next base: position 2,123,967 of record JAWNOU010000127.1, read on the forward strand.
CTATTCCTCGCTTGTAATTCGTTGCCCATTGGCGACGATGTTTCAGACTGCACGCGCATTCATGAGGTCATTGTGAACGATGAGAATTTTGAGAAGATGCTGCTGCGCTTTTTTTCCGGCTTCGGCATGAGTTCCTCAATTATTACAAATCGTTGTGTAAGTTACTTTCTTCCGACAAAGAGACCCATTTTGCCGAAATGTTTTATCTACCTCTTTCAGGCTGGTCCTACCATTTGCAAGCATCTACACGAACTTCTGTTATGGCTTCATAGCAAGAACGAGAGCTGCGGTGGACTCATTCCATGCAAGCGTCGGCTTAAAGACATTCTGTTGCATGTCGTGCTACAATTGGTACAGCCTGGCGGCGCTATTAGCAACCAGCAAGGCCCAATCGATGCTCAGAATCAGCTGGTACGCGATCTGCTTTTAATGCCCAATGACAAGGGCGATCTAAACATTGCGCTTAAGATTATCGAAAGTGTTTGTAAGTAGCGTAACTAGCTACTTTGTAAGTCGCGTAAGTAAAGTCAGTTTTATTTATTTTTTGTTTTTTTTTTTAGCGTTTCTAGTCTTCAACAACATTTCCAATGGCGAAAAGCTGCAATGCCAGCGTGGCAACGAAAATAGCAATGCTGGCAATAATTTCAGCAATTTGTTTGCCAATGTCTTGGGATCCGAAAATCCCTCCAAACAAAATGCCAACATCTGCGATAATTCGTTGATTATAAACCTACTCAAACTGTCCTCGCATATGGTTCTAACGGAGATGCCCAGGCAACCTAGCGTATGTTAATTCAGCCAGAGGATACCATAGTTATTAATGGCTTTTATATACTACAGGAGGTCACCATACCTGAAGAGGAGGAGCTGTCTAATCAAAGCCAAACAGATGAAACGAAAGCTGAGCAGCTGAACACAGAAGGGCATCGCAGCAAGGTCCCATGCATAGCCGATTGGGGTTCGTACTTGCAGTTTTTTTTGTCATATTATATTTGTAATTTGACAATTATTTTTCTTGCAGTGCTGCGCCAGTTTCCCACTATGAAGCGCTTGTTTGGGGCCCTCTCTCAGTGCTCAACGAATACATTTACTATGATGTCCTCGAGCTGCTTCTTTTCACTCAAAACGAATATGGTACTGGATGAGCCACAGACCATTGCAGATGCCGTTTTTAGTTTAATGATCACTTTAAGTGAGAGGGCCTCAAATCCACGTCTGGTTGTAGCACCTATATGCCAATATCTAGAAGAGAGTAAGTTTTAGTTTTTGTGTTCTAGACACTTGTTGGTATTGTTGTATTTTTGTTATAGCCACCATACAACGTAATGCCACATTACCACGTCTTCAACTATCGGAGCCCTTCCTTTGGTACATATCCAAGGTGCTGGAAGTGACTGCGGCTGTGCAAATTTTCACACAGCTAGGTGGCATACAAATCATTTGTCATAATTTGGTGCGACTTAACAAGACTATTATAAACATGCAACCGGGACTGGTAAGTCGCTATTTGGCTAAAAGTTATGCTTTACGGTAGTTTTCAGCTAAAAGTAGATTGAGAAAATGTATAAAATACAATAATTGTCAAGTAGAATAAATCTATATATAAAGCTGTTTGTCCTGACTGACTGACTGATTGATGATCAACACACACTGTAGTTACCTTATGTGATGAAGGTGCACGTTAAGACGGGGTTTCGGTAAATTCCACCCACAAGTATCACGAAAAACGTTTGTATGAAACTTTTTTTGTTTACCATCCGATTGGCTTCAAACTCAATTTCGAAGTTCTTTGTTCAAATTCATTTGAGGGGTGCTTAACACTTTTCCAAAAATGTGTTCCTCCTTGGTGAAAATGGGGGTCAAAGATTTGGTGGATGACGTTTCGCGCTCAAATTCATTATCAAGGATCTATATGAAAAATCATTTGAGACGTGTTTCACATTTTTGGCAGAATCAAAGCATCCTCGGTAAAAAATGCGATTCTAAGACTTCTTTGTTGAAGTTATAAGTTTTGCCCGGTTTACTTCAAACCTTTTTTCAGAGCTCTACATAAGAACTTAATATAAACGTGTTCCAGCGATTTAAGAAATTCCACCCACAACAGTGGGTACTTAGCAAAATATGTTTGTATGTAACTTTTTTGTTTACCATCCGATCGGCCTTAAACTCATTTTCAAACAAATTTGTTTAAAATCATTTAAAGGGTGTTTCGCACTTTTTGGAAAATCCATCCCCCCTTGGTAGAAATGGGGGTCAAAGATTTGATGGGTGACGTTTCGCTTACAAATTTTTTTCCAAAGATCTATATGAACAATCATTTGAGACGTGTTTCACAGTTTTCGCAGAATCCAAATTTCTTCGCTGGAAATGCGATTCAAAGATGTTTTTGGGCTAAGTATTAAGTTTTGTCCGATTTGCCTAAAACTTATTTTCAAAGCTCTACATAAGAAATTAATGAATACGTGTTTCAGCGATTTGGAAAACACCAACCGCGACACTGGTAAATGGGCGAAACACGTTTGTAATAAACTTTTTTGTTTACCATCCGATCAGCCTCAAACACATTTTCAAAGATATTTCACATATTTTGGCAAATCCATCAGTCCTTGGTTGAATTGGGGGTCAAAGATTTGGTGGGTGTGGTTTCGCCCTCAAATTCATTTCCATGGGTCTACATAAAAAATCATTTAATACGTTTTTCACATTTTTGGCAAAATAAACGCTTTGTTTGTTTACCGTCCGATCAGTGTCAAAATCATTTTTAAAGCTTTTTGGGAAAATTTATTTTATACGAGCCACGGGCAAGGCCGGGCTATACCTGCTATATGCATATATGCTTGACCAAAATTTATATTTTATTTTCAGTATATTGATAAAATGTACAGAATACTAAATTTTTCATAAAGAATGTTACATAATTGCATTTGTTTACTTTACAACTAGATCTCAATGATTATGCAACATATGACGCGTAATACTCGGCTCAAGCTCAATAGTCCTGTTAACAACACTAACGCTTGTAAGAAGACAACCTCAAGCACTGGCGCGCCATCTACGACAACAGCAGCACAGCCGTCAAGGAACGGCACCGCCCAATATGATGGACTTATCAACTTTGCGCCCTTTTCACATATAGTATCGGAGAATGATGCGGCGCAAAGTGCCGAAATGCTAATCTCAAATCCAAATGCCACTCATAGACGCCCACGGTCGCCTGCCTGGAGCTATATGTTCTATCCAAATGAGACGCACGTTGATCTGACGATAACGCTGCCCACAGCCATTTTGCTCAAGGAGGTGCAGCTGGTACCGCATACCTCTAGTTTGGCTTCATGCCCTTCGGCTGTAGCTTTGGAGCTTTCTCGTGATTATGGTGTTGGTTCTATTCCCGTGGGCGCGCCCATGGCAACTACGGGCCTTACCTGTATACGTCTTAAACTAACTAAAGCTGAAGTGGCTACCAGCATTGTACTGAGACTTTACAAGTAAGCAACACTTGTTGGTGTCACTTTCCAATTACAGTTGTAACATCCGTTTTTTTAGACCCAAGGATTGCGGCAATGTGGGGCTAGTACAGATTGCTGTTTTGGGTCAGACGATCTTTGGTAATCGAATGCAAGGACTTCGCAGCCAAGGAATTTTTGGTGAATCATTCGTTGCCTGCTCAGCACCGCTAAGCTCGGCCGCGCTGTCGGCTATGGATGTAGATGCATTGCCGGAGGATGATGCTTTCGCCAAAACTAGTATCGGTTGGGTGCGCATTTTATCTCGATGCTTTCATGTTGCTGCTTTGCAGCCTGATAGCAAGTTAGCAGATTTAATCGCTTCGTATCCGGCTGCATATCCCGGATTTTTGGAGGCCTGCTGCTCCCTGCTGAACATTATGCCAATGATACCTAGCTTTGCGCAGCAGCATCTTGAGACTATACTTATCAAGCTGGGGGCGTACAATCATGAACTTAGTTTGCAGCTTCTGCGAACTTTGCTTTGGCATACCACACCACAGGGTAATTTGCATTTCAGTTGCGCTGTCAAGTACTAAACTAATATTTGTCCAAATATTTTTGCAGTGTTTAAACTCTCCAACGATGCTGTGTGTGATCTCATTTACCAAGTGGTCACCGGGTCAACAGCGCATATGCTTGATAAGCTACGCGTGCTTTTGGACTGGATTATGCAACTTCATGACACTTACAGCAAGCAGGCGCGCTGTAATAATCCGCAAAGCGGGTTTGTCAAGGTTATTGCCTCAATTTTATGGCAAGTGCAGCACCAACAACAGGTACCCGATCTGCCGCAGCTTATTACGCCGGCAATTTTTGAGACTTGCTACCGGTGGATAGCTGAACTTGAGCATGATGAGCCATTGAAGAGCAGTTTTGATGCGCTTATATGTGCGCTGTGCTACATAAAGCCCGAGCTATTTAATCAATTGCTAGTTAAGTTAGGTGTGAAGTTGGAGCAGCAGCCTCGTGGTAAAACGGATGATAGCAAGGTGCAAAGCGGCTGCGCTTGGTTCCGTCGCGAAGGCACTGAAAATCTCATAAAGTTGCTGCAATATCCGGCTTTTCTAAAGACACTCGCACTGGCTTGCCAGTCTCCAGTGGCCGTGTATCAGATGCTGGACTCGGGTTTGCCCAAGCTACTGGCGCATGCCATCTATGAGTACTGCACACATATGTTACAAACAACAGAGGTGCAATCTGTAGTGCCAACCACCGCAGCTTCTTGCAGCAATCAGGCTGCTGCTGGTGGAGATTCTTCTCTTACTGACTTTGACAAAGCGGAGGCGAATGTCAGTCTGGGCACAGTGCCACTGCTTAGCTCTGCGAATGTTCCTAAAGTGCTGGACTTCTTTTCCGAGTGCTGTGCGGAGGGTCCCATGCGTGACTGGCTGGGCACTTTGCAAGGCTCAATGTTTTGGAAGCCGCTGCTACAGCTGCTTTGCAACACACACTTGGCACAATTCAGCAAAACGCTGCCCATGCAGCAGACGGTTATTCGTCTTGAACGGGCAACAATTAATTTCTTTACACGTGTGAGTGCGTGTCATCCAGCCAATCAGGAAGTGCTCACTTCGCTGCTCATTGGCGCCATCATCTGCAAGCCATTGCGCTCTGCGGCTGGCAGTCGTCCAACAATCTCTGGCTTCACGCGGCAGTTGGTGTTACAGTTATTGCTAGAGAACGAGCACATTACGGTCTCTGTGCACAGCCAACAGCCGTTGCAGCGCCGAGATACCTTGTCAGCCATCATGGGTGGTACTGGTGTTGCGGGTGCCAACAACAGCTTACCCATTGCGTCCGTCAATCATCATCCCGCCAAACGCAGCAGCGCTCATCAAATGATCTTCAATGTCACTACGAGCACCACTTGTCAGGAAATCATGCAGAACTGTGTTAGTGGTAAGTGATTCTAATTGAAACCTTTAAATTAAGGGTAGCGGGTACAATATTTGATTACTCAGGCTTGATTGACAACCATTACCTATTACTGTGCATCGCATACAACTTTATTTGAAAGCGTACCATTTATTCGTTCATTCATTTTAATAACGTACTTTAAAAATTTCGTAAACTGGTACGTTGTTAAAGGATAAATTGTGTTATTAATTTCTGACTATTTTAAGTTGCAGAATGTGAAAAAAATTTGTATATAGTTTGATATTTAGATATGACAATGTTATTTTTTTTTTAATTCATTTTTACTTTTTATTTCTTAATTTAATTTTTGTTACCGTAGTTTATAGTAACTTAGTGTACCAACAACCAACAGATCAGCGCACTGGTGGTGATGGCTCAGCTAGTATTTCAGCTGCTGCCAAGTTAAACGACACCAAGCTCGATAAATCGAGCTTCATTAACTTTAACAATATGGACGCAGGCAGCATGGAGTTTCTAACTGTTGGTGCTGCGGTGGCGGCTAAGGACAAGCGCATCAAGGATGCCAAAAACCAGGCAGCAGTTAATAAAGACAAGGAGACCCAAACATCAGGCATGCAACTGCTACCCATCAGTGAGTGAAATAAATAAACGCACATAAATCGCAGTCTAATATTAAAATATATTTTTTACAGATACCTTTAATATTGAGGAGTTTCTACTGCAAGCGGCACATGCTGGTATTGGCAGCCAGTTAGTTGTAGCAGAATATCCTGATATTCTGTTGTCTGGCGACGCCACCATTTCGCAGGTGTTGGCTACACTGCAGGATGCTGGTCACTCGTTATCCTCACCCTGCCTTTCATTGGATTTAATACACCAGCGTTCGTTGGGAGACGTAGCTACCGAATCGAAGAAAATCAAGGCTGTTTGCACTGAGCCACTACCGTCTCCGTTACAAAGATTTTCCAGCAGTGGCGGTCTATCACTGCTAGCACACTATTTGCCTACTGTGTATCCTGAACACATGGGCCGAAAGGCCACTGCGGTAGCGGCTGAAAAGGAGAAGAGCCTACCACTGTCCGATTGGGTTAAGCTAGAGCCTAATGATGAAATTTACGAAGATCTGGAGGATACAATATGTGAGCCGGCAGCTAAACAAATTACTGTTAGTTCTGTACCGCAACATTCATTGGCCGCTTTTGGTCTCTTTCTACGGCTGCCTGCCTATTCCGATGTTCTGCTAAGGGACAAACAGCGTGCCCAGTGCCTCCTGCGACTCGTACTAGGCGTCACCGGAGATGGCGATGGCAGTAAGTGCAGCTGATTATTTACATATAATTTTTTATTAGCTAAGCTATCCTGCTTGCTCTACAGATGACATCTATAGCCTTTCGTTGGCACCATCTTTACCAACATTGCCGTTTGAGGTTTTCCGCCAGCTACTGGATAGTGTGTCCCTCTCCACGGATGACGGCGTTCTATTGCGCCGTGTTGTCATTGAAGTAGGCGCCATGCATCTTGTGCTCAACTGTCTAGGCATTTTTTCGCATCAGTCCCATAACAACAAGATTGGTGCATTGATAAGCGAGCCAGCATCTAGTGGTAACAGCAATGGCAACGGGAACGGCTCAGCCGCAAAAAGTAGCACAGCAGAGGAACCCATGGCGAGTACGGCGACATCGGATGATAAAAGCCATATATACTGGGCAAAGGGCACTGGATTTGGCACCGGCTCTACGACACAGTCGTGGAACGTAGAGCAGGCGCTTTTGCGCCAGAAGAGTGAGGAAGAGCATGTGACGGTGCTGTTGTTGGTATTATCAAGTTATATCAACCCCGGGGATTGCATACCCAGCGATATGCGCGGAGAAGATATACTCGCATACCACGATGTGCGTGCTGTATCTGGCGACCTGCCGCCAATTTTCCAGACTTTGCTGCAGCAGTCGTGTCTCATACCAGCGCTTAGCTCTTACCTGCGCAACGATTCAGTTTTAGACATAACACGACACATTCCTCTCTATCGTGCCATTTTAAAGCTGCTGCGTGCGCTTTCCCTATCTAAGAATTTGGTTTCGTTGCTACAGCCGAATGTTAGCGGAGAATGTACACCACCCATTGCGGAGCTTTTAAAGAACATGAAGACCTGCGTTGATACGTATGCCAAGCGGCTTAAGTGAGTCACTATTAGGTCAATAACAATTAAAAGTATTAAGCATTCTCTTTTTCCTGCCAACAGGGTCAACAAAAAGTCCAACATTAAAGGACAAACTCATCAGCTGACTTTCAACATTGATGATGGCGATGACGAGGGCCTTGCGCTGCTCATACCGGATATACACGAGACCTGCGTGCTCGTTCAGAAGACGACCGATGCAGATGCTCTCATTAATATGTTGCATACGCATGAGGATGGCATGGGTTCATTGGAGCGGCCGCTCAGCAAATCAGTTGAACAGCGCTATCTGGATCTGATGAAAAAACGCCAGTTCGATACATACGATATGATTGTGGAATCGGACAACAACAGCTTTCGATTTGTTGTTTCACATCATTTTGAGAAAATGGTGCGTTTAGCCGGCGATCGATATCATCCCTCACGTGTCAAGCGGCTGGCGCAGGAAGCAGTCACGCTATCTACCAGCTTGCCGCTAAGTTTTAGTAGTTCTGTTTTTGTGCGCTGTGATACGGATAGATTGGACATAATGAAGGTAGTATAAGATTCCATAATATTGATGGTTTTGTGTGATTTATGCTACTATTTATATATTTACACTTGATCATTAATTTATACTTATTAGGTGCTAATAACTGGTCCGGCGGACACGCCGTATGCCAACGGCTGCTTCGAATTTGATGTATTCTTTCCACCAGACTATCCCAACTTGCCCATGCTCATTAATTTAGAGACCACAGGTCGTCATTCGGTACGCTTTAATCCCAATCTCTACAACGATGGCAAAGTTTGTCTGTCAGTTCTTAACACCTGGCACGGAAGACCCGAGGAGAAATGGAATGCACAAACCTCCAGTTTTCTGCAGGTTCTCGTCTCCATACAGTCTCTGATATTGGTGCCTGAGCCGTACTTTAATGAACCGGGCTTTGAGCGCAGTCGTGGAACACCCAGCGGCACCAACTCGTCGCGCGAGTATAACAGCAACATTTATCAAGCGTGCGTTCGTTGGGCAATGTTAGAGCAAATACGGAACCCAAGTCCCTGCTTCACAGATGTAAGTTTCAATTTTAAAATGACTAAAGCGTTTCAAAACCATGTACATTTTCAGGTAATTCACAAACACTTTTGGCTAAAGCGAGAGGAGATTTGCACACAAATCGAGGGTTGGATTGAGGAGCTAAGTAAGCCACAATATACCGAACGCGCTAGTCGCACTATATCATTTAACTCAATGGTGTTGCGTCGACATTATCGGCATCTACGGGAAGAGCTGGCCAAGCTAAAGCCACCGCGTGGCCTGGAAGATTTAGATGCGCCTTTTAACCCTGTGGCTACGCTGCCGCCTTTGGATGTGTCTTCTACAACGTCAGCCACCACAACGATAAATGCGCAGGTGGGCACTGATGACTCACTGGTGCCTGAACTGAATCTAATGGTTGACAACGGTGATAGCGATATGTCTATGCCAGCTGATTTCTTCAAAGATATGAAGGATGAAGGGTTGCTGACGGGCGAAGAGGAGGTGGTCGAAATTCTAAGTGATACGGAGAATGAGAGCAGCGTGTGGCAGGATAAAGAAGAAGACGCACCATAAATTGCTCCTTAATGCCGCTTTCGTGCACTAGACACTTTTATTTATCGTTATAAGTTTTGTTTAATGCTCTTTTGTTTTGTTTAATTTTGTAAGAGAGACTGCAACTGCAACAGAACTTGGTGTGCTTTACATAAAGAAAAACATATTAATTAATGTTATCGATGAGGATCCCATTGAAAAATTAGTTAAAAAACATATTAAACATATTTATCAAACTACCAAACATAAATTCACCATCACAAATGTGTTTTGAAAAGAAAAACCACTGAAACATACACTGACACCGTCTAAAAATCTACATTTCTATCGCAACTTTTATAAATGCTTCTCTAAATGGATCTATCGGTATATTGAAAGTAACCATGTGTGTATAGCATAAAATACCACAACTTTAACAACACCACCAAAACTAAATTAATGTATATTAAACTATGTATGTAGTGATTTAGTTAAATATTTACAAACAAAATGTGTAGAGTTACTTTTACAATAAAAATGCTATGCATATGAACTTTTGTTTCTCCAAAAGCATATTTTTTTATTTTAATCTACGCTGGACGTTTAAACTTATTTAAATTTCGGTGAGATATACCATAAATAATTAATTAAGCAGCATTAAAATTCAAGTTAATAAAAAGCTTTAAATGTTTCTTCAATAAAAATAAATTAAAAATGGATTTTTAAGAATATACCCTAGAAAGCTATGTAGTTGATACAATGACAATGAAAACAACATATTCTCTTAGGTTGAGGTACTCAGTTTCAAGTGAACTTACTCAATTGCTGGCACTTTTAACATAGGCAAGTTTGCAGAGTACACTTATTTGGTTGCATTGTCTTTGCTGTTTTTCGTACCAACTTTGAACACCGTTTTCTCCACTTGAAGACCAAATTTGCTTAGTACTAAGATATGAGTTGCTACCCCAATTTATAGCTTATTATTTTTGGGTTCCCTATTCGAGGTTAAGTTATTACCGTATAAACATAGCTACAAATCATTTAAGTTAATGACATGATAAAAAAGATTTTTTATTTTTGGAATTTAAATGTCCATGTTTTAATAACTCCATAAAACGGTATATGGTATACATGATAAGTTCGTATATGTGTCCACACAATATGATTGTTATTTTTCTCAAAAAAAGGTTACCAATAACACAAAAGATATAATATGGTTTATCAAGCTCATTAAGCGGTATCTATATGGCGATCTTTTCGACATTTTTACAGGGTAGCAGCTGACTGCCTTGAAACGTTTTTATCTTTTACCAACTATAATTATAAATTACTTGGATGAGAGTAAAATAAGTAGAGTATACAAATTTATACAACAAATTTTTCACTCTCGATACAAATAATAAACAAGTAAAAGGTTCTAGTCGGGAGCTCCCGACTAGGGGATACCCTGAACCCTCTTAGTCCAACACTAAATGCAGCGCGCACATATAGATAGAGAGTAGCGGGGAGGTGGCGATAGATAGATGAAAGATACTCGATATATATATACTATTATAGAAGCTACATGTCAAGTTTGGTGACTCTAGTTCTTATTATTTACCAAAATTGCTTAAAAAACGGGATTTCGATATACATTTTTATCGATTACTTGGAAACGGGGCAAGTTATCGTTTATCGGAAACAAACTCGATCTGCGCGGGCACCAGGAGGACCTACAGCTAAAATTTCAAGTCTCTAGCTCTTATAGGTTCTGAGATCCTTGCGTTCATACATACGGACGGACGGACGGACAGACAGACGGACATAGCTAGATCGACTCGGCTATTGATGCTGATCAAGAATATATATACTTTATGGGGTCGGAGATGCTTCCTTCTGCCTGTTACATACATTTGCATTTTGCACAAATACAATATACCCTTTTTACCCATTTTCAATGGGTTCAGGGTATATTATATATTATTATTATTTTTGGGTTTCCTATTCGATCCGAAGAACGTGGGTACAAAAGGTTAAGTAATTACCGTATAAACATAGCTACAAATAATTTTAGTTAATGACCTGATAAAAAGATTTTTTATTTTTGGAATTTAAATGTCCATGTTTTAATAACTCCATAAAACGGTATATGGTATACATGATAAGTTCGTATATGTGTCCACACAATATGATTGTTTATTTTTCTCAAAAAAAGGTTACCAATAACACAAAAGATATAATATGGTTTATCAAGCTCATTAAGCGGTATCTATATGGCGATCTTTTCGACATTTTTACAGGGTAGCAGCTGACTGCCTTGAAACGTTTTTATCATTTACCAACTATAATTATAAATTACTTGGATGAGAGTAAAATAAGTAGAGTATATAAATTTATACAACAAATTTTTCACTCTCGATACAAATAATAAAATTCATCAATTGAATCGATCAAATGAGAGCTACCCACACAATTACCTTCTCTTCTATTGCCATTACTTTTGCTTCAATGCCTTACAATGTAAGCTCTCCCTCTAACTGTACAGTTAGATTGTACAATCAATTGAGCAAAAATCCACAACCTTAAAGTAAGATCTTTCCCAGCACTGGCGTCGATATTTGTTGTAGCTGGTTTCTTTGCTCTTTCTTCAGTCTCTTCCAAGCAGTCGACTGCATCAGTTCACGGCGATTGCAGCAGTGAGGATAATATTGTGTTTAGTATAAATTGATCGATCGATGCCAGGCAAAAGGCCTAATTATGGAACTTAATAGTGTTGCGATTGGGGATGGGTTGCCAGTAAGTGATTAAGGAACGATTTAGCATCGGGGTTTCCTTACCCCCTATTCATAAATAAATAAGTAGATTCATATATATAATCTTAAGCTCAAAGAAGTTTACATAAGTGGTGAATTTTCAAAGGGAATTGGCGTGCCAATTGCCATTTTTTGTTGTGATTCTTATCGGTTTTTTTTTTTTTGTAATTTATTGTATGGTCTTATTTGTTGTGAGCCCAATAATATAGGGATCTGTATCACAATTATTTACTAGAAAATTGAGATAAACTCAGTGGATTATCTAGTGACTTATGATTGCATGAGGACCGATTTACTGCCCCATCGTTAATTAATTGCAATTTGTCACATTTTTCAGCAAGCAATTTATGCTAGTGATTTATTAACTCAGCTCAGTCCAGTATTTTGGTCTGTAATTTATTGGTTTATTAATATATTGTTAAACCTAACAAGCTGAGACCCGTCCATTTATTCAAAAGTTACTAGTCTGAAACTCACGCTCAATTAATCAGAATTCCAACACGAGTGCTAACAATCTATCTACCTATGATTTCGAGAGACGGACGGGAGTGGGTATTGGGAGTTACCCATAAAAACCCACGAACTAGCTAATCATATTGCAATAAAATAATGCTAATTAATTCAATCACAGTTGTTCATGTAAGTTTTATAAATAAAACAAAAATTCACTTCCTCTTAATGATACTCCCTGATATACCTTTCAACAAGCCGAAATTAGCATAAGTCAATAGAAATTTAATTTAATATGCTATAATTATAAGTTCAATTTCATAGTTGCATAAATTAGCTGTTATAACTCAATAAGTTTTGTTTGTTTTAGGCCGATGCAGCCAAGCTAAATGATGCCAACAGGGGGCCAACACCCACAGCCAATCCTCCGACGCCACATATTGAGAGATCCAAGCCCAAACTGCTTTATGCCATTAATGAAAATCCTGGTAAATTCTGGCACATTTTCAAGCAAATTGGCGACTTACAATGAAATTTCTAATCGATCTGTTTCAGAGTGGTATCTGAGCATATTTCTCGCCTTTCAACATTATCTTACTATGATTGGAGCGATTGTGTCCATACCATTTATACTAACACCGGCCCTGTGCATGTCCGATGAGGATCCCAATCGTGGCATTATTATATCTACAATGATATTTGTTACCGGCATAGTTACCTACTTCCAAGCGACATGGGGCGTGCGTTTGCCCATAGTTCAGGGTGGAACTATATCTTTTCTAGTGCCCACTCTGGCGATACTTGCGTTGCCTCAATGGAAGTGCCCGCCCCAAGCCGAGCTTGATGCCATGAATGAGGCGGAACGCGAAGAGTTGTGGCAGATACGGATGCGCGAGCTGTCCGGTGCGATCGCAGTTTCGGCGCTGGTGCAGGTCATATTGGGTTATACGGGACTTGTTGGCAAGATTTTAAAGTATGTGACGCCGCTCACCATTGTGCCAACAGTTTCCTTGGTCGGTCTGACACTTTTCGAACACGCTGCGGAAACGGCCTCGAAACACTGGGGCATTGCGGTGGGGTGAGTGTCAACAGGTAAACCAAAGTTTTTCCATTTCTTAGTGTACATGTTTTTACAGGACTACGGGAATGCTGACACTTTTCTCGCAAATCATGTGCGACGTTTCGATTCCAGTGCTTGCCTATCGAAAGGGCCACGGCTTGGAGTTGCGTCAGTTCCAACTCTTCCGTCTGTTCCCCGTGCTGTTGACCATCATTATTATGTGGGGCCTTTGCGGCATTCTTACAGCCACAGACGTGTTTCCGCCTTCGCATCCATCACGCACAGATGTGCGGATTAATGTGTTAACCAGTGCCAAGTGGTTCTATGTGCCGTATCCGGGCCAGTTCGGATGGCCCTCAGTAACGTTGTCTGGAGTGCTGGGTATGCTCGCAGGCGTGCTGGCCTGCACTGTGGAATCTTTGAGCTATTATCCCACAGTTTCTCAAATGGCAGGCGCCCAGTCGCCTCCTTTACATGCCATTAATCGCGGCATCGGTACCGAAGGCCTGGGCACGGTTCTAGCTGGCCTCTGGGGCGCTGGCAATGGCACAAATACTTTTGGCGAGAATGTGGGTGCTATAGGTGTGACAAAGGTGAGCAGCAGAGCTTCTGACGTGAGCGTACTGACTAATCTTTTCCAATTTTTCCAGATAGGTTCCCGGCGTGTTATTCAATGGGCCGCTTTTATAATGGTACTACAGGGCGTTATTGGAAAGTTTGGCGCCATATTCATTCTTATCCCTGACTCGGTGGTAGGAGGAATATTTTGTGTCATGTTTGGCATGATCATAGCGTTTGGCCTCTCTACACTGCAGTACGTGGACTTGCGTTCTGCAAGAAATTTATATATTCTTGGTCTATCGATATTTTTTCCCATGGTTCTGTGCCCCTGGATGCAACAACATCCGGGTGCCATTAATACGGGCAATGTAACCGTCGACTCCACGTTATCTGTGCTGTTGGGCACGACTATTTTGGTGGGTGGCTTGCTTGGCTGCCTGCTGGATAACATTATTCCCGGTAAGTTGTGGTCAATTGACATCTAAACTGGGAGATTACTAAATTAATTTCTCACAGGCACACCCGCTGAGCGTGGACTTATCGAGTGGGCCAATGAGATGCCGCTGGGCGACGACAACATTAACGATGGCAGCGCCACAGATTATGATTTTCCGTATGGCATGGATGCCATACGCAGCTGGAAATGGACCTACTATGTCCCATTTATGCCCACCTACAAGTTAAAGAAACAGAACTGAGTGATTTTTTCGTCGTACACTATATATAAATCAAAAAGATTTGATACTTAATGATTGTATTTATGCGTGGTGTTTATTGATCTTTAAAAATTTTTGCACTCTCATGCTTTATTACATTTTGTAACTTTAAATTTACTACCCACTATATTTTAAATTCGCTTTTTGTTTTGCTACACCCAAATCTTTACCTCTCGTTATTTCTACACATATCTTCTATTATTTTGCAATAACATCAATAGTTCTAGTTAACGAAAGAAAGCTTCAATATCAACGCCAACTCTAAATATCTTAAATAATCATTCAGTTCTGTGTTGCAAAAAATTGTAGTTAAAATTATTGGTAAAATTTTAACGCAGTTTTTAGCGCGAGGCTCTTAAAAATAGCATACAAAATATTTTTGAAATATCTGTTAAAAAACTAACATTTCTCCACTTTCCCTCTTGTACCTTCCCCTGCTTACAAATTAAATCAACTTTACGTCTAGGGCTTAATCTAAAAACGCCGAAGGAACCAAGGCACAATCATTTGAAAATCGTATATGGCATTAATGATCGGTCGTAGAGCCACCACGGAACCTAAGACCGACACCATTTTACCTCTTGAACTACGGTTACGTTCTTACGTTCTTGTTTTTGTTTTGATTTCTGAAACGCCACTATGTTTATCTGATTAGTTAATGGGACAACTACGCGCAGAGCTTCTGCGCAATCTGCACTAAATCTAAACTTTGGCTATATAAAAAATATCAAAAATTAGTTATGTCTAATTTGGTGCAATCAACGTGTCATGTCGAATTTCGAATTTGTCATGTCTAAGCTGTCGCTATCTTTGGCAGCGTCAAGCGCTTGGATTCCTAGAACCTATGCTGATTATGATGGGTCTGTGCGGATTGCATCAACTTTTTGATGCCGCTGCTGGCGCGCGACGATGAGGCCGAGGCTGACGAGGAGGCAGTTGTGTTGGTCGAAACATGAGCAGCCTTTTTTCGTTTTGAGTAGTAGCAGAAGATGCAGAAGCCATTCTGCGGTGTGGAACATCAAATATTTGTTGGACTCCGCGTGGCTGACGAGGTACGATAGCGCGATCCGGAGCTATAAAGTACAAAAATGGAAACTTTATCGCCGCTTATATATGACAATGCCTTAACTTGTAGTACTCACCGCGAAATGCTAGAGGTGTAGTCACGAACTGGGGTGCGAGACTCTCGTCGGTGGTAGCTGCCACCCGCGCTGCTGCTGCTGGTACCTGTCGTTGGCTGTTCCAACAACGACATGGTGCGATGGTCATAGGGCCGGATGGAGCGTCGTCCCATTGTAGCATAGCCGTCCAAATGACTACTAGCGCCAGCGCTGCTTCCCGTGCCGGAGGGCAGAGTGCCGTTCAGAGTGTATGAAGAGCGACGTTTCGGATTGTATGTGTTGTAATAGCCGTTGACGCCGCCAACGGCTCCATTGCTGGGACTGGAGCTGGAGGAACTTTTGTAACGCATGGGCACCGAGCTATAATCGTGCGGCTCATAGCGTTTGCTTAGGAACGATGGCGATGTGTTGCGAATGTCGTTAAGACTCTTTCGAGGTTTGCTTGTTGCTCCACCCGTCGCAGAGGTGGCATAGTCCAGCGGTGAGCGATATACGGGCGGCTTCAGCTCAGTGCCGACGGGACTCAGCTTTAATGGTCTGAAAAACTGTTGAGTAATGTCTGGGGAATGAGCGCGTGTCTCCACCTCGGGTGCATGCATCTTTTGGCTAGAGCGCGCCTTCACCGCTGCCTGCTGTTCCCGGTAATAGTCCCGCACCGCTGAGGGGCCAACAATACTGCTGGTGCGTCTGGGCTTTTGCTCGTTGAAGCGGCTATAGAAGCTGCGCCGCTTAATGCGATCAATTACACTCTCATTAGGATCGGAGCTCTCCGAGCAGCGTGTTGGCGACGACAGCTGAGAGGCGCGGGAAAGGCGTGACACCGTCGGGGAGGGCGTTGCATGCAGCATGTAGTTGTCCTCGGAGCAAACAGACCAATTGTCAAAGTACAATTCAGGCTCTTCGGTGGGAGACATAAACGTGGAAGTCGAGGCACAGTCATCCTGGTAACTTCTCGAATCCGACGAATAGTTGGCAATGTTCTCAAACGAAGGCGTCAGCAGGTTATTGCGATTGATCTCGTGCGTCGACGAGGTGCGATAGCCCGAAGTTTGCGAGCTGCAGTTGTTGTTGGTATTGACAGAGTTGTTGTTGGTAGTATTATCCACTGATTGC
Source organism: Drosophila ezoana (assembly GCA_035045725.1). Lineage (NCBI taxonomy): Eukaryota > Metazoa > Arthropoda > Insecta > Diptera > Drosophilidae > Drosophila > Drosophila ezoana. Next base: position 2,140,892 of record JAWNOU010000127.1, read on the forward strand.
AGACTCGAGCTGTTGTTGGAGGAGGCGCTCTTCAAGGCGCCCGGGTACGGTGGCAAATTGGAGTACAGCCCGTTGCCATTGAGCATCGCCGGGTTCGTCTTAGCGCAACGGTAGCTGCCACTCGTATTTGTTGTGGTTGTTGCCGTGCCACTTGTGGCTCCTGAGGCGTTTCCGCTAGTCGGATTGCTCAGATCCAGCATTAGACCCCTGCGTTTCTCTTTGTTGCTTTGCATGTTGCAGCTGGTCATCGTCGGGGTTGTTAATGTCGTCGTCGTTGTTGTTGTCGTCGTCGTCTCTATGCTGCCGCCCATTGCACTTTGATTTTGTATGCAGTCTGGGCAGATCGTGTCACAGTTGCAGTTGACTTCAGCAGCCATGGCTTTAGTTTTGGCCACATTTTGATAAATGGGCGAGGTTGGAAGTAATGTGTCTTGCTCCTCGCGTACCTGTCTCTCAATGTTACTGGTGGAACGAGTGCTTTGCACGCGTCGCTGCTCGCTGTTCTCACGGTCAAAGCGACGCAGAAGGCCACCCAACATTTTGTTAACTGCGCCGCTCTGCTTTCCACAGCCGCTGCTGCTGTCGGCGTGCAGCTCCTCAACGCTGGCGGATCGCTTGGGACTGACACTGGTAGCGGGCTGTGTGCGTGGCACGGACCGTTCACGCAACGAGCGTAGCATGGTGTCAAAGCGCGATCGCTTGTCGACACGCTTGTCCTCTGAAGTAGCCTCCTGTGGCTTGTCCGCATCCATGGACTTCTTCTTTTGCAGCAGTGTAGATGTAGACTTCTCTGGTGAGCTGTGCTCCTCTGGCGAGCCTTGATTCTGTGTGCAAGCCAGCGCTGTGCTGGGCGTGTTCACTTTCTTCTCTTTGCTCATTGCAGAGTCACGCAGCTTCTCGAATTTTTGACCTATGGCATAGAACAGGCCCTTGCTGGTTTTTTTTTCAGGCGATTTCTCTTTCGATTTAATCACCGGACTCGACTCCTTTGAGCTGTCGGCTGGTGTCGTTGTTGTTGTGGTTGTGGGCGTAGATGGAGTCACTGGCGTAGGTGGCACCAGCTTGGATTTCTTGGAAACTTTGATTATTTTTTTAGTGGTCGTTGGACGCGACTCCGCAGAAGAGGAGCCAGTGTCATTTTCAGTCAGTGAGCTTGTTCCACCTGTGGGCGTGACAGATAATGATTTTTCTTCCGACGTAGTCTTGGAATTTGATGCGCTCATCGCCTTTAGCGAAGTCTCGGCTATGCTGAGTATGGCAGTGCCGCTTTGAGTTACCTTTCTGAAATCCTTGGGCATGGTCAACCTTGTGGCTGGATAGCTTTTGGGACGCATCAGTCGGCTCTCTCTTTGTGCTGGATCAGCAGTTGCCTCTGTTGACGACGGGGTTGGTTTACTAGGCAGTTTGCTTGGCAGCGCTGACGATGTCGACTCGGGTAGAGGCAACTCCGGGTTACCTTTAAGACTTAGACCCAGATCCTTCATGGGATACGATTTGGGTCGCTTCAATTTAGTCTCCTTTGGTGCGGGCAATTGTTTGGGTTGTGTTGCTTCTGATTCAGCTGCTTTATTTCCCACCTTTTTAACTTTTTGGACGATCGGAGTTGTTGTGGTGGAGATAGCATCTGGGTCATTGTTTAGCTCAGCGTGCTTTTCCTTCGACTTAGCTTTTTTCAATTTCTTTATGGTGGACGTTTCTTCAGATTTGTCACCCCAAGGCGTCTCAGCAGCTGCTTGCTCCGTGGAAAAACGCTGCTCGTGCTCGTTCTGCGTGCGCACCGTAGACAGCAGCTGCAGCTCCTGCAGTATTTTGTTGGCCAGTTCGTGTTTATCGAGTTCTGTTTCCAGTTCACGTGGACGTGACTGGCTTCGTCTCTTCACGGGCTGCGGTGCAGCGTTCAGGGGTCCTTCCACTGCATCAGAGAACTGCTCCATGCTCTTATTGCGGGCATGTCGCTTTCCTTTTTGTACTGGCTCCACTTCAGATTCAACATTGGGCAAGCTGTGCTTGCGATGCTGCAGATCCGTTGTTTCTAAGCGGTCACAGGGTTTTTCCCGTATCTCCCGTAGGACACTCTGAGAGTCACGCTCGCGTGGTTCGTCAAAGAAGTCGGGGCGCAGAAAGCGTGAGATTCGACGCTGCGAGGAGCGTCCACGCAAGGAGCTACTGCCGTCGGCCACGGCGACACTGGCTGCTTGTGGCGGCGGCGAGAGGTAACCGCTTGGTGGACGCCCCACCGCAGCACTATAACGCTTTTCCGGCACCTCCTTCGTAAGCGCCGTTCCATTGGTGGCCTTACTCAGATATGGAGAATAGTATTTATACTTGTCATTAATGTCGCTAGTGTAGCTGCTGCTACATAACGAGGATTTTCCATAGTCATTTCGGCATACGCTGCTGCTGCGGCTTTTGTTAGCCAATGCGGTTGAAGACGTTTCTTGTGCTGGCCCCTGGCTCGGGGCTCGACTTAAGCTCCGTCGATAGATGGCTGTGCTGGCTGCTGTCGTCTTGGGCGCATCCATTTGCGGTTTGGCTAAGCAATCCCCCTCTGGTTGCTCCGGCAGATATCCACGACCGCTGCTCTGGCTGCGTTTGCACAACTTAATGGCCGGAGTGGTAGTGGCAGCACCGCTCTGCACGCTTAGCGTGCGAGATAATTTGCGGGCCTGCGTTGGCGGCAGCTTGGCCAGCAGCTGCTCCTGAAAGCATTTTGGTAGGCCTGGGGTAATGCTAGAGAGCGTTTCCAGATCCTTTTTGCTGAGTCGCAAGCGTGACAGATCCAAGTCGGCCAGATCCAGAGGCTCTTCGTCAGTGCCAACGGTTGTAGTCGCATATACAGTGTTCTGGGCCTCTCCATTCTCCACATTGCCTGACGGTGATCGAGGTTTGCTGGCACTGCTTCTAAAGTGATGACCTGTGAATGGTAGAGGTAAAGGTGTCTCTTAAGTCTCGAGCAGCCGTAACCATAGGCTCCCGCCACGGAGTGAGCTGAATGCTGTTGGGCCAATTCGCAAGCTTACCCACCTCTCTGCAGTGCACACAATTCAAGCATCTTACATAACTGAGTACCTGTACTCCGAGTCGGTGTCCAGAAGTACCTGTAAACATTTTGTATGTTTGCAACCAAAAGAACTTTGCACACTGGATCGATCTAGAGTAACATAGCGGGGTTAGCTTGTTAAAGCAATTATATAAAAAAAAGATTATAATAATAACATACAACAATATAAAATTCGTTCCAATCAATAACAATGATTAGCTCACGTGCAGGACATAAAAAATAACAATTTGTTGTGTTTTTGTTTTGTTTTTATGTATTTTGCAATTTATCAAGTTAAATGATGTTTATTTCATTTGCAAATCGGCATATAAAATAGTTTTAGTCTTTAAATGTAGTTATGTAAGAGTATGTATGAATGCATATACAAATATTGCTTAGTTGTAATGCTTGAAGCAGCATTTGCGCTAAAGAAATACCCTGCTTCAGTTCAGTAAATGACTTCAAAAATGTTGTAAATCGATGATTATTGTTTGTAGTTTTAGGTTTTACTGTGAATATCTTAAATCAAACTCAAATTGAACATTCACATAAGTAACTAAAACTTTTTAAAATTAATTTAAATCACAATTAGTGTCAAGTGCTAGTATAACAATTATCTTCGCTACTAGCATTCTTCTCTCTCTTTATTCTCACGTACTTTCCCTTCGACAATCCCCAAATTTAGAATAATTTTTAATTTGTTTTTAGTTAAAAAAAAAAAACAAACAAAAAATAAAGTTAATGTGTTTTAAACTTAAATAAGCGTTTAGCTAATAATAATTTTGCTACGTTTATTGCAGTATCCCTTTGGGCGCATACTGAACGTTAAATGTGTGGGTTATTAAATGCGTTCGAGAAAATTTAAAATTAAAGGTGAAAATATGAACAATCAACAACAAACAAAAAAGTTAAATAATTTTGCCAGTTGCTGCCACGCAAAATACCAGCATCAACATTTGCAACTGCTTCTGCATCTGCATCAGAATTAATGTTTGCATTGTTCGCCTTATGGCTTCTTGAGGTTTCTTGTGGTTGGGATTGTGGCTGTTGTGGTAGTGCTGATGGTTTTTGCTGTCTTGGGTAGTACTGTTGTTGTGGCATTCACTTGTTTACTTTGTTCTCGGCTGACGGTTAACTGCGGAGCTGTGGCGACGGCGACGGCGACTTTTCGTGATGTTCTTGTGGCCGTTGCCACTATGGCGGGTTGCACTTGCGAGTTGCTTTTGGTATTGGTATTGGTATTGGCATTGGTGATGGTGGTATTTAACGGACTGTTGTTAATGGTTATAACATGCTTTGTGGGCGTGGTAGAAGTTAAGGATAAACCAACTGTAAACGAAATAAGCACAAAATGTTGTAAACGGCCAACGAATTGCAAGTAATCAAATAATCATTAAACCAACAAAATACAGTTTGTCAAGAAATTGTTTGCAAAATGAAAATCATCACACAAATTAATGTTTAAGCTTATATTTCACCGATTTCAACTGTTTTCTTTTAACTTTTTTTTTGCATATAATTATTATTCTAAGTATTCTTCTTAGATATAAGGCACAAACATAACACAATTCATAAATCAAATGTAAAAAATACAGTCAAAACTAAAATTATACATAACTAAATCTAGGAAACTATAGCTACTGTGGTAGTAATATTTGGTATATTGGCTACTAGCATCCATTACAACCCGCAGACGACGAGACATTGACTGAATAAGGTTATGCAGGTAATAAATTTCAGGTATTTTAATCTATTCTTCTTGAATGGCCTTGATGAGAACGTTTTTGTCAGTTGAGCTCCGTTTCCCCACGCGCTTCTTCAAGGAAGCCCACAAATTTTCAATTGGGTTTCAGTCAGGACTCTGGGCAGGGGTATCAATGACTTTGCTGCAATTGTACAGCAGCCAAGTCCTACACAGAAACGATTTATGTTGGGGGTCGTTGTCCTGATAAAGCTTGTACCTCTGTTTATTGGGATTTTGGGGGTCTACGAAGCCAAACTTTATTGCACTCCTTGACAATTCATTCTTTAGAATGTCCAAGTAAAACTCTTTCGTCATCACATCAGTGAAAATGCGCAGCTTACCAACACCTTTCGACGATACGCAGCCCCACACCATTACAGAAAGCATGTTAAACTTTACTGTTGGTATTATATTCTCCGATTCTAGAGCTGTATTGGGCTTTTTCCAAACTTTGCTGAGTCCGTCATGATAATATAACATTATTTTAGTCTCATCGCAAAAAAAACTGTCATCCCAGTACTCCGCGGGCTTGTTGACAGTGGTAATAGAGAAATTAAGCCGCCTCTGCATATTTACTGCAGATAGTAGTGGCTTCTTTCTAGCTATTTGCGAGGAGTATTTGTGCATTTTTATAACTTTCCGAACTGTCTCGTGGCTTACTGTATTATTGCAGCCAATTTTTAAGTCCAATGCCAACTGTCTGAGGCTAGTTTGAGGTTTATCGTTGATCTGTTTTAAAATTTTAGAATGATCGCGTCTAGTGAGCTTCGCTGATCTGCCCCCGGAGTGCTTTAATTCCAACCTATTTTCTTTTTCGGCGCGGTTAATAATATTACAAATAGTTCTTAATGTAGTTGAGCACATTTCCGCCATTTCCTCAGCTGATTTCCCCTTGTGGTAGTGGAAATAAACTAATTGAATTAGATTTTCATTAACTCTTTGGCCAGGCATTGGAAGAAGCTTTAAATTATGCAATATTGGTACTGTTCAAAACCCAACATCGTTGAGAAGGCATTCGCAGAATGCATAGCAATGACTCACTTCAATTTTCTTCGAATTGGAAGTACCGTTAGGTAGCTTGGGCTCTTTTTCAAATTGTGCTTGCATTTTGCAAAGAATTAATTGACAGCGCAAAAATTGCCTCATTTTAGTTTTGTTTGTTTTTTTACTTGTGTGTTTTGAATTTTGATAAGTTTGTGCCTTATATCTAAGAAGAATACTTAGAATAATAATTATATGCAAAAAAAAAGTTAAAAGAAAACAGTTGAAATCGGTGAAATATAAGCTTAAACATTAATTTGTGTGATGATTTTCATTTTCCAAACAATTTCTTGACAAACTGTATGTTATATTAAAAATATAAGCCAAGTTAGCGGCGCCTACGAAGGTATGAGAATGAAAGTTGCAGTGCGTTAGGGCTTTTAAAAAAATAAAAATAAATAAAACAACAACAAATATAGAGCAGCTGAAAGTTTGTGTTGTTTGCTGATGATAAGAAAATATGTTTGCTCTTCTCTGAATAATGACAACAATTAGTAGCTGAACATTTTTGTACATTATCGTATTCAAAGTTTTGGACATTTTTGTTTTAGTTGTTCTTAACTTTGCTAAAATTATTCAAACAGCGTGTCCTGATAAAAATAATTGTTTTTTGTTTACATTATTTCTATTGCTTTAAACAAATTCGTATTTAATACATTTTTCTTGTTGATTAAATATAGCCCAGAACTCAGAAACTTGTTTTTGGTTTTGATTTGAATTTAGATTTTGAGTTTTGTTTGGTGTTTCTGCCAAGTTAGTTATTGTTGTTGCGGTTGTAGTTTTTATTTTGGGTTTGGTTGTGCTTGTGATTGTGGCTGATCAGTAAAACACAGCATTAAACAGCGTGAACAAAATTAACTACATCGATAAGCTTCAAATGCATGTGTGGGCTTGTGTATATATGTGTGTGTGCGTGTGCTTAGTGGTGTTATAAGTTAATTTCTTGTACAACACAAATTTGGTTTAATTATTATTAAACTAAAAACATAAACAAGAACTTTGGAACTCAAACAACTTGCTTGGTTAGCGCATTTTCCTTTGTTTATGGTAAAAAAAATTATATATTTTTATATATATTTAAAACTAAAACAAATTTAAGGTAGCGGGGCCATTTGCAAACTGTACAACAATATTTATTTTTACAAAGTTCTTTTGGTTGTCAAACAATTTGTAATTGCAAATAAAAGAGCCATGGTTTATTTTTCTTCATCTGTATTTGATTTGGATTCGTTTGTTTCTATATAATTAAAACAAAAGTGGATCGCTTTATTGTCATCAAAACTGTTTTCACTGTAAAATGTAATAAGATTATTTATGGGTTAAATTTGTAGACGTTTAGCCGCTCGGTCTTCTTGGATTGTTTTTAAGATTAATTACATATCCTTCCTTGTTTGTTGTCAACAATTTAATATTATTATTATATTTTCTTTTTTTCTTTAACAATTTTTAATAACATACGAGTAAATGTAAAAGAATTGAAATTTCGTGTATTTGCCAAATTCTGTTGTTCCTAATTAAATTTGTAAAACATACAAATATACATGTATGTATATATGTACATACTTATATTTTGTTGAGCATTTTGTTTAATTGGCCAAGCTAAAAATCCAATATAAATAACTTTATAATTGCGGAGATTTTCAAAACTTTGAATACGATTTCATATCTCATTCGACCATTGACAATTTTTCTATCATCATTGCAATATTGCATAACAATTTAATACTTAATTAACTAAAAGAAAAATCTGGTTAAGCAAATAATGAAAATAAAATCAAATAAAACGAAAATAAATAGTTAAATAAATAAACAAAAAACTGTGCAAACATTACACAGAAAACATTTAACTGAGTCGGTTGGATTCGTTGGGCTACGAGAGCTTAGACATGACTCTTATAAGAGGAATATAGCAATATATGTATGTATATATGTAGATACATATTATGTATGTATGTTTGTAAATTGTAAAGCGGCAGCAGCATTAAAGGTTAATAACATAAGTTATTGTGCTCTAGGACAGGTAGCAATAAATCAATAAATAGTTATATAGAAAGATAAAAAGATAGATATAATGGATAAAGAAACATAGATAGAGAGATTGATAGATAGATAGAGTACTACTTTTGATAATTTCGCATCTTATTGAGATGGATATGCTATTAAAGAGATGTGCGCACACAGAAGATTAAAAAAAAAAAATTCTAAATAATTCATAATCGAACAGAAAAGGTTTTGTCAAAGTATTAATTGGCATTTTCATTTGATAATTACAGTAAACACTTAATTAATTGCTTATGTTTGTTGTTTTTTTTTTTGTTTTTGTTGGTTTTTAGGGGGTGTATTCAGGCTGCACAAACTTGTGTATACTAAATAAGTAGATATATGTAGTAGCAGTAGTAGTAGTAGTAGGTATTCACTTGAATTTTTTGTTTGGTTTGTTTGTGTTTTTTCATTTTTGTTGTTGATTTGTTTCTGTTTTTGTTTTTGTTTATGTTTTGTTTTTAGAATACATCAACAACTACTAGAAATGTGTATACAAGTATAAATCGAAATTGAAATTTCTAATTTACGTAGCATATTTTTGGATCTGATATTTTTATGATTTACGTTCGCATTGAGAATTGCTGTTGCTTCGCTTCGGTTCGCTTGGTATCTGTTGCCTGTTGTCTGGCTACTGATCTAAATATTTACTCTTTATTCTGTGATATTCACCTCTTGGCAGCGTGGCGCCTGTGCGTGAGAACATCGACTCCATTTCGCTACCCAAGTCTCGGGACATGCTGTGACGCCAGGGTGCACCGAGACCGCTGCTGTTGCCGGCGCTGTTGAGGCGGCTGTCAAAAAGAGAGACCCAACGATGATTATTATAGGCACATACCTACACACAAGTATGTGTTTGCGTGCATAACATATCTGAATACATTTGATTGTGAGGAATGTAGGACAACGTTTAGCTAAAGGACTTGCACATTGAATAGGCCAACTTACAGGCAGCATTTGGAACCAGCCCAATCAATCAACCTCGTAATGCTTAAGACCTTTAGCAAACGTTGTCTGCACCTAAGAAACATAGGCGGATATAGCAGGGTGTATGTAGTACTTTAATATTTAGTTATAGTAGACGATAGATGATAGTTTACAATAGTTGAAGTATTATAATCTGTGCTCCTTTACTTCCCACTTTGTATACTTACACTTGCTTCTTTTCTACCGTTTGAGTATAGCTATAACTGACTTGTGACCTATGCTCGCTTTTTTTTTGGTAGTTAGTTGAACGTTTATGAAGTCAAATGATTGGAGTTGTTATTTAAGGTATAGTATTTCGAGAGCAGCATGTAAAAGATTTATAACAAAATCATTGTAATTGTTAACGTTCATAAGCATTATAAAACTTGTTATACATAACTGGGAATGTGCACTCGAATTGATTGTAATGAAATGATTGAATTCTCTCATTAGGCCTAGTGTCCAATCACTCACCTGCCGAAGGGAATGCCCTGACCCCAGAATGGCCTATGGCCTTGTGCCTGCCGCGAGATATCCGTTAGCAGGCGACTAGAATGACTGGGAAATCCGGCTGTAAGGTCATTGTTGACTTTCATGCGATTCGTAACAGCACGCACCTGAAAATGGAATATTATCAGTGGAAGCAACATGCATATAAACAGTTATATTTTGATCGGGAAAATTATATACCAACTTACACGTTGCAGCAAAGTCGAGAATAAGTTCTCCGCGGTAAGTATCTCAAAGCCATCGTCGTCATCCTCCTCGCCAGAGCTTTGAGAATCGTTGTCCTGGCTAATTTTCTTGACAGGCCTCGAGCTCCTGCGTAAACGAAAATAAAGCAACATGCAAATAAATACTCATGGACTGGAATGGATAATGTGTTTGCAAACCTAAGTCTGTGCGGGGTAAAAAGCGACTCATCATCGCCGTCATCACGAGTAATAGAAGTTGTGCGCATCTTCTGGAATGGCAAACTCTCATCGAACCCGCTCTCGCTGAGGAGTGAGCTGTTAACAAAGTTTAAGATACTTAAAATAAAATTGGACAAGTTTGCTGGCTACTGAACCTTACCCAATCCGATGCGATGGACGCAGTCGGCTGAATGTTGAGCGACTGGAGGCAGTTGTGTGAACTGACTCGGAAGGCTCATTGCTGCGCTCACGTGGCGTGATTATGCCTCTACCTTCCACGGAAATCGGTATAATTACTTCGCGTGGACTCTTCTTAATAGGTTGCGAGACGCTCTGACCGCCAGTAACAGTTGATTGCGACATGGTCGTTGCTGTTTCCGTCTCGGATTCAGCAGTGGATTGACGTGACAGCGAACCCGAACTGCAAGGAATTACAATTATTATCGACAATGGATACTTATCCATTTGTGGATTTCTCGCAGTTCCACTCACCGATTTGTAGTGTTGGAGTTGGTGCGTCCATAAGCTTGTTGTGTTGGGGGACGCTGTACGGTTATGATGTGCTCTTTGGGCTCTAAGCTTGTGGCTCGCGTCTGTAGCGAGGTCTTGATGGGACTGTATGGTATGGGACCCTCGCGAGGTGGCGCACTGCGTAAGTCGGCCACTGGATGCTGCATCTCGGTGCTGAAGCGCATCGCCGGTTGCGGCTGCTCAGGAATGCGCGGCTTGATTTCCAGCTGCACCTCTGATTTGGCATTAATTTTGCGACGCGGCAACGTCGCCGATTTGAGCGTAATGGAGGCGGTAGAGGTTTTCACTGCGCTGCCCAATGAGGCATCGCCGCCCGGTGAAGCTGTGTATATGGGATTTTAAAGTTTATTAAACATTAAGTTAATCGTTTTCATAGTGCGCTTGGCCTGTTGGAAAACAAACAATTAAGCAAGAAGCATAGATGTGGCAACTTGGTTGGTTGGTTGCTGGCTTGGAAGTATTCAAGGGCCAAACAATAGGTTGATAAGCGTGTGATTGCTTTTGTGTGTGTGTGTGCGCGCGTGTGTGTGTGTGTGTGTGTGTGTGTGTGTGTGTGTGTGTGTGTGTGTGTGTGTGTGTGTGTGTGTGTGTGTGTGTGTGTGTGTGTGTGTGTGTGTGTGTGTGTGTGTGTGTGTGTGTGTGTGTGGTGTGTGTGTGTGTGTGTGTGTGTTTGTGTGTGTTTGTGTGAGTGTGTGTGTTTGTGAGTGTGTGTGTTTGTGTGTTTGTGTGTTTGTGTGTTTGCTTGTGTGTTTGTTTTTGTAGATAGTTAAGTTGCACCAGCAGCTAAGGCTGCTACAGATACGAATATGTACTAACAACAAAGAGCAACAAGAACAACAACGACAACAACAACAACAAAGACAGCAACAACAGCAAAGAAGAGCGAAACAATTCTACTTGCAGCAAAGATAATTAGCTTTAGTTTCAGTTCGGATTTGTTGTGAGTTCCATTTATGGGTTAACAGAAAGCAGAACAACTACACCGACAACGGCAACAAGAAAGGCCAATTTGGTGACAGTGATTGAGAGAAACAGAGACTACAAAGGAACACACACAAAATGCTAGATGCTATGACGCTGGTTAAGCTATTTCCCTTTATCCAAATATCTGCTCCATACGAAAGTGAGTTTGTGGTATCAATAGGTAACCAGCCTCAAGGCATCTGCTAGGTAACGCAACGGGAACGGAACGGATTTGGTTGACGGCAGGGCAGAGCAGGGCAGGCAGGTTAGCAGATAGGTGGATAGGTGTGCAGTTGGGCGTCGCGTGGCACTGTGGAGCCACTGCCAAGACTTACATTTCAGCCACATAGCCGCAGGCAAGGCAGATGTATTAAGAGTGTCTTGAACTTGATTATGAAATGGTCTCGTACGCGAGCTGACATTGTAATTGATAATTGGCATCGTTTTGTTGTTGCTGTTGCTGCTGGCATGGACGTGGGCATGGCTGGGGGCATACAGCGGCGAGGGCGGTGGTGTAAATACGGCACTGCTAGCAAATCGTTGGTGCTGCTGTGCCTCCTGGCACTTCTGCTGCAGTTGTCTGAATGGACTGCTTGTGGGCAAAAGCTGGAGTATGCTTGCCGTGCTATACGCGGTTTGTGGCTGCCAAATGACCGCCCGTTGTGGCGTCGATGTCGTCCCTCCACGAACGCCGCCCGCAAAGAGTCGCTGTTGTATCATTTGCTTAGCAGCTGCTAAAGCAATTGGTGGTGCACTGGTTGGACGGCTGCTAACATTGCCAGTGAAATTGTTGCTGCTCTCAGTGCGCATCGGTAACATTGCACCGCCCCCAAATCCGCCGGCGCCAGCGCCACTGCCGAAGCCATTGCCGATGCCAAATAATGGTGTTGGCCTGCGTATCACTAAAATTAAGATGATGATTCAATGAATATGATGAGAATGTATATGGATGTATGTGCTTGTGCTATGCGAGTAGATGCTAAAGAGCAAGAGAGAGCAGAAAAACAGACAGAGAGAGGGAGAGAGAGAGAGTGGACAGGTGAATATGAGACAATGATCAGTACAGAAATGAGTTTGGCATGTGCTCTGTTTACTTTGGAACTATGATCTGTTGGCATGACCAAGCGAGTTGCAATTGGAATCGGTTCAATTTGTAATTGTGAGTTTATCAGATTATATTCTAAAAGCCAAATATAATCCATGCAGCACTCCGCTGGCAAACGGTTTTACATAAACATCAACAGTGGGGGGATAGTTATGTAAATATTTGGAATTACAAGAGGCATCAACTGAAAGCTATGCACAAGTCTCGATCAGTAAGCAGATAAGACCGGTTTAATCGTTTAAACGTTTTCCATTTACTGTCATAGAAGGGACATCTTATCATATTTTGTTTATTTTGTAAGTAAAATGCTATAAAATCCATTCGAAAGTACAGTCTTAAATCCTTTCCTTGTGTTCATGATTTGGTGCTATGCTTAGCTTCCATTATTAACAATTTTATAACCAAAGTCTAAAAACAACAAAAATTAGAGTAGCAACCTTTTTTCTTTTTTTTAAATTTTATTTTTTAGAAATTATATCTGTTATATTTCTTTTTTTATTCAAAATCATTTCGGTCATTAATTTAACGTTATATTTCCATGTAATGGAATTTAATGTGTTTTTAAAGAAAATAAAAAACAAATCAGAATTGTCAACATCAGAAACAAATATATATTTATTGCAATTGTTAAGATTCCGGTCATTTAATCTGGAGAAAAAAAATTGCAATTGAATGTAGCTTATGTTGCTGAAGATAACTTATGAAATCTGTCAAAAACCTAACCCGTAGAATTCGAAAAAATTGTGCTCCAGAATACAGATATCTTGAGTATCTTAGCTTACTATAAGAATACACATTTAAAGTGGTTCCACAAAGCGATAGAAAATGAAAAATTTCGATAAATGTATAATTTAAATTCTAAATAAGAATATCCCTAATCGTTTTGCTAAGTGTGCGTTCTAATAATTCGCTTAACTGCTTAGCCGCTAGACTTGTGCCTGGCGCTATTGCTTGGTAATGTATAAAGAAGTGCTGGTAGTCAACTCGAAAGCGCTGCGGGCTTAGCTTAGTTTATCATTATCAGATATTATCATATATGGACATATAGTTGCATTGGCCACTTACCTGGCTGTATGGCGTTTCCGATTATGGCGCGTGCATTCTTCAACTTACGCTCGCGCTCCTCCGCTGTTATCTCGCTAACGCCAATTGTCTCTGTTTGGGCGCAGAGCTGGTCTAGTTCCTTGTTGGGCTCGTTCTGAGCCTGTCGCAGCAGCGCAATCGAGTTCTCCATAGAGCGACGCGCCTCTTCAAGCGAAATGGAGGTCACAGAGTTCTTGGAATCGCTGCCCTCTAGAGTTCCAGACACTACTGGCGAAGGTGGTGGAGTGACCAAGGCTACCTGTGCCTCAGCCTCTTGAGCCGCGGCAGTTGCGGCGGCCACCTGCTCCTGAGCGCGACGTTCACCTGGTGTGGGTCCGGCCACAGAAGTAGGGTTTGTGGCCTTGCGCTCGAACTCCTTTCTAAAACTGCCTACGCTAACACCGGGTATGCTGAGCTTTGTAGGCTTCTCCGGCGCTGTCGATGTTGGAGGCGGCGGTTGAAACTTTTCTGCTGTTTCGAGGATGCGCGACTTACGACGATCCGCATTGAACTTGTTAAGTGTGGACTCGTCCTGCAGGCTACACTTGCGGACGAAGGTTGGTAGGGGGGGCGGCTGCGATGCAGAATTGCCGCTGGGCGTGGCTTTGCCTGTGGCACTCTCATTGATCGCATTCACCAAATCGGCGGTCTTATGCTTGTTCACAAATTTTTTTATCACTTTGGTGGCGTCCTTCTCCTCGGGTGTTTCTACGACCGCATCTAGTTTCGAACGTGTTGACTGTCGCGGTAGCGCATTGGCGAGTGGTGCAACAGGTTCGCTAATAAGTTGCTCGCATAGATTGTCAACTTGCTGCATATCCTGTGGCGCCCAGTACCTGGGCGCCGTCGTGGACGTTGACTGCTCGTCAGCAGGGGTAAAACACTCAGTCTCCATAGCCTGGGGCGCCGTTAATGGTGTTGGTGCAGTTGGTGTTGGTGGCGCAAGTGATGGTGCTGTGGCTTCGCTGACCACAAATGAACTGTTGGCCGGCTTCTCCTTCTTTTTGGCCGTAGTGCCGGCAGCGTTCTCGGTGGAAACCGTGGGCTGCAGCTTGCGCTTGGCTTGCACGGGGCTCTGGGCGGGTGTTATAGTGCGTGTGGGTGAAGGCATCAGTGCAGCTTCACCACCAGCTAGGAAATCGTGATAATCACCAGAAGAAAGAGACAAAGAGAGAGAGAGAGAGAGAGAGAGAGAGAGAGAGAGAGAATGGGAGGCGTGGTTTAATGAGTGTGGTTAAATGAATTTGGTTTCAAGTTGTTTAGTGCACTTGAGTGTGGTCCATTTGATCGTTAGGTGGGTAACGGAATTGGATCAGGGAACCCGCATGAGCAGCAGTTAGTTAGTTGGTGGACAGGGCACATTGTTGTGTATGCCAAGTAAGTTCACAGCCCTTTACAATATACAAATATATACAAAATTGTGCACGGAGGAGCTCTAGCGTCTTATGGTCTTTACAAGCATGATGAATTAAGCATTCGATATTCGATTCAACTCACCAGCAACCATGTCAAGAATGCGACGCTCTGCCTCTGTGTTGGGCCCACCAATATCACGTATGGAGCCCACCGAATGCGAGCGTTGAACGCGCTCATTGGCCGCAGCCTTGGCGGCTGCTGCTGCAGCTGCTGCGCCCTCTGCCGATGGTACCACCAGCTGATCTGCAGTAATGGCAGCAGGTGTCAGTGACAGAAGTACATCGAGGCGAACCGGCGTTTGATTAGCTAAATCCTCAGCCAAATCAAGGCAGGAGACATTGTCGTTCTCGTTCACCCACCAATGCGAGCAAATCTGCTCGATGGTGGCTCGCTTCTGTGGAGACACCGTCAACATTTCCCGAATGAGTGTGGAAGCTCGCGACGGCTTGCGTGGCTCGTAGTAGTCGCCCTGGCTGATCTGTTTGACAAGTCTTTTGAAGTTGGAACCATCAAAGGGCATGGAACCATAGACTAGAGTATAGAGCAGCACGCCCAAAGACCAGCAGTCCACCTCGGGTCCCTGGTAGGGTGTGCCTTCTACAATCTCCGGCGAGGCATACAATGGTGACCCGCAGAAAGTGCCGAGCAGGCGCTGATCGTCAAATACATTTGACAGACCAAAGTCGGCAATCTGTAAGAAAAGAATTTACAAATACTCCAAAGGATTAGCTGTAGACTAGTTTATCAATAAACTATTAAATAAATAAAGCTCATTAGCTTATCTAAATGCAAAAAGGCTATACTCGACAGTATCTACTAGAATCACAAGCGAGCGCTAAATACATTTTATGTATAAATAACAAGAACTTTATTGTGAACGATGAATAGGCTTAAAGACGAAGATACCTAAATATAAACATGATATCGAATTGTTTATACAGACAGACATCACTAGTGTCTTAGTTATTGACACAAGTTGCTATGTGTATATGTATATACATACATATATTTTTTCCCTATAAATAATACGATATTTATATGTTATATACCTCAAATTAGGTCTGGGTATATCTAAAATAGGCTTTAATGTCTAATTATGAATTTTAAGATTTTAGTATTCGAAGCTTGCCTTGGCATTGCCCTGTTCATCGAGCAGTATGTTTTCCAGCTTCAGATCGCGATGGCATATCTTGTGTTTGTGACAATAGTAGACGGCCGTAGCCACCTGACGAAAGATGCGACGTGCTTCCTCCTCGCTAAGCACCTTGCGTTCGGACAGGTAGTCGTATAGCTCACCGCCAGCGGCAAACTCCATGACCAGCACCATTTTCTCGCGGTTCTCAAATACTGTAAGTGAGTTACTCATATTAAAATAAACATAATGTTTTATAGTGTTCCACGTCGAAGAATTGAATACCTTCATAAATGTGTATAATGTTGGGATGCTGCACTGAGCTCATGATTTGCACCTCTCGTCGAATGCGCACGAGATCTGCCTCAGCCTCAATTTTACATTTTTTTATCGTTTTGATGGCCACCTCCTGGCCCGTTTCCTTATTAATACCAAGCTGCACTTTGCCATATGTGCCTTGACCTAACTTTTTAATAATATCAAATCTGCAAGGATCATGAAACTGTAGTAATTAAATTGGCAACGGACGAATTACTTACCTTTGTCGCAGCTTCTTGCGATGATTGTTCATTTTGACATCCCCCGTGTTGGATATGCCGCTCAAAATATTGTCTATTTGATCCTGTGGTATGCCCGACCTATGTCCCATGCTATTTGCGGCAGCATCCAGACCTGTAGCTGCACCTGCAGCCGCTTCCGCTGCCGCCCCATTTGTCGACGAGTCGGGTTTGCTTATCACCATGGCTATGGCTGTGGCTGTGTCTGTTGTCGAGTCAAATTACTGCAAATGAAACAGGAAAAGGGCAGGTCTGTTAGTATATAGTTCACTTGTACCAAAAGCAAATATGTAGTTTGCCATGAGCAAAAACAGAACACACACGTCGCTGCACTCATCCATCAAACGTTCAATCAAACGGGCAATAAATTAATTTTCCACGATGCGCCACCGAGATGAAACCAGCACCAGCATGACAGGGCTCACAAATCCACACTCGACCTAGTTTTTGATTATGCTAAGGCAAGGCAACAAATTAGCCGCAAGACGAGAAGATTTGCAAAAGCTTAAATTTGCATTCCGAGTGCAAAGGATAGTGCAAGATAGTTGTGATGAAGTTTAAATTAACAACAAAACCCAAGATAAACAAGTAAGAGGTTCTAGTCGGGAGCTCCCGACTAGGGGATACCCTGAACCCTCTTATTCCATCACCAAATGCAGCGCGCGCTTATAGATAGAGAGTAGCGGGGAGTTGGCGATAGGTATAAAATGAAAGATAATCGATATATATATACTATTCTAGAAGCTACATGTCAAGTTTGGTAACTCTAAACAAGTAAGAGGTTCTAGTCGGGAGGTCCCGACTAGGGGATACCCTGAACCCTCATATTCCAACACCAAATGCAGCTCGCGCTAATAGAAAAAGAGTGTCGGGGAGGTGGCGATAGGTATAAAATGAAAGATACTTGATATATATATACTTTTCTAGAAGCTACATGTCAAGTTTGGTGACTCTAGCTCTTATTATTTACAAAAATTGCTTAAAAAACGGGATTTCGATATACATTTTTATCGATTACTTGGAAACGGGGCAAGTTATCGTTTATTGGAAACAAACTCGATCTGCGCGGGCACTAGGAGCACCTGCATCTAAAATTTCAAGTCTCTAGCTCTTATAGGTTCTGAGATCCTTGCGTTCATACATACGGACGGACGGACGGACGGACGGACAGACTGATGCTGATCAAGAATATATATACTTTATGGGGTCGGAGTTGCTTCCTTCTGCCTGTTACATACATTTGCATTTTGCACAAATACAATATACCCTTTTTACCCATTTTCAATGGGTTCAGGGTATAAAAACGGGATTTCGATATACATTTTTATCGATTACTTGGAAACGGGGCAAGTTATCGTTTATCGGAAACAAACTCGATCTGCGCGGGCACTAGGAGCACCTACATCTAAAATTTCAAGTCTCTAGCTCTTATAGGTTCTGAGATTGCACAAAAACATAATACCCCTTTTACCCATTTTTAATGGGTTCAGGGTATAAAAACATTAGGTATCCATTAAATTTATATCTAATCATGAGGATCGAGAATCGAGACAAACAAGATGTACTACCCGTACTTTTTAAACATTTTAAAACAAGTTCATCTTAGCCTAGTTATAATAGCTAGGAAAATAAATCTTCTCAGCTATGATTAATTTAATTAATTAATTAATTTAAATTCACATAATATCTAGCATATTTTAAACCCAAATTATAGATTTTAAAAATTAAAATTGTCATTTTTAAGAAAGAAAGAAATTAAATATCACCAGTTGTGATAACATAAATTCATCTAAGATTATGCCCAGCAAAGTATAAGCACCGCCAAGGGAATATTTATACAGATTTAGTTTCATGACCAGACGAACGTCCAACACCCCATATATATTAGTGTGCCAGTTTGTCTGACTCTATGCCCTGTCATGCTTAAAGCTGCATCAGGCGAGGCATGGCAGGGTGGATGAAAGGGGCAAAACAGTCAAGTGAATAACTCGCACTGGACGCTGATATCGATGTCCCCCTGAGTGCCCCAAATGTGTTTGTTTCGTTACAGATTTTAGAAAACTAATCCATCAGCCTTGTGCAGGAGCGTATTATGACTTAAAAGCGAAGCAATGCACGCTTAGAAGGGATCGACATGCATGTTGTTTGGCAATGCTCCAATTATAAATGTGCACTTGATGGCCGCTAAACTTAGAGTGTTACCACAAAAAACGAACACATATACAAACAGAACGGAAAAAGAAAGAACACCTACGTTAGGCACTTCGATGAATAAACACCCTACAAGAATTTTTTTTAAACTTTCGACCATTTTCCCATATACTATTGTAGTAGTCTTATTTAACATGGATTTGTAGGCAAGTGGGGAGAATAGTGAAGCTTATTACTATTGCTCATTACTTCTTGAAAGAGAACCATTTTCCACACAAAAACACATTTTTCAAGTTGGACTTCCTACAGATATAAAGTAGATCTATGTTGTTTAAATTTTACTTAAACATATATAATACACTTGCGGGTATAGCCCGGCCTTGCCCGTGGCACGTATGTTATAAAATCAATGTCCTCAAAAAGCTTTGAAAATGATTTTGAAACTGAGCGGGGACGGTAAACAAACTACTTTCATATAAAAGTTTTCCGCCATTTTACCACTGTTGCAAGTGGAATTTCCCAAATCGCTGAAACACGTATTCATCATATTATTATGTAGAGCTTTGAAAATAACTTTGATGCAAATTGGACAAAACTTAAAATTCAACAAAAAAAATTTAAAATGCACTTTCCACCGAAGAAGTTTAGATTTTAGGAAATATGTGAAACACGTCTCAAATGATTTTTCATATAGATTCTTGAAAATGAATTTGAGCGCGAAACGTCATCCATCAAATCTTTGACCCCCATTTCCACCAAGGAGGAATACATTTATGGAAAAGTGTGAAACACCCCTCAAATGAATTTGAACAAAGAACTTTGAAATTGAGTTTGAGGCCAATCGGATGGTAAACAAAAAAGTTTCATATAAACGTTTTTCGCGATTTTTCCATACTTGCGGGTGGAATTTCCCGAAACCCGGTCTTAACGTGCACATTCATCGCATAAGGTAACTACAGTGAAAATTTCAGCTTCCTAGCTTTTACGGTTTGGGCTGTGCGTTGATCACCAATCAGTCAGTCAGTCAGTCAGTCAGTCGGTCAGGACAAACAGTTTTATAAATAGAGATTGCAATTTTTTTTTTATAATTTTCGACCGATTGACCTATGATAATGCGGTCCTTTCCGGCATATGTCTATCGGTAAAAGTACTGCCTGCATTATGAGACATACCTATGAATAGTTAATTGACATTTACTTGAGAACTGAGGGACGATCTGATACTGGTACCAATCAAGAAACTTTATGGATTCGGAGACGTCTCTTTCTGCCTGTTACAGACATTGGTACGAGACCAACCAGAACTACAGTTACCAGTAACCCAAGAAACACGAGCTATTCACACAAGTAGCACACCAGGCAGCAGTAAAGACATTCCCTGCAAGCCATGTGCGGTGCTTGCCACGAGTCGCACTCTCACTCACAGACAGCCAGACATATACACATACATACACACACCCAGTAACAGCGTATAATACTGGGTTTATCTTTGAGATACTGGCACATGCATTACAAATACGTTGGGGGCGCGTGCTCAACAGGAATAAATAAATTAATCTCGGCACGCAATTGTATTAGCGCTCATCTATCTTGAGGCTTTTGGGGTTCTTTGAGCGGTTGTGCGGTGCAACGAACAGTTTTTAAAGTGCGCTGAACTCTGCTCGTTTATTTTGACTTCAGGCAATTCAATTTGTGTATCTGCAAGATACAATAACAATTCGCGGCGTCCAGTGTTCTTGTTTTTTAGCACACAGAACTCAGCACAAGTCATTGGACAGATAGCGCAACAACTAACTACGTGCCAAGCAACGGGCGCACCGGCGAATGGAGCCAAAGTGGACAGACAGCCATCAGAGATAAACACGAGCAACGCATTTGCCCCTCACCTCCCCCTGCCTCATCTCATCTTATCCCAACCCATGCTGTGCCATGCCATGCCATTCCAAGGCAAAGTTGCTAAAATATCTGCGCTCGCTTTTCCGTCAGTTTGGAATTTCTTGCATCGTTGTCGTTTACGTCAAGGGAAAATATTTACCGTTTTTTTTGGTTACCGATGCTGGTACTCTTGCCTCTTGCCTCAGAGCAGAAGGAACGACAGCCGCAACAACAACGACAATAAGAATTATAACAGGCGGCCATATAAATATGCAAATTAAATGTTATATCTGGGTCAAGTCGAGCGCCACATTTGCTGCTATAACGGTTGCATATCCCTGTCGTATATTCCCTGTTGTAGAATCATCAAACATTCAAATTGGCATTGCCCTTAACAGAGATATATCGTTCTTGCACTGATGAGCACATCAATCCAATCGAAAATCGTCCCATTAAATCGCATACATTTTTCAATGACCATAAGCTGTCGATAAAAAAATTGCGGTTGATGTTGTTGGTCTGCAAAAATAAATCGATTCCTTAATATAATTGAATTGAATCTCTGACAAATTATTTTTATTTGCGGTGTTTATGTATGGACGCACAAATTAACGTATCAATATTTAAGGACGATTCCATTAAAAGAATATTTGCCCATTGTTAAACCTATTAATTTGCCGTTGCTATTCAGCCATATTTAACAGACAGACCGAGCTGTAACCAACGTACAGCTAAAAATCTGAAATATTTAATTCCTTCTGCGTCCTTTTTAAAGTGACAAGTAATGAATTTAAGAAAAAAAGAAAGTTAAAATAATGAAATGGTTTCTCAGTTTGTTTGTTGATATATGTTTTATATGCTAAGCCCCAATCAGTGGATTGAGACGGAAGACACAAAGAGAAGGCAGACATATCATAAATTAAAATTTATGTGCTGTTTTTATACCCTGGACCCATTAATATTGGGTAAAATGGGTATAATGTTTTTTAAATTAAGACTCCATAAAGTATATATATTCTTGATCAGCATCAATAGCCGAGTCGATCTAGCCATGTCCGTCTGTCTGTCCGTCCGTCCGTCCGTATGTATGAACGCAAGGATCTCAGATCCTATAAGAGTTAGAGACTTGAAATTCTAGTCGGGAGCTCCCGACTAGGGGATACCCTGAACCCTCTTCTTCCAACACCTATTGCAGATACATATATATACTATTCTAGAAGCTACTTATCAAGTTTGGTTACACTTGCTCTTATTATTTACCCGATTTGCTAAGAAAACAGGATGTCGATATCGATTTTTATCGATTACTTGGAAACGGAGTAAGTTATCGATTATCGGAAATAAACTCGATCTGCATAGGCACTAGGAGGACCTACAGCTAAAATTTCAAGTTTCTAATCTCTTAAAGGTTCTGCGATCCTTGCGTTCATACATACGGACGGACGGACAGACAGACGGACATGGCTAGATCGACTCGGCTATTAATGCTGAACAAGAATATATATACTTTATGGGGTCGGAGATGCTTCCTTCTGCCTATTACATACATTTGCATTTTGCACAAATACAATATGCCCCTTTTACTCATTTTTAATGGGTTCAGGGTATAAGGTATATATATATTCTTGATCAGCAACAATAGCCGAGTCGATCTAGCCATGTCCGTCTGTCTGCCCGTCCGTCCGTATGTATGAACGCAAGGATCTCAGAACCTATAAGAACTACAGACTTGAATTTTAGCTGTAGGTCCTCCTGGTGCCGCGCAGATCGAGTTTGTTTCCGATAAACGATAACTTGCCCCGTTTCCAAGTAATCGATAAAAATGTATGTCGAAATCCCGTTTTTTAAGCAATTTTGGTAAATAATGAGAGCTAGAGTCACCAAACTTGACATGTAGCTTCTAGAAAAATATATATATATATCAAGTATCTTTCATTTTATACCTATCGCCACCTTCCCGCTACTCTCTATCTATTAGCGCGAGCTGCATTTGGTGTTAGAATAAGAGGGTTCAGGGTATCCCCTAGTCGGGAGCTCCCGACTAGAACCTCCTACTTGTTGTTTTGTTTTTTGTGGTTTTGTTGTTTGCAATTTGAATTTTTAATGAGTGCATTTTATAGTTTCGCGTCGGATTTCTACTTTAGCTATGAGCTGTTCAGTGAAAAGTTGCGAATGACTCTTTGAATTTGAAGCGAACCGAAATCTATGGCTTTTTCTTATATAATAATCACATTGTTTTTGGTTCTGGGTATATTAGTTGACCAAATAGTTGAAAATAGCGTTCCCACTATCTCATTTCTACTCAGGCTGAATCTATCTCACTCCCTGATTCTCCATCTCTATCGCACTGTTTTCGTTGCTGTCTATGCCATTGCCATCGCCGCCTTTTGTTTGACACTTGAGTTGTGACATTGCTGCCATTGCCATTGTTTGTTGTTGCTGCACTCGTTGTTGCTCATGTTGCAGTTGTTATTCGTCTTGCTGTCCACTTTCACGGATACTGCATTTGGCAGTCGGTTGACACCTAAATGTTTGGCCTAATTGCCATTTTGAAAATGTTTGAACAACAGAAGAGTTCTCAAATATGTCTACACGTTATTGCCAGAAACATCTAAAAGGGACTTCATAATGAATAGAAAATCAACAAAGTTGCACATCCAATTATGTAGTGGACGATTTTTATACCCTGAACCCATTAAAAATGGGTAAAAGGGGTATTATGTTTTTGTGCAAAATCCAAATGTATGTAACAGGCAGAAGGAAGCATCTCCGACCCCATAAAGTATATATATTCTTGATCAGCATTAATAGCCGAGTCGATCTAGCCATGTCCGTCTGTCTGTCCGTCCGTCCGTCCGTATGTATGAACGCAAGGATCTCAGAACCTATAAGAGCTAGGGACTTGAAATTTTAGATGTAGGTGCTCCTAGCTCCTACGCAGATCGAGTTTGTTTCCGATAATCGATAACTTGCCCCGTTTCCAAGTAATCGATAAAAATGTATATCGATATCCTGTTTTTTAAGCAATTTTGGTAAATAATAAGAGCTAGAGTCACCAAACTTGACATGTAGCTTCTAGAAAAGTATATATATATCGATTATCTTTAATTTTATACCTATCGCCACCTCCCCGCTACTCTCTATCTATAAGCGCGCGCTGCATTTGGTGTTGGAATATGAGGGTTCAGGGTATCCCCTAGTCGGGAGCTCCCGACTAGAACCTCTTACTTGTTATACCCTGAACCCATTAAAAATAGGTAAAAGGGGTATATGGTATTTGTGCAAAATGCAAATGTATGTAATAGGCAGAAGGAAGCATCTCCGACCCCATAAAGTTTATATATTCTTGATCAGCATCAATAGCCGAGTCGATCTAGCCATGTCCGTCTGTCTGTCCGTCCGTCCGTATGTAAGCACGCAAGGATCTCAGAACCTATAAGAGCTAGAGACATGAAATTTTAGATGTAGGTCTTTCTAGTGCCTGCGCAGATCGAGTTTGTTTCCGATAAACGATAACTTGCCCCGTTTCCAAGTAATCGATAAATATGTATATCGAAATCCTGTTTTTTAAGCAATTTTTGTAAATAATAAGAGCTAGAGTCACCAAATTTGACATGTAGCTTCTAGAATAGTATATATATCTGCATTTGGTGTTGGAAGAAGAGGGTTCAGGGTATCCCCTAGTCGGGGGCTCCCGACTGGAACCTCTTACTTGTTTTATTTTTTTTTTTATAGCAATTTTGGTAAATAATAAGAGCTAGAGTGACCAAACTTGATACTTGAAAAAAAAAAACTTGCTTCTAGATTATTATATATATATCAAGTATCTTTCATTTTATACCTATCGCCACCTCCCCGCTAGCACCGTAGGGCTATAATTCAAGTTAATAACCCAACTTATATTGCCAACCAATCTAAGCCACAATTTTAATGCAATTGACTTTTTGAGAATACACAAATATTCTATGGTACAACAATATATACTGTAGAAAATTTCATTAAGATCGGTTAAGAGAAAACCAATGTTATATGTTACTGCGCAATTGGATGGCACAGCTAGCGAAAACATCAAGTGTACCCACACACATTCATGCGCGTCTGCTTCGCATTCTAACAGCATTGTAATTGCGATTTTTTTCTGTAATGCTATTATAGCTCGGTTTTTTCTCAATAATTCTTAATTATTGGGGTGGCTGTTGAGTAGAGGCATAGAAAGTGTTGCGGTCTGTCGCGAGTTCGAGCCCTAACGGGGAAGCTATTTTTTTTTTTTTTGCTGGTTTGTCTCTTAAGTAGAGTCGTCAGCAAGTAATACGGTCAGTTGAGAGTTCGAACCCTGCCAAGGGAAATTTTTTTTTTTAATTTATCTTTATTACTTAAAACGAGCGTTGCGCGATCTGCATTTGGTGTTGGAATCAGAGGGTTCAGGGTATTGCCTAGTCGAGAGCTCCCGACTAGAACCTCTTACTTGTTAATTATAACTAAAGTGTTTTGCAAGGAACAAAGCATTAACATGTATATTCTGAAACATATCCCCACATCACACTGACTGAAATCGTACATTGCGTATACGTTATATGAACAAAGACGATTATATTTACAACCCACTCTATTTAAACAAAGCCACAAAACGCCGATGGGGTAAGCATTCTACCCTTTCTTCGGGCACAGCTAGGCTGCATCCGTAATTGTTAAAAAAAGTGCAACCTAGTTATAAATA
This sequence comes from Drosophila ezoana, assembly GCA_035045725.1. Taxonomy (NCBI): domain Eukaryota; kingdom Metazoa; phylum Arthropoda; class Insecta; order Diptera; family Drosophilidae; genus Drosophila; species Drosophila ezoana. The sequence continues at coordinate 2,166,166 of JAWNOU010000127.1, forward strand.
TTTTTGGGTAAGTTTTCAGCTGTTCAATTCAATTAATTTGTAAAAAGTTTGGTTATTGCACATTTTCTCAGCAAGATACGGAAATGTTGGTATAAATGCAACCAAAGGCGGAAAAATTGTGTTGAAAAAAGAAATTCCGACGGAACACTATCGACAGCAACGTCGTCTGTATTTTAAATCTCGTATCTCGTAATGAGAAAAAATTAAAAGATATTTTTAAAAATAACTTTCAGCTAACACGCAAGCGGAATTTTTATTCGAGCAAAAGACCCGACCAGCAACGAAAAGTAAAAGCGCCAGCGACAAAAACATACCCAACTAAATAGCACACGAACGAGGAAGCAACTTCGGTCTTCTCTTAAAGAATCAAGCGGGGTAATTTCTCGGGATAACACACACACACACACACACACACACACACACACACACACACACACACACACACACACACACACACACACACACACACACACACACACACACACACACACACACACACACACACACACACACACACACACACACACACACACACACACACACACACACACACACACACACACACACACACACACACACACACACACACACACACACAAACAAACAAACAAACAAACAAACAAACAACACACACACACACACACACACACACACACACACACACACACACAGGCAATAGCACAATTGGGGTATTTTTTACTAGTACTGCCAGTCCCTGTTGTCTGGGCATGATAAGTAAGTGAGCACACATACATATATATATATGTATATATATATGTACATATGTATATATATATATATATATAGATGTTAGGTATGTACTTATAATATTTACCTCGAATGTAGATTTGTTTCAGTTTGATTTCTTTTTCGCTGTTGTACGGTGGGGCATGTAACTTTTATGACCAACCCACCCACATGCACACACAAAGACACGCAACACACACCAATACGTATCGCACAACGTCAATTTTCACATTTCGCTTTTTGTCAAACTGAGAATTCTTCACTTAAATATTGCTCCATATATACTATAAGATTTATGTATATATACCATGGGCTATATTCTGTATATGTATCTTTTTAGTTATACATATACTTATTTATATATTTCGCGCTCTGGCCTTTAGCCGCCGTTGCCGTTTGCCACCTTGATCACGTAGCTCTATCCGGTCGACTGGCTGCAGCTTTGAAAATTTTCCTCGATTTTCCCCAAATACTGAAATGTTGAATTTCGCTCCTGCTACCCAATGCTGTTGCGGCATTGTTATCCTAAAAATAAACCCCTACATTGCTCTCACGATAGCAAGATCGCACGATTTGCATCGTTCCCTCTCACAGTTTCGCTCTAAATCCCACTCTCGTACACGATCTTACTCTCTATTCTCGTGCGTTCTGCTCACGTGCGTCAGGGAGACTGGAAGCTTGGAGCGGGGCGCGTGCCATAGCATTATGTGTGAAACGATCGCATCGAGATCACGATCGTGCATATAGATTCGACTTGCTGTGTCTATAAGCGAGTGCATTCTAACCATACGTAGTACATACCCATGAAAAACTAAATTTGTACATATGTATGTACATATATGTTAATATATATAGTGCACTGTATAAACATTAAGGGTGGGTAGTGAGAGCACAGACCATAATGACAAATGGCACCAGCAGCAGAAGTCGAGCACCAAATGGGCAACTGATTTATTTTGATATAATTTGCCTAATGCCCCCCCAGATCATCGTAACGACTCCATGTGTATGTGTGTAAACATTGTACATATATGTATGTGAGATGGTAAATATATCTGCCTACTGTATACACACATTGAACACATTCAAAGGTCATGTGTGCGAGTAAGAGAAAACTGGGTATGCATATGACAAGCATCTTTCATTTGCATGCACAAATTATTTCTGAGCAAAAACAGGAAAAGCACTTCGGTCGCCAGCTAACTCAAAGGAATTCCAACTGAAATATTTATTTTGGTTAACATGCCTAATAGAGAACTCAGCACTCGATAATATCATGCTAACGCGGCAGTCTAGTAAGCAAGAGTGGTATTTATAATATTGTGCGAGTTTTCCTTCAAGTATAATAATATTTTTATGAAAAGAAAAATGTTTTTGTTTCGGCTAAAAGATTCTATCTCGATATTTAACAGATCAAGATATAATTTAATATACACATAAATATTGTTAGGCATTTTATAGGCACAAATGAGTAATTAAAATATAAATACGTATTTTTCTGACTTACATGTTGCCTGATTAATGATCAACGTGCAGTCCAAGCTACAAAAGAACTACAGTAAGATCTGTGGCAAACTCAACTAAAGACGTGATTAATTGTTTTTTGAAAATCCACTACCTGAGTGAAAATGCAAACGAAATCTTTCAATGCGGTAGCAGTAATGAGTTTATTTCCCAGTGCTTATCTTAACACTGTCTGCCAAAAAGGGAACACAAGGTACACTGACCCTGTGGTAAGTGCTACTCAAACTTGAAATGGAACAACCGCATTAATTTTCAGCGTCAGTATGTATTGTTATTGTGATGATATCCGGCGATTTCGCAACGCAATAAAAAATTTGAGCCAAGCCGAATATGCGTCCCGCTTCTTCAGGATGTATTCATAGAAGTAAAGTAATATTAGTATTGCATAAGCAATACTGAATATCACGCCCAGCATTTACTCACAGTGCAATCAACAAAAAAGATTGGAGGCAATGACACCAACATATGCGTCTGTAAATCAATTCATATTGTTTTAAATACTGACTAATCGGTAGTCAACGTGCAGAAAGATTAATTTGTATTGTATAATATTTCACACGCAAATGTGGAAAATTAATGGAAGATGGTTAAATGAATCCTTGTTTACGTATATATTTGATGATTGATTTAAAAAGTTCGAAACTTGGTTTTGGACATTTTTATGTAGGAAACAAACTTGTTAAAGAATATGAGCAACCAGCTTAAACCAAAGTCAAAGCTAGCACGAAAATTACGCTTGGCCAATCACGGAGCAAAAAGATTCATAAATATGTACGTACGTAACTTAAAGTACTAAATCAATTAGTGGTGGCTTGTCAAAAACAGTGAACACCACAAGAGCCCGAATAATCAATGACATTTCTGCGAATCTAGTCAAAGGCCCATATATGCACATATATTCAATTATATTGTACGTATTTTCAGCTAGCTAGCTATAAAAAGAGTATATGCAAATGCATTTATAATATTTATATTAGAAAATGTTAATATGTGTATTTTCAACTTTATTTGAAAGTAAATGCACAACTTAATTGGATTGCATATCCTTATAAAAATGTTATTTCATATCTTAACGAATTAGCAATATAAATTCCTTCGAGCAGTATGAATGCCATGTTATGCATTAAATGTGTTCGGTCATACACCTCATATATACATTAGTCAGGGTATCAATAGCAATGTCAAAGCAGATTATGTTAAGACTATGCTAATTCTCTTCTATTTGAATGTCATAAGCACTCATACACATGTACGAAGCCTCGCTCTCTTTCGAACTCTGTAATTGCTTGGTCCCTTTAATCTTAATTTATGTTAAGAAATCAGTTCTGTAAGCATCATCATATAAGTCAGTCGTGTTGCTCATCAATTTGTTAAACCTTTATTAAAACTTCATACCATCCACACACGCCCACTCTAGATAAGATTCTTAAAAAAAAAACGCTTTTGATCCAACATTTTGGCGCCCAACATTGGGGCTAGTGTGTGGAAATTGACGGCATATCGTTGTCGCTCACATCGGTGAGAGTGACATTATCAGGTTAAAGTTAGGCTGTGAAAATTTGGCAGTATCAAAACTGTCGCTCGGTCACATCGGTGATCACAACATTCTCGATACATAATGCCAACTCTTGAAGCAAACTTACGTAAGCGAGCGAACATAAAACGCAATATCGCACACTTAGAGGATGTTGTAAGAGTGTCTACTGAGGTCGATGGCAGTGAAAAAAGATTATCACACGGTGAGCTACAATTAATTGGAGATATACATTAAGGAGGTTTTGGAAGTACAATCTGAAATTGAATTGAAAGATCCTCAGGACAATGGACGTGCAGAGGTGGAAGACACATATGTGAGTATCAAATTGTCCATCCAATCCCAACTGGATGATGTACTGCACAGCACCTCATTTTCTAACCCTGCTCCAATTCGCTCTTCGCCGTCATCGAGTCTTCCTCGATTGGCTCCGCCTGTATTTGATGGGAAACGAGCAGAGTTTAAAAACTTCATTACATCATTCAATCAGATTATCGGTCGTGAGTACTCTCTTTCGAACATTGAAAAGTTTAATCATCTGCTGAATTGCATCTGCCAAGGCTCTTGCTCGTTTAAGTGAACGTTATGACAATCCTACACTAACGTTTTTAGACACAATAGAATCATTTTCAATCTACAGCCAGTCGACAAACCGGACGGAAATCAGCTGCGCAGTCTGCTGGACAATGCGTCAGCCCTGTATTCATCATTATCGTCATTGGGTACCGGATCAGATATTGCCCAAGCCATGTTGATATTCATCGTCATCGGAAAATGTGACCAGCAAACTCGCAACAAGTGGAATGAGTCCCTTGACTTACGTACATTGCCAAATTGGGCTCACTGCACAACTATTTTGGAACGTCATTGTCAGTTTCTGCAATCAAGCGGCATTGCATCGTATCGAATGGCTGATTCTTCGAAACAAAAACACGTGTACAAGCCTAGCAAGGGATTGTCATTTGCTATTACTAATCCAACATGCATTGTTTGTTCCAGCTCCGACCATAAAATTGTACAATGTTCTCAGTTTCAAGACATGAGTCCTAAACTCAAGTACGGAGTCGTAAAAAATGCTGGACTTTGCATTAATTGCCTTCAATTAGGACATCGGATGGCTCAGTGTCCGTCTAACAATCGTTGTCGAAGCTGCAAGCATCGCCATCACACGCTTCTGCATTTTGGCCAACCGCCTGCATCATCATCGTCTACATCGCCATCATCCATAGCGCAAATGTCCACAACAACGACTCCTGCTGCAACGCACTCGCATATGTATCAATCGCCAGGCGGACAAATAATTCTTGCTACTGCAAAGGTACTAGTGCGAGATTCATCAGGGGCGTATAAACAAGGCAGAGCATTGCTTGACTCATGTTCCCAAGTCAATTTCATAACTGATCAATTCGCCCAACGGCTGCATCTACGCCGTAATAAGCATCATTTCGAAATCCGCAGCATAGGGGAGACCTCGACTAAAATTAACAACTGTACAACTACTGGAATTAAATCTCGTTTGTCACCATTTGAAGTAACACTACAGTTCTGCATAACGTCTCACATTGCCTACCAGCCGGATTCGGAAATCGACACCTCAGATTGGAGGTTGCCCGCGAATACATCACTTGCGGACGAAACTTTCCACAGGTCAGGTCGGATTGATCTCCTTCTCGGTACCGAGGCATTTTTCGAATGCCTGGCTGTTGGACAGATTAAGCTCGGAGACAATTTGCCAGTCCTTCAGAAAACGTTGCTTGGATGGGTTGTGTCTGGCAAGTATCGTCATCAGTCAGCTAAGCAGTCATCAACGTGCTTGCTTTCTGTGGAGGAGTCAATTGACAAAAATCTTCAATTACTGTGGAGCATTGATGCTCTAGAAAATTCTCCAAAGTCAATCAATCCAGAACATCGGCTCTGTGAAGATATGTATTCAAGGACAACACAGATGAATAACAGCAGGATTGTTGTGCGTCTACCTTTCAAGGGAGATCCAATGTGCCTTGGCAATTCAAGCGATGTTGCACGTCGTCGTTTTTTATCGCTCGAGAGGCGCCTCAGTCAGCAGCCTACTGTTCAATCGCAATATGTAACCTTCATGAAAGAATATGAGGATCTTGGCCATATGACTTTAGTGACGAATCCGAGATTAAGTGAGCCACACTTTTATATACCTCACCATTGTGTTTTTAAGCCCAGCAGTGCATCAACGAAGTTACGAGTCGTGTTTGACGCCTCGTGCACTTCATCGTCCCAGCATTCATTGAATGATTTGCTTCTCGTTGGCCCAACACTCAAAGAAGATCTGTATATACTTCTCCTTCGTTTTCGATTGGTTCGTTACGCCATCACAGCGGACATTACGATAATGTATAGACAAGTTTTAGTCAGCCCAGTGGATCGGAAATTTCAATATATATTTTGGAGAGTATCCCCTAATGCTGATTTGCAGACCTTTGAGCTAAATACAGTGACGTATGGAACGGCCTCGGCCCCTTAGCATACTTAGCAGTTCGCAGTTTGCAATATCTGGCAGATCTGCATGTGAACGAGTTTCCCATTGGCGCATCCATTGTAAAATCATCGTTTTATGTTGATGATCTGCTATGCGGAGCAAACGAGCTCATCGAGTTGCAGAACATCAAACACGAGGTCACCGAGATACTTCGCCGAGGACACTTCCCATTGGTTAAGTGGCACTCCAATCATCCCGCCGTCAGGAACGACGAATCGGTAAAGGATTTAAACTTGGATGAAAACGCTGTCACTAGCGCACTTGGCGTAGCTTGGGATCAACGTCGTAATGTGCTACTATTTGAATTTAAACCCAAAAAATTGTATTCAACAGTCACAAAGAGGACTATTCTCTCGACTGCGTCTTCTCTGTTCGATCCATTAGGATTGCTGGCACCAATCATTATCGTCTCGAAAATCATCATACAGGAGCTATGGCTGCTAAAACTCGCCTGGGATGAATCTGTTCCGCAATCACTTCTACAATCATGGAGAAACTGCGTAACGTCTCTCAAGGAATTGTCGTCGATTTCAGTACCCCGTTTTTGCTTGCAAGCTGACCTCACAGACATACAACTGCACGCTTTCTGTGACGCATCAATACGTGCTTACGGCTGTTGCGTATATGTGCGTTCCACGGACTCGTATGGCAATGTCCAGGTTCAGCTTTTGACTGCTAAATCTGGGGTGGCTCCTGTCAAGAAGCTGACGCTTCGTCGATTAGAGTTAAGCGGAGCTCAACTTCTGAGGAAGTTATATACAACTGTCAAAAACATATTCATCGGCAAGCCGCACAGCGCGCATTTCTGGTCTGATTCGCAGATTGTCTTGCACTGGCTGCAACAACACTCTATCACCTTGTCGACATTTGTTGGAAATAGAGTATCCATTATACAAGATCAAACAGCAGATGGAAAGTGGAGACATGTACCGTCAAAATTGAACCCTGCTGACATCGTGTCACGTGGATGCCCAGCTAATGAGCTCCAGCAATCAATTTGGTTTACAGGACCTGCGTTTCTGCGTGATTCCGAGACGCAATGGCCCTGCCAACAATTCGACAATGATTTGGACATGGACATTTGCTGCAATTATCGAAAGTAATTCTATTCTGGACTGGCTGAACGGAACTAGTTCATACATTCGGGCGCTTCGAGTTATGGCATATATGTTCCGGTTTTACCATATTGCCAAAGAGGAACACCCTGTCGAAAGTTCGCCGCCATGCCCGTAAGAACTTCGCCACGCGTTGCACTGCATCATCAGGATCATCCAACAGCACTATTTTAAGGAAGATTTGCAATTGCTAAGGAAACAAAGAGATTTGAAAAGCAATCTGAAATTTCTCAGCCCCTTCATAGATGACTCTTCTGGATACCAGCTCATTAAGGTTGGCGGCAGACTCGAGCATGCTGATATCCCCTCTCGTCAAAGGCATCCTTTACTTGTTCCCAAGGAATCGCAATTTGTCCACAATTATGTTCGGCATCTTCACTTGCGCAATTACCATGCAGGACCAAAGGCATTAGTTGGACTGCTGCGGCTTCAATTCTGGGTCATAAACGCAAGAGCTTTAGCCCGCAGCATTGTTCGTTCTTGTGTACACTGTGTCAGATATCGTCCAGTTCTACTTCGTCAAGTCATGGGGGAACCCACCACCTGAGCGCTTAGCCACAGACAAGCCATTTCGCCACGTTGGAGTCGACTTCTGCGGTCCAGTGAACACCTATCTTCGAATACGTGGCAAGGGTCCCACAAAATCCTATATCGCCATATATGTCTGCATGGCCGTAAAGGCCGTTCACATTGAAATCGTGTCAGATCTTTCAACGAATAAGTTTTTGGAATCGTTGAAACGCATGGTTGCCCGTCGTGGACCAGTATCGCACATCTATTGTGACAACGCCACAAATTTTGTCGGAGCATCCAACAAGCTACTCGAGTTAAAGAAGTTCATGTTCAACACTAGCACTCAAGATGCTATCCTATCATATTGTTCCTCTGAAGAGATAACCTTTCATTTCATTCCACCTAGGGCTCCACACTTTGGCGGTCTTTGGGAGGCCGCTGTCAAGAGCGCAAAGAGTCTGCTGGTGCGTACCCTCGCTAACACCCGGTTCACCTTTGAGGAACTGAACACCGCAGTCGTTGAGATAGAAGCAGTACTCAACTCTCGCCCGCTGTCACCGCTATCATCTGATCCCAACGACTTCAGCGCTCTCACTGCTGGACACTTTCTAAATGGAGATGCACCGCGCGCTTTGCTTGAGCGTGAGATTATCACCAACAACATCTCCAACTCGTCGTTGGTCTGCGGAGTATGTGAACGAGCTTCGAGCCAGGACAAAGTGGACTTCGGCTTCCCCAAATCTCACAGTTGACTCTATGGTCATCATACATGAGGACAACACACCGCCATTACACTGGAAATTAGGGCGTGTTGAGTCTGTTGTGAGTGGCAAAGATGACCGGGTTCGTGTCGCATATATTCGCACTGCCTCTGGACTCTGTTGCCGGCCAGTACATAAGCTGGCTGTTCTACCTGTCTCTTGAAAGATAATTCTTTCAAGGCGGCCGGGATGTTCGGTCATATACCTCATATATACATTAGTCAGGAGTTCAATAGCAATGTCAAAGCAGATTATGTTAAGACTATGCTAATTCTCTTCTATTTGAATGTCATAAGCACTCATACACATGTACGAAGCCTCGCTCTCTTTCGAACTCTGTAATTGCTTGGTCCCTTTAATCTTAATTTATGTTAAGAAATCAGTTCTGTAAGCATCATCATATAAGTCAGTCGTGCTGCTCATCAATTTGTAAAACCTTTATTAAAACTTCATACCATCCACACACGCCCACTCTAGATAAGATTCTTAAAAGGTCAAAAAAACGCTTTTGATCCAACAAAATGGATGTTTACAAATGAACAACTTAATTGGATTGCATATCCTCATAAAAATGTTGTTTCATATCTTAACGAATTAACAATATAAATTCCTTCGAGCAGTACGAATGCCATGTTATGCATTAAATGGATGTTTACAAATGATCAAAATATTTCAAAGCTTATCATCACTGGGCAAAAACTGGTTGACGATGATGATGTGGATGAAGATAATAATGACGGCGATGCTGGTGGCAGCGTAAAAATGGCAAAACTGCAATATAAGTATGCATAGCCTTTTAAATGCCTGTTCAAACACTAAATATTGCATTATGTCAAGTTTATCACCTTATAGTTGAAGCTAGCGCAAATATTTTCCAGGCAGCTTGCCAAGAATCAGACGTCGACTATTTATTACATGCCAGCCAGTCGGCTACTGGGCCGACTAGTTTCGGACCACTTCCGCTTTGGGGCCATCGACAAGCTTGCCAGGAAGCAGCACAAAAATGGAGCACGGAATTGAACCCTAATTGGGGTCGGGGTACTAAGTCAACCTCAACGGCATAAAGTGAGCTTTTATAATTTCCGTACGCGTTTCGTCGTCAGCGTGCCTGACTATATATGTATACTATATATCAAACTCAAGCACACGTCTAAAAGCTAACATGCATACATGATCACATACGTACATACATACATGCTTACATATGTATGTAATGCATTTTGGAGGATGACCCACAGGCCAATCGACCTATTTCAGAGCACGCCCACATTTTCGCCGATGCAACAGCGAATACCCCGTCAAGTAAAAACAAAAGAAAGCACACAAATTGCATTACAAAAGCATTGCTAACAGCAACAACAAAAACAATGCCCACAATATGAGGGCGTAAGCATTCAATGGGCGTGCACCCAGTGTGACGTTCATGTCAGCAAGTGGCCCAAAAATAAACGCGACATTGCTGGAATTTTGCGTCAGCGATAACCGGAAATGTCATTTTGGGCTCGCTGCTCAGTTCCAAAAGTTTCAACACAGCTAAACTCTGCGCTTATGCGTGTGTACGGGTGTGTGTATGCCCATAAATCAAAAACTTTCGCTTCCCTCAAAGCATAAATAAGTAGTTACCATAGAAGTGCCCAAGTTTTTTCAATGGTCGGCTCGCGTTTATTAAAAGTCTCGCTTAAACGAATTTTTTAACTTTTGCACACCCGCAAAACCAGACCCCCCCCACCACCACCAGCGACAGCCGGGCCCCACCACGCATTACCAGCCTTCTTTCCTTTACATTTCAATTCATTTCATTCAGTTTTTTTTCTTCGCAATGCATGTGGCAAATTTGCCTCAACTTTGCGAATGGCGGCAGGCAGGCTACAAAATGGCGAACCGTCGCGTGCGACCTCGTGTGTGTGGGTGTGCATGCGTGTGTGTAGATATGTGCGCCGGCCATTTTCTCGCCGAGCTTAATTGACTTTGCATGATGCAGAGAACGTTAGTTATGTTGTCCCCTGCCATCAAGTAATCCGTTTCTCGCATTTTTGTTGGAGACCTGCTAATTGTTGTCCCTGCGTTGGTAGTCAATTTTAATTTACATTAAAAATGAAAGAACGACACACTTTAAAGTCAACTTATCCATACAAAGTGCTATTACAGACTAATTGGAAAATAACATTTTCAAGCTTGCAGCAAATCAATATTCTTGTTTGAGACACGTAGAAATATAATTGGTAATTACATACAAATATATACACCTTGATCAGCAGCACTTTAATGCTACGTCATATATATACTAGCCGAACTTATTATATCATTTAATTTATACAACCATAATGCGTACCCAACTTTTTATTACTATTATTTTATATATTTTTATTTTTATACCCTGAACCCATTGAAAATGGGTAAAAAGGGTATATTGTATTTGTGCAAAGTGCAAATGTATGTAACAGGCAGAAGGAAGCATCTCCGACCCCATAAAGTATATATATTCTTGATCAGCATCAATAGCCGAGTCGATCTAGCCATGTCCGTCTGTCTGCCGTCCGTCCGTCCGTCCGTCCGTCCGTCCGTCCGTCCGTCCGTCCGTATGTATGAACGCAAGGATCTCTGAACCTATAACCATAAGAGCTAAATATACAAACTTCGGTATGTAGGCTTTTGTATACTTTTAGGAATATTTTACTACCAAATTGAAATCGGCTAGTCCAGTGATTTGGTATATACACATATTTTAATTCCACATTTTTGCTTGATCGGACACTAAGCAGAAGTTACTCAACATTTAATTTTAAAGTAGCGATGCGGTTGAGTAAGTTTTGTAGTCGGCCTCATATTAGTTTGCTTGTTGCGCATAAATTTATCTTTAGATGCATAATCAAGTTTGAATTTAGATTGGGTTGTATCATATGATTTGAAGAATTCAAAGCGTGGTCCTATAAATCAAAATATTATGTTTTAGATAGGTGTAATACATTTACTATTACAGTATTGTAAGCAGTAAATAAGTCTGAACCGGCCGAAACTACATAATAAAGCTGCCATAGAATCTATCGATTGTATAAAAAACTTGTTTGTATATTAAGATAGGATTAATCGGCAGTAAAATGTGTTGTTGTATGGCAACATATTCATTTTTCAAGATATTTTTACCAATCTCAGCATTTACGGGCTTCACTTTACTTACATATCTGCAAAACTGCAACTGCATAGGCCTACAAGGGTATTAAATATTCGGCGTGCCGAAGATATTCGTACTGTCTCAATTTTGATTCTTCTTTGGTTGGCTTACTTCTAATGGTTAGCTCTTCATGCAAACTCGTTGTTCTATTCCGCACACTTCCGACAATATGTTGTCATGTTTCTACAAAGGCATTCGTTGTTCTTACGCAAGAAGAAGCAGTTACAAAAATTTGATTTGAGTAACAAAAAAATTACCTATTTCATTGAGGACATTAGCTTAAAACAAGTAAGAGGTTCTAGTCGGGAGCTCCCGACTAGGGGATACCCTGAACCCGCTTATTCCAACACCAAATGCAGCGCGCGCTTATAGATAGAGAGAAGCGGGGAGGTGGCGATAGGTATAAAATGAAAGATACTCGATATATATATATTTTTCTAGAAGCTACATGTCAAGTTTGGTGACTCTAGCTCTTATTATTTACCAAATTTGCTTAAAAAACGGGATTTCGATATACATTTTTATCGATTACTTGGAAACGGGGCAAGTTATCGTTTATCGGAAACAAACTCGATCTGCGCGGGCACCAGGAGGACCTAAAATTTCAAGTCTCTAGCTCTTATAGGTTCTGCGATCCTTGCGTTCATACATTCGGACGGACGGACGGACGGACGGACAGACAGACGGACATGGCTAGATCGACTCGGCTATTGATTGATCAAGAATATATATACTTTATGGGGTCGGAGATGCTTCCTTCTGCCTGTTACATACATTTGCATTTTGCACAAAAACATAATTCCCCTTTTACCCATTTTTAATGGCGATATCGTTTCTTTACTGCCCCTTAGCCCCATCCCTTATGTTTCGATCAATAACCAACGTGTGCCATATAGAACAACGAATTTGCATTAGGAGGCAAGCAACGTAAGAGACAAACCAAACAAAATTCAAAAACAAAGTTGATCTGCCGCCAGAACCACAGTAGTTATGTCTCGGCAATCCAATACTATACTTTATATTAGGTACCTCCAGCTGGTTATATCTTTAATTTGAAGGCTGACATAAGCTTCACAGTAGCTCAAACAAAACAAGCAAATCAAACGTCTAGTCAGGAGTGCCGACTGGGCGACACCGTGAACTGTGGGCAATATGCCGTCATATACATTCTATACATTCATAAAAAGACGCACTTTTTGCTGCGGCTGAGCTTCTTTCCTTAGACCCACACTTAAAGTTAATGCGATTTTATTAACCGATCTTTATTACAAATTCGGGGCATTCAAATGCGTTTTTTAAGGTAAGGTATTGAAGATAATAAGATAGTTTTAAATTTCAAATTTTTCAGATCTAAACATTTATACACACGGACAGAAAGACCGACAAGGCAGGATAAACTAGGCTGGATGCCGAGCAAGAACATGTATACATTATGGGGTCGGATATTATTTCTTCTGACTATTATATACACAAAACTATTATACCCTTTTGGTGGCGAATTTTCACGACATTTTCATTCTGATCGTAGTGGGCTTTCTGGTAAGTGATAAGTGTCTAAACCCTCTTGCCCATCTCTCAATTATCCATGTTATGTACATAACTAGTGTATATAAACAACAATGAAAATTACTCGCAATAACAACAAAAGCAGCAACATCATCGCCTGGTTATCACTCATTTACTTAATTGAGTTGTCGTTGTCGCGCTCCATTTGGTTGCACTTGGTTTTCATCTTTTGTGATCACGTGGCAACGTCCAAGTTGTGGTTAGTCAAGCGACGGTTTTTGCAACATTTCAGAAGATATTGTGTAATGGCGAGGAGGGAGACATAATAGTGGTTGCCGGAGTCTCCGCAGCGGACTCTCGTTGCCATAATTTACGGTTGTAATTGTCGCAGGTTGTTGGCTTTTAGTGTTCAGCTTTGTTTAGTTGTTGTTTTCTGGCTTTATACGGTTTTTCACTGTACTGTGACACATGCTGAGAGTCTGCGCCTAACTTGACGTAAATTACTTGCGGCAACAACTTAATCAGCCACGTTTGTTTGCCAGCCAAGGTAGCTTGTAGGCCAATTGAAGCGGCTATTAAATCTAGACGTGAATTAGATATATTGAAAAAGCGTCTGCTAAGGAAGTAATTTATGTTTAAGCTTCCGGAACTCCAGATTTTCATAATTTCTTATTTTCACATGGGTTTAACTATGGCCTTCAGCTTAATAGCTGGATACAGCCATATAGAAGATATGTAATTGCTAGTCTTTCTCGTATCCAGAACAACTAAATAAAAGTTATTGTTATTTAGTTAAGACTCTGGTGAGTAGATTCGTATAATGATTAAACATACTTACAATATTAGTATTTCTTTGTCATTCTTTCCTTTTTTCCTGCTTCACATATTCACTAAACTCATTGATGAGAATTTTCAAATTCGTCAATCTGTCACTATAATTGTAAGCAGATCTTTCACTTTTTGATAGCAGATTTTATTTGCTTTATATGTTATTTAAAAAGTTCAAAATAACTATTTGTCTCTGGCAAAATAATTGAGTGCACTGTGTTTATTCACGAAAAAAATGATTCAGGGATAAGCGCAAAAAACTTTTATAAAAATTTGCACTCAATATGTCGATGATTCGGTTTAATTTAGTTGGTGTGCAGAAAAATTGGATTTGTTTTATGATGCTATACAAATTTTGCTGATTGCCTTGCGTTTGCCAACTCGTACAAGCATATATACTATATATAATGTACAGAGAAAATCGAGCGACCGAAAGGTGTATTCGCACATTAATATTTAATTGAAAAACTTCGTTTGAATTGCATGCATCATTGATGAAATAGATTGTTAATCCTGAGGGTACATCTTGCAATGCTCCAAATAAAAAATTTTGTCTCAGGCGCTCAATTAGCCGAAGAACCTGAGAGATACACACGTTTGCGGATCAGTGTGTATTTCGGTTATTTCTTTGACATTTATGCAAAAACTGCTCGCTGTGTTGTTAATTTATTTCGACATTTAAGTGAATGTGCACTGAAATGAAAAACTGTCGGACTGTCTATCTCGCAGTTGGATTGAGTGTCTGTCCGGGAAGGTCATCACTTGAGGGCGCTCTGATGGCTGTGGCACACTTTTCAGGCGGTACCCTTAACGCCACACACTGACCGCTGTCCACCGAAGTGGGCTGCCCATTTAGTTGCGTATTTTTTGCTGCTTTAAGCACATTAAATTAAAGAGCACAGTTTTACAGACACGAGGGAGGGGCATGGACAGGCACGGAGGCGTGTATTGCCACTGAGACGCATGTAATTAAAATGCATTTTCAAGTTGTTTTGCGCTTTTGCCGCTGCTCGTTGTTGAAGTGCCACACGCGGGGAATGGGAGTGCCTGGGAGAGCACAGAAATTCGCAATGAGCGTGCACAAGTTTGCAACTGTTGTTGCCATTTAGTTAGTTTAGTTTTTGTTTTTTTCGCCAAAGTGCCTTTTTAAATAAAACAAAAAATAATGAAAGCATAGTACGTCAAGAGCTGAGTGCTTTTCTCGTGCCTCGGATGAGATGCATGTCCGCAGATCATGTGCATGCCATTAGAAAGAGCTAAGATTTCATTTCTGAAAATGTTAAGATAATTATAATATAAATGTAATTCATTAACATTTGTTTATGAAATGTTTTTAAGATTTCATAGAATAGAAAATTGTACTGACCCCGTCGATTGAAAGTTTTTGTTTTGGACACACTGTATTATTCACAACAACTCGAATAACCTTTCAATTACTTTGATGTAAGTGTTTATGACTTGAACTGCAGATTGGCAAATAAATTTGTATAAATTAAATGCCTAAAAACCAATAAGCTTGCAAAGCAAATAACTCCAATATTAACAATAACTGAACAGTTAAATAATCGAAATAAGGGGCACTAACATTTCATCGAAATAAACATAATAGACTTTGTTTTGAGGGTGGCTCACTAAAAATTCCACTCGTATTATTTTCATTTCATAGTACCTATTTCTTTTTAATTGAGAAACAAACAAATTACATTTGTTCATTTATTTATTATTTATTATCTTTCCACGTCAGTGCATACTTCGTTTTATTAGCGTCTAGTTGATAAGCATTGAAACCGTTTGGTTGATGTTTCGTTCTGAGAGCTGCTCTAAACACATGACGAGGTGGCCGAGAGGTTAAGGCGTTGGACTGCTAATCCAATGTGCTCTGCACGCGTGGGTTCGAATCCCATCCTCGTCGAGGTTTTTTTTTTAATTTCTTTAATTTATCGAAGGTATAAAAGTATAGGTATTGTGATTTGTACTTCGATAAAAAAGAAGAAATAAGCACATGAATAAAACATTTTTTACCCTGAACGCTTTAAAAACCCTTTGGTTTCTGATCCCATATAGTATATATATTCTTAATCAGCGTCAGTATCCGAGCCGATATAGCCATTTTCGTTCGTATGCTTATATAACCTTATTGTCCGCGCATCACGAGCTTGCTTAAAATCATCGAAAACTTGTCTCGTTTTCATGAAATCGATAAAAACCGATAACTAATCCTGTTTTTTAAAGCATATTTTGCAGCTCATAACAGACTCGCCTGTAGTATACACAGATCCAAAATCTTTCAATTGATCAAAAAACCGCAATTTTAGAGAACGCCTTTGGCTTTAGTATCTATATACATTTGGTCATATTTATGCCCGAAAAATTTCTTAAAAACAACACTCCATAAAAATTTACCGTATTACCATTAACTAAACTTTATTCACTTGACTGGATGAGTTTATAATTGAAATCTACAGTTTGGCATTTATAACCCCAAAATCAAGTATCCAAATTTATAAAGTAAATTCGGTCTTATTTAAAAAAATATATTTTGTTTTGGTCTGTAACTTTTATTCTGTACAATAAATATATTATAAACAAGTAAGAGATTCTAGTCAGGAGCTCCCGACTAGGGGATACCCTGAACCCTCTTATTCCATCACCAAATGCAGCGCGCGCTTATAGATAGAGAGTAGCGGGGAGGTGGCGATAGGTATAAAATGAAAGATACTTGATATATATATACTTTTCTAGAAGCTACATGCCAAGTTTGGTGACTAGCTCTTATTATTTACAAAAATTGCTTAAAAAATGGGATTTCGATATACATTTTTATCGATTACTTGGAAACAAGGCAAGTTATCGTTTATCGGAAACAAACTCGATCTGCGCTGGCACTAGGAGCACCTACATCTAAAATCCGTCCCTAGCTCTTATAGGTTCTGAGATCCTTGCGTTCATACATACGGACGGACGGACGGACGGACAGACAGACGGACATGGCTAGATCGACTCGGCTATTGATGCTGATCAAGAATATATATACTTTATGGGGTCGGAGATGCTTCCTTCTGCCTGTTACATACATTTGCATTTTGCACAAAAACATAATACCCCTTTTACCCATTTTTAATGGGTTCAGGGTATAAAAATGAGAAATATATCAAAAAAATACATACTCCATATTAATTACTTAATTAATGCATATTCATATGCATATTTAGTCCGCTTACGTGGTGTGCATTAAATGTTGGGTGGTTCCTGGGAGGCTCATTTGCGGTTGTAACGTTTGAGTAAATTATGAATGCATTTTAAAGAACCACTTTACATTAACTTCATTACAGACACTTAAACAAACTCTTTATATGAAACAGTTTGTCCTGGAGGATGAATGACTGATTGGTGATCAACGCAGAAATTTTTAAAGTAATTACCTAATGTGATGAAGATGCAAGAATAAAACTTTTTGATTAACATCCGATCGGCTTTCAACTCATTTTCAAAGATCATTCTTTAAATTCATTTGAAAAGTATTTCACACTTTCCGCAAAATCCATCCTTCTTTGGTAGAAAAGAGAGTAAACGATTTGGTGGATGACGTTTCGGGTGCAAACTTTTATCGAATCTTTATGAAAATGATTTTTCAATATAATTAGTAAACACAAGTTTATAAATAGGTGTCGATTTTTGTTTTTAATTAGTCCCGAAAAATTTAATTTGCCGTCTGAATAATAATTTTGAGAAATAATGTTATCATCTGGAGATTTGTTGAGATGAATTAAAAATAGTAATTAAATTAATGTTCGATACACCGAAGATTCAATACCCTTATAGAAATTTGGATTACGGTTTTGTACATGTCAGAATAATGAAGCTCGTAAAGGGTGAGTTTAAAAAAAATATATTGGAGAACAGAATTATTTTTATTTTTTTCACTTAGTATAATATTATATTTAACAAGTAAGAGGTTCTAGTCGGGAGCTCCCGACTAGAGGATACCCTGAACCCTCTTATTCCAACACCAAATGCAGCGCGCGCTTATAGATAGAGAGTAGCGGGGAGGTGGCGATAGATATAAAATGAAAGATACTCGATATATATATACTATTCTAGAAGCTACATGTCAAGTTTGGTAACTCTAGCTCTTATTTACCAAAATTGCTTAAAAAACGGGATTTCGATATACATTTTTATCGATTACTTGGAAACGGGGCAAGTTATCGTTTATCGGAAACAAACTCGATCTGCGCGGGCACTAGGAGCACCTACATCTAAAATTTCAAGTCTCTAGCTCTTATAGGTTCTGAGATCCTTGCGTTCATACATACGGACGGACGGACGGACGGACAGACAGACGGACATGGCTAGATCGACTCGGCTATTGATGCTGATCAAGAATATATATACTTTATGGGGTCGGAGATGCTTCCTTCTGCCTGTTACATACATTTGCACTTTGCACAAATACAATATACCCTTTTTACCCATTTTCAATGGGTTCAGGGTATAATAAACGGCTTTTAAGGTCGCTAATTGCCTTATGCACCATTTATTTGTCGTTTGTTACATTCGCTAGGTTTTTGTCAAGGAAAACTAGTTTAAATTTGTTATGTTGTGAGGCTTAGGGATGGGTGCCCGCAGTTGGGGGAGAAAAAAATATATATAGCTAGCCCCATTTCATTTTGTAAAACTAATTAATACATTTATTGGTGAAGAATCTTGAAAAACAAAAAGATTTTCATACCATAGCTTAAGTTTCGCATATTTGGCATATATATAAGGAGTAGAGTGAAACTTAAAACTTTCGAGTTGGGTCTAAATATCTAAAGGAACAAAAAAAAATTTCTTAGAAGTAATTAATGTTCGGCTGATCGTTCCTATGGCAGCTTTAAAATATAGTGGTCCCAACCGGGACCAGGTACTCCCTGCAATAGAAAGACGCATCTATGCAAAGTTTCGAGACTTCAGCTTTAACGCTGAGAGACTAGCTTGCATAGATTAAATCACCTGTTGATTCTGATTTAGAATATATATACTTTATGGGGAGTTGTTACAAATTTCATGACAATAACATAATATCCTCTACAAGGTAATAAAAAGGATTCAATTCTACATAGCATTAAGTTTACCCAATGCTGAATTTGTATATTTTAATATAATTTAAGAGAAAAACTAACATAGAGTGACAAATGAAACAGCAGGTTATTCGAGGGATTCATCCAAACAGTTTATGGGATTGTTAAATCATCAAAAAGTTTTACAAGAATTTATTCCATTAATTTAAATAGCAAAGTTTGCCATAATGCCGTGGGAAAGGTATAGCAACTGTGTCCATCCTTCGACTGGCTTGAATATGAAAATGCACCCTTGATATTATCGCCCTTTTGTTGTTGTTGGCTATTATAAATGACAAATTACGTTCTATACGAAGGCATATTTATGTTGTCAAATATTCCCAAAACGAAATAATTATGTTAATTACCAAGAATGAGAGTATATAAATTCAAAGTAGAATCAAAGAAAAGACACTGCCATAAAACTATTTTAACAACCATAAAGGCAAACACAACAACACGACATTTAAGTAAAAAGCTAAAACAGAACTGTTGGGGTTTGCTCTACGACAAATGATTTTGTTGGGAATGGGGAGAGACAGCACACATAAAACAGCTAGCAATTTTCATATTTTTGGCGCAGCGGGACACAGGAAGCTGGGAGCGGACCAAATGCGGGAGCTCAGATAAAAACAGAGCACAGACCCAGAGCAGAGAACAAAAGACCAGAATACTATTGAATAGGTGGAAGACAGTGACATTAGCCGTTCCACCAAGTGGGCGTTTGTGGAGTACACAACCGTACTATGTTATATACACATACACATACATATAAGTATGTATATGCATGCGGATTATACGAGCTAAAATTGCGAACTTTTGTCGCCCATGTACGTTGTTCGACAGCTTTTTAGTTATGCACTCTTTCAGTCTCAGCTGTCAAACATTTCGAATCATAGCGTAGACAAATGGCGCTAAGCAAGCTACCAGCGAGTGTGTGTAAGGCCCTCACCCAAAGGCAGCTGCTGTGAGCGTCGAGTCATTGACGTTATAATCAAAAATCATAAGACGCTCCACCACCCACGACAGCAGTATCAATAGCAAAGTTCTTAAGGCTTGCAAGCAAGCACCATCAATGTAGGTCAGTCCGAAAATAAAATGTCGAAAAAAAATAAAGTAGACTACAAGAGAAGCAAGCGAGGCAAAACTGCGCACTGAAAGTTCGAATACCCTTACTAATTCTAAAAAGAATACAAATTTGTGAATGATAAAAAAATTCGTATTAATCTAAGCTAAAATGTCCACTAATTTTTGATTGATTCCCAAAGTTTGGACCTTCCCTGACGATCACACTTACTTTTATTTAAGTAATGATTTTTTTTTTTGTAAAAATTAAGATTATTTAATTTATCGAAGATTATTCACTGCCAAGAATAATACAGAAAATATTTACTTATTTCGTCGAATACTCTATATTTATTAATATGAAAGCGAAAATATGTATCCTTTTCTGTGTTACATAGACTGTGGCCAGTTTTTTTTAGACCAAGTTTTAAAAGAACGCAACTATTCATGTATTTGTTGTCACCGTCGATGTTTTCTAAGGCAGAGGCAGTCAAGAAAAAGCACACTGACGACAGCGTTCTCAACGGGGACAGCAAAAAATGCAGTAGCAGCACCAGCAGCAGTTAGAGGAATAACAACAACATTTGGAACTACTGTGCTTTCTTGAGTAAAGGGTCTAACTAAAAGTTTTATTGGCAGGGCGTGACGAAGGGTGGACGGTTATGACTGGCAGCGCCTTGCTGCAGCAAATGGATTAAGAAAACGTCGTCACCGTCTTTGTCGTCGTCGCCAACGTCGATGTCGCTCCTCAGATGAGACGACAAATGCGTAAGCTTTGGATTCGGATTATTTGCTGCTCTTGGTAAAAATACTGTTTGGTGGGGCGAGTACTCAGCGTGGGCAGCGACGCTTTATAAACAAGTGTTGATGGCAGATTTGAACGCACGTCTTATGGCCGAAAGCTGCAGCCGAGCCCCAGCTCAGAAGCAGCTTGCTTAAATGGGATTACACATAATTTTGCGGCTGCTCGAGAGCTCGCGGAGAAGCTGTTGGAGAACTGCATTGAACGCTTTTCAATAGCGCAATGAGAGTTGTCATAGTTGGTGGTTGGGTGTGGTGGCATAGTTATTGTAGAAGTTCTTGTGGTGCTACTGATTGCTATTTGATTGTTTGCTGGCAGCATCTAAGCGAATTGCATGGCAACTGCATGGCTATATAAATTCAAAAAGTTTCTTCCTTTTTCTATCTCTCTTTATATTTTTGTGTCTATCACTGCTTGTTCCTACTGCACTTTTATTAAAGCTAATTAAAGTTGAGGGCGCCTTAAATCATTTTTCGCTAGATGGGTCAAACGTGGCGTATGCGTAATTTGCCACACCCTGCACATTATTCAACCATTTGAATGGGACTTTATTTAGTCCGCTTGCTTCAGACTGTAACTTTAGACATAAATAATTGCACAAAAACTGCGTCAGGGATCACATAATTAATCAATATATTGAATTGTTGTTGTTATTGTAGCTGGGTGTGCGCTGTTGTAATTAAAAATAAATATATAATATGTATAATATAAAATATTATACGGATAAAGAAATAAATTAGTATTCAGCACTTGAAATCGATTTATGAAGTAGCTGCTGGTTTATAACATAAATAATTGTTTATAATAGATTATAATGCGTTATTTAATTTTTTTCTGTTCCCAATGAGACTGATCAAATCTGTTTGTTTGTCTCTCTCCTATTGTATAATCACTGATAACATAACGTCACGTCCATACGCCCACCACGCCCACACGATGACCCTCATAGAAACTTTAGCAACAATTCTATAGTCAAAGTTTTGGTCATCAAATTGGATTTTGTAGTTTACTAATGATTTCTTGAGATTTATTACTTATCTGCAGCCGGTTCCGATTGCAACTTTTTCGACGAAAGAGAAACCAAGTCAAGGAAAGCTCAAAAACTTCTGTTTTCTATCAACAGCAACCCGATGAAGATAAATCAATTATTAACAAGTAACAGGCTCTAGTCGGGAGCTCCCGACTAGGGGATACCCTGAACCCTCTTATTCCAACACCAAATGCAGCGCGCGCTTATAGATAGAGAGTAGCGGGGAGGTGGCGATAGGTATAAAATGAAAGATACTGGATATATATATACGATTCTAGAAGCTACATGTCAAGTTTGGTGACTCTTATTATTTACCAAAATTGCTTAAAAAACGGGATTTCGATATACATTTTTATCGATTACTTAGAAACGGGGCAAGTTATCGTTTGTCGGAAACAAACTCGATCTGCGCGGGCACCAGGAGGACCTGTAGCTAAAGTCTCTAGCTCTTATAGGTTCTGAGCTCCTTGCGTTCATACACACGTACCGGACGGACGGACGGACAGACAGACGGACAGATCGACTCGGCTATTGATGCTGATCAAGAATATATATACTTTATGGGGTTGGAGATGCTTCCTTCTGCCTGTTACATACATTTCCATTTTGCACAAATAATTCATTTGTATATAATAATAATATTTTTAATGGGTTCAGGGTATAAAAAGAATCCTTTGAAGGAGTTCAACTTTCGACTATGTTTAAGTGACTGAAATTGTTAATTCAATACAAAAAATATTGTACTACAATATAATGAACATCGCATAATACAATCACAATTTCAAATATATTAATAGAATTAAAAAAAGACACGCATATGAATCTGCGCCTCGCGGTTGCTGTTACGTGGTTAGCCAATATAACAACACGTGTTCTTTAATAATTTCTGTGTTTCTTAAGCGATCTTGATAAAATGTTCTGCAGTTAATCC
Source organism: Drosophila ezoana (assembly GCA_035045725.1). Taxonomy (NCBI): domain Eukaryota; kingdom Metazoa; phylum Arthropoda; class Insecta; order Diptera; family Drosophilidae; genus Drosophila; species Drosophila ezoana. Next base: position 2,189,308 of record JAWNOU010000127.1, read on the forward strand.
TATTGCGCTGTAGAACACTCGTGTTTTTGCAAAATTGAAATAATAAGATTTTTAAGAATTTGATCTCGACGATAAGGACAGAAATAAGAATTCCTGGGGGAATACACAAGACCATTATACGATGTTTACGTATTTTTAAAGGGTTCAGGGAACAAAGGCTTTGTGTAAGTGTATTTAACAGACAAAAGAAGGCATCTGCGACCCCATAAAGTATATATATTTTTGCTCAGCAACAACAGCTTATTATACCCTGAACCCATTGAAAATGGGTAAAAAGGGTATATTGTATTTGTGCAAAGTGCAAATGTATGTAACAGGCAGAAGGAAGCATCTCCGACCCCATAAAGTATATATATTCTTGATCAGCATCAATAGCCGAGTCGATCTAACCATGTCCGTCTGTCTGTCCGTCCGTCCGTCCGTATGTATGAACGCAAGGATCTCAGAACCTATAAGAGCTAGGGACTTGAAATTTTAACTGTAGATCCTCCAGGTGCCCGCGCAGATCGAGTTATCCGATAAACGATAACTTGCCCCGTTTCTTAGTAATCGATAAAAATGTATATCAAAATCCCGTTTTTTAAGCAATTTTGGTAAATAATAAGAGCTAGAGTTACCAAACTTGACATGTAGCTTCTAGAATAGTATATATATATCAAGTATCTTTCATTATTAACCTATCGCCACCTCCCCGCTACTCTCTATCTATGAGCGCAAGCTGCATTTGGTGTTGGAATAAGGGGGTTCAGGGTATCCCCTAGTCGGGAGCTCCCGACTAGATCCTCTTACTTGTTCAATCTGGACATGTCGGCGTGTCTGTATATCCGTCTGATAATCTGATAAACTTGCCCCGATTCAATTGATTCTCCAAAATAAATAAAGCATTCTTGGTATTGCCTTAGGCTTTGGCATATACATACATACACCCTTATGGATGTCAAAATTATGGCCTCAAAATTTCATTAAGATCAGGAAGAAGAAGCCGATGTGCAAACTTATCACCTTCAACACGGAAACTCAAAGCCACGCCCTCCGTTAACTTCCTTGTTGCTGCATGCAAGTTTCCGGTTCAAAAGTTTGGCAGTGACCACATTTATGCAATATTGACTCCCCAGGCCAACAGACACAATAGCAAACAAGTAAGAGGTTCTAGTCGGGAGCTCCCGACTAGGGAATACCCTGAATCCTCTTATTCCAAAACCAAATGCAGCTCGTTTGAATTAATAAAGATAAATTTAAAAAAAAAAGGTCCCCCTGGTAGGGTTTCAGCTCGCTACTGACCGCATTACTTTCTGCCGCCTCTACTCAACAGCCACACCAATAATTGAGTCTTATTGAGAAAAAAAAAAAACAATTTAAATAGCAGCACAGAAAACAATTGCAATGATGAAAGAATTCGAAGCAGATGCGCATGAATGTGTGTGTGTGTACATGTATACAGAAGTTCTTGTCAAAACACCGAAAAACAAAACAAAAACCGATCTTAATGAAATTTTCTACAGTATATCTTATTGTACCATAGAATATTTGAATTCTCAAAAAGTAAATTGCATTTAAATTGTAGCTTCAATTGGTTGGCAATACAAGTTGGGTTATTAACTTGATTTTTTAGCACTGCGGTGGTAGCGGGGAGATGGCGATAGATATAAAATGAAAGATACTTGATATATATATACTATTCTAGAATAAACATATCACTTTTGGTGACTCTAGCTCTTATTATTTACCCAATTTGCTCAAAAAACACGATTTCGATATCGATTTTTATCGATGGCTTAGAAACGGAGTAAGTTATCGATTATCGGAAACAAACTCGATCTGCGCAGGCACTAGGAGGACCTACAGCTAAAATTCCTCTAGCCCTTAAAGGTTCTGAGATCCTTCCGTTCATACATACGGACAGACAGACTGTTGAACGGACGAACGGACGGACAGACAGACGGACATGGCTAGATCGACTTGGCTATTGATGCTGCTCAAGAATATATATACTTTATGGGGTCGGAGATACTTCTTTCTGCCTGTTACATACATTTGCACTTTGCACAAATACAATATACCCTTTTTACCCATTTTTAATGGGTTCAGGGTATAAAAAAATAATAAACACGCAACCTCCGTCATAAACAGACCGTGCCACGCCCCCAGGAAAAGTACTCGTGCCATTTTCTCCGATATATGTGAACCTACATATATATTTGCGACTATCTCAAAGTTTCGCGTGCTGCACTGTCCATATCCTTGACCTTATTTGGGGATAGAAGCAAGCATCTGTACATTGTCATGGAGGGGCGCATGCTACGTGAAAATGTCATTAACGTGCCATCGCGGGTACACTCGGTATTGCTGCAGGGTCGGGGACGAGATGGAGGCGTGAGGAGGCATCGTCAAAAGTGTTGATTTAGTAGCACAGTTGTCTTGGAATCAGCAGCTCCTAAAGCGCTGTTTTAAGGCGAGCAGGCTAGCAGCCTTGACCGATATTTCAGTGGCAAGCACAAACACAAACACTCACCAACACATAGACGGAGGCACCTCCCCCGCACACTCACACATACACATCGAATGACGAAAAAGTGGCAGAAATAGTAAGCGCTGCATGTGAAAATGTTGACGCCGCTGTAAGCGTCGCTGCTGCAGCTGCACTTCAGCAAACTTTTCCCAAAATGCGCCGTCATATTTTATGCACACTCAAAATCACACATTCACATACCCACACAAAGCCCCATACACACACATATACATAAAGCATTTTAACAAATGGCATCAAATTGATTTTGCCACGCTAAGCATTTTTGTGTTTTAGAAGAAGTGCGGCGGCCGCCACCATCTATTCATCAATGTGTTCGTTTGTGTGTGAAGCTGCAAGCTTTACATATTTACAACATTCGTTGCACCGTAAAGCCAGAGCCAAGAGCATCATTCATCTGCCACATTTTATGGTATCATTTTTTTATGTACATTCATATCTATACTCGAATTTAAATATAAATACACTATGCTACAAACATAAGGCGCGGCATAACAAATGTATCGTAATATTTCTAACATAACTTGAAAGGCCTTTCCACTGAAATGTATCCATGCTTGCATATTCATTTAGTCTTCTGCATGATTCTCATGATTGTTTTCCGTTGTTTTTTCTAAACTCTTATTTAATCTCAAAGAGTTTAATATTAAAATATTTCCAGTGTTAAAATCCAAGAACGTTACCTTCGTACGTCATATGTTCGAAGAAAGGTTTTCGAGTTGAACAAAAGTCTATTTTCTGTTTGGGATATTGGGTTCAATTTATGAACCTAGTCTCTACTTATTTTTATACCCTGAACCCATTAAAAATGGGTAAAAGGGGTATTATGTTTTTGTGCAAAATCCAAATGTATGTAACAGGCAGAAGGAAGCATCTCCGACCCCATAAAGTATATATATTCTTGATCAGCATTAATAGCCGAGTCGATCTAGCCATGTCCGTCTGTCTGTCCGTCCGTCCGTCCGTCCGTCCGTCCGTCCGTCCGTCCGTCCGTCCGTCCGTCCGTCCGTCCGTCCGTCCGTCCGTATGTATGAACGCAAGGATCTCAGAACCTATAAGAGCTAGAGACTTGAAATTTTAGATGTAGATGCTCCTAGTTCCTACGCAGATCGAGTTTGTTTCCGATAATCGATAACTTGCCCCGTTTCCAAGTAATCGATAAAAATGTATATCGATATCCTGTTTTTTAAGCAATTTTGGTAAATAATAAGAGCTAGAGTTACCAAACTTGACATGTTGCTTCTAGAAAAGTATATATATATCGATTATCTTTCATTTTATACCTATCGCCACCTCCCCGCTACTCTCTTGGAATATGAGGGTTCAGGGTATCCCCTAGTCGGGAGCTCCCGACTAGAACCTCTTACTTGTTTAAATTTATGAATCTTGACTATTGTCATGTAAAGGTTCAATATTAGCAACTGAGCCCTAGTTTCCTTTAAGTTCATTGATTAAAAAAAAGTTCATATTTGATTAAAAGTTGCATGTTGAATATACATTTATTATAAAATAAGCTCTTAGTCCGAATAGAAATAAATTAACTGATTTGTAAATATCTGGGACATAAAATTGTTGGAAAGAGTTCATTAATTCTTGTTTTATATGTTTAAATGAATGTTTGCAATCTTGAAGCAGAACGCTTCCACCATTTCCCGCAGAAACATTTCATAAAACAAATATGTACTTAAATATATATATATATATATATATATATATATATATATATATATATATTAAACTGTTTGTCCTGACTGACTGATTGGTGATCAACGCACAGCCCAAACCGTAAGAGCTAGGAAGCTGAAATTTTTACTGTAGTTACCTTATGCGATGAAGGTAAGTTAAGACCGGGTTTCGGGAAATTCCACCCGCAAGTATGGAAAAATCGCGAAAAACGTTTATATGAAACTTTTTTGTTTACCATCCGATTGGCCTCAAACTCAATTTCAAAGTTCTTTGTTCAAATTCATTTGAGGGTTGTTTCACACTTTTCCAAAAACGTATTCCTCCTTGGTGGAAATGGGGGTCAAAGATTTGGTGGATGTCGTTTTGCCCTCAAATTCATTTCCAAGGATCTACATAAGAAATCATTTGAGACGTGTTTCACATATTTCATAAAATCTAAACTCCTTCGGTGGAAAGTGCATTTTAAAGTTTTTTTTTTGGTGAATTTAAAGTTTTGTCCGATTTACCTCAAACTTATTTTCAAAGCTCTACATAATAACATGATGAATACGTGTTTCAGCAATTTGGGAAATTTCACTTGCAACAGTGGTAAAAGGGCGGAAAACTTTTATATGAAAGTAGTTTGTTTACCGTCCGCTCAGTTTCAAAAGCATTTTCAAAGCTTTTTGAGAACATTGATTTTATAACATACGTGCCACGGGCAAGGCCGGGCTATACCCGCTAGTATATATACATATATATGTATATACCTACTTATATGAATATATGTGTGTTTACTTTTATGGCATATATGAGTATTCGCAATTTTTTATGATGGCGTGCACGGCAAAGTGGCTGCATTTTCCTCTGATTTAAAATGATTGCATGCTGCAGAGGGTGGTGGGAGGATGATGGGTATGCAACTGGCGCCACATATGCGTATTTTTTGGCTTGGCGTTGCGCGTTTCTGTCGTTGCTTTAACCCGACTTTAATTAACCGCCGTCCAGATACCACCTTGTGTCAGATTTAAACATTTATTTTCCATGTTTTGCCGAAACGCATTTAAGTTGACAGTAGGCGTAGGAGGAAGCTTACATTAAGGTATGAAATAAATTAACCATTGAGAGTTTAATAAGAGTCAATCTTAACTAAATAAAGATTACAAACGGATAGCAAATAAATTGCCCAAAGAGGCTAACTGAAAGATGTGTAATAATAACGAATAACTCAAGGGACGAGCTTGCAATAGTTTTGGAGCGTAGTTTGCCTGGCTACAGGATATCTCTTAATCGCGTAGTTGTAATAACGTACAATACAAGAGCAAGCCTGATGTAACAAAATTTAAAAGTTGAAAAATATTGTGCGAGTAAAGCTTACGACTACCTGCACCTTCTCAGCAACTGGGATTGATGCTGCAACGTCAAATTAAGTCTAGTCAAGAGCACAATAGTATGCTTCACAATTAGACGAAAAGGGAAGCCAGCTCTGAAGTTAAACGAACTATCCTTAAAGCAAGAGGGCGAGACAAGATACCTGGGCGTCACCCCTGACAAACGTCTTACTTTTGCCAGTCACGTAAAAGGAACAGTTTTACGCTGCCGGAATAGACTAGCCAAACTATAATGGCTCCTTAAACACCGTACCAAACTTTCCATCGCCTGTAAACGGTTTGTTTTACAGATCTGTCTTGGCTGATCCATCACTATATAATCGCAAATGAGTGCACACTCTCAAAAGTGCGACTCTGCGCAGGATGACAGGAGCCCTATTAGATGTGAATAACAGCGTACGCTGCAGAGACCTAAAGATCCCTTGGGTGGAAATTCCATGGTGACCAATATTACAACCGGCTAGCCGCACATGTCAACGGGCCTCCTAGTAACCTTCAAGGGGTCGTCCCATCAGGAGGCAAAAAAAAAGTCTGCATTTACCCTCCGCACAACGACAACATCCACGCCCATCTATCTCCAGGGCACTCACCTTACCTCAGGCTGGCCATCTGACAGCTCAATTGCAGAAAACATGTAAACGACATAAAAAAAAGTCTAAATCAATCAAAAGTCTATACAAACATTTTGAAAATGATCTCACACTCAAGACTTCGACATTACAACCTTTTACCTGCCTATTTCACCCAAGAGAAGTGTGTTTTGTAAAAATTTTAAGCACGCATGATGTAACCAAGATGAATTTTCACAACGATCTTTAAAAATCAGTTTGAGATCGCATGTTAAACAACTAAGATCTTACGTTTTGGGCTGTGCGTTGATCACCACTTATTCAGTCAGTGAGGACCATCAGTTATATATAAAACAAGTAAGAGGTTCTAGTCGGGAGCTCCCGACTAGGGGATACCCTGAACCCTCTTATTCCATCACCAAATGCAGCGCGCGCTTATAGATAGAGAGTAGCGGGGAGGTGGCGATAGGTATAAAATGAAAGATAATCGATATATATATACTTTTCTAGAAGCTACATGTCAAGTTTGGTGACTCTAGCTCTTATTATTTACCAAAATTGCTTAAAAAACAGGATATCGATATACATTTTTATCGATTACTTGGAAACGGGGCAAGTTATCGATTATCGGAAACAAACTCGATCTGCGTAGGAACTAGGAGCACCTACATCTAAAATTCCAAGTCCCTAGCTCTTATAGGTTCTGAGATCCTTGCGTTCATACATACGGACGGACGGACGGACGGACGGACAGACGGACGGAGACGGACGGACGGACGGACGGACAGACAGACGGACATGGCTAGATCGACTCGGCTATTAATGCTGATCAAGAATATATATACTTTATGGGGTCGGAGATGCTTCCTTCTGCCTGTTACATACATTTGGATTTTGCACAAAAACATAATACCCCTTTTACCCATTTTTAATGGGTTCAGGGTATAAAAACACATAATTTTGGTCCCTTTAAATTATGACATCACTATTATTTAAATATCTGCATACTTTATTAATAGTTTTATTCGGCTTCTTGAATTATAAAGTTATTTTATTTTGCAGTTTTTAACAGGCTTTGTGTGAATAACTTTATTGCTCATCAAGACATTTTGCCCAAACTTGGCACTTTTTAGTTTCACTATCCTCGCTCGACCCAGTTTGCAAATAGCTTACAAGAAATTGCCAATAAGAAGCAATTACCCGTTTCCCATACCAATTAAATAGCTAATCCTCTAGCAGGCACTCCCATGCTTCGACTGGTGCTGTTTAACATTTTACAATAAATGCTTTTCAGTGCTTAAGTTAACTACCTAAACAATTTTCAAATGAAACTAAAGCAATTTTCCCTTTTTCTTGGTAATACGCATAAAAATGCATTGAAGCAACCAGGTTAAATAAATGCTGCAATCTCCTTGAGTTTTATGGCTCAACAAAATTAAAAGCAATACGCCAGGAAAAGTTTTTTAAAGGCGTTTGCTTGGACTCTCCACATTTGCCACATCTCTCACAGCCTTCAACTTGAGTGACTGACGGGAAACGCATCAAAAATGTGGCTCGGTTTTATTTAACTTGCGGATTTTATTAAGCCCAGCTCAGTGGCAGTTTCAGAGGCTTCGCTCGAGTATTACAGGAAACTAGCAGAGTATAGCCAGGTGCACTCAGGTTGGGAATCTCTCGAGAGCTGGGGAAGCACTTTGTAGCGCCTTTGTGTATGTATGTGTGTGTGTTCGTGTGTGGACGATTGAGTTAAGAGTAGCGTGCTTCAGTGTTTGAAATACATGCAAAGAGTTTTCTGTTGCATTGTTAAAATATTATATATATATATATATATATAATTATATATATATAAATATTCCTCGGCAACATTGTCTATTTGCAGAGACTCGTCAAGGTGGAAGTGGTTGGGGAAGTGGGTCAGCCAGCCATCGAGCGGTAGCCAGTCCGAAACCAACAAAAAGTTTTTCTTTCCCGCTTCTTATTGGGCTAACAGTCGGACAAGTTCGCAATGATGATGACGGGCTAACAAAATTCACTTGCTCGTAAAGCCAATCAAATTAAAACAATTAAAATTAACAAGCAAAGCAGCCGGCAAACCAGCGACCAGACCGCCCCACAGCGCTGGCAGCGACGCCTTCGCTAACGCGAAATGCCAAGCGAATGAATCATGCACTTTGCCGTGCTGCTCTGCTCTGCTTCGCTCTTTACCTTTCTTGCTGTTAATAAAGGTGCGGCAGTAAGTTAGTACGTACATATGTATGCATGTATTTACTTATGCAAGTAAATTTAGTCGCCGACACGACAGAGTGGAAATAATATTGATAAGCATAGACGTTGAGGCAGTAGAAGCGTCACAGTTAAAAGAATGCATCCATTTAGTACGTAAGCGAAACAGCGAGAGAGAGAGAGTCATCAGCCAGGTGCTCAGCGATATCGTTGCGTGCAAATATTTAGCGCCTTATCGGCACGTACATGCATACTTAAATACATTTGTACATCCACACACATGGAAGGTACATGTATAAGTCCCGTTGGTCGTCAGTGTCTGTTTTAGTCAGCATATGTGCGTATTGAGTCAGCGCGCTGTTAACAGCCCACTCATCAAGAGCCGACTAATCAAAAGCCGCCTACATATACTTACACACACACACACACACACATGCAAACATTATCTTCAATAGTAAAGGTGAGATAAATGCTTGTCGCCTGTGAGAGCATGGCACTTAGCTCATGCGTAACCATTTGTCTAGCCAAAAGCTAAGCAACAAAACAGAGAGGCGACAAATGCAAGAAACACAATAACAAAGTAGCAAGTTAAAAGTTTACTCACCCACCCACACACAAAGATACACACACATTGAAACACAGTAATTGTTTTCTGTTTTTGTTGGGTCTCTGGCTGCATTTCAATTTTATTGGCACAAGGTTACAAAGAAAAGGCAGCCGCCCACGCTGCAAACGCCAAAGTTTATGCGGTCGCTGCAGTGCTTCTTCTTATGAAATTAATATGAAATTGAATTTCAAGCTGGATTTCAATGTGCCAGATTTACAGTTAGTCACAGCGTAGGCTGGGAATGACTCAAAGCCTGTGTTGTTAATATGGCGTTAAGAAAAAGAGCTCAAAAACTCAAAATGAGAAGAGGAACGAAAGATGAACTCACACGTGCACGAAGCAGCGAAGTGGCTGCAAAACATCATAAAGCAACGACAAGAGAATAAGAGACGGGGCGAATGAGCGAACCATGGGCTCAGCTGAGCGTATGACGCTTTTGAAGCGCGACTTTAAAAGCGTTAGCGTAGGCACAGACAGCGATGCTGGCAGCTGTCGCTCACGTCATAGCGTGTGAGCGAGACAAATACATATGTATCCGTGTGTGTGTGTATGTATATATGTCTTCTTTTGAATGCATACAATCATTGCACTTGTGTGTTGGGTTGGGGTATCTTGGGGCTAGTGCTTTACAAATTTTTGTGTGGCAGCTATGACTTTTGTGTGGGTGGCGCTTACAAGGCTGCTGTTGGTACTGCTGCTGCTACTAGCTCATTCACAATAGACTTGTCGCTGTCGGCGCCGCCGCAGCTGTCGCTATTGTTTGCTTCGCTGCTAGCACAGCAAACGAATGTTTTTTAGAAATGTGCAATACGCCACCCAAGAATTGTACAGCTTACTGTTTTGCTGTGGCCACAGAGAAGCCTTTCGAAGGGCTCAAACTTATGCAGCACGGTTTCACCAGACTATGAACGTACATACATACATGCAGATACATATACATATATATGTATGTATATACCTATATTCATATGACAACTTTTGCGAAAAGGAAAGAAAAACTGACACAGCAGCGAACAATAAACACATTAAAAACTGTGACAGTAAGTAGCTTGGAGCAATAAACAACAACACTGTGGACTGTGCAGGAAAAACTAAACACTAACAACTAATTGCAAGTAAATGGTAGCGTAAGGCTTAAGCAACATATAATCGTTTTATGGCCTGTCGGGCGAAAATACAGCCAACTAATAAATACGGCGAAAAGCACTTAGCACTTTGTTATTGTAGCAGTTGTTCAACAACGTCAACGCACAAGCTGTTTGCACATGCGTACATAATATGTATACGCGTACTTACATACATACATATGGACATTTCGATTTACGTACGAAATGTATACACATACATACATTGATGTGTATTGTATTGTGGTCAAAATGTTTGAAAAAAAGAAAACGGGCATAAAATTGGGCAACAAACGAAACTGAGAGTGAGAGAGGAGAGAGTGAGAGAGAGAGAGAGAGAGAGAGAGAGAGGGGGAGAGAGAGAGAGAGAGAGAGAGAGAGAGAGAGAGAGAGAGAGAGAGAGAGAGAGAGAGAGAGAGAGAGAGAGAGCGTCAAAGTGGGAGAGCGATATCAGCGAGTGGGCAACGTTGTAAAAATGTGTTAAAATAATTTAGATAAATTTTCGTCTTAAAATTATATATACACATATACATACATATAAATGTAATGATTTTGAGCTTAAAGTCGAAGGCGGAGATGGGAACGCGCAAACGTATACATGAATGTACATATGTATTTATATTTATTATATTTTTCGCAATGGTTGATTCGATTTACGGCGAAAAGACACAAAGCCAGTTGCGCTGGCGTGCATTTGTATGTGCATGCATACAAGCATATATAGAATTGTTAGACTGAGAGAGAGATTAATTAGCGTGCGGCTTGCTCAACTGATTAGCTTTTACGCACAAATCAAATCAAAACGTATGCTTGCAATTAATTTTAATAATCTCATAATAAAGAAACAGCGCGTTTCGTACAGCAACAAAAACATCCAAGTGTATGAGAACAAAGCAAGCAGTGAAACAAGCGTAGAATTCCAATAAGAATGAAGATAAGGCAACAACAAACAGCAAAAACAGCAGTAGTCGCACTTTCATTTTCGCTGTCAGCGACAAACACAAAAAAACAAAGAAATTATGTAATTTGCTAGCGTGCTGCTTAAATAATAGTAACAGTTAATGCCAAAAAAATAAAAAGTATAACGAGCACCCACACACACATGGACAGTAACACACAGTACCCGTAGACGGTCGGCGGGTAAGGCTATCGCTAATTTGCTGCTTGAGAGGCGAGGCCCCCACTCACACAGCCGTAAATACACACACACACGAATGAGAGAAAATACACCCACTGGCATTCGCACGCACACGTGCACACGCACTTACCGTCTGCTATTTGTTGTTGATGTTCGCTGTTGTTGTTCTTGTTGCGCGCTCACACACACGCGGTATCTTCTAGCTGCCGTCGTTTTGTAGTAGTTGTTGCTGCTCGTTGACCCAAAGGCCGCCAAATGTTTCCATTTTCTTAAAATGCAGCCATCGGAAATGCTTTGACTGGCACCAAAACACAATGCACCGTTTGATTGGTACCCAAATAATCATAGGCAATTGTTATGGCGAAGGCGGTATACAAAATATAATGCGTTTACACACATGCATGTACGTACGCGTAAGCACGCATGAATGTAAATATGTAACGTGTAAATAACTTTAACGGTTAATTGCGCTTTAAGAGGCGGCGTTTTTGTCGCCAACCAATTTATTTTTTTTATTATTATTTTAACAACAATTTGACACTTAATTAAGATTTACCCGTGTGTATATGTGCTTGATTTGCGTGAGCGTGTTGTATTGACACGAACATAAATATTTTAAATTATTTAAAAATACACAACAGCAAAGCGGCATGCGGAGCACAGAGCACGCACTGAAATATAAAATGTTACTAAAAAAAAAACTCTGTTAAATGTTTCTTATAAGAGAAGTTTAATAACAGAGAAGTGATGCGCACGTGACAAGAATTGACACGATAGACCCATACGACTCTAAAACGTTACGCCAAATAATTCGAAATACAATGTTAACACAAATTGTTCCTTTTGGTTATAGGTGTCCTTGTTAAATAATCAACGTGGTTTGGGCACAGTTTTATTGCTAACTAATAGCACCAGTTTAATTTAAAACGCATACGCACTAAATAATTGCCATCTCTAGTTCGAGTCCAATGTACAGTAACAGCTGTCGCTCTGAAAGTAACACATCTGCTGTTTTTCAACATAGCATATCGATAGTTTTGAACATTATGAACTCGATAGTTCTGCAGCTTTATTCGTAGAATGGAGCATATGGAATAATTGTATTTTACATAAGTCAACTTACAACATAAACTTGTTGTTCTTTTCAGATAGATGCTTAGAGGAGCGCTTTGCGTCCAAGAACAGCGAATGGACGTCTTCAATATCATCTTTAGAAATCTGATTCCGCCCATTTACCTTGCACATCTGGTGAGCCGGAGTCAGTAGCTGCACGGCATAGCGTAGAGTTGAGCTTGTACCAATCTCGCTGAGACGCGAAAACGCATTCTCCTCCAGTTGGAGGCCTTCGGTCTGGGCACGCAATTTGATTATCTGCTCCATGTCCGAGGTGGAATACAGAAGCGTGCGTATAATGAGCAAACGATCGAGCAGATCCAAAGGAATACCGTGCGGTGAGACTATATCGGTGGTGCCACTGCAGGAGAGCAGAAATTAGGTTATAAATCTGTCAAAAAAAAAAAAAAAAAAAAAAAGCGCTGGCAAGGCTCACCGAATAACGCAGCGTCCTCGATTGGTGGCAAATATGACAATGGGCGCAATGGGCGACTCCAGAGATTTGTGCAGATAGGTGAAGGTCTCCAGATCGAGCATGTGTATCTCATCAATGAACAGGACGCCAGGCACTAGCTCAGCAATGCCCTGATCAATGTATTTGTTGACCACTTTGTTAATCTCCATGCGCAGCTTGTCTGTGAGTAGCAACAGTTAGTTACCAGGCTCAAGGAGTTGCAGACTTCGGCAAATTTACCTGTAATTTCGGTTTTCTTGGGCTTCATCAGCTGGCCCATCATGGAGAGCACATCTTGGCCGCCCTGGGGGCGTGCATTGGCTACATCTAGATCATGGAGAGTGACATCCTGTATAACTTCCTTCTTCTTGTGCACATCGCCCTTGGGCAGTGGCACATACTCCTCCGTCTCCAAATCGAACTCTGTGGCAAAGGTGTCGCTGCGGCCCTGACGCTTTACGGCGCCACTGTTGGCCTCAATGTAGATGACATCGCCCACCTCGACCTTCTCCTTTTGCAGTGCATCGAAAATGCTTGGGTCGAGCTTCAGCTGCTTGGTGCCCTTGGCGGTTTTGAGACCAATAACCACGTTGCTAATGGTCTTTCCGTAACCACCCATAGGATTCTCAGTCTCAACTGGTGTCAGCTCGGTTACTTCTCCTTCGTATACTTCTTTGGTCTCGCGTATGCGCAGCCCAATGGAGCGGCGGAAATTCTCCATGAGCACTTCGGTCTTCTTGATCTCATTGCTAAATACTTCGGAGCCGACCATCGGGCAAAATGGAACCTTGTTACCCAGCTCCTGTGCTATAGCCAATGCGATGGCTGTCTTACCTGTGCCGGGTGGGCCAGCTAAGAGCAGGGCTCGGCCAGCCATTTTTTTTGATTTAATTAGATCAACCACGATGCCGGCAGCCTCGCGGGCTGCCTTCTGTCCAACCAGGCCAGCGGCGCTCTGTATGGCTGCCCCGGTCTCGTCCAGACCGAGTCCTTTCACGTGGCTATGCGCCGCGATGCGTTGGGTACGCACAGTGCTCTTTACTTCTTCGATTTTCATGATAACATAAAAAGTTTGAAAACCTTTAGTAGCTGTCGATGCAAAAACAAGTTAATATTATTTATTGATTTAACAAATTCTATAAAATTAATTTTGTTTTTCGCTGCGCACGCTTCTTTTTCTGTCACCAACACAACAACATATGTTGTTTTCGGCATCTAACAGCTTAACATTCTCTTAAATGTTATTAACAGCGTGCACAGAATCCTATGTCAAATATGCCGGTATTCGTTTTTCAGGGTGAATTATTTTCAAATTGATTTTGTTAGAATGTGGTTGTTTGACGAACTTTGTTTTTAATTATCATCAATTTTCTGTGAAACATGCAAGCTAACCGTATCTTACATACGTTAACAGAACTAGAGCCAAGCAGCAATATATATCGATGTATTTAGCATTGGCTTTACATTCGCCGCTCGTTGCGAATGTTTCTGTGAAGAAGAAGCAACAAGTTCCGTGTGCTCTCGAATTTTGTTTTTATTTTTACTTTTTAAAATTGAGGTCATTGGCTTAAGTTAGATTCTGAAAGAAACACATTAATACTTTTAGCATAATTTATTAGATTTGGCATTATACGCCACAATCCAAATAAAAATGCAAAATATTATTCTGAAATACTGTGGTTCCTTAAATATTATACTGATATATTTTTAAATTTAAAAACATTAAAATGCGGCAATGTCCTTAATAGACTTGTCTACATTTGCCAATTAATTTTCCCCGTTTCTTAGTATATTTTGTTTTAAAGTTTTAAGTATATTTTTAGTCAAGGAAAATTGATATTGACAAATAATATAAAAATTGCTTATCATGACAATTAGAGAATATAAATTTTTTATAATTTCTATATCTATTTATATATAAAAAATTTTCCTGACTAGACTAATGCTAGCACACGACCAAAACTGTATGAGAGAGGAAGTACAATTTATAACTGGACTCTTCGGGCTACAAGTGCACCCTAAGACCCGGTCTTAGCAAATTTCACCCACAACTGTGGTAAATTGGTAGAAAGCGTATGTGTAAAATTTGTTTCCTTACAATCCAATAATCGGCTTCAAACTCATTTTCAAAGATGTTTTTCAAAATCAATATATATCACAATTTTCGATAATTCATCCCTCCTGGTGTATGGGCATAATTCATGGCAAATCAGATTGGCCTGAAATATATTTTGAAAACCAATTTAAAATAGACCCTTCACGGACATTATACCCTTGCAGGTGGTATTATCTTTTTGTCGTGAAATGTGGAACGCATAGAAGAGACATCTCCGACCCCATAAAGTATTTATGTATATTCTTGATCAGTATCAACAGCCGAGTCGATATAGCCATGTCCGTCTGTCTGTTTCTATGCGAAATAGTCTTTCAGTTTTATATACATATATCTGTATGAAACTTTGCAGAAGTGTCTCTTTTTCTGTTGCACGCAGTACATATGTCGGAGCCAGCTTGATCGGACCACTATATCATATAGCTGCCATAGGAACGATCAGGCGAAAAGTAGGTTTTTGTATGAAAAATATTTCATTTATTTAGATATCTTGACCAAACTCGGCATTTATTAGTTTAACTCCCCATGTATATGCAAAATCCTATTAAGATCGGATTACTATATCATATAGCTGCATTAGGAACGATCGGGCGAAAAGTAGGTTCTTGTATAAAAAAACATTTCGATTATTTAGATATCTTGACAAAAATTAAGTTGTTGTATGGACAATTTTTCTGGGTCCTTTTGTTATTAAACGGGAACAATCATTCGGCAATAAAGCGTCAGAACAAAAACAATTTAACCGATATATCTGCAAGGGTTGATAGACGTTCTTTCATGATTTTAACTACAAAATAATTTAATTGTGATGCATAAAAATTGAGGAAAAAACAGCCTAGGCAAAGCCGAGTTATATGCCGTTAGTATTTATTCATGTTTATTTCCTAATTAAGGTAGATTCTATACAATTTGATTACAGGTCTGGCAGGATGGGTGGACACGTGCATACCAAATGCTTGTCGCCGTAGGCATCGTCGATTCTTCCAACAGTAGGCCAAATTTTTGCATCGGGCTTCACAAACAACTGGAGGATAATATTAGTAAAGTCAGTTTTATATGAAAATATATTGTATTAATGTGTTTACACTTACAGCTGGGAAGGCAGCCTGCTCACGTGTGTAGGGGCGGTTCCACTTGTCCGAAATGACTTGGGCCTGTGTGTGCGGGGCCATTTTGAGGGGATTGACGGTTTTGTCCATGCGTCCTTCCTCAATTTCAGTAATCTCTTCTCGTATGGATATCATCGCGTCGCAGAAGCGATCCAACTCCTCCTTGTCCTCGGACTCAGTTGGCTCGATCATCAGCGTGCCGGCCACTGGCCACGACATAGTCGGGGCATGGAAACCATAGTCCATTAGCCGCTTAGCCACATCGACTGCCTCAATGTTGGCCGACTTTTTAAGATCTCGTATGTCGAGTATAAACTCATGGGCCACCAGCTGTGAGTTTTCAGCCTTGTAGAGTGTTTTGTAGTGCTCTTCCAAGCGTTTAGACATGTAGTTGGCGTTAAGGATAGCAACTTGAGTGGCTCTCTTTAAGCCACGACTACCCATGAGCTTTATGTACGACCATGAGATAGGGAGAATTGCCGAGCTGCCAAAGGGCGCTGCGGAAACGACACCAAAGCTGTGCTCCTCGCTGCTTAGTGGACTGATGACAGGGTGTCCAGGCAAATACGGTGCCAAGTGTGCTTTAACACCGATTGGTCCCATACCAGGACCACCACCGCCATGTGGAATGCAGAAAGTCTTGTGGAGATTCAAATGGGACACGTCGCTGCCATAGTCGCCTGGCCGACACAGACCCACCTGGGCGTTCATGTTGGCTCCGTCTAGATACACCTGACCACCATGCTTGTGCACCAATGTGCAGATGTCCGCAACCGTTTCTTCAAAAACTCCCATGGTGGAAGGATACGTAATCATCAGGCAGGACAGCTCGTGCGCGTGCTCCTCTACCTTATCGCGCAGATGCGCCATGTCAATGGAGCCATTTGAGAGGATGCGTATGGGCTCCACCTGTGCACGATAGTAAATGTTAATAAGTATTAATTGCTAAGTAATGGCGGAGTTACCTTCATGCCAGCCATTTGAGCAGAAGCTGGATTCGTGCCGTGCGCGGAAACAGGAATCAGGCAGATGTTGCGATGCCCTTCGCTGCGGTGCTCATGGTAGCTCCTAATAGCACGCAAGCCAGCGTACTCGCCTTGTGCGCCAGAGTTGGGTTGAAAAGATATTTTATCATAGCCGGTTATTTCACACAGATCTTTTTCCAGTTCCTTGAACATTTGATGAAAACCCTGAGCCTGCTCAACGGGTGCAAAGGGATGGATGTCTGTAAAATGGCGGAACGAGCAGGGTATCATCTCGGTCGTTGAGTTGAGTTTCATGGTGCAAGAGCCTAGTGGTATCATGGAGTGCACCAGTGAAATGTCCTTGTTCTCCAGTTTCTTCATATACCGCACCATGCGCGACTCGCTAAGGAAAAATGATCTGTTAAGTTGTAAATCCTCAAGCGTTGAGCCTGGGTTAGAAACCAGACGTTACCTGTGATAGCTGTTGAAAATGGGATGCTGCAGGAAAGGCGATGTACGCAGAAACTTGGAGTTTTCAATGGAATTTTTAAGCACGTCCTTGCGCGCCAGCAGCTCCTCCACCGTTGTTGGTGCCTTGAAGGTCCACAACAAATCGTTCACATCTGCTACACTAACCGTCTCATCCAGAGCCATGCCCACTGTGCCGTCGGACAAGTAACGCAGATTGATGCGTTTGTGCTCGGTTCGCTCCTTGAGATCCTCCAGTGAAAGATCTGCTGAGAGCCTCACGCGCAGCGTATCAAAGAAGTTTTTGTTAATTACCTCATGACCAGCCTCCAGCAGACCCGTCTGCAGAGTTAGTGCAAAGTGGTGAATGCGGTTGGCAATTGCCTTGAGACCTTCCGGACCATGGTATATGGCATACATGGCCGACATATTTGCCAGCAACGCCTGCGCTGTGCAAATGTTGCTGGTGGCTTTGTCCCGGCGGATGTGCTGTTCGCGTGTTTGCAGAGCTAATCGATAGGCATCATTGCCGTCCATATCGCGGGTGACGCCAATCATGCGACCTGGCATTAGACGAACCAGGTTCTGCTTGCAGGCAAAGAACCCGGCATGTGGGCCGCCATAGCCCAGGGGCACGCCAAGGCGCTGGGATGTGCCTATGGCGATGTCCGCACCGAACTCAGCAGGCGGACGAAGCAGAGTGAGGGACAGCAAGTCGGTTGCCACAACTACTAGCGTCTAAGAGTGAAAAACGGGATAGCTAAGTATAAGTTTTTCGTAATAAAATTTTGGACAGAACTTACGCCATTTTTGCGAGCAAGAGCTGCAATGTCCTCGAAGTCTTTGACGTCACCAAACGTATCTGGATACTGCAGCAGGATGCCAGCCAGCTCGCGGCTGGGAAGATCTGCCTGCTCGATAGGACCCACCACAATCTCGAGCTCCAAGGCTTCAGCGCGCGTCTCCACCACCGACAAAGTCTGCGGATGCACTTTGTTCGACAAGTAGAGCTTCCTGCGCTTGTTGTGTCGTGTGGCCAGGCACATGGCCTCTGCGGCTGCAGTGCCTTCATCCAGCAGCGAGGCGTTGGCTACATCCAGACCGGTGAGCTCGGAAACAAGAGTCTGGTAGTTGAGCAACGATTCGAGGCGACCTTGGGCAATCTCTGGCTGATAGGGCGTGTACTGTGTCGTCCATCCGGGATTCTCGAAAATGTTGCGCACTATTGTATGGGGCACATGGCAATTATGGTATCCCATGCCAATGTAGGAGCGCCACAGCTGATTCTTGAGCGAAATATCACGTATGCGTCGTATCAGTTCGTGTTCGTCTGCAATGTGACCGATTGGAAAAATATTTAGAGTCAATCGCTAGTCAACGACAGCCGTAGACCCCAAAATTAAACCAGCAGCAGATAAGAGCGAGCTGGCGGACCTATTGAACCAGACTTATCGCTTATTACTACACAAAAAAACGCCAGGGGGTCCCGAGCTGGCAAGTGTCGGCGTAGTTGTTTTTAGTTTTTATATACTTTTCCACTACTTACTCAGAGGCTTGTCCAGGCTTAGATCCCGCTTCAATTGTATGCTCTGTGGCACGGCCTTCTCGGTGAGCTCTGCTAAAGACTGGGTTAAAAGAGGGTTAGATCCTGCGCTAGTCTCGTTATTTGTGCATTATAGAGGCTTACCTTAAAGCCCAGGGTATCGAGCATGGCAACAACATCCGTCTTACGTGGGCCAATGTGGCGACTAGGAAAGTCAGACTTGGTGGGAAAGAGTACATCCTCCACGGATGTGGTTGCCAGGCAGCGATTGTGAAGCTTCAGCACTAAGCTGCAGCTGCGTTTCGTCACAAGTCGTTGCATTTTCGAGCTATATACGGCCAACCAATCTACAGTATTTAATGATATAGAAGCGGTAGGAACAATGCTTTAGCTGATCTCTCCTGGTACGTCCAAATTTCACGGCTGTCAACCAGCGACTGTTCGACTAGTTCGTCCATTCAAGCTGATAGAGCGTCGCTTGGGCTTATCGCTTTTCAATAAAGATGCTGCGGGGCTCTCAGAGAAGGGCCGCAAAGCGGCTAGATTGGAGGTGAGTATGTTTTCGGATCCCAGACCCGATAGAAACAATTTTTAATGCGTACATGCATTAAATGCATTACATTTTTATTTGTTTGCTTTTTCTATTCAAATCAAAACATTACAACGTTTTGTAACAAAAATATTTCGTATCCAATATTTTGACAAATTTCCAACATTAACAAATAAATATTACAAAAGTTTTAACAACAAGAATCCACATACATACAAAACGGAAAAATAACATTATATTTAAACTTTTTGCATATTTTTCTTCTGTTGTTCATGAACTGAACTGAAGCCCGTAACTTTTTCTGACTACCTTTATAAGCATATATGTAGTTTGCTCGATTTGTTAACAATTGCGTACATATATCTGTCTGCATGTAATTAATATTAATATTGTTACTGATTAAACCTTATAGCTCATATATATATATATATATATCTATATAAATGAACTCGCGTCTTCATAAAATTTTTCTAATCGTTTTGATTAACTTTTTGTTTCTTTGCTTGGTGTAGTAATAATTCTTGATGCCATTTTTGTTAGCCATTTTTGAACTGGTTTTTGCATAATTTAAATTCTCGAACTGCAAGTGTATGCATGTATAATATGTTTATATATATATATATAATTGTTATATAAGTATTTATTTGTATATGTATATTCAACTATTGTAAACGGCTGCTTTCTGTCAGTCAATGAACATTTCAAACGTTCCAACTAACGCGGCATTATTGTGGTTTCATATAATAAATATTACAAAATTGAAATTCTTTGAAGAAATATAATATAATTGTAATTGAGTGCCCAGTTAAGAATTTAATAAGACACAACTCTTAAAAGATTCATAGCTATAGTAATGTTTTTAGTAAGTATTTTAAGTATTCCGTATGTATAATGCTCGCATGTAAGAGTTATTTTGTATAAAAATTATTTCGGTTCTTTCTATGATCAGCTACGTGGATTGGTGCCTTGAATGCAGATGAGGTAATTGCAATTCGCAAGAAGCCAGAATGGTTAAGTGCAAGAGTTTCCTTAAAATTCTGATGTGTATATAATATAGATTTTATTGGTTATATTTTTAGTTAAAGGTGCCCCTAAGTATGTCTTCTGTTTTTTTTTTTTTGTTTTTAGAGTATGTGTAAATCGCTTTTAAGTTTATGTGTATATTGCTTGAGGGTTTCGAAGTTATCTTTTCGTTATAATTGCAACGAGTAAATTTGTAAGCGTAAAGTAATTTGTTTGAGCTTGTGCTGTGGGCTGAGAATGTGACATGCTTAGATGATGATAACCTCTGCTTAAAGGAGAATGCCCTATAGTTTATCTGGCTCGCTCTTTGCCCCACACGAGTTGTAGTTCGAGCTGTAACCACTCTTGTGCTGATGCTGACCCAGGGAAGCGCTGCTATTGCTGCCCAGGGCACCAGGCAAAGGGATTATCAAAGGTTCTCGCAAAGTGAATGTCATCATGGGATTGTAGACGCCAGTGGAATATGTTTGCAAGCTGGAGCTAAGGCTAGAGACGCCAGAGGTGGTTACCGGATCGCTCAAGCGACTGGTAAATGAGCTAGTGAAATTGTAGGGCGCAACTGCCGATGCTGTTGTGGTAGCAATTCTGGTGGAAGCATGACTGCTCGG
The DNA here is from genome assembly GCA_035045725.1 of Drosophila ezoana. NCBI lineage: Eukaryota > Metazoa > Arthropoda > Insecta > Diptera > Drosophilidae > Drosophila > Drosophila ezoana. Next base: position 2,210,498 of record JAWNOU010000127.1, read on the forward strand.
TGTAGAAGTTTGACCGAGAGCACTTGAATATGGGATGCCTGAGCTCGTGCTGGTGGTAAGAATGTTATCACAGCTGCTGCGCATGCAGAGATCCGAAGCACTACCAGCTGGAGCGGCACCGAGCTGGGGAGCAAAAGCGCTGCTGGAAGCTGGAGCTTCGGTAGCTGTATGGGTGGTGAGGTATGAGTAATGGTTGCTGCTGCCCTCATAGCTACGGGACATGTGAGGTGAGTAGCTGCTTGAGGTGGTCACATCGAGCATGGGGTCATGGATATATTTGTGAACAGTCAGAGTGTCGGGGATATCGCTGTAGCTTTTGGTCGTTGCCGACGGAGAGACAATGGGTGAGTGGCTTGCTGGACGCGGTAGTGTATGCTTCTCAATTTGTCTCTCCGTTAGAAAGCGATCGTAGAAGGTCGAGGTGACGGTGGTGTGCCGAATCTCTAGCTTCGCTGGCTGGTAGACGGGCGTATTGGAACGCGTTGGCCTGTTCGGGTCATAGGGCTGGCGATAGGGCGATATGGGCCTAGGAAAGCTGTCGATGGTTGGGTTCGCTGTTGTTGTGTTGTATCGTGTGGCTGTTGTTCTTGACTCATATGGTGAGCTCAATGGGGACTTGCAGGCCGAGCGTTTGTCGTCAGCGTACTTGGCGCAGGTTTCTTCTAGTTGTCTATCTACTTTATGAAACTTAGTTAAACTACTGCAGCTACTTAGTTCGCTATGATTATCGACTAAATAATTTGGCAACATATTATCACGTCTTACCCTACTACTTTCCCGTTCCTCTAGCTCCTCCGCTTCCCGTCGGCGTCGCGGCGAGAGTTCCCTGCTAATATCTCTATGCGAACGATGATGTGGCGGACTGGTGGCGAGCAGTGGACTGCCCGTGCGCATGGACTCCACGGATCCCAGTGAGCGATGCTCTGAGCTAATGCGTATGACAGGTGTGTAGTCACTATAGCGCTGCGTTCCACGTCCTCGACTCTCGCTTCGACTGTGTGTCAGATCTTCTGCTGAGCTCTTTTTGCTGGCAAAGTGCAATGAATCCGAGAACAAAGAGTCAATATACCGCTGACATTTCTCCTTCTGATACGACTTCTCCTCGCACAAGCTGTCAATGGACTTGATGCTGTTCTTAATGGAGCTCAGACGTTCGTTGATGTTGTCTCCAGTACGCAGCGGGACGCCTGTGTGCGTTCCTGTACGAGTGATGGGCGATGTTTCCTTGAAAATAGGGAATTATTAATAAACACTTGTGGCTTCTTGAAAAAGCTTATTATTATGCTGCACTTATCAATCACTTACCCGCATTAGGCGACTCCCTAGGGCGTCGAGTCCCTCAGAGCTTGCGGCCGCGGCCGCTGCGCCGCTGATGTAGCTGCGACTAGCTGATGCTGAGGCTGACGCCTGATCTGCAAGAGTCTTCTTAAGAATACGTTGTAGAATTTTAGAATTCTCCTCCATAAAGCTTAAAACATTATTTGTGTTGCCCACCATTCGTTCGCGTGACTTGGGTCGCCATGAGTCCTCGTAGTAGTCCTCGTCGTCATCGCGAAAACGAATGACTTTAGGGCTAGTAGGCCGATACGAAGTCGTCTCTTCGCGCCGATAGTCGCGATATTCTTCATTCTCGTCTCGTCGCATTGCTGATTTGGGCGTTGTGGGCGCTTGGCGACGGGGACTTTGCTCGCGTGACTTGGCTGCTTTGAACTCCTCGTAGGAAACCGAAGGCGAAACTACATCCTTGAGTTTTTGATTGAATTCTTTATAGTGTTTTTGGGTCTTGAAATCAAAGCATTGCTCCTTCTCTAGTGCAAGTATGCGTTTATCAAGTTCTTCGGCAGTGGGTGGCTCCGGTTTACTCGGCGCGTAGACTAAGCGCTCCAGGCTGTGTACCGGGGTCTTGGGTAGCTGATTATCTAACATTTTCTTTCGCTTGATATCATCGATGGTAGGTGAACGGGAACGTGACTTATGACGGGCAGGCGACTTCAATTTCTCGTCTAGGAGGCGTATGCGGTGCTCCAGCTCCCCGGTAGTCGGTATTTCACTGTCGTCCGGACTCGGATCCAGCAGCATTTCAAGCGGATGAATTGGTTGCTTTTTACTGGGGTCATTCTTGCGCTTAGCTAGATTGTCTTTGGACTTGGAACGCACCAAATCAAGTACGCGGTATTTGTATTCCAAGTCATCAGAGATTGGCAGATCATCTATGTGCCTCTGGCGACGAGCAGGAGATGTGTAGGGGCTTTTTTTATTGACGGTGCGCGATGGTGATGTGTTTGGTGTATTCTGTCCTTTGCGTGTCGGTGAAGTGTAAGGCGAGTTTGTGGCACTTCTGTCCTTATGTGAAGGCGAAACATGTGGTGACTTGGTCACTGACTTGCGAGCTGGTGATGTAAACGGTGATTTTGCATTCTGTTTACGTGCTGGACTACGGGAACGTTCGACGACCGGAGAAGTTTCTCCTGCCACAGGCACGTCGTCCTCCAAGACCTTGCCTTCGCATAGCTCAATGTACTTGTTTAGGTCCTTCTCATGCGATAGCGAGTACTGCAGTTTGATCTTGCGCTCGATTTCTGTTAGTCTCTGCTCTACATCGATCTTCTCAACGTCCTCGAGTAGTTTGATTTGACGCTCGAGGGAGCGAAAGCGAGCCTCCAGCTCTTTAGTGGACGGCAGATAGACTGTTTTTCGTTTTAAATGATGCTTAACTGGATTCGGACCCCAATCATAGTTGGGCTCATTTTCGACGGTCTTTTCTACCTCCTGCTCTGCTGGTTCCTGGTCTGGCTTGCGACTGGTAAAGTCTTCAATTTCTTTGCTCAGATCGGATATGGCTTGTGCCTGCTCAATTTGCTCAGCAGACGGTTTGTTCTCTGCGTGAACTAGTTTACCATCTTTGGATTTAACAAGATTGCGATCGTTCAGCTGCTTTTCAAGTGCTTGAAACAGTCCCTCAAGTTCTTCAGTATTGGCTCGGGTCAAACGGCGAACTTTCAATGCTTTTGGTTCATTATCCATTAAAAGAACCACGGTTTTGTTATTAGCATCCACGGGGCCAATATCACTAGAGTTAATAACAAGATTAGCTGATGACTCTTTATTTGATTCTTCGCTTGATTTAAGATTTTCCTCAACAGCATCTGATTTCTCAACATCTACTTTTAGGGGCATATCTTGAGCAGGAGTAGTTGAAGTATTTTCCTGGTCAGTCGATGGAAATGTTTTTTCCTCCACTTTGTTTTCTTCTTTGTCTACATTAGTAGTTTTGTGTTCTTCTTTGACGGTTTTTTCTGTGTCGGTCTCTTTGTTACGAGTCTGGGCTGTTTCTTCATTTTGTAAGGTTTTAGTTTCCTTAACAGTCTCAGGCTCAGAAGTTTCCGTCGTTGCTAATGGAGAATCCTCCAACTGTTCAGCTTCGTCATACTTGACGCTCTGATTATGACTATCTTTTTCCTGCTTTCTACAAGTCTCACTCTCTTCGCTTTGTTCGGAAGGCTGCACCAACACATCCTCAATGGTAAACTCGGGATCAGGGATTATTGTTCCATTTCTTGCACGCTCTTCACTTAACTGCTGCTCCAGCTGTTCCAATCTTCGTCTCAAACCATCTGTTGTAAGCTCTGCTTGCGGCTTCCTGTGTTCGCTGTCTTTGTTGAGCAGCATTTTAATGTTAATGCTTATGTTGATTGGTTTGTCCGACTCCTCTAGCTCACTGAAGTTCTGTGTGTAGCGCACCAGCTCCTTGCCAGTTTCTATATCAGTGCTAAGTTGCCGGGGAGAATTGTCATCGTCGTCGGTATTTTGTGGAACCTTTTCTTGTTGTTTTTCTTTTTCACGAATTGCTTCCAGCAACTTGAGACTGTTCTCACTCAGTTGCTTCTCTAAGGCTAGAACACGCTCTTCCAGTTGGGCCTCCGCTTGGAGCGAGGTGCTCGGCTTGTCATCATAGCTACTCATCCTCGATGCAACTTCGGAATCACTTGCACAGCGCTGCTTGTAGAATTTCTTGTACAATTTCTTTTCCAAGAATTGTAAACGATTTTCCAGATCAGCCCTTGAAGGCAAATCGGAGAAACGACGAACCATTCGCTGCGCTTGCCAGGGTTCGTAATTTCCCGATCTGTAGTAAGCGGTGTTTGCAGGTGCTTCCGATGTCTCATCGCCCATTGGTGTGGGTCGCTGTTGCAGCTGTCGCTGTTGTTGTAGGCGCTTTCGCTGGGGATTAATTTCGCTGGGTTTTAAATTCTCCTCGCTTGGCGACAGACCTTGCATTTTGCTTTGCAGCTCTTCAATGAGAGCGCGCTGCTGATGCTTCCCTGGAGCTATGGTGATTCTATAGTCTGGTGGTGGTGGAATCGGTGGGGCTTCAGGAACATGTGCCTCGATGGCTACATCTACATGTCGAGGAGTCGACTTTATCTTTGGTTCTGATTTTGTTTCAGTTTCTTTCTTATCCTTGGTATGCAACGCTTCATAGCGGCTCTCCAAATTCTCAATTGTGGGCGGTTGTTTTCTAGCTGGCTTCGGATCTTCCTCCGAGTCATCTAACTCTGCAATAACTTCCTGCTCAATACGTTCTAATGCCTCGTTTACAGTTTCGTTTTGGCCGGTAATGTAATTTTTGCTACTCATGCGCCGCTTCAGCCTTTCAAAACGTTGATCCAGATCCTCTATAGAGGTAGGCTCAGAGGCTCGCCTTTTACTTAGCTCTTTAAAATGTGCGTTCTCTGGCAGTTTAGTCTCAAGATCTGATTTGTCCGTTAATTTACCTGCATTAGTTTCGGTTGACAAAAGCTGGTCTAAGCGATTGTTAGTCAATGATGTACTTATTGCCCTAACTTTATCGTCTAACGATTTAATTGATTTTTGAGTATTTTCTTCATTTTTATCTTTTGCAACATTCTCCCTTTCACTAAGTTGTTTTCTCTTTTCTGGCTTTGCTTCATTCGCATTGGAAGTGCTGCCGCACTCAGCTTCATCTTTCGACTGTAGTTTGGAGGTGCTGCGCTGCTTTTCCAAGGCATTGAAACGTTTTTCAAGCTCCTCTGTTGAGGGCGGCGTTTTACGTTTGACTACCTCCACTTCCTTCTTTTCCCCTGTACTTGATGTTTCTTTGCTCTTCTCAAGCTTGGCTTTTACGTTTTGGAGTGCAGATTTTTTATTATTTGGTGTTATATTTTTTTCTGCAACATGCGCTATTTCTATATCTTCGGTTTCGTGCCTTTTATCTTGAGAACTTTTTGCATCATTCGCATTTGGTGGATCTGTGTTCTCGTTTTGAATAGCTTTCACTGTTATTTCTCCGTTTTCAACATTATCAAATGCACTTGCTGGCGCCTCAGACACATTTCTTGACTGATTTTTATTATGCTCTAGTCCCTCATCTGGTGGCTCTTTTTTCGCTTTTGCTGGACTGTTTTTTTGAACAATTATTCTTCGTTCTAATTCATTATAACGATCTTCGAGCTCGGCTGTTGAAGGCAGTTTTTTAAGGCGTGGTTTTTCTAATTCTTGAGAACTTCTAGATTCCTTTTTATGGACTGTGTCGCTTAGATTGGCAGGTTGTTTTGTATCCGTCAGTGATTCTTCTGATTTATGCAGCTTGCTAGTTTTTTCGCTTCCATTTCCCTCTTTGGAGCTGCTACCAGCAGTTTGCTCCTGATCAGTAAGCTCCACGGGAGTCTTGGTATTTGATTCACTTGAACTTGTTTGTTTTGTCAAGGCATTATAACGTATTTCGAGATCGGCTGTAGAGGGAATGCGTTCTGGCTTCTGAAAGCACTCGACATTAAGTTCAGAGTCCTCTAAACGTTGTTTCTCAGAACTAAGCAGCTTTTCCAGCGTATTGTAGCGCTCCTCCAAGGCCGCAGTGGTCGGTATGTACTTTGAGCACTCAACGTTATCACTTTGCCGTTTGGGTTTCTCCTGACTGAAACGTCGCTGCAGCGCCTGAAATCGTTCCTCTAGTTCAATCGTCGAGGATCTGGTCAGTGTTTTGCGTCTGGGATCTCGACGTTTACTGTAGGCACTACTTATAATAACAGGTAATGGGCCCTTGTGTGTTTCTATCGTCATGTTTAGCAACTCTTTGTAATCATCTTTGTTTTCGCCTGGAATATTGTCATCGCGTTTTTGGGGCGTGTCAGTTATCAGTTCTCGTGTGGGTTTGTCTTCCAGATCGAATGGCAAAGCCTTTGCTATATGTTCAGTACTTTGGTCTTCTACCAGACAACGCTGGTCATCTCTGGCAGTAGGCACTGCCGAATCCTCAACGCTTAATGAATATGCAAGCTCCAGTCGCTTTGGACGCTCCACACTATTCACACGCTCAAAATACTGATTGGTAACGCCATCATTAATAACATCGTAGCGACTTGTTGGGCTTTCTTCTTTCACTTCTATCCTGTGTGCAGAACCACCAGCATCGGCTGAATTAACCGATTGGGTATCTGACATTACATATATTGATTTGGGGGAAGACAGTGGACTAATGCTGGCCGTGCTTAGGCAGGTGGCAATGTCTGGTAGTGGATCCACTTTGCTGGAGGCCACATCACCTGATGCCTGCGCCCAATCTAAGTCCCGAGCATAGCCAAAACGATCACTTTCCGTGGCACTGTCCTCCTCCTCTTTGGGCACCGTCTCCTTTTCATCGCCGCTGTCTATTCCCATAAGCATGAATGGTATTTCATGTGTACTAGGCGCCCATGATTTGGGCCTCTTGCGCTCTACACTAGGATCTTGCAATGCTGCCAGCTTCGGATTTTCTTTGAGCTTACGCGCCAGCTTAGCTTTGCGTTTGGGACTCTGCTCAATTGATTTTGGATCATCGTCATCGCACAGACTCGTGTCTGTGCTAGAGCCATCTTTTTCATCTGCTTCCTGTTCACCATCGCTGTCCTCACTGTACGAGGAGCTATCGCTTTTGCCTAAACGCGATCGCAACTTCTGTGACTTAACCATTTTGGCATCAACTTCATCCCGCAACATGGCCGCGCGATCCGCTTTTATCTCCTTCCATGTAAGACTGTCCCGTCGTTGCCGTGTGGCATCTGTGTCCCGCCAGAGCAGCGTCTCCCCACGTCGTAGCTGCCTCTCTGCTGCCGCAGGCGGCTTGCTATGCAGCACCGCTGGGAGAGAGGGCTTGCGAGCTGGCGGTATGGCACCCAGAGGTGCACCCACACGTTTGCCTTTGTTGGTGATTATGGCTGGACGGCCAAGAAGCAACTGATTGACCGGTAACTGATTGGAAGGCGTTTGACGCGTTGAAGTGGCTGTGGTGCAAGCGGTGGTCAGTATGACATGGGCCTGCTTCTGACGCTCGCGTAGACGATCATACTGCTTTTTCAGTAACGATATGTCCAATGCCAGGCGATCCTTCTGCTCTGTCTGTGGCTTACCTGCCCCAGAAGAGCCGGTTCCAATAGAGCCGCGCCTGCCCCAGTTCAAGCCCCATACTGTGGCCGCGGCTAGACGTGACTCGTCATCTGAGTGCGTGTCTTCGTCGTCATAGTAGAGTCTGTAGAGTAAGTATGATTTGTAGCTGAAGCTATGGCATTTTCAAATTTGCGCTTACTGCAATCCCTGCTTGTTGCCCATCGGCGCAATGTTATACAGATGCTTGTCCCTCAGATGCTTGATATCGGCTATAGGTCCGAGCTGCACCACCTTCTCTATCAGGCCATTGGAATCAATGAGATGTCCATTCAGCAGCTCGTTGGAGAAGGAGCCCATTTTGCCATAAAAGTCATCAGCAGTGCGTGCATTTAAAACCCGCCTGTAAACACGCAGATAATAAATTTTCATGAGATAAAAAGCAAGTAAGATTCTTCTGTTCGAGAATACAAAACATCACAAATAAGAACAAATTTTGCCACGTAGCTTACACTGCGGCTGTGCTTTATACTTTGGCCCCGCATTACACTTTTACGAACTTCGAGGTAAGGGTTGAGTTATATAGTACATCTCTATAGGTTCTGAGATCCTTGCGTTCATATATACGGACGGACGGACGGACAGACAGACGGACATGGCTAGATCGACTCGGCTATTGATGCTGATCAAGAATATATATACTTTATGGGGTCGGAGATGCTTCCTTCTGCCTGTTACATACATTTGCATTTTGCACGAATACAATATACCCTTTTTACCCATTTTCAATGGGCTTAGGGTATAATAAGAGCTTGAGTCACCAAACTTGACATGTAGCTTCTAGAATAGTATATATATCAAGTATCTTTCATTTTATACCTATCGCCACCTCCCCACTACTCTCTATCTATTAGCGCGAGCTGCATTTGGTGTTGGAATAAGAGGGTTCAGGGTATCCCCTAGTCGGGAGCTCCCGACTAGAACCTCTTACTTGTTTTGTTATGGAAAATGTTGACTTTGTTAACCAACATTTTATGTTTCTAGTTATTATAGTTGCTAGCTAATATAAACGTGTTCAAGTATACGAATGGCCGGACGGACAGGTGGACATTGCTAGATCAATGGATGATCTCGAATATATTAACTTTATGGGTTCTGACTTTCTACAATACTGCTATACTTATTTTACTTCAATGGGTCCAGGGTATATAAACTTCTCAAAATATAATAATTTTAGTCAAACCGTTTTTCATATGTGTTTGTACGAGAATGATTGTAAAGGTTGTAAAGCTTGCGCTGATTTGGTTCTTGGTAAACGCGACATTGAAATTCCGGGTTCAAATCACTTTGATCCAAGCCCGTATTTCAGCCTTGATTTAACCTGTCCTTGCTGACATAAGTCATTAAATCTTTAAATCGGCTACACATTTCGTAAACATTAAATTAATAATATCTGCAAGCGCTTACAAAATTGAAATAAATGAAAAAGTCTGTTGGCATTTAGGCTGAAAATTGCAGCACACAACATGTTTCGACAAACAGGAAAATTTCATTTGGCAAGCGAAAAAAATGTTGTCAAACGATAGCAACCTTGCGCCCGCCACAAGCCTTGACACAAATTTGAGTCTGCAGGCCACTGAAAACAGACGCCGAAACTGACGCCAGAGTTGCCACCCCCAAATTTTGAACCATTGCACGTCTCATCCACCCCACTACTCACTCTTCGAGCAGACTCCATAGAACGAGGGATGTGCGTAGCAGCACATCACTGCCCTCAATAAGCACCAAATCCCAAACACGAAGAACACAGGACATCGGCAGGCAGGTGCAGAACATGGTGAGGAACCACTGCATGGTGAATACGTTGGTGAGCGGCGGCTCGTAGGCATTCTCCATGGGTCCCTGTAGTCGCTGCAGATGCTTGGCCAAACGGGGCAACTTTGTTTGCATTAATTCCCTAAAGACACCCATGTCTGCTTGAAGGCCGCCCATAGAGCCGTAGAAATAGCCTGTGGGCAACACGCCCTCTACCAAATATATCATGACCTTCATGGACTCCTCCTCTTCCTTGTCCATCACTTGCAGTATTAACGCGCCCAGCATGTTGAAGCCCTGAGAGGAGAAAGCCGTTGTCAATATTTGAACACCAACCAAAAAATGCTGGGGCACTTACTTGACAGTATCCCACCTCTGGATTGTATCGTGCATAGCCGAGCAGTATGCGCTTGAGTTTTGCCTGGTTGATGGAGCCTGCGGGGCCTGTGCATAAGTTGGAGCCAGTGCGGTGCAGATCCTAATGGCAAACAGTTAACGGATTCTAGCTGGCTTGAGCAGAGCAAATTGCCTGTTACCTTAACGATCTGAATGCCCAGCTCCTCATCGTCCTCACGCCACTCCTCGCAGAAGCACTTCTCCCGCTGCTGTGCCCAGTCCACATTTTTCGACTTCAGATACTTATCCGCCAACGACAGCCATAGCTGAGAGACCAAAGGCATGAGAATAATCGGAATACCAAAGGACATGGCTGTCCTTGCTTGCTCCCATTTACCTTGCGCCGAAACTCTGGCGGGGTGCCGCCTGGCAAGCGGGCCACCAACTTCATGGCATGCAGCCATTGATTATAATCTGAGGCAGCATCATCCGCACCAGCATCTGCGGTGGAGGCCGGCGTAGAGCTCAGCATGTTGTTGTTATTGCGACTGCGGCTGGGGGCTTTGCAGTAGCCGCTGTTGTTGTTGTTATTGCTCGTGCTGCTAGTGGGTGAGGTTAGGCTGACTTTCGGTGGCGGTGGTGAGAGACTAAAGCGCATTTTAGGCTGTGCATCGTCTGCAAAAGTTATCAAATTAAATTGTTTATAAGCTGCATTTAAATATTAGCCACTCTTTGTAATAAGTAAATTGATTTCATTGGCTATTTCTGTCTGGCATCACTTACAATATCCGTGCAGTATGCAAACTTTACCCAAAAATATATATCAATAATTTAAAAGATTTTGTATTGCATATAAGTACGGTTTGTTTTGATTTTAAAAGAGCACGCGCGAAAGAGAAGAAGAAAAAGGAATATATTTATATAATATATTAGACACTTGTTCAGTAAAACATTTGAGCCCTGAGGCTATGAGAACGAAATGTTAACAATGAGCGAAAACTGTGAGGTTAGCTTGAAAGCAATCTAAAAAGAAAGGACTCGCCATATAGTGCAACAAACAACATGCAACGGAAAATTTAATTTGCAGGCGTGCTTTGTGCCACATTGTGATAAAATATGCTGCAATGAGAAAGTCGAACATGACAAGCCACTTTCTACTACGTGCGGTTGCTGCTGCTATCCATAGATGGCTTTTATGTGAAGCTGACCATGATATTTGTTATAATAAATGTGTGTGTGTGTGTGTTGGAGCTACCAGGCGACACGTGTGTGTATTCCAGTCGGTGGGAGGTTTGCATGGGCATGAGTGTGTATGTCGTGTGTGTGTATGTGCATTGGTATCTGTGCGCTGCCTGCTGACAGTCTGACATGTCGCATGTGGCGGCAAGTACTTAGTTATTTGATCTTGGTCTTGGCCATCCTTCAGGACACCCACATCCGCCACTGGAAACGTTGACATTCTGATATGAAAACTAAATTCACTTGAGCTGGTTTTATCTGCGCCTTCAAGCGCATAAATCTTCACTTTGTTGTTATAGCTGCTGTTGGTTGATTCCTTCACTAGCCATACACGTGCCCTTACATATACACACACAAACACGGGCACAATCTGACGCACGTCAAAGGTCAAGTTGTTTAAAGGAATTGTATCATTCTGATTTTAATGTAGCTGCATAGATTAAGAGTGTTTCTTTTTCTTTTCTTTTTATACCCTGAACCCATTGAAAATGGGTGAAAAGGGTATATTGTATTTGTGCAAAATGTAAATGTATGTAACAGGCAGAAGGAAACATCTCCGACCCCATAAAGTATATATATTTTTAATCAGCATCAATAGCCGAGTCGATCTAGCCATGTCCGTATGTCTGTCCGTCCGTCTGTCCGTATGTATGAACGCAAGGATCTCAAAACCTATAAGAGCTAGAGACTTGAAATTTTAGCTGTAGGTCCTCCTGGTGCCCGCGCAGATCGAGTTTGTTTCCGAAAACGATAACTTGCCCCGTTTCCAAGTAATCGATAAAAATGTATATCGAAATCCCGTTTTTTAAGCAATTGTTGTAAATAATAAGAGCTAGAGTCACCAAACTTGACATGTAGCTTCTAGAAAAGTATATATATATCAAGTATCTTTCATTTTATACCTATCGCCACCTCCCCGCTACTCTCTATCTATTAGCGCGAGCTGCATTTGGTGTTGGAATATGAGGGTTCAGGGTAACCCCTAGTCGGGAGCTCCCGAATAGAACCTCTTACTTGTTTCGAATTCATTTTAAGTGTACTTCAGTTGTTTCTTCTTTTTCATAACATTTCAGCTTTCGAATTTTCTTTTTATACCCTGAACCCATTGAAAATGGGTAAAAAGGGTATATTGTATTTGTGCAAAAGGCAAATGTATGTAACAGGCAGAAGGAAGCATCTCCGACCCCATAAAGTATATATATTCTTGGTCAGCATCAATAGCCAAGTCGATCTAGTCATGTCCGTCGGTCTGTCCGTCCGTCCGTCCGTCCGTCCGTCCGTCCATCCGTCCGTATGTATGAACGCAAGGATCTCAGAGCCTATAAGAGCTAGAGACTTGAAATTTTAGCTGTAGGTCCTCCTGGTGCCCGCGCAGATCGAGTTTGTTTCCGAAAACGATAACTGTCCCCGTTTCCAAGTAATCGATAAAAATGTATATCGAAATCCCGTTTTTTAAGCAATTTTGGTAAATGATAAGAGCTAGAGTCACCAAACTTGACATGTAGCTTCTAGAATAGTAATACCTATCGCCACCTCCCCGCTACTCTCTATCTATTATCGCGAGCTGCATTTGGTGTTGCAATAAGAGGGTTCAGGGTATCCCCTAGTCGGGAGCCACCGACTAGAACCTCTTACTTGTTATAAATATTTAAGGGCTGAGTTTTGCCAATGCTGGATAATTTACAATTGACTTCGTACTTTTAATTTGGATTTAGAATATTACATTTAAGGGCAATGCGATAGAATCGACAGGATATTTTACCTGTGTGACCTGTGAAGGACTCGAGCCTATATTTGGAGAACTGCCTCCAAGTGCAATGTGCAAATACTACTAAGTACTGAGTATGGTAATCAGTACTAAGCATGGTTATTTGGACCAAACCGAAAATAACCTGGACAAAAGATGGAAAATCCGATTAATGTCTTTTGCTCTGATGAGCAATTTAAATTACATTTATTTACATCATATATTTTGACCTCTTACTACAAATAAATTTGAACCTATTTAGTTATAAGATCGAGTTTAGTAATGCACGCTTATTAACAAAATATTTTAGTAAGGTAGATGGAAAATAAACTAATGATAACCAACAAAACAAATCATTTCTTCAGAAAACTCCTTAGTATGTGTACAACGCAAATTACATATGCAAGGCTAAGTAATTAAATGTACATTACAAACAGAAAATTGGAAAATATAAAAAATGTATTGAAATTCGCTGTAATGAAGTCAGCGGAAAATTTTGCGCAAGCAGTCAAGCAGAATGGTTTGGCCATCATGGGAATTGGCATTCCTTTCGCTTCCTTCCTATATATCCAATGCATTTGAATAAATTGATCAAATATTACCGAACACATCATTTAGTTTTTCAGGGACCAATGGTTAAAAGTAGTAATTAGTAAATAATTAAATTTGTACTTGCCGGTATTCATTATAATTCATATTTCATTGAATCAAGCTAGAGCAGTATTTTAATTAAAAACATGTAATAGGTTCTAGTCGGGAGCTCCCGACTGGGGGATACCCTGAACCCTCTTATTCCATCACCAAATGCAGCGCGCGCTTATAGATAGAGAGTAGCGGGGAGTTGGCGATAGGTATAAAATGAAAGATTATCGATATATATATACTATTCTAGAAGCTACATGTCAAGTTTGGTAACTCTAGCTCTTATTATTTACCAAAATTGCTTAAAAAACGGGATTTCGATATACATTTTTATCGGTTACTTGGAAACGGGGCAAGTTATCGTTTATCGGAAACAAACTCGATCTGCGCGGGCACCAGGAGGACCTACAGCTAAAATTTCAAGTCTCTAGCTCTTATAGGTTTTGAGATCCTTGCGTTCATACATACGGACGGACGGACAACCGGACGGACGGACGGACGGACTGACGGACGGACGGACAGACAGACGGACGGACGGACGGACAGACCGACGGACATGACTAGATCGACTCGGCTATTGATACTGATCAAGAATATATATACTTTATGGGGTCGGAGATGCTTCCTTCTGCCTGTTACATACATTTGCACTTTGCACAAATACAATATACCCTTTTTACCCATTTTCAATGGGTTCAGGGTATAATAAAGCAATTACTTGACTTTCAATGCCAGCAATTTTAATTAAAAATCACATAGAAGTAGGCTCAGTCATAATTAAGTTGGATGGACAGCTCAAGCAAATGCAAGGAAAAAACAAGTAAGAGGTTCTAGTCGGGAGCTCCCGACTAGGGTATACCCTCAACCCTCATATTCCAACACCAAATAGAGCTCGCGCTAATAGATAGAAAGTAGCGGGGAGGTGGCGATAGGTATAAAATGAAAGATAATCGATATATATATACTATTCTAGAAGCTACATGTCAAGTTTGGTAACTCTAGCTCTTATTTACCAAAATTGCTTAAAAAACGGGATTTCGATATACATTTTTATCGATTACTTGGAAACGGGGCAAGTTATCGTTTATCGGCAACAAACTCGATCTGCGCGGGCACTAGGAGCACCTGCATCTAAAATTTCAAGTCTCTAGCTCTTATAGGTTCTGAGATCCTTGCGTTCATACATACGGACGGTCGGACGGACGGACGGACGGACGGACGGACGGACATGGCTAGATCGACTCGGCTATTGATGCTGATCAAAAATATATATACTTTATGGGGTCGGAGATGCTTCCTTCTGCCTGTTACATACATTTGCATTTTGCACAAAAACATAATACCCCTTTTACCCATTTTTAATGGGTTCAGGGTATAAAAAGTTAATTGAAAATTATAAAAGTAGTCAACAAAAAAGTTTACTTAATCCGACCTAGGCTCAAAATAAAGCTCAGGTTTTTCTTATCTCTAAAGTCTTGTCGGAATGCTTGCGTCAACATTTTTAACGTTTATGTACACTGCAAAAAATCCATATGTAATTATGTATTACATAAGCTGCTTACAGATGATGCCAGCAACGAAATGGTTCCCATTTTCATTTATGTTTGTCAAAATGAGCCCAAAATGAAAGCAAACAATGAAATAAAAATATTTTTGTTTACAACAGTTCTCGGAAATATTGTATGTAGAACTTTAATGTCAAGTAAACAACAGGCAAATACCTAATGAAATACTAATTGCACAAACACTTATGTAATCGGCCTCAAACGTTGGAGGGCACAAATTAAGTGAGGCTTATAAAACAAATTTATGACCAGCGATGGGCACGACTCTCAGGCTCCCTACAAAGCAATATGTATGGACTTGACATCTTCCTACAAAGGGGCAGATATGCGTGCAGCAAGGCAAGATTTATATAACAATGGCTACAAAAGAAGACACAAAAAGCGTTGGCCAGTAATTATTTTAAATGCACTTCAAAGTAACAGGATACATACAGACTCGAACGTGTATGTGTGGCTGTGTGTAGGTGTGCGTATGTGTGTCCATGTCAAGGCTGTGCCAGTCAGTATGAACGAGCGCTTGACTAGGCCTTGACCAAAACTGAATTCTAAGCCGCATCACTAGCGTACCCTTAACTGTCCGTGTATGTATGTGCGTGCTATGTGTTTATATTTGGCCAGCCAAGTAAAAAACGCAAAACGCGACACTTGGTTTAATGAGCCAAGCGCACATTTGTCCTATGTTGTTAGAAGTAAACTAGTAAGAGGTTCTAGTCGGGAGCTCCCGACTAGGGGATACCCTGTACCCTCTTCTTCCAACACCAAATGCAAATATATATACTATTCTAGAAGCTACATGTCAAGTTTGGTGGCTCTAGCTCTTATTATTTACAAAAATTGCTTAAAAAACAGGATTTCGATATACATTTTTATCGATTACTTTGAAACGGAGTAAGTTATCGATTATCGGAAACAAACTCGATCTGCGCAGGCACTAGGAGCACCTACACCTAATTTCAAGTCTCTAGCTCTTATAGGTTCTGAGATCCTTGCGTTCATACATACGGACGGACGGACGGACGGACGGACGGACGGACGGACGGACGGACGGACGGACTCGGCTATTGATGCTGATCAAGAATATACAGTGGCTCACAGCTTATTTTATGCAGTACATACTCCCGAATTAAAAGGTATGTAGCAACGAAACTATTGGGAATTAAATAAACATATTTGTACCATTTGAAAGTGAAAAATGCCTAGTTTAATAAGGAGCTTAAATTTTTATTGATATATACTTACTCAGTAGCATAAAAATTAAAAAACCAAAAATACTCAAAATTTTAGGTCACAGCTTATTTTATGCAGGCACTTGGGATTCGGATAACTTTACTATTTATGGTAAAATTAATATTTTTAATACTTGATATAATAGCCTTTGTTGTTTACAAATGATTTAAAGCGATTCTGCGTTGATGCCACCAACTAGTGAGTTACTTCTGGTGTCTTCTTCTGCCACTCAGCCTTTAGCGCCACTTTAAGGTCGTTTTTATTGGAAATTTTGTGTTTTCGAATGATTTGTTCGAATATTGACCATACATTTTCAATTACATTTATGTCTGGAGACTGGGCTGGCGGAGTCATCAAGTGGGGGCAGTTATAAGTAAGCCACAACTGAACTATACATGCTTTGTGTTTTGTGTCATTATACTGGTAACAACAAAAATTCGACCGTATGCCCAGATTTTCAGCACTTTGCAGTAAAATACCTTTTAAAATTTGAAAGAGCATTAGTTTGTCCATCATACTCTATACTTCAAGTTAAGTTTCCAGTACCTCCAGCTGACATATAGGCCCAAACCATGACGCTGCCACCGCCATGTTTCCTTCAAACGTAAGACATGCCGTATAATCAGAAAACGATGAATTTCGACTCGTCTGCGAATATCACACAGTTTTATAACTCTGGTGCTTTTGAAACGTGTTCTCTGACGAAGCTGAGTCTGCAAAGCCTGTTCCTTGAACTGATGAAAGGTTTTCTGCGGGCTACTTGGTCATTAAAATCATGATCGCGCAGTACCCGGCGAATAATTTCTATGCTACATTGTTTGCCAGGGTCTTCTTAAACTTTGGATGTATGTTTTACAGCGGAGAGTCGCGTACTGGTATTTATTTTCATTACAATGTGTCGCTTGCCACTGTCCTTGAAATTCGAGTTCGGAGCCTTTCTGTCTTTATATCGCACCAGATTCTTGTGAACGAAACGTTCAATGATTTCTTGGACTGTAGAGGCATTAATGTTGAGCATCTCTGCAATTTTTCTTGAGAGTGGCCGTTTTTAAAGTGGTTTATAACCAATTCTATTTGCTCTATTGTTGTTTGAGGACCCATTTTAAAAATTCCCTAATATGTACACTTAAAGTGACAAATTTAGAAAAAAATGCTTGTAAAAACGTTTCTAGAAGCATAGCAAAGGCATAGAAAAATAAAGTACCGCTAGGTGGTGCAATAGTAAAGTACCACTGCACACAGAAGTGTCTGCATAAAATAAGCTGTGACCTAAAATTATCAGTATTCATTGTTTTTTAATTTTTAAGGTATATAGTATCTATTTATTATTAATAAACTATGATCCTTATAAAACTAGACAATTGACTCTTTAAAATGGTACCAAAATGCTTATTCAATTCCTAATAGTTTTGTTGCTACATACCTCTTTTGCACTTTGCACAAATACAATATATCCTTTTCACCCATTTTCAATGGGTTCAGGGTATAAAAAAATCCGCAAGCAACTAGCCCCAACCGCAATCAGAGCCGTATCCTTACGAGCCCGTTAGAGTAGAACACACAAACACTTATCCTCGGGGAATGCCTCGTCGCCTGAGCAGCGTCACTTAGTCTGCAGCAATGCCACTTTATTATGTAATTCTTTTTCCTTTTCCCTTTCCTTTTGCCTAGCAGAAACTGTGGATGAATCTTTTTAGCTAAAGCGCCAGCACGGTAAATGCAATTGGCGTCAATTAAGGCTGCTTCAATCGGTCGCCTGACCAGAGACAGCCAGACGGTCCGAAAGACAGACAGACAAGCCAGAGAGAGGGATAGGCGGTGAGGTTACATAATAAATGAAATGCTGCATGGTTCATTAACCCATTGAACCCTATTGCATATATCGTTGCGAATGCAGTTTGTTGCGTTATCAACCTGACACAGACAAAAACTTGAAATGCCGTTTAAGCTGGCACTTCACACGCACACATGTACAACTATAAGCATACATATATATCACGTTGCATTGTTTTGGTGAATGCAGCGCTCACGTGGCTGCCAGTGCTGTCCTGTTCCTGAGTGTCTGTGTAACCGTCTCCATTTAATAATGGCTCTCCAAAGTGCGTTGGCATTTTAGTTGTTCGCCGATATTTAAAACCCTTCCTGCCACAGGCTCTCTTTTAAATTTTGGACTATCTTTTGCATAGGTTCAATTCTCTCGCTTAAGTAAAACTCTTTTTGTAGAACATTAATCATGCAACGGGTTCTAGTTGAACAGCGGTCTGCTGACTGCAGCATTCCAATCAAAGCCAATTAATTTGTCCAAATTGCGGCCTGTCAATTTCAGTAAGCTAACTTAAGCTTAACCTAAGCTTCTCCCTAAAAAGTATTTGCACTTTTTTTCTCTGCCCACAAGTTTACATAATCATGTTCAGTTTGCGCCTTTTGCATATAAAAATGCGAAATATTCTTCAGAAATCAGCTGCCTTTTATTGTTGTTGTGTTTTATTGTTCGAAGCAAGCCGTAAAGCAGAAGGATACGACACGCAAAGGACCAAAAGATAACGCGTAAATTGTGATAAGGGCGCATCCTGCAACGCTGTACCTGACAGGTTGAGTCTTTTTGATTGGATTTAAAAAATTGATGGGAAACACGCCTTCCATTCGAGTTTAGCCAATTTCCCCTGCATATGGTGGCGACAGTTGAAATTGCGAGTACAAATAATATTCATTTTAAGTAAACAAAATTATTTCATTATTTGAAAAAAGCGGGACATTTTTTGTAGTTTGTAATCAACCAAATGCTCAACACAAATAAGAAGACATACCCAAAACTATCATATAACTATTAACTCAGGCTGCCCAAATCTTTGAAAACGTTTACTAAAAGACTGGTAATTAAAGTTAAAAGGCCAATTATAGTCATATCCAATATCAATAACATTTGAGCTTAAGTTGTTTCTTGAATTATTAAAGTTTCCTAAAAAAGGCATATGCGGAAGATATTTCAAGCATAAGATATTTATACAAATAGCAACAAATAAACAGATTTGGAAGAGGACAAATAACTAGAAACCAATTTTCGTCCATTAAATTACCCCACAAATTCTACTTATGTGGTATTCGCTTGGTAGAGATAAGAAAGCACTGATCGATTCCAGCGCACAAATAAAACATATGGAAAAAACCAAAAAAAAAAACAAAAATACTTATGTGGAAACACTTAGCCAATCTGTTTCCTTTGTTATAAAAATAAAAGGAATCAGGGTAGAAAATATATTGACTGTAACTCTATCCCCTACGCAGAAAAGTTATGAAAATCGAATTTTCGTTTAAGGCCAGACAGTTTTGAATCCTTAAGAATATATACCAAATTTACAAAACCCTTATCCTTTAACAATCTTCCCATTGTTCAACTGTTAAAAGGAATTAATTTAAAATCCAAAATATATATGTGTGTGTATGGCTTTACTCTTTATATAAATACATTTTTAGCCCCAAATATTAGATATGTATGAACACCTCTCTCAAAGTTGGATAAATTTAAAAAGCTTCGTCTTGTTATACCCTGAACCCATTGAAAATGGGTAAAAAGGGTATATTGTATTTGTGCAAAGTGCAAATGTATGTAACAGGCAGAAGGAAGCATCTCTGACCCCATAAAGTATATATATTCTTGATCAGCATCAATAGCCGAGTCGATCTAGCCATGTCCGTCTGTCTGTCCGTCCGTCCGTCCGTCCGTCCGTCCGTCCGTCCGTATGTATGAACGCAAGGATCTCAGAGCCTATAAGAGCTAGACTGAAATTTAAATTTTAGCTGTAGGTCCTCCAGGTGCCCGCGCTGATCGAGTTTGTTTCTGATAAACGATAACTTGCCCGTTTCTAAGTAATCGACAAAAATGTATATCGAAATCCCGTTTTTTAAGCAATTTTGGTAAATAATAAGAGCTAGAGTTACCAAACTTGACATGTAGCTTCTAGAATAGTATATATATATCGATAATCTTTCATTTTATACCTATCGCCACCTCCCCGCTACTCTCTATCTATTAGCGCGAGCTGCATTTGGTGTTGGAATAAGAGGGTTTAGGGTATCCCCTAGTCGGGAGCTCCCGACTAGAACCTCTTACTTGTTTTACTATCGCTTTAGCGTTATCTATGTCTCATTTGGTGAAGATATGTGGCACATATAAGTGTATATCAATCATTGATCAATTAATCAACCATCAATAGTTTTCATTTAGACGAAGGCCATGAACATGGGTATATTTGAGTTGCATCAACGTTGTAAATAAAATGCAATTTTCAAATATGGAATATTACGAATGTTAGAAGGAAACTTCCTTTTATTATAAATATTCAAGTGCTGGTGCTTCATTTATAAACTATTTAACTAGAGTGGCAGAATTTAAGCTGTACTTCGTGCTCGTAAGCCCGTTTAAAGAGAAGCGTGGGTGATTTAATGGGTTGAAAATTGTGACACTGTTTTGCGTTGATTTAGCAGTAATTAAAATTGAATGACAAGCCGCGAAAGGTGCGATTATTCACACTCAGACACACACCCAAATGGAAGAAGATGCTTGGAACAAAGATAAAATAACGTTGCGTCAATAATGTAAACCAGCTAACAGAATCAATAACAATAAGAAAGATTATTAACAAGAACAACACTGGGACATGCAACAGTTGAGTGTGTATAATCATGCGTGTAAGTAAGCGTGTGTGTGCGTGTGTATATAAGCGTTTTACTTGTATTTGAAAACTGTTAATGACAGACGACGTCATGAGAAATTATCTAAAAACAGAATCAAATGGCGACTGCACAAATATGTGAGAAAAGTGAGGGAAATTCTAATTAATGGAGGGCTGGAAAGGGCGATAGGGGCTTAGGGCCAACGCTCAAACGCGCGTAACAACAACGAAATGTAATATAAATGAATGCCGAAGGCAGATCCAATCGGGGCTCATGTTGGGTTTTGGAATATTCATGTAAAAAATGCAAATGCTAATTTCAAGCGGCCCAAAATAAGACCTGTGCGCGTATGTATAACTAATGCCAGGCGGGCTATGTGTATGTGTGTGCGGGTGTTCAATTAATATGGATGCTTATGACCTATTCGATGAACGCCAGTTAAAAATTTAACTGAAATGTATGCAAGATTATGGGTTTGCATATAGATATCATAGAAAAATTTACCTTTTTGTTGGTAATTGTTTATGTTGTTGCAGTTAAGTTAGAGCAATAACGTAGAGATTTAGAAAGAGATAGAAAGACATAAACAGAGATAGCAATAAATGTACAATTATAAGAAATATCAATTCCGAACACACACAGCAAAGCAACGCAGCTAAGCAAATGCTCAACAATTGCTTTGGTTGCCTTAAGGCGCGCTAAAATGTTGGGAGCACATTTATTAATAAATACAGCACATAAATGTCACATGTATATCAGTATAACAATTAAAGTATTTCATTTATTAGTCAGTTTGCACAGTTTTGCATATTTACCCATGTTAAGTAAACGTGCGCTGCTTGGTATGCTACGATTTCTGCGACGGCTTTCAGTGGCGCCTCATTAAAATCAAGTTGTGGTTGTTCTTGTTGTTGTTGTTGTTGTTGTTGATGTTTTGTATTTTATTTTTAAATTTTTGCGATGTTCGTATCAGCTGTATGTAGCTATAGTAGTTGTTGTAGTAGTTGTTGTAGTAGTTGTTGTAGTTGTTGTTGTTCTCGTGGCCTATTATCGGTATGGTTCACACAATATATACATAGATATAATACATAAATACAGAAGATTGCCACGAGTTTCTATGTATACGACATGCTGATTATAATGTTATATAACTGTATACAACACACGCACATACAGGCACACACTAACGGCCAAGCTCGCTCTACAAAAAGCAGCATTGTTAAAGATATTAGAAAATGTTTAATGCGTTTTTGCCTAATTTCTTAAAATATTTACTTTAAAAAAAACAAAACTCAGATAAAACTGGTAGCACTCACAAAGAGGTAGTCAAAACCTTGACAACAGCTTAAGCTGCGCCAGTTTTATAGTTGGCCCATGGGGTTTGGATTGGGTTTGGATTAGGTAAGAGGACGACATTGCATTCGCAGTCATACTTGCCGTGCCATTGTGTGACTTTTGCACTGTCGTTCATCGATTCTTTTCTGCTAACTGGCGTCTTGACCCACTTTTTGTTGTGGCGAAGCCAAAACGTGAGCAATAGCAACAAGAAATGCTCGCGGGCATCTAACTTTACAGCACATTTTAGCTTACGCTCACAATTTTTACTGCCAAAAAAAGATGAGAGTTGAGCCTTGGAAACTGCAGGTGACCGAAGCATCCAAGAAAAAATCAACGAAGCGCAGAGCCAGAAAGGGTTTGACATTGACTTTGGTACAGACAGTTCTTAAAGGCTCATCGGGAGATTTTAGAAGATAAACATTATAAATAATTTGAATAGCTTCACATGCGCAATATATGCTCAATTAGTAAACTGATCATGATTTCATGTTTGTTAATACCATTCACTGTTATGCAATGGCTCAATAAATATTTTCCACATTACTAAAAAGTAACTTAGCTAGTGACTGTTTTTGTCCACAGTCAAGAATTTTCGAGATTGTGTGTGTGTGTGTGTGTATGTTGTGAATCACAAGAAATCGGATAAGCTTTGAATGCGACAGGCCATACACACAACATACTCAGACATATCTATTTGTGGGCAGTTCATTTGCATAAGTGACCCCGTCTCCAAAGGTGTGGGTGTGTGAGCGGAGGACTCAAACAATATCAATAGTCAGCAATATACTTTCAATAGCGCTCACGGAAATAGACCGCTGAATGGCGCGCGCCCTCGACCGCTTAACGGATGTCGGCTCGATAAAATAAACTTTTGCTTGACATACTTTTAGGCGCTGCATTAAAATGCGCCTCGCAATTGCAATAATTGCATTCTTCCGGTCGATCGATAATATTGCGTTATTCAACTAACCGTCAGCACAACAACACAATCGAGCACATAAGTATAGACAATGGAGACTGTGTTTTATCTGAATGCAATTATTTGTGCCTTTTCCAATAATAAAAGTATATACTACAGATAAATTAAAAAGCACAACTGCCTTCGCACGTGTGCGTGCTTTTATCGAATGCTGCCGCTGTGGCTGCTGCCGTCGACCTCGGTCGATCTAACACAGTTTTATGTGGTGGACGAATATCAAGGGTAATGCTTAGCAGCCTCACAAAACGAGCCCACACAATGACGACGCCAACAACTGGCAGGCGACTGTGGCAGCGCACTGATATAAAAACATTGATAAAAGAGGCAAAATACTTGCGAAGGCCATGCTCAACAGCAGCAGTGACATCTACACGTGCCAGCCCTCTCACATGCATTTATACATATAGAAACGCATTGAAAGCTACTCGTAGTAGGAGCTGTGTGTGTGTAAGTGTGTGTTCGCGTGTGCGTTTGTGTGTGCGTCAAACGGTCTCTAAGAGTCCGCTAGTGGGTTGTTTTTATGTTCACTCGCATGGCATCGTGTCGTCATCAACCCCCAACGTGGACGCACACACACGCCACCCGCACATATATGTATATACATGCGTAAGCTTACCTGCCTACCACACATACAAGCACAGACACGAAAGCTACATTCATTCAATGAACTTAAGCAACACACACACACACACGCTCACATATATATATATATATATACCCACATATATATATATCCATATATAACACATACATGCGCGCTGCGTGTAGTTAATTTCCGTCAGGTTTGCTTCCTGTTCTCCGCACTAACGACGCACTCAGCTGAGAGTTCCGCACTCGACTGATTTGGGTTTGCTTTGGAGCCACACTGCTTACCCGGAGGCCAGAAGGCCAGCTGTCGGTCATGCGCACTGCGTCCGTACACAGTCGTAGCTCGACAGCTGTTTACACTGTACGAAAGCGGGAATGCTACTTACGAGTCTCCACAACAAGGATGGCAGTGACAAATTCGCACAGCACCTCCTGGTGTCGTTGTAGACGATCCCTCACAACCAGCACGCGTTCCAGCAAATAGCCCATCATCAATAACTCCACTTTAAGCATGGCACAGACATCCACCAGCTGGCGCACGTTCAGCGTCTCCAAGACGTTCTGATTTCCAGCCAGGCTGCTAGCCATTCTAGCCACAGTTCCCTTCTTGGTCGATCTTCTGCAGTGACGTTGCTCCTTAGAGATGCGTCTATCCTGACCCTTGTGGCGACGGCAGCGACGCAGGCGTCTGGCTTGCTGCTCTTGCTTGCCATAAATGTCGCATAGCAATGCACTCAGTAGAGTTTTGGTCTCGCTATGATTCTCTTAATTGTGTTAAGGCTTATCTTTGCCACATGCTAATTTCAAAGCTCACCTCATTTCGGTGGCCCACTGATAGGGCACAGCGGTTGGTAGTTGATTGTTTACTCTGTTTCTACCGTTGGCAATGGCTTTTGCTTGTTAACAGGCTGTTTTTGGCTTTGTTTTCTTATATTTTGGTTTTTTTGTGCAAAATATATAAAAATAGAAAATAAATTAACATAGTAATCAAAGGCAAGTGTGAGCTGCTTATATTATTTAAATGTAATTTAATTTTGCCACATTTGTGAAATGTCAGTAGTCTGCATATCAGTCCGTATATCTGATCAATTCGAAAAGGTTATTGTGTACATTGGGCTTTTAGGTTTAATCCATCAGACCAACATCTTCGAAATACCTTAAATAGTAGAAACTTAGATGAGACTAGCCTGGAGCGTATAAAAAATTGATCAATCCGAAATCAATATAAATGAGGGAAAAGGTTGTTTCAAAAAAATTAAATTAACATTTCTTTATATATATTTGTACTATTTTACAAGCACTTCACGCACCCCAATTCAATTAAAATATACAAAACTTATTTTTAAAGCTTCATAAATATTTTATTTAAGTACGTGTATAACATCTAAATGTTGTGATTATAGCCAGATATAATTTTGTGACAGACGTTTCATGCCTTATAACAAAACCAGGAAGTGGTACAAAATTTAAAAGATGTCAAGCATATATATGCTTGCTGACATGTAACTCAACACTAACAAAATAGTTGAACATCCTAACATCTCAGTAGAATGTGCGATCCATATGCGTATTCAGCGAGAAATTTCGATACATTCCAAAGCGCACGACATCATTGGAGAATCTCTGGGAGAGTGGAAAGAAACGCGTAGGTATGGTATAAGCATTGGGCGCATAGTAGCCATATTCAGAGTTGCATGTGCGATACATGGTATTGGTGTCCTTTTCCACGCCATAGCCCTTGAAGTTGTCTGCAAGCCGAGAGGAGAGATTATAGTGAATGCACGGGTTGCAATTAATATGGTTGGCTACTTACAGGGACATTTGATGTCCTCGCGCTTGTGCAGATTCTCATAAAGCTTGGCTGTCTGCACCACTGGCTTACGTTTAATAAATTTTAGAAATTCTACTTCGGGATTGAAGGTCTCCAAATCATCACAGAAATTGTCGCACATTTTTATTTTAATTCGCGCTACTTTTAAAAAATATAAAATTTTAGTTTTGAGTTATTTTCGTTAAATTGTTAACTGCGCTACAATTCGAGCTTATCGAACAAATATTTCACTTGGGCAAAGGTTGCTGGGTTACGAGATTCGACAATGATAGAGTATTTGAAGCTGACGTACAGAAGCGTCATTCGAAAGCCACCTGCCAATGACGCCTGCGCCCTATGCGCTGTCAGTTTGACAGATGATGCTGAGTTAACCCTGTAAAAAACATATACACAATTTTCCAAGCAACTTGTTTGGTCTGCCTCACATTCATTCGCTCCTCGTCAACTGGACTGAACGGAAGTCTAGCCAGCTAGTGTGTTTAAAAATTAATATATAATATAAAATTCCAAACAAATAAATAAAAGTGCCTAAAACCTCAATTCCTGCAACTGTGGTAGGTCCTAGACTAAGAAATGCGAAAAAGAAAGGGGGATAACATGGCGGGCGCCACCCCTTTGGCGTCACTCAAATCAGCCATATCAGCAAAAACCATTAATAAAGCAAAAAAAATCGCGAAGCGCAACAATGAAACAAAACTATCCAAAACAAATTCCAAAGAGAATACAAATAGAGAAGTAAAAGAAAGAAAAATGACATCTCTTATACAGAAATTAGTGACAGCTCAATGAGTGACACATCAATAAGCAGCACTCACTCGATTAAAAAAACTCGCAAATATACCTACGTTAATATGGGCTCAGCGGACAATTATCTTAAGAAGCTACCTAACTCAGCAATTAAATACCTGAAAACCCCAATAACAAACAGCAACAAAGACAACGAAAATAAGAACAAAGATTTAAATTCCAACATATATAACTCGGGTACCACCAGAAATGGTCCTACTATTGAAAAACCTACCTTCCTGTATGATGCTGAACATGTAGGAGCTGCTAGCGTGCTAGTAGACACAAGTCAAAATGAAGGCATCCAAAACAAAAACATAAGAATGGTCTATTCCTTTTTGAACAAATTCGTCACCTTAAACTCAAAGGTCTGACGAACATAACTGCGCTTGGAGTAACACTATACAAATTGTATTTTGATGATGCTACCAATGCAAACCACCTAATTAAAAATGAAAGTCTCAGCCAATTAAAATACAAAGCTTGCATCCCGAGGAACGGGAAAACCGGAGACATATGGGGTAATCTGCGGGGTACCAACAAGCTGGTCAGACGAGGATATTTACAATAACATCCACTCTGAAATTAAAATTAAATCGGTCGAAAGAATAATGAGAAAAAAAAATTAAGCGGGTGAACTATTAAAGGTGACTATATTAGAACCAACTGAAACAGTCAAAATAGGCTTCCTAAATAATGAAATACCCAAATCCGAGCAACTTTTTAACATTTGCTCATTAAAAGTAATGCACTTCTTCCCCAATGTCAGACAATGCTTCAATTGGGGACGACTAGGACACACAAACTCTAGGTGTAAATCCAAGAAAAACTGTCTCAGCTGTGGCAAAGAAAGTGGATGCCCCCTGGATGCAAAAGTGGAAAGTGTATCTTATGTAACTGTAGTGGACATCACTTCTGGGAGAAGAGTTCCTGCGCAGTGTGGAACAAGGAAACCGATATTTTGAAAATCATGACAATAAAAAAATGGGCCAGAAAAGAGGTGATAGAAAGCTATTCTCTCAACAACAATGAAATATACACCCAAAAAAAAAACTATGAAGCCAATTTCCCCTAACTAAGTCCAAAAATAAAAAACATGATCAGCAATGACACAAGTGTCAATCAAATCATTAATAAAACGAAATACAGCAAGGTGGTGCAGCAGGTCGTGGGCTTCAATAAGCCACGCCCACACTTCAGTCTACCCTCATACACCAATGATACAAGCGATTGGACATACAATTACCCAAAGAAGGATGAAACTACAGCAATATGTAATGAACTATTTCAACTATTTTCTCCACTTTTCCATGATAACAATGAGCTCAGTACAAAATTAAATTAATTAAAGACAAATTCGAAAATACATTTAAACATCAAAATCAACTACTTAACTTTAACTTAATGAAAAAATGCAGAGCAGATGGATATGGAGGCGTAGCTTTAGCATTCAAAAACAATACAAAATTTAGGAAACTGAAGTACAGTACAAATTGTGATGTCATCATGGCAACGACGACCAATCTAAATATAAACCTAACCTTATGTTCGGTCTGTTATAAGCCGAAAATTCCCCTTGAGGAGCTCAAACAGGAGATTTCCATGCCACTTGTGCATTCAGAGCATATGGCAAATATAATAACAGCTGGTGCTTTTAATGCCATGAGAAATGCACGCGGCAAATTTCTGGAAGATTGCATGACCAATGCAGGATTCATATGTCTGAATACAGGTGCTAACACCTTCCAAGCGCAAATTGGAAGCAACTCAGGTTCACTCCTTGACCTAACTTACAGCAAAAACAATGCAACTCAAAGCTGGCTGGTCAGGCCAATCCAGTTAGGGGGAAGCCATCATTTCCCAATAATAGTTAACATAGACTACACAGCAGTCAAGCATGATTGAAGGATATAGCCAACCTCACACTCAGCAATAATCTTGATGACTTCACCAAAAAATTCTCATCTGCAATCAAAACATCATCCTATGTTATACAAAACAAGTAAGAGGTTCTAGTCGGGAGCTCCCGACTAGGGGATACTCTGATCCCTCTTATTCCAACACCAAATGCAGCGCGCGCTTATAGATAGAGAGTAGCGGGGAGGTGGCGATCGGTATAAAATGAAAGATACTTGATATATATATACTATTCTAGAAGCTACATGTCAATTTTGGTAACTCTAGCTCTTATTATATACCAAAATTGCTTAAAAAACGGGATTTCGATTTACATTTTTATCGATTACTTAGAAACGGGGCAAGTTATCGTTTATCGGAAACAAACTCGATCTGCGCAGGCACCTGGAGGACCTACAGCTAAAATTTCAAAGTCTCTTGCTCTTATAGGTTCTGAGATCCTTGCGTTCATACATACGGACGGACGGACAGACAGACGGAATATATATACTTTATGGGGTCGGAGATGCTTTCTTCTGCCTGTTACATACATTTGCACTTTGCACAAATACAATATACCCTTTTTACCCATTTTCAATGGGTTCAGGGTATAAAAATCTCACCTCACTGCTTACAATCCCACTCAGGAGATGTATGGGAGTGACACCTTCCACACCGACTCACATCATTTATGCGCTTGCAGGAGAGCTCCCTCCCCTGTTCAGGGCTGAATTGTTAACCGTAAAAGTTATGCTTAAACTCAAAACATACAATTAAGACCTCTATAACACAATCAAATCAACGGATCACAAATCTCCATAAAGACATAATGGACAGCACAAAACCAAAAATAAAGTGTAATTCAAACCCAAATTTAAAACTATCCACTAAAATACTAGGCAATAATAAAAATAATATCTCTCTAGAGGAAATACAATCGACCTTCAAAAATACACTCCACAAATTTCAAGACTTGGGATACCGCATTTTTGCAACAGACGCCTTTATATCTGAAAAGGCAGTTGGAATAGCGGTATATGAGGAAGAACATATCTTCAACAAAACCATCTCCTCCACCTCTGCGGAACTATTAGCCATAAAAACAGCAATGGAAATAGCACGGCAATAAAGGCATTCACAGAGGGCATCCCTCTAAACACAAGCTATAGTGTGGGAGATGCATTTAGAGCAGCGAATGGACGCGTACTATAAAGAGCTTGCAGAACCAAGGGCAACACATTCTTTAGTTATTTCCCGGTCCTAACAGAAAACCCATGGCATAAAAAGATAAAGTGGACAGCCTCTAATATTAAACTTATCAACCGCCTCTTCACTGGTCATACCTGTGACAATAAGTACCTTCAGAAGCAATTTCTGCTTTTTGCCTTACGAGGTTTAAATTGGGACCCTAATCTTCGGTTGCCATCCTACTCCAGCAGGCTGCTTCTTCTTAACCTTCCGTCGTTAACCAACCGTAAGACAATTCTCGGTGTTGTCCTTCTACATAAGTTGATTATTGGCGATATAAATTCTCCTTTTCTGCTAGGGCGTCTTCAATTCTCTGTTCCGTCTAGACCAACCAGAAATTACCGCCCCTTATTCCTGTCTACGTGCACAACAGACTACGCTATGCACAATCCTTTTCGCGTGCTATGTAAAAATTATAATAGTTTGCATCACGTTTTCTCTACCGAACTTTCTCTACCCCTAATAAAATCGTTGCTTTCAGGATACCTTCGGGAAGTCACTGACCATTCCCAGCTATGAGCAAGGGCATAGCTTGCCGGATAGGCTGTAAATTTCCCCCACCGGGTCGGTGATTTCCCATTACTTTTCTCTCTGTCCTATCTACTTAACACTCTATATATCTAGCCTCCATTTCTTTACTTTATTAACATTATTCTTCTTACTTTCTTTTTTCCTATTTATTGTATTTTATTAATTAATATAGCAAACTAAGATTATTTTTAATTTTACTTAAGAACACTTTTTTCCTACTTACACCCTTCTGATTAGATGTAGGCTCTAATAGCGTCACTGACAAATTTAGCTGTGAAAAGGGGCACAGCTGGCCGGACTGGCAACTAAAACACCTCCATCGGTCGGTGATGCTATTTAGAGAACTATGTTATCTAACTAGGCTTTTAGCATATAATTCTATTATCTATTGTATGTATAATCTACGGAATAATGAGGAAGACACTCGTTTTGTTGACCTTAAATAAATAAATAAATAAATAAATAAAATAAAATCAATAAAGTTGATACTGACATGTGAAACATGTAATAAAATAGATAGCGCAGAGCACTTAATAATGCCATAAATTTACATATTAAGAAGAAAATATAACATTTTCACTTCAGCCGAGACAACTAAAGACATCTTAAAAGCAAAAGAACAACTATATTTAAGAGAACTAATAAAATTCATAAATGAAGCAAGAATAAACATTTAAAAATAATCATATAACCATTACAATTACAGATCCACACCAGCTTACTGAACCAACACAAACAACTGATAACACATAGGACTACCTCGCGCCGTCCTAGCCACAACGTATCTGGTCATCTGCCGCATTGATTTGCGACTACCAACCCCATAGACAGTTCTCGCAACTGTTCTGCCTCATGCACAAAATGTACAATTTGTCCAATGTGCTTAACTTTATTATATGCATGGCGAGCTTCAGCCAATCATTCGAAGGCACCTTGGCGGTCAAGCGGGGACCGCATCATCCGCGCGGCGAGACCCGTCGTGTGGACCAGCATCTGACACACGAGGAACAGTGAGTTCAAGGAGGGTTGTGCGTACTTATTTGATAAATATTTGGATTTTTTAACGCTGAATGCACAGCCGCATCGATGATGATCTAAGGGACATGGGTATACAGGCGAGCTTGGATGATATGAGCGAGGAGGAAAAGATATTCTACATGTTTAAGGTGTGTAGTTCTCATTGAAAAGTCCAATGCCGTATATCTGATACACACTCACACACAAACACACGTTAATAGGCTCACGACAATGATAACAACAATGCCCTGGATGGTCTTGAAATGATACAATCGGCCATGCATCATAATTATGATTACTTCAAGAACAGCGAACCCGACGATTATCTGCCAAATGCAAGCGAAGACCTAGATCATTTTATAGGTAAGAAATCTTGAAATATACTTATATATTATTTGGGGTATATTCAACGATTTAATAGAGGCCATCGACAAGTTTCTACTGATTGCGGATGACAACAACGATGGGCTGCTGCACTATCCGGAGTTTGTGAAAGCCGTTACCGGCGGCAAGGAGCAGTTGGCCCTGGAAAGAAATTTGCTGCGCTGAACTGAATGCAAGAGACCTCATCTGGAAACAATAATAGATATAGCTTAGTTAAATTCTAGCATTTAGCATATGTATTTTCATGTTGAGCCAATGAGACTGTACAGAATACACATACAGCCTAAAACAATACTACAATAGCACTATATAAATACATTTTTCTTTTGTACTACAATACATAAACACGAGTATGAAAACCAGAAAACGAACAGCCATCAATGCCCTGGCTACAATAGGCCATCGCAGGATTGGGTGGTGTTGCAGCTGGCTCCTCGATAGCCATCGTAGGCGGCGCGCTCCATCAGCACGATGAGATCATTATAGCGCGGCTTCTCCAAGGGTACGCTTTGAATTGTTATTCATACATAAATGCTTGATATGGAAAATATATTTCAATATATTTGCTTAGCTCACCCCTGGAATATTTGAATGGCGCCAAGCAGCGCTCGAGCCGCCTTGGCGTACTCATAGGCTGCGTTTGGACATGCGCAGGCTGCGGCATACAGGCAGTCGTCGTGACCGGCTCCCTGGGCAGCTAAGAAACCCATTATAAGATAGTCATCGCCGGAGGTGATACCCAGGCCATAGGTGCCGTCGATGCGGGATGCGGAACGTGCATAGCCATGGCCATAACCGCTCCAGTGGCCCGCCCCCAGTAGTCCAGCCGAAAAGATCAGCACCTTAAGCAGCACAATAATCAGCAAATTGGTCAGATTCAAGCTGAGCACCTGTGAATAGCTGACACATGCAGTAATTATGTCTCGGTTGTAATATGTAAATATGCACGCACTTGACTATTTCCCGCTGAGCGATGCAGCAGCTCTTTGGCCACCTGTACAACAACATGACCTGCCGGGCTGGCGAACATATCCTGAGCGCTCCTTAGCCACGATAGCGGTCGCATTTCAATCTGGCTGTCATTCAGTATATTCGCTGAACTCTCCAGCGGCTGCAGCTGGAGGCTTACGCTGGCTGCCTGACAGCAGCCCAGGACTGTCAGCAATGTCAGGGACAGCCAAAGTGTTGTTGCATAACTCAAGTTGGCTTGCGTTTTGTTTATTGTTGTTGCTGTCATTGTCATGTTGGAAGATCGCGTGCGCATTGTTGTTGTTATGTGGTGTTTTTTCGTCAGTTGGCGCGTCGTGACTGGTCCGAGGCATGGCGAGTGCCTGGTTTTTATCTGTCGCACATCTGTCGACCAAAATTGTTCCGCCCATACAGGTAGCTGCAAAGGCAAGGCCAGAAACCCAAGCCCAGGCCCATGGAGATATTGCATGTTTATGTTGTGCCTCGTTGCACCATAAAAGAGAGCACGAAAAGATTACCGGCAAGAGACATCGATGCAACGAAAGATCGAGGGTTTTCCTGGTGTCATTAGCCTAAAATTGGCCAGACAGTTTTCCACTTCAAGGATTCGCACCTGTAACCGGCTTACCTGTGCTATTCTCTCGCCAATGTCAAATATTTCCAGGTAAACGCACGCGAAATTGAGCGTGGAATAGTCCCAGCTTAAGTAAAGTAGCACACATTAAGTTATTTATAATTTTTTTTGTATCAATCAACTCGTTTATTGTTACTTGGGTTTCTGTTGTTGCTGTATTGCCGTTGAAACAGTTGGAAAATATTATGGAATGAATAATGAATATTAATGAACAATGGTTTTACATATAGATTCGGAATAAATTTGTTTGTTTTTCAAATGTTATTAATGTATTTGTAGATGCTTCATGAGCACGTTTAATTCAATTCATGTAAATTTTCCATTTTCAAAATTTCGATTTTCATAAGCAATTACAGACAACATACAAGTACATAATAGGTATATAAGTACGCGTGTATATATGTAGACACTTGTTTACTATACTTTCACAATAATACGAATATTTATTTTTCAACATATGTAGTATGAATAAGAATTATGTATGTTTTTTATAATATTTGTATGTACTTTTGTTATTTAATATATTTGCTTGTGTTTTCGTTTATTTTTGTGTTTCTTGTGTACTCTTTTAATATTTTAGCACTGGTTTCATTTATTTTGCGCTCCATGATATTATCTTATGTGATATATGTATGTTAGCACAATACGTGAATGAGTAAAGCCTTTATGCGTATAGGTATGACTCTGTGTCTGTGTGTGTTTACCTTCTGGTCTACATTTGTCATTGTGTAAATACATGTTTCTAAAAACAATGGAGTATGATTTAATATGTGTTGTAAAGTTGAAGTTATGTTAGGTATTTGAGTTGATTCAAATGATGATGTTGGGGTTACGAATGTTGCGTAGAACAAACATGTAGCCAATGGTAAAAATGATTAAATGTATGTTAGTTTTGGTGCATAACTATGAGAACAAATGAAGCTCAGAGTTATTCGTAAATGTTTTTAAAATTAACAAGAACCCTTTGTAAACGTTATTATTAAATTCGTAATATGTATTCCAAGAACTGTTCGCTTTTGTAAAACACTACTAAAATTTGAGAAGCTTATATTAAAAAGGGCTTGGCTAAAAATATGTCTATCGTTTCAATTGTATATTTTGTAACTTAATAATTTGACTGCTATTTTTAAAATTTAAAATACATACTTTAATTATTTTGTTGGCTGGCTCGAGGTCTTGGAAAGGTCGCCAAAACCAACACTAAAATACATATTTTTAAAAGTTTTGAACATACAACCCAAGCTTAAAGTTGGTTTAACTATTTTCGCGATATGTAACAACAAAATCAATCTAAATATTTATCTATTGTTAAAAATAATGCTTAAACATGTGCGTAACAAAATGAATAAAACATTTACTGCTAAAGCATACTCTTCAGTTAATACTGCAATAAGCTTTTTCGCATATACATATGCATTTTATAATATTTTCGTTGTTGCCTTCAGCATTCACGAGTTTTTAATATTATAGAAAATTTGCCTAACTCTGTACTTTCAATCCATTAACAATTCTGTGCAACTTATATGTATAAATAGCCATATAAATGTGTACTATTGCCTCAAAGCATTCTTCGAAATATCCTCATGCTCTGCCCTCATATTTTGTTCATTAGTTTTAATGTAACATTGCTTAGTTCGCAGTTGGTATGAGGCCCTTCGGTAGTTTGTTGAATAGTTTGCTTTTATCGGTTAGCCCAATATCATAGACGAATATGTTTGTATGTGTGTATAAACATTAACTACTAATATAAGTACTGTATAATAATATTTGTGGGCATATAATAAACATTTAATTTGTGTGTAATAGCCTTTGTGTATGCCTTGGTATGTAACATTTGCTCATATATAATTATTTTGAAATAAGTTCATATATACGTATGTATATATTTATATTAATAACCATCGTTTGCATTATAACCATTTAGTATATTAGTTGAAGATTCTTTTTCCTTTCATATTGTCTTTTATCTAAGCACACGAATCCAATGAAATTTGGATTGGGCACTTTAGTAGTTTATGTTAAGATTCATAATTTCTCATTTTTTGCTCCTCGTTTAACAATTTAATTTGGTAATTTTGTATTATTCGAATGAATTCAATAGCAAGCTAACATGTAATATACGCTTGCAAATATGCATATCTAGCAATATTAAATATGTCCTCAAATTTGTCTCAATAATTATTAAATTGGATGTTCGATTAATTCAAACGTACTTCTTAATAAAGTTCTTTTCAATATTTTTCTTACTTTCAAATGGAAAAGGTTTCAAAACCAGTCAAGTCATCATCGAAGTTTCACATACTTAAGGGCTTTACTTGCATTATTATTGTTATTTTGGTGGTTATAATTATACATTGTGTAGTGTTGTGTATTTTCATAGTCTTCTTCTTCTTTCCTTTTTCATATTGCAACTGAGAAGTAATTGCATACACATTTAATATACATATATATATATATATATATTTATATGTATATTAATAAATATATATATAGAATAACAGGAAATGGTACATATGTATATTGTAGCATATTCAAATAACTTGTATCGATAGTGAAAACTATAGTAACTCAATGTGTGTAGGCGTAGCTGATGCTGATGCTAATGCTGATGCAGATGAGTATATTTTTATGTATTTCTATGCTTATGTTCATTCCCTTATGAAACCAGGAAACTTCAGAGGCAGAAAAAAGACAGTTTTCCTATAGCTTAAGTGTAGTATGATTTATACTCTGAACCCTGCTTGATCTGCGTTTATGTGTGTGTGAGTGTGTATGTGTGTGTGCGCGTGTGTGGATTTATTTTAAATCCAATTCATCGTCCTCTTCAGGCTTGGGGTTCCATCGTTTACTTGTTGAGTTTATGCTGCTAATGCTGCCCGAATCGCTATAGTCGCTGAAGGCCGCATTCTGTATGCCCTCATAAATCTTATAGGTGGAGCTGGCTCCAACGCCGCTCGAGCTCATGCTCATGCTCTTGGCAGCGCCAAAACGATCGCTTTTATAGTTGGAGGGCGGACCACCGAAGATCATGTCCGCGTCAGAGATGGAACCGCCGGAGCGCGTGTATTTGCCATTGCCTGGGCTAGAGGTCGTTGTCTTGCCGTCCCCGAAGATGATGTCCAAGTCGGATTGCTTCGATGCTGTAAATACGGATACAAGTTAATAACGGCATTCACCATCAACTTGGAGATGCACATCAATTTTGCGTGGGTGCAGTTGAGAGCCAATTCTAGCGCGCTTAACAGTAGCACTACTTATGCCAATTGCTTACACACTGATTAACGTGATATGTATGAAAGATGACAGAATGAGCGTTACCAAAAATGCGGCCACAAGTGATAAACATATGACAGTGAATATGAGGTATCTTTGGGAATAAAGTATAAGTCATCCAAGAGTCTCTGCCCAAACATAGTTCGTAATGAGTGTGCATGCGTAACTCAAATGAATAATGAATCATGAAATGAATCAATTTGGAGTTCAGTTAATAAAACCTACAAGCATACATACATACATACATAAGGGTATGTACTTATGTATACATCTCTGTTTGGGGCCAGTTTATGTAATTGAACTTTTTTGAACTTTTGATAACTCTGCATTTGCTTTCTTTACTATTTAGCACAAACGCACACTTCCATACATACGTATAGAAAACGTTAAAGATAAATTATAGATAAAAACAGAAACAGTTGCAAATACATCTATTGAATTTTGGACTACTTGAAGCGACTGTAGATAGTACTTGTTGTTGTTTTTGTAGTGTCTAGTGTGGGCGTGTCTTTGTGCGTGCCGAGAAAGCCAGAAAATAACTGAATTTGCGGTGCGGTCTATCAAGTAGTTTCTGTACGGCAGAGTTCCTGCTGGTTGTGGCATGTGTTTCGAGTTAGCTGTTTTTGTGAAGATTCGTGCGTGCAGGCAAGCAAATAGCAGCACTGGCGAGTGGCGAACTTACAAACAGTTTGCGGCGCACATGTCGTATACGTTATCTTTGGCTTACACTTCTAAAGTTGGCTATCAATGAAGAAAATCACTGAAGAATACACAGTGGCACCTAATTTTCTTTGGCTAACGCTCGATTTGCTCTCTACTTGGCTAAAAGGGGTTGTTATCGATTACATCTTAATTTGGTCGCTGCTAAACTTGCATTATATATGTAATCTCGGTATATATGTAAAAGTATGTGAGTATGTAAGTATATAAGTATGGTATGCATGTATGTGTTATAGGTTGTTGTGAGAATATTGGTTAGTTGATATTGCTGCTGATGCTGATGTTGATGCTGATGCTATTACTTTTACTGTTACTGATACTGATGTGAGATTAAATGACAATGGATATGAGCGTAGTTCAATATGCATTTGGCAGCCTAGCAGTCTAGGTCTTGCGCAGCGTTAGGCTGACCAGCAGCACGCCCACTGCTAGATAATTACCATTGCTCTCGGAGCGGGAGTAAGAGGGCCGCGTGTACGAGGGCAGATCGCTGGGATTATTGTAGCCGGCCTGCGAGGCCAACGAATTGGAATCGTAGCCGGAGGTGTCACCAGGCAAAGCCGCTGTGGTTACAGCAGCCGGCGCACTGTAAACACTGGCCGATCTAATGCCAATAGCCGTGCGCCAATCATTGTTGGAGGCCGAACTGGTGATGGCAGCGGCGCCAACGGCGCTGGTGCTAATCGCTGTAATACCGCTGGCCTCTCCGGCACCTGTGGCTGTGGCAACTGTGTTTGTGGTATTAGTGTCCATGCGCGTTATGGTCTCAATGGAACTGGTGCTGTCGTAGTTGCCGTAGCTGGTCTTGTCTTTGCTGAGTGAGCTGCTGAAGCTGCTGCGATAGGCGCTGGCGCTGACGCTGGAGCTGTTCGTATTCGTGTTGATGTTGGCATTGGAGCTCACATTGGGCGGCGGTGGTGGGGGCCCAGCTGGTGGTGGCGGTGACTTGATGGGGTTGCCATTCCGATTGATGCGTGACGAAATCGAAGTCGAGGATATTGATGATGAAGATGAGGTTGTGTTCGAGGCGGCGCCGATGCTAGCGTTGCTAACTGACTTGTGTGGCTCCTTGTCGAATGGATTGACGCGCTCCTGTGGCTCAAAGTTGGTTACTGGCTCGTAGCCGCCAGTTGTTGTTAGGTTATCCGTAGTTGTATTGACGCTATCCGAAACGCTGGCAGCAAACTTAGCGGCTGAGCTGACCGCTGTTGTTGCTGCTGCTGGCTCATCCAGCGGTCGGCTGGGCTGTGTAGAGATCACATCCGTGCCGCTAGATTTGCCGCCCGAGGCGAACGAGAACTGCTTTCCCAGAAAAGAGCCGCTGAAGGCACTGCCTCCGCTGCTGGTGGGTCCAGCGCTGCTGGGCACGCTGCCCAGGCCGCTGCTGTTACTTGTCTCGCTCGCCGTTCTGCCGCGTTTCTTATTAGCGATTTCCTACATGTCACCAAAGATCCCCGCAAATGTCTTCCTCAGGTTCTTCATGGTGTCCTCCGCATCCTCAACGACAGAGGTCTGAGTTTGCGGAGGACGCTGTCCGACCCTGGACACCGACGAGATGCTCGATGCCTGCGACGTTTGCGAATCGCGGCGCACGCCACCTACTGTGTTGGGCACCGTCGAGGAAGGCTCCTCTGGCAGCTCTGAAATGCTGCTGCGACTGCTCAGTCGCCCAATGGAGCCCACCGCCGGAGAGGTGCGTTCCGGAATTGGCGGTGGTCCGCCCATCGGGGCTGGCCTGGGCCCGGCGGGCAACGGCGGTGTCGGTGCTAGGTCATCAGTAGGACTCTCGGCGCGAGAAGAGACCGATGATCGTGATGGGAACTTAGCAGGTCCAGTCTGTGCCATACTGGGACGGCAGACATTCTGTATGGTGTGCACAAGCTGTAAGTAAGAGTTCAAACGTTGTTCTGGTATCCGAACTTACCTGCATACGGCCCGACACCAGATCGGCTATCTGCCTGCGATCTTCCTCCTGGCTGTCGCCAATCAGAGCGAAGGTGCTATCACAGGCACTAATAATGTACTCGCGTCCATCTTTTCCTACCACCACTGAGACGCCGCACACCTCCATGCCGCCAAACAGCTCCGATATCTGTGAATAAAGCGATATATAGCATTTATGTATATTTACAAGTAATTATACAATTGCATTAACATCATAATCTGTTTTAGATTTCATGCACCGTTCACAGTTCTTGTTCTGTGTGGGCTGCTGTTGCAGTTGTTACTTATTTTGCGTTTGTTGTACTCTGTTTCGCAAGGTAACGAGTATATTGGTTTTACGCGAAGTTCCACTTGTCCCTTTCCGCTTCGCGAATTGCAATCATTTATATGTTTTTCATGCCAAAACCCACAGAGAAAATTTATTATCTCCCATAATATTTAAATTTAATCAACGAAAAAGATCGACTCTTTTTTGGCACACCGAATATAAAGTACTCTTATATATGTCTATACAAGATTCAAAAATATTTTATAAAAGAGCTTTATTGTTCAATTGTTCTGTTAGAAATATATATAATAGATTGCTGCCACGTCCACGTTCGCACCCATAATTTAGAGGCTGTAATTACGCTGAGCACAGAGGACCGCGCAGTCGGAAGATTGCAGCTGCAACGTTTTTAGTGGCTGTTGTTGTAGTTGCTCTCGCCAGCTTTTGGTTTTAATTACAAAGACAGTTGGTTTTGATTAGGGTTTTGTTTTGATTAGCTTAGAATTGTGGGCATCAGATCTCTGATGGGTATACGGCCACCTACCTAAAAGCACATAACTGAACTGCCGCGCTGCTTGGCAGCTTATCTAAGCAATGTGCAAATTGCAAGAATTGCGGCTCAATTATGCGCATATGCGGATATTCTGAGTCAGCTTTGGGCCCAGCTATTTTCGAGCTGAGTTCTGTGCCATTTATGGCAATGATAAAATGCCGCAATTGATGGCATTCTCATGTTTCACATTTTTTGCGGTACTCGTTGTACCCGTTGCATCATAACTAGATCCCGTAGTATCTAAGTGCACTCTGTTTACGCTAATGCGCTTTGTATATTCATGAATGTTCGAATTATTCGAAGCAACGCCGGCTCTCGATCGGCTTTTGGGGCTCAACACCGCCCAGGGTTAAAACCCACCAAAACCAAATTGTAAGCCCAAAATGTGCCGCAAATAATTCAAGTCGATCTTGCAGCTATTTTGATTGGAAACGTTTGATATATGTGCGCCTCGCTCTGGGCTGCCTTTCAGATACATGCTCATAAATGCGGCTTAAGCATTCAGTGTTTGCTCTATAAATGGGCATCTCAGCTTTCTGTTCAGGCCGGCAAAACATAGAAGATTGAATATTGGCTATACAATAAAATGGTGAAGAAGAAGAACTATGTAGCCAGCCATTAAGTATATTATCATAATATTATGGATCAACTTATTGTCGTGTGGTATCCAGGCTGAGTTGGTCCTGCTTTACAATTTTCTTCAATTTTGAGCAATAGCTCTTCCTACAATTCAAATGTTTCTTTTTTTTTTGGGAAAAATTTAATCTATCGGAATGACATTATACAAGGTTTTTTCATTGATCTCATTCAAAAAATCGTACTTTATTACTATCATTTAAAATGATTTTTCTTTGCTGTTAGTGTATTAAAAGTTCGAAGCGTTCGAATTGGTTTGGCTTTCATATTTGACTAACTCTTTCAAGTCGGCTGTTTGAGTTTCGAATTGTGAGACTTACCTCATCCACCCAGGTTTTGTACTTTTCGGTTAAAGTGATTTGCTCGAGCATGGCTGAGCCTTGATTGGTCTTCCAATTTCCAGTGATGGATTTGCGCCTGTAACAGAGGGCATCATGCATGAAAACATAATAAATTAGTCGAAAAAGCGTAGATAATGTGCAGAAGCAGACGATTTGCATTGGGGGTACTTTGAACCCGCGGACGAATTTCGTGAACCCAGATAATAAACTGCACTTGGTAGATAATGCTGCATTTAGGTTCCTTTTGTTTGCTGACAGTTGTAGCTAAGCCCAAGGTCAATTGCCAGGCAGCGGCACATGCACTCGACCTTATACCCATCAAGATCGACATCGACTTCGCCATCTACATTGATATCAAGTCTTTCAGCTTTTAGCGTTGCGTTGCCGGGGCTTGTCTGCGGCTTGTGGTCTGG
Source organism: Drosophila ezoana (assembly GCA_035045725.1). Classification (NCBI taxonomy): domain Eukaryota; kingdom Metazoa; phylum Arthropoda; class Insecta; order Diptera; family Drosophilidae; genus Drosophila; species Drosophila ezoana. Next base: position 2,251,472 of record JAWNOU010000127.1, read on the forward strand.
ACATGTGGTCACTTACATAAATGCCTTGTAGTTGTTGCCAATCTTTTGAATGTGCACGCTGAACTTGGCATCGATGTAGGGCTCGATGGTGCAATAACAATGCGAATCGTTTCCAGCGCCGCTAACAAGTCCGGCGGCATCTTGCAATGCGCTCTGATTCTCCAAACGGGCCGTGGCCACTCCGCCATGGCAATGTCCAGCCTTCAGTACGCTGGGGAACTTGGTGAATTGGAACTGCAGTGATAAAAAGCAACGAAGTCTAAAGTTAAGACTGATTGGAAATATATAAAATAAAGTATATTGATGATACTTTTGTTGTTGTTGGTTTTCCTTTCATCTGCTAAGGAAAATGAATGTACCCGTATTAATTGGTTGGAAGAGCGCCAAATTCGGATTGCGGTTCGTTATTTTTCGCTGCTCGACTTCCGATTTTTATTTTGCTTATTGAGTTAGTATATTATAGTATATACGATATTAAACGTGTGGGTGGAAATGTTGTTGAATGTGCGCCAAGTTTTTTTGCTCAAAATGCGACTTTCCACGAATTTGTTTGATTTTTATTGTGAAATATTTTCTTATTGAATACTTGTTAGTCAAGATCGATATTAATAAAACAATAGAAAAAATGCGTAGTTTATTAATCTACTTTTATATTCATTTTTAAAATAAATTTGAAACATATGAACGTCTATTATTTAATAATATCTATTTATAATAATTTCCAAGATCGGTAACATATTTTTAAATTTTTCTAATAGACGCTGAAACATCACCGAGTTAATCACATATATTTCGGTTCACAGCCATCCTCATTCCCAATATTTATCTCACAAACAGCACATAAATCATGTACAACCAACTGCACAAATTTATTGAAAGCACCAAAGGAAATATCAACAAACCATAACAAATGATGACGCAGACAGAAAAATTGTCGCAATTGGCGCGAGGCACAAGAAAACGCTCAATGAATATCAATGACAAAGTCGAGCGACGAGCGCCTAGCGCTGAGCGGATGGGCGTTCTAATGGAGCTCTGTACAAATCGTGGTCACACCCCCGCATAGCAGGCATTCCTGGAAGCTGGCAGCAGCTATATACATGCGTAGTACCTCAAGTGGCTACTTGTCTGGAAGTCTTCTGGTTATATCAGCGCACTTAAAATATGCACTGTGACGCATCCACTGAAAGATATATGTATGCATGTCTGCTGGCTGCTGGCATCTACCTAGCAGCTCCCACATATTATCGTATATGCAGATTACACTCGTAGAGCAGCTTTTAGTTGTAGTTGTAGTTGTAGGCGTAGCATGAAGCATGCCCATGCCCTGCACGTGTGCGCGCCACATGGCTCGTTGCTTGGATCGGTCATGTTAGTGGATGTGTGTGTGGACATGGAAGTAAGTCATAGCTATCGGGCTGGACTATAGTATAACTAAATTATTGCTTGATCTGTTGCCCGAGATGCGCCATTTCTTTGCAATGCTGTGGCATCTGTATCGACTGGCGCTGCTGTGGCGCCAAAAATGTTTGCCGCCACGCCGAGAGCATAAACTGTGTGCCCGCACTCGCAATTAATAAAGCTGCCAAGGTAAAATAATGCGCAGAAATATGCAATTGAGCAAGCCGCTGGCCCCTGCTAACTGCAAGTCCCTCATCTCTCGCCCCTCGTCAGTCGCTCTCACTTGTAATGAATTTATGAAGCTTTTGATCGGCCGGCGACGGTAACGGAGACGGAGAAGGCGCCGACGAAAGGCTCTCAAATCAGGCAGTGGCAGTGGTAGCCACTTGAGTGGTGCATTGTGCGGGTGCACAAACGACTCAAGCAGCCGAAATAGCTCAAACTTATTGAGCAGCATGCTCCCTACTAAATTATTAACGCTTTTGATCGGCCGGCGACAACGTAGAAGACGGCGACGGCGAAAGCCTCTCAAACCCGCCAGTGGCAGTGACAGTAGTAGCCCCTTGAGAGGTGCGTTGTGCGGGTGCACAAACGACTCAAGCAGGCGAAAAAGCTCAAACTCGATGAGCACAGCATGCTCGCTCTTTAACTGTAACGATCGCTGGCTCTCTCCCGCCACGAACCGAGTGGCTGGCTTGCTTCGGCTATGAAAGCACTTGAAACGGTTGAGTTCACCATTCAGTGCAGAATAGCAGGCGCAACGAAGTAGAACGCAAGAAGACGACGACGGAAACGGCAACAGCGCGGCAAAAATTATTGTGAGAAGAATTATTAAATAAATATTCAACAAATTAAATCCGAATGTGAACAGTGAACAAATTAAGAAGACCCCGTAGTGGTTTAAAAGTGTTTACTAAACAGTTTTGATGCTTAACAATTAACAAGTTACAAAATAAATTAATAAGTAAAACTCACATTCTTTGCAGTCAGCTGAAAAGTCAGGTATTATTAATTATTTTTTTTTACTTAAAGACATTAAGAATTTTAAAATTAAATAAATACTTAAGCAAGCAAGAAACGCGCGCGTTTTGATTTCGTTTTTCAAACGCGCTTTGCTCTGACAAGTGTGGCAGGCATCGAACTCGCAGTTGCAGCATCGTTGACACAGCGACACAGTTATCCACACTCACGCACACATAGCTGCATTTCTTTCTATTTATTTGTGCTCAAACATATTTGCGTTTATTTTTAATTTGTTTTTATTTCATTCTTCTCCTCGTTTGCCCGCTTTGCCTTGCTTCGCCGCGACGCATTTATTTTTTCAATATTGTGCTCAACTTTGAGTTTTCTTAATAGTTACATTGTGAGCCAAATGAAGCCATAAAAAAATATTTCAGTGTTGTGCAATTTGGCACCATAAATCCGTTTAATGTACATACATATATGTAAACCTTAGTAACTATGTGTATTTATGTAAAGCTTTTCCAACACGCTAAAAAATGTCAAGGGAAGCTGTGTGAGGCGTTTTCATATTACGCATACGTCATGTGTCTCGCTTTTGGCATTGGCCATTTAACGACTTTAGGCCTAAAATAAGTAACACGAAATGTGTAAATTCCTCGAATTCAGTGTCGCTGTTTGTTAATTCATGCAACTGGCAACAAAATGTGTTTGCATAAACATGTGTCTGTCGGCTGAAAATGCATTTTAAATATCTTTTTAATCAATCCTGAGTTTTTGCGATGCTCTTGTGCGTTTCCTTCACTTGACTTTACTTTTTCTTTCGTTGGGCCCACGAATAAAGTCGCTTATGCCTTAGTCAGCATTTTAATATTTTGCTATACTTTGTATTTTTTCTTGGAATTGTATTCATGTAGCTGGCCCGATTTTTATATATTTTGCCAATATATACACATCTGTTGACTTATATTTACATTTTTCAGCGAAAACATTTTTCTTAAGCGGCAGCTGTCTTGTTTTGTATTTTGGCCACAAAAATTGGCATTTAGGCCATATTGAATTTAATTTGCCTATTTGTATTGGCATACCGTTTCTGGCACGTTTTCTTGTAAAATGTACAGGAAAATACCTAGCAATTGAATTCAATAAGGTCAAACGAATTACCGGCTTACCAAAATCAAATCAATCAAAGTAATAGGTTTTGATGATTTACAGTCAGTGAGTTTAGTTACTATCACAAAATATAAGAAGATGAATCCTGCCAAAATGTGGTTAAATTAAATTTCATTTTATTGTGTGTGATAAATTTCCCGATATTATCATGCAATAGTTTCTTCAAAAATTGTTAATTGGCTATCGTAAATGTTCAGAAAACTACCATTGTTCATAAGGAAATACATTTATTAAAAAATGTTGCCCATTAGGTTTTTACAAATTTTTGTTATTCATTAATATATAGTCATATGAGAACAAGAATACATAAATAAATACATGTACATATACAGAGAGACAGAAACTTGGGCACGAAAATGTGTAAATGTGAATAAAATGAAAAGGCAGGAATATTTTATAGACTTTTCTGTTATATTTAAGAATATTTATTATAAAATGTTTTCAATGATATTTTTAAGATACATACAAAACTGACAACAACTACAACAGCAATATTCTACTCAAATAAATAGAATGTTTTGTTATCATTTAAAAATATTGAAGTTGACTTTGTCTAATTGCGAATAAACTTAGGCTGATATATTATGTAGTTTACACTTAAACTCAAATCGAACTTTTATTATCTTTATTACTGAGTCAGTTCTTGCAATGTTTATCAAGCTTTTAACACGCCGAACACAATTCTTCTGCACATTGTTCAGTGTCAATTTTTGGACACTGCACTCAGGTTCGAAAAGTCAGCTAAGTGTTTAAGGCATTTCGCCTTATACAGAGAATGATTGTTTATTATTTTACACTTGCTTGACTTTTGGCACAAGTCTGCGGCGATGGCGGCACACCCACAGCCAGTTTCGGGATTATCTGTCGGACATTCGGGTGGGTGTTGTTGGTATTGCCGGGGAACAAGCTGGCGACCACCAGAAAACCATTTATAATTTTCTTGTGCGGCTTTGCAATTAAATATTATTGTACAATTAAAAAGAAATGCTAAAGACAGCGTGACAAAGACAACCATACCATTTATTAAGTTTGTTCGTGTAAATTTCAGACTTTCAAAATTTATTGACAATGATTTTTTTTTTGTTGACTCCTCCGCTGCTCGTTTGTTCCCAGCTCGCATTGGGCTGAAATTGGGTATGGATATGGCTATGGGATGGGGAAGGGATGGGATGGGTCTACAGGGTCTGTTTGGTTTCTGTGTGGGCCAAAGGCGCGCAAATTGACGTCGCCGGCGTTTGTCAATTTGCCTGATTGTCTGTCAGTTTTTATACCCTGAACCCATTGAAAATGGGTAAAAGGGGTATATTGTATTTGTGCAAAGTGCAAATGTATGTAACAGGCAGAAGGAAGCATCTCCGACCCCATAAAGTATATATATTCTTGATCAGCATCAATAGCCGAGTCGATCTAGCCATGTCCGTCTGTCTGTCCGTCCGTCCGTCCGTCCGTCCGTCCGTCCGTATGTATGAACGCAAGGATCGCAGAAAATATAAGAGCTAGAGACTTGAAATTTTAGATGTAGATGCTCCTCGTGCCCGCGCAGATCGAGTTTGTTTCCGATAAACGATAACTTGCCCCGTTTCCAAGTAATCGATAAAAATGTATATCGAAATCCTGTTTTTTAAGCAATTTTGGTAAATAATAAGAGCTAGAGTCACCAAACTTGACATGAAGCTTCTAGAATAGTATATATATATCGATTATCTTTCATTTTATACTTATCGTTAACTCCCCGCTACTCTCTATCTATAAGCGCGCGCTGCATTTGGTGATGGAATAAGAGGGTTCAGGGTATCCCCTAGCCGGGAGCTCCCGACTAGAGCCTCTTACTTGTTTAATTTATTAAACAAGATCTGTCAAAGCGCAAATTTGCGAATGAATATTGAATTTTTTTTTTAACATTCACTCAGAGCAGAGCGAGTATAAAGACACTTCAATAACTCAAATGATAATTTGATGCATTGTTTAGGAATTAATTAATTAATAAAACTATGCAAAAGCATTTTCTGTTCATAGCAACCCCAAATATAAGACAATTTAATTTTAGAATTGAATTTCAATGGTTTTCAATTTTCATATCGGATCAAAGAAATTACATGAATACTAGTATTATCAATATTATTAACCATGACTTAATTCATAAGTAAAGATTGTTAGCCAAAACATATCAACTAATGGGATTTGCTTCCATTGCAAAGGTCACAAGTTCCCCTATAATTTATTCCATCTGTTGGTTTAACTTTCATGCACAAGTAATAGAAAAGATATTTAAATTAAAAGTAGAACAACTTATTTCTAAATCTTCGCAAAGATGTGTTGAATGTAGATATCATTTATTAATAATTATTTCTTGTCATTAGTGCTGCCGAGTAAATTGTGCTTTCATTATCAAATTCTTCAAAATTCCGACATAAATATGTGCCGATTTCACGACACACTGCCTTCCATTGTTGTCTGTGCTTTGATTTAATTGTAGCAAATACATAAATTTACCAGCAACATACAAATGTGCATATAAGCACACATTAATATGAAGAAGAAAACAATTCTTTTGGGTCCCAACATAAAGATATTTATATTTTTATGACCTGCGATTGCAATGTGAGGCAAAGTTATGAATGCCTCAGGCAAAGGCATCCATTTGGCTGATCAAGTTTTATTTGCTCTTGGTGCACTAAGCATTTTTAATTGAATTCCTTGTTAAGTATCCTGGCAAGCTTCAGGGTGCTTCATTTTGTTTACTTTCCCAAGCCGCCGGATCGAAATAATTTGTGTCATAATCAGCAAACGAAACTTTTTGATTTTTAACAACAACAACAGTGCAAATATGTTGAATATTGAATATTCAATGGGGAACGTCGAACGTGACGAACGCCGACACTTTAAAAATTGTGGCAATTTCGCGTTTTGTTTATTTACCTACCCGAAACAGTGGAGCGTATTGAGTGGCAAAAATGAGAAATGCGTAAGATTTATTTTCGGCATTATAATGCCAGCATGCAAGTCACTGCAGGCTCGTATGTGGAGAATGCTTCTGTGCATAGAGAACGTATGAATCCATATAAGGAGCAACTGCGTACACATTCACTTGAAGTTAATGATCCATTAAGCTGGAAGCATCCAAATTGTTTCATGTAAGGGTTGAACTGAACCGATTCGAGCCCAATATCTCTATATATAAAACTGTTTGTCCTGACTGACTGACTGACTGAATGACTGACTGATTGGTGATCAACGCACAGCCCAAACCGTAAGAGCTAGAAAGCTGAAATTTTCACTGATGTTACCTTATGTGATGAAGGTGCACGTTAAGACGGGGTTTCGGAAAATTCCACCCGCAAGTATGGAAAAATCGCGAAAAACTTTTTTGTGTACCATCCGATTGGCCTCAAACTCAACTTCAAAGTTCTTTGTTCAAATTCATTTGAGGGGTGTTTCACACTATTCCAAAAATGTATTCCTCCTTGGTGGAAATGGTGGTCAAAATTTGGTGGATGTCGTTTCGCCCTCAAATTCATATTCAAGGATCTACATAAGAAATCCTTTGAGATGTGTTTCACATATTTCGTAATAGTAAACTCCTTCGGTGAAAAGTGCATTTAAAAGATTTTTTTGGTGAATTTTAAGTTTTGTCCGAATTGCATCAAACTTATTTTCAAAGCTCTACATAATAATATGATGATCCGTGTTTCAGCGATTTGGGAAATTCCACTTGCAACAGTGGCAAAAGGGCGGAAATCTTGTATATGAAAGTAGTTTGTTTACCGTCCGCTCAGTTTCAAAATCATTTTCAAAGCTTTTTGAGAACTTTGATTTTATAACATACGTGCCACGGGCAAGACCGGGCTATACCCGCTAGTTTTAATATATATTTGTAAAGCAAATCTAAAACTCAACCCAAGCCGAAACTCAAAACGAACTATATAATCTTATACCCTGAACTCATTGAACATGGTTTAAATGGATATAATATTTTGTGCCAATATATGCAACAACAAAAGAGAGCTAGCGACTTGAATCTCCTATACTATACGCAGGATGAGTCCAGATTTCTTTTTATCGATATCTAGTCCAATTCTCATACCATCGTTAAAAGTCATTATTAAGAATTGATTTTATAAGCTAAGCTCTGAAAGTAGGACAGCTAGTACACCAAATTAAGCATTAAGACTATTGGATGTACACATAAGAATTATTTTAATTTTTGATACCTCGCCCGGCTAAGAAGTAGAATATTGCGCTTAGGTTTCATGTTTGGAGTCTTCAAATTTCAATATGTATATTAAGTATGTTATAATATTTACCATAGTTTAGAAATGTATGCAACCATCTGTCTTGGTGGGTAACGAAGAAATAAACAAACAACATTTGATAAGCAGTAGTTTCAAGTCAAAGTTAGTTGCAGGTAAAGTTTCCGTGTAACCCTTATTGGCTTAACACATGTGCAAAACCAAATTCACGAATCGAAGCTTAAGCTAGAAAGTTGGTTCGAACCGTAAACTAAACCAAAGACAACATTTTTGGGAGCTTGCAGTGCTGGTCAAACATAGTTGTAACGTCTTTTTAACCGGTACATGACTGGATTTTGGAAGCGATTTTCAAATAAATGCCAGTTGCGAGCGCTTTGTACTGGCGCCGCCTTGTCAAGATCACGTCACGCTAGAATGGAGCCGTCAAGCTCGGATGCAGTTGCAGTTGCAGCTGCTTCTACTGCTGTTTTTGTTGTAATGGCTGTTGTTGTTGTAGCTGTTGGTAATGCGTCAGTCAAAGTCAAAATTCAATTAGCAAACGAAGACTGACATTAACATGTCTTATCAGCTAGGCATTTATACTAACTTACTAGTGTCTATCTGTCTATCTGAATGCCTGAAGTCAATCGCGAGAGTAAAACGTTTATGTATTTGGCAATAAAACGATTCGTAGCAGCAACCACATTTGCATGTCAAAGTTCAGCTGAAAAACGGCATGCCAATGAACATTAATCAAAGAAAACATATTTTGCTTCCCCAGTCAGGGCCACGGTTTCGGGCTCGGGCATCATTGATCATGCTGATTATGGCGTTGTCGATCGTGACTTTGATATTTTCCTTCAATTTTCTTTCTTTGTGCTCACGCGGCAAGCGAAAAAGCCGACAGACAAATAAGGTCGCCAGTGGGCAAAGAAAGTTTCGAGCTTGTTATGGAGACCTCCAAAAAACAACGAAACAGATAAAAACAAGTAAGAGGTTCTAGTCGGGAGCTCCCGACTAGGGGATACACTGAACCCTCTTATTCCAACACCAAATGCAGCGCGCGCTTATAGATAAAGTGTAGCGGGGAGGTGGCGATAGGTATAAAATGAAAGATACTTGATATATATATACTATTCTAGAAGCTACATGTCAAGTTTGGTGACTCTAGCTCTTATTATTTACAAAAATTGCTTAAGAAACGGAATTTCGATATACATTTTTGTCGATTACTTGGAAACGGGGCAAGTTATCGTTTATCGGAAACAAACTCGATCTGCGCGGGCACTAGGAGGACCTACAGCTAAGGAGCTTAGGAGGACCTACAGCTAATTTCAAGTCTCTAGCTCTTATAGGTTCTGAGATCCTTGCGTTCATACATACGGACGGACTGACGGACGGACGGACAGACAGACGGACGGACGGACGGACAGACAGACGGACATGGCTAGATCGACTCGGCTATTGATGCTGATCAAGAATATATATACTTTATGGGGTCGGAGATGCTTTCTTCTGCCTGTTACATACATTTGCACTTTGCACAAATACAATATACCCTTTTTACCCACTTTCAATGGGTTCAGGGTATAAAAAGTAGGAGCTTATAGTTTTGGCGTGGAAACTGCGTTGCACTTTGCTTATCAGCTGTGGCTATACAAATATTAGATTTGGTAAATGGAAAGCAAACAGTTCGCGGGGTAAATGCAAATATTACAAATTGCATTTAATGAAAAGATACAAAAAGCCGATAAGGCTTCCTTTTTAGAGCGAAAAGTGGGTGCAGTCATGGACATATTAATAAAGCCATGAAATAAGCCGTCACACTATCAACGCATATACATATATACCATTTGCATCATTCCGATTTAAATCTGGCATGTGACACAAATGAATTCTAATTTATTACATTAAGACATGTATTTGTGCATTCATTCAAACCTCAATATAACTTCTTATGAAATTATTTACTTGCTTAGCAATATTATATGTATATTATATATATATATATATATATATATATACATATATATTATGAAATTATTTACTCAGCTAGCTAATCAAAGTGATTAATTCCAAAAATCAGTCACTTTCTGATTGCTAAAATTTCCATTTAATAAGAAACGGAATTGCTTAAGCTTTTTACATGTATATTTCAATAGTTATTTTTGTAGAGTAATTAAATATGTGAATTATTATATGTAAAATTAGTTTTTAGATTGTAGAATTAATTTTTCGCAATTCTTCAAGATCTTATAATACTTATAAGGGACGGAGAAGGCATTTACAACAGAAGTTTTTTACGATTAAGATACAAATTGTTGTTCCGACCGATATATATACATATATATGAGTATATGCCTTTATTTATACATCTGCCCGGCCCCAAGAACGAATTGTTTAGAAAGTCAATCTGCAATAAAAGTCAAACAAAATGAGAATTGTCACAAAGCGCAAAGCCGAAAAGTAAATGACCGCTGAGGCAAAAAAAATATATATAAATAAAAACAAGTAAGAGTGCTCTAGTCGGGAGTGCCCGACTTGGGGTTACCGGAACCTTCTACCAACCCCAAGTTCAGCTATAAAATGAAAGATTCTTGATCTGTAAATACTATTTGAACGGCTACATTTGAAACTTGGTGACTTTTTTGTTGGTATAAATGTATATATATCTTATTATTAACAAGATCACTACTACCTAATTTTGGCAGCTCTTGCTAGTTATATATGAGGTTAGATTTCAATATTGTTTTTTTTTTTTTTGGTCAAGTTGTCGATTTTTGGAAAAAAAACTCGTACGACGCGGGCATTAGAAGGACCTAGCTCTTATATATTCTGAGATCAACGCGTTCATACATATGGGCGGACAGACGGACAGACTCAAGGTCCTGACCAAGCATATATACAACTTTATGGGGTCGGAGATGTTTTCTTCTTCTTCCTATTACATATTACATAAAACCATTATACCGTTTTACCCATGTTAAATGGGGGCAGGGTATAAAAACGAACGTCAAAACAAAACAAATAAAATATTTGTGGCTTTTCATTTCCCTCGATTGTGATTCGATTTTATGTGCATTGATTTTTGAGGCGCGAAAAATGGTGTTGTCTGGCATAAAGACCACATTGTCTGAACTATTTAGTTGCCCAGAGCTCGTGTTGCATGCTGCCATAAAGCGGGAGAGGTCGAGTGATTGTGTGCCGCAAGTGGCGCAACATGTCAATATTTTGTATGCCATGCATTATGCAGGCATTAGCGACGTTTTATGACTCAATTAAGTGGCCGTAAAACAAAGTTGTGTAGCTCTATTTACAGACCAGTTTAATGGCCTGCTACCGAGCCGACCAGCCAGTCGATAACCAGAAACCCACTAATTATGCGGCTTTTCTCTGGAAGCCACTTGGCGCAGCATCCAAGTCCAACGAAAACTAAAAACCAAAAGCCCAATCACAACGGCGACGTTTTTTGGCCTCTCTTTTAGCCGTGTGCAGTCCTTTTTGCTGTTTACCTTTTTGGTTTTCAGTCTTTTAAATCCCCAGTTTCAGTTACCCAGTTACCCATTTACCTGGAAAGCCGCTGTCTGGGCAAGTGTTAATAATCTTTGTAAACAATTACACAATTAAAATTTGTGGCTCTTTTATACGATTGTGAAGGGTCTTATGATGTTGTCACAAAATGTATTACGAATAGAAGGAGACACCTTCGTTTTCATAGTATATCGAGTCGATTTAACCATGTCCTTCTGTGCGTCTCTCTGTTTCTATGCAAGCTAGTCTTTCCGCTAAAAGCTATCATCATCAACCTTTTTTTCTGTCTTTCTGATTTGGGAAGCAAGTATATTTAAATCGGATTGGACCAATATGTTATGTAAGTGTCATGCGATGTGTCAAAAATTAACGATTAAACATCGGACTAATATATCATATAGCTATGGACTCTAGAATCGGTCGAAATTGAGTTTTTGTGTGGAAAAACGTTCTGCTTTTCAAGATATATTCGGCAAACTCTGCAGTTACGAGCTCCCCAATGTCTTACGAATATCTGTATAGCCGTAAGCCGTCTGTCTACAAGGGTATTTAATCTTCGTTCCGTTCTTTGTTTTATTTCGCATAAATTCAACTGCAACACAGAACATTCTGCGCCGGTCTGTCACGTTGTTTGTGCTTGCGGGTATTACAAGTATTTAAATAAACATGCATTTAGAGTATTAGTCCTTGTCGGGTACTTTGCTAAAAAATTGAATTATTGCATATGATAAGCATTAAATTCCCACAATATGATAGGTTAATGCAGCTGGCAGTCAAAATATTACCGTATTATGATAAAATAAAATAAGTCTACAATGAGAGTATATTATCTTATATTTAATTATTCCTTGGAAATGCATTTAAATAAATAGCTGCTAATCGCTTTGCACTTAATTGTTTCGTTTCTGGAATTACACTTTTTTAACTGTTACTCGAATCTTGAGTAAAAACAAGTTGCACAACAAGCCAAAAAAAAAAGGTATTTGGCTCAAATAGCCTTAATTAATATTAAAGTGAACGAATGACAAAATGTAATATAATGTAATAGGTAATATGAATTTTTTAAAAATGTATGCAACCCAAAATCCAAATTGTTCATTAAGCTAGCTACCGAGCCTAAGACGAAACTTTTTATATTTTCGCCAAAATGTGACGCCCCTAGCCCTACCGCAAACCAAAAACCCTTCTTTTCATTAGTTGCTAAGTACAAACTGAACGACAGTAGATAAAAGGTATTAAAAAGTATAAATATATGTTCACCAATTCTCATCAATTCTGCATTCTCAAGATGTCAGTATCCTATCTGGATTTTGATTGCTATCGTTTATCTCCCCAACTACCCCATGACACCAATCTGATATATGTATGTCACATGAGCACCAGTTGCATTAGTTGGGGCACTTTCTTTCACAGTGTGTGATGCTCTCCCCGAGCCCATCTGTTTGCAGTTGATGGTCTCGTTTAAATGGGCTTAGGGCAAAGTGGAAATCAATGCTAATTAAAGTCATGTCGATATTTGACTATACACATTCATGCATGTGCATGTGTGTTTCGAAACTTTTGTTGGCGGCCCGCATAGCAAAGTGACAGTCAGATGCTGAAGCCGACTGCCGACTGTTTCAGTGTCAAATGTCAACTTCCACGCTGATGAGGATAGAACAACAACAACAACAACCACGTCAGCAGCAACAGCAACAACAAGTGTGGCAATTAGACGACTCTCAAAGTGACGACAAAGCAACAGCCCATAAGTGTTTATGCATACACAATTATGTGTGTATGCATGTGTCTGTGTGTGTCTGTGTGTGTATGCAGTGGTGCTATGATATATAACATTTAATTGACACATGTATAGCTTGTCAACAAAACACCGCTGCCTCGGCATCGATAGTCCACCTCAGCCCCGTATCCCCACCCACCTTCCCCATCAGCACTAGCTTTGGCGTTGACACGCCGCCAACGCCTGCTGGTTGCTGCCCCCGACTGCTCGTTGGGGCCAACTTTAAAATATGCCTGCGTGATATATGGTTACGCTAATTGTGGCGCTGATGGCGATGGGTGGGAGCTGCTATCGTGGAAAACTAAACGAATGGAAATCGTGCGAATTTGCAGCGAGTGTAAAAAGTTTTTCTTGTTTTCTATTGGTTTTCCAGTCGATTTAGTTGCTAAACGCGGTTGACATTACGAATGTGTCCGTGCCAGTTTTGTGTTCGCTTATTTGTTGTCTTGTTGGCTGTTTGTTAAACAAATCCAAGCCGTTAATTGCCAGCCAAAGTGTCAAATCCAGACCGACAAGACACAACAGCCTAACAAAACAAAACAAAACAATACAGAACAAAACAAATGTGCAGTGTAGCCAGGCAAACTGAAAGGAAACTTTCCTCATGAAGAATTCCAAGAACATTAAGATATTACGACACAGATCTAGATTTGACAAGCTTCTACTCCAGCACCGCTCTTCAGTTGGCCCATTAGGGCCGAGGCGTGTGCTCGTCTAGCTGCCACTTTGGACTGCCACTTAATAAATAGTTTGATGCATTATTCTTGCTTGCATTCAATCAATAAGGCAATAGACTGTGCACCTCCTCATTTTTGCTAGCTCCGTCGTCGTATTTCTCCCTGCTCAGTTGTTTTTCTAGTGGCTTTTCCGCCAAATGCTTTTAATTCAATTTTATTTCAATTTAATTGCCACATTGCCGCTGCCGCTGCCGCTGCTGCTGGGGCTGCCTTTGCTTTTTCCTTTGCCTGGCCTAGCCATTGCATATGTTGTCTATATGGGCCTGCCTATCTCTGTCGATCAGTTCGGCACGATGACTGGGACCTAGAAATGGGACTGCGACTGCGACCGCAAATGCGAGTTGGACTGACTGGACTGATTATTTCGCCCCGTTCGCCATATTATACAATATTTTTGCATTGATATATATGCACGGCAGCAGCTTTTCAATGGATTTCGATTTCTTTGGCTCAAGTTTTCTATGAATTTCCCATAAACAATACTAAATGGAATGGCTGGTATGTATTTGGCGGCAATTGAACTACTTTTCGTATAGTTTTCCACTGCGATTTATGCGTGCAGCTCATGCAGGGGCATCCGAATTGATTGCACAACACGAGAACAAAATTAAATTCAATTCGAATGACCATTAAAATATATGCGAGTTGTTCAAATAGATAATAAAGCAGCTCTTGTTGAGTACACTTTATAAAGTGGCTGCTAAAGTAAATGTAACCCACAACAAACAATGCGAACACAGCAACCTCTTCCCCACTTGATAATGATGTGTGCCACAGGCGAGACGCATTGACAGTATTAATTGCTTGGACACTGGGGCGTATGCGTAATATGTGACACTTGACAGCGCCTTGATGGATGCATGATTGGGTGATGGGTGGCAGCACGTTTAAAAGATAAGCCTATAGCATAAGTAAGGCAGAGTTATTGCAGCGCTGACGAGTGACCTTCAGCAGCGGCTTTGGGTTACCGTAAGCAGTAAATCATCATCAAAATAAAATGCAATCATACACAATTCCCTTTGCTTTACAGCCCCGCACACGTTTTGTTATTGGTTTGGGTGTTAGCAAGGCGACACGCACGGATTGCAGCTGCCCAGCTTGACGGCGCCATGGAACTTACAAAGCCTTTGAGTTTATTGGTGTTCGCCCTTTTCGCAGTTTTGGCGTTTTATGACCGCTCCGCAGATGCCTGTATGTGCATGCCCTCGCATCCACAGACGCATTACTGCACTGCTGATTATGGTGAGTAGAAATCAGAAGCAATGGGTTGTTAAGTGCTAGTGTAAAGGATGCTCACATATCCTTGGAGAATTCTATTAAAATGACAGAATTTCCTTGACAGTTGTGCAACTGCGTGTTCTGCGCAAGTCGAATTCCATCGAGCCGGGCAAAACCACTCTCAAGGTGCACATAAAGCGCACCTATAAGGTAAGCACTCGGCACTCGTGGCACTGCCCCTATATCATTCCCCTACAGCGGAATCATGTTTCTTTCGCCTAGGCTACACCGGAGGCGCGCAGAATGCTGCGTGACGGTCGTCTGTCCACGCCCAACAATGACGCGATGTGCGGCATTCAGCTGGACATTGGGAAGGTGTACATCATAGCTGGACGCATGCCTCAGCTTAATCTCTGCAGCTACTACAAGGAATACACTAAGATGACAATCAGCGAGCGCCACGGCTTCAGCGGCGCCTACGGCTTGGCCTGCAACTGCACGGTAAGTGTGCTACAGCCAGCATGTGCCCCAAACAATAAAGCTGCCAGCTACAATCGAATCCTTCCCTTTTGCTCGCACAGATCACCCCATGCTTTGGCATGCAGTGCCTGCGACAGCGTGAGTACGCGGACGGCTGCAAGTGGTCGCCGTACGGCAAGTGCGAGCGGGACTACTCTGCCTGCGTGCCCCACAACATCAAATCGCCGATGGGCGGCATCCAGCGCTGCCGCTGGCGACGCACGCAACTCTACAAAAAGTGCCTTAGCTATCCGTAGAATATGCAAAAGGCGGCGGCAAATGCCTTCTGTTATGCTAAAGTTTTTATTTAAATTTTATATTTGATTTTTGTGTAGAGCTTTAATTTTAACGTTATGCTTAATATGTTATTTATTAATGGATGGCTTTAAGATGTGACCACGATTCAATGTAGCTACTTAATTAGTAATTAGCTTTTAATGTTTAATACACTTACCAAATCACGCGGATTCGGGAAGAATGTTTGCTCGATCAACGGAAAGCCGTCGCGTCCCAGGCGCCGCTGCAGCTGCAGCAGATGCGAGAATACCCATGGCTTGTCCTGTCCAATAACAATAACAAAGATTGCGAAAGATTGCACCATTAACACCCATAACAGGCACTCGGAAGGAGCTCTTAACTCACCTGAAACTGGTAGATCGAATGCAACGAGTTGATGCTGGGCACTCCGCCGTATTTGAGGCCCAATATTGTTGATCGGTAATCGCTGGAGCCGTCACGCGGCGGCTGACGGATCAACACGAAATCCGGGCGAAAAGAGCGGGCAACCTGTTTTTGTTTTGTTTTTTTTTTTTTTGTTTTGGTATGTGATATTCCAAAGTTACATTAGAAACCAATATAAAAAGCAGAATATAATATTGTAATTTGAGTTGACTCTTAACTAATTAGATGCAAAGGGACAAAATAAACACGAAAAACAGCCGTTTATCTCGCACTCCCAGCATTTCTTACACGCATTTAATTACATTTAACCGCCCTACACAGGCTCAGACCAGAATGCAATGTATAATCAACTTATTGCTGCTCCGTAATTATATATGACAGACAGCTCAGCCGCTAGATGCAGCCGTGTTCATTTTACACTCACATTTACGTAATGCATACACTTCTCCCGCACGTAATCATCGGATAATTTTATCACGTACCGCGTGCTATGCAGCAATCAAGGAATTTGCGATTTATACGTTTCACAGCATACTTTTAGGCGGGGCCAAGAAATGACTGTGGTGAAAATGCATGCAATAGTGTCTTGGATACTTTGTCTATCGAATACAAATTCTGATAATTTTGTGTCAAATGACTCATATTTTTAAAATATTTAAATGATAATGCATGTCAGAATTAACGTGTTTGTTAAATATAACTTGAGAAAATGGATAGACTCTAAAACTACAAAATTTTCAATTTAAAAGTACTGTACCATAGCAGTCTGTATTATAATATTTGGTTGAGCGACTTGTGTTTGACTAGGATAATTCTACATACGTAGATACTACTAACTTCCAATAATTTGTAAGGTACTAGAATTGATATGTTTTAAGATAGCTTCGCAAATTAAATATGCGAACTGCTGCCTAGGCAGAAGGTGCAGCTCATTAGGCTAAAAATATTTTAGTATCCACTTCTACTGTGAACAACTGTCCTGCTTGAAGTGCTTAAGCTGCAAGCGCTTTGATTAATGGCCCGAGTGCAACCAGAACTAAAGAGTTGTGGGATTATTTAATCACCACTATGCACACACGGACACAAGTGATGCGGAATGCTGGAAAAGTGTTGATAAACGTAGTGCTTGAGAATCCCTTGGACAGCACGTAAATTGAATGCGTGCCCGCTCGCAGCCTTGGCTTGGCGACGACAGCAAAGCACTTAAGCCACTCCAATGCGAATTAAGTTGAAATGTGAGGGCAATAAAAGCAAAAATAGCTGAACTGCAAATAAACAGACAACTAACAGCAGAAGGGACCCGTCTTGGGACGGGAGCGCAGGACAGGGGCTATTGCCCGTGCGCCATGCACTAATTAAAAACAAACACGAAACGACCGAGAATGAGGAAAAACTCACCCGGGTGCCGCTGCGATAGGCGGCCATTGTAATAACCGGTCCGGTATCGGCGCTGGAGACCACGGTAACGTCCTGCGGATGCACAGTAGATAATACAGAAGAGCTCACAATTGTTTTAGTGTTCTGTGTGACGCAAGCTTACTCGGAACTCTGCCTGCTCGACGCGTATATCGAAATCGCCATGCAAACGTTTGCCGCGAAAGTATTTCGACCAGTCCGTGTTCTGATCATCCAGCACCAGCAGCGTGAAGTATCTGTCCTTGTTAAAGGTGGGCGCACGCTGAGTGGCACTCTGAACCGCAGCTCCTGCGTGTGGTAAAAGTTAATTGAGATAAGCAAATAATATTATTTAAGTTTCATTCCCAAGTTCAACTCTGCAGAAGTTAACCAGGCAACTGTGCAATTCCTTTTCTCTAAAATTACGCAAAGCGATCCCATGAAAATGTTGACTATTACTGAAATTGTTTTCTTCTTTGATTTGGTAAATAGTAACAAATACCTAGTATTTTAACTAAGAAATAACACTACAGAGCTGAAAATCAAAAAATATTTGCATTATAATTTATTTTCGTGAATTCTATTGAAACCCATAGATATCCATTTAAATTGTTAATTGATATTGTTTAGATGTAATACAATTAATTGACTGAGATTTATTTGGAATTGAAAAAACGAATGTAGATTAGATGTAGATGTATGAAGTCGATAACATGGAGAGAATTTGCGAAGAAATTCATAGCCATAACATACCCAATATGGAAGCGCCCTGATCACGTGCTGCGCCTGTTAAACTCTGCACACGCTGCAGGAGACTCTCTCGCGACTTGGCCGGGCTGGTGGGCGCGCTTACGCCTCGCGGGGGCGCTGGAGCCGCCGAAACCGGTGCCTTGCCAGCGCCGAAGCTTAGCGATAGCTCCGGAGCAGCGCCGGCAGGCTGCGGCGGCAGTTGGCCCGGTGCCGGCGGTGGCGGCATGCTCGGCGGACCACCGGCAACATGCGGCTTAGTTGGCTGGTCCTGTATAGGACGCGCAGCCGGCGGCAAGCTATTGGGATCAACATCATCGACCTCAGAAGACAAGTCTCCCGAGCTGAATCTGCACGTGTTGCGTGGATGTGGATTAAATGTTTGTGTTGGGTGTGTGGTGTGGTTGTTGTGTGGGTTTGTTGTGGTTTTCGTTAAGTCGTTTCAAATGCGAACCGTGGAACAAGTAGACAAGTGAAAGGTGCAGCGCAGTTAGGTGAGAGAGCAAAAGAAATAGAGGGAGAGAAAGAGAGAGGGAGAGAGAAAAGCGCACCATTTGCGGGAGGGAGAGAAAATAGACAAACATATGAAATCTCAAATTAGTCTCGTCCTGAACTGAAGCCCCCTTTCCGCTAAGGAAGGGGCGTTTCCTTTTAAGGTCTTTACCTTCTCTTCAGGAAATTAACATTGGAAGTGAAGCTTGATTTAAACGATGAGAAATTCAGGGTGCTGCTTTTCGGTTCCTGTGCGGCACGCGAACGAAATAGAGAATACAATATTAAGTTTAGACCAATTTATTAGTTAAGTGCTTCGAATTTAAGCCATTCAATAAACGAATTGTTGTTGTAGTGCATAGACATTTATCGTATATCGGGGCATACACTTAGGTAGTAAGTATGTGTATGTATAATTGAATATTCAAGGCAAAACGTTCAAAGCGTTACGTAAACATAAAATGCAATAAAATACTGCTCTGAATTTAATCTGTTATAAGTAATCTGTAATTAAGGTTGGCGACATATGGCCGATTTTAGCCCGGAGAAAGTTGTCTTGCCTAATTGGCCTGATTCTTAATTACCGTCATGCTAGACGTATACTTAACGGTCACTTCGAATGAAAATTCACACAGTGAAAGATGGTAAAAATCGTAAAAAAAATATATAAATACAAGAGCTGGCAATAATCGTATTGCTGATGCTATGCTTAGAGAGGAACCCCAATTTCAAATTTCATATGTCATCTTGTTGAGAGAACGATTAGTAAATTAATTTAATTATTTTCATTGCGTCAATTAGTTTTGGTCACTTACAAACTGCCATCTGGTCGTGTGCTAGTAAAACATGGAATGGCAATGAAAATTTGTGATTTTTATTGAGCTTAGAATGGTCAAACGGACGGATTAAAAGTCGGGGTAAACGAAACAAAATAAATATAGAGCAGAGCAACAGCTAAATTTGTGCATAATGAACATAAAAACTAACTACATTGAAAAGGATATAAGCGATTACGAGCAGACTGGCAACAGGTGCCAGCCCAACTGCAACTGGCCAAGCTGTTGCCAAGGACAACTGAGGACACTGGTTACCAAGTGCTAAGCAGCCACATTCATGGAGCCATGGGCTTTGTGCGCCCTTTGTGGACTCCGCTGACGAATAAAAATCCTTGTTGCCCGTCAAGTATGTCAAACACTTGTAGTTAAAACGCTGCACGGCCTTCTCGTTTTGTTGGACCTCTTGTGTTATATATTTGAATGGGCTGCGCTTCTTGGGCTCAAAACACTTGAAACTTTTTAAGCTGACATTATTTGCCAACACTTGCAGCACACGCACAACAAACAAGTTGCCCCGGGCTTGTGGGCCATTTGGGTTTATGCTTGCGACGTGTGCGCCCATATGTAGTGCTCAGATCAGCTGCAAGCTGTTCAACATTTATGACTGAGCAAAGCTTTAAAGAAAACTGAACTAAACAGATAAGCGGAAAAATTGAAAAACTAAAAAACAGAACGGATAATACGGGCATACATATATGAAGCAAGGCATGGTATGACATATCTGTGCGTGTGTATGGCTAAATGAATAGTTGATGGTGAATGGCAGTGAATGATATGACAATGTGGCACTGCCTTACCGGTGGCGGGGCGCAGATTCGCCCACACCCAGCAGTTGCAATGGCGCTAATATTGACCGTGGACAACGATGGACCCGAACAGTTGGCCGGTGTTCAGTGTCGGTGGCACAGAGCTCCTGTTTAGATGGATGCGTTGCAGCTGGGTGTTCAACTTTAAAGGTCTCCGCTAAATCCTGCAATTAAAGAATTAAGAAAGTTTATTTAAGTTTGTGAAACAAATTTATTTACTCAGCGCTTTTACGAAACAAGTTTTGACAATGTCGCGTAGAAAAAACATCTGATTGTCAGGCGAACGGCAAACTGCATAGGGAAAGAGCAGACAGCTATCTGGTCGCCAGCTCAGGACAAAATGGCAGGCATCCCAACTGTCTGACTCCCTAACTGCCTTACTGCCTGACTCCTGACTACCTAACTGCCTGTTTATCTGTCTGTACAACTGACTGTCTGACAGTCTGTCCAACTGTGGTCGCTACTGTTGTTGCTGTTGGTATGTGCGACCAACTCGAGCGATTATTATTGTTGGTTCAATGCACTCCCTGCCGTAAAATAGGACAAAGGATACAGGCAAAACTGAGAGTAAGAAAAAATATTGTAGGGGAAAATGTCGTTTTGCTACCATATGCTATACTTTTCCATTCTGAAGCCTCTCAATTTAATTAAGAACATAGAAAACTTTTAATACGTTTGCTGGGATCTTGTTATGTTACATAAATGTACTTGTTGTTGCAATACAATAATTTAATTGGATTGAACAAACCTGATAAGCACTAATAAAGAAATATATGCCCATTAGGAGTGTGGAAACTAAGTCCCAGACTGGCACAAGAGAACTCATGGGTTGAAAACGGGCCGAAATCTAACCAGTTCGAATTATAGTAGAAATATAGAATTATAAATTTTATAAATTATAAAAAACCACCCTCATCTTTAATAACAATCAAAAGTTGGAATCAAAGCTTGAATCTCGTGGTAAGAAGCATGAAGTCGTAAAATAAACTTCCATTTATACAACTTTTGAGCCGCATTTTTCATCCAAGGCGAGATGCATTTCGGAAAAGTGTGAAACATCTCTAAAATAAATTTGAACTTATATCTTTGATTGCATTTTTGAAACCGATTTGATGCTAAGCAAAAAAATTTCATAGTTTCAATAACTGGGGCTTGAAAATTTCGTAGCGCAAGTATTGCAAATGAGTAATAAGCCGATGAGACTTCAATATTTTTTTTTTAAACGATCAGATTAAACTGATTGAAAAAATTGTATGTCAATCGATGAAAATCGATTGCGTGTTTCGCCCTTTTGGCGAAATAGAAAGTTGCGTAGACTTTTAACTTCATTGTTATTATTAAATGATGAATACACATTTTATCAATCTTGGACAATCTACCAGATAGCTCAACACAAAAATTGGTTTTTCAAAGGTTTTGAAACAGGTTGGCCGGTACACCCGGCCGAACGGACAAGAGCGAGGGAGATACGTTGGAGACGTTCGTTAGTGAGTGCCAGGGTTTAGGAAAAGTGCGTTAGCTAAGCGTCGTATTCTCTTTTTATTTATATTTCTAGAACGGTATTTTGAAAATTAGCGCAATATAGAATATATCTATGAGTGTGCTTACAGCAAACATTTCAAACATTTAACTTAATTTGTCCCAAGGGCGTCTTTAGGTGGATCTGTCAGCGCCAAGTATTTAAATTGTTTCGTTGGAAAATTCAAACAAGTCATGATATGATGACTAAATCCACCCTCGTATTAAAATTGTAATTTAGAAATGTTTTACTACTGCTCATGGCCCACTTACGTGAGCCTTCATTCAAAAACTTAAGTGACTTAGCGTGTGCGTGCTACAAATTGACGCAACGGCCTTAGACGCAATTTGGTCTCCTCTCTAGTATGTCCTTGTCAGGCTCTAATGATATGTACATAAATTGAAATTCGTTAGACAGCGAATGGAACTTGGAATTGCAAATAGCACATTTACAGCGTAGTAAAAGATGCATGAAGCTAGAATTCGGACAATGTTGGACTTGCATTCATGATATAAGCTTTCGTTATGTGCTAATTAAAGCTGGCGATTTTGCGATCATACGCCATTTAGTTCGGCAATGGTGTCACTTGGTCTGGACTGCCGCTTACTTTGTGCCACATTTGCGTGGGCGCACCAAAAACAGTTCTCTTGTGTCTTTAGTTGAGTATGCATGGGTGGGTGCGTGTGTGTGTGTGATTGAGAGTGCAAGTGTCGGTGCTGCTACTTTCCGCTGTGTGACATTTGCCATTTCGCCAAAATTACGCTCTTTCCCGCTTGCTCGCTCGCATCCGCACACATCCTTGAAAACAAATTTCAAAGTTGAATCAGAAAATGGCACATTTGGTGGCAAGCAAGCTGATATTGGCAATGTGTGTTTATTATTTCATGCAGTGTCTCAAATTGTTTATTGCACGCAAACTTTAGCTAAAAATACACCAATGATGAATCAGTATCTGTCTCTGTAACTTTTGATTGCTTTCATTACAGCTACAGCCCCAAAGGAAACCAACAATGTTGAATTTTCGCAAAATAGACACTGCTATTTGTATCCCCTCACAAACAGTTTTTGTTGCATAGCCCACAATGTGGCTTGCTGTACTTGTAATACTTAAATCAAAATCGGATACTCTGAGGCAAGTAGGTCTGGCTGGTGCTGGTGAAATTTTTCAATAATAATTAGAGAAAAGCGCTGGGAGTCTACATTTCCACAGCTTTCTTTAAGCCAACTGAAATCTGTGCTTCAAACTACTTTGCACCGTTTGGCCTTTTAATGGGACTAGATTGCAGCTCAGTGGTCACAAGGATCCATCAATGTCGGCACGACAATGATGTTCAGCACACAGCTGAGGCTTAGGAGAATGTTTTTTGTGCCCTTAAAACAGTTCCCGGTTGCATGCGCAATGGAAGTAGAGATGGGTGCTCATTATTCTGCTGACGCACAAATGCAAAAGAAAGAGGCAAACACCTGCAGCCATATCCAACCCATTTTCAGGCCGCATTTTCTTTTCTGACAGCTTAGCTAGCACATTTGTTTGGTTCATGGGACTTGGCCACTTTAGTTTTCCATTAGCGAGGCGTTCAATGTACCTTTAACGGTAATTAAAGCAACATATAATGAGAAACCTCGGGAACTGACAAAAATGTGACATAAATATGACATCGCTTGGGGCAGAGGTCAAAGACTCACACGCTAACAGCAGCAGAGGAAAAAACCACCACACATTGTGGCTTTAAATACGTAGGCACAATACACACGTCCGCCCACGTGCTGTGTCTGTGTGCGTTTATGCGGGTGTGTGTGTATCTTTTATTAGCTAAATTACAAAACGTCATTCGTTGCATATTTCTGGGCTGTCTGTTATAAATACTCGTATTTATTTGTTTACTGCTCTAATTAAAATTTGCTAACTTGCCAATTAGCACAGCATAAAACACTTCCACTACCCCTTCACCATCCCTCTGTTGTGGGTTTGTGGGCTAGCTGGCTGCCAATCCTCGCGTTTTAATCGCCCAGCGCTTTTTGTGTAACGTTTAATTCAATAAAGCGCTTCTGTCTCAGCCTCTGCTTCAGCCTGTGCCTGGGGTTTGTTGTTACGGCGTCTGTCTACGCTTATCACGTACACACACGCACGCACAAATACACACAGAGTTTGACTGGCTTAGTGATACAGAATTTTTACCGTGTTTCGATTTTTGGCAGTTCAAAATTCCTTTGGGTTTGAGTCGCACCGTTTCGTAGCTAAACTGAGCAGATGAATTCGCAGCTTATTTTGATTTGTTATTAAGTTATTAATTATTTATGAAATAACCGAGTTAGATTTTAGGTGAATTTAATGATCAAAAAGGAACACAAAAATGCTTTTTATTCAAATTTGGTTGTTAAATTTTGAGCACACAATGCAAAAATAGCTGAACTATCAACGACGGTGATGAAATTTTCACTGAGCGTCGAGTCGAGCTGTTATATATTAATTTCCCACCAAAATGTAATGCGTAACGTGAGAGAGCGAGAGCGAGAGCTATTGGGAGAATGCAATAGATGTAGAGAGGGTTATAACGCGAATTTTGTTTATTAAAATATCAGCATGGCCTTTCACAATTCTTATTAAGCTAAAAATAACAAATTACAATGCAATGTTATGCAAAATATCGTAATATTGGCCTCGTTAAATGCTAAAAAAGGCAACTTTTCCGTTATTTTTTCAGCGTTTATCAACACTATATTACGTGCACATTCTCAGAGCAATGTTACCCTCATAGAGCTAGTGCGCATGCGGCTGATAGTAAAACTGCGGGAGTATCGATTCATTCAATTCTTTGTACGCGTGCATATAGCGACCACCGTCACACATGCACGCACACAGACAGACAGAGACACACAAACACTCACACATACATTCAAGAGTCACATATACATGTACCTGCTTTACTTTTATCAGCAAGAGCATAACGTTAACGGTATGAATGATAATAGGCCAAGTTGGCACACATTACTAAATCATTTTTCAGCGATCTGGCAGCACGGCTTACCGTCATAAGCAGCAGATGTGGATAAAATATCAAACAAACGAAAGATGTGGCCAAAAAGCGAGACATGAAAAAATGTCTGTATGTAAACACAAAACAATAAAAAGCCAAAGCAAAGAGCACACAGCGCAGAGCACAGACAACAACAGCAACAACAACAACGAATGACAGCAACGGAGCGGCAACTCAGCCAATGCTAACTCAGCTTGGAGCCAGAGCATCCAAGCAACGGCCCCACGCTGCCAGTTTCAGTCCCAACAAAACTCTCGAGCCGTAAAGTTGTTACAAACGTGTCAAGCGGAAACTTTAACTCCCAGTTGCGTTTCAGTTTAGCGCGTTTCAGAACAGCCAGAAACAATCAATTTTGAATATTGTGTGAGTGTATTTATCTTGATTTAAATAAAACACATGTTTTAAGCAACAACAAACTGTCTTCGTTAGCTAAAATAACAAAAAATTCAGCCAAACTTGTTGCATAAAACTTGTTTTCACGTGCTGGCTCGTTTACAACAATAAGCCAAAGAGCGCAAAAACGAAGTGAATTCAAAAAGCAATAGATAAAACTCTTTGCATAAATAAAAAACAAAATATAAATGGCAAATTTCATGAAAAAAAACCTTACAAAATAATTAACAAAATATATATAGGAAATGTTAAAAGTTGTCAATTGAATTGCTTGGAACTTGCGCGAAGCTGCGAGCAGCTCTCTGATCTTCGAGTGCCGCTCTTAACTTGGCTTTAACACAAACTGATGATTTCTCTTAGTTGTTGTTTTTCGTTTTAACGAAAAGCGAACAACTGTTGGCCAAATATTTGTAGCGCTATTGCATAAAATGTGTTCACACAAAAACCATTTCGTTGGGTTTAACTTTTGCATGAAATGTTAGATGTATACTCAATGCTCTCAATAGTGCTTGTGTAGCTGAGCTGAGGTGCATGTGGGTGTGTTGCTATTTCCGCTAAAAACTACTCAAAAAGAAAAATAAATAAGACTCTTTAGTTAGGCTAGAGATAGATTTTAATCTACTTCAAATGTGCAACAAAATATTGTATCACATTGCATAGCATTCATTAACATTTCAACAATTTGGCTTTGTTTTTTGCGGCAATGCGATCCCATGACGTAAGCGCGCTCTCAGCTAGCGCTTTTTTGTCAATCTCTTATAAAGCGCGCCAATATATTATTGTCATTTATTTTAAATTTTTTCGATACCTACAATTGGTATGCACACATATGTGTATCGCAGAAAAACTTGTTTCGAACACTCATTCTCATTGTTTCATTTGAAGCGATTGGCGAAACCTTTTCCGTGAAAAAAGCAGCTTCATTCATTCAGATCAATCAGGTCGGGGTATCTTTTAATTTTCTTTTTACAGCCAACGTGAAATAGAAAATGAAATCGTGTACGTGAGAAACAGATGCGCCGCTTGTGGTCCACTTTGCAGCAGAAGTTTCATAGATAAAAAATCATATTAAAAGATTAGAAATTAATGTAGCCGGCCCTCTACATGCTTGTATAACGTTCACGTACTTCAAATTTCCTAGAAAGTTATGGCTAAAAAACCACAAAAATCTCTAAATTATCTGAACTGCAGCTGTGCACTTGAAAGCGAGGCAATAAACCGCAGGAAATCGGCTAGCTAAGGTAGCAAAGCAATTGTTTAAAGCTCGCATTGTTCTCGCATTGATGAGTCAATGTCTGATGAGCATTTGAAAATAACAACAAGCCCGACAACAACAATAACAAGTTAAATGAGTAATTCTTTATAAATTGCAGCTGGGAGCAGCTTTTCAGTTGCTAACTGCGTGAGGCGCATAAAATTTGCCATAATTAGCAATAACAATTTGTACAATTGCTTTATGCAAACTGCTTGATCAACGAATTTTTGCAGTTGCTAAAAGGATTCGGATTAGCGGCGCTACAAAACAAACGACTTAGGCAACGAACGTGACCCACAATGATACATCACACAAAAGAAGCTCACGGCTCCGCTTCGAGTATGGCGGCGCTTTGGCTGCTGCTCAGCGCGCTGCTAGTCACACAGGTAAGTTAACACCAGCACCAACATCCACTCCAGGGGCCCCTCTGAGCTATAAGAGTGGCAGAAGTACAAAAATAATTATAACTAATCGCACATCTCGCGTAGTTTTCTTCCATTTCACTTTTCATTTGCATAAAATACTGTTCTGGATGGGCCAGGCATAAAAACGAGGTTAACCGCGGGCTCTGACATTACCTGACCATTTTCATGGGGCACTCATAAACTCGTACAAACAACATTCGCTGCGGGCACATGAATTTTCCACGGCAATTTTCCAGGCAAGACTAATTAATGAACTGTGCAGCGGCCGTAGCTGCGCCAGTTGCTCACTTCGCCAGTTTACCAGTTCGCTAGTTTGTCAGTTTGTCAGCCTATCAATAGCTAGACGGCAATTCAAGCCACTTGTGCGCTTGTGCGCTTGTTCTTATATTTTTCACTTCTCGAATGTGCCACTGACCGATATTTAAACTTTTACCGACCGTGGCTCTGCTCGCAGGCCCTTCTACCAAAAGTCACTTTTCAATTATTTGCGATCGGCCGTGAAATGCTCTGATTTCGTTTTCGGCTTATGGAATGGCACAAATCTATTAAAGCGACAGCTGCACAGGCTTGGCATCAATTGAAATGGGTGTAAGCCGGTCTTTAAGCAGCTGCAGGTCCGCAGCGAATGTGTGTCTGTGTTTGTTAGCTAGTTAGCTTCTAGCTGCGATGGAAAGCCCAAGCAGAAATACACAATAATTTATTTTGGCCAAAGGCGTTTATTCAGCTTGGCTTTGCGTCCCTTGTGGCCAGTTGATTGACAGCTGAAAATAGCAAAAACTTTCAGTTTCTACGTATGCACAGCAATATGCATAACGGGTATATTGAACTAACTATTTATTGATGTCAGCGGCCGCGTAAAATGACATCATTAAATATAAAGCACAGTGCGCAGCGCCCACGTGGGTCGTCTACAAGGCGTTTTGGGCTTGGCGACCGCAAGTGGCGAAGAGAGCTGCCTACAACTGAAAAAACAACGATAAAAGGCAGCAACAACTATTTAGCTCTTTGTTAGCTTTAGCTAATGCAAAACTCACAGAACCTTGAAGCAGAAACAACGGCAAACAAACGCAGCGAAGCAGCTTTGAATTGCTGCGAATTATGATGAGAATGATGATAAAGATGGAGATGATGAAGATGTAGATGAAGAAGGGCTTAATGTTCATTATGAGGATATGGCTGTTAATGAAGATTATAATATAAGTTTACCAAGTTGGTCTTTAAGACTGCACACACACACACACACACAACACTCAAACTCACATATGAGTGCGTGTTGAATATCTGTTAAATTGAAATTTAGCTACCTTACGGTACTTTTGTTGTTGCTGCTATTGTTTTTGCCTCAACGCCGCTTTGCTTTTCACACTCATTAAACAAGAAACGAACTTGCGTTTTCTGTTTTTAGTCTCAAAGGTTGTTCACACATGGACCAACAGCCGAAATGGTAGATTTCGATATTTGGGCATCGACAGGTATTTAAAATGCGCAACGCATTCGACAACTATCGACCATGTTATTAATTATAATTGTCGCCTCAATGTAAATGCAATACAAATATTGACTTGCCCATTAGCAGACTTTAGCGAGCAGTTGTTGTTGTTTTGTTGATATTATTATTATTGTAGTTACGGGCCATTAAAATCCATTTCAATGTCACAGCAAACAAAATATGCTAATTTACGAGAGACAACACACGCACACGGGGATTATGTATATGGCAAGTGTCCACATATGAATATATCTTCGATATATGCATGTGTATTGGCATGACGTCATACCGTTTGACTCTTGAACGTTAAATACAAAAAGGCAACAAACAAAAGTAATAAAAACTTTATAAACAAGAGTGCTTTAGTCGAGAGTACCCGACTGGGAGATACCCTGAACCTCCTGTTACAAACACCAAATTTAATTCGCGTAAGGCGCTACTTTTCCTTAGCTTAAATTGTAAATATTTATAATATAACCAGACGAACTATTTGACTCCGCCCCATACTCCACAGCCAAGAATTTAATTTGAACGAAATAAAACTGAATTAAAAAAGCACCAACATATGCCCGCCACGGAACATAAATAAATTTGTAATTGCAATTTATTACTTTTAAATAAAAGATACTTGATCTGTGTAATAGCATATAACAGCTACATGTCAAATTTGGTGACTCTAACTCTTAAAACCTACGATATTATCTCAATAATAGGGCTTCAATATCGGTTTTTATCGGTTAGTTGGAAACGGGGAAGACGATTTTCGCAAACAAACTCGTGCTGCGCGGGTACTAGAATCTACGTTAAACATTTTGAGTCTCCAACTCTTATAGATTTTGAGATTAACGCATTCATACATACGGACGGACAGGCAGACGGACATGGCTAGATCAAGTCAGTTATTGATGCTGACCAAGAATATATATACTTTATGGGGTCGGAGATGCTTCCCTCCGCCTGTGACATACATTTGTACAAAACCAATATAGTTATGGGGGCTTCACAATACAATACATTATAAGCTTGGTGGTATGTAGCGAAAAGCCAACTAAAGTACTGCAAGTCAAAGGCGAATCGGCAAATAAGTGTTTCACAAATGTCATTTGAAGTGATCTATGTCTGTGAGATGCCTTGCTGGTGACACTGATATATCTATACCATATACATATGTTAGTATAAGAATGTAGTGCTTTTTGTCAGAAATATGAATCATTTTTTTTCGTTTCGCTGGAATGTATTCTTAGAATCAAAGCTGGGGCTTCAGCAGCAACGTGAACAAAAGACTTAGGCAACAAACTTGATGATTGTTTTGGCTATTTTGATTGAAGTTCTTTCATGCCAGCTTCCTTTTATATGAGTCTTTGCTTTGTGCGTAAACTAACGGGAAAGGCCCTGTACTGCTATCCGGCAATAAAGATATTCAAAACTATCAACTAGATCTCAGCCGGGTCGTTTTGTTGTTTTTTTTTTTAAGCTTTTGATAACCACAGAATGCAAATAGAATATTTCTGATGCACGGCATTATGCTCTAATTAACAGTCTGCCAGCCAGTTTTTGTTATTGGTTTTGTTTTTCATTTCGCATCCAATCATATCGACCGCAAAATTGAATGCAATGAAGTGAACTGTCCGAGCTGCACCACGCTGGGTTGTCATTCTCGTACTAACCACCGCTGGACTGGGGCAATTAGAAGAGCAACCAGTTTCTTGGCCGCACGCAACCGCCACTGGGTTAGTAGTGTGTCTGCGTCGGGAGACGATGTGACTAGTTAATGTTTCAGCTACTGAGTATAGGCCAGAATGCCATGCCGATTACTGTTGCCATTAGATTGAGCAGCTGAGTGTGCTGCGCAGTTAGATGCCTATGCTGGCCATAGTTCTCCCAGTGTAACGAAAAAATATCAAAAGAAATATAAACAAAAAGCGTGTTTATGTCATGTCAACAATCTGACCACGAAATCTATTGGCCTGTACCATTCTGAGTTGACTCAATTTAACGCCGCGTTGATTTCGAGTGCAAATTATTTTGTTTACCGGCCACCACATGGCAGTTGGAAGTTGCCAGTTCCCAGTTGGCAGTTGGCAGTTTCCAGTCTACCGTAAAATTCATTAAAATTTATGCAAAAGCGTTTGGCATATTGGGTCATCATCAGCAACAGCAGAGTAGCAGTAGAAGAAGTGGCCGCAGTAGTTGGTTCTCAGCAGTGCGCCAACGGAGAAAGTTCTTTCTTTTGTTTAGCTTCGGTTAGTACTCTTCATTATTTGATTAGCTTGCATTGTTCACGTGCAGTACGGACTGCTCTGCTTCTGCTTCTGCTCTTACCACTTTTTAGCCCTGTCACTCAACGCAGTCACCAGCAGCATCAACAACAACAACAATTTAGCAATTGTTTTTTTTTACCTGGAGTAAAAGTGGGTTTTATCTGAAACTAATGGGAAAAACCAATTGCCAGTTCTGCTTTTATTGCATTTTTGTTTGCTGTCTCTTGAAATTTCCACTGCGCGTCTATTGGCCCGTCATTGGGGCTTACGCTCCCAAACTTGTGCCTCCAAAAAAGCAACAGACTAACTACTTTTGTTACTTCATGGGACCGAGTTGCTTTCAGATACTGTTTGGCAAATGATGCGCATGGAAAATGGTCTTTATGAAAATTGCTCAGTGCCCTAGGGTATTTCGGAAAGCGTTGTATTGCCCATGGGCTTAACGACGGAGTTTTCGTGCATTTAAGCGCTGAATAAACGATTTCAAGCAATTAAATTAATACTTAAAGTGTCGCATGATTTGACCTTACAAAAAATGACCATGCAAACTGGTCTTAAATAAACTAATTTAATGGTAATCTACATATTTTCGACAGGTCTCACATTAGCTGCATTTTGTTACCATTTCAGAAAAAGTTAGGGTTAACATAAAAAGTTTCATAATTTTACCACTCAAATCATGATTAATGACAATTAAATTAGGAGCCCAATGTTATACAATTATAGCGAGAACTTTCGGCAGTTTCCCAGCGTTATTGTTATTGGGTTAAGAGGTTTATAGTCTAGATAAATTCAATTAAAGGCAGCTTTCAAAGCATTTTAGCCCATTTCAACTCAACGTAAAAAACAGCATGATGCTCTCAGATATCACATCAGAGAAGACGAAGAAAGTGCTTGCCATGCTCATAAGTGACTGCAGTTTATGGAAAAGCCATTAAACGAAATTTTTCTTTGGCTACTGTTAGACGAGAAGAACGCCAACTGGAGCTGGCTCCAAGTAAAAACCAATTAAAAAAGCAGCAATTAGTAAAACACATAAATAAGCAGCAAATGTTCGAGGCACATGACATGTTCTATGGAATTTTTTGTTGTGCATCAGTTAACAGTAAGAAAAAGTTACAAGACTTTTTCTCCATTGATTGCTGGTCAGAAGCAACAGGCGCATCAACAACAAAAGGCCATACACAAGTGCTTATTATTATATTAGAGCTACGACAGCGTAAAAGCCATACAATTGACCCCAGCGTGTGTTGAAGGGGGCTTTGCTCGGGGCACCGACAGCGGCAACAGCAACGGCACCAGCAGCAACAGCAGCGCTGATACCAAGTTCAAGTCCGGGTCCAGGCTAAGGTCCAGGACTGGGTCTTGGGCGGCTGAGAACGTGCAGAAGAGTACGTGCCATGAAATTTGCGCGTCAGCGTCAAAACATCAATGGAACACTGCGCCAACAATTGAAATTTAATTGTAGCGACAGCGACATTAATTGCAGCTCTTATTTTTATTCCAAAGGAGCAAAGAAAATCCCAAATGGGCTGTGCGAAAAATGCTGTTTCAAACAAAGCCTTTTGACAGCCAGCTCTTATTACATAAACGGGTAGCATCAAGAGTAGTTTTAGCCTGTCCAAAGCTCTGGCTTCATTAAGCTTTTGGTCGGGCCCAAAAACTCAACACTAAACATAAATACGGCCAACAATATGCGACGGCGGCGGCTGCGACAGCTGCGGCGATTGTACAGCGCCTGTAATGCGATCTGCGAACGCTTAAACGGCAATTTATGCGCTGCCAGCGAAAATACCGTGACAATTTGCAATCAGCAGCAGCTTGGCATCTAGCAAGTTGGTTACTGGAGGCTCCAGCATGAAGACGGAGACTGCACGCGAGTGGCCCGGCTGGTCGGTCCGGGGCTTTGTGTTATAATTTACTTGGCAAGCTTTATTACTGCACAGTCGCATAGCGGAAATTCAAATGCACACAAAATATGTTGAGGCGCATAACCACCCCCCCTACCAGCCCCATCGTTCTGGAGGCCGCCTTTTGTTATGCACGAGTTTCGTTTTGCTTCTAACACAAGTTGTTGTTTTGAGCTCCGGCTTTAACATTAGCGAATTTATTTGGCAATCAGTCGGAAATATGCACAGCTGCAATCGCCTAGCCGCACTTCAGACTCTGGTGATTGTATCGCTAAGCAACTATTGCGCAACATTAATGTTTTCCAAAAAGGCAGCAAAAGGAAACACACCCAGCCGGAATATGAGAATGTGTATGCGCTTGTATAAAAAGTCTGGCCACAATTGAAGTTAAATTAGTTGTGCGCATAAATTACAAGCGTATTCTTATACTTTGCTTTGGAAAGAGCATTACAGCTATGCAGTACAAGTGGTAACGCTTTAAAAGTTGAAATGTTTGTTGAGCGACTCCACATATTTCGTAATACTTAGTAATATTAGGCACAATTCCAATAACGAATATGTTCAATATGCCTTTCAAAACATATCTAAGTGCTCTAATTGAGAGTTTCTGACTGCGAAATCAAATTCTAACTTTAATTTAACACTGCGCACTTTTGCAACGGGTGTAAACATTGTTCCCTCATCTCCACAACATAAACAAGTAAGAAGTTCTAGTCGGGAGCTCCCGACTAGGGGATACCCTGAACCCTCATATTCCAACTCCAAATGCAGCTCGCGCTAATAGATAGAGAGTAGCGGGGAGGTGGCGATAGGTATAAAATGAAAGATACTTGATATATATATACTTTTCTAGAAGCTACATGTCAAGTTTGGTGACTCTAGCTCTTATTATTTACCAAAATTGCTTAAAAAACGGGATTTCGATATACATTTTTATCGATTACTTAGAAACGGGGCAAGTTATCGTTTATCGGAAACAAACTCGATCTGCGCGGGCACCTGGAGGACCTACAGCTAAAATTTCAAGTCTCTAGCTCTTATAGGTTCTGAGATCCTTGCGTTCATACATACGGACGGACGGACGGACGGACAGACAGACGGACATGGCTAGATCGACTCGGCTATTGATGCTGATCAAGAATATATATACTGTATGGGGTCGGAGATGCTTCCTTCTGCCTGTTACATACATTTTCATTTTGCACAAATACAAATTTTACCCATTTTCAATGGGTTCAGGGTATAAAAATGGGTCTCAAATTTGTATATAGAAAGTGAAATATTCTTGATCTGATTGTCAAATTTAGGTATATCTAGTTCTAATTAGTTCTTATAAAGATATTAAGTCGCGTACTCTTGAATAGAACACACTTATATGAGCTTCGGTGTTGCTTGCAGATTTTGGATTTACTTTTTATTTCACATTGCTTCTTGCAGTTTTGTCATTCTTCAGCAGTAAACTGCCCCTTCGCCGTCCACTTTCTAGTACTAATTGCACACATTTCTGTTCCTAATAGTAAATAGTTAAAGCCGCGTCAAAAGACTTTTGGTTTACGGCAACAGTGTTTTACCCCTTACAGCTATATAAATTATCAGTGGGCAGAGCTTAATGGCTCAGCCCGGCAACCAGCGAGCCCGTCCAGTTGGAGGTAACTGACTCTGATTTTGATACGATTTACATGCGGTGCGGCAAACAAGTTCGTGCTGCATGTCTTTTGTTTCGCTAGTAATCGCAGGCTGAAAGGAATTTTATGAAAAATCACCCAAGTGTCCTGCGGCTGCGGCTCTGGCTAGGCAGTGGCTAATGACTGAGCACATGAGCCAGTCTTAATCCATCAAAATCAGAGCCTCGGCTCATTGGATTTAATGATCACTAGTGCTCGAAGCTGGAGCAATGGCTGTGCCGTGACTGACAGCGCAAGTGTCTAATTGTGTTTGAGATTTTCGCTTTTTTCGTTTGTTGGCTTTTTTTTTAATTTTTTTTTATTTTGTTTCTATGGAAAGCCAGCAACAATCAGAGCGTGTTGCATAATACAAAGGCCAACAGCTGGCAACAATTTTTGTTGCGATTTTAACAAGCCCAACGATAGCGAAACGAGCATGCAAAAATAATTTTAATTGACTGGCTCCGGGTGAGGCTCTAAAGCTCTGAGGCTTTGTCGCGGTCTCTGTAACTGAATGCAAAATGCAAAATTCGTACAAAACAATCGCATTTTGCCAAGCGACAAATTGTCATGGGAGTTGCAGTTTGAGCTGGAGCTGGATATAAAATTGGAATTACATTTGCAACGTGCTGTATGTGACCCTCGAGCGTTGGCAGCGCGCATTGAACTGCGCCGCCAAAAGATGTGGCTATAATTGCTAACATGGGACAAAGGAAGCGGACAGCCTTTAACTTGGCTTACACAACCGCTGCAGTTACAAAGCTATAAATTCCTTATGCGATGCAAAGTGGTCGTTCTAGTTGGCAACAAGCTCCAAAGTAGCTTAGAAAGTGGAACACTGGCCAACATGTTTTTGGCATACACAAGCTGCAGCTGAAATTGGGTCGATTCGCTGCTGCATTTCACTTGACGCACAGTAGCCGCAACAGAATCAAATGCAGAGTCGACTGCAATATTTAAAGCTTTAATGACCGAACAGTTACCGAATTGACTGTAGATCAACATTTTCTCATTTCTCTGGGCACCTTTCGAAAGTAAATATACATAAATCAACGGGGCTTGTCAGGCGTAGGGAATTGTTTCGGCTTTCGTTAGACAGGCGCTCCGGATAGTTGGCCCAGCCTGAGGGCCGACTCCCAAGAACGTGAGCTGGCCAAAAAGAAAATAGCAAGCGGCATCAGTGCGATTGTCATGACATGACTTACTTAACTTTTGTGCTGCTTATCTAGCGCCTACGGTCTGAAACGCCAGTTCCAGCTAAGCTTTGGCTTTGCAGTTGGCTGGAGCTGGAGCACAAATTCAATTATCACGACGTCGCGACGGCAACCCAAGTTGCCCAACTTGCCCAAGTTGAGAGCATGCCAATAAATTATCTTTAAGCCAAATGCCTTTGACAGTGCGCGACTGGAGCTGGACCTGAAACTGGCCCAAAACGTGGAGCATACAGCTTTGCCGGCCCGCTGTGACCGCCAAAGAACACAAATTCAAATAGAAACCCAAACTGGAAGCCAAAGTTCTAGGTTCCAAGCTTTTGAGTCTGCTATTGCCGTTGCCGCTTGCAATTAATTGCGACTTTTGCTGACTCGTTGGCTAACCATTAAAATTAATTAGAATTCTTGTGTTCTATGGCTCTCCACGCTTACTCAATGAGTTGGCTGAAAAAATTCTACTCCTAAGTGCGTTCCCAGGGTCCCTAAAGTAGGTCATAGTAATTAGCAAAAACTTTATATCACTTTGTTTTCCTTTTACAGATAGCCGCACAGGAGCCGGCGGCGGTGCCCGGCGAGTTTGCGCCCCATGTAACAGCCACGTGCAAGGCGGGAACCATGAACATCAAGGTGAAATTCAGTTCCGGCTACACAGGCGCCGTCCATGCGCGGGATCACCGCACACAGCCCTGCATGGCCATGGGCGACGGCAGCGATTCGGTTGCATTCAGCCTAAACCTGTGGGCCAAGCAAGGAGCGCCAGACTATTGTGGTATATTGGTCAGCAACGTGAGTGGAAGCAATGTAAGCATAACCATTCAACGCTTGCCTAACAATATTAACCTCTAAGATTGCCAGCTCCATCAACTGATATCACGTGTTTTTTTAAATTTATTTTATTTCAAACACAAAACTGATTTCCAGATTCCATCCGATCCCATTCAATGGATCTCATTTGTCTTTAAAGCAAATCAAATCAAATCAGCAAATCAATTTTTAATTCAATTTTCTATGTAGAGTCAGTAAGTGGCGCATATTTAAATTTTCTTTGCCATCTGTTATTTACAAATTTTAATAAGCAAAGAAAAGAAAATAACCAAGTTGTGCAATGGCTCAGTCACAGCTTTTCCGGCTATCAAATACTATTAAATAGCAGCATATTAGAAAAAGGTTGTTCGGTTTCTACACTTAGATTGTGACAGAAGTTAAGCAATTAATATAGAAGGCTCTCATATGCGTTCATTAAATTTAAGTTTTGCATAAACTTGTTATGGGAATTTTATTAATATGGGACAACAAAAAGAATTTCAAGAAGCAAGATAATGATGGAAGGGTATCGCATAGTCGGCAGTAAGAGCTTGTCTGCGGCATGCGACGAAGCCACCGCTAGAACCAAAAGGGCACGGCCTGGGGCACGCATGCCCATAAATTTAAGCGCGCCTCGTATCTGGTGTACTTGAGTCTTGGCCCCAAATCAAGGCAAATCAGACAACGACGGCAACTAGTCGTCAGTCTATATAGTAACGATGGCAATAAAAATCAAGTTTAATCCTACGTGCATCACGGGCGTTGACAGGCGGCGGCTGCGTGTGGGTAAGCAGCCCGCAAGTTGAACAATGGCAGACAAAGGTAGTCAGGGCCCAGGCAGAGAGCCATTAGCATTAGCCAACGCCACATGTAAGCAGATATCGCAGATATAAATACGCGTGTATGACGTTGTGTTCACCTCACACTGTGTGTGTGTGTGTGTGTGTGTGTGTGTGTGTGTGTGTGTGTGTGTGTGTGTGTGTGTGTGTGTGTGTGTGTGTGTGTGTGTGTGTGTGTGTGTGTGTGTGTGTGTGTGTGTGTGTGTGTGTGTGTGTGTGTGTGTGTGTGTGTGTGTGTGTGTGTGTGTGTGTGTGTGTGTGTGTGTGTGTGTGTGTGTGTGAATGTAAGTGTATCTATCATATTCCAGTATGCTGAACAGTTTCGAAATGCAAATTATCAGCAAACGCGTCATGTTATAAGTTTAAGCACATATGAGTACAACATTATTGATTGCAATGTCAAATCACAAGGCTGCGCCCTGTATCCCACTTTTATAAATAAACTACAGCTGCGAGTCTCACAATATCAGACTTACCTGCATAGGTGTAGCAGATTTATTTCAGCGCTCTTGGCCCACCTTCCGTTTGCCGGCCAAAAAGGGAGGTCCCCCATAAAATTAAATCACGCTTATCGCGACGGCAGTTTTAGTTTTATTTCAGCTCTAGCTGGCTGGCAATGAGGGTGTAGAGGGTGGGGTGCGGATGGGGGAAGAGGGTAAGAGTGCCGGGCAACAACTGGAGCTGGGAGTGCCGACTGCGCGCCGGCGTCTAGCCGTGGCCCAGGCTGCCGTCGCAGACAGTTCACATGCCCAGACACAGCTTTCCACGCTTCGGCTTTGACAGCATTCCAGGCTGTTGTTGTTCGTGTTGTTCTCGTTGTTCGGCGTGTGCTCGGTATTTGTGTCAAAAGAATTTTTTGTGTGTACTCAAAGCTCTTAAGCAATTTCGATTCTATTTCTTGGCAAATATTTTCATAGGGCTTTAATTGCTTTGGAAAGGCCGTGACTTTGGCTGACCTTGGCCAAGCACTCCAGAGACACAGAGTCAGAGTCACACAAAAGCCAATGCCACAAGCACAGTCACTGGCCCCAGCTGAAGCCTGGGCTATGTGCAGCCTCTTTGTAGCGCCGTAATCTCTTTGATTTTGTTTTTATGGCAAAACCCTCGTATTGCCGTACTTGGCAAAGCATGAAATTGGCGCTCACAATGGCAAGACGCCCAAGCCGCAGCCAGCCAGCAATTTAACATAAAGTTCAAGTTGTTATTGTTGCCATTGTGGGTTGTGTTTGGTGTACTTAAACTTATTTCGTATTGCGAGTGGGTCGCTTTGCCGGCAAATTATTTGCCATTATTTTATGATGGGTGTTACAGTGTGTTCTTTGCAACATTATTATAATCATTTAAATGTTAACAACAAATTGTATGCCAATTTACCATTTGGTAATTTTTGAACATTGCCTCAGAGCTGGCCGAGAACTGTGCGCCGAGCCGCATCGCATATGGAAAATCAACGCAGTAATTTTCTCGACTTCTGCTTGGTTTGATAATAACTTGATAATGAGCCCATCCGTTGGCTGCTGTCTATCTAGCTGTTTCACCACTGCTTCACTCCATTCCACACCATTCCGCCTTTGCTTTGCTTCACCTTGGAGCTGAGCCTAGTCATTTAATCGCCCCACTCTACTTGGTTTACCTTTCCTCGATCCTGATGCACGAGCTGGCCAACAAATTGTGACACAATTGCCACTCGATCTCTAACCCAATTGATATTATTTTGCAGCTGTGCCTAAGGTATTTATTTGCACTTATCTAGTGTTTATTTGCTAACAGCTTCCACTAATGTTGCCTCTACTTACATACTTATATACTTCTCTAGTTTGTTGAGTCATAAGCTAAGAACACTGATCAGACTCGAACCTTAAAGGTTAACTTCATTCATAAAACGCTGACAACATTTAATACGTATATAGTATGCAAAGATCTTAGCGCAGGCGTGGGACGTCAACCAGATAAAACAAATATCATTTTTTATATATATTAAAAGTAAAACCGGTTTGTCGAGCGACTCACAGCTGCTAAATGCGACAAGTAAAAATTATAAATTAAACACAATACGGATGCATATACGTAAATATACGTATGCCAGTATTTGTGTGCACATACATGTGTATTTACTATATAAGAAGCTGCCTCATTTGGTCAGCCGTAGCTGCGTCTTTTTATGGAAGTTGCTGTATTACTTAATTGCTTTCAATTGCGGGTCAAGGCTATGGGACTCATCATTGAGCAACTTATGTTATGCAGTACTCCACTGATATGCCCTACAGAAGCTGGCTAACGACATTTCAACAATTCCAATAACTTAACTTGCCGGTTGCATAATGATGAGCAGCAATTATAAAGAATATCTCCATTCTGTGCTAGTGTGAGCGCATTCTAACAAGTTGCTCGCCTAAGTCTTTCGTTTAATGTGCGTCTCTTATGTTGGTGCTGGCAGTTACATGTGGCCGCACAATTAAAACGCTAAATTATATTAAATGCCAGGCAGCATTCGAAATGAAATGCAAACATGCTATTACCGAAATGCCTGGCAAAGTCACTGAGCGGCAGCTAACTCATTAACTGGAAAGTGCAGCTATTAAAGTGGCTGCAAAGCATAAGATTCAATGAAGTTCAGACGAATGGAAAACATGGCCGAGAAAATTGTTAAATAAGATAAACAAACAACTGGAAAATATGTCTGTCTAGTATGGGGCCACCTGGCTGGCTGACTGCGTGGCTTGTTGGCTGCCAGCGTCACACTTGGCGGCATTTTGCATTTCCTTGTTGTTGTTGTTGTTGCGGGGCTGCAATTACATCACGATGCAATTAACGTTCCACAAGCGCTACAGACTGCAGCAGTTGTAGGATCTGCCGAGGAGTCGGTCTCTATTTTTTTAAGCCAATAAGCCCCATAAAGCCGGCGGTTATTAAGAGGCGCTCCCAACGCCTGCAGCCTAGTTTATTAACGTAGCTTTTTCAACCCAATCAGCATAAATGTTCTGTACACTTTTAATAACTAAAGATTTAACTCTCTCCCTCCCTCTTGCTCTCACTCTCATTGTCTCTCTGTCCCCCTTAGCGCACGGAGGAGCGTTCTATTCAGCTGGCGGTGCGTGTGCATAAGACGCTTGAACTGGCGGATGATAAGTTTTATGTGATTACCTGTGGCAAATCGAGCTATACTCGGTAAGTTTGACTACCTAAGCTTTAGCTGTCTAGACAATTGCACTTACGGCTGACTACTCCTATGAAGATAGGTGTAATTTGGCCGAGCTTCCGTCAGGCCAAAGTGCTTTGTGTGTTAGTAGTTTAGCCTGCATTCGCCAATTTCAGCTTATTTCACGAAACTTGTTTTCGGCGTCGGCGCACAACAAATGAAATCTAAGACCAAATTACGCTGACTGAGCTTTATATACATACGTATATATGTGGTACATGTGTA
Organism: Drosophila ezoana; assembly: GCA_035045725.1. Taxonomy (NCBI): domain Eukaryota; kingdom Metazoa; phylum Arthropoda; class Insecta; order Diptera; family Drosophilidae; genus Drosophila; species Drosophila ezoana. The sequence goes on from JAWNOU010000127.1 coordinate 2,292,209, forward strand.
CTCGTAGGTGTTGCCTTCTATAGCACATCTTATTGATTTTCTATAAAAAAGTCTCTATAAAGCGTTAAATAGAACTCAAGGCCATTAGCGCTTCGTACCAAGAAATTCTTTTCACCTTTTTTAACGGTAAATTATTTATGGTGCCTCTTAAAGATTACAATCTGGAGTTGTACAAACAATTTAATTTGCCTTTGCCTCATTTGCATAATGCCAATGACTGCTACAATTTTGAATTACGCAAGTTCGTTGTCTAAGTCTTTTGTACGGCTGTCGCTTTAATGAAAACAGGCCCAAACAAATAGAAAAACAATTTAGAAAAATATGGCTATGGTAAAAAAAAAAACATTTCTGCAAATTGTTGCGCTCTGTTAACTGCACACAGGAAAAAAAAACCTGTAAGCCAAAAGGAAATTAAAAAAATTGACAGAAATGCACAAAACAGCAAACAAGACAGCGAAAATTAAAACTATTCATATAATGTAGCATATGTTGGTATGTCTATTTGGCATACAACGCAACTGTCTATAACGTAATGACCGGCAATTGCATAATGCTGCTGCCGTTTGCTAGCCAGTGAAACTGCAAGCGAATCGCAGTGGGCAGGACTTTAAGGTCTATTGGCTGCGCTTTTAATTAGCAAGTGCAGCTGCGCAATGGGGGAAGTATGCTCAGAAAACCGTTAACTAATGTGCAACGTCCATTCCCATTCAAATTTGCAGCGATGACAATGCCCATGTGGTGCTCAAGTTTCTGGAGAACGATCACCGCGTGCGCGAAACAGTATATGGACACGAGTATAAAATACGCGCTGAGTTCTCCAAGCCAAATGGTGGGTAATCACAAAGTCCCTTGTATGCACTGTGTGCTGATAAAGGTTCCCTTCAATTATCAGATACCTATGGTCTACGTGTGGGCAACTGCTTTGCCTTTGACAAGAAAAACATCACTCTCAAGCTAACAGATGATCGCGGGTAAGTGCGACTGACTCTTCAATCAGCTCCTGTCCTGACAGTCAACAAACGGTATATTTCATGCATAGCTGTCCCTATGATGCCAATATTATGAGCCGTTTTGTGCCCACCGTCGATGGGCGTGCAGCCGAGGCTACGCTAGCCTCCATGTTCAAGTTTCCCGAGGGTAGGTAGTCGAAATCAACCCAAGCTATTCAGATCGAAAACCGAAATAATTGCAAATTGTCTTCTCAGGATCCGAGGTTCATCTCCAGTGTGACGTCATACAGTGCTATGGACGCTGCGTTGAAATCGACGATTGCAGCGAGGTGGCCTTAGCTGGTTTCACAAAGGGCAATGGCAATGGACCACGCAAGTTTGGGCCAAATGAGGAAGGTTCCAGCATTGCGGGAACAACTGTTTTTGTTTTGGATCCCGCCGAAGCGCGACGTAAGATACAATCAAAAAATATAAATCTAAAATCAATCGAAATAAAAATACAATTTCTTAACTTTGCAGTAATTTCGCCGAATTGTGAGGATGGTATACGACCCAGCTGGCTGCTGTGGCTGGCCATTACCTTGGGCGTACTGTTCCTCATCATGTTGCTAATGAACATTTTCCTTTGCACTGCCATGAGCTGCAGTTGTGCCAACACAGAGGTAATTCTGCTCTTAAAACATTTCGAATGCAAGTATGTTAAAAGTGTGACCTTTACTATTCCTTGCAGATCATTGAGAAGGAGCCCTCCATCATCGAGGAATACGATCCTTACCGCAGCTGGCATGGCAGTCAATATGGCTCCCGTTATTCGCTACATGGCCGTGATGCGCACAAGGGTTATACCAGCGGTGGCTCGACGATACACTCAAATAGGTCTGATAGATATTAAGCTGATCTATAAACTACACACACAAACTCACAAGAACAGAAAAGCTCTACTCTACACTTAATATGCATCTGCTCTGCTCTTAAAAATTTTTATCTGGTAGCTGTGGAGCCAACACAGACACACACAAACACACCGACACATATATTTGTCTATATATATATATATATATATATATATAGATGTATCTTTATATAACGCATGCCCAAAAAGCCTTGTATCGTATCTATGTATCGTATTTTGTTGCATTCGTATCTATTGTTAATTCTACTGAAGTACCCTGAAGACCTGTTGGAGAAAAACTACAACAAAGCAACACAACTTGTGTTCACAAAAAGAAAAGACATAAAAGAATGGAATGAATTTATTTCGTGCCTTGTATTGCAACTGTAATTAACCAATGATAATTTGCATTTGTTTAAAATGATGACTAACCTTAAACCTAAACTAAACTAAAGCTATCGAATAGAACGTACAATTTTCTCTGGCCCATACCCGGAAACACTAACAGTCCACTTTAAAGATTTGCTAACTAAACTGTCAAGTCCTCTTTTTAAATACACCACATATTATAATTTGATAATGATTTAGTATGAAACTTATCAACAAACTTATCCAACGTACTACTTCGAAGGTCTATACCAATTGATAACGATTATGCAATTGTACATTCACGACCCGGCTCTAGACATTCCTCCACGTTGCATGGACAGCGTGCGCATCGCGGACCGCCCAGTAACATATAATAATGTAATACATAAGTCAAAGTGTGACAGTTTTAAAGTTTAACATGGTTCAGTTACGTTTTCCCCATTTCAAGTAAGTCTCAAATGTATATAACTAAAAGCAGTCTATTAAATCTTTTCCAAATTCATCGATGGAATTAGGCTTTAAGCAAATGATGTCTCTGTAAAATACTAAATGAAAACCAATACTATATATTTCATTAAAATTTGCTAATATTTAAATAACAACTAAACATAAGTCATTAGTCTGTCATAAGTTCGAGCGAAACTGTATGAGTATTAGTGAAAAGTTATAAATAAATGTAAAAAGCCACACTCAAAATCACTAATTCGAAATGCAAAAATATGCAAGTAGCTTAAAAAGTTAAGAAAACCTTTAAAGTACGTTAAACGTGAAACCTATGAATTGTAATTAATTTAGAATAAAACATAAATTAAATTTTAACAACCAATAAATTTATTGAATGAGATAATATAGTAACAAGACAAGCAAATAAATAAATGTTTCTTTTTTTTTAGAAACAATTCTATCTAGTTAGTGTATGAATCATTTTCGTAAGTATAAGACACTAGGCCTAATACGTTTTTATTGCCCGAAAATATCTGTGAGTGACACACACATCTCTTTTCAAAAAGACTTCGTATCAAAATTCCTATTTTGGAGTTTTGGCAATGCTATTGTAAACTATTTAGACAAATTGGTACGATATTTTCTCAAATCACATAATGTAATTTAACAAATTTATATAATAATTTGAATGAACCGAGTATTTTTTTTTCAAAGGTAGAAACGAATTCCTTTTTTTTCCATCTATGAGGGGTAGATTTTGCGAAAGGTGTGAAACACGAATCACATGGCAAACAAAATAGTTGCGGATATAATTTTAAAAAGATAAGTATGAAAAACCCCTTGAAAGAATTGGAAACAAAAAAATTATATTCTTACGATTTCCAAGATTCTTTCACACTTACGGGTGAAATTTACAGCGCAGACGTATAATATATGTTAATAATTGTAAGCGAATTGATAACCAAACCTCTACCCATTTAAGCCGTTAACTGTGTATATAATTAATATGGTATATTAATGAGATTAACAAATGTAAACACCGCCAAAAATGATGCCTATTTAATTCTCTGAAGGCATGGGCTTTTAAATTTTTCTTGCGTATAAATCTATTCCGACTGCATCAGTAGACTAACTAAGACGAGTCACAAGATTGCAAACTGAACAAGTAAGAGGTTCTAGTCGGGAGCTCCCGACTAGGGGATACCCTGAACCCTCATATTCCAACACCAAATGCAGCTCGCGCTAATAGATAGAGAGTAGCGGGGAGGTGGCGATGGGTATAAAATGAAAGATACTCGATGTATATATACTATTCTAGAAGCTACATGTCAAGTTTGGTGACTTTACCTCTTGTTATTTACCAAAATAGCTCAAAAAACAGGATGTCGATATCGATTTTTATCGATTGCTTGGAAACGGAGTAAGTTATCGGTTATCGGAAACAAACTCGATCTGCGTAGGTACTAGGAGGACCTACAGCTAAAATTTCAAGTCTCTAGCTCTTATAGGTTCTGAGATCCTTGCGTTCATACATACGGACGGACGGACAGGCAGACGGACATGGCTAGATCGACTCGGCTATTGATGCTGATTAAAAATATATATACTTTATGGGGTCGGAGATGCTTCCTTCTGCCTGTAACATACATTTACATTTTGCACAAAAACATAATAGCCCTTAACAGTAGTCCATATTTGCCGGCAATATTTTTCCATGTAGATGTATTTAATGGATACACCTAAAATCATCTTCGTTTTAAAGCTGATATATCTAAAAGGCATATTTTATAGGGCATTTAAATTCAGCATTGTGCTTAATCTTGTGTCGCAATTCATCTTCTTGAATACACCTAAAAACAACCCCTAAAAGTATGCATTGATCTCTGAATATTTAACTTAGTAACATATTTTCTTCTGCTTATTCGTATGTTTTTATACCCTGAACCCATTGAAAATGGGTAAAAAGGGTATATTGTATCTGTGCAAAGTGCAAATGTATGTAACAGGCAGAAGGAAGCATCTCCGACCCCATAAAGTATATATATTCTTGATCAGCATCAATAGCCGAGTCGATCTAGCCATGTCCGTCTGTCTGTCTGTCCGTCCGTCTGTCCGTCCGTTCGTCCGTCCCTCCGTCCGTCCGTATGTATGAACGCAAGGATCTCAGAACCTATAAGAGCTAGAGACTTGAAATTTTAGCTGTAGGTCCTCCAGGTGCCCGCGCAGATCGAGTTTGTTTCCGATAAACGATAACTTGCCCCGTTTCTAAGTAATCGATAAAAAATGTATATCGAAATCCCGTTTTTTAAGCAATTTTGGTAAATAATAAGAGCTAGAGTTACCAAACTTGACGTATAGCTTCTAGAATAGTATATATATATCAAGTATCTTTCATTTTTTACCTATCGCCACCTCCCCGCTACTCTCTATCCATTAGCGCTCGCTGCATTTGGTGTTGGAATAAGAGGGTTTAGGGTATCGCCTAGTCGGGAGCTCCCGACTAGAACCTCTTACTTGTTATTATTAATGTCGTTTTTAAGACGCTGATAGCCAAGAAAATGTTTCCATAATATTACCTTGATCACCCTCAAGACCTCCTGAACCGGGTCTTGACATAAATATCTCCTACTAAAATTTAGACGATTTAAGTTATCTTTAATTCATTGTTATGTTCTATCATAAATTATTTTGTTATTTTTAGTTTAATTTCTGATTAGCTTAAATTGCCTTGTAAGGTAGCAGCACACTTATCTTTTGTTAAGTAAATTTCATTAAAAGGAAAAATAATATTACCAGCGATAAAAAACTAACTTTAAAATTAAAGCAAAGCAGTTACAAGCTGTGGAATTTCTAAACTTAGAAACTCTTATTTTTTAATTTTTTTAATTTTTTTCTTAATATAATATTAATAGTGATATAAATAATAATAATAGTTGCAATAATATTCATAATTTGTATTGCTGTTCAAAATTTTAGTATTTTCCCTTGTTGTTGGCCCCATATTCACACAATCTTGCAGAATCAGTTAAATTTAGATGTCGTAACGATGGTTATTACCTCATCGGAAACTTTAAAAAATTGTAATACATTTAATTCCTTAAAAAAATAGAGTATTATGAAGGTTTACATATTACAGCCAAACTCTGATCCCATAAAGTTTGTCTATTTTTCATTAGCATCATTGCTAGGAGGCAATTCTGGGTATGCTGGATTAATTTGAAATACACAAATTAAGAATCCTTAATTTTTTAGAACATAGTGCTTATGTAGGTACAGCCACAGGTGGTCTTCAACAATGTTGGGCTGAGGGAAGGAAGAACGCAAACGTCAGAGATCGTACGCTCTTGACTCGAGTACTCTTATTTGGTAGTTAAAAACACATTGAAAAACCAAATACTGTTTATATTTTCGATTAAAATGAGTTTTGTTTTTAAATATTATATTTTTGTCTTACTAATAATTTAAAATTCATTTCATTTCATTTTAACATGGAGAGAGAAAAAAATAACTGAAATAAATAAACTGTAAACGGCATTTGAAAAATTATTTTGATATTTTTTTAAGGGATCCCACATATTTATCCCTTTTGATAATGCACAGCCTCATTTGTTTTTGAGTCAACCATAAATAAATAAAGCACGTTTCGAATTTGTATATTTAATTTTAACAATATTTTATTATAGGTGGTACATACACTCAAACAATGAAAACAAATCTAGATGCGTTAGATGCGCCTACCCTCGACAGTGCTAAATCCAACCCTGTGTCGGGCTTATCGCCATTCTGCGCTCACAACCAGTTGTGCTCTCTCGGTCGTTCCCAGCAATTGGGCATAGGCATGGGCGGGCTTGCGGTTTCGCCACAGCTGCCGGCACAGTGTTCCCAGTTCTGTTGGTATTTTCGCATAGCAGTTTCAGTCTGAAATCGTCGGTCGTTGAGCGCGGAAGTGCCGAGTACGAGAGAACAAGGCACAGAGCGCGATTTGTTTGAATGGCTGGCACGACAAGCATGGCCACATCCACAGCTACTTTCAGGTTCATGTGTGTGTGTGGATGAAAGAACAACAACGGCAACAACGACGTCAAAATAGTGAATAGTGAAAATAGTGAAGCATAAAGACCAACAAAATAAAGAAGAAATAAGCCCAAAACTCAACAATAACAACAGCAGCACCAACGCCAGCAAACAATCAACGTCAGCGTCTTGTTTTTTTTTTCTTGAATGCGAGGTGGAGTTGCTGTTGTTGGCACCTCGTGTACCTGGATGATAGTTGAGCTGCCGTATTCGCGTGTTCCGCGCTGTAAATCTCAGTTACAAAGTGCATCAGTGTTAGTTAGCAATTGTAAGTGACCATGGCGCGATTTAATAACAGTGTAAACATCCCAACAAACAAACACTAATAATAATAATAACTACTTAAGCTATGTAAGCCGCGTGACTCTCAAATTGTGTGCATGGATCCGGTTACTGTCCATTGTAATGCGAATCGATTGCAAATAGTCAAATGTGAAAGAATAAATAGTTAAATAAATATGCAGGATATAAGAAACTCCCCACAGTAATGCGTAACTTTGTGGTTATTGTACGTCAGCTGAACGCAATGTGAGTCATCACAAAGTCCGCATTGGTCAATGTGCAATCTCAGCACAAAATACTCCACTACATAGAAATTTATTTTTAACCCTCGGCACACACAAAATTTGCGCCGCATGCAAATTTTGACTAGACGACACTCGTATTGAAATTTGAAAGTGCGCCGATGCTATAAATACTAACAACAACAAAAACAACAACTACAACTACAACAAAGAGTTCTCCTAAATTCAAAATAATAATTTATTTAAATTCTGCTCAGGTCCGCTCAGTTGTCATCAAGTTCGTCAAAATCAAATGCCAATAAAAAGTCATAAAAGCACTTATGTAAATAAATATTAACCTTACATATGTCTGTCTGTAATGTATGTACGCGCATATATATAGATGTTAGTGTGCATTTCTGTAAATATATGTTTGTATGCAAACTATATATTTAGACGCCCGTCGATCTGGCAGCAGTCGCCAATTTCTGCGTTAAATGTCATTAACCTCGACGATTTCAGTTCGAATGTTGTCGTTTGTTTTGATTTACCGTAAAAATACAAACTTATCGTTTATTTAAATGATAAGATTTTTCATGTGACTTTGTCATTGGTTTTCATTGTCAAGAGTTATCCAAGAAGCACTTACTCCAACGGGTTACCCAACGATAACAATGTACTCTATTATATAAGCCTTATGCATTTGTATACAATGAAAGATTAGTTATGAAGGTATTGTATACGTCAATGGGTATGCATGCAGGTGTGGGCACAGTTCTCCAGGAATGGCAAGGCGAGTTTAAAGTTGACAACTTATAATCAATTAGCAGTATCGAGTACTTCATTTTCTACTTTCACTTGCGAGCGAATATGTAAATAATATAAATAAGGCCAGTTAGAACATTAAGTGCAAAGGCGATTAATAATAATAAAAGATCTTTGAGCCTGTCGATAAGGCGCATTCAATCAGAAATAAAGAGCGAACAAGGAATGCAGTTATGCATATAATTGTGGATGCTAAGTGGAATGATACCCTGTAATTATAGTTTGAAATGAAAATGATTGTTTTATCAATTTCTATTTTACTATTTACTATTTTGGATTAATACTATTAAAAGGTATATTATTAAAGAAATTAAAATATGAAAATAGTTGTAAATACAAATGATATGCACAAACAATCCCTGTAATCATAGACTTAATTGGAAATACTCTCTACTTTTCTATTAAGAAATAGGAAATAAAGAGGAAAACATATGAATCTAGTTGTGCATACAAATGCTCATGATAACTCTAAGATACTCTGTAATCATATTTATGGATTTCTTATTTAATTATACTTCTCTGCATCTGCGTTTTAAAGCTGATATATCTAAAAGGCATATTTTATACGGCATTTTAATTCAGCAATGTGCTTAATCTCGTGTCGCAATTCATCTTCTTGGAAGTCTCTTTGTTTGTTTTTTACGAAACGGCTCAAGCACACAGAAGACCCAAATGAATCATTTGCTTATCAAATACATATTCATTATACTCGTTCGCTTAACATTCGTACAACTAAATACTCTAAATACTCACTAATTCACAGTTAGTTGATCACGTTGCCAAACCGAACTACACGCATGTCGTGATCCAGTTAAACAAATATCGGAAGCCTTGCCCCGTAATCAGCAGCCAAATTCAGCATATAATCAGCAAGCTACGTCAAGATTTTGTTTTTTTGTGATTTACGATTTTAAGTGCTAAAAAAAACATGGCTGTGTTGGTAGAGGTAAACAGGCATATATACATATGAAAATGCTAATGTATGTATACAAAAAGTCTACCAATTTTTGTGTGTCCAATTCCATCTGTAAAACAAACCAAGAAATGATGTCATGATCCAGACCCAAAAGCCTGGCTCAAACTTACACACATACAAAACGTGCACACATACCACGAATACTGTAGACCATTTTATTTGAGCTCTGAGCTCAGTTTGTATTGTGTATTTCGATCATTAGCTCACCGGTTCGCAGAAAACCATTTATTTATTTATTCTCTGCTATACGGAAATTCATCAACGTACTGTTCATTGAATACAGACTCTTCTCACTCGAAAGGGGAGACGCATGAGCTCATCTTTACTCATTATTAAATACACTATTTGTGCATTTCTCTTTACATACATACTACATAAGTTTCCAAGTACACAAATACCAATAAAAATAAGAGTAATGGTGTTTTAGTCCAGAGTGTCGACCTTGCTGATACCCTGTACGTACCCCCAAGATGCCGTAGTAAATTGGAATTTCATTTTTAAACATACATTATAATATATCGGTTGTGCTTTAATTTCTGTTAGCCCAAACTTATGAGAAATGCATGCTAGAATAACTTCAGTATTTTCATCTCATTAAAAGCTGTTTTTATATCCAAACTCATAGCCATGACTGAAAAATTGGGAACATTTTCATACCAAATTTAATGAATAACTTCTAAAAAATATCTGAAATCGATACTTATCAATTTGTACGTTTTGAGCTATCGATTAATTGATAGAAACTGGATTCGCACCATATTTATATTAGATTCCCTGAGGTCGACAGACAAACGGTCCAGAAATATATATACACCTTATGAGTTCCACTTGCATATTAAACGATAATACCCTTAAAAATAACGACGTCATTTTACGAGACTTGAAGTGAGATTGTGTAATTTATTTGCTGGACTAATTAATGTGCTATCGTAGAACTCAAATGCGGCTGACCCTCAGTGACACCTCCAGCTGGAACTGTTGCAGCCTCAATGGCATCGCCCACACGCGATCCGCCAGCGCTTCGATTTGCGTCAATTCCTACTAAAGCAACACACAAACATAGATATATTTGGCTTGAGCTCGGAGCTTCTCTAAAGTTTTAACAATTCTTTTAAATTGCTGCAATTAAATTAATCAGCTCGTCACTGTTGCATTTTAAATGTTAAATAGAATGCAATGCATGCAGTTCAATTGTATTCCGCATTTTAATGTCGCATGCTTAAATGACTTTCAGTTGAAAATATCGATTTTTGAATTTCAAATGTATTATTATAGTTATTGTTGTTGTTGTTGCCCTGGCTTAGCTGGTAATTAGCTGCACACTGCGCAGATTACATGCCACTTGCACTATGGACTTGTACGAACATAAACTTTATAATAAAAATGAATTTTTGACTTATTATTATTATTATTATTAATACAATATGTATTTCTTGTTTCTCTTAATTTAAGAAATTGCTCACCTCGGAAATTGATGACATTGGTTATGACCCAATAAAAACAAAGCAAAATGTACATTTATCTAAATCGCGAAGCGTGATAAGAAAACATAACCGACTTGAAGAACAAAACCAACATTGGTTATAACAAAAATCTCAATTGAAAATATAAAAGAGAAAATTAAGTACGTCTTGCGAAAATGACAATAACGTATACAGGTGAAGTGGCCACTTGTCGTGGCTTTGGCTGTTTTCTCAAACTGCTTCTCAGGTAAGTGTGAGATTTTATCTCCTTTATATATCTATGTAAATAAAAGTGTTTGTTTTGACTGATTGACTGACTGATTGTTGATTACGTCCAGCCCAACCCTTATAGCTAGAAAATTTTTAAAAATTCCGTTTGCAAGTGTAAATAATTGTTAAGCAGCGGTTGTATAAATCTCTTTTCTGTACCACATAATAGGCCTCAAACTTAATATCAAAAATTTTTTATTTGTAAGGGATAACTTTAGTTTCTTCTGACCAGAAAGTAAATTAATTTATATCCCGGCGAAAGGATTTTAGTCCTTTTCTCCAATTGACCTGAATCTCATTTTTCAATACATATTTAATGCATTTTAAAAAATCTTTACCGATTGCGAATATCTACTACGGTAGTTGGAACGGGAAAACTAGAGTTTCCGACAGGCGTGAAATGAGTGGAAATGTGATGTATGAAAGGCAGGTAATACCTTTCAATACTTGTATGTATGTATATACATGAAGGTGTATAAAAACTATTTTTTCACTTTCAAATTACAGTGCTTAACGCTTGTGTATGAGGAGCGTGTAAAATTGCAAGTCTAGTGCTAATTGAAGAACTGACACAGTTCGACAGAGCCAGTAAATTGAGCGACTCTCCGCTGTCTACAGTTAGTGATAGTCGTCAGACATCACACAATTGCAACTAATGCAAATAATAGAATTTTCCATGCGTTCCACACACACACACACACACACACACACACACTCATCTAGCTAGTAGTTTAGCCGATAGCAGCAGTAACTCCACCCACACATGATACTCGTGTCGCCACATCCACCACATCTCCATTGGAACTGCAGTGTTATCAAAGCCGTTTGGCCCGTCATGTGTTTGACATCTGTCATGCATGTAATTTGAATTATAATTTAATATGAGGTAGCCAGTGCCTCTAACGATATCTGTTTGAATGTATGTATGTATGTGATGTCTGAACCCCCACATATGTAAATGTAGTTCACATCTATTTGAATGATCCGCTGATAGCGTCAGCTGCATTGATTGTAACAGCTAATCAATGAACTAGCTACCCTAAATTTGATAGTCTAACGGAACCTCTATGTTATTGCTAATTTAACACATTATCAAATTAAGTATAGGAGAGCTAATGTACATAATTAGGCGCAAATAAGCACATTGTATTTTGAAACATTTTCCGAATTTAACCAAATTTTAATAATATACAATAATAATATTTTAATTTTAAATTTTAATAATATGCAACAAGAACTGAAGCACGGCATCTGTGCATACAATAAATTTAATTAAAATTATCAACGTCGGCAAACCTTGAAATCTTTCTGGCAAAGATACAAAGTCAAATTCTGTTTGTCGTTTTTTATACCCTGAACCCATTAAAAATGGGTAAAAGGGGTATTATGTTTTTGTGCAAAATCCAAATGTATGTAACAGGCAGAAGGAAGCATCTCCGACCCCATAAAGTATATATATTCTTGATCAGCATTAATAGCCGAGTCGATCTAGCCATGTCCGTCTGTCTGTCCGTCCGTCCGTCCGTCCGTCCGTCCGTATGTATGAACGCAAGGATCTCAGAACCTATAAGAGCTAGAGACTTGAAATTTTAGATGTAGATGCTCCTAGGTCCTACGCAGATCGAGTTTGTTTCCGATAATCGATAACTTGCCCCGTTTCCAAGTAATCGATAAAAATGTATATCGATATCCTGTTTTTTAAGCAATTTTGGTAAATAATAAGAGCTAGAGTCACCAAACTTGACATGTTGCTTCTAGAAAAGTATATATATATCGATTATCTTTCATTTTATACCTATCGCCACCTCCCCGCTACTCTCTATCTATACAGCGCGCGCTGCTTTTGGTGTAGGAATATGAGGGTTCAGGGTATCCCCTAGTCGGGAGCTCCCGACTAGAACCTCTTACTTGTTTTTCTTTCTGTTTTATCAAAAATTTTGGTGATAAGAGCTTGTTTTATAATTAGTAGGCTTTCGTTTGAAATGATGGTGAGGTTATTCTCATATACACATACATATGTGCTTATTTTTATGACGTTTCGTCCGACACAAGTGGACGGTGGCATGATTATTGTTCAATATCAGGATGGTAAAGCTTTGTGATGACGTCGCCAATTATAGGAATATTGGTGAACACATGCCAGACGCGTTGCCGCACATTAATAAAGTTGTCCGTCGTATACGATAAGTTTAGGGAACAACCCAAACCATAAATGATGATATGTTAGTCGAACTACTATATTAGGGTTTTTCGTGTGCGTTCTATTTATATAAATGATCTTATATCCACTTCCCTTTCAGGTGGCGCGGAAGTATTTACAAATTAGTCTGGCTGGATCTGCTCGCTTTTCTTACACTATATTATTTACTGAATTTGGTCTACCGCTTTGCGCTCAATGAAAGCCAGAAAGAGTAAGTGAATATTAATAAGGACTATAGTCCGTATTTACTATTTCTCTTTTTCCCGCTCAGAACGTTCGAGGCGATTGTGGCCTATTGTAACAGCTATCGTGATCTCATCCCGCTGTCCTTTGTGCTCGGCTTCTATGTCTCAATTGTAATGACACGCTGGTGGAATCAGTACACATCTATTCCTTGGCCGGATCCAATTGCTGTCTTCGTCAGCTCCAATGTGCATGGCCAGGATGAACGCGGTCGCGTTATGCGTCGCACAATCATGCGTTATGTGTGCCTGTGCCTCACGATGGTTCTGGCGAATATATCGCCACGCGTCAAGAAACGATTTCCTGGCCTAAACAATCTGGTGGAAGCGGGCTTGCTCAATGAGAACGAGCGTACGATCATTGAGACAATGAACAAATCGTTTCCGCGACCATCCAAGCACTGGCTGCCAATTGTGTGGGCGGCCAGCATTATTACGCGGGCAAGAAAAGAGGTAAATAATACTTAATATAAACAAGAGGACTATTGCGCAGCTTTGTTCCAATATACTATTCTAATTCCTTTCTTTGGGTTACTATATGCAAATTACAAATTTTGACAGGGCCGCATTAGGGACGATTTCGCCGTGAAGACCATCATCGATGAACTAAACAAGTTTCGGGGACAGTGCGGACTGCTTATTAGCTATGATACGATCAGTGTTCCCCTGGTTTACACACAGGTGGTTACTTTGGCTGTTTATTCCTATTTCCTCACCTGCTGCATGGGACAGCAGTGGACGAATGGAAAAGTCGTGGGCACCAGTAGCTATCTGAACAAGGTGGATTTGTATTTTCCAGTGTTTACCACGCTGCAGTTCTTCTTCTACATGGGCTGGCTCAAGGTGGCTGAGTCTCTGATCAATCCCTTTGGCGAGGACGATGATGATTTTGAAGTACGTCTGAGCAAATGGTAACTTTTAAAGTGTTAAACTTATTGATAAGTGTCTGCTTCCTAGGTTAATTGGATGGTGGATCGCAATCTGCAAGTCTCCTATTTAATTGTAGATGAAATGCATCATGATCACCCAGAGTTACTTAAGGATCAGTACTGGGACGAGGTGTTTCCCAATGAGCTACCATATACCATTGCTGCAGAACGGTTTCGCGAGAATCATCCGGAGCCTTCCACTGCCAAGATCGATGTACCGAAGAATGCGGCCATGCCCTCAGGGATGTCATCTGTGCGCATCGATGAAATGGTTGGTAACAATAGCACCGGAGCTTCTGGGTCTAAACCGCCTTCCGCTGAACAGCCACAAGGCGCACCTATGCAGACAGTTACTTATGACCTTTCCAAAGCTGCGCCAGATGAGGAGGTTAGAATCAAAACGTTGGCAGCATTCACTAGCGATACAAAGTATTGGCACCAAATAATCGGCTACCTTAACTGAACGTACATCCATGAACATCGCTCATGTACATTTCGCGGAATATCAAAATCAATCAAAAATCAGATCGAAACGTATTTTCTAACCTTCTTCTATCCTAAACTGAAAAACAATTCCATATGGGATTCAGATCTATCATTGGCATTTCAAATCACAACGGTGCTTGGTATTTATACCTAACCTTATATATATTTATGATATAAAATGAATTGGACGTTGATCAGTGGGTTCTAACATAAACATTGGGAATCGTTTTCATGCACCTGTCAAAGTTGTCAGCTAGACGTGAAAACTACACATACTTTAACTTCTAGTCAATTAACATCAACTTTGACAAGAGCATGAGAAAACAGATCTGAATCAATATCTCTTAATGGCCGAGTCTTTTAAAGTAATCTTTTCAAGAACAGAGATCAGTCTATTAAAATATGGACGTAAAATAAACTTTTTAGAGGCTCGCTGAAATGTTCATATAGAACCCACTGCGCACTATCACTAATCTAATTATAGCTCTACTCTGGTGTTTGTGTCTCTTTAAACTATAAGACTGCATACTAACTTTTGATTCTAACAATAATCTGTTTGCCTACAGCCTCTAACTGCACTACGCACTGCACGGCTTTCAGTTGCTTTTGTGCACCTCAGAAAAAAAAAACTGCACAAATTGGTTTCAAGTAACTTATGCTCACTTTGAACTCTCCACATGAACAGCAGAGTACGTTTTACTAATGTTCTACATTGTTTCTTTCCTATATTGCAACTCGCAGGGTGACGACGCCAGCGGCATACACTTCTCAGCAGGCAATGGCAAATCGCGCCTGGGGCTAGGCTCCTCGCCCAGTCTGGTTAGTGTATCGGGTACTCTATCCCGGGTAAATACTGTAGCATCGGCACTGAAACGTTTCCTAAGTCGCGACGACAGCCGTCCAAGCTCAGCCACGCCCACCGAAGATCCGGGCAAGTATCGCTTCCCAAGCAGCGCCAGCTCGGCAAGTTTAACGGGCACCACCGGCGGCCCAACTGCTGTGAAACCCGCAGGCAGCATGCGCATAACTCAACAGGTCATTGAGGAGGTGGACGAGCAGGCCACCATTACGTCGATGCGCCCCAACGATCCGCATCCCAATGTAAAAGATATATTTGCGCCGTCCGCTGGTCAGCCGCAAACAGCGCCGCTGCAGCCGCCACCGCCTGCAACAGGAGCAGTAACACCATCAAGCTCCCAGCCAGTGGACATACCCCGACGCTCGCCGCAGTACGAGCGCGCCCACTCGCAGTATGATCCGACGCCATCACTCTTTCCACCTGGTGGCGTGGATGCTCTGCTGAGCACATCAGCCCCAGCCGGAGACAGTCCCTTACTCATGTCAGCAGCCACGGCGCCCAGCTCGCCGGTGGGCGACAGCAGCAAGTCGCTGTTCGAGCAGCACAAGGGGGCCAGCCGTGAGACGGGTAAGCGATCCGCACTCGTGTCGGGAATGGTACACATAATGCCTTCCTCTTCCTGCTTCCGATAATCACATTTAACATTTATCTTCATATACACTCTCACACCTATACACATTCGACGAATGCGCGTTTAAAACTGTTAATACTTAAAGCGATTGAGAGACTCGATGCCGCGCAGATTTTCAGGTGGTTCGTGACGCCCGGTAAAGTTCAATCATTGGCCAAAATAAGTTATTTCGTGCCTCAGCTTATTTCACGTAAATGTTGCTAGTCCTCAAATTATTATTGTTGCGTGATGTCGTTTATTATTTTTAGTTTTCTTAATATCATAATTTAGTTTTTTTATCGACAAATAATGTTGACTTGTTTATTAAATACTAACCAAAGCTTAGCAATTTTTTGAATTGGTAGTTTGTACTGTGTTGCACAAGACCCGATCCAGCAGTTGTGGGCTTTTCAACCAGGTAATGCCCTCCTAACTCCAAATTTGTATGTAGAGTTTGCCTAGCCGTAATCCATCTAGCCGTTGCACGCATTTCTTAATCTTGATTAATCCCAAATGCCATATAGTTAAATAAGCTAATGCGTCTCTGCCCTTGCAGTCGAAAATCTAGACATCAAAACATCGAACGATGTACTGGCCAACACAGCTGCCGAGGCCGCCCCGGATGTCGGCGATGATTTTGAGAAGCTGAAAGCTGCTCGGGAAAAGGAGAAGCTGGTGCGCCAGCAGATGAACTTGGCCCGTACCATTAGCACTGCCCCGGGTGTGGATCCCTCCGGAGTTGTTCCGCTGGTGCCAGTTGTGCCCGTGGCTTTGCCAACGATGGCGGCAATTGCGCCCCAGGCGAATCCAACGACCGCGCTCCCGGCTGTTACTTCCAGCGTCGATTTACTCGCCGGCGGCGAACCAGTGACCAATTCAACCATTAAATTCGAGGATGCCACCCCAGGAAGTTGAGCTGGCTGGCGTTTAGTATTCAGGCATACAGTGTAAAGTATGCCACTCTTATACAACTTTTCAAATTAGATTTAGGTTAGTTATTTAGCGTATTAGTTAATTTATGTAAGCTACTGAACCTAATGCCTTAACATGCAGAATGACAGAAACAGACTAAGAATGCTCATAACGTTAAAACGATCTTGAGTCAGAATGGACCCATTTAACGCAGTTCAAAATACCTATTATTTAAAATGAAGTCAAATATGATTTGAATCTATACAATAAATTAAGTTTTCTAAATTGCCAGAAAATTGTGTTTTAATTAAAGTAAATCCTCTCTTGGCCGTATGACTGTCCGATCAAGAGGAGCGTCCGCCTAATCGAGGAAAAATAGGGATGGCTTGATCTAAACTTGCTTTTATTTAATTCAATATTGATGAACACTCTTGTAAGGGAGGTTCATTTTGTAAACGAATGATAAACTAACGTATGTTTGATTGTTTCGTGATATGTATATACAGTGGACCCTCGGTTGACGTACACAATTGGCTCCAGCATCTTGTTCGATATGCAAAACGTTTGTTAAGCAAAACCATTATTCCCATATAAATCAATGTAAAATAAAATAATGCGTTCCAGGTCGAAAAAATACACTCTAATATGTTTCAATTTTAAATTTTTATTGAAATAAAGTAACATAAAATGCAACAAAACTCTTTAAGAACTGAAAAAATACACCAAAATATGAAACGTATAAAATTTTTTAAGGAACTGAATATGTATTGGACGGAAGGAGACAGTCTGAAATGGAAAAAAGAAAGAGTTTGAAAAAAAAATCGATCGATTGCTATCTGAACATGATGAGAGAATGTAGAAAGAGAAGTTCGTGTAGCAAACTAAGTATAGTATTTTATCTCAACTGTTGTGCAACTGTTAAGTCTGCAGAATGCGGCCATTGCTAAACACACAGATTAAGGTTTCCCCCTTTTTCGTTGGTCGTTATGCGAAATTTCGTTCGTTAAGGGAAACTTTTTTTCCAAAAAAAATGTGTTCGTTATGCGAAATGTTCGTTATGCGGGGCGTTCGTTAACCGAGGGTCCACTGTATATACAAATATAAGTAAAGTACATAAAATACCACAAATTTGATTGACAAAAGATAAAACGAATTTTAAGAAGAGATTTCCAAACTTAAAATATTATTTTCATAAATTCCGCTATGATCGGCGTATAATTGATGTTTCTCAAAAATCTACTATGCATGTATTTTTGAATTTCTTAAATTTTTAAACACAATGTAATCAATTATCATTTGAAAGCTTTGGATTGAAGATGTAAATTAACGCGATTCTATTTTAAACCACATCACAAGAACCTTCAGATATACCTACATAGATTCAGTATCCATAATGTCCATGTCGTGTTGTCGTCAATAACGTCTACCGTGATACAATCTGCATTTCCTTAACTCGTAGTAATAAACCACAACATAGTTTAAGGTGCTTTGGCAAATGTTTTACTATGGTAACCCATGGCACCATTTATTTGGTGCCTTGCGTTTGTTGCTAATGGGTTCTCATCTGGATAAGAGAGGCATTTTTTGAAAAGTTATAAAAATGTATGGTCCGCGCCCAGTTAAAGGACGGTCTGTCCAAGAGAGGTAACACTTTTCGGAAAATGCATTCCCCAAGGTAGTATTTCTTAAGGAATTCTCGATATGCCCAATTTGTTGTGCTGGAGTATCGTGGCAGTAATATGTTTGAAGGCCATACTTAGATTTTTTTGTTAAGAGTCTCTCAAGACGGACATTGAACTAAAGCAATATACATACTCTTTTCACTCTGTGAAATGTATATAAAAAGTTGTAATCGGTAAGTTCCGGGAAGATATCCAATATTTATTGTAAGCAAGTAACAATGATCTAGTTTGAGTGTTCGACTAGGATATATCATGAGTTCATCGCTTTTACAAACATTTCAGTTTCCTTTCATGTAATAAAACACATATACGTACACATAACCGCAATCTGAGCACTTTGTGTAGCGGCAGTGCCTCTTCTTAAACCTTAGGTCCCCACTGTAGGAAATGCTTTCGCGCTTAGCTTCAGTTTTTACTGTGGATAAAACCATTTCTAGCCATAGTTCCGACGGATTGTTCCCATTTGAGCCTTATAATGGAAGTCCGATTTGCTATAATTTAGAATATAAAAGCTTGCAAATGCTGAGTTAATATATATACATAATCATATCACACATTTTTCTAACCATTATTCCCATACTGCTATATGACATAGTAGTTCGTTCTTGGAAAGATTTTGCTCATAATGAAGCTCGTAACCCTGACCCAAAAACATAGCAAAGGTTGGCATTGGATGGTAACAAAGATTATAACTAAGCGAATATCAAAATTGAGAGCAATATTACAACTAAACGGCCAAGAAAAAATCTTTTAAGTGCGTCGATGGTGCAAATCTCATTTACATAAGCCTACTTTCGATAACCATTTTCATATTAAAACATTCGATATTAATTATATATCTAATGATATTTAATGTAGTTTTAGAAGCTAAATCGATACAACTAAAAGAAATTAACATAAACGCCAAAAGCGTTAAAGGAAAATTGATCAAGTTTGTTGGGTTGGTGATAAGAAAGGGTTTTCAATTGCCTCATAAGTTATGTGCTTTTAGCGCCATCTAATAACGAGCCACCTGACCACCGTAGCGATCCTGGGTTGGGCGAGTACCTCCATACATCCCTCCGGCACCACTGTTACCCTGATACCCGCTGGAGCGTTCGTTGTAACTGCGATCAAAACGACTCTGCGCCTGCATTGGACGCCAGTTGTCATCAAGGGTAGTTGACTTTTGCCAAGAGTTGTTGCCATGCATGTTTGACGACATCCCATTGTTACTGTAGGATTTCAATTGGCCGCCGCCACCACCTAGATGAGCACTACTGCCGCCGCCGGATGGTGCCCATATGTTAACGTTGTTTGAGTTGCTACCATAGCCGCCAGCTGCTCCGCTGCTGGTTGAATTTTCATAACGTTTGTTGCTACTAAAATGATAGAAAGGGAGTTGCTGATGTGTCTTCAATTTAATAGAAAAAATTTGGGCTTACTGAGACATATCGTCAACACCACTACGTCTGTAATTGGAGGTGTTGCTGCGGTCGGAATCATTGTAGCGACCACCGCCCCCACCATTACCGCCGCTTGTGTTGTTCTTGTGACCATAAGTACTGGCAACGTTGCCAGTGTTGTTCTTGTGCACATAGCCAGTACCGCCGCCCGCGTTGCTCTTGTGAACATATGAGCTGCTTGATCCGCCAGTGCCAACGCCACCAGATGAAACTGGCAAATGACGTACCTCCACCTCGCGTTTGTAATCATCACGTTTACTGGTATTGGATGACGAATAATCGTGCTTGGAGCTTGAGCCATAATCATTGCCGGATCGCTTGCTCGGCACCGCTGCGTAATCATCGATGGCACCACGTTTAGTGCCAGTGGAGCTACCATAATCGCTACGCTTATTTGAGGTATATTCTAGCCGCTTTGAACTAGAGTAGTCATCAAGACCACGTTTAGAGCCCGATGAGGTGCCATAATCATCATGCTTCTTGTCATAAGTACTGGTGCTGTTTAAAATACCGTTGAGTCAATATAATTATAATATACATTATAGATTATGTGGCCATCACTTGAATGGATAACATACTTGCGTGAGCTGACCAAAGAAGCATCAAAGCGCGGTGGTGGTGGAGCATCAAATACCGCGGAACGCTTGCGGTCTGTCACATCGGTATAGCGATCATCAGTGCGCTTACTTAGCGAACGCTTAACAGGATCATCACGTGACTCCATAATCCTGGAGTACCATTAGTTGAAAGTGAGGAAAGATGAAAAGAATAAAGTTTACAACATTAGCAACATTTTAAAAGTAGGCGACGAATTTGATACATTTATGTTAACATAGTTTAAACTACGATGCAGTTCATTTGCAGTTGCATAAATATTCATGAATGCAAAAGCATTTGCCTAGACTGCCCGGCAGTTTTTCGGGTTGAAGAAACAACGTGGCTGCTGCAACTTAATACACTAATTTACACGGCCAAATGCCTTGAGAATATGAAAAAAATAAATATGGTGTTGTTGTTTTTAGCGTTGTGTGTGCAACGCGTTTACGTTTATCATACTTCATCTGTTGACGCTTCAACTCGAGGCGCTCCAGCTCGATTTTCTCACGTTCCAGTTTCTGGCGCTCCCGTTCCATGCGCAGCAGTTCGGCCTTCTCACGCTCAAGGCGCTCCCGTTCGATGGCCAGCTTGCGTCGCTCCTCGGCCAGACGTTCCTCCTCAATACGCTGACGTTCGCGTGCCTCACGACGTCGTCGTTCCTCCTCGCGCAGCTCACGCTCCCGTTCACGCAAACGCTGGCGCTCCCGCTCCTCACGAATCTTCTGATAAGATAGCATCTCACGCTGGCGTCGCTCACGCTCGCGCTGACGCTGCTGAATCTCACGGTCAACGTCGCGTGGTTGGCGTCCCGAACGGCGCTCGTTGGATTCGTCACGGTTTTGAGACTTGTGACCCGTGCCAGAGCGACAATCACGATCGTGACGCTTGTCACTGCCCGTCGACGGCTTGTCCTTGTCGTCGCGGGATGGCTTGTTGCGATCTTTGTCCTTGCCGTCCCGCTTGTTGCTGGATTCACCGCCTGAGTTTTTGCTCTCCCCACTAGTTTCGCCCCCCTTCTTATCATCTCCATTGCCCTTGACGCCGGACTTTTTATCGTCATCCTTCTTCTTCGACTCATTGTTTAACTTGCTGTTCGCCTTGTTGTTGCCCTTGTTACCAGCATCTTTGGATGAACTTGCGCTGCCGCCGATTTCGTTCTTGGTGCGTTCAACTGATATAATTCGGCCGTGCAGTTCCGTACGATGTAAATTATCAATGCACCGCGAAGCATCCCCGGATGAGGACATGGTCACATAGCCGTAACAGCGTGTGCCTGGGGTACGGGTGTTGGTGACCACCTTGGCTCCAATCACCTTGCCGAACTTGGAGAAAATGGCCTTCAAGTCACTGGCGCGTGTCAATGTAGACAAACCAGACACCCAAAGATTACGTGACAGCAACGCCTGTTTCCCAACAGCACTAGACGAAGCACCAGCCGCACCTGCGCCTCCGCCCGATCCCGACTTGTTGACAGCGGCACCCGATGCCGATGCTGCGCCCGCTGCTGTTGTCGATGTTTTCTCTGCAAGTTCCATGTAAATAATAACAATATTGGAAGAGAGTTATGGTCAGAGCTGTGAGTGGCTGGAAAACTGTTTTGGTATTTGGTATTGATTGTGATCATTGATCATTAAGGGAAGCACTTTAAACGCACACTTTGTAGCTGCTGCTGCTTGCTGTTGTATCGTAAATTTTTGACAAAACGAACCTGACTGATTCTACATTATGAGTACATGTACATCATTATTAACTGCGCCCTAGGAAAGCTAAGAGAGTGTGAATTTGATTGGGTTGCTGCAGATGCTTCCACTGCTGATTCTACGCATGTTCCTTCCACCATAAAAAGGGATGTCGTAAAGGGTGGCCATGGCCGACAAATCACAGTGGCATACGTGAAGATATCGTCACCTGTCATGTATGAAGGGTCGTCTTCTGGCCGGAATCGTCTTATCCGTCATCATCGTTGTTGTTCCGCTGAATATTACAAGCTGCAGCTAAAACACGGGTCCGTCCTTCCCAGTTTATTGTGGATTTCGGGCGATGATATGGTGTTCGTAATACAGTTAGATTGTAAAGCGCGGTGCAGGACTCCTGGCGTAAGTTAATGGAAATCGACGAATTTAACCAAAATGTAAAACCATTTTGCTATGTAAGAAAAACGTTCTTGGGACATCTATTTCCATTTCCCAGCGCAAAGAAATTGTCACATCATTGTAGCCTCCACTTCATTGGCGAACGTTCGTTTGCATTAAGATTATTTTATAATCAAACAGCTCTCTTTTGGCAATCCAGAGGCCTTAAGAAAGGCAGTATACTGAATCCACATTGGGTGTTAGATTGAATATGTATAAATTATGTATGAGCCTTGTTTGAAGTTTCACCCGGTGTAACAAGTGCTTTATATTTCTGATAGTATTCCATCAAGTTGAATTGCTGCTCGCTTAGATTTGATGATTCCATGCCCAACCAAATTCACACTCTCTTACACACTCTGTTGCTCAAGTGTGCCGCACATGGTTTTTTTTCGCAAGCTTTACTTATTTCATGCATGGCCTAACCAACTTATATATGCGTATATATTTATATATGTACATATATAACCTTTCATGCACACGATTTTCCTGGTGAAATAGTAACTTAAATTACCTTTATCGTCTTTTTGGTTCAATGATTTGGAAGCCAACTTTTGATCGCTATTCGGTCCACGTTACAAAATTTGAAATGAAAATATGGTTTAAACAAAATGAATATTCGTTATTAGTATTGAATAAAATGATAATGGGCATGTTTTAAACTAATGCCAATTAACTAGTAGTTTATCACAACCAACCTAGAGTCCTTTTTATCAATAGACTTGTCATCCTTCTTCTTTGATCGAACACTTTCATCATCCTTGTGAATCTTTTTGTCTCCGTCCTTAGAAACCGCGCTTGATTTTTCGGTTTTATTTGCCGGTTTAACTGTAAATTATGTCATTAGTAGGTCTGTTAGATCAACAACTCCTACAAGATACCATTTTTTTTAACACATCTTCATTGTGTTAAGATAACATTATGCAGTGATCTTATCTAGTTATTGGTAAATTGATTTTACAGCAAAAGCTACTAATGGAGGTGGTAAATTCTAGTTTCCACCACATGTGAAGTAATTCATTTAACCGTATTTAATCTCAAAACGCTTCGACACGCTTTGATAAATTGGCTAAAACCAAATTTTCACAGTTAAGTATACCATACTTATGATTTATGATATATACACACACATTACATGTGGCACAAGGTATATAAATAAATTAATCCTTACCCGACTTAATAGACTTATCGTCAGGGGCCTGAAACGGCAATTGTAATTTAGCAGTCGACCATAGACATATAATAAAAAACTACCTCATCATGTAAAAGTTTCTGCTCGTCTTCGCCAATTGTCAAGTTGATAGACTCGTCATTGTCCATGTTTACAGTGTCGCCTGTATTCTCTTCCTGCATCTCTTCTTCGCCTGTCGGTCCTTCGCCTTCTTCGGCGGCGTCTCCTTCAATGGCTTCTTCATTGCCATTTTTCTCATTTTCGTACTCCTCTGCATCCTCTTCTTCCTCTTCATCGTCATCTAATATGACACAGACATCGTCGACGTCGCCCACTTGATCTATTTCGTGCCCATCATCATCAGCGTGATGGGCACTGTCTTCACCATCTCCATTCGTTTCGTATTCTTCGCCCACTGCTTGGCTTTCTTCATCGGGGTCAACAGGCTCTTCCTTGATTACAACATCAGTCATAGATTCTTTCATTGGCATCGGCATCGGCTTCTTTGCTTTTGCAACCGATACAATTAAATGTGTGTTGGGGTCGACACCCTCCTCTTTTAAGGCCTACAAATTTGAACATTGTAAACCAGCACCACTGTCGGATAACCCTCGCGTATACATACCCTTTCCAGGCGTTCGATGAGCACAGCCTTTGGCCCCACAGTCTCCAGCTTGCGCTTTTCCAGCTCATCCTTCAAATCGCACACCCGCAACTCGCCAATTTTCTTGCCGATTTCGGGCATTTTAGTTTACTCGTATTGCCAAAGATGACACAATAACCCTTACTTATGTAAAGCAGTCACTAATATCTCTAGAAAAAAAAGAAAGTGAGAATTTTTCTCGATTTCACAACGTGTTGCCCCGTATGCCAACTGAGAAAATTTTACAATTTTTCCTATAATCAAAATGGCGAAATAAGAACACCTATCAGGGTTGAGATATCGATAACCCAGGGCTACGCGACTATTTTTCCCCCAAGCCAGGGCTGTACCATTAAGCTAAATGGCATTAAAATACTTATTTTGTTGTTATGCTTTATAGTTTGGTTTGGTAAAAGCTAAAAGTTGGGGAGTTGGTTCAAGAAAAATATATAAGAAATGGAAGATAAGTTGTTTCGTAATTTGAAATGGTAATAGAGTTCAAAATGGAATATATGTACTCTATTCGAGAGTGCTCGCATAGGACATGCCAAACTCTATATTATTATAACTCATACAAAAAGAACACATATGCAGCAGTACCATGGAAATATCAGTATTGGCTTTTATTCATGACACAATTACTTTAAAATTGTATAAAGCTAAAAATAAAAACAGCATTAAAATGAAATGTATAATAAATTGATTATCCGATTAAACAAATTTAAGATACTGTTAGGGAAATGAAAATTTTGGTATGCCTTGGGTTGTTTCGCACGGTCTCACTCTTTATGTGCAGTTTTTTCGGAAGCCTGTTTCTTCAAATTACTGATTTGTGCACCGGCTTACTATGTCGGTGGTTATTGAGACCACGCTAGGAGATTTGACCGTTGACCTGTTCACGGACGAGCGACCAATTGCCTGCCTTAACTTCATAAAACTTTGCCAGTTGAAATACTACAACTTCAACCTTTTTCACACTGTGCAGCAAGGCTTCATTGCTCAAACCGGCGATCCCAGTGGCGTTGGAGATGGCGGTTCCTCAGTATGGGGCGTTGTGGAAGGCTCCCAAAAACGTTTCTTCGAGGCTGAATACATACCGAAAATACACCACTCAAGTGCGGGGATACTCTCGCTGGTCAGTGCCGGGAAAAATCTCGTTGGCTCCCAGTTCTTCTTTACGCTCGGTGAAAACCTGACATCGTTGGACGGCACCCACTGCGTTATTGGTGAAGTTGTGGAAGGACACGAATTGCTCCGGAAGTTGAACGATGCAATAGTGGACGACGGCTTTCGCCCATATCAGGATATACGCATAACTCACACTGTCGTTCTCGAAGATCCGTTTCCAAACCCCCGTGGTTTTCAAGTCCCCAGCCGTTCGCCGTCTCCTAGCGTCGAAAGGCTTAAAAATGGGCGCATCGCCGCCGACGAAGACATAGACGACACCAACGGTAAATCCATGGAGGAGATGCAAGAGTTGTTGGCAGTACGCGAAGCCAAGGCACGTGCAACAATCCTGGAAATCGTAGGGGACTTGCCGGATGCAGAGATGGCGCCGCCAGAAAACGTGCTTTTTGTTTGCAAGCTTAATCCTGTGACCACGGACGACGACTTGGAGATAATTTTCAGTCGCTTTGGCGTTGTAAAAGGCTGCGAAGTGATACGAGACCGGAAGACAGGTGACTCCCTACAGTATGCTTTTGTGGAATTCGAAGATCAAAAATCATGCGAGGCTGCCTTTTTTAAAATGGACAATGTGCTTATTGACGATCGTCGAATACACGTGGACTTCTCGCAGTCGGTGTCTAAGGTAACTTGGCGGGGAAAAGGTCGAGGTATTATAGGTGCTGACGGTCGATTAGACTTTAATGACTTGAAAGCAAGCAATGGCAGTAGAAATGTTGGTCAATCGAGCAAAATGGGAAGCACTAAAGGGCGTAATGATAGAAATAGAAATGATGAACACAAAAATCGAATTACTTTGGAAGAACGCAAGAAGGCTCGTGAGCTACGACACCAAGAACAAAAGGACCGCGACAAACGTGGTCAAGGCAAAAATGTTCAACGTTCAAGATCAAGAGACACTAATATTCGGTATAGAGAACGATATGAAGGACGCCAATCCCGATCAAGGGATCGAAACGAACGTAGAAGGGCAACATCGCCTCACAGAGGCGGCAGTCGCTACTCACCAGAACGTGGGCGGTGGGAAAATTTACGCAGTAGAAGTAGAGACAGAGACAACAGGTAATTTGTATTGCGTTAATGTCGAATTATGCTCTATTAACGTATATTTGCAGACCCACGTTTAAAGCACAGGAGAATTCACAAAGCCACCGACGTAACGCTGAGAAAAGTTATAAAGAAAAACTTTCAGAAGATAACCTAAGAGACCGAAGACGTTTTGCTGTAGAAAAGGAGAGCAAACCCAAGAAAAAATCGAAGCGAACCAAAAGCAGCAGTTCAGAATCCAGCAACACCTCCGATGAGAGTGAATCATCATTATCATCTAGTAGTTCGGATAGCTCCAAAGACAGCTCCTCCTCATCGGATCAACGTAGCAAACGCAAGAAGCACATCAAGCCGAAACATAAGAAAAGCAACGCAAAAAGCAAACACAAGTCAAAAAAAAAACGCAAAAACTAATGGTTTTAATGTTTTGACGCAACAAATAATTTAAACTAATTTTCAAATATTCACAATGTGTTTTTTTTACTTCTTACGCGATTCAATCTCAGCCTCTAGGGCAGCCATGGCTGCCCCACCACAACAACCTGTGGACTTATCGTTCCGCCTTCTGCGTGGAGCTTCAACCACTGCATCGGGGTCGAACATCACATTGTCTAGGCGAGTGGTCTCTGGCGTTATACGTAGCTCTGTAAAATAGTCGATATCAACAGTACGGGAAAATATTTATGTAATATTTACTCACCAAAGACGTTGTCCTCCCGTTTTTTGGCCTGAATTACATTCGTTCGCAGCTCGTTCTCCACCTCCACAGCTAACTTAATCATCTACAAATATTAAAAATAATGTCTGTTACCGTGTTGTAAAAATATGCATGCCACCTTTCGAATCTCGTCCTCATTGGTTTCGTTCCGGTTCTGCTGAAATGATTCGTTTATCTTATGCCGGCCCGCCAACAGAGCCCTGTCATCGCCCTGAAACACATATTGGCGAGTGCGATGTAGCTTTTTGAACGCGTTTAGCACCTATTATTTGCCAAAATAAGAAATATTACGTGTATTAAATTAATATTATCATTATTAAAGCAGCAACTCGCCTGACGCTTCAAATTTTGGGACATTATTTTACCTCATTGACAAACGATCAGCTGATTTTTGAACGCGTGAGTCAACTCTAGCGCAGTGCAGAGGTGCACATTGTTCAGTTATCGAAAATTTTCTATTGTAAATAGTTTCGATAGTGATTTATTTTTGACATCTCCAGGTCAGTTGCAAGAATTTTTTACGTCGTTTAGTTGTGTGCGACGGTTGTTTCGGCGTGAAGGAATACTGTGGGCATTTTTAAAATGCTGTGCTCTTTGAAAATCTAAATTCTTTAATAATTTAATTGCTTAGTAAAGCAATGCAAGCTAATACAAAGTCTATCAATAAGAAATAACAACAAAAAGCAACATCTATTTGGTCTGTCGTCGAGCGTACGCGGGTGAAAAGGGAAATTAGTTTACTATTGGACATTTAATTGTGTTAGTGCTTCACTCAGAATCGAAAGAAACTTATTCGTGGGCGGGGGAGGGCCTTGCTAAACAAACACGAAACTGGCTCAAAACGACAAGCTAACCTTCTTCCTTAAGAACATGGAGGAAGAGGAGGAGGAAGTGACAGACCTGAAGCTACAACTGTTTCACAATACTGTAAGGGAGCACATTGTAAGTAATCACTGCCATCACTATTGTGACGTCACATTACATCAGCACCACCACCCCTAAAAGTACCACACAAATTGATGCAGCTGCCTCCGCCTTGATATATTGTTGCAGCTGTAACTGGTACCAGCGTGAGCGTCGCGAATATTGCCTCAAATTTCAGTTGATCAGTTACGCGTTTGATAAACAAATCAGTCGAATAATCGCTGTTTATATATGTATGTGAGGTTGTTTATGGTTCTTATCAGAGAAACGCTTCGCGATTTACTAACTAAGCTAAGACTAGACGGCTGCCGCTGCCGCCGTCACTTTGTTTCAATTTGGACTGCAAATCAACAGATTTCCTGTTAGAAAAGCCACTGTAGAAGCGGCGAGTAACTTTACTGTACTTGAAAATTTCAACATTATCAAAAATACAGCAGTAATACCCTGCCAGCAACAGGTGAAAGTGCTTCAGTATATTTATAAACATTTGGACTTATAATGCAATATATAAACACCTATGTGTATCGTTAAGTACGTATGTACGTGTGTATGACTACAAAACAAGAAATACAGCAAGAAAAAACAAAACATTTTGAAATTTGTTAAAAAATGTTGCACTTGCTAACAGTTTCAAGTGCACGGCAAACGGTCACGATTCGTGCTCAATCTGTATGACCAAGTGTGACAGTCGTGCGCCGCAGCTGTGGCATTTTGTTTAAACAATACCCATCAATTCATGAATATAATTTGGTATTTTAATCGAGGCATGACACAGTCAACACAACTTATTTGTGTCTGCCCGTGCGATGAGAAAATAGGTAACTAAACAATTCGTTGTTGAAGTTATACAATTGTATCTATAACCTGTTCGCAGACGCTCATCAAGTGTCAAACTTGACCCAGGAATCGAACAACCTGTAGCCGTTGGGGCAACTGTTCTTTGGTTGTTGCATGCATTACCGAAAATTGAATAATGCCGGGCTGTATGTAGGTCAAAAATTAGAGTACGTGTGTCGCATTAACAATGCTTTCCCGTTCAAAGCGCCCATAAATTATGCAGGAACCTTCGAACAAATCAAATAATATCAAAATGTTTTCGAGCTCTTGACAGCGCAATACACTGTTCGTAGTGTGATATTAGCTCAAAGCTGAGCCCATAACCAGACAAATGCATATAAAAATGTTACTGAGAAAAATGGGAAGTATACAAAGCTGCCTTCATAAAGAAAGGCAGTTGGACATTGAACAAAACCAATATACCCTTTATGACTCTGTGGACACTTTATAAAAGAGGAGAGCCAATACCAACAATTCAAAGTACACACACATATACCTTAGCAGTCAAATCCGGCCAGGACAAAGAGTATACTATTCTCTTCTTCTTCTTTTCAACTGAATGTATTAATTGTACTATTTCGATTCCTTCTGCATGTAGAGCCTTACTTCGATACACCAGCAGTTATTAACCGGTTCTTGACACTTTAGTGTTCACTTCTTCCATCCGGATACACCCTTATGGAAGAATACAATATGTGTATTGAATAATGCAAAGTATTTGCACGGATTTTTTGTCCGGCAATGTATGCGAGTAACTCCGAACCAAGTTCACTTATTGTAGCTTTTACTTTGACAATAGAGCTTTACGCACACTTTGTAATAATGGCAACACGCTGCTTTAATCGCAGTCAATAATCAAACAAACCTCCCCGTTACTCAAAAAATGGTTTCGTTCAAATATAAATAATAGGTTTTTTTTGCCAGTTTCAAAACATCTTTCACTTAATGCAAGTGCGCAAAACGTACTTGTGGATCCACTGGCTCGACCATTCACCGGCAATGTAGTTTCTCAACAAGATACCGCCTATGTAGGCAGCATTTATGATTGTCGCTGCTTCGCGGCAGACGCTTGCTGCCCTGCTTGGCTGCAATGTGCATCGCTATTTATAGCCAAGATACGCGACGCATTGCATGTTGGCGTTTTGGGAGTTTTTCATCTCGAGTTCACGTCATGTCATTGACTCGCTGCATTTGGGAAATGCATTTTCGGGTATCAGCTAATTTGCACAGAACTTGTCGAATTTGCCAGCGCTCCCAGCGCATCACTTCGTTCGGGTGGGGGTAGTATTTAGAGCCGACTTTCCTGCAATCTTTCTTTAAAAACTTATAACTTTTGTATTTGCCTTTAAGCCTCATTGTTTTCTTCTATTTAGTTAATTTATTATAAATTAATGCAAATTCTAGTTTAATGTAACCTGAAAGATGTAAGCATTGGGTAATTAATAAATAAATAAATTTCACATGTGTTTTTATTGTAACCGGACACAACTGTGCGAATCTGTTCTTTCTGGAGTCAAATGTATTCGTATCGCATTCATTCACTATTCGTGCCAGACTGAGGCTTGACACTTCATCGGTCTTATCTCTCGCATTACTATGAGGACTCGGCCACGCGTTCCAAGTTCGTCAGCTTTGAAAAAACGTCACGTCAGTCGGGATTTTATTATATTCATACTGGGTTTATAAATAAGCCTAACAATAATTGAGAGCGGGACTGAGGGAGAGAGAGAGTTACTACAAAGAGATAATTTGCAATATTTATTTTGGCACGAATAAATACAATGCCGCCAATCATAATGGCTACTAACGCTGATTGGATTCTTTTAATCAAATCAATCAAACTCAATCAACGTTGTTGCTCCCAATAAGCTATTTAATTAATTGGAAGCTTTCATACTTCATCCTTATATTCATAAACAAGCGAGTATAGCCCGGCCTTGCCCGTGGCACGTGTGTTATAAAATCAATGTTCTCAAAAAGCTTTGAAAATGAATTTGAAAATGAGCGGACAGTAAGCAAACTACTTTCATATACAAGATTTCCGCCCTTTTACCACTGTTGCAAGTGGAATTTCCCAAATCGCTGAAACACGTATTCATTATTAATATTATTATGTAGAGCTTTGAAGATAAGTTTGATGCAATTTGGACAAAACTTAAAATTCACCAAAAAAAATCTTTAAAATGTACTTTCTACCGATGGAGTTTAGATTTTACGAAATATGTGAAACACGTCTCAAGTGATTTTTCATATAGATCCTTGAAAATGAATTTGAGCGCGAAACGTCATCTACCAAATCTTTGACCCCCATTTCCACCAAAAAGGAATACATTTTTGGAAAAGTGTGAAACAACCCTCAAATGAATTTGAACAAAGAACTTTGAAATTGAGTTGGAGGCCAATCGGATGGTAAACAAAAAAGTTTCATACAAACGATTTTCGAGATTTTTCCACACTTGCGGGTGGAAACCCTGTCTTAATGTGCACCTTCATCACATAAGGTAACTACAGTGAAAATTTCAGGTTCCTAGCGCTTACGGTTTGGGCTGTGCGTCGATCACCAATCAGTCAGTCAGTCAGGACAAACAGTTTTATATATAGAGATATGTATACAAAGCGTATACGTACAATCATAGTTTATGTAGTTGTGATAATTGTATTCGGGCATCTGAAATAGGAAAAACAGACAGAAAGCTGGCCGAAAAGAACAAACACCCATTCGAGACATGAGTATATATTGTT
The DNA here is from genome assembly GCA_035045725.1 of Drosophila ezoana. Classification (NCBI taxonomy): domain Eukaryota; kingdom Metazoa; phylum Arthropoda; class Insecta; order Diptera; family Drosophilidae; genus Drosophila; species Drosophila ezoana. Next base: position 2,324,336 of record JAWNOU010000127.1, read on the forward strand.
TAGTTTTGATGATATTCTTTCTGTTGTTGTTTGTTTTTTTTTTTGTCTTCGGAACATGAAAAAGTCTTTTATTAATGATACATGTATATGTACAAGTTTTGTTTTGTATTTTTCGCAGCGCAAAATGCAATAACGTGTGCTTTAAAAGCCAGGCGTCTGTTTTCCAATTTATTTATTTTTTATTTATATTTGTTATTTATGGGTATAGGAATACCTTTAAGTAATTTTAAATTGGCGTCTGCAAATGATTTTAATGACTCCGTCGGCAATAGATTGATACGGGGTTGTACCGAAATAAACTAAGAAATTAAAACGAATTGAAGTTCTTAATAATTTAAAAAAAAAAAATATTAATTTTGGTTTTAAATTTTTTTTTTTAAATTACATACTAATTGTTATGATTATATATCAATTCCTACAGCAATGTACATAATTCTCATGCTTAACTGCAACTCTTTATGGCCCCGACATTAAATTGGCTTTAATGTCTACAATGATTCTAATCCTTATCAATCGATTTTTCGTGTTGTCGGTTGCTGATAAGAAATAATCCAAGAGACAAGCACTTGACCTTTGACCACAACTTTTATTGCGGTACAAGCGTATTAGTTATTAATCATCAGCTGCTTGTTTATATTGAAAAACTGTTAAAATGATATATTTTACGTAAATATATATATGTTAAAGCCATGGGATATTCCCATTTACGTTAACTTGGGAACCCGTATAACGACAAAATCAGATTGTGTAAATCATTTGTTCGTCTAAACAGCTGCAATTCAACTGGAAAAATGAAATGTAAAAATGACTTAGAAAAAGAACAAAATATTACTCAATGATTTATAGACCCCCAGCATTAGTAACGTTGACCTTCCTGAGCACGACGTAAACACGAATCAATAGTCCATTAAGTTACGCATTATTTACAGCGTAGTTACGGGACATTTCCCACTTTGCGTAAATTAGCTGATAAATTCCTTTGTTAATCTATTTCGGGTTAATTTTACTAAATATTATAAACTTTATCAAGATTGTACTATTATATTATATAGCTTTATAAGAAGAATCGATCGGTAAATGAGTTTTTGAGTGAAAAAATGTTCACCAAACTCGGCATTTACAAGCTTTACTATTTTCACAAATTAGCAAAGCCGTAAGGCGAATGTCTAGTAGGGTATTAAATCTTGATTTGGTCTGGTATTGCTTATAATGCATTTCTCCTTGATTTCTTTATGTAAAATCCGCTTTTCTTTCGAAACGTTTCACTTTTTAAAAACATTCGAGACAAACGTATACACAAATATATATATATACGTAGATTGCATAAAAGGCCTTGAAACGAGCATATGCGTATATGTATAAATTTAATTATGATAACAATCTGAAAAGTGTTAAATATAAAAACAATTGTGCAAATAAAAAGCAAAGAAAAAAATGGATATATGAACAAAATAAGGGAAAATACAAATATTAATTCTCAATGCTTAGAATATGTTTAATTATTTTCCCAAAATCGACAACTAACAATACGTTTCTCCCTTGCAGATATTCTTGTTGCTCATTATTCTACTATACTTTAGCTCGTATGTGGTCGTCTCGCGTTTCCGTCGTCGCGACCGCGACGATCTCTACTCAAATGACGAGGACGAGGTGCTGGTCTATCGGATAAGGTAACGTATTGTTGTTTGTGCATATGCACAGATGGGCAGAGGAGGGCGAGTCAACAACCTCTAGCGCTATTACAAAGTCATCCACTTGCATCGACATGCCAATGATCAATGTTCAACTCTTTACAGCTTTTGGCTCTGCACCTTCACATTGGCAGTTGCCGAGGGCGCTGCCATGCTGCTGCCGGTGTCCATAGCGAGCAATGAGGTGCTGCTGCTGTATCCCAACAGCTATTACGTCAAATGGTTGAACAGCTCTCTAATACAAGGTGAATAATCTATATACAAAATAAACATAACTCTATATCAACTATTTACTTTCGGTTATCATTGCAGGGCTGTGGAATCATGTGTTCCTTTTCTCCAATCTATCGCTGTTCATCTTTCTACCATTTGTTTATCTTTTTTCCGAATCGACCGGCTTCGTGGGCCACAAGAAGGGCATCCTGGCGCGAGTCTACGAGACCTTTACAGTATTTATATTGATGGCTATCATTGTACTGGTTCTGACAGCCGTTCTTAGCGCAGTGTTTGGCATTGAAAAGTTCCAGTTCTTTTGGTTTCTAAGTGAGTACGGGGGAGAGAAAACGGTTCCACACGATCGCACCCAGAACCGCCGCCTATTATAGATGGCATCTAACTGTATTGCTAATTTCCGCTGTTTACGCTTCACAGATTTGGGCAGCGTTCACCTGCCGTTCCTTTATTCATGTGTCTCATTTCTAGGCGTAATGCTAATGCTGAGTAAGTACAATACATTCAACTATATATGCTTTACATTTGCTCGTTCATCTGACCGATGAATTTCTCAATATAGGCCAGCTGCTGTGGATTATGAAGACGCGCTTGGGCAACACTCTCCTCAAAGTTTTCGGCATCATTTTGGTGCTTATAGGCAGTGGCTTTGTACAGCCAGGCGCGCAGATTTGTTTCCTGCAACTTGTCCAATACATACTGGCAGTCGTCAATTGCACGCTTGTAATTGCGCAGCCTGCAAACCACAAGATTTTGTTAAAAACTAAGATTGTGGCCCATGTGTTATGAGAACACCCACCTGATATAGCACAAGGCGCGATTATTGTAGGTGATGGCGCTATTCTTAACGCGCTCTATTGCCTTGTTGTAGTGTAAAATAGCCTTCTCATAGTTGCCCTTGCGAAATGCCTCGTTTCCTTGACTGAGGATTATACTTAGACTAAGGACTTCTTTCTTTATGAAATACTTGCCTGCGCTGCAGTTCCGCCTCGTATTCACGTTTGGCACGCGCCTGTGCACGTTCATTGGCATCCCGTTCGACCTCCTTCATAAAGCTCTGCTGGTCCGTAGTCTGTGCCCTGGCCTGCTCCTCGCGCTTATTGATTACAGTGCGATCCTCACGCACAGTCAAACGCACTTTGTCCACGTCGATGTTTTCAAAGTCCTCAGCAGTTTTCGCTTTTGGCTCCTCATTGGCATCGGTCTCGGGTTCACCTTTTAATATGTTGTCGATTTTTTTCAGAGTCGACTCAAAATCGGCAAAATCATCATTGTGTTCCTGTTCCATTTCGGCTATGCTATATAATGTATAGGGAATAAAATATTTCGTTTCGTCAAGCGTTTGCCAGCTGTTATTTTAGTTTGTTTGTTTGGAAGCCTTGGAAACCGACTAACGTTTACTTTTTTCATGCTTACTTCGTTTTACAGTTTGTACTCCTTATGGATTTGTGCGACTGTTTGGCGTTGTCAACCAGGTGCTGGTTAGGCCCATGCTGCTGCGAGACGTGAACGAGGAGTTCAGTGCATTCTATATGGAGGAGGCGAGCGTTAAGCGCAAGCTGGCCCACATTGACCTTCACAATGTAAGCATATCGGATGCCAAACGGGACAGTCGCTTTACAAATGGCAACGGGCGTACACACAGCTATCTGCCACAGCCGCTGCTGCAACATTCGCTGGCGCATTTGTACCAACGCAAATCGCTTGTCGGGAATGTCGATGAGCAACACCAGCTGCTAAACGAAAGACTGAAAGAGCTATACAGTGAGCGCAAGGAGTTGGACAAGCTGCGTAAGTCGAGCACTTTTCAACGCACCTTCGTATATCCGCTCGCCATGCTGCTGTTACTGTTTTGTACGGCCGTAACCATACTGCTAGTCGTGCAAAACACACTGGAGCTGCTCATAGGCATTAAGGCGCTGCCGCTGAGCACAAGGGTAGGTCATCTATATTATGATTAAACTTACACAAATTTAAATATATATATTTTCAGCAATTTACGCTTGGCATTTCATCGCTATCGAAGCTTGGACCGGTCGGCGCCGCCATGGAAGTGTGCCTCATATTTTATCTAGGCGCCACCTCGGTGGTGGGCTTTTACAGCATGCCCTTCATGAACAATGTGAGGCCTAAACGGCGACAGACTTCGCTGCCTCAGCTGATGTTAAACTGTGGCTTCATGCTGGTTTTGTCCTCTGCATTGCCACTGCTAAGCAGGATCATAGGTACAACAAGGCGACTGGATACTTATCATGTGCCTGCTAATCTGTGTCGGTTGTCTTTTTCAGGCATTACCAACTTTGATCTGCTGGGTGACTTTGGAGCCATCGAGTGGCTTGGTAATTTTCAGATTGTCCTGCTGTACAATCTCGTATTTGGCACAACGACAGCGCTGTGTTTGGCCAACAAATTTACGGCGACGGTGCGACGCGAGCTTCGTGCACGGTTAGTGGAGAACTATGTGCTCTTTACTAACTATATGAGCTTCATCAACTGATATTTAAGACAGCGACGCGACAAAGCCTTGCCATGTCAGCGCCAACGTTACGCTGACCAGCTGCTCAGGCGTTTTGTCGAGTCGCCCTTTACGAGTCTAACTAGTTTATATGCCAAGTACTACGATCTTAGTCGTAAGAGTAGTCGCAATACCACCGCTAGTCGTCAGGCAAACAAGATGGACTGTTAAGAGAGGAATGTGGAGGTGCAGCTTCCGACATGAATATAAACTACTTTTTACAGAACTGATATTGATATTTAAATGTTGCGCTGTTTATTGTTGTGCTTAATTGTTATAGTTTGTAGTGTACGCACAGCATTTTAACTGCATTTCCGGTGTTTGCGTGTAGGAAACCCCCCCCCCCCCACACACACACACACACACACACACACACACACACACACACACACACGCACACACACACACACACACACTCAAACGCAAATCGAAGCTGCAGTTACGGTCTAAGATTTACATTTGTGAACATCTATCAAATCAATTTTGTATACAAACGTTGTGTACAACATAAACTGCTGTCAACAGATTAGGTTTAGGATAAATTTTAGGTGTTTTTAAAATTTTATTAGTCTGAGTCTATAGTCAATGTCGATGTGTTTATTCGATGTCCATTTCATACATATTTTTACAATAATTTCCGTATTTGTACTAATTTAAAGCAATTATTTTAACCCATGCGTCTCATTGTCATTCTTAATCATAAACAAAATAATTTATTTTTATATATTCATATGTATTTCAACAATAATGTTCCTTGAATGGCGCTCACAATAAGGCGCTGTTCATCATTTTTATTGCATACTAAAAACAATAAAACTACAAACGTACATATACATATGCATCTAAAAGTTATGTGATATAATAAAAATAAAAATCGTTTAAATTTAAATTAATACAGCTTCTTTCATTTCGCATACACTGCTTTTAGCCATTATTAGTTTCTGTGATGCAGAACTGATTCTACTCTGACTTCTTTTATTTGCAGTTTGACGGCACTTTTTTTGCTGGCTTAGCGTGTGTTCAAGGCTTGGTCTAGATTGCTTTAATTATTTAAATACTGTGATCTTAAAATAAATAGAATAAATATATTTATATTAACACGTCTTGGTAAAATTCTTTTGGAAGGTTAGAAGCCGAGAGCAGAAAGCTTAAAACTTTGCATAAAAGGCTAATTACAACCCGAAACTTCCTCAAGAAATCTTAGAGACGCATTTGTACCAAGGAGGGTTGGATTTTCGGAATGCAAACTAAAATCTTAGACAATGAGTTTGCGGCTGATAGGATGGTAGCATAAGTTTTTTTTTTTAACATTGGGATGGAATTTCCGTCAACCCCGTCGTTAACGTACAAATTTTTTTATTTAAGTTTTTATTTTGGCGGAATAGGAATTGATCAGTGCCTACTGATCTCTACCAAGCGAATAATTAAGGGAATGATTTATAGTTACTATATTGTAAATTATATAACGTACAAATTTCAGCTCCCAAGCTCTTACACTTGGGCTGGGCGTTAATTTCCATTCAGTCAATCATTCGGTTAGTCAGTTTTATATATAGAGGTAATCAGATAATAAAATTGTCAGCAAGGGTATAAAAAGGTGGCATACCCCCAGAATGTTAGCCGCGTGAGTGCTATCGATATATCCGTTGTGTGCAAAACTGAAATGCGATAGCTTGCTTTCGATATACTTATAGTTTGCACATCGCTAATTTTTGTATTGGCGTCGTTGTAAAACTATAATTTTATTTATAAATTTCCCATAAAATATCTGCAAAAATATGCTTAGCCGCAAGCGTCGCGCGAGTTCAATATCGAGCCGACAAGATGAAGATCCCCTTCTGCTAGATGATTCGACGCCCGAGCAATCGCCGGTACAGTACACACAATCGGCGCGCAAAAAGCGGCGCTTGGATCCAACGGAGCTGTGCCAACAGCTGTACGACTCCATCCGTAACATTAAGAAAGAAGATGGATCTATGCTATGCGATACATTCATAAGGGCTCCTAAGCGTCGCCAAGAGCCCTCCTACTATGACGTGGTGGTGAATCCCATCGACTTGCTGAAAGTTCAACAAAAGTTGAAAACAGATTCCTATGACGATTTGTACGATATGATGAACGACCTGGAATTGTTAATAAGTAATGCAAAGGCGTTCTATAAACCCGACTCGGCCGAGTTTCAGGACGCCATCGCTTTGTGGCAGCATATACAGACTCAGCGTCAACGCATCCTAGAAGCTAATGGCTTCGCGGAGGAGGAGCCACGTGCAAAGCGTGCGCCCCGCAATGCGCGTCGGCTGACGAGCAGCACTGAACCAGGCGGTGGGGATCTTGACGACGATTGCAATCAGTACGAAGAACTTTTTGCATCTATCATGACGGCCACGGATCCGATAGGTGACAGGGCTATGCATCGCATGTTTCAGCTCTTGCCGTCGAAGAAGATTTATCCTGACTACTATGATGTGATAGAGCATCCAATTGACTTACGGCTGATTGCCACTAAGATACAAATGAACGCGTACTCGTCGCTGGTGGAAATGGAGCGTGACCTGCTGCAAATGACAAAGAATGCTTGCCTTTTCAATGAGCCTGGATCGCAAATATACAAGGATGCCAAGGCTCTAAAGCGAATCTTTACGCAGCGGCGTCTAGAGCTAGAGACGGGCAAGGGTAAGCCAGTCCGACGCCTAAAGAATTTGTCCAGTGCAGCGATAGCAGGTGGGTTGAGTTCCGGAAAGTTACATAAATGGGTCCCTTTCATTCAAGAGAAATCATGATCTTACCTAAATTTTAGCGCTCAAAGAGGAAGTGGATAGCTCGGACGATGAGGAGACCAGCAAGAAAGGCGAGGGCCCCATGTGGGCATTATTTGATCACTTGTATAATGCTCCTGGCACATCAGAGCATCCGGGTGTCACTGGTCCGCCCCTGGGCAACTCTCTGTGGAAGCTGCCTGTGCGTCGCTTTCATCCTGAATACTTTGAGCTTATCAAACGTCCCATTTCAATGAGTCAAATTCACACTAAGCTGAAGAAGGGCGATTATGCGAACATAAGTGATCTCACTGGCGATCTCTATTTGATGCTGGACAATGCAAAAAAAGCGTTTCCAATCACGCATCGCACGCACAAAGATGCACTGAAAATGCTGAAACTCATGAATGCCAAACTAGTAGAGGAATCGCTGGAGGAAACCAGTGATATGGATGAGGACGAAGCAGACGAAACTTTCACAGCGAGCGTGCAGCCAGAGAAGCGCAAGCCGGGCAGGCCACGAGTCAATTCAAATTCCAGTACGGCGCACACGTCCAACAACTCAAATTCACCCAAAACGAATCGCATTGCCATCAATGCAACCATCAAGAAGAAAATTCTCACCATACAAAAATACCTGGTGGACTTTACGGTAGGCAACCGTAGGCCCATTGAGATGTTTATGGAAAAGCCACCGCGCAAAGTATATCCAGACTACTATGATATAATACAGAATCCCATTGACATGAATACCATTGAGCACAATATTCGTGCCGACCGGTATGCCACCGTAGAGGACGTCGTTGCCGACTATCGTCTCATGTTTTCCAATTGTCGACAATATAATGAGGAGGGTTCCAATATTTACGAGGACGCCAATTCGCTTGAACGCGCCCTGAACGAAAAGCTCAAAGAATTTCCTGGTTTGGTGGAGGTCAAGAGGCCTCTGCAAAAATACAACAAGCTGGGGCGCAAGCCAAAGGCAGCGCTGCTAGCTGATCGTGATCGTCTCTGGCAGTTCTATGAAACGCTGCGAGACTATCAGGAACCGAAAGGCAAGCGCCAATTGTCGCTAATCTTTACCAAGCTGCCATCAAAAAGCGACTATCCGGAATATTATGACATAATCAAGGATCCCATGGATATGGAGCGCATTGCACAGAAACTAAAGCAGGCCGCCTACGAAAGTGTAGACGAGCTGGCCGCTGATTTTCTGCTCATGCTTGAAAATGCCTGCAAATATAATGAGCCCGACTCGCAAATATACAAGGACGCTTTGGTGTTGCAACAGTTGACGCTGCAATTAAAGCAGCAACTGCGCACTGAGCGTGATGCACTGCCGGATGTCTCGTTGGCTGTTCAGGAACTGTTCTTAACGCTCTTTACCTCGGTTTACAATCACCAAGACGAAGAGGGACGCTGTTATTCGGACTCATTGGCTGAGTTACCCGAGTATGACGAATTGGGCGAGGGCGCGAAAGTACGCGGAATATCCCTAGATCTGATCAAACGTCGTCTGGATAAAGGGGCCTATAAGCGTTTGGATGTCTACCAGGAGGATATATTTTCCTGTTTGGAGCGAGCGCGCAAATTGTCCCGCACCGACTCGGACATCTTCCAGGACTCAATCGAACTACAAACGTATTTTATACGAAAGCGGGATGAGCTATGCAAGGACATATTGAGTTCGCCGGCGCTCGGATTCACGCTAGACAAATTGCTTGCAGATGTGGAGGTAATGCGGCTGACGAAGGTGGCCCAAGAGGAACAGGACCAGGAGCAAGACAAAGATGACTTCAATGCAAGCACAAAAGGGGAAAGCATGACAATCAACCAGCAGGTGTACTCGCCTGGCGACTATGTATATGTTCAGATGCCAGAAAACAAGATTCCCAGTATTGCATGTATCGAAAGATTGTGGACTACGCCGAACAATGAAAAGCTAATGCAGGCCTCAATATTTCTGCGTCCGCACGAGACCTATCACGTAACTACGCGAAAGTTTCTCGAAAAGGAGGTCTTCAAGAGCAGCATCTCACAAACCATTTCCATGGATAAGGTACTGGGCATGTGCTACGTCATGCATATCAGAGACTACATTAAACTGCGGCCCGATGGGCTGCCCGAAAAAGATGTGTTTGTCTGTGAATCTCGATACAATCTGCAAGGGCGTTGTTTCAAGAAGCTTAAGAATTGGCCAACTTCACGCGAGAGCAACAACAGCTCGGTAAGATTTGTGCCGCGCGAGACGACATTGGAACTGAAGCGTGTGATGTCCGTCTTTAAGGAGCGAATTGAAAAGCACAAAGGTGAGCTAGAGGAGCTTAAGCTGCAGGAAGCGCTGGTCGAAAAGGAAAAACCCAATGTAACCTGCGACGCACCACCAAATGCCCAGGACAACAGTGTGTACTATCAGCAGTATAACACCATTTGTAGTGGGGTCATTAAGACCGGTGATTTTGTTTATGTGGCCACGCAAAGTGGAAAGCAATCCGTTGCCCAAGTCCAGCAGATCTGGGAATTAAATGGTAAATCGTATTTTAAGGGACCGTGGTTGCTGTCGCCTAGCGAGACAACGCCAGCATTAGGCAAGCAATTTTATCGCCAAGAGTTGCTACTAAGCACTGTTGAGGATATGAGTCCCGTCATCGGTATCGTGGGACGCTGCGCTGTGCTGGAGTACGCCGAGTTCATTAGCTCCCGACCCACGGAAATAGCTGAGAGTGATGTGTACATTTGCGAGTCTGTGTACGATGAAGTTAAGAAAGCATTACGCAATCTGGTAGTCGGCAATTTGCGCAAGTTCCAGCATAGTGCTGAGGTCACCGAAGATGAGATATTTTATTTTAAATCGCCCATTAAACCAGCCAAGGATGTTAAGAACGAGTTGAACGAGTTGTCCATGCTAGAGGATTCTATGGATGGTGATACGCCATCGCTTAGCTCGGATATAGTCGCAATATCGTCGCCAGCTCCGTCCGTGAACTCCACGCCGCTCACCTCTAAGACAAAAACGAAATCCGCGAAGAAGAGCCTCACTGGATACATACTGTACTCTAGCGATGTGCGCAAGGGTAAGCGCTAATTGAATTCCGTTCAAATTGAGTTAGTATGACTCGTACCCTTTTATAATCATTTCTTGTCATCTGCAGGTATAAGTCAGAGCAATCCGGATGCCACATTTGGTGACATATCTCGTTTAGTGGGCAATGAGTGGAAGAGTCTGCCCGCTAGCGTCAAGCAGAGCTGGGAGGATCGCGCCAACAAGCTGAACGAAGAGGCCGCTGCCTTGCGTCGTGAGATTGACGATAACCAAAATTGTGGAAGTCCACTGCCGCAAAGCGCTACTGGCGGCCAGGACTCAGGTCCGGCGCTGACCTTTGAATGCCTATGGGAAAAGTGTGACTATCAATTCGAAGAAATGGCCGACTGCACTGAACATTGTCTTTCCGATGCTACTGGACACATTCAGCGCCATCCCCAGGCAGGCGTCGAGATGGAGTACGTGTGTCTGTGGCGCAATTGTCCGCGCATACGCAAGTCTGTCCAAGCTTTTCCCAATGTGTTGCGGCTCATTAAACATGTACGCGAGGTGCATCTGAGCAAGTGTGGCAAACCGTTAGGGATCACGGAGCGCAGTAAAAACTTTGTACCACGCAAACAGAAACTAGTACCGCAGTTAGGGGCCAGTGTACCAATCCCATCCAACAACGCACACTCACCTCGAGCTCCGCTTAACGCGGAGGCTGCGCAGCAACAGCAACAACTGCAGCTTCAGCAGCAGCAACAACAACAGCAGCAGATGCAGACTATTGTTACGGGGCCGCCTCTGGAGCCTATGTTTGTAACTGTACCACCCCGTTCCAACCGTGTCATCCACTCCGAGGCTTATATTAAGTACATTGAAAGCCTGCAGACGGGTAGCCATTTAAGCGTCAGCGCCTGCAATAACAATTGGCGTCGATCACTTACACACGTGCATCCTACCCAGGTGGGAAAGACGCAGTTGCCTGAGCACTGGTTGGGCCCCAATATACGTGACCAAGAAAATGTGGTGCAGGCGCTATGCCATTTACGGAACTTCATGTTGGACGATGTGCTGGAAATACAGCGCAGCTGCAATTAAATCTGATTCTAATTGGAAAATCCACATTTTATCTTTATGTCAAAAGAAGTTAAATAAGAAACCTATACACAAATACCATTAAAAGTCATTATCATTGCAATACGAAAAAAAAACCTTCGATATTCTTTATGTAAAAAAAAAAAACAAACATCTTGTCCTCTGTAATGAAATTAAACATCTTTTCCTCTTTAAAAAACCTTCTACATTTTCTAATCTGTTGAAAACTAATCAGTTCCTATAATAATAAACGTCTATTTCTATGGGAATTTTTCTTATATTTTATATAGCTGCCATAGCAACAATCGGTCGCAAAGAGAATTTTTTGTTTATAAAAGCTCACAATCTCTATCTATAAAAAGGTCCTGGTTGACTGACTAGCTGATTGGTGATAAACGCACAGCCCCGACCGTAAGAGTTAGGAAGCTGAAATTTTCACTCTAGTTACCGTATGAAAAAGGTGCACGGTTAGACAAGGTTTCGGGAAATGTCACTAGTATAAGTGAAAAATCGGGAAAAACGTTTGTATGCAACTTTTTTGTTTACCATCCGATTGGCCTCAAACTAATTTTCAAAGATCTTTGTTCAAATTCATTTGAGGGGTGTTTCACACTTTTCGAAAAATGCATTCCTCCTTGGTGGAAATGGGGGTCAAACATTTATATATGAAACATCTTTTGAGACGCTTCCTATGTGGAAAATGCGATTCAAAGACTATTTGGGCTAAGTTTAAGTTTTGTCCGATTTGCTTCAAACTTATTGTTAAAGTTCTACATAAGAACTTTATAAATACATTGGACCCTCGGTTAACGTACACAATTGGCTCCAGCATCTTGTTCGTTATGCAAAACGTTTGTTAAGCAAAACCATTATTCCCATATAAATCAATGTAAAATAAAATAATGCGTTCCAGGTCGAAAAAATACACTTTAATATCTTTCAATTTTAACTTTTATTGAAAGAAAGTAACATAAAATGCAACAAAACTTTTCAAGAACTGAAAAAATACACCAAAATACGAAACGTATAAAATTTGTTAAGGAACTGAATATGTATTGGACGGAAGGAGACAATTTGAAATGGAAAAAAAAATCGCTCGATTGCTATCTTAACATGTTGAGAGAATGTAGATAGAGCAGTTCGTGTAGCAAACTAAGTGTTGTATTTTTATTATTATTAAGGTTTCCCCCTTTTTCGTTGGCCGATATGCGAAATTTCGTTCGATAAGAGAAACTTTTTTTTCCCCAAAAAATGTGTTCGTTATGCGAAATGTTCGTTATGCGGGGCGTTCGTTAACCGAGGGTCCACTGTACGTGTTTCAGATGTCAGTTGCATGAAATTTGTTTGCTTACCATCCGATTGGCTTCAAAATCATTTTCAAGATTTTTGTGAAGATTTATTTGATACCTTCTTGGGTGGCAAATGCGGGTCAAATGTTTAATAAACGAAAGTTTATTCTTCAACGTCAAGATTGTCACCGCAAGACTAACATGGGCGGAAACCGTTGTTTTGAACACATGGTTCTTTATTCGATGCACCTAAAACATATTTTTAAATAGAAGTGGAGATCAAGACATGTTGATTTCAATCTTTCACGGGCGTGTACTTAGTAGAAAGGTAATATCTAAAATTGTTAGCACAAAAGTGTATGTATATATAGTACATAGCATTGTTTTGGAAAAATAAAATAAGTTCTTCACGAAAAACTGTTATGATCTTTAATTATTTGCACTCTGTCTTAAAACAATAATTTTCAGGGAAACCTACTAGTATACTTTACTTATTTTGTTTGTTAGGTTGAAATTATTTAATTTATCTATCCGGGAGATCGAGAATGTGCACTCCTAAAGTCTTCTTACTGCTACACTATTATCTGTCAATGTATTTTTTACTAATTTTATATTTTTCTTCTTTTACATAAGGAATTGTTAAATCTTTGTGTATGCATGCATTGGAGATGTAAAAAGCAGCAGAATTTCAATATTCGAGTTACTAACAGTACTTGACAGTTGTAATGCATATGTCCACAAAGGCTTTCTGGAGGCGAACATTGTTTCTTAACGTATATAAGCTACATTGGTCTATTTTATTATATCTTCTTTAAGAACATTTAGATGTCAATTGTTTTTTTGATTGACGTTATGTGATTGGGAAGATATGAGTACTTATGTCCTTAGTTGGCTTAATATAAACACATATGTTTTATAATCATTTTATATTCCCTATCCACATATATACTTGCTAACAAAATTTAAAAACATTTGAACTCTAGCAACAATTTTTTTTTTTGGCATGATAAATATTTTATTTAAGATTTCTCATGCGGTTACAATTACTAAATTTTTTCAAGGGTACTTAAAAGGGTGTGTATCATTTGAAGTAAGTGATTTCCTATCGTGAATTATTGCGATGTTTAATTATTGGTTGAGTTGGTGAGTGGTGGGAGGTGGGTATGATTGGATAATTTGGTATGATAATTTGGTCCCTTGGATGATACAGCGGGTGCACTCTCTTGAGTCTGCTGGTGATATTGCTGTTGTCCAGCAGGTGAATTGCAAGGCTGTTGTTGTGAAGGTGGAGCATATGCAGGTATCTGCTGCTGCTTTTGGCGATTTCGGGATCTGGGATCTTGGAAACACTGTGGATGGAAGCATTGTCATGGTAAATATGTGCATTGAAACGATGCGCAGTACCTTGTTTTGAAATATCTGAATTAGTCCTAGGTTGCTTCAGCTTGCAGTACCCCATAGCTGAATGCCGTAAGTACAAATTGGCTTGGTAATCGCCTTGTATACATGGAGCTTTGACCGAGTACTCAATTTGTATTGGCGGTCAATAAGCCAGTAATAGAACTTTAGCTTGTTTTCTTTTCTTTAAAAGGTGAGTTCTCCCAGTTAACCTCCTGTCGAGAGTCATGTCAAGGTATTTTCGTGTCGTCCCTTCTGGTATTACAGCTCCGCCTAGGTGGTAGACTGGTGGGCAGTTACCAGGCCTGAAAGAAAGAGTGATGGCTGTGGACTTGTCATTGTTCACTATGATGTTGCACCTTCTCTGCCATTCGTTGAGTGTGTCCAATTGGCCTTGCATGATTGAGGAGCTTCTTCGGACTATTATTATCTTCTATAAGAACACTAAGATGACAATTGGTTTTTCGGTTGACAGTGTTATGTGATTGGAAAGATTTGAGTACTTATACCCTCAATTTGGATGCTGATTTTAAGGTAGATCATATTAGTTGGATTAATATAAATACATATGTATTATAATAATTTCATATTCCCTATCCACATATGTACTTGCCAACAAAATTTAAAATGTTTGAACTCTGGCAACATGCATCGATAAGTTGGCAGGCCTGGTCATAATTTGCAGAGAGTGGTCACACTGAATAAACTACAGCTGAGTTTGTTTATTTTGTTTGTTGTGTGCGGAAAATTGAAAAATGTCGAGCGAGGAAAAGAAAAAAAGAGGCAAAAATTTTACGGCAGAGGAGGAACAAGTTCTCATGGAGCTGTTGGAAGAAAGAAAGAATATCCTGGAGAATAAAAAGTCCGACGCAGCTACCTGGAAACAGAAAGAGCAGGCCTGGGAAGAAATGGCAGACACATTTTACACCAGAACAGGCATTCGGCGCGAATGGAAGGCATTAAGAGACAAGTTTATAAACATGAAAAGGAGGTCCAAGGTTGAACTGGGTGAGGACAAGACCCACAGCTTTCGCATAGGTACAGGAAAGTTTATTGCCTTGATGGGGGATTCAACAGCAGGCTTGAGCAACCAATTCGACAGCGATGCCTGTAAGTATTTTAAGTTGGAAATCGCTTGATACTATCAAATCTAAATTCTCCTTACAGCCAATGTGCCCAATGACATAAACTTCGAGGGGGAAGATGATATGTTTGCAAGTTCCACAGATGCGCACGATGTAAGCACATATTATTATATACATGCAGGTGGAGAGTGATATATTTTCCTTTGAAGGTCGCCAATATTTCTGCACACAAGGAAGTCATGGCAAGCACAAGTGCCGACTGGCCCAGTTGGAACCCAAGAACTCTGCGCAGCTTGGATGAGGAAAAGATTAAATTGGTGTTGCTTCAGCAAGATTTTTATAAAGGCGAAAATTTGCGAGCGCAAGAAAAACATGACCACGAAATGCTTAAAGAGAAAATTAAGCTGGATCAGGAAGTACAAGAGGGAAAACTGCGAATTGAAATGATGGAATTGGAAATCCTGGAGAAACGAGCAAGGCTAGATTTAAAATGTGAGTAGAACGTTGTTTGACAAACGGTAAGCATTAATTTAATTCGAATTGTATTGCAGAGGAGGCATTTCATCTCGTTTCTTGCGCTGTAAAAAATGATTTGATTATCAATTTTGAAGTAATAAAGAAAAAAAACAGCTTCGGGATGCCGCAGACTTAGTACCCTTGCAGATATATAAACAGAGCTGTTGCTTTCGCAACGCGGTGCTAAATAACGCTTAAAGCAATGTGTAATATCCGGCCGATCTTTTGACGGAATCTAAAATCAACCTGACCTTTTTTGTAACAACGATTTGTTTTAGTAACGCGTTTTGGCCGGATCCAATATAAAAATGTACATATCTTCAAGACTCACACACGAAAATGAGTACAGACTTACTTGACTATATCCACTGAGCTGGTCGTCGTTATTAAAAATAGTTTACGTGTTCAAATTATTAGCCCTTATTGGGCTATACATACATACATTTCGTCGAATGCAAGGGTATAATAACTAGGCCGAATTAAGTGTATGGATAAGCTAAATAGAATTCGAAATAATTTAGTATTAACGATGTCTATCGCTTGTAATCATTATTTTGTGTGAATAATAGGGAACCTGTTAATATATTAGGCCTACCTAATGGTCATTTTCATGCAAAGAAGAATACGAAGCTGGTGATCTTATCTCAATGTTATGGCTGGCAAAAAAAAAGAGAGGAGCTAATAAATTTAGCTAATACATTTTTTGGTAATGGAGTATAAAGTTTTCAGTAATGTAGTGGTCGACATATTTATTTTGACACTTTGTTTTGACTATCAGCCTTTGGTGAATTCGTCTGCATGGAGAATGGTAACTTTATTATGCTTAAAACAACCTGAAATCAACAAATTGTATAATATTGTATGTCAACTTATTTAAAATAAAAAAAAAATTAAAAATTTGGCTCGGCAGGGTAATTATGGTGACCATTGTATCTTTAAACCACGTTATTTGCATACCGCAACAAAAACTATCGTATGAATTTGGTGTGCGTGTGCCTGTGTGGGTGCGCAAGTGTGACGTCATATCAGGGTTTCTTTTCGCTTTTGTTTTGCTACGGCAGTACGACAACAAACCGGTTCCTCTATTGAGCACTGATAGTGTCACTTGGTTATTTTGGCTACGCTTATCTAATTGCCTGTCCAGATACTGCTCACCCAATCTCAGTAGCGCTCGCATGCTCTCTTTTGATATTCTTCTGTGCTGTGTATGCTTTGCCTCAAAACTTTTGCAAACGAAAAGCCAGCAGTCAGTCGCAGTTTGTCGGTGGTGGATAGTAGTCGTTTCGTTTGGTCGACATATACGTTCTAAATTTGAGCAGCAACAATGTCCGAGGGCGAATCAAAATTTGGATTCAAGGACATGGAGAAGGCGTTGGAGACGCTCAAGCTGTTGGAGAGCCATGATATGCAGTACCGCAAGCTGACCGTGCGCGGACTATTGGGACGTGCCAAACGCGTTCTGACAAGTAAGTTACAGACGAGTCTCTTTTTTTAACATGTCACATCAATTATTTGCCTTTGTATAGTGACAAAAGCAGCAGAGAAGCTAAAGAACATAAATGATGCTATTGGCGTGTTTGAGCAATGGCTGGAGGAGAATGGCGGCGGTGCGTCCAACAAAAATGCAAAGACTGATGGTGACGATAAGGTGGAGACGGTACCTGGTCTGGGCTTTAGGGACAAGGCGGCGGCGCAAGCAACTCTGAGGTAAGAGCAACTGACTGTGCATACCAATACAAATCAGCTTTAAAGACAGAAGGTCATAGTCAGCGGCACTTTGGCTATGCCGCCATTATGATGTCATGTCACAGTTTTAGTGTTTAATACGAACGCTCGCGCTTTCGGATTTGATTGTGAGACCACCTCGCCTCGGTTTCCTCTCTGACTGCTGCTCTCCGTGCGTATACACATGCAAAGCATTTGGCACGCTACGCGAACATATTCGACATCCAGAAACATTCCACTGTTTGTCTATGCAAATATTTATATTCCTATATGTGAATTAAATTGATATATCGAAACATTTTAATTGTAGCATTTTGGAGGAACGCGATCCAGAATATCAAAAACTAGCTATCAAGGGTCTTATTGGCAGCTCGAAGAGGGTGCTCTCTGGGACCAAGAATGAAGATAAAATAAGTGCTATCAAGGAAGGCGTGCAAGTACTTGAAGAGTTTCTCGAAAAATTCGAGACGGAGAATCGAATCAAGGACAATCGCGCTTATCTTTCACATGCAGTGGTGGCCACGTTGCCTGAACCAAAAGAGAAACTGGCGGCTGAGTTCCTGGCTGCTTATGGAGGACCCAAGGCCAAGGGCAACTACAAGCACCTGCGAACGATGTATCCGAAGGACGAGACTACAAGTTGGGATATAATACGTAATCGTCAAATAGCAAAATTGCTGGAACAAATCAAAAGCAAAGATGTCAAACTATTCGATAAGGAGACAGGCGCGCCTAGCGAGTTACACTTACAGCTTATACACTGGGCCTATAGTCCACAGCCGGACAAGGTAAACAACTACGTGGACAAACTGGCCAAGAAGTCACCGGAGAAACGCAAGCTGGATACCGACAGTAGTAGCGACGCTGACAACTCCAGTAGCAACTCGGAATCAGACGAGAGATCAGTTCCGAAAAAGAAGATGAAGGAAGAGTGATATAAACACACAGGTGGCATCGGCTAGTTTGTGTAACGAACAAAAAATGGTATATACTTTATTTAAATATGTCAACTCAACCTCAACGCGATTACATTTTATTAGTGGACACTTTCTTTTGTATATATGAATGTTATTTGATGTATGTATGTAACTGCTGCTGATAAGGCCTCGCTTAGATAAGCTACGCATCTAACGCTAGCCGTCTAATAATCAAATACTCGAAAATGTAAAACACCTTTTCCGGTCTATAGTCTATATGTAATCAATTAAATAGAAATTCGACCGGCAAACGATTGTAACGTTATAATCGTTGTTCGATAGACGTCGATTTCTTATGGTGGCCGACCGATTTACGCTTTTGAGCACAGCTTGCCAAAAATTTCTCAAGCTGGGCCGTTACAAATTTGGTATTTTTCATTAACGAAACGCAGTCGCACAGCAAATGTGACCCCACACACCCATACAAAATTAAATTACACAATATACATGAGACATGGTTGTTACACCCACATAGTGGTGTTCCCACACTCCGCCTACTGGTACTTATGCAATCCACTGTCGTAGTAATCTGCGGTTGTCGATTTTTGCACACGAAGTTGCGACTGCGACTCCGGCGATGACTTCGCCAACGACAAGGTCAACTGATGATGCTGGTCTGCTTGCTTGTTTGTGAGGTGCCCATATGCCATGTTAAAGAGCGCATCGGGATCACACACGAAGCGATAGACATAGCGTTCACCATTGACTTTTTGCATGATTCCCTTCTCATAGTAGTAGCGAAGGCTACGTGACAGCTTGTCGTAGTTCATAGCTGGTCTGTTCTTCTGTATGCCCCAACGGCGAGCTACCTCCTCCGGTTCGATGAGTTTAAATTCCATGCCACGACCTGTCCAGGCGATGCAGCTAGAACTGGGTGCATTGCACACAAGACGAAACGTAAGCATGTTAAAAATTAACTTCTCAACTTACCTAGTGGCCGGTTCGTCAAGTAGTGCCACCAAAAACTGCCATAACTGGAGCGAGCCACGACGCTGGCTGATGGTCTGCGCGTTGCTGCTGGTGGATATTGCACTGCTGGCGTAAAACTGATCAAGGCGCAGCTCCGAATCACTGGAAGTTGTGGAATCAACCACACTAGGACGCAATGGTGGTGGATAGGTGGAAGATATAGTGGCATTGTAAGGCCCACTGTCGTATTTAAGATCTGTTTCGCTGCCTGTCGCTGTGCTGGGCGAAATATCACGATAGACAGTGGCAATAGACCCGCCATGTATCTGGGGATTCGACTGCTGTTGGTGGGTATAGTGTGGAGCCGCGGCATAGACAGCCGAGCTGGATATTACGGCCGTATGACTAAATTTAAAGGCGGAGGCTGCGTGCACTGGAGTCAGGTGAGCATGTGCCTGCTGATGCGTATTCTGCGGCTGCTGTTGGGTATGAGAATGCAGGGATTCATGATGCTGCTGCTGCTGCTGTTGTTGTTGTTGCTGTTGATGTTGCTGTGCGGCGGCGGCTGTTGTGGTGGAGTCGGCATGCTGAATCTTGGTGTTGTGCTGATGAAAGTGCTGACCAGCTGATACATCATTGCAATATACAGCAGCCGCGGCAGCGGCGGCGGTAGCAGCTGCCGTTTCTGAAAAAGGTGGGCAGAGAGTTGAAAAGCCATTAGGCATGCTTAAACAACACATTGAGAGTGGGTACTAATTACATCGTATATTTACACTCTTTACAAGGGTATTTCATATTTTTGACCAGTTATGTAATGTAAGGACAGAGACTAAAAAGGGCAGAAGGCTTTATGTAGTTCTTATAAGACTAACTAAAAATCATCAGCTCTTAACCATATTAACACGCATAGTCACAATTAGTTATTGTACTCACTTATAAAGTGCAAACAACATATGTATATTGGTTTATTGCAATCTTCTGTCCTTCCGTTCGTCCGTTCCTGCGGCCCTATGTATGAATGAAATTTTTTTGGAAGCTCTAGAAGCTAGAAACATGCGATTTGTAATATAAACTCGTGTATATCCGCATAAGTGTCCTACATAGAGAAAATTTATATCTACCACAGCTTAAAACAAGTAAGAGGATCTACTCGGAGCTCCCGACTAGGAAATACCCTGAACCCTCATCTACTAACACCAAATGCAGCTCGCGCTACGCGCTCGTTTGCTTCACCAGTAATACAAATAAATTAAACAAGTAAGAGGTTCTAGTCGGGAGCTCCCGACTAGGGAATACCCTGAACCCTCTTATTCCAACACCAAATGCAGTTCGCGCAACGCGCTCGTTTGAAGTAATTAAGATAAATTAAAAAGAAACAAGTAAGAGGTTCTAGTCGGGAGCTCCCGACTAGGGGATACCCTAAACCCTCTTATTCCAACCAATTCCACCAAATGCAGCTCGCGCTAATAGATAGAGAGTAGCGGGGAGGTGGCGATAGGTAAAAAATGAAAGATACTTGATATATATATATACTATTCTAGAAGCTACATGTCATGTTAGGTGACTATAGCTCTTATTATTTACCAAAATTGCTTTAAAAACGGGATTTCGATATACATTTTTATCGATTACTTGGAAACGGGGCAAGTTATCGTTTATCGGAAACAAACTCGATCTGCGAGGGCACCTACAGCTAGAAGACCTACAGCTAAGATTTCAATGCGTTCCTTGCGTTCATACATACGGACGGGCGGACGGACGGACGGACGGACAGACAGACGGACATGGCTAGATCGACTCGGCTATTGATGCTGATCAAGAATATATATACTTTATGGGGTCGGAGATGCTCCCTTCTGCCTGTTAAATACATTTGCACTTTGCACAAATACAATATACCCTTTTTACCCATTTTCAATGGGTTCAGGATATAACAAAGTGTTCCCTCGATAGGTCTCCAATTCGTAATGTGCCTCGATACTTGCAACCGCCTCTACACAACAGCCATCCCAATAATTGAGTCTTAATAAGAATAAAACGAATTAAAATAGCAGCACGGAAAACAATACAATTGCAATTGCAATGCTATAGATATAATTCAAAGACGCCTTTGAATGTGTGTGTGTACAGTATATACAGAAATTCTTGCATTTTGCGCTTGCTGCCCCAAACTCGAAGCCAGCCAAAATATGTTTTTTTTAATAACTTTTGTGTTTTTTAACGGATCTTACTGAAATTTTCTACAGTACATCTTATTGTGCTATAGAATGTTTGTGTATTCTCAAAAAGTCATTTGCATTTAAATTGTGGCTTATACAGGTGGGCAGCATAAATTTGTTTATTTACTTGATTTATAGCTATGAGGTAGTAGCGGGAAGGTGGTGATAGCTATAAAATGAAAGATACTTGATATATACTATTCTAGAAGATACATGTCAAGTTTGGTGGCTCTAGCGCTTATTACTTACCCAATTTGCTCAAAAAACTGGATTTCGAAATCAAATTTAATCGATTACTCGGAAACGGGGCAAGTTATCGATTATCAACTCGGTCTGCGCGGGCATGAGGAGGACCTACATAGCAAATTTCAAGTCTCTAGCTCTTATAGGTTCTGAGATCCTTGCGTTCATACATACGGACGGAAAGACAGACGGACATGGCTAGATCGACTCGGCTATTGTCTGCTTGAAAGAATGTTGTATTTCAACTAAAAGTCAAGTTTGTTTTTTGAATATTAAGTGTATAATAGGAATGAAGGGTAGAAATACGAGTTGGTCAGCCTGTTTTGTTGTTTCACTAAATGGCCGAGGTATTTAGCACGAATTAATTATTTAAGCAACCCACTTCAAACCCTTGTAAATGCTCAATATGCTGCAATTTAAGGGCAACAGAGCAAACCCCGCCCGTCTTTCAGCGTTTGTCCCCCACTCATAACGCCCTTTTCATTAGATGGTCGCCTGGTCCTGGTCTCTCCTTGGCACTCGCTCAAAATCACATCAGCAGGCAACGCGACTCGACGCTGGTCGCATTAAATATTCACGAGATACCTCTGCATAATCCATGAGAAAGTGTTCGACAAGTAAAAACATCATTGCCGATAACAACAAACGAGCAGCGAACGGGCGTTGAAAACCTGTTGGCTGCCAAAGCGTACTGCACAGTAAGTATTTCCCAGTGGTGCGACCCACACCCTTAGTAGGCATGCTCAACTGAAACCACTCAGCGGCTGGTGATTGAGTTGCTTGTTTGACTGCAACCCCCATTCCATCCGCTGCCGGGGGCCAACTAAGAGCATCGCGCTTCTGTGTTGCTTTCAAATTGAATTCCATGCCCATGCCACCAATTGGATTAGCGGTTACCAACACCGCGGATGCTGTTATTGTAAATTATGCGCGCGATTTCTTACATTTTATTCAAAAATGCAAAAGTAAAAAAAACCCAAGTTCCCATACAGGTCATCTTGTAGAAAAACAAATTGAGTTATTGGCACCAGAACTGATAGCTCCAGCTCCAGCTCCTACGCTACTCGGTTTTATGCCATAAGCTATCTGCAGCTGCACGTAGCTGAGCATAATTTAAATAAATGATGAACGCATGGCTTTAATAATTTCTTTTCTAATTCTCATTTGCTTACCTTCGTCGCTCTTCTTCAAAATGCCCGCGGGTGGCGATGGTGGAAACCTGGCGGCAGCATTGGGAAAAAAATATATATTGAAAATAAAAAAGTTGATTGACTTAAAGTCGCCTTTTGGTTACAATCTACTAGCTTGTCTTGTCAGCGGCTGTAGTTGTGGCTGCCACTTCCACCTCCGCTTACAACGTACCTGTAGCAATAAGGATGTGGGTGGGTATGCGGGTGCGGGTGCGGGTGGGGGTGTGTCACAGCGGGTATGTCGAAGAAAGTTGATGTTCTTTCATGGCGCACGCCTTTGACATTCACTGCAGATCCAGAGCGGCATTGGACAGGTGGGCACAAGAAAAGGAAACATTTTTAATGTGATTTTCAGCAGTAAAAGTTAGGTAGCT
This sequence comes from Drosophila ezoana, assembly GCA_035045725.1. Classification (NCBI taxonomy): domain Eukaryota; kingdom Metazoa; phylum Arthropoda; class Insecta; order Diptera; family Drosophilidae; genus Drosophila; species Drosophila ezoana. The sequence continues at coordinate 2,347,577 of JAWNOU010000127.1, forward strand.
TTGCAACTTTTGTTAGATAATATTTCGCATTATAGCTCACGCCGGGATATCTTTGAGCCCGCAAATCGAGCTTGTCATATGCACATGGTAAGTGCTCCTAAGAAGACATTCATACTAATACTTGAGCTATCGAATAGTGGAGCAAGCGCACATTATAAAATATGAAAATCAAATTACTAAAGATGACGATAAAAATGATTTAAATTAAAGTAAATTATTAATAGAAAAACAGAGCTGAGTTTTGGTTAGATAATTTATCAAGCTGTAAGTACATTAATCTAAATAATCAAATATATATATCATATATTTAACAATTTAACAAGCTGTAAGAACACTAATTAAATAATATCATGTATTTATATTTTTTTTTAGACCATCCAAACCATCTTAACCACTTAAGGTTTGAAAAGAGTTCGAAACTTTTGTCTGGTTTTTTAATTTCCCGTTGTAAGCCAGTTTGCTCAAAAGTCGGTATGTATTCCTCTTTTATAGTAATAAGTGTCAAATCTACTAATCATCATAATTTTATATTCAATTGACTTAACATGTAGATAATTCGTTGGTTTTCAAAATTAAATATGTATAAATTCAAGGTTTTAAAGGAATCCAAATCTTTTGTCTCTTTTACGGAGTAAATGCGAATTTAATTCTTAAATTGTAATTGTAAAATCTGTAAGTCTTAACTGAAGCTCGAGTATTCAAAATCGCTTCAGGTTAAATTGCCCCGCAATATTTTCTTAATAAAAGACGCGTGCAAAGTAAAAAGTTAAGCAATATAAAACAAACAAAAAATAAAATAAAAGCCTTCAGGCTGAAGCAATCGCAAGCAAAGCGAAACCCATGCCACAACCCCATTTTGATTTGTTCTACGAGAAAACTCATAATGGGAGTTAATAAACAAAACGTGTAAATAGCAAAAGCAAACAAGAAGACGTTGATGCACTGGACGTGGAGCTGCATTCTGGCGGACATGGACGCTTACCATTATACCTTGCGTTCAAGTAACCCTCCGTGGAAGTGTCCAGCCCAAATTTGCCAATGGCGGCTGCCGCTGCCGCCGTCGGCGCTGGCGTCGTGTACATAACTAGCTCATCCGCCAATTGATGGTGGTGATGGTGATGGTGATGATGCGCGTACCAGGACGTTTCTCGAACAAGATCTGCTTAGAGAACTGGTTAATGGTATCTTACATATGGCACGATCCATTGTTATGTCACCATTGCATAGAGAAGTAGTTCCTCCGTTGACGTTGGTGGCCAAGCCGTTCATAAGAGCTCCTGCAGGTGGCGTAGAATTTCCGGACATGGACAGACAACAGGGTGGCGACCTTTGGCCATGCGTGGGCAGGGGGAGAGTGCAGATGGCTTCCATAAGCGTGTGGCTCACTTCCATTTCGCCGTGACTGTGATTGTGGCATTTCTTGCGCTCCGTTTCCGAGTTCGCGCAGCTAGAGGAAGATGCGGAGGATGTAGCCTTGCCGATAACCGGCAGTGTTGAGGTGACACAGGAAACCACCGCATCTGTGGTTATAGTCGATGTATTTGGCGCCGTGTGATACAGCCCATGGTGATGTGGATGCGAGTGCGAATTGGGGTGATGGTGATCCAAGTGCGTCAGTGTCTGCTGTAGATGCTCAAGATGAGTCTTGGCCTCGCTGTAGTCGGCCTGTTGAATAAGGAAATGAATCAAGGCTCAGCAGGAAATTATGAGTTTGTTTTGGGTATCCTTCAATTTCAAATAAATTGCCAATCTGGAATTGGTTCTGGGGTTGCCGGTCGGGCTTTAAGTGACCTAGCCCACAACTTTAAAGCCACCTGCTGCGGTGACAGCGTTACTACCCGCGGCGTTGGTCAGGCAAAGCAGATTACGGTTATAGTTACGGTCACAGCTACAGTTACAGATCCCGGTACAAGTAGAATAGAAGCAAAGTGTTCGTCACATTGACATACTCAAGTGTGAAGAAGTTGTGGCAATTAGCTTAACAGCTTCTAGCTCCGGCCTTGAATCGTGTGTGGTTCACGGGTGTCAATTGTCTTTTGTTGTGCTTATTGCTATGTCATTAAGTAATGAGGCATTGTCCACGTCAAAGCGAAATTCACTAAAAGAGTAGAATTCGTTTCAACTAGACCTCGACATGGATTGGGACTGGGACTGGGACTGCGCCTGGGAAGGGGAGTGGGACCGAGACTGGGAGTGAGTGTGAACAGAAGCATATCATATACATAGCACTACATATGACAAAGACAATAGAAACCTGCGTTTTATTGACACTTGTACATTTAATGAGCTGCGTAGACTGAGGTCAGCCGAGTTTAAGGGCGGTGACATTTGTCACTCTCTCCGCTCATTATGGCTAGCAAGCATTTCACTTTCTAGCTGGTCAGTAAGATCTAATGATGCAGGCCAATTTCCCGTTGATCTGCCATCCGTCTTGGCTTTTGGGGCAAGCTATTTAAAGTTTGTTTTAGCTGTCAATTTTTGTGTCTGTTGCAAGATGCATTTTCTGCCCACTATCGAAGTGTATTGGCACTTGACACCCAGCAACTAGCACACACCAGGCGTTGCGCTTCGGCGCATTTGAGAATCATTTGGACTACAGTTACCCCTAATTACATATGTATGTATGTATCTACAGACATACATACATATATACAAACAAGCTGCCACAACTTTAACTTCATGCGGAAACGCAGAAAGCGGCAAGTTTCTCAGCTAGATGGCACAGAACGTGCAATGTGCAGCTTTCTCCGGCTATTTACACAGAAACTAGAGCTAAAGGTTATGTTAATTTAGTACATTAAACTTGAAATGTGGCATTATATTTTGCAATATCTATGTATACAAAAATAGGAAACACTCCGCCATTGGCTGTGGTTACCAATTTATGTATTGCAAAATATGGCTGCAGCCAGGAAAGACTCTGTACTGAATTAAATAAGTGTAAGCAAACAATTTGTAAAATCAAATTACCGACATAATTTAGCGTAACCGTCAAAGGGCGGCGAAGCGTTGCCACTTGGCACGCGGTTAATGCAGACACAAGAATTATCGGAACTAATCGTTTATTGTTTGACAGTTTTGTTATGGAAGATGCCAAAACCGAAAAAGCTTTCGAAGTTCATACTGATAATGCCATAAAATTGCCATAATACTACCTTATAGCTAATGGTTCATTCAATTAACTTACAAACCAGTTGAGCAAAACAAACTGACTAGTTGGCTGATCAACTTTGAACTTTTGCAATGTGGGTGCTAATATGGCTAATATTACGTCGAATGCGCGCCCGCTACTTAAATTACGAAACGCGGCATCGAGGCTAGCGTTGATGTCGTGTTTGCTTTGAGTTTGTAAGTTACTTTGATCTACTTTGCAGCAGCTGCGACAGAAGACAATGCTTTTCTTTTTGGCATTGTGCGAGCTGTTTTTTCCACGCTCGTGTGCGTTGCTGTACCTGGCGCTTGTCGTGGAAAACACTTTCACTGCATATGATGAGGCAGTGACACGACTTCGGCGTCTCTCAGCGTTGTCGTCTTGAACTTCTTGTGGGTGCTGCTGCAACTATGTGTATGGAAGCGCGACCGAGCGAGTTTTTCGGTCTCGCATGCGTTGCCGCCGAAGCTGGGAGCACATTTTCGGTTGAGCAGTGGACCAGACTGGTGGTGCTTCATCCGAGTCTACTTGACATATACGTCGAACACCTCAATGTGCAGCGTCAGCTTTAAACCATGCCAAAATCAGGATCAGACTTCATGAGTAGGCCGAAAAATTTGATGCGCTTTGTGTTACTAAGCGCTTTACTACTACAAGGTGAGTCCACGTACAAATTTATCTTATGGCATTTCACATTGACTGACTGAGTAATCTGCTTTCAGCTGTTGTAAGCCAGCCTTACCAGACGCAACACCGTTGCTCGAATCGTCTGGAAAACGCACTCGAGCACATGCACCGTCGCAGTGCTCAAACCAAGGACACCTCGCGAGGGCGTTCCCGTTCCATGTGGGAACAGCCGTTTCAGACTCCATATCAGCTGTATCATAGTTTTTATGGACAGCATACCGAGCCTGAGGATGATTTCTACAATGTAGGCGGCGGCTCGAACTACGGGCGTGGCTATTATGCAAAGCACATACGACGCAATGGACGTCCCTATCAGTCCGCCAGTGGATTAAGCGGCAGTGCTCTGGAATTTGAGGAGTTACTGTCTTCACATCAAAAAAAACAACAGCAGCAACAGCAACATTACCAGCACCGGCAACCGCACAAATTAGCCATATCGCGGGTGGAGGTTGAGGATCTTAAGGTTAGGGTCCCGCCGGCAAAGTCATCATCACGCTGGGTGGAGATTGACAAGTGCAAGTTCAGCACTGAGAATTCGACATTGGACACGCGTCTTATTTTTCCGGATTTAACTCTCAGTGGCAAGGTAATCCTCCAGCCTACAGGTGGACGTTGCAACATGATATTGCGCATGAGGCACGCAGGAATTGAGTTTCGCACGGTGCCGTTAGGCCCAGTATCAGCGGCGTCCTCTTATGAGCAGTCGCGAAGGTTGGGTACCGCCTCTGTGCGCACAGACTCGCATTTTGCAGAGCCTGGCTTTATCTCCGTGTTTGCGCACGGCTGCCAAGGACCAAGTGGCATCAGACTCCGTCAAAATTCGAAAAGACGGTTCGGCTACGGCGAGGGTACGGCACCGCAGGTAGAATTGGGTGAGCCACACGTTATCTTAGGCACCACTGGCAAGTATCAAAAGCCAGACTACGATATCCGGCTGGAGCATACTACACAGCGAGATCACAGCCTGACTTTTGGAAGCAACGAGAGATTTGGTGATTCAACTGAGTTCTTTGATGTGAATGGCGACAACTTTTACCGACGGCGACAGTTGGGTAAACGACGCCGACGGCGTCGTCGCAATACGTTGCCCACCGATTTCTCAGATGAAATGCATTTTAATGAAGACGTACTGCATTTTGAAGATGAGCAGCTGCAGCAGCTTGTCGAACCAGATGCCCGTGCTTTTGCTGATATTTTCTCTGGCGGAAGTGGTGGCGCCAACGGCAATCACGAAGAGTTTGTAGGTGATGCCATGTCCAATGAGCTGGAGAAGCTATTTTCCATGGGCGTGCGAGGTTTGCTTACCACCTACATGCAGAGAGCCCTTCAGCCGGCCATCAAAGAGACCCTTATGGAGAATATGGGCTACACGCTTAGCTACGGCTGAAATCTGTGATCCGCCAGGATTTAAGTTAATTATACGAGTTAATGTATGATCAAGGTCTGAATGTATTAAAGCTTTAAGTACTTAAGGTCGAGATAGCATTCACTTTTTAATTTTCTTACGGGATTAACAGTGGTTTTTTGTGTTGATCTTACCAATTTGACTGTATCCATGTGTTTTAGTCTCTAGATCTCACATTAATTGAACTTTACACACAGGCGGATGCACTCTTGAACTTGATTGTTTTTCTCATGCAAAGTTTCACTAATGAGATTTCACCTTGTTTCCGTGCATCAATAATTTTGAATTATTAATCACTTCATGGCGTTCACTAGTCTTAGCCAGTGATCGGCGAATTCCGTCAATACCGTGCAACGGTTATGAAGTAGCCGTGGCAACTGTTAGCTCTGCAAAAATTCTAAGAATGCGTCCAACGTTCTCTATGATTTATGTGTTGGGGTTTAAGGGTTGGTAGGCCGTTAGGATGCTGCGTCACATTGCGCAGACTCAAAACGCCCACCAAGAATGTAATTGGCGTGTAACTTATATTTGCAACAGCCAATCAGGGCTATTCACATGAATTGGAAAAATATTGTAGTTACATGTAAAAGATAGCAAAAATATAAGAAAATAATAGGAAAAGCCCAAACGGAATCTTTTACGTTCAATGATATTTAATCAATAAATAAACCTCTTAAATATAAAATTGCTCAGTGCATATATTATTAATATTTATAATTATTAAAAAAAAATCTTTTAAATTAAAAACTTAATATGGTTTCATTTTCAAAAATCCCGCACAAGTACCAGTACTTTCATCCAAACGGTAACGAAGAGAGTTGCCAGACTTTGTAAGTTTCACGGCAATAAATACCTAGTGCATTCTGGTGAATCGATATATTGAATGAAAAAAGTATCGAATAATCTTAATACATTTAAAAGTGTTTTTGTGAAAGGTCTCTGAAAACTTGTAAATGTCGGTAATTGAATTGAATGATTTGTTTCCACCTCTACAAATGTAAAAAATCTATAGAAATTTCATATTTACTAACATATAAATGAAAAAGAATGATTTAAATATTTGTTTCTGTTTCAAATATCGATTGGTCGATACAAAATCAGCATCAACAATAATAATTGAACAGGGTGGGTGCGAGTGTAGGTGTCTGAATAAACAACAAATATTAATATACCTAAGTAGAGTTCATACGCTGGACTATTGCGGAAGTAAGCGATATCTCTTTTGAGAAAAAATCATATTAAAAATATGCTGATTAGCATTGTGTAGGGCCCAATTGATAACAGAGGTGATGACGCGGTCAGCGGTCAGGCGGTGGTGTTGGTTGTGTCTGTACGCATTATATAATTGCAAACACATCTATAAACATATGGCTCTAAGTGATCCCTAAGCCCTTTCCGCCAAGTGAACAATAACAATATCGAAAACAAAGACCAAAAAGTCAAAATACAACAATGAATGCATAATAATACTTATGAATCCGAGCGTTAACCTTGGGAACACAATGAATTTCGTGCTATCTCCAATTGCGTCAATGTAAATACTTATATTTCAATAGCATGGTATTTTATCCATTTCAGATCGTCCACCATCTTCATTGCACATAAGAACATATAACATACCTTATGCATGCCAGGTTGGTCGGAAACTGCCACAGACAATGATGCTGTAAATAAAGGTTCAGAAACGGTTTAGCTGATTTGGATTTACGAGCGTGTTTCTTCTGCTTCACTTGTATACTGGCGACGTATGCAACAAGCGCAGCTTGGCAAGCGCACGGTCTCCGACAGCTGTTCCAGATACAGCTAACACAATGTCGGACAGCACCGGCGTGAATATGGAGGCCGATACCGGAGCTGCTAGCACGAGCAGTTCCAGTGGGAAGGAGGGCTCCTACATACGCACAATAGAGTGGGACATGATGAACAAGACCAAGTTCTTTCCACTTTCCATGTTGAGCTCATTCTCGGTGCGGTGTTGCTTGTTTCCACTGACTGTGATCAAGACTCAGCTGCAGGTGCAGCATAAGAGCGATATATATAAAGGCATGATTGATTGTGCCATGAAAATCTACCGATCTGAGGGCGTGCCTGGTCTATATCGTGGCTTCTGGATATCTTCAGTGCAGATCGTATCGGGCGTGTTTTACATCAGCACCTACGAAGGTGTACGGCACATACTCAGCGATTTGGGTGCTGGTCACCGTCTCAAAGCTTTAATTGGTGGTGGCTGTGCGTCGCTCGTTGGCCAGACCATCATAGTTCCTTTTGACGTAATATCACAACACGCCATGGTCCTCGGAATGTCGGCACATGCCGGCGCGAAAGCTGATATAAACCCCTTGGGTATTAAATCGTGGCCTGGTCGCAGCCGATTGCATATATCTATGGACATAGGGCGTGAGATAATGCGACGTGATGGGTTTCGCGGCTTTTACAGAGGATACACTGCCAGCCTAATGGCCTATGTCCCCAACTCTGCTATGTGGTGGGCGTTTTACCATCTATATCAGGGTAAGTTGTATGGCTAGTACAAATTAATGATTTACGCTTCACACATTTATTTTTTCAATATGTCACCGAAGACGAACTGTATCGTATATGCCCCACCTGGGTCTCTCATCTTTTTATCCAATGTGTGGCCGGCAGTTTAGGTGGATTTACAACGACAATACTAACTAATCCATTAGACATAGTACGGGCACGCCTTCAGGTAAGGCTTTGATCCGGTTTCAAAACTGTCTCCTTTAACATATCAAAATTGCATTGGCTTGCAGGTGCATCGTCTAGACTCAATGGGTGTTGCTTTCCGCGAATTGTGGCATGAGGAGAAACTGAACTGCTTCTTTAAAGGTTTATCCGCACGCCTGGTGCAGTCGGCAGCCTTCTCGTTCAGCATTATACTAGGCTATGAGACCATCAAACGGATTGCCATAGACGAGCAATACAAGCATCAAATACGCTGGTAACGGAACGCACAACTCTAAAGAAAACCAAATAAAATCGCATTTGCATTTACGCAACGTACTGAGGAACCACCAGAGATTTGTTGCTGAGCCAGCTGGAGCGCATCATGTTCTCCACTTTTGTAAATAACCGACGAGAAGAATAATAAAAGGCACAGGTTAATTAGCTAAATTCTTAACAATGATAATTTTTGTTAGAGCGTTTAATGTATCTTACAAATAGTAAAAAAAAAATTGTTACGCTCTGCAATGTTTACGTACATAACTAATGCAATTTGACTTAAAAATACTTAAAGTGTTATAGCTTAAAGTGTAAATTTTTTGTTATAGTAATTTTAACATTACACTACCAGAGGCAATGGAAAGCAGCTAAGACGCAGAAAATATAGCACGTGTATACATACTAACAGACTTGTACATTATTAATTTAAGTATGTAATTGATGATGATGTTGATAATAATGTTACAATAATACTTTTATAAAGCCAAACTGGACATTCTAATTCTAGTACTTACCTAGCTGAGTCCTTTATACCACAACAGGGCGCCCTATTTAGGCACTTACTGGATGTATATGTGTTTGAAAGAAATGTAGTTTTAGCATGCATTGTAATAAAGTACAAACCAAGAATTTATACACTTTTAGAACTGTGAAACATAAATTTGATGTGTGTTCGGTCACTGCGATCATTACATACAGAAACTTTCCATCTTACTATATTAACCAAAAACATGAATTTCATAGTTTTTGAGCCTTCGAAATATATAGAGATAAGAAACATTGAAAATCTTGTTTGCTCCATATTCTCGGTATGTATTTTTCGCACGGTGTGGTAAAATGAATATGGATGAACTTTCATTGTAAACGACCAACTTAATAGTTAGGAAAGTGTTACAGGTCCACAAATGTACAGGTCATGTCTTCAGAAATGTACTACTGGACTTGATTGTCAATGTTTAATATTTTTGGCGTCGGATTTAAAAATTCAACCATTATTTTCAATATCAGACTGGTATAGAGATGATAAAAGATTATATCAATTTCAAAGTTTTTAATAATGGCGCCATGATAAGCAATACCAACTTGTCTTAAACAAAATCAAACAAGTAAGAGGTTCTAGTCGGGAGCTCCCGACTAGGGGATACCCTGAACCCTCTTATTTCAACACCAAATGCAGCGCGCGCTTATAGATAGAGCGTAGTGGGGAGGTGGCGATAGGTATAAAATGAAAGATACTTGATATATATATACTTTTCTAGAAGCTACATGTCAAGTTTGGTGACTCTAGCTCTTATTATTTACCAAAATTGCTTAAAAAACGGGATTTCGATATATATTTTTATCGATTACTTGGAAACGGGGCAAGTTATCGTTTATCGGAAACAAACTCGATCTGCGCGGGCACAAGGAGGACCTACAGCTAATTTCAAGTCTCTAGCTCTTATAGGTTCTGAGATCCTTGCGTTCATACATACGGACGGACGGACGGACATGGCTAAATCGACTCGGCTGTTGATGCTGATCAAGAATATATATACTTTATGGGGTCGGAGATGCTTCCTTCTGCCTGTTACATACATTTGCACTTTGCACAAATACAATATACCCTTTTTACCCATTTTCAATGGGTTCAGGGTATAAAATGTGAAACCCAGTACTGTAAAAAAGACTACCTCAGACAAGATCTTCAAGTAAGTGAGCCTTATACGACTAAAGCAATCTACGCGAAGATTAATTAATTCTTTGTTATTTAACCATTCTTATATATGTCATCGGTATTAGTCGCATGTTGTTCTTGAGAATATTAACCGCTTCCTGAAAGCATTGTTAACATTGGCACATGGAATGGAAGTTTTTTGAGAGCTCGAACTAAATTTAATTTCGGTACCTATACCAACAATTATCAATTCCATTCCATATAAAACTTACCTACATATATAATGTATACCCATAATGTAATTGAGGGCACAGAGTAACCTCTATAAAATGCGTTGACTAATAATTGACTAAAATGCTGATTAGAAAACTATGCACGATATTTGGACTATCAGCAATGCAATCAATTTATTGTAATATTCAGTCGCAGTAGCTATAGACGATGCCATTGTGATAAGGTTTACGGTCTCAAGGTTGAATACATTTAAAGATATACAGGTATATTTATTAAATTATTCAGTGGCGCGACACAGTTAATGTACCTATGGAAACGCAAAAAAATTATTAGTTTGTATACACTGTGAAGTGCACACTTATTAGCAAATGAGTTGTACTGAATTTTGGCTTAATTTTTATTGGTTCGACCATTGATTAGGGTAAGGACCAGCACATATTGAAAACTTAGACTACAATGTACAGTATTAAAAATGCAAGTGGAATAAGCAAATAAAAGAGGGAAGGTTTAGGAAAGCATCTTGCGAATCATGTAGTTGAGGATGCCGCCATTCTGGTAGTAGGTGATGTCCACCTCGGTATCAAATCTCAGCGTAGTCTCAAACACTGTGCCATCGGCCTAAAAGAGCATTCGAATTTAATTAATGTTACCAGTTTTTCATTTAGAAAAAATACATACTTCAACTTGAATCTTTTGCCCAGGCTTTATACCGTTTTCGGGCAGTGCAATGTTGTAGACCTCCCGACCGTTTAACTTTAGAGTCTCAGCACTCTGGCCAGGTAGGAACTGCAGGGGAATAATGCCCATGCCGACCAGGTTAGAACGATGTATGCGCTCGTATGATTCCGCAATGACTGCCTTTACGCCCAGTAAGAATGGACCTTTTGCGGCCCAATCACGAGAGCTGCCACTGCCATAATCCTTGCCAACGACCAGCACCAATGGTGTACCTTCCTCACGGTAGCGTTCAGCTGCGTCAAAAATGTCTAGTTCCTCCTGGGTGGGTATATGCAGTGTGCGCGGACCGGTCTTTGTGACCAGTTTGTTCACTATACGGATGTTGGCAAAGGTGCCACGTGCCATTATGGCGTCATTACCACGACGCGAGCCATACGAATTAAACTCACGGGGAGTTAAATTGCGTTCGGAGAGGAAGCGAGCCGCAGGCGAGTTTCTGGCAATGGAGCCAGCGGGCGAGATATGATCAGTGGTCACAGAGTCACCCAAGAAGAGCAAACATCGCGCCTTTTGAATGCTCTGTAGCTTAGGCAGCGTGCGCGTCATGCCCTCAAAGAAGGGCGGACGCTTAATATATGTGGATTCGGCGCTCCACGGGTACAGCTTGCCATCAGACACCTGAAGAGTTTGCCAGTCCTCTGAGCCCACTTCGATCTTACCTATTAGCAGATAACAGTCATTATAAATAATTCCCGGCTTTTTACGTTCACTTACTATAGACCTCCTGGAACATAGCTGGAATAACGTGCTTGTTCTCTACTTCTTGTATTTCGGTGCGCGTTGGCCAAATATCGCGAAGGAACACGTTCTTTCCATTACCATCCACGCCCAACGGCTCCTTCTCGAAGTCAATATCCACGCGCCCGGCTATGGCATACGCAATCACTAACAAGGGGCTAGCCAGGTAATTGGCTCGCGTGTTGGGATGAATGCGACCCTCAAAGTTACGGTTGCCCGATAAGACGCCGGCACAAACTAAGCCATTCTTCTCAATGGTGTTCACAACGTTCTCCTCCAGAGGACCTGAGTTTCCAATGCACGTCATGCAACCATAGCCCACAATATCAAAGCCAAGCTTTTCCAAATAGGGAATAACACCAGACTCTTTTAAATAGTAGGTCACTACACCAGATCCAGGCGATAGTGACGTCTTGATGTAGGGCAAAATGCTAAGCCCCTTCCCGACCGCTTTCTTGGCCAGTAGACCCGCACCCAACATCACCGAAGGATTTGAGGTGTTCGTACAGGACGTTATTGCAGCAATGACAACGGATCCATGCTGGAGTTTGTAGGTTTTTCCATCATCCCACTGAAACTCGGCGCTGGCCGCAAGGGCTTTTGGTGCAATAGCAAATCCCTTGAAGCCGACCTAAAATGTGGCAACAGTAAAAAGCGCTGATTAAATTTATGCGGAAAGACAAACGTCTGGTAGTTCAATGACCCTTCTGTGTCCGAACTATTTGTAGGTCAGTTTGTTTGCGGAAGCGGCCGCGTGAGGCCCCATCAGTGCAGTCAGGCCAGGCCAGGCAAGGCCCGGGTTCAGAAAGTCCAACGAATTGCAATAAAAACAATGGTACTTCAAAATTTTAGAAATTCGGCATAAAAATATCGAGCGTGCCAGAAAGCAAAGCGCATTCTCAGCAATTTTTGGTGATAACCAAAACCGATCAGCCAGTGCTGCTGCCGTTGGAAACTTGATGCGTTGGCAGCGGCCATTGAACGCAACGGTGCTTATAAGAGCTAGCTGGCCAAGAGCTAGGTTTCAGTTCTGAGTGTTACGTGGTGGTGTCTTGCCAATCTGTTTGGTACGGCATTACACAGTTAACTGCATTGGTGTGCCCGCTTATGAGAGACTCCCAATCATAAAGCTAACACATCAATGCAATTCGCTGTGAGAAAAAAGTACAAGTGATACAAAAAGTCTACGTGCCAGCGGTTTTAATTTATATCGAGTTATCTAAGGAAATAGTAGCCGTGATTTTACATTAGAAGCTATCACATATCACAGTTGCTGTTTCTTTTAGATAGCTCTTTTGTAAGCAGCCTAACAGTCGGTTCGGAGAGCAGTTTAAGAATTTTTTAAATGTGATTTGGATTTCAATTTATGGGATACACCAAGTTCAGTTTTGTCAGATGTCCAAGCATCACTGGGCTTTGTTTATCTCATAAGAGTGAAATTTGTTCAACTTACAGGGCTGGACAAGCATGACTTAAAGTCTTCGGGCATATTTGATACAGAAACACGATCATGCGGACGTTTGGGTCCTGATACAGAGGTAACTACCGTTGAAAGATCCAGGGTGATGGTCTGGAAGTAAGTTTATACGTGAATACAAATTGTATTAAGGTGTGCAATCAGCTAACCTGAGTAAACTTTGGATCTTGAGCTTCCTCGGCATAGTTGCGCAATTGTTGCGTGGCCTTCAGATACTCACGAATAGTGTCAATTTTCTTCTCAGATCGATCTGTAAGTATATAAATAATTCAATGAGTCAAAAACGTAACATCTGACTCTCTTCTACGCACTTGTTTGCCTCATGTAACCGAGCGTGTTCTCGTCGATGGGGAAATAGCCGACAGTAGCTCCGTACTCAGGACACATGTTACTGATTGTGGCACGGTCCGCAATACTTAGCTCTGCTACACCTGGTCCATAGAACTCAACAAATTTTCCGACCACGCCCAATTGTCGCAAATGCTTTGTAATGGTCAGCACCAAATCCGTGGAAGTCGCCAGAGGACTTAGTTTACCAACGAGCTTATAGCCAATGACTTCGGGCAACAGCATAGAAATGGATTGGCCCAACATCACAGCCTCAGCCTCAATACCGCCCACACCCCAGCCCAGCACACCCAATCCGTTGATCATAGTAGTATGTGAATCGGTGCCGACAACGCTGTCGGGATAGAGAATTTTGCTGCCATCGCCAGAATCACCTTCAAAAACCACACGGGCCAGGTACTCCAAGTTTACTTGATGTACAATACCCGAGCCAGGTGGCACAATTAGCATATTATTGAAGGCACGGGCACCCCACTGAAAGTCAATGGAGATTATAAATCTAGCACAGAAGTTAGTTAATGATTATGCAACGCAAATTTCACCTTTAGAAACGTGAAACGTTCCTTGTTTCGTTCAAACTCTAGATTCTGGTTCTTTGCCAAGGCATCTGGGACGCGGGCAAAGTCAACCTGTACGGAGTGATCAATGACCAAGTCGGCAGGGCAGATGGGATTTATTTTCTCGGGATCGCCACCCAAATCTAAGACAGCATCACGCATGGCAGCAAAATCCACAACGGCAGGGACGCCCGTGAAGTCCTACTTCCATTCAAATTACATAAAGCAATAATATACCTGTTGATCACAACATGCAACGCACCTGCAGAATAACTCGCGCTGGCTTGAATGACACCTCCACATCATTGGAGCCCTGCTTCAGGGCTGGCGTCCAGCTCAAAATGCTCTGTACATCCTTCTCGAGTATATGAAAGTTGTCGCAGTTACGAACCGCAGACTCCAAAAGTACACGAATCGAGTAGGGCAGCTGATCTGTAAGCGAATGGATTTTCACTTACGGTTAGTCACCTTCAAAATCAAACAAGACAGATACTTATCAGCAAACAGCGGCGTTAATTAGGGGCACTTGTTTCGATTCAAGCACTTGCCCTTTGTGATTGGGTAAGAAATAGTACTTGGAAAATTCTCACCTTAGGCACCCAGAAACACGCGCCTCACATTAAAACATTCCGTTACTATATGGATGCATAGAAAATACACACAAGCATACACGAAATTATGTTGTACACTCGCCTGTCTGAAGCATCAGGCCACGATTTCGTCCGATATCAGCAGTGTAAATTTGTCTTGCTCATGCTGATAATTTTCTACATAATACAAGAGCTGTATTAACGTACAATATAATATAGTCGGGCCTTATCAAAACACGCCGGTGTCGTCGTGTGCCTGGCATGCCCGAACGAGCCTCGCCGACCCCTCCCTCAATAAAGCAATTCGCATTGATAACTTTCGCTTTCAGCTAAGCGCTAGGCGAGTTTTAGAAAGCTGAGACTGGACTAATGCCGTCCATGTCGTTTAGTAAGTCTCACCTACCCACTGACACTGTTTGGACTTGCAAATTAAAGCGGTCGCTGCTGGGAAGTTGGGGTCAAACTTCAAGTCGTTGCTCTTTGCATTGAGCAGGTGTTTATGTAGCTATTTCTGTCCCTTTATGATATCGGTTTATCGAGAATGTTACCACGTAGCACGTAGATAATCGAGACTTACATAAAACTTACCATATTTGCTATCAATGGAAGCCAGATCAAAGTACTTGTACACAGTCCCATCCTTAGTGAAGGATTTCTCGAATTGAGCAAATGGATTTTCACCTGTAAATTATTGTGCGCCTTTATAAGTAATTATATAAGACCCTGGACAAGCTTAATGCTGCAAGTGGGGCTTACCAGACATTGCTATGTTTTTTTTTTTATTGAGAGCGATTTAACCTGAACTGCGGGCGTTTACTTTGTGGAATGAACAAGTTTTTGAGATCTTACCACTGGTATTTGCATTGCATTGTATTTGTATCAGTTACAAGTCACTGTTGGGACAAAATATTAAATACTTGAGATGGCGGTGGTACTCAGCTCAAAAATAAATCAGTGCGAAATAACCATTGTATTGCAAGCCGACGTAAGTTAGTAAAGCATATGTTTACCAGCAAAAAGACTCATTTCTCAAATAAATAAATGTTTGAAATATACTTGTGATTTACAAATGACAAATATTTTATTAATGTGTCTTGCGTTCTTATCTTGTGTACAACTTGTTGATTCGATATTTATTTTTTATGACTTAAAATTCTTGCCTTATAATAGATACATCGAGTAACTGTTAGGTATATATCGCTCATCCCTAATTCGCTTTTTGTTAATTCTCGCACGTTGTTTTCCGGTTTGATTAAATATTAAAATGAGTAAAACAGATACTGAAGAAGCTTCGAAAGATAAATTACGCGAGATGCACTGCAAATTTAACGCGCTCTCCCGCTGTGATGGTTCTGTAATGTATAGCCAAGGTTTGTATTGATTTCCGAATTATGTTAGAATGTCGGCTGCGATAGTCACTTTATTCTATAGGCGCCACAGTAGTCATAGCCGCTGTGCTGGGCCCCATTGAGGTGAAGACACAAAACCTAAGCATTGAAGGCAGTTACTTGGAGTGCAACTATCGTCCTAAAGCCGGGTTGCCACAGGTAAAGGAGCGCATACGCGAGGCGGCCATACGAGATGTTTTGGAACTGGCCCTGCTGAGTGAAGCATATCCGCGTGCAAAAATGTCAGTCCAGTTGCAGGAGCTAGAGGATCGTGGAAGCGTGAGCTATACAAATTGTATTGTTAAGCTCGCCAACTAATATAGTTGCTTTGTAGATAGATGCTTGCGCCTTGAATGCAGCCTGTTTAGCCATGCTCATTGGCGGCCTGCCCTTAAAGTACAGCTTTGCGGCAGTACACTGCATAATCAATGAACAGGGTGAATTTATGCTGGACCCAGACCAAAACGAGACCCTGCAACAGCAAGCTAGCTTTACATTTGCCTTTGACTCTGTCGATGGGAACCTTCTGTTGGTGCAAACAAAAGGCGCCTTCAAGATTGCTCAGTTCAATAATATCGAATGCATTTGCCGCGCGGCCAGTGCTGAAATCTTTGAGTTCTATCGTAGAAATATAGCCAAATATCATGGCAGGAGTGCGGAGCAAGCCGCGGTGACAAAAGAAGGCAGCAATAGCGATCTACCAATGGAAACGTGATTTACAGTAATTAAGTGTGATTAAAGCTGGGTAACCATTTTTATTGTCCGCTTAATTTAAGTTTTTCTGCTATGGTAGTAACTGCCAATGCTGCTGATATGCAGCGGTATGCCTTTCAGGACTTGTGAATTGGAATCCACGATCCGTGCGACCACAAAATCGCCCACGTTAATGTCCTTTGCGCTCATATTAGCTTTGGCTGTAGGCAGGGAAGCGGCGGGCACAATGACTTTTATATTGGCATCATTGCGTCCAAACCAGAAGCTGTCGGACCGCTTACTTTTGCCCTCGATTAATATAAGCTGCTCCTGCCCCTCGAAACGTTTATGCAAGTGCGTGGCACCTTCTCGGAATGCCTGCACCATGCGCTGCAGCCGAGCGGTTTTCACCGCAGCTGGGACATCGTCCACATAGCGTCTGTGGGCTGTGGTTTTCTCGCGCATGCTGTAGGCAAACAAAAAGGCCACGTTGTAGCGTACCCTTTCGATGAGCGATATGGTGTCTTCAAACTCGGACTCCGTTTCACCGCAAAAGCCGCAAATAAAGTCACTGGAGAGACCTACCTCAGGTAGCATTTTACGAATGTGTGACACCAGCTCCAAATAAGCTTCACGTGTATATCCACGGCGCATTCTGGAGAGAACCGCCGTGTTGCCCGACTGTGCGGGCAAATGCAGCTGCTTGCAGACATTGGGATAGTCGCAAATGACGCGCAATACTTCGTCGGAGAAGTCTTTTGGATGCGGCGATGTAAAACGTATGCGCATTTCCGGCACAGCCTCGGCCACACTTTGCAGCAACACTGAAAATGGTAATCCGCCCGTTTTCGGCTTGTAAACCGTACTAAAACCTGTGGCCAAATTGACAACGGCGTTGTCCGAATGCTCGGAGCTTTTATCTCTATACGAATTGACATTTTGACCCAAAAGGATTACCTCTTTGACACCCTGCTCCTGCAGCGTCTGCACTTCACGTAGGATTGACTTTAGTGGACGGGAGCGTTCGCGACCACGTGTAAAGGGCACAATGCAGTAGGAACACATATTGTCACAGCCGCGCATAATCGAGACGAAGGCAGTGGGCGAATCTGAGCTCAAGCGCACGGGCATGACATCCGCATAGGTCTCGTCCAGTGAGAGCAATACATTGATAGCCGAGTTGCCATAGTGGCGAGCTACGGCTAACAGTCTTGGTAGATCTTTGTAGCTATCAGGACCGGCAATGACATCTACGCATTGCTCCTGCTCGAGTAGTCGCTCTTTCAATCTCTCCGCCATGCAGCCAAGTATTGTCAATTGCAACGGCTGACGTTTGGTTCCACGCCGCTCCTTTAACGCCCGCAAGTGTCGCAAACGATTCCAAATCTTTTGTTCGGCCCCATCGCGCACCGCGCAGGTCACAAGCATTACGACATCAGCATTTGAAGCATCTTCGCAACGCTGGTAACCTTGTTTCTGCATAATGCTCCACACTACTTCCGTATCGTTTGTGTTCATCTGGCAGCCATACACCTCAAAGTGCACCCGCCGACCATGGCCATTGTAGTCTATTGAATTTAGGTATGGTATATTACTGTCCTCGGCATGCGACTCGTCTTCTTCTGTCAGCCTCCGCTTAGGTTTCACAGTGAAAAATTCCTTCAGACCGGGTCCACGTTCTATGCGTTCAATGAACGTTTCACGTGTGCTGCTTTGCGAGTAGTTGTTGGTTGAAGTTTGTGTGGCAGGGGTAACGGAGCCTGCAGCAGCAGCTGTGGATGCAGCTGCATTGCTTTGGTTGCGCCAATTTTGTCGCAGACAGCCACTGACTATCTGCCAGCGCAACCTCATGGCAGTTTGGCTTAAAAACAATCACTTTTGTTTAGGAATTATGTCACAAGCTAGCTGAAGCAGGGATTTTTATGCATCGATAAATCACTTTTTATATTTTTGTATGTTATTTATCGATATTTTTTAATGGAAGTGAAATCGATGGTTGATGAATAGAATAATGCACCGTAAGCAGGGTTGTCAGTGAAAACAAAAAGTTGATTAATTCAAATAAATGTTAGCGAGTATATACGGTTACGAATAGGTGCTAAGCTGTAACAAAATAGACTCAAAACACCAAACTGAAAATGCTTCAAGAAATAATATATTGTACCCGTCCAAAATATACATTCAATTCAATAATGGGGGCATGCAAGTCGTAATATTCTTATAGAAATAATCAAATGAAAACAATGGGCAAATATATATATTTATTTATGTATGAATATATAATGTAAATCCAACCAGCGGAACTAAAATCTGTTTTTGTTACGCGGACCATCAGTAAGTTCTTAACTAGCCAGCCTGTAATAGTGCAAATATAGCTCCAGAGAATGCGCTTTTCATTAGTACAATATTTACCATTTGGAGTTAGATGGAAAATTTGGTAGGAAAATTGACCTCTAGATGCTCCGGTTTGATATTTAACAATCGAGCATAAAATACTTAATTCTGTCCCATAATTTGACGCATAACATATCTGTTAGGTAGTTCACCTTAATATTGATAAAATGTGGTTACAAAACTTAGTACATTATACTTCCGATAGGTGAGGCTATCAAAATATTTCAAATTGCATACACATCAGTATGTACTCAACATAGCCAATAGGTGGCGCGATTCAATATTTCAAAAGTTTGTACCCATAAGTAGGTACTGAACCTGTCCGATAGGTAGAGCTGTTCAACATTGATATATTTGCTAAAATTGGTCTGGTTGGGCACGTTGCTAAATAAAAAACATTCAAATGTGTACATGAACAAGTACAAATTATAACCGCTAGTCCGCTATCAGAATATAAAATTCTTTTTGAAAATAAACTCGTTCCTGTCACTGCATCCATTCCAATTGAATCCAAATCATAAGCCAGAAACGCTCTATTGAGATTTTGGTATAGAGCAGTAGATGGCGCTTCAAAAAAATACAATGTACAATGTTTATGTTTTTGTGTGTTTGGGGGGGGGAAAGACTTGCTTTACGTCTAGCATGACGGCACAGAAGTATTTCTTTTCATCTAACCTCCGGTGTTCCGTGGAGGCGAATGAAGCCAAACTGATGGCCTGGGATCAACCCAGCCTCGTTCAATACTGGCAGAACTCTACGCAATAATACTCTTTCGAACAATTTTGAGAGATTTGCCGTAAACTTATGGGAAGAAAAAGGTCCAATCTCAAAGCTTCGATTAATTAGCATTTGTATCGCCCTTGCGTCGTGCCATCGTGTCCAGGCGCCTGTTTTGGGTCGAGTTGAGCAACCTCGTTCTCAATCTCGTCGAGGGATGCTGGAGCGATCCGTGTGTAACCATCACTTGGTAGCTCCACGGATAGACGGATAAACGGATAGTGTGCGCTTTGTTGTCCAATGAGCAGCGATTTAACGGCGTGAATGAGTTATGAATGTGCACTGCAAAGGCATCTGCTCTTTCTTGGTTTGTTCGGCACCAGTCCTCGGGGTAGCTATCTCTGCGGCATTGTGGATTTCCTGGGTTACGCATTCTAATACGCTGTCAATGTCGTCTGCGGAGGAAAGTGTGGCGTTAGAGTTGACCCTGGTTAGCAGCCGCGTTTTGTGTCTATTTATGTCCATTTTGTTATTGATCAGCCTTTTGCGCGTCGCTTTTGTCTCGACCGGGGTGTTGATATGTAGCGCGACAGCGCTGTGGTCGGAGAATAGGTTCTCGTTGATGCTGCATTGTATTTTATTGGGGGCTATACCTTTGGAGATAATCTGGAAACTTGCGCAGATCCGTAGGCCTGTATGTGGGTTCGCAAGGTGAGTGGCAGTTGAGTCCTTTTTTCTGAGTGCATCGGAAAAGAGCTTGGCTTTTGGGGTTGTTGGTTCGCGAGCCCCGCCAGGAGTGTTTGCAATTAAAATCGCCTCCAAATATAAATCTAGGGTCAAGGCTTTCCAAAAGTTGATTTAGTTCGTTGTCCCTAACGTTATACCTGGGTGGGAGATACTCAGCCGCGATTGTGACATCGCCGAGCGGGCTGGGCAGCCTGACCTGGACACACTGCGCCCAGTCCTGTTGGTATGCTGGCAGTTCAATATATTTAATTAATTGTTTGATGAGCACTGCAGCTCTGCCTCGGGCTCTACCGTTAGTATGGTTGGTGTGAATAAGATCGAACCCATTCATGGAGGGTTTTTGATACTAGGAGTATATCTGTGCTTGTGGTCTTCACAAAGTGTTCGACTTCTGGCCTGCTATTGCACAGGCCGTTCGAATTCCAGATGGTGAGGCCTTTCAGCCTGTCTTGCATAGCTTACCAACAACAGTGGCTAGCATATGCGTCATCTGGGTAAATATTTTCTCCATCATTTTTAGTTCCTGCTGTTGCGTGCTCAGGTTGGGGGGTTTGGCTTTGTGAATTGTTGTTTCCTCCTATAAGCGCGTCCGAAAAGCTGACGTGTGGGTTGATTTTAGCAGCTGGTGCTCCTGAAGTACGCCCGGTGGTGGTATTTGGATTACGGATAGCATTTGGGAACGTTGTCGCTTTGGCCATTTTAAAAACTGCGCAGCCTTTATATGATGCAGCAGTATGCAGTACGTAGGTTCCTCTTAACGTTGAATGCAGTCTGCTGAGCTGTGTTTATCGCCTCACTTGACGCATCTGTTTTCGAGACGGCAATATCTTTCGGTATGCCCAAGCCCTTGACAGCGGTAGCTTTGGATAAAATCATTGAATTTAAAGGAGGCTCGATTGTTACTACCGAACTGCATAAACGTTTTATTTTGTATGCCTCATTACCCAGCTTCCCAGTATCAACCACAACGCGGTTATTTTCTGATATTTTATTTGTTTGCCTATTTTAGTCTATATTGCGCACTTACGCGCGTGCGTATGAGTGGGTGAGCGTGCGTGCTCCTGCCAATAGGAACGATAGATAAGCGATTAAAAAAGATCTATGCATATATATTTTTTTTTTAAAACATTGACCGCTTACTATTACTTGTATCTTTTTCTGTTTAGTGTAGGCGGACCAGTGGAAGGGGTAATGTTAAAAATCTACTCTTTGGGGGGAGTTCAAGAGGGTGTGTTCATTTGAGCCGTCTTGTTGTTGCGCTGTTGTCCAATAGGTTGGTGGCGAGATTGTCTGGCGATGTAGCGATCACTCAACTTGGCAAATTCCTCTTTACCCAAGGAATATGCGCGTTAGAAAAAATTCGCAGCGCTTTATTTTGAAACCGCTGAATCATTGCACCTGATTGCGGTACCCCAAAGATGGATGCAGTAAGTCGATGTTGGCTTGATTATTCATTTGTAAATTAACAGCTTGACGCGGAGCTTGAATTTGGACTGCCTGCCGATCAGCCAGTAATATTGTTTTAGCTTGTTCTCTGCCTGCTTCCTTGTTCGCGCCATGTCAGCTGTATGTACAGGGTCATGCCTAAATAATTGGGCGTTGTGCTCACCGGAATTACTGATCTATCCAGGAAAACTGGGGGGCAGTTCTCTTTGTGCAGCGTGCGGGCTGGTTGGCCGCTATGTTCCACCTTTTCAGCAGACGCGTGCTGCGGTGTATTGGCCGTTGTAAGAAAGGCAGTATCATCGGCGTACGTGGCTCTGATCCGGGCTGACAGGCATGTCGGCTGTGTACACCGTGTATAGCAGGGTTCCTAGAACGCTGCCTTGTGGGACTCCGGCTCTAGTGCTCTTAATAGATGAGGTGGCGTCACCGAACTTGGTGTAAGACTGTCTGCAGGAGATGTAGGACTTAAGAAATTCGAAGTAGGATGCTGTTAAGTGTGCCTTAAGTTTATGCAGTAGACCGGGGTGCCATACCCTATCAAAAGCTTGCTTCAAGTCTTTAAGTCAAGCATGACCGCAATTCCACGTGAGCTATAATTATATATATATATATATATATATGTGTATATTATAATAGAAGAAATGGTCGGGCATTCGGTTGAATAACAAATGTAGAAAATGTAAGTTTGTCCGAGTTGTTTGTGCAATTCTAGCTTTAAATATCTTTTTTTTTTTTTTGAATTTTGATGGCACAGGGGTAGATATCCAAAAGTTAAATATTCATTACTATTACTATACAAGAACTTACATATTAAGTGTATCGAGATATTCTCATTTTCGAGTTATCCCAAAATCTAAATTTATCGAAATTTAGATGTTGCTTTTAAATATTTTGTTTACATTAAATTTAAAAAGCTAGAGGCATTTTCTGAGGACTGACGGACATTGCTAGACCAACTCAGCTCGTCGGAGGTGCTTCCCCCTGGCTTGTGTTACATTTGCACAGTATACCCATTTAATCTATTTTCTGTGGCTTCAGGATATACAAATTATGTAGAAAGTAACGACAGTCGTCAAGCCACCTTAATACTAGTCTAGCTCGACTGAGTAAAGTAATGTTTCATTCTATAGTAAATAAGAAACCCTCCTATTCTTTGACACAATTGTTATACGCGCATACAAACTTTGAACCAACTTAATTGCAATGAAGTCAAAGTTGAAGTGAATAAATAAATGTGTCGTTATAAGCACTATGTATTTTAGTTTGCTTGGCAAAGACAGACAGCTACAGATACAGATTCAGATGCAGATACACAAAAGACCACACACTTGAGGGTACGAAGTTACTCGCCTCATTATGACCTTATCGTGGTCGAGTTAATAATGCACATGCAAGAAGACACTGCACAAAACATGGGCCTACTAGTCAAAGTCAACGTCGTTGATGATTTGCGGCTTTGCGGGCCAATAACTGAGTAATTGCTTCAGCAGCTTGTAAACAGCAGTGGGTCTGCCGGCCAAGCTGCTAAGTTGCCAAGCTGGTTAGATTTACAAGGCTCATATATGAGTATAAGTGTGTGGGCGAGAGCAGCTGGCGGGATATGGGGCGTGGGATATGAGGTGCGGGTGGTGGGGTGTGGGCGTGGCGTCTGGCATATTTGTAAACACTTACTAGCAAAAATATTTTAATGAAAACGAAATGAAAATTCCACTTTTGGCCAAAAGAATTTTGTAATTACAGCGAAAAAATTCGGTAATTAAATTCATGAAGTTTTTTGCACTGCGCAACGAAGCGTTTGGCATTTTCGGCTCTAGGGCTCCAGTGCTCCAGGATCCCAAACAACTGTAAGTGGGATCTCCTGCTCGTGTGTGCGAGTGTGTGTGTGTGTTTGTGACTATGCCACTCTGACCGCCTTGTTGGTTAAGCATTTTCTTGTATTTTGTCGGCACTTTTCCGCTAAAGTTATTTTCGCATGGGTTTCGCTTCTGGCTGCCGCGCCGGCAGCAGCTCCTATAAATCTTGGCGCCGAAGTTTCACGGCTCCACTGCTCCATGGCCTCATAGAGACGGGAGTCCGCTGCTGAATGGGGACGTGGATAGAAGTGGAGCCAAGCAGCTTAAGCTGACTCGGCCCCTTCGTAATGCGTATTTCGGATTGGACCTAAATTTTAAAAAGCTTCTCAATAACTCAGTCCTTCGACTATGAGTGCCTATGATAATCATTTATGTTGTGTTTAGTTATTGCAATTAATCCGACAATTCTGCGTTTAAACACGAACGACACTCTTGGCAACTTGAAAGTTTACTTCCAATCAAAGCAGATTCCAAATTGATTTCCCAACAACTAAACAGAGTGCATTGCAGAGTATTAATAAGAGTTTTAAAAGGATATAGACGTGAATTCGCAGATCAAGCTCGTGTCTCATTTGGCATGCCATGCCAAGGCCACTGCTTAGCTTCATCCCCTCCCCACCCTTTCTCACCCTTGTTCGCCCACCATCCAACCAAAAACGACACATTTAGGCTCCATAACGTGGGCGCACGCATTATGATCCCCCGAATGGCTCAATGCGTATCTGTGGCCTTAAAATGCGCCCAAACTTTGCTTACAGATTTCCCATTTTCGGAAAACCATTCGCTCCCCCTTTGCCTGATTCGTTATACAGCACTGCGCTCACCGTGGGGCTTGGGGCGGCGTATTGGGAGTGGGTACGGGTTAGTAGCTGCACAGCGGTGTTAACGGCACTGTTGAGGGTCATTCGCTACCCAAAACAAAGCAAATGGGGGGAAAAAAGTAAACCAATGTTAATAGAAAATTGTGCGCTGTCGTCGTCATTGTCGTTAAATTGAAATTGTCGCGCAAATAAAAATTTGCATATTTTAGCATTGATTTTGCCGCCCCGCAGACAGAGCCATTCGGCAGTCCCTTTGCGAGGCCCTTGGGATACGCGTCGTATGCGCAATGTTTGAGTGCAGTCAATAAATTTAGCAAAATCGCAAAAATTGTTCAAATTAATTACAGAACAGTGCATAAAACAGACAAAGGCTGTGCCCAGACTCTAAGCCATGCTACGCCATGCTACCCAGAGCGGGAGTGGGGTGTGGCGCCGAGGCCTCATTACTGGCTGCTCGTTCCAGTTGTTGTCCATACTAAATCCTGACGCTGTCACAATAAAATCCACTCAAGCTAAACATACGTCAGCAGTGATGAGCAGCAGGCCGAGTCCAAGAACGCAGCTCAGCCCAACAGATTGACTGGGTCAGGGGTCGGGGACTAGCACTGACAGCCTCCAAGCCGAGTCCGTCTCCAAGGCAAGTTGCAAAAATTTATGCGCTGGTCAGGATGAGCATAGAAAAAACGGTGTCCCTGTCAGTGACTCGAAGGCGCAGCGTGTGCTGCAAAACGGCTCATTGATTTATTTACGAGCTCAACTGATGTGTTCACCCGGCGAAGGGCAGGCTGAGTAGACTGCAACAGTGGGCGTGGCCGGAAAATGCATTCACGAGATGACCATGTACTGAGTTCCTCGAATGCTTCGCCAGCAAGGGTCGAAATTTAGATTATGTTAATTTAAAACAAGTAAGGGTTCTAGTCGGGAGCTCCTGACCAGGGGATACCCTGAACCCTCTTCTTCCAACATCAAATGCAGATATAAATACTATTCTAGATGCTACATGTCTAGTTTGGTGACTCTAGCTCTTATTATTTACCAAAATTGCTCAAAAAAAGCATTTCGATATCGATTTTTATCGATTACTTGGAAACTGGCAAGTTATCGAATATCGGAAACAAACGCGCGGGCACTAGGAGGACCTACAGCTAAAATTTCAAGTCTCTAGCTCTTATAGGTTCTGAGATCCTTGCGTTCATACAGACGGACAGACGGACGGACGGACGAAAGGACAGTTGATGCTGATCAAGAATATATACTCTTTATGGGGTCGGAGATGCTTCCTTCTGCCTGTTACATACATTTGCACAAAAACATAATACCCTTTTTACCCATTTTTAATGGGTTCATGTACTTTTAGCATGTACTTTTATGTTTGGCATTTGAATCTAGTGTTGTGTTTCTTTCAACGGATTTGAAATAGGCAAAACCACTATGGAGTAAAATTACATACGAATTTAGAAGTTTTATCTCTACTCATCATTGGTTCATTCTAAGGTAAAAGTCAAATCAAAATATAATAAAAAATGTGATAAATTGTTTATAAGAGAATTACTTTATTTGAAAGGTCCCCACTTGGTGTTTTGGCTCCACTGTGTTGAGACCTCCATTGCCAACTCAGGCATCCTCATATAGATTCTCATTCTCGCTGTCTTTGCTGTGCATTGTGACTTACATAAACTGTACTCGACTTGCTCGTGGATTTATTTGGGCCCAGAACCGTAGATCTTTTAGAGCAATGGCTTTTGACACTCAATATGCCTGCTGCTGATGTGGGGCGTTTCAATATTTATGTTGCAATTCGGCCGGCAGCTTTAAAGGGTGTGTTTGCTGGTAATTTCCAATGTCACGTGGCGGTAATTACCGGTGTTGCCAGACACACAAGCACGCACACATTCACAAGCACACACGCGCACACACAGGCATACAGTCATACGAGATCACACAGCCCAGGACATAGCTTTGAACTGCACGCCAGTCAACACTCTGGAGGAGGCGCAGCAGGCTCTGCAGGCCCCGCGCGCGGTGTTGCATTGCATCACGACGCGTTTTACAATTTCAATTCATTGAATTTTAACGGCGCCTACAACAAAAGCGCGCTGCGTCCTGGCCCCCCTGATCCATGTCTCGCACATGGCCGCCGCTTACCAAAGTTTGTAAAACGTTGTGTGCAACATTTGGCGAGTGTCCTGCTTCCTGCTGACTGCCAATTGGCAACTGGCAGCCTCAGACTGCGGGCGGCCGTCCGCTGCCTTTGTCAATATCCATTATCCATTGGGTGTGTAGGTCGTTGGCTGGCGGCTGCCGGCTGCCGCCTGTTGGTAGCCGACTGCCCGTGGAGCCGGAGTGAGCCCTGATATTAAAACGTGTTTTATCACGCGCCGCCATTTCGCGGCCGAGTATTCATTCCAATCGCGGCCATGATTGCACTTTTCAAGTGCCTGTTAATGCACTTGGGCAGCCAGAACTGACGCGCTGTTGGACAAGTTAAAGCTGCGGCCGTTTGCTTAATTTCTAGCAGCAATTCAAATTAGAAAAACAAGCTGAAAGTGTCAACAAAAACGGAAGGGGTTGTTGAGAGGCTCTGCACATTCCAGGCAGCAGCTGCTGTTTGTCCTTTGCCGCCATTTTGTGCGTGCCAATGTTGTCGTATACCCTCCTTTGCCCTGTGGCTGCTCCACTTTCTCCTGCCCTCGCTCTAGCATTCTCCTGCTTCTTGTTTCTTTTGTCTCTCTCTCTCTCTCTCTGTATGTGTGCGTGTGTTTCTGTGTTTGTTACATTTTCGTTTTGCAATTTCATTAAATTCCAGCATCGGCCATAAATCTTCCACTCTTCAGCACGGCTTCTGTGCTTTGAAGCGATAAAGGTACGTCTGGCACTGTGATGGCTGCCCCCGAAATCCCAACGGCAACAACAATAACAACATTGCCAGCATTGGTTTTATATTGGGCCACACACACACACACACACACACACACACACACACACACACACACACACACACACACACACACACACACGCACAGCAACAACACACAAAATGGCCGTTGAAGTGGTTGAAAGCGATTACGTTGAATACCAAAGGTTGATGTGTGTGCGACTGTTTGTGCAAGTTTGCGTGTGTTTAAATGTTGTATGAATGAGTTTTTTGGGGACAGGCTGAGGCTGGACAAGCAACGGGGCCATGAGAGTTATGTGGGGTCTACTTTTGGGGTTTTGCGCTCGAACTCCTCAAAAGTTGTTGTACAGTGTAAAACATAAACATGGGTTAGTTAAACTAGCACATGGCCTATTAACTTGTAAATTTTGCTCTAAGGATGGGCCGGGTCATGCATTTAAAGTTGTTCCATAAGCATATTAAATACCTAACAAGATAACATAAAAATTTGATAAATTTGACTTTAGGTATTCTGTCTGTCATTTTATAACTGAAGCATTCGAATTGTGTTTAATCCTCTTCTGTCTTAAATAGCTTAAAAGCCCTGCCTCCATACATTTCGGCGGCCGGTCAACCAACAAGCCACCATTATCCTTCTCCGGAGCTCATCTAGTGCCAACCCCTTGGCCGAGTTAGTCAAAGGCACAGAACACAGGGAAACGCAGCTGTTTTGGCGCTCCTGCTGCTTATTAAACTGAAATCCTCGCTTGAAGTTGCCACTGCTGCAGCAGTCAAACACTTCTGCAAGCACCGAGCAAATTATTATGTTATTTATATTTTTGCATTCCTTGGCAACGTTTTCCAAGCAGAAATTGGCATTGGAGCACTTATTTACAATACACACATTTGGATACGCTACAATATAAAATAAGTAAATTGTTCTCTTAAATTTTCCTTGTTTTTTTATGTATCAGTTTTACTTTAACTTATACGTTTTATTTTCTTATCTATGTTCAGATTTTAAATATAGATTAAGCTTTGAAAAACTTTTGCATATTTTATTAAATAAAAAATGTATTCAATGCTTAAACGTTGGTACAACAGTTGGCTAATAGAGGATAAATTTTAAACATAGTTGTGTGGATGTCTTAGATCAAATAACAAATCTCTAGCTTGTATCCAAGTACCTGTGGGCTTAACCTAATCTGAGGCATGGTCTAGGAATAATACTTTAAATAAGGGTCATTTATTATGTTGGGATAAAAGTGGAATATGTTACTCTACATAAAAATCGACGGATTATTTGTTTTCATTATTTTTATTTGTTATGTTTAATTTAAAATTTACAATCTAGAGTCCAGGTCAATTTGTTTTTATCAAGAATATAAATTTGATGTACAAATATTAATAAAATTACCATATTTATGCTCAAAACAATTTATTTCTGCAGATTCCGATATATTCATATGTTTAGCTAGTCCTGTTTGTAAAGTAATATTGACTTAATAAGTATATTATATATATGTTTCAAGTACGTTTTTATTTTTTTAAAAAGAGCATTTTTAGATTCGTCTATTTCCCGGACTCTTGTATCGCTGCTATCTATATAGATATATTTTTAAATTTGTTCCTGCTGCCGCTGTTGGTTGACAATTTTATAAGCCATCGTCGTCTCTTCTGACCCGCCTGTCGCAGCTGTCTCTGCCGACTTTACTGTCTCTGGCGTTTGTGTTGGCACAGCGCGTGGCACTATAATTGAATGTCTCAGGTGTTTTGTCAGACATTGCTTAAGCCTTTGCCAGGATTTTCTTTTATAGCGCTGTAGGACAGGTTCCCAATGGTTCTTCGGGCCTTGCAGCAAATGATTGCGCCTTTTAAAGCTCTTAAAGTGTTGGGTCGCGTGTGACATTCAAATCCGCGCTGTTTCACTGCCTGGCCCGCCTAATTAAAACATTCATCTTCATTTTCACCTTTTGCCTAATTAATTCACACAAAAATCAACTAAATTAATATGAAAAGAACCAAAGAAGCTGCCAAGTTGCTGACCAGGTCCCCAGGCCTGATTACCCACACCCCACACACTCACTCTCGACCCTATTATAGTTGTTGTTGTTGCTGCTTTTCGGACGCTAACGAGAATTAATGGTTTGCAGTGTGGCACACAATTACGACGACGAAAATCTTAGGTAAGCAGCAAAATTGTCACCACGCGCTGGAAAAACCTTAGCTACGTAATTGGCTTTGTGTACGGCTGGGAGCATGGCGGGGGTGGCATTTGGGTGGGGCCAGTGTCAAAAACTGCTCAATTTACGTGTCGTGAAATTAATTTATGCCCAATGCAATAACCTCGACAACGTCAATAAAATACATTACAAGAATATATCCCCCGAAGTTAGGCCGGGAGGGGTTGCTTCCTTGACGCGGTGCCTAATTGTGCTCTGTCAATTTGAAATTAAAATTGTATGCTACACACACCCACATACAGCCATACACACACACACATACCCTAGTGTGGGTGTAAGGAATGCGCCTTGCGAAAAATTTCTATAATTTAACGATCTATATGCAAGTGGCGCAATTGAAGCGTAATTAGACTTTGGCACTTACTCACACACGCACACACACGAGCACAGTCAGAGCACACGAAATTGGCAATCGTCTGGTGCGGGCTGCTGCCGCTAATTGGTTTCTGGTCAACAGCATCGGAGCAGCAAACGTCGCCATCTTTGTCCGGACTGCCTTTCAGCGGACGCCAATTAAAAACGTGCGCATATTATGCTTTATTGACCTCTCTCTCCAGCCCCCCACGACATCTATGGCATCCATAGCATTTCTGGGTGAGAGTTGAATGGGTCGATCCCCTTGTTACCTGTTCCACGGCCCTTGGCGTGGCGTCGGTGATGTGGGCGTGCCTTTTAGCAATAATAACGTCCTCGGTTGGCCATAAAACAAATCATACAACTTTATGGTCACCTTACCAATACCTTCTGCAATGTCCACTGCGAACTTTATCTTTTTATACGCAGCATTATTGCCGCAGATTAGACACGGGATTTGGTAGTGGTGTGTGTGTGCTCCATGCTGGATGGGTGTATGTGCCTTCACATCTTTTTTTTTCTTTTGCGATTGCCAGCAGAACGAATTAAATATGACCATTTGTATAATGGGCGAGACTCGAACTAACCATGCGATACTCGTATCTATTTAATATGTGGGCAGCTGGCAAATTGGAAGTGGAGCGGGGCGGGAACCACTCATATTTGAATACATATTTGTTATGCTGTGGCCACTGCCAAATGCAAAATGCATGACATTTTCTGTTTAATTTTCAGTTCTGTAAGTGTTCCGGCTTAACTCTGGGTCTGGACAGCAGGAAAGAGAACGTCGCGTGGGCTTTTAGGCTATTGAGGATTTTAGAGATATACACAGCATTTTTACATAGGCCTGTGTCATCAGTTTCGCCGAGTACTTGCCTTGTTATGTCTGTCCATTTGTGTTTTTTTTTTTGGAATTGTTTTCACCTAAAGTGCTCAGTTAGTTGCACTGAGCTAAAATCTTAGAGTATGGAGAAATACTGTACAAATTGAATGAAAAAAGCCAAACACGTAATCTTTAATGGATTATTTCTTAATCGGATAGCGCTGAGTTGATATTCAAAGTTTATGTGTAAGAATTGAGTATAATCATCCTAGCATCTGTTTAAAATAGTTTCAAAATGTCTGCGAGTCGCTCTGAGCCTAAGGAATTTGAGAGCTCTTATTTGAAATGCGGGTTTTCGTTTATACACTTCAAAATATTGATGTAAGGCTGAAATTAAATAAGTAAGGCTGTGAACAAGTTTTATAAACGCAATAGACGCATGGAGAATTAGGTATATATTATGTTGATCAGCATCAGCAGGCGAGTCAATTAAGTTATTTGTCTGTTCTTTCAAACGTATAATCGCCTCCATCTCGGAGACTATGGCTATGGTCTGTAGTTGTGAATGTAAATAAATTTAAGTTCATTAAGAGTGGCCGCTCGGTAAAAGGAAAAACAGTTTGAGTTTTATGGTAAGGAAATTTTAAGCTGGACGTATGATACGAGGGCGGTTTGATTAAACTTTAAACTAAACTCTGATCCCGTCAGCTACCATAGCAGCCATTAAAAGCAGACGCCCTCGAAATTTACAAATGCCATTTATATTTTCCTACAAACATTATAAAGATCGGGCATTAAGTACCGAGGCTAATTCCTACAGAGATCTTTCCCAACGAATGGGACTAAAAAAAATATTGCAAGTATAGAAGCAAGCAGGAATATTTATAACGACAGTTGGCCGATGTGTTAAGTGTATCTCCTTGTCGTACACTCCCGCCTAGAGCATTATTACTTGTTTGTTATTATGTTATGTGTTTGCAACTGTGTTTTTCGATGAAAATTCGATGAAATATCCTTAAATGCAAAAATGTAACCACGTACGGAGACAACAGGAGAAAGTACATTAGAAGCCAACATTGAGTGACTACGTAAGAGTGTAAGCAAGAGAGGGAGAGAGCGATAGGGAGAGAAAATGGAGGTGTAAGTATGGTGGGGCACTGTGTGGGTTGCTCTGATTGCGGATGCTCCGTTTGGGCACCAGTGTGCGTCATTTTATTTCGCATTAAGAGATTAAGATCAAAATTAAAATTTAAATTACCACGCGACACACAGCGTGACATCCTCTCCCTCTCCCTCACTCTATCGCTATCTCTTTCTCTCTCTTTTTCTGTCTCTCAATTTTTCCTTGTGCGTGTGCGTGAGCGCATGTGGGTATCTGCGCTTGTTTTTTGATGTTGTCTTAAATTGCTGCAATGTTTTGGCACTTTGAGGTAGAAGAAGAAGCAGCCGCCTTTCCAGTTGCGAAACGTTGCAAGATGCTTTAATTAATTAATTGGCATGCCAGACAGACGCAGCTTACCCAGTAGCTGCCGCCGGACTGGGTAGCTGGGGCTGTGGCAGCAGCAGAAGTAGCAGAAGTGGAACCATCAACTAGAGGATGACTGACAACTTAATTGGCTCTCTTTGAAAAACTTGCCATTAACAAGCCGAAGTCGCTTGCAGAGCACAACAGGCATTCATATACATATGTAGCTGCGTGTACCGCGATATGCAGACCAGAAATATGTAGTTTTGTATGTATGGGTATCAGCAACAAAAAGCTGACAGCGTCGAATTAAAGCGACCCAAAAATGTTGCTAGGAAACCGGAGTATTTCGTTGCCGCTGATTGACTTTAAACAAAAGTTTTCACAATGCCAGCAACTGCCACACGCCCCGCCGACACGCTTTTTATGCCGCTGGCCACGGCCAGGTTAAGGGCTGCAAGTGACGCGCTAAGCCGAAACGAAACTGCAAATTCTCCTAACATAAAAGCTCTAGAAAAATTTATGAGCACTCAAGTTGATTCAATTTAAAATTGTGGCCCCCTCCGCCCAGACCTCCCAGACCTGTCAGCCTCCGCAGAGAGGCGCGGTAGCAGAGGTAGCCACAAAATGTAACGCTGACGTTTCTTTTTTTTAATTAGGCTAAGCCCGTGCCTAAAGCCAAGTTACCAACTGTGCCTGGTTGCTAATTGTGCAAGCGTTGCGGATGGGGGAGCTGAAGGAGCGGCTCTGGTCCTGAGCACTGTTTCCGCTGCTACGGTAGCTCTGGTCAGGTCACAGGTCGGGCTGTAAACAATGCAAAACTTTTTGGCCGGCTGGTGTTGTTGTTGCTGGACTTTGCTGGCAGAAAATAATCACGAGAATAGCCGCTGCAACAGCAGTACGTAAAAATAACAAAAATAATAACAAAAACAAAATGCAGCGTGAGGAAAGTTTTGCGCCTTTTCAAGTGGCATCAATTTTGACATTCACCTGCAGCGTAGCAAAGTTTTCGAAGCCTCCTCGCTCCTAGCTGGCTGGCTTCGCTTATGCCGATTCTGGAATGAAGTTGGGCAGCTATTATATATGCGCTGACTGCTAGCCCATCCACAAACACACACACACACAGTCACATACGTGCACACGCCAGTTTGCTTTAAATCCTATTGCAAATGCTGCAAAACTTTTTTGATATACAAAATCAGAGAAGCGCCTTGGCGTATGCAACGGAAAAATTATAAAACTCAGAGCGGCCAGGATGTGTCCGGATGTGTGTCTACAAAAATAACAATTACATGTATGTGGGCATGTGTGCATCTGTGTGTGTGAGAAAGTTTTTTGGCGCAATGGCACGGAAGTTGCAGGCGGTTCCTGTTGGGGGGTGAGCGAGGGGCCATCACTGGCATCACTAGAAAAGTGCAAAAGCTCGACCGGAGCATTAAAGATGCCATAACGGAGTGTTTGTTGTTGTAAATATTGCTGTTTTTGTTTGTTGCTGCGTTGTGTGCCGGTCGTCAAAACTTTACTAAGTAAAACCTCATGTGCATCTAATTAAAAATATAAAAAGTTTATTTTAAAGCCGCCAAAGAAAACTTTGTCTCCAACAGAAGCGAGCTTGTGTGTGTGTGTGTGTCTGTGTGTGTGTGTGTGTGTGTGTGTGTGTGTGTGTGTGTGTGTGTGTGTGTGTGTATGTGCATGTTGTTTATGCTGGCAGGAAGCGGGGCGGTGGTACTGAGTGCTGTGGAATATTCTGAAGTTGTTGGCATGTTTATCAGAATGAATGAGAATGAGGGATTTTTGCAAATGAGCTTCCAAATTGGCATAACTTTGTGTACAGTGAACTTTTGCAAATTCGCATGTTTAATTAGCTCTTTTCCAGTTGCTTGCCGCTTTTTGCAATAAGATATGGACATGCTAATGCATAGGTATGATTCTCTTCAAGTGAGTTTAAGGCATGACGCAGCACCATATTTGAAGAGCCTACCAGCAACATGGCTTCTTATTAACCACCATTTAAGAGGATATCATTCATTAGACTTCCTTCACTCAAAATGCTAAATACTTGTTTAATGGTCTATGCAACTCCAGCAGCAGTAGCTGCACAGAAACCCATTCTGATGGGCACAGCTGCATGCACAGTGGGTAGGGTACGAGTAGAGGCCCTTAGCTACAAGTCAAGAGCTTAATGGTTTGTTTGTGTCACACACGAAATGCTCAGCGACAGCAACAGCAGTGAAAACGAAAAATTTTGGCTGCCAACTAAAAAGACCCAGACCCAGACCCGGACCCGGCCACAGTTCTGTTCCCGTTTCCTGTTAAAATCTAAAACCAGAGCCTTGTTGTCGTGCCCTGAAAATGGCTGCACTGACAGCCACAGCCGCAGCCAGTTTGAGTGACTGCCTCTGACTTCGACTTGTGCGTCTCCGGCCAGTCCAGATGTCATTAATGCAACTAGCATCTCACAGTTGGGAGTCACCTTAACCCCCCCAAACCGTAATGCTTTGCATGGACGCATGTGATATGCGCTCGTCCCCTGGTTTCATTGTTATCTTCGCCTCCACCCCTTGTCTCTCTCTCACTCCTTGCTAACCCTTCGCGGCGAGCAAACAGGGGCAGCAAAAAATAACAAACGAGCACAACATGAGTTGAAAATAAGATTTTTGAGTCATTTCGTTTTGTTGCGTTTATGTTGGCTGGCGCTTGTGCTGCGGCTGCCTCGAGTCCTTGCTGCAGCCTGTGCTGTCGACGTCATAGTCGTCTGGCTGCCTCTCTGCCTGGCTGCCTGGTTGGCTGTTTGGCTGGCTGTTTGCCTGACTCTGTGCTTCACTGGCTGATGTATTCATGAAATCGTGTGATTAATGGCTCGCACAACATTTGCACACACTACCCGGCCATGGGCAACGCCAGTTTGAGCTTCCCCTCCGGCTCTCCAGCTCTTCAGCTCTCTAGTTGCAGCTTTGGCTGGTGGTTTGGCTGCTGTTACAGCTACCACTGCTCGACAAGCGGCGTATCTGTCTGACTGCAGATAAAAATGCCACTCCCCAACACTGCAAGGCCCAATCTCACCCAGCAAATGCTGCGTATGCAAAACGAGCAAAGAGCACGAACTGCGAGCTGCGAGATGCGAGCTGTGAGTTGCGACAAACAACGAAGGCAGCAGGATGCAAAGCGAACGATGGCGACTTTGGTTACCAACATTTTCCGGCTCTGCGCGTTTCACTGCCATTTTATCTGAGCCGCATGAGGCGATTAAATTAACAAACATCCTGGCGCGCTGGCGAAAACAAAAATGCGACGTAATTAAAGCGAATTTAATTGCTTTATCCTTACAAAGCTATACACAACACACCGACACCGACATCGCACCCACATATACACCCACAGACTCTGCCTATAACTATGCCATAATCTTTGACACTTTTATTGCGGCTCTAAAAGTTATTAACTTGATTTAATAAGCAACTCGGACAACAATAACAACAACAACAATAAGCGTGACTCCTTAGCATTTTAGAGTTCTATCTTATACTTTAAAACCCTAAGAATTTGTTCTCTCCTTGGCAATCGGAACGTGGCTTTAATTAACTCATTTTTCATTGAAATCGCCCCGCGGCATAGCAGAGAGGTGGCAGAGCTTAGCTTATCTTATTGTCCTGGAACTGGAGTACAAAAAGCGCCCATCAGTCATCCATGGCCCAAGCCTTTTAGTGACTTTCTATTGAGAAACGCTGATAAGCCGACGACGACCCTAGATTCACGTCCAGGAATTGGGTAGTGGGGTCAGCTGCTCCTGGGCTTATCGGTTGGCATTGGAATCTAAAATTGAAATTGACTTAAGATTGCGACATAAAATTATGCGCTGGTGCGTTCCCAAAGGCTTAGCGAATTCCGCATGCCCTCCATTGATTTGGCAAACCAAAAACTAACCACAAAGCGCCGCATTTTCAATTATGTAGACTGTTATTTACTATATGGACTTATCTGGAAAAACAGCAATGTCGTTTGTAACGTTAAGCATAATTTTATGATGGCCCGCAACTTGAAGTGAAAGTCCTATAAAGCGTCCACTGCCAGCGGCAACGATACCTCCCTCGGGCTGTGTCAAGACAACAGCAACAGCAATAACAACGGCAATGGCAAGTGAAGCGACTGAAGCTAAAGCAAAGTTGTTTTACTTTTAATCAAGTTGGATGTTGAAGTTTTGCATGCCTTGGTCCTTGGCAGCGTTAACGTCTTGACAATGTCTGTCATTTTGTTGGGTCAAAGGTAAATACGTACAGACCGCAGCAGACTTTAAGCCAGACGCTTTTTATGGCCAAACAAAACCCCAAAATTGCAGATTTAATTTTATTTCATTGCACTTTTGTTCGGTTGCAAGAAAATTGTTTCTTTATTTTGGAAAAGAATCGGGCACTAACCTTGGCCGGATGAGTTCGACTTTTGTGTATCTTTCATTTGAAATTAAAAAAAAAATACAGGTAAAAATTTGCAATGGAAATTGAGTTTTACATTGTATGTATTGTAGCTGAGCCAACAAAAAAGTTTATAAAGGAAATGTCCCAACAGCTTGTCGATAAGGTCTGTAAATACAGCTGTACTTAACAAAACCTCTCGGGGATATGGTAGGTATAAGAGTTTTCATCCAAAGACAAGCAGTATTCATAATGCACCTATAATTTGTGTAAATCAGACATATCATACATATAACGAGCCGATTTTCGGTCGAGAAGTGGAGTCGTGAAGAAGAAGAACTACCGACATTTTTTGTGGGTTTGCAGCAGGCTGACATGTCGCCTGTACGATAAAGGTTTCTGAGCAGACCTAGAATATTCTTCTATGGCGGTAGCCAAAAAATAAATATACTTGATCTACTAGGAGCTATATATATTATATTTGCTGAATCTCGCTTTTAAAACTTAAGAGACATGCCCAGAACTTCAATATCGATTTTTATCGAATTGCTTAAAAACGGGCTATTGATGATCGAAAACAAACTCTTACTGCGCGAGCACATTCTGTCAAAGAGGTCTGTCTCCGAAAATCGGCTTTCATGCGATCGTTTTGGAATATGTCGTGTGTGTAAATAAATAACCGAATTATTATTATTATACTTATATTAGCTTTATTATATTTACGAAGTTGTAACCAGTTTTAGCAATGATGGTCAAGTATCAAAATTCCCTTAATGAGTATATTTCAAATTGATTGTCTTTTTAAGATCACTGCAACAAAATGAATTTAAAACATTATGCGTTTTTACGTAAGGTAACCCTTCCCTTGCTGCTTTAATTGAGGAATCAATTTCTACATGACTGCAGATATATGTTTGCCTTGCCGAGTGTTCAGAAGATAGAGCCTGCAAACGATAATGTCTCATTAATAAACATAAGCACCAAATGCAAAGCAGAATAAAGCAAAACCAAAATCAAAACCATTTACAACCTCAGTGAGCAACGCAAAAAATGAAAGATCTGGGGAGGACGCATTTCGTGGCATAATATTTGTAATCAAACGCAGTCATAATAATCAAGTCGTAAAAAACAAATCCATTTTCGCGCTTCAATGAACGCCAAGAGGATGGCAAGAGTCAGACTACAGCAACAGCAGTAAAAACAATAATAGTAAAGGCAACGGGCAACAACATTTTTACACCTTTTGCGGTAGCAGCAGTAGTCGCAGCCAGAAAGGATCAAGGCAACAACGATGCTGACATTCGATAATAATAGAGACCATCTTTGTTTAAGCAAAAAAAAAAAAATAATACCATAAAAAGAAAATAAAAAAGAAAGAAGTGAAAAACCAACATTGCCATAAAAAACAAATAGCTCAATGACTCAGGCTGAGTTTTATGAGCTGTGGAGTCTAAATGGAATAGTTTGAGATCTGCAAAAAATCAACCTGTAAATTTGTGTGTGGTTTATTTAACATTTGGAGAGACGTTGACAAATCTGTGACTGTACCCATTACAGCCATTAAATGGCTGTAAAAATCAAACTGTAAATGCTGTAAATTATAATGTAATAGAAATATAATAAGCGAGACTTCAACTCATCGCAAGGATAATATCGTAAAATCGGCACGCTCGTAAAATTTGCGAGGAAGCGTCAAATGAAAAGCCTGGCTCTAGTTTTCACACCAAGCAG
Organism: Drosophila ezoana; assembly: GCA_035045725.1. Lineage (NCBI taxonomy): Eukaryota > Metazoa > Arthropoda > Insecta > Diptera > Drosophilidae > Drosophila > Drosophila ezoana. Next base: position 2,386,082 of record JAWNOU010000127.1, read on the forward strand.
CCAAAAGGAATGGCTAGCAGTGTGCCACGGGGTAGAGACCCTATGGATTGGTATGGGTGGCTGGGAGCTGGCATCATTACACTTGAGTGTTTTACAACTTCCGTTAAGTTCGCCGGGGCTATAAAGCGTAATCTTCATGTTTTTATTACAAGGATGGTTGCCAAGCAGCTGTGTTGTCAATGGAGCATCACGGACATCAAATTGACAGCTCCTTGGAGTCGTAAAACCCTGCGGACTACTGCGTACATATGTTGATGATGTTGGCACTGGCGCTGGCCTTAACTGGCATTGGGGTAATGATTGTCACCGGTTAAACAATTAAATTGAGGTTAGAATGAATCATAAAAAGCGTATAAAAAGGACATAAACCCAAGCAGACAAAGCGTCGACCAGAGATGCGAGCCCCGACGATGTCGTCAACGCATCGTTAAAGCTTTAAGCTACAGTTTATTTTCATTTCGAAAGGATAACAACCAAAACATGACCTGTATGCGATCTGTGGTCTCGTAAAACTTGGTGATAAGACACTCGCCGTTGGTAATGATAATAAAATTATAATTTAGCCTCTACATATGCTGCCCCAAAGTGTCTATGATGTCGGGATTCTCTGGGTCTAGTCTTGTTTCTTTTTAATGGCCCTCCCTCCCCGAAAGCACTTCATTTTGGTATTTCGCTTTTAGGGCTCGATGCCATGTGAGAAATTGTAAATTGCGCTAATAAGCATTTAAAATTAACTAAATGCCCGACTCGTCGGGCCAAACTTGATGGCTTGGCCCTGGTTGTGGTTCAGTGTCTGGTTCTGGGAATGTGCGGATTGCTGGTTCGCTGGGTTATCAAATGTGCAAAGTCGTTTTGCGGCTTTAAGTGGATAGGAGATGCGTTTTTCATGATCCTTTCGGGCAGTAAACGCTCTGGACATGTTTTTGATAGCAAGTCCTCAAGCCAATCGTAATAGATTGGCCATTTCACTAGGTTCTTGAATCTGCCATTTGGAAATTGATAGTCTTAAGAGATTACAATTGCGTTGCCACTCCAATTAACAGGAGTATTAGTACTAATATTGCAAATGGAAACTATAGAAATGGTTAAATGCCCTGACAGGGTTGAGTGTTAAAACTTCTTAAACAAACCTTTCAATTAAATATCCAAGAGTGCTCTAGTCCGGCATGCTTGACTACGAGATACCCTGAGTTAGACGTTCTAGTCGGGAGCTACCGACTAGGAAATACCCTGAACCCTCTTATTCCAATACCAAATGAAGCTCGCGCTACACGCTCGCTTAAAGAAATAAAGACAAATTAAAAAAAAAATTCCAGTGGCAGGGTTCGAACTCGCAACACCAGCCACACCAGCCAACAAAAAATAAAAAAAAGTTCCCCCTGTAGGGCTCGAACTCGCGATGGACCGCACCACTTGCCACTGCCTCTACTCAACTGCCACACCTATAATTGAGTTGTATTGAAAGAAAAAAGACCAATTAAAATAGCAGCACAGAAAACAATCTCAATTACAATGCTGTTGATAGAATTCGAAGCAGACGCGCATGAATGTGTGTGTGTACATGTATACAGAAATTCTTGGAATTTGCGCTAGCTGCCCCATCCAATTGCGCAGTAAAACATATAACTTTTGGGTTTTTGTTTGCCGATCTTAATGAAATTTTCTACAATATATCTTATTGTACCATAGAATATTTGTGCATTCTTAAAAAGTGAATTGCATTTAAATTGTGGCTTAAATTGGTGGCCAATACAAGTTGGGTTATTAACTTGATTTATAGCTATGAGGTAGCAGCGGAAGGTTGCGATAGGTATCAAATGAAAGATACTTGATATTCTTATATATACTATTCAAGAAGCAACATATCAAGTTTGGTGACTATGATTGCTTGGAAACGGAGTTAGTTATCGATTATCGGAAACAAACTCGATCTGCGCAGGCACTAGGAGGAACTACAGCTTTTCAAGTCTATAGCTCTTACAGGTTCTTTTATCCTTGCGTTCATAACGGACGGAAGGACGGACGGACAGACAGACGGACATGGCTAAATCGACTTGGCTATTGAAGCTGATCAAGAATATATATACTTTATGGGGTCAGAGATGCTTCCTTCTGCCTGTTACATACATTTACATTTTGCACAAAAACATTATACCCTTTTTACTCATTTTCAATGGGTTCAGGGTATGGACATGCATTTGTGATAAGCTTCGGTGTTTTTTTATCGATCCTTCGGGGCATAAATTGGCATTCAAAGGCGTATATGTATATATCAAGACACGAGGTTTTATTCAACTTTGAAATAAGGTAAACTGTGAAATATTCCTAATCTTTGTTAGCTTAACGAGTGAGTTTATGAATTATGCCTCAAAATGAAGTAAAAAAATAGATTTTTATCGATTTTTATTGATATTTTCAAATTGGTGGTATATAAACTTGCGTATGATATAGGAGAATATTTAATATTCAGGTTTCGAGTCTGTAATTTTTGGCTAGATCGACTCAGCCCGTCGGTCTGCTATATGAATATGCTTTATGGGGTCGGAGATGCTTCCTTTTGCCTGTTGCATACATTTGCACAAAACAATAACATTTACTGACTTTTTAGGGTAAACAAATTCGTTTCATTCATTTCAATGAAAAACAAGAAAATTGGCCGGGGGGTGGGGGGGGGGGGGGGGGGGGGGAAAAAAAAAAAAATTATATATTTTTTTTTTAGTGTTGTTTTTTTTTTTTTAAAAAAGGTTATTTTTTTTTGGGGGGGGGTGAAAGGGGGGGGGGGTTTTTTGTTGGGGGGGGGGGGGGGGGGGGGGGGGAGGAGGGGGGGGGGGGGGGTTATTATATATATTTGTTGGTGGGGGGTGGGGGTGTTTTTGTGTTTATATATGTGGATTTCACAAAACATTTTTCTTTTTTAGTTGAAAAAATAGCTGTGAATGAAAGCATGCAGGAAGACTGAACTCATGGAGGTCCACAAATTGAAGATTGCAACGTGGTCTGTAAAAATTATTTGAACATTTGGAAAACGTAGCTGAGCAAAGATTTCCTAATGCACACGTTCTTGGCGGAAAGGACTGTCAAAGATATTGGGGGGTAAAGTTTTGGGTTCAAACTAATTTGCAATGATACAAATATTCTCATTAATAAAACTATACATAAACACATAATAAATACGCATTTTAGCTTTTTTGAAAAATATGTAACTTTAGACGTGCAGTTGAAAGCAATTAAAGTAGATTAACATCTAAGATTTGATGCTAAAAACTTTGCCAGTTCAATGGCCGGGAGCACGCCCTATGTATTAAAAGTAGTTTTTAAATTATAAAGAAAAATAAAATATAGATTATTTAAAGAATCATTTTATGGATATCATATAATATTTATATTTTAATATTATTTCTTATATTCAAAAAATTTTGCATTTTGTATCAAATCCCTTCGTTTCTGTTAGGTTCGTGAAACAAATTTTTAAAATATAGTTCGATTCTAGTTACGGATTGGCTGTTCTTTTTATAAACAGTTAGAATTTTGGGCTCCTAACTCGTAGCAAAAGTTTTTAAATAATAATATTATAATAATATTAATTTTTTAAATACGGCTTAGAGTGAAATTTTTATGCGAACATAAATATATAAGTTTTGTAGCATGCAGACTTGGGTTAAATTCTAATTTCTGCTCGACTTGCAGAATACGGCAATAAGCAGAAACACTCACGCGCACTAAGCCACATACACACCCCCATAAAGAGACGATTACTTCCGCCATTTTCTATGATGGATTGCTACTTTTGCTTAACATACACAAGCCCACACACATAGACATTCATTCACATACCCATTAGGTAACAGAGAGAAAATGCGCAGACATACATCCAGATCCCGGGACCCAGGGCAGTTGGCGACACAGACCCACATATACATATATACAAAGGCAGAATCCCTGTATCTGTGGATACACATTTATCCAGTCGTCGACGGCGTTGACAGAGCCAACGGCAGCAGAAAAAGCGCAGGACGAAAAGAACGCCGCACTGGCAATGTAAAACAGGTGAACTCGAGGCAAGCTGCGCAGCCTTGTTGGTGTTGTAAGTGTTGTTGCTGCTGTAGATGGCAGCAATTGGTGGCAAAACACTGAAAGGACACAGGAAGTGCACTTTGCCAGCATACTCACAAGCACACTCACATACACAGTATATATATACAGATACAGGACACCCTTGCCGTCATTGGGGTGCTTTTGCCGTTTATTTATGCCTGGCAATCATAAGCGCGCCCCAAACGCACGCATACACACAAAGACTGTGTTTGCCCGTAAGAGAGAGTGCAGGTTATGGCTTTCTATAACTCAGGTTCTGTTGTCGTGCCGCCTCTTTCTGGCCAACGGCAACGGCTGCGTCTGTTGCTGATGTATTCCATACAAATTGCAAGTTTTAGTGCTTTTATTTTTCGGCACTCTCCGGCAAAAGAATCATCCATCAATGGCATTACGGCAAGGACAGAAGCCAGCAAGCAGACGCGAATGCTTTTTGAGTGCCGCTGACGTTTTTGTGTCGCAGACGCAGACGTACCCAATGCCCAACAGTGCCGGCAGCAGGACACAGAGGATAACAACCCCCTTTAGCTGAGGCATGCGGCGAAATTTGTAAATTTTTCGCAGCAAAACAAAAATAAAAATTCTTTGCTGACATAAGAAGGGGGCAGACATTAATGCTTCTCTTTCTCACTCTCACTATCCATCTTCCTCTCACTCTCTCTTTCTCTCCCTCCATCGCGCTTTCGCTCTCTTTCTCCAACAGGCTGATGCTGTCGCTCAGTGCTTGTGCTGCGTTTGTAGAATAATAGCATAAAATATTGTTGTCCTTGAACAATTTACTTTTATTTTATTTTTATTGCCTACATTGCGGAGTTGCCTCTGTCCCTTGCTGCATATGTGTGCTGTGTGTGCGTGTGCATGTGTGTGTGCGTTTGTGTTTTTGTGTTTGCTATGGTGTCTGCATTGTTGTTGTTGTCGTGCCGCGTTTTTGGCTTCATTAAATTTATGTTGCAACGCACCATGCCCCCTTTTATGCCGCCGCCCCCGCGGCAACGTTCCGGGCCTAGTTGCACGTGCCGCGTTGCCGTAAAACAGATCGTAAAAGTTTATTACTTGCGGCTTTTTGTTTGTATGTGTGTCGCGGATACTGTTGTTGTTGCTGTTGTTGTTGTCGTTGTCGTTGTAGCTCCTGCCGCCGTTGTCGTTGTCAGCTGTCAAATTGAATTTGTTTATATTGCCGACAGCGCAGCAGCGATGCCGTCGAGCCCGTTAAGGCCACAGCCGCCAGTCAGCTCCAACAGGTTTCATTTTCACTTGCCGGAAATCATTGCGTCATGCTGATATTTTGTATTTTAACACCCAACGGCCCCGTCCCATTTCCCGCTCGGGCTGTCATGCTCAGCTTTGTGTTTAGGCTGCAAAGTCGATTTTTGTTGGTTTAGGTCAGTTAGTTTTTGGCTTTGACAGCTCAAAGTCGAGGTCAACTTTTGTATGCCCATCATCAGTTGGCGTGTCTATGGCTGCTGTCTGTAAATATGTGTTTTAGTGTATGTCGGTGTGTGCTCATATTTATGTGCCCGCTGGACGAGACGCGTCCCAATGCCCAATGCGACGTGCCCTTGTCAGTGGCCAAACATAAAAAATCGATTTTATTATAGCCGTTTGTCTGCTATCGTATATAGATTTTCTGTCAGCTGCGATATTGCCTTTTGTCTGACTGGCAAAGCTCTGCCAGTGACAGGCTTAAATTTTGCCCGTTTCTCTTGTTTAGTTTAGAATTTTTAAAGCCTGAAAGTGAAAAGTGAAACGGAGCGTATGCATAATATTGAGAACTGACAGTGCTTTGGCAACCTCTTATGAAAAATAAATATATATTATTAGCAATTCGTGGAATCATGCAATGATAAATTTTCATGCAAATGAATAGGTATAATTATGTATAAATAAACTTACAAAGCACCAGATTATTTTTAAGAACAATAAATGCATATATTAGACAAAGGCGATAGTTATCTGTGTAAAATTACAAAATAATTTGCTAAAAATACCACAACTCTTAAATGGGTATCCTTAATTTTGCTACATTTGAATTTGGTAGAACTAGATCACTGTAAATACCTCTAAAGAGAAGCTGAAATGGTGGTTGCTTTAAATTATGAAGATTAATGGATAAAATCAGACTTAGCAACTATTATAGATAACTAGAAAAATGTTTTCCCAAGAACCATGATTCTCTAATTTTTTATACCAAACCCATTGGAAATGTTTAAAAAGATGATAATTTTTGAAAAAAAATGTGTGTAATAAAGTTCAAATATTCTTGATAAGAATAAGAAGCTTAGTTAATCAAGCCATTGAAATATACATTCTTATAATATATATCATACGCAGAATTTATAACCAATAAAGCAAAACGTACCAATGATCAGAGCTTTTAAGGCTTTATTCAAAAAAAGTTTCAAAGCGACGAAAAAGCAATATATGAGAGTAAGAACAGCTAATCAAATCGCATCACGCTGGGAGAACGAAAAGCTTGCAAAAGCTCGCTCAGCACGCTATCTTAATATGATGGCGAGGGAAATAATTAATAAAACACATAGTCAAGTACTGTACATTGAACATTGAGAGCTTCAGTAGGCAAAATGTTGTCGAGACAGTTGTGTGGGCCCCAAAAGCTATGTGTTCGATTTCTTCAAACTGAGAGGGCGTTTGCTACAAAGGCGAGTACAAATATAAGAAAATCCATAATTTTTACCCGATCTTGTATTTTATTCATAATGTTATTAGCAAGGCGCAGCAGCTACTGTAGATGCCACGCCTTTGGACCAAGCCAAGCCCTTCTCGGAGCTACCCGGTCCCAATAAATTCAACTTAATTTGTTCTTTTCTGCCAGGCGGTAAGATATCTAAAGCTTTTTCTTAGTAATCTTCTCTATATTTCCCCTTTTTGCATATTTCGTTCTCTTTCGCTATATTGATTGCTCACTTTTTATACCCTGAACCCATTGAAAATGGGTAAAAAGGGTATATTGTATTTGTGCAAAGTGCAAATTTATGTAACAGGCAGAAGGAAGCATCTCCGACCCCATAAAGTATATATATTCTTGATCAGCATCAATAGCCGAGTCGATCTAGCCATGTCCGTCTGTCTGTCCGTCCGTCCGTCCGTCCGTCCGTATGTATGAACGCAAGGATCTCAGAACCTATAAGAGCTAGAGACATGAAATTAGCTGTAGGTCCTCCAGGTGCCCGCGCAGATCGAGTACTTGCCCCGTTTCCAAGTAATCGATAAAAATGTATATCGAAATCCCGTTTTTAAGCAATTTTGGTAAATAATAAGAGCTAGAGTTACCAAACTTGACATGTAGCTTCTAGAATAGTATATATATATATCGAGTATCTTTCATTTTATACCTATCGCCACCTCCCCGCTACTCTCTATCTATAAGCGCGCCCTGTATTTGGTGTTGGAATAAGAGGGTTCAGGGTATCCCCTAGTCGGGAGCTCCCGGCTAGAACCTCTTACTTGTTTGTAATAAATTTGTTTATAATCAATGACCAATCACAGGTCGCTATAAGAATGTTCCGGTGCATGATATGTTTTTGGATATGAAGAAACGCTATGGAGATATTTTTCGCATGCCCGGTCTCGCCGGATCTGATCTTGTCGTTACTATGAATCCTGTTGATTATGAGACGGTCTTCCGCAACGAAGGACAGTTTCCCTATCGGCTTAGTTTCGAAACATTTGAGCATTTCAAGAAGGTCCACAGACCCGATTTATTTGAGGGTGTCGATGGTCTTACTTCAGGGTAAGTTATACGGGAATACTTCTTTGCTGTAATTGATATATCTGTGGATTGATGCACAGCAACGGACCTGCTTGGGGCAAGATGAGAACGGCTGTTAATCCGATTTTGTTGCAGCCGCGCAATGCCAAGCTATACATAAACAATCTGCTGAAGGTCAATGATGAGTTTCTGGAGCGGTAAATAGAGACTACAAATGGTGTAAATCTGACTGTTAGCCTGACTTTCTATTTGCAGCATACGAGCGATTAAAAATCCAGAAACTCAAGAGATGCCTGCTGACTTTGGCGAAGATATTCGCCGTTTAATCCTAGAGTCCATTGCTTCCGTAGCGCTTAACACGCGCCTCGGATTGTTGAGTGAGAACCGGGAGAGTGAGGAGGCGAAACAATTGATCAATGCATTAGAAAACATTCTTGATCTGAGCTTTCAGCTTAACTTGATGCCACCGATTTGGAAGTATCTACCAATGCCCAAGTTTAAGAAGCTAATAGGCTCCCTCGATACTATCGCAGATATTTGTTATAGCCACATACAACAGGCACTGCAGCGCATCGAAGAGGATGCCAGGGCTGGACGTTTTAGCACTGAGCCAGGTCAAGAAACAAGTATATTGGCGAAGCTAGCCCGTTTCGATCGCAAGACGGCGGTGATTATTGCCATGGATTTGTTCTTTGCCGGCGTGGACCCAGTTAGTAATCGATATAAATCTCTTTGGAGTAATAGATAAGCATTCCAGTTTTACTTTTAGACCCTTGTCAGTCTGACCGGCATTCTCCTTTGCCTGGCCAAAAATCCTGCACAACAGGCACGTTTACTGGACGAGATAAAGGGTGTGCTGCCTGATAAGAACTCATCATTGACCATGGACAATATGTCACATTTGCCCTATCTGCGTGCCTGCATCAAGGAGGGCATCCGTATGTATCCTATTGGCCCCGGTACTTTGCGCCGCATGCCCTGCGATGTGGTCTTGAGTGGCTATCGTGTGGTAGCCGGTACGGATGTGGCCAATGCTGCCAACTACCAAATGGCCAACATGGAGCAGTTTGTACCGCGAGTCCGCGATTTCCTACCCGAGCGCTGGCTACGTGATGCGTCCCACTCGAACCTTGTGGGGGATACGGCCACACCTTTCATGTATCTACCCTTTGGTTTTGGACCGCGCGCCTGCGCTGGCAAGCGCATTGTCGACATGATTCTGGAGATTGCCGTTGTCAGGCTGGTGCGGAATTTCGAAGTCGGCTTCGATTATCCGATTGAGAACGCATTCAAGACAGAGTTCTTTGTGAAACCTAACATACCCTTCAAGTTCAAGCTTGTGGAGCGTTCTGTGTAATTTCTATATATAAGTCTATGGTAATGTAACCTTCAAGATATAGTGAAGGAACGAAGCTCCTTGAAAACGAGTAAACGACTTTCGAGGGTTCTGGGCGGCCGCATGAGTTCTTGTTCAAGTATCCTCTTCAGCTAAGCATATCAGCAACAACAGCAGCTACTTGACTCAATTGAGATTGGTCGCTGTCCCACAGCATACCCACAGCTCCTGTGGGTGTGTGAAGTGCACTTGTCTGTGCCCGCAAAGGAACAAATACTTGACTGCTTCGAATGTGTCTATGACGTAGCGAATCATGAGCTCTGCTGCTTGAGTAGCATCTGCAATAACCATCTCAACTGTAGTTAAGAATCAAATACCCCATTGAAGTGCGACCCTTCCATTCTTTTGCGAATAGGATCTATGTGTTAAGGGACATTGTCATTAAAAAGTTTTATTTTTGAGAACAATGAAATTGAGATTCAATGGGGCAGCTATTAAAGTGGGATTCATTTAACCTAATTAAAAATGCACACTTTTATAATATATCCTTTTCTATCAGTTAATGTTGCTAAAAAAGTATTACCAAGTAGAACGTTCACATTCAGGGATGACTCAACCAAATTCCAGCTCAATTCCAGTTCCAGACATTTGATTAGAAAATTTCTAGAGGAAATGTACTAAAAAAAATCAATGAGTGCATTGAAAGTCATATATTGAATTTCTGAGAATTATGCATAATCTATTTATCACTTTTCATTTGATTTAGTTAATAAAATTGTAAATACCGTTCCATAATAATTGTGCCAACTAACTATAAATATTATTTAAAATTTTTGCCAGTTATCGTTTTATTGGATTAATCACTGATTTGTGTTTTATTATGGAGTACAAGTCAGTACGTATATTATAAAGAAAGAAAAAAAATAATTGTTCGCATTTCCAAACAAAAAATCCTGTAGTTTTTCATATGCTAATAGAGCAGTTTTAATGTAACAAACAACCGAATCGTTTGCTGATAATGAAAAATAACTTCGATTAATTAAATCTCTCGAAGTTCTTTGACTCATATTTTTTTAAGGATTGCAAAACATTCGCCTCCAAAAACGGACACTCTATAGGCCTTTTTTTCATACCCTGAAACCATTAAAAATGGGTAAAAAGGATATAATGTATTTAACGGGCAGAAGGAAGCATTTCCGACCCCATAAAGTATGTATATTCCTGATCAACATCAACAGCCGAGCCGATCTAGCCATGTCTGTCTGTCTTCTACGTATGTATGAATGCAGGAATATCAGAACCTATAAGAGCTAGACGGTTGAAATATGTTTTTTGAGCAAATCTCTTAAAGTTAAAAGCCGAGAGTTACTAAACTTGACATGTAGTTTTCTGAATAGTATCTTTCACTTTTTAGCTTTCACCACATAGCTACAAATAAACTAATTAAACCACTTTTCATTCCCCACTTATTTAAGTCACAATTTTAATGCAATTTTCTATCGATTAAGAAACACAAAATGATTAAAGAATATGCACCAGCAATTCCTAATTGCAGGACATGTATGCACACACATTCATGCGCGTCCTTATTTAATTCTATCAACAGCATTTCAATTGCGATTACATCATTTTCTGTGCTGTGTGTATATGCTGCAATTTTTAATATTTCTATATCCAGAATTCTAATTGGTGGTATGGGTGTTGGGTAGAGGCTGTTGCAAGTAGTGTGGCCTGTTAAGAGTTCGAATCCTTCAAAGAAGATTTTTTGTTTCAAATTTATATTTATAACTGCTAAAGCAAACGCTCTCGTAACGCAAGCTGCATTTGGTGTTGCTAGTAGATGGTTCAGGGTATCCACCAGTCGAGAACTGCCGCCTCTTGCTTTATTTTTATTTCTTGCATCATATAATATACGGCATACTTTGGGGCTGCCTTAAAAATTGTTTGTGACTTGAGTGCGAACGCGTAGATCATGATGGACCAATTGTAAACATCGGTGTTGTTTTCCTTCATAAGTTGATTGTTGGCGAAAAAGATTCTTCTTTTCCGTTAGAGCGTATTCATTTCTCTGCTCCGTCCAGAAGCACCAGAAATTATCGCCTCTTATTCCTATCTTCGAGGACAACATATTTTCGTGTACTATTACAACAGTTTGTATTACGTTTTCTCCGCCGAACTTTCCCTCGCCCTAAAAAAAATCTTTGCTTACAAAATACCTTCGGGAACTCACTGACTATTTCTAGCTATGATTAGGGGCATAGCTTGCCGGACAGGATACCACCCACCGGGTCGGTGATTTCATATCACACTCTCTTCATCCTATCTACTTAACACTCTTTATATCTTGGAATAACTTTATTTTTCTTTATTCCTATATTGTGTTTTCCAGTCGAAAAAATATTGAAAATTAAGATTATTTTTAATTTATACTTCGATAAAAACTACTTATCCAACTTTTTAAAAAAATGTATTTTAATTAAATTTAATTATGGCCTTAGGTTGAAATCAGGATCCTTTTCGTTAAGATTCCTGAATGCATCGCTTAAGCAGCATATGTACCGAGGTCTGCTTTTAATAATTATATTTTTTCATTTTGTTAATATTTTGTTTGCGTCTAAGGGGTTAAGTGACAAGTCAAATACATTTATTAAAATAAAATACAGTTTACTAAAGTTTTTGATTCTTAAAGCTATCTGTGTTATTTTGCCATTTCTCATTGGACTTTGTAAAGAATTCATCGCGTTTATGCACTCTTTTCACTTCGTTATCAGAACAACAAATAAATGCGCTAGCATAAATAATGCAAAAGTATTCATTTTGACATCGAATAGACATAGTAGCATTGCCCATCCATGTTGCTGCTGGATCTTGCCACCTTTTCTGTTACCCGGGGACCTTGTTTTTGTTGCTTCGGCGGAACTTGGACGGTCCGGGTCCTATCTTTGTGCTCTCCGTCGTTGCCATCGCATCGCAGCTCTCGTATGTCCTCCATTTTATGTTATTTTCCGTTGGAGTCGTCGTCTTGTGCATTATTAAAACTATGTTCTCTGATGGCGCCAGTCTTGGTGAACCTCCTCCGAGGAGCCTCCATCGAGCGAAGCGGCAGCACTTGAAATGTCAATGCTGGCCGTTGCAGTGCATAAAGTTTTATCATGTCCTGCACAAGTAAGCGGGCAGAGTGTGGGGGTTCTCTTTCACGATGCTTGTGGAGTCTGAACTTTGCTCAGGACGATGGCAGACAAACAAAATGAATTGAATTCATTATTGGACGGGTAGGCAGCTCTTAAAGCTACGGCTAAATTGAAAATGCATGTCAAATATCACACACAAATCACGGCGGTGATTTGTTTGTTGCCTGCTTTTAGGCGGGGTGGCATGCATTTGCACTTTATGACATGCAGCTCTCATAAACTGAGCAATTAGACATGCCCGGCACATACACGTATAGACACAGAGACTGGCGTGCATATTGGGCCGTGCAGCAACATCTTGACAATTCAAATTTGGCTTTCGTAGTGAACTTTGAACGGCCATCAAGGCCCGTTGCTGCTGCTCGAGCATGTGACATGACATGGTTGTACATTGCCGTCCTGCCAATTTGCAGTGGGCAACAAGACGGGCGTGGCAAACGGACCACGTCTAATGATTGTACACATAACCTGCCTGTCTGCCGCCTTCAGCCTGTGCACGCCCACGACCACGGCTAGCGCCTCGTCTTGGTAGTGGTACTGCTACTGGTTGTGTCCCTGGTTCCCATGCAAGTGTCATGTCACAACGCACTCGGTTTGCCTGTCAATTTCGCAGCTGGGCGTGTCTGTAAATACGAGTACGAGCATGACTTGAGCCCCAGTGCCAGGCATTAGCATGTAAAAGGCAAAGTTAAGAGGAAAAAATATAACACAACGTTGCAGCGCAGGACAATCAGTAGACAGACTAAGACGACGACGTCGACGGTGACTACCACCATCCAGTCACACCCAGCCTGTGACCTGCCCTGACAGGCGTCCATGATTAATGGTTGTCAATGGCATGCTGTTGTTGTTCTTGTTGTTGTTGCTGCTGCTGTATCCTGACTTGGCTGCATATAAAAAGTAATTTTGTTATTTTAAGAAAGCGCCCAGGACTAAGGCTCAATGCCAGCTTTCGGTTTTGCAGGAAATTGATTCTCCGTCGCATGCGGCGCACTTTTTTCCAGGCCGTTGCCGCAGGAATTTCCCAACTGGCTGCCAGCCCCGCAATTTCGCAACCTTTTGCACCCCGTCAAGAGACTGTGCTGGTTGCTTGAACTTCCTCACTCCGAGGAATTCCCCCAAGCATCCGCCAAGCGTGTAGACTGTGCTAATGGCATTGGCAATGGGGCAGCTGGCGTAGAAAGCAACAAATTTAATTTATTATTTCGAAAAGTAAAGCATTTCTAATCGAATTGTATTCTAAATACGCCACGCATACGAAATTGAGAAATTGAAAAATTGTCCCCGATTGTATAGCCTCTCTAGTTGTTGCTGTTGTAGAATATCGCTTGGATTGTTTAAATATTGTTTGTTTCCCTTGTCTATTTCATTACAGTATGCTGGGGATATTGCGGTTATCAGATTGTTGACATTAATGATGTGTCTGTGTGAGTGCGAGTGTCAAGTGTTGGTTTTAAGAGTATTATGGTGCTTCATGAGCGAGTACTTTTCCACAAGTGCAGTAAGCGAGGTGCATTGTATAGGCTATCTATTGGCTTTTAAGGTAAAAGGATAAATTTATATGCAAAACATGTTTTCATTAAAATGAAAAACAGATTGAAATATATAAAGTTCCTAGTGCGCATATAGTTTACTAAAAAGCCAACAAAATGATGTCATATATTTATTCTTGTAGAGCGTATTACAATTTTAATACCCTTACAGAGGGTATTATAATTTTGTCGTGAAATGTGTAATACTTAGAAGGAGATCTCTCCCACCCCATAAAGTATATATATTCTTGATCAATATCAGTATCAGTTTATTAAGATGTCTTGACCAAACTCGGCATTTATAAGCTTTACTATGCCCCTCATATATATGCAAAATCCTATCAACATCGGAGCACTATATCATATAGCTGCCATAGAAACGATCGGTCGAAAACTAAGTTGTATGAAAAACCATACTCGGCATTCACTATTTTCTCTTCATCGACCCTATAAAGAATATATTGTAGATCATCTAGAGCATCTGCGTCTGTCCGTCCATCCGTCTGCCCGTCACTCTGTTCCTATGCGAATTAGTCTCTCAGCTTTAAAGCTTTTATCTTTAAACTTTTCTTACGTCTGTCGAAAAGTAGGCTCTTGTATTGAACACCATTTTTTATGAAGATATCTTACCCAAATATTATTCTCGGCATTTATTGGTTTCACTACTAAATATATACAGAATCTGAACAACATCGCACCACTACATCGTATAGCTGCCATAGGAAAGGTTTGTTGAGTACTAGGTATGCCAAACTATAGAAAACATTGGGTTTTCCAAGATGTTTTCATCTTTTACGAGCTTCACCATTGTCACATATCTGCAAAGCGGAAATGTAGACTAGGGTCTTCGGCGTGCCAAAGAAATCCTGGTTTTTCATTTTTGATTTAAATTTAGACAATTGTATAATTTGTTGTGAATATTATGAAATTTAAACATTAAATTGAATTCTTTTAATATGTGTCCTATTACTAATGGTCCTTTCCATACATTGTACAGTCATATTTAAATAAGATCTCATATACATACATATTATTCTTTCTATAGCTATATTGCACGGTTAATTTCATATTTTAAGCAAGTTCTAAGCCGCAACCGTACATAAGACTTGTTAGCTCGATATTCAAATATATGGCAATGGTAACTGTTTTCCAGTGTTTTTTCTGCCGCGTCGTATATGTATGTGAATGAGAGGACACATATATTTTTATTAATTTTCCAAATGAATTCCTGACAACGGCGAAAGGACAAACACAATGCCAGACACCAAACAACGCTGTCAGAAAATAACAAAAAAAGGATACAAAAAAATGGGGGAAAATGGGGGCCATTTGGTGGAATCTCAGGGCTGAAATCGTCCAAAAGCTGGAGATACCCGCTTTTTGGTAACTGTTGGCGACATAATTACGTTACACACTTTATATATATAAATGTGCTCTTACGTCATGGTGGCCCCCTCAGTGCAAACCGCTTTGTCTCATACTCCTGCTATTTAAAGTCGGGCAAAACAAAGCGGAATGTCTTGCATGCTGGGTTTACGGCTGCCATCATTGTTATGTGAATGTGACGACTTTTTGACTTCCGTTTCGCTGATGTGTTTCCGTTTCCTGTTTTATGCAGAGCTCATGTGCTTTGTTGCCTTTTTTATATGTCACTGACGAAATACACATAACAAGGATAATATTAAAAGCAGCAACAGCAGCTGTTGCAACAACAGCAGGAAGAAGCACACGGCCTGACAATTTTACGCCAAGTTGATTTGCAGCCGAAAACTCGGTTATTCTTCCACGGAGCGAACTGTTTTCTGTGCATCCTCAATTTCCTTTTTATGTTATTTTAATTTTATGTTATTGTTATGACACAATGAAAATAAAATTGAATTGACACTGAAGCAGCTCGACTACCCGCCCAGCTTTCTGATAAGTAAGATTCTTAACGAAACTGTGTGTGTGTGTGTGACAGTTGTCAGTGACGGTTTTATTGCCCGGTCACAGGATATGCAAATGGGCCATAAGTGCGGTTAAAGCGCTTCGTTCGCTTGGCCAAATCCCAATCGCAAGAACTTTCAATTTTCGATGCTGCCAGCTGACGGCGTGACCTATTCACAGCCTGGTGTAACCCTCGAGTCCTTGGCTGACAATCTTATTTGTCGCGCAGGTTCAAAACAATATCATAAAGTAATTTATATGCCAGCACTTGGACTAGAGGCATGGGAGTGGCTCTGATGATATATGGGGGAAATGGCTTTTTAATGACGACGACGACAACAGCAGCTTGTACAAATTACACACACACACACTCGAGTATAATGTACGTGTGTTAAGCGTCGGTGACGGGGGAAAAGTGAACGCTTCTGATTGACCAGACCGAGCTGCACGCCCACCGTTAATTTTGATTGTCTTTGGGGCTGCTTGATAAATGGGTCACACGTACGCGTCTCTAATAGATGGCTGTTGTGACGGCGACTTCATCAACGCATTGGCTGTCGGCCATTGACCATTTTATTTATTGATGGGTATGAGATTTTTCTGCTTAAATATTCATTTAGCTTGAACATGAACCGCGTTCACATCCGCTCTCTGGGACAACGCGACAAGGGCTTCTCTGCCTCTGACTCTGAATCTGATTCTGGCTTTCGCTCTGACTCTGTGGTCGCGGCTGTTGTGTTGGCTTTGTGCAGATAAGAGAATTGTCCTGTCAACTGGAATGATATATGCGCCAGCGCATTCAAATTGGGCTAACAGACGAAGCCGCCAAGAGCTGCATATGGGCAGGGGCAATAGGGATGTGCGATGGCAATGGAGGATTCTGGGGCTGCTCCAACCGGGCGGATGTGTTTTTCTCGCACATCAGCGTGCGTTTCCTATGGCGTAGCGCTGAAAGTCGACAGGCTGCCTTCCCCACCTGCCCCCTTGCACTTTTCTTCCCATACATTCATATATGAAATGGATTTTTTGCGACCGGGCTTGTCGAGTTGAAAAATTGGTGTGAAAATTCAAAAGGAGTTGCAAGTGTCTGCGTGGGGTGTTGCAAAATTACTTCGTGTGTAAAATTATGCGAATTGCGTACCGAGAAAAAAAAAGTAAAAAATATAAATAAAAAGCGAGCAAAAAAGGTGCGCACATATTCATGCAGTTGGTGAAGGTGTCGGCGGCGTCGTGGGGCTGTCGCTCCATGCAGGGTGAGTGGGAGAAGCCCTGCCGCTTGGCATCTCACTTTTATTGCATTTCAACACTTGCGTAAGCGCGCATGCACAGTTTCTCATAATAAATGTAATAAATAAAAATGTGGGTTGAAATGTGACAGTTTCTGAAAGAAGCGCAAGAAGTGCGGGAACAAATAGAGCTCTGAAATGAAAGGGTACCAAGGATTCGGATGGTGTGCGTGTATGTGAATGCGTGATGCGTGACAATACAACAGCTGTGCTGCTGTGGCAGCTTTATAAGTTATTAACGAGGCTTAGATGAAAATGGAAAAGTGTTACTAAAAAGAATATTAGAATTCATATTGCACCACTCAGGTTGCCCTATTGATTGCTTAAGAATGTTGAAATTGTGTTCAAGTATGAATTGACAGCAAATAACAAATATAAAATAACCGTTGCGGCAAAATATTGTTGCGGTCAATTCAAATCAGTGAAAACGAGAATTGAATGCATATTTCAATTTATCATCTGTGCATTCCCGGATATATCACAGTACTGAGAGATTTGGAACAGCTGTGCACTAAAGCAAATCCTACGGTTATTTAAAGAGGGAATATTATTTTTTACTTAAATATGTCGGCAAATTAACCCCATGATCCTAATTAAATTCTCGAATAGCATATGTTGGGAATTGTGCTTGCGCACATTTAATTTTTATACCCTGAACCCATTTAAAATGGGTAAAAGGGGTATTATGTTTTTGTGCAAAATCCAAATGTATGTAACAGGCAGACTGAAGCATCTCCGACCCCATAAAGTATATATATTCTTGATCAGCATTTATAGCCGAGTCGATCTAGCAATGTCCGTCTGTCTGTCCGTCCGTCCGTCCGTCCGTCCGTCCGTCCGTCCGTATGTATGAACGCAAGGATCTCAGAACCTATTAGAGCTAGAGACTTGAAATTTTAGATGTAGGTGCTCCTAGTGCCCGCGCAGATCGAGTTTGTTTCCGATAAACGATAACTTGCCCCGTTTCCAAGTAATCGATAAAAATGTATATCGAAATCCCGTTTTTTAAGCAATTTTGGTAAATAATAAGAGCTAGAGTTACCAAACTTGACATGTAGCTTCTAGAATAGTATATATATATCGATTATCTTTCATTTTATACCTATCGCCACCTCCCCTCTACTCTCTATCTATAAGCGCGCGCTGCATTGTTGTTGCATGTGTTGGAATAGGAGGGTTCAGGGTATCCCCTAGTAGGGAGCTCCCGACTAGAACCTCTTACTTGTTTCTTAATAAGTCTTTGAAACATCGCTTGAAAATTTTCAGAACACTCCTGGTGTCACGAGTGGTAAGCCAGACCTAGATACCATGGACTCGAATTGCAGCAATCGTTATTCAACTAATCCTAGAAAAAAATGTGTAGTCGATCAGATGGTAAACTGAACCGTCTCATCAGGTGTGAACTTTTCAGACTTCCGAGTTTAATTTCCATAAGCCTCATCTTAGCGTTCAGTAATTACAGTTAAAATTTCAGCTCCCTATATTATGGACTGTGCGTTGATCAGCAACCAGCCAGTCCGGGCGAATAGTTCTATGTGTGGAAATTCATTTTTTTATACCCTGAACCCATTAAAAATGGGTAAAAGGGGTATTATGTTTTTGTGCAAAGTGCAAATGTATATAACAGGCAGAAGGAAGGACCCCATAAAGTATATATATTCTTGATCAGCATCAATAGCCGAGTCGATCTAGCCATGTCCGTCTGTCTGTCCGTCCGTCCGTCCGTATGTATGAACGCAAGGTTCTTCTACTGTAGGCCATTACGATATACATATGTATGCGAAATATGGCACAATAGGATTTACTTCATAAATTGTTATTAATATCGGTTTAAAGGCAAAGAAGTTGATAAAGAAAACGTTGACAAGCCGCGTGTCAGCTAGTGCAAATTGCAATAATTTCGGTATATACATACATATGAACTTGTTATGAGGTATGTGAGGTGTAAGCCAATGGCGAGAAAAATATTTTAGTTTTACTTAAGTTGGCTTTTAAAAATTCAGGTTATGTACTGTTACCCATTAAATATGTAAATGAATATTGTTTACGTTTGGTTGAAAAAGATTCAGGGTATCTAAGAGTCGGGCGCCCAAAACGATAGCATTTGTGTAAGTTTGAAATACAAACTGCATACGAGTTTTTTATACTCTGAACCCATTGAAAATGGGGTTATACCCTTTTTATACCCTGAACCCATTAAAAATGGGTAAAAAGGGTATTATGTTTTTGTGCAAAATGCAAATGTATGTAACAGGCAGAAGGAAGCATCTCCGACCCCATAAAGTATATATATTCTTGATCAGCATCAATAGCCGAGTCGATCTAGCCATGTCCGTCTGAATGTCCGTCCGTCTGTCCGTCTATCCGTCTATCCGTCCGTCCGTCTGTCGGTATTTATGAACGCAAGGATATCAAAACCTATAAGAGGTAGCCTACTAGTAGGCACTAGGAGGACCTACTGCTAAAACTTCAAATAGCTCTTATAGGTTCTGATATCCTAACGAAGGCGCGCAGATCGAGTTTGCTTCCGATAATCGATAACTTGCCCCGTTTCCAAGCAATCGATAAAAATCGATATCGGCATAAATTGGGTAAATATTAAGAGCTAGAGTCACCATACTTGATATGTTTATTCTAGAATAGTATATATATCAATCGATAAAAATCGATAACGACATCCTGTTTTTTGAGCAATTTGGGAAAATCATAAGAGCTAGAGTCACGAAGTGTTATATGTTTATTCTAGAATAGTCTATTTATATCAAGTATCTTTCATTTTATACCTATCGCAACCTTCCCGCTACTACCTCATAGCTATAAATCGAGTTAATAACCCAACTTGTATTGCCCACCAATTAAAGCTACAATTGAAATGCAATTTACTTTTTGAGAATACACACATTCTATGGTACAATAAGATATACTGTAGAAAATTTCATTAAGATCAGTTAACAAATACCCAAAAGTTATGTTTTTTGCTGCGCAATTGGATGGGGCAGATAGCGCAAATTCCAAGAATTTCTGTATGCACACACATTCATGCGCGTCTGCTCCGAATCCTATCAACAGCATTGCAATTGCGATTGTTTTCTGTGCTGCTATTTTAATTGGTTTTTTTTCTCAATAAAACTCAATTATAGGTGTGGCAGTTGAGTAGAGGCAGTGGCAAGTGGTGCGGTCTGTCGCGAGTTTTGGTTGGTGTGGCTGCTGAGTAGAGTTGCCAATGGAACTTTTTCTTTTAATTTATCTTTATTACTTCAAACGAGCGCGTAGCGCGTGCTGCATTTGGTGTTGGAATAAGAGAGTTCAGGGTGTTCCCTAGTCGGGAGCGCTCGGCTAGAGCCTCTTACTTGTTTTTTTTTTGTATTACTTGCCACTTTTTGACATTAAATAACATCAATAAATAATAAGTTTTTCTACATTCTACTTATATTACTCGGACATATCGATGTGTGTCATGTATTCAAGCAATTTCAGTCTCTCATACTAATAATGTGCATGATTGGTTTATTTTTCTGTTGCATTCATTTTTTAAGTCTCTGTTAACTGACACGCTGTCAAATTTGTCAAACTACGCAGTAATAGAAAAAAACAAGTAAGAGGTTCTAGTCGGGAGCTCCCGACTAGGGGATACCCTGAACCCTCATATTCCAACACAAAATGCAGCTCGCGCTAATAGATAGAGAGTAGCGGGGAGGTGGCGATAGGTATAAAATGAAAGATACTTGATATATATATACTTTTCTAGAAGCTACATGTCAAGTTTGGTTTATTATTTACAAAAATTGCTTAAAAAACAGGATTTCGATATACATTTTTAACGATTACTTTGAAACGGAGTAAGTTATCGATTATCGGAAACAAACTCGATCTGCGCAGGCACTAGGAGCACCTACATCTAAAATTTCAAGTCTCTAGCTCTTATAGGTTCTGAGATCCTTGCGTTCATACATACGGACGGACGGACGGACGGACAGACAGAAGGACGGACATGGCTAGATCGACTCGGCTATTGATGCTGATCAAGAAAATATATACCTTATGGGGTCGGAGATGCTTCCTTCTGCCTGTTACATACATTTGCACTTTGCACAAATACAATATACGCTTTTTACCCATTTTCAATGGGTTCAGGGTATAAACAAGTAAGAGGTTCTAGTCGGGATCTCCCGACTAGGGGATACCCTGAACCCTCTTATTCCATCACCAAATGCAGCTAGCGCTAATAGATATAGAGTAGCGGGGAGGTGGCGATAGGTATAAAATGAAAGATACTCGATATATATATACTATTCTAGAAGCTACATGTCAAGTTTGGTGACTCTAGCTCTTATTATTTACCAAAATTGCTTAAAAAACAGGATTTCGATATACATTTTTATCGATTACTTAGAAACGGGGCAAGTTATCGTTTATCGGAAACAAACTCGATCTGCGCGGGCACCTGGAGAGCCTACAGCTAAAATTTCAAGTCTCTAGCTCTTATAGGTTCTGAGATCCTTGCGTGCATACATACGGACGGACGGACGGACGGACGGACGGACAGACAGACAGACGGACATGGCTAGATCGACTCGGCTATTGATGCTGATCAAGAATATATATACTTTATGGGGTCGGAGATGCTTCCTTCTGCCTGTTACATACATTTGCACTTTGCACAAATACAATATACCCTTTTTACCCATTTTCAATGGGTTCAGGGTATAAAAAGAGCACGATTTCATGAGCCAACAACGGGAAAAAAGACATTGACATCAAAATCGCTTAATGCAAAATCAGCACAAAATTTTCAACGCAACGAAAAGCAGTGTCATCAGTTACAAAACATATACAACAACAACAACAATCATAGCAAAAACAACCGACACATAATTCGAAGGGCAATGAAATAATTGACGCCAGTTTGGGGTAGGATCCTTGGGATTGGGATTGGCATAGGGATAGGAAGAATGCTCCGCAACAGCATTCTTTGAGAATTGAGCTCATTATGGCATCACAACTGCTACACCACGCCCCCATTAGTGTAAAAAGCATGCCCACGCCCACTTCAACGTACGACCACGACTGAAAGTCAGAGTGTAGTCAGCGCGTGGTCAGACACGAGCGGGGCATGAGATGAAAATGGGCGGGATGCCATCGCCCGGCCACTGTTCCAAGGGATGTGACTCCGTAACGATTTCAAATTGCGTCAAAGATGAAAAACTACGAGAGTGTGTACATTGTGTGTTGGTTTTGTGATTTTTGTGCGCGACAGCAAAATGAGCGCCAAAAATGTTGCTTAGGCAGGAGATTGATGCCAGCATCCATTTGAAAGCTGCTTAGGTGCCACGGGCGGGCACATCATCAGGCGATGCCTCCTGGTTCGGCTTAGTGCCAGCCTCAGCTCTTCAATGTGCAAGTTGCCCGCTCTGTGGGGCGTTCAGGCTGAATAAATGGGTGTAAAGGGCAAACAAAATGATTAATTGCTCTGAGCTTTGATCGCCTACATGCACACAGCAGCAGCAGTAGCGGCAGGCATAGTGAAAGGATATGCTCAACAAAGGGAGCAAAGGATGTGGATGTAAATTTAGATGTAGATGTAGATGTAGATGTAGATGTAGATGTAGTTGTTGCTGGCAGGGGGTTTGGCTCTGGGCTGCTGGCACCGGCGTTATAACAGAACGACTTTGCTTCCGTTTGAATAAACAAACACGGAAATGTAACCCTCACATTTGAAGCCAGCAGCAGCAGGAGGCAGCAGCAGCAGGCAGCAGCAGGAGGCAGCAGCAGGAGGCAGCAAGAGCTGACCAGGACAAGAACTATTGCTGACCAAATAGCCAGCGGCTGAGCAACAGCTTCGGCACTGCAACTCCCACTCCTGGTGCGACTTACGCAAAGTATCACTCAACAACAGAGCGGCTAGCGTCGCGTTTTATCCTTTAAAATCCTCTAATGAGAAGGGTTGAAAATTTGCTGCGGTCGCTGCTGTCTTTGATAACGTGGTCGGCACTGGCCAAGCACAGCACGGATAAAAGGATAATGCGGGTCTGCTCAGTCTACTTCTCTCCAACTCTGAACGTGTCTGTGTGTGTGTGTGGGTGTAATGTAGCATGCCAGGATGGCCATTCGGCTGACTGTTTGTTTTAAAATAACATAAAAATTTCTGTGTATTTAAAAAAAGGATTTCAAGGATCAGGCGGCTTGGCGGACAATATGAAACGCACAGTATACTGCCATATTTATACCCTGAACCCATTGAAAATGGGTAAAAAGGGTATATTGTATTTGTGCAAAATGTAAATGTGTGTAACAGGCAGAAGGAAGCATCTCTGACCCCATTAAGTATATATATTCTTGATCAGCATCAAAAGCCGAGTCGATCTAGCCATGTCCGTCTTTCCATCCGTCCGTCCGTCTGTCCGTCCGTCCGTCCGTCCGTATGTATGAACGCGAGGATCTCAGAACCTATAAGAGCTAGAGACTTGAAGTTTTAGCTGTAGGTCCTCCTGGTGCCCGCGCAGATCGAGTTTGTTTCCTATATTTGATAACGTGCCCCGTTTCCAAGTAATCGATAAAACTGTATATTGAAATCCTGTTTTTTAAGCAATTTTGGTAAATAATAAGAGCTAGAGTCAGCAAACTTGACATATAGCTTCTAGAATAGTATATATATTTGCATTTGGTGTTGGAAGAAGAGGGTTCAGGGTATCCCCTAGTTGGGGGCTCCCGACTAGAACATCTTACTTGTTTCAGCTGGCATCGTAAACTAGTTAGAGTCAGGTTCATCCTGCATCCGGAGCAGCTTGCTAAGCCGGACCGAAAGAAAACAAAAATGTAATGAAAAACGTTGCGCCCATAAACATTAAGAAATTTTAGCTCCCTTCGGAGCCCCTTCTATCCGCTTGGCCCCATGCTTGCTACGACCCGACGATAAGCAGACAAATCGCTAAGAAAAATACGCAATTTAAATGCATAACACACACAGGACATGCCTAATGCCAATAATAGAAAAGGAAATCCCGTCACAAATCCTCCGAAGTCAACGTTCCGAGTATGAGAAAAAAATAATGTAGCAATATGGAGCAGACACACACACACGCACACACTCGATCACAATTGTATGTTGGCCAAAGTAAAAGACCTTAGAAAATATAGAAAGTAATCTTACAGAGACACTAGAGCACACGGCCTCGTCCTGGCAACCACCTTTGGCGACATTTTGTTGCAGATTAAGTTCTATTCGCACATGGCTGACTTGAAATACGATACACTCACACAGACGCACACACACGCTTCGAATCATGTCTGTATGTAACTCTCTGGCGTGTGCGTTTGTGAGTCTCAAAGTAATTGGGATATCCTGCGAGCATATAAAGTGGATATAAAGTAGCAAAAATCGGCCTCAAGGCACAACGTCGTTCCGGTTTTGGCATTTTTATGCGTTCAAATGTCGTCGTGCTTCATCCGTTGCCTCATCCCCTTCTTCAACCTGCCCCATCCTCGTCTGGCCCAAACACGAAGCTGCCTGGCCGTGTTTTTCGGTTTGCTGAAATTATTACAATTTCATGGTTCTTTTTTATTAGTTGTCGCGTGGAGCTTATGATTTCTGATATATGACATGGGGCCAAGTTCAAGTTGAAGCTTTCGTTGAAATATATTAATAAATTTTCGCACATGTGTGTGTCCCCACGGCGTGTGTTTTAATATTGAAAACGTACAAATGTCTTAACTTTTCTATATGCTGATATATATTTTGATTACGTTGACATTTTTGATGCACAATTTTAGTTATATTAGTTGATTTAATAGCCTTACAGGCATTAGTTGTCTGAATAATAAGTCGACCTTTTCTGACAAGATTTCGGAATAACATATTTAGTCATACAAATTAAAAAAAAAACTGATTTTCAGTTAAAGTTATGTGAAATTATTTAAGCAAACAAATAAAAATAAATAAAATTAGCTGTGAAAATAAAATTAAAAAGTCTTCGCCGGTAAGTAGCATTACCCTCACTTTTTTATTATTTTTGGTTTTCATTTATTCCCTTTGCTTTGAATCCATTATTATATGAAACAAGTAAGAGGTTCTAGTCGGGATCTCCCGACTAGGGGATACCCTGAACTAGAGTTGTGTCGTTTAGTTCAGACCAAGTTAGATTGAACGGGTCATTAAAATGAACTACTGAACTTATTCAGTGATCAGTGAACTAAATCGGTCATTTAGTTCACTCTTCAGCTATTCAGTCGGTCATGGACGATATTCCGATATTCCGTACTCGTCGGTCATGAACGATGTATTCTAATCAGCAGTTCAGCTGCTGAGTTCATCAACAAAAAAGATATCGGGATCTTAAGTTCACTTTTGAGTTGCTGAGTTTTAAGTAATTTATGTGGGAAAATTAGTGCATATTATTTAAAAATGAATTGATAGGTTATTGATATGGCTACAAAAAGGAAGAAAAGCGATGTCTGGAACCATTTCATATCTGTGGACGATGGGAAAAAGGGCAAATGCTAATAATAAATAAATAAATAAATTAAAGATAAGAGCAACTATTATGAATTGTACACTATAATGGCATAAGTATAAGTAAAACATATTTTTGAAACTGAAAACATAAAAATAACTGAAAAGAAAATATAGTTCGTGTGCAACTGACATCTAAGCAAAACGAATCGTTCATGACCGACTGAATAACTGAACTAAACGAATAGTTCATGACCGACTGAATAACTGAGGAGAATGTATCGTTCATGACCAACTGAATAAGTACGAAATACATCGTTCATGACCAACTGAATGAATGAACGAGTGAACTAAATGACCGATTTAGTTCACGACCCGAAAATGAACGAGTGAACTTATTCAGCAAATTGAACTAGAAATCCCCACACTACCCTGAACCCTCATATTCCAACTCCAAATGCAGCTCGCGCTAATAGATAGAGAGTAGCGGGGAGGTGGCGATAGGTATTAAATGAAAGATACTTGATATATATATACTTTTCTAGAAGCTACATGTCAAGTTTGGTGACTCAAGATCTTATTATTTACAAAAATTGCTTAAAGAACAGGATTTCGATATAAATTTTTATCGATTACTTTGAAACGGAGTAAGTTATCGATTATCGGAAACAAACTCGATCTGCGCAGGCACTAGGAGCACCTACATCTAAAATTTCAAGTCTCTAGCTCTTATAGGTTCTGAGATCCTTGCGTTCATACATACGGACGGACGGACGGACGGACGGACGGACAGACAGACGGACATGGCTAGATCGACTCGGCTATTGATGCTGATCAAGAATATATATACTTTATGGGGTCGGAGATGCTTCCTTCTGCCTGTTACATACATTTGCACTTTGCACAAATACAATATACCCTTTTTACCCATTTTCAATGGGTTCAGGGTATAAAAAGCACAGATTCCAGTGCAAATGTATGTAATAGGCAGCACACTTCTTGATTAGTACGACCAGCAGTCTCGATCTAGACATGTCTGTCCATCTGACCGTCTGTACGAACACTTCAGATAGCTTATAAGCCAAAGTCTGGAAATTTGAAATATATACGTTCATGTACTATACACTGAAAGTGCTTATATTTTTTTTGATAGCTGTTCCCATTACAAAAGATCACTTAAATTGTTTTTTTAGGCACACCTAATTTGGTATGTAGATTTTCGTATGTTATATACGGATAAAGAAGACATGTATAAGTATGTTTACCAAGAGAGCATTTCCCATACATAGTGCGGTTCGAAAGAAAGAAAAAGGTGTGTGTACCTGTGTATATGTGTCTTTATTTGTATACATGTAAAGCAGGATGCCATAGTTTTTGCAATGGTACCTTAACACTAGGCTTATGGTACTCTTTCTTTCGTTTACCTAATATTAATATATTCGATTTGTTATAAAAGTTGGCGCTACAGTACCTGATTTGGGAAATTATTTTTGTGATGTCGTAAATTGCCGAAAAACTGTTGAATGAGAGTTTTCTGTTTACCAGCTTATCAGGTTGAAACTAATTTTTAAATACCTTTATGAAATTTCATTCGATGCGTGTCTCTCGCTTTTTGGAAAATCCTGCTTTTCTGGATGGATAATACGGATCAAAGGTTGCATGGGTGAAGTTTCAGCTTTCGTCCCATGGGCTTCAAAGTTATTTTCAAATCATAAATAAGGACTTTATAAATAAGATGTTCAGCGATTGCAAATTGCAACCACAAGTGTGGTGGACGGAATAAAGTTGCATGCAACTTTATTGTTTACCATGTGATCGCCATCAAACTCATTTAAGGTTTTTTAGAAAATACACTTGGAAAATTGAGAGGAACATCTTGATTCCAATACTTGGCGCTTAATTTGGTGGACCACAAACTAAATGTCAAATATCTTTGTTGATTATAACTTGAAATAGAACTAATAAATGCAAATTATCAGTGGACAGAAATAGGGTAGATAAATGATATCTACAATTCGAAACAAAAAACTGGCCACGGGTAGGACCGGGGAATACCCGTTAGTAAAATATATTCAGTTTTTTATAAAATGTTCTTTCAAAAGAAAATCTAAATAGAAATATTTTAATACCCTGAACCCATTAAAAATGGGTAAAAAGGGTATATTGTATTTGTGCAAAATGTAAATGTATGTAACAGGCAGAAGAAGGCATCTCCGACCCCATAAAGTATATATACTCTTGATCAGCATCTATAGCCGAGTCGATCTAGCCATGTCCGTCTGTCCATCTGTCCGTCCGTCCGTCTGTCTGTTTGTATGAACGCAAGGATCTCAGAGCCTATAGGAGCTTGAAATTTTAAATGTAGGTCCTCCTAGTGCCCGCGCAGATCGAGTTTATTTCCAATATTCGATAACTTGCCCCGTTTCCAAGTAATCGATAAAAATGTATATTGAAATCCTGTTGAGTGTGAGCAATTTTGGTAAATAATAAGAGCTAGAGCCACCAAACTTGACATGTAGCTTCTAGAATAGTATATATATCTGCATTTGGTGTTGGAAGAAGAGGGTTCAGGGTATCGCCTAGTCGAGAGCTCCCGACTAGAACCTGTTACTTGTTGTTGTTGGTGCTGTTGGTTTCATTGCTGCAAATGCCAATATGCCGATGCGAGCCATGGATCTGGGAATGCAAGGTAAATACAATGCATTGCGAGTACAATAGATGTTATTTTTATCACATGTAAAACAACAATGAAAGCAAAATGCAATTGCTGAGCATCTGGCAACACCACAAGCCTCCAATCCCGGCAAAGCCTCCAGGCCCAATCCCAGATCTCTGTCCTGGTAGTCCTGATACAGAAGCCATTTGTCAAATGCGTCGCCATCGTCGGTGGTTGCGTCGATGAAGCGGTGCAGTGGTGCGGCGGTTCGACGTGACGGCGGAGTCGCCAAACGCGCGGACGCTGAGCCGTAGATAAAACCGTTCGGAAAGCACAAAACAAACATCAAACAGGCAAACAAAAAGTACAACAACCAGTACAACAACAAAACATGCGCGTGCATGAATATCAAATGCGACACGCAGACGACAACAACAACAATAGGATGCGTAGCAATATTTTTCACGCGCCATACATCGATGTAGATATAGAGGCAGAGAGTGAGAGAGAGTAACAGAAAGAGTGGGAGAGACATTCAGAGGACTGCCGGCATATCCTTGCGCCATAATGGGATTATGGCCGATTAATGCATTGACATGTAACGATTTTCGATTGAATTTATCGTTTTTCGGCGGCTCGGGCCATTTTATTCATTTACGCCCACACGTATGCAACGGTATTTGCTCGCACGCACATCACCAGCCCATTCGCACACACACGCTCACGTTCACAATGGGCACATGTGTGCGTAACTGCGGGTGTTAGAAAACAAAAGCGGCATTGAGACAAGCCAACACAATGGACAACGGACAGCAGACAATGGACAATAAACAGTGGACAACGGACAGGACAGTATGCAAAACAAAACTAACGCCAAATGTTGACGCTTCCTTTCACTGTATACATTGTATACACTGTAAATATGTTGGCGGTACCGTACAGGCTTTGCAGAGATGCCTATCTATAGTCCATTTATTCCGACAAGCTTCGAACACCTACCGTTACTTATGACAAGTCAGGAATGAGGTACAGGCAAAGTCCTGTTATTCCTGACTTCTTATAATAATGTTATTTTATCTACTATTAATTGATAAATATATTCTGACCGATTGAATAGTAAGTTGGCAGTTTGACTGTCTGATCGGTGGTCAACGAACACTTTATCACTTTTGGAAAAATCACAATTGTGCAAGATTTATGAAAATGATTGTATGGAACCCTTTGGTTTTCATCCGAACTTGCTAAAACGATATTTTCAAGATCTTTTTGAAAATTACTTTAGGAGGTGGTTAATACATATCATAGACCATAATTGTAAAAAGTAAATGTAAAATGCCATTTGAGATACAAATTGGTCATGTGATGATCTGTTTTACGGGGGAAATTTGAAAAAATGTGTACAACAGTTTGCATAAAACAGCCTGTTGAATCCCCATGTAACATATAACAATATGAATATTATTATTATCGTGGTAGATCAACCCAAAAATGTAATAACACAGGGCATTTCAATATCCGAGATCAGATCACGGATCCTAAGTTAGCTGAATTATTGTAATTGTTGTTGATGTTTGTGAGATTGTTTGAAAGCACTTTTTAGGCAATTAAAACAAACTATGCGCCGAAGCTGGTTGAAGACAAAAGAGCCCCCGACGCGTCGGCAGCGCGTGATTAACACATGCAAGCGACACAGTTGGCGAGCACCATCGGGGGATGCAGGATTTGCAGTAACAGCAACAGCAGCGGGAAGGATATGCAAGCACATGTGCACCCTGTGCCCACGGTTTGACTTTATCAATTGAGCGGCATAAGCTTGTGCAGGGTGCTTTGGTGGTTGGTAACGGTGGCTCGATTTCGTTGCAACTGTCGCCACTGGCGTCGATTAAGTCGTAATTAGATTTAAGGATATGGCACCAGCGGCACAGCAAGATGATGAATTTCTCTTGCTCGCATCGTTTGCGTGCACACCCTACGGGGCCAGAGACTGCGTCTGCACGGACACGGCCAAATGAGCAATCCACTGTCCACAGGCGGCAATCGGAGCCGGCACCCGGCAGCCGGGCAGCTTATGGCATGTTGTGCGACGTTATCAGCAGGAGTCGTAGTGGTGGTCTGGTCTGGGGCAGGGACAAAGACAGGCCCTCGGGTATGGGCTGCGGACAAGGACCAACCCCTGCCGGCGATGACGCGTGTGTTAATCAGCGTAATGGTACGTTAGTCCTGGCTCACATGGGGGCTGAGATGGCCTGCTGGTGGGCCATAAGCTTGGCCCGATTTCTTGAACTTACTTGTGCATTATTAGCAGCGGCGAAGAGTATCCTTTGTGTCCTTGCTGGTGGCACTATTAGCGTGGTGTCTGTCTTCCCGTCTGTCACTGGATTTATTGCAATCATTAATCTTATTTGCCTCGCCACCCCCGCCCGACGCACTCGCACTCGCCACCCCTTACGTATGTTGCACTTGCGTCTCGCAGTTTTTATTAAATTTTTGTTGTGTTTTCTCTCTCTGATTTTATTAATTTGACCTTTGTGCGTACGTCGCCTGGCGAAAATGTTTCCATTATGCAGTTGCGTCCAGTCCGAGCTCGTCTTGTGATTGACGTCTGCCAGAGATACTTAATATTTTGCAGGCCTTAGCTTATAATTGCTAATCACTTTAGCAAGAAACCGTAACCGTCCTCTGAACATTTGCCCCTGCCGGAGCCTGAGCCTGACCCAGAGTCCAGCCATTGGAATGACTCCTGGTCATTAATCATGCCAAATTGCAGCAACTTTTGGTACACTGAAATGCACAATGCACTTTCAATAAATTGAGAAGTGTCCCAATTACATATTATTGTTGTTTATTAGCTAGAACTTTTGGCAACGTACACAATCTAATGCAAAGTAACAAAAAAAAAGTTAAAGTTTTGCTGCTTGTATTGATTTTAATATCATTATTTATAACTCAACAGAATGAGAGATATGTTACATTCAAATTATGGTAATAGATAAAATAAAATGATTCGTTTTCGTGAGAAATTTACATATAATAAAAGAGAGCATCCTGAAAAGATAAAAGTTTCAGATGGGACAATAATCATTTAAATGCTGCGATCCACACTTGCTAAGTTTGCGGTATGAATATTGTGATAATATTCCTTTGATATTCTGTTTTCATAGGTCTCGGCTAATTTTAAAGCCTTGAAGTTTAAAAATTATTTCCTAGAAATCCATTTTTTGTACAGAAGATTTTTTTTTGGTTGAAGTGGGGGAAAACACAGCTTAAGGTTTGTATGAAAGACATCAGAAACAATGCACCAACAAATTTTCACGAGCCTGTGAGGCTTAGGAGTCTGGATGTCGGATTCACAAGCGCGAAGTCGCTGGTTCAAATGCAGAAGCAAAAAATTGGAAAGCGAGAAAAAAAGCGGAGAAATAAATGGAATAAGTAATGACAAGATGGATTCGTAAAGAATCGGTCAACTACGACCCATTTTCTAGAATTTACTTCCTTGGTAAATGTTTCCTTTCCTTTCTAAAATGCAATCTGACATCATTTCTCCAGAAACTATCGCCCCTTAGTTCTGTCTACGTGCACAACAAATTCAGCTATGCACAATTCTTTTTGCGTGCTTTGCAAAATTACAATAGTTTATATCAAGATTTCTCAACCAAACTTTCTCTACCTCTAATAAAATCATTGACCATTCCCAGCTATGAGCAAGGGCATAGCTTGCCGGACAGGCTATAAATTTTCCCCCACCACTTTATTGATAACTTCTTTCTTTCTTTTTTCCTATTTATTGTATTTTCTTAAACAATTAAGATTATTTTTAATTTTTATTTAAGAACATTATTATCTCTACTATGTTCTTCATAGCTAAAGGCTCTTATAGCGTCACTGACAAAATTAGCTGTCGGTGGACGGGCAAGTAAAAAATTCTCCATCGGTCGGTGATGTTATTAGAAAATTTTGTATTCTAGTTAGGCTATTAGCATTTTATTTTTTTTTTCTACATTGATGTATTGAATAATAAGGAAGTCACTCGTTTTATGGACCATTGATAAATAAAGTAAATAAAAAATAAAAATTAAAATATTAATTTTCTTGTTAGTCAATTACAATGCAGTAAATAAAACAAGTAAGAAGTTCTAGTCGGGAGCTCCCGACTAGGGGATACCCTGAACCCTCATATTCCAACACCAAATGCAGCGCGCGCTAATAGATAGGGAGTAGCGGGGAGGTGGCGATAGGTATAAAATGAAAGATACTTGATATATATATATACTTTTCTAGAAGCTACATGTCAAAATTGCTTAAAACAGGATTTCGATATACATCTTTATCGATTACTTGGAAACGGGGCAAGTTATCGATTATCGGAATCAAACTCGATCTGCGTAGGCACTAGGAGCACCTACATCTAAAATTCCAATTTCTAGCTCTTATAGGTTCTGAGATCTTGCGTTCATACATACGGACAGACGGACGGACAGACAGACGGACATGGCTAGATCGACTCGGCTATTGATGCTGATCAAGAATATATATACTTTATGGGGTCGGAGATGCTTCCTTTTGCCTGTTACATACATTTACATTTTGCACAAAAACATAATACCCCTTTTACCCATTTTTAATGGGTTCAGGGTATACAAATATTTTAATTGGGAGAATACATAGAGACACGTGCTGGCAATTCGAGAGCCTTTGTTTTGCCTAGAAAATAGTTTGAATGATCTTTAGTATTTAAAAAATATTTTAAAAATCTAAGAATTCAATATATTGTTTCTTAAATCAATTTTCCTTAAGCATCATATTGCCAGATTGATGGGTTAACTCGACAAGTTATGCATATTAACTGAGACCAGATATTAGGTATTTCGTTAGAATTAAACACCAACAAAGATTAACTATAATAACTTTTTTATAATATTATATTTAATAAACGGCTTTTAAGGTCGCTAATTGCCTTATGCACCATTTGTTTGTCGTTTGTTATATTCGCCAGGTTTTTGTCGAAAAAACTAGTTTAAATTTGTTATGTTGTGAGGTTTACAATATTATTATTTATCAGGTAGTCGGCCTGAGAAGAGGAGGCCGCGTCGCCCTAGGGATGGGTGGCCGCATTTGGGGGTGGAGTATATGGGTATATGGGTAAGTGTCCTTATCCTTAATCTCCTGATGGGTCGGGCACCTTGGAACTATAATAACTATTGAAATTTAAAGTTTACGCTTTACTTCAGGAATATATAAATATTCGACATGATATTCATTTGCACTTATGTGTATGTAGAATGTGGGGTTTTTTTTATATTGTATTCACAATTGGTTTGTGATTACAAAAGCGTATCGCGGGTCATGATGTGTGCAAACATTAAATGGCGTGGTTACAGGCTCCCATCCTGTAGGCCCCGCAGCCCTGGCTCTCAATCCAACACACTTGCCATACGCACGGATATATGATGCGTATCTGTGAGATACATTCCATATAAATAAAACAAGAGAAGTTTATATAGCTGGTAGCTTTACAATTTAAAAGCAAACAACAAACAATACAAGCACCGCTGTGTGTACGTGTGTGTGTGTGTGTGCCAAATGTGCGTGTAATTGCAAATTCAATGAATTGTTTACATTTCTTTGCCCTTGTTGCGTCACAGGCCCCTCACTTCACCTTTCTCTCACTCTCAACTTTTGCTGGTCATGTTTTGTTCTTTTTGTTCTATGTTGTTGCTGTTTTTTTTTTTCTGTAGCTGATTTCATTTATAATTCGTGTGCAAAATTAAATTAAAGCCAACTGACAGGCAGCGGGAACAACAGCAAACGGAGTCGAACCGCCCGCCGGCTGGGCATTGCGTTTTAGCTGGCAATCATTTCCATTAGCCATGGCAGCCAGCAAATTTCACATAATTCACAACTGGAAAATTGCTGTCAGTTGCGCCAAGAAGAAAATTTGAGTCGAGCATGGCTTGGCTTGGCGTGGCGTGGCGTGCCGTGGAATGGCTCCGGCACGCATGCATCAAAGTGCAACTACAAGACGGCGCACAGCAACAAAAGGCTAATTGCAATTTGACTGCGTTTACAAAAGTTTTGCAGTCAAAATTGCTTTTTTACTATGAATAATTTAACTTTTTTGGCTTTCGATTGGAGGATACACGAAATCACGAAACCATCCAAAATAAAAACCGAAGCTGAAATTCTTTTGACATTGACAGCAGTACGAAACGAAATTGCCCGCCTCGCTTCGCACTAAAATTTGAAATATGGAATTCCAACAAATGTCAGGCCGGTCTAGAATTGAAAAACTATTTTATATTGAACAAGTTTAGTTTTCTTAACAAATTGGCGCAATTTGCCACACGCAACAAATTAAACGGCGCCTGGGAAACTGTACACATGTATGCACCCTGCTAGAATTCGCAACATGTAGCTCTTAATATCAGCTCCCAGGGGCGCAGACTATGGACATGTATATACTATGCGTCCATATCCAAGACGACTTCTCCAGTTGCCATTCCTCGCTACTTGCGAGGGACAGCGAACCCTTTGCTGATTCATTCATCATTCATCACGTTAAGCGTTTTATTACACATTGCGCATCAGTCTCTTAGGTTCGGCTCAAATCCCATTACGGTAATTAAATCACATCCATATGAAAATTACATAATTACAACACACACACACACACACGCTGATTTATACAGAATTGTATATACCCATAGTTCATATACGCAAGTCTATAAACATATTAAATATAATTTACTTAATGTCAACCCTGAGAGGCATTTTTAAACGCCGGGAAATGAAATTTAACACTTTGTCAATTAGTGCGCCCGGGTTCCACAATTCCAGAGCGTGGCTCAGTGGCTTACATCATTTTATGACTGGTCTGGTCTAGTGCAAAGTTCAAAGGGTGACCAAGCAGTCGACGGCTCTATATGGCTATGAGCCCAGACTGACCCCGAGCAACCCTTAGGCGAGCGACGAGTCCTTCACATATTTGCACACATTTGATTTGCGCGACATTTTGCCGTCCTGGCCCCCCAAGGATTTAATATTAACATTGGTAATTAGAAGTCATTTTCGGAGGGGAAAATACATAAAACAAAGTTTGCTCGCTTTGTTTTTTCGAGTTGTTCGCAGAGCAGATTTAGAAAACCTAAGAAAACATTAATCAAGTTAAGATTGCCATGAAAATGTTCACAGCTTCTCCTTGAAGCTTATTTCATTAATTTAGGCATTGCGACTTGTTACTAATTAATAAGCATTTTAATCACCATATGATTCAAATAATATTATTTTATTGTTAAGAAACGTTAATAATAACTTATTAATATAAAGGTATATATTATTATAAGAAAACTTCAATGCATTTTCATAATGTAAATGTGGATTGTTGTGCATATGAGCTTTTAAAACGTATTAAATACCACAGCATCTACTAATAACAACTGGCTTAGCAATTTCGTTAGTGCCTTGTGGCCAGCCACATCAAAGTCAAAAAGCTAATTTGAGTCTCACAAATTAAACACCTGCAGCTGAACACAAAACATGCTTCATTTTGGATCGACAGGTCAGCCGACATTTGTACACATTTGGTGTGATAGAAAGAGAAGCATATATTCGGACAACGAGAAATTAAAATAGGAAACACGTATGCGAAAACGTTAACATTTAAAAGCCTCGCAGAGCGTGATAACTCAAATTGTATATTACGCAGTGGCCGTGTCAGAAATGTTTTGCATTTGCCACTCATATCAGGGACGAGTGCTGTTTGGCAAGTGGCAACCAGAAACTGGCAGACCAAGCCTCCAGGCTCCGAGCGGCAGCAAATGCAAGTATAATGGCTATAATAACAACGTCAACAACAACGATTGCACAGAAGCAGTATTCGTTTGTCGTAAAGAGAACTCGTATTTGTCAGGTACATTGCCGAATGACAAAATCATAATTGCTTTTTCACAAAATATTTTGTGGTGGAACAGATATCGGTTTTGTTGCTGCAGGGGCAGATGCAGGGCTGGCGGGGCAGCGGCAGGGGCAGGTGCAAGCACTCTCAAAACAGCCAACCTGACAATGGTTTAAATGTATTGATAATGCATTTTATGAGAGTGTAAAATTAACAGGGCAACGGACAAACAGGCCAACCGACAAGGGTAAGCAAATTACGAGAAGCGTCGGCTGTCGGGGCTCCTCGTCCGAATCATTGCTGCCCAGTTAGCGCTGTGGATTTGCATATGGAACCCAGTCGAGAAAGAGGCGTTTTATAATTAAACCAAAGTCAATTACAGACAAAAGCGTCACTGAGGCATCGGGCCCAGTACCATGGCCCATGGGCAGTGCCGATAATTGGGTTTTCATATTAAAATTGGTTTGGCAAGTGGGCGTAGATTTGGTCATTTCTAAATGTTGCGATTGGTAATTGCATTTCACAATTAAGCGACAGGCAATTGAAAGCCACGTTTCTCAGATGCGCCGCCAAAGGAAACGACCCACAACTTGTTGTTGCTGCGTTGCTTTTGCCGACTCACATCACTTTTTGCCAACCAGCCAGACAGACAGTTGACAATAATGTTGCAAATAATATGACGAAATGTAGAACATAACCGCCGACAATGGTCAGCCAGCCTCCTTTGCAACTGGCCTGAATCGGGCCCCAGCAAACGGCCATCAAACATAAAAATTTACGACAAAAATTGCCAAGAAACACATGCTCCACATATTTGCCGGACATTTATTGAAGTTAAGTTCGCTGTGCGGCGCATAAATAAAACATAATCCTTTGCAGTCGTAAATGCCGCAAAGATCGGGCCGAGCAAAAAATTCAGGTTCAGCAACTGCAAACAATGAACCAGAGCCAAGTAGCAAACGAGAAACGCGCCAAGAACCTGTGCGCATGTGCAATTG
This sequence comes from Drosophila ezoana, assembly GCA_035045725.1. Classification (NCBI taxonomy): domain Eukaryota; kingdom Metazoa; phylum Arthropoda; class Insecta; order Diptera; family Drosophilidae; genus Drosophila; species Drosophila ezoana. Next base: position 2,423,169 of record JAWNOU010000127.1, read on the forward strand.
ATCGAACAAGACTGATGGAGCAACTGGGATTACGTGATGCCCCTTCACACCCCCCCCCAGAGTGGTTGGCATCTACCAGAAACTCCAGCTTTTTCCAATTGAGTTTGCAAGTTTTTGCTGCAGTGGATTGCGGATTTTTTCGAGATTAAGCTGAATGTGTCTGCTTTGTGGCTCAGTGGCTGTGCGACTCAGCGGCTCGGTGGCTAGTGGACAGTGGCTTGGCTGGCTCGTTTGCTGGCCGCTGAATTTATTTAATCTGCTGCGGCGTCGGCGGCGACTGCTCAAAGCCACAGCAACGCATAATAATTTTTCACATCCACCCAGGCAATGCTCCGAGATCGCTTCCAGCGAGCGACGAGAAATCGTCGTCCGAGGGGACAAGAACACCAACAACAACCACAGGACGAACGACAACGACTGCGACAACTGGCTACTGACTTACATACCCGAAAAGCGCATTTATCAAAGCCCAAACGAGCTGCCGATGCGTTCGGCTGGTGCTGGGAGCCAGCAACCTGACCATCCACTCATGAATGAACGGGGCCCCTGATATGAGCCCAAGCTGGTGCTCGTACTGGGACGGAAGTTGCCGTTAAGTGCTGTATTGAAAGCGTGGAGCGCACTTTGGGGACACAGATTGAGAAGTCATTAGATATGAGTAAGTGGGCAACTGGACAGCATTATGAGCTATGCCAAATAACTCATGCTGATGCTCTAACCGAAAAAACGCCTGTGATTGGTGAGAATATGTTAAAGAAATTGCAAAAGTCTCGAAAGGGCACATTTGAAGAACAAAAACTAGGTTCTTTGTTACCAAAGAAACAAACAGTTTTGCAGATCCGATTTGACCATGGTATCAGTAAAAGTAGATAAATAAAGTTTTATAATATACAGACTTATAGATATTTAAACAAAATATTGGTAAACATTGAGCCAGCTTAATACAGCTATAACAAGTAAGAGGTTCTAGTCGGTGGCTCCCGACTAGGGGATACCCTGAACCCTCTTATTGCAACACCAAATGCAGCTCGCGCTAATAGATAGAGAGTAGCGGGGAGGTGGCGATAGGTATAAAATTAAAGATACTTGATAAATATATACTATTCTAGATGCTACATGTCAAGTTTGGTAACTCTAGCTCTTGTTATTTACCAAAATTGCTTAAAAAACGGGATTTCGATATACATTTTTATCGATTACTTGGAAACGGGGCAAGTTATCGTTTATCGGAAACAAACTCGATCTGCGCGGGCACCAGGAGGACCTACAGCTAAAATTTCAGTCTCTAGCTCTTATAGGTTCTGAGATCCTTGCGTTCATACATACGGACGGACGGACGGACGGACGGACGGACGGACGGACGGACAGACAGACGGATATTTCTAGATCGACTCGGAGATGCTTCTTTCTGCCTGTTACATACATTTAAATTTTGCACAAAAACATTATACCCCTTTTACCCATTTTTAATGGGTTCAGGGTATAAAAAACCGATTGACTAGATGAAAGGGTTGACTCTCCTGATAAAGTATGTTCACACTAAGGTCAAATTATAAACCAGGGTCTTCAAAGTGCGGTATCTGGGTACATTCGAATCTGAGCCCTGCCAAGTATTTTTAAGGTTTCAATGTTGTAGCTATCTGTCCTGCTTTCTGTCTACCCCAATAAGCTTGAAGGCAGACTGAATAAAGCAATAGAAGCGACAGAATTCACCCCAATAATCTCCTAAATTAAACATTATCAATTTTAACTGAAAATAACCTATGACTTCCAAATAATTAAACCCCGTATTTTCTGATATTGACTATATTGATAGTCAAAAAGGTTAATAGTAGAGTGCTTTAAAATCAATTCATTTTTATACCCTGAACCCATTGAAAATGGGTAAAAAGGGTATATTGTATTTGCATTTTGAAATTTTAGGTGTAGGTCCTCCAGGTGCCCGTGCAGATCGAGTTTGTTTCCGATAATAGATAACTTGCCCCGTTTCTAAGTAATCGATAAAAATGTATATCGAAATCCCGTTTTTTAAGCAATTTTGGTAAATAATAAGAGCTAGAGTTACCAAACTTGACATGTAGCTTCTAGAATAGTATATATACATCAAGTATCTTTAATTTTATACCTATCGCCACCTCCCCGCTACTCTATATCTATTAGCGTGAGCTGCATTTGGTGTTGCAATAAGAGGGTTCAGGGTATCCCCTAGTCGGGAGCTCTTCACTAGAACCTCATACTTGTTATTATACCCTGAACCCATTGAAAATGGGTAAAAAGGGTATATTGTATTTGTGCAAAGTGCAAATGTATGTAACAGGCAGAAGGAAGCATCTCCGACCCCATAAAGTATATATATTCTTGATCAGCATCAATAGTCGAGTCGATCTAGCCATGTCCGTCTGTCTGTCCGTCCGTCCGTTCGTCCGTCCGTATGTATGAACGCAAGGATCTCAGTACCTATAAGAGCTAGAGATTTGAAATTTTAGATGTAGGTGCTCCTAGTGCCCGCGCAGATCGAGTTTGTTTCCGATAAACGATAACTTGCCCCGTTTCCAAGTAATCGATAAAAATGTATATCGAAATCCCGTTATTAAGCAATTTTGGTAAATAATAAGAGCTAGAGTCACCAAACTTGACATTTAGCTTCTAGAATAGTATATATATATCGATTATCTTTCATTTTATACTTATCGCCACCTCCCCCCTACTCTCTATCTATAAGCGCGCGCTGCATTTGGTGATGGAATAAGAGGGTTCAGGGTATCCCCTAGTCGGGAGCTCCCGACTAGAACCTCTTACTTGTTTTTATATTTGTATTTTAACTTTGCCTGCATATTAATTATATTTAAAAATTTGGAAAACAATTGCATCCAGAATCTACATTAATTCTCGTTTAGTATCTAGATATTATTTTCCTTAGCCCAAATTGTTTACCCAAAACAAAATGATAAATTGAGCGAAAGGGAGCCAGAGAGAGAGAAAAAGTCAGCAAAGGAAATTAAAAGCCATAAGGCTCTGACCAGATTACCAAATCAGCAAACAAAAAAGTTAAGAAAAGGAACTTGCAGTAGCGGAAATGTCAGCCAATGCAAGGAAACAAAGGACACCAAAGGATAAAAGAAATTAAAGCCCGTAACCAAAGTGGAGAACGAGCCCAAGAAAAGAATGTGAGAGAAAGGCAAATGAGCAAAAACAAGATAGAAAAAAAAACAATAACAAAATGCAGCCGAAGTCAACGATATTAAGTAACCAAAGTCTATGCAAAACATTTTTAATTATAAATTATTCAAATTTACAAACATAAATCATGGCACGGCGGCCGCACGCACATTGCCCGAAAGCGATTGCGATTGCGACGGGATGGCCTGCGATGGGAGGCGATGGGCGTGGAGGGGATGTGCCGCAGGCTTGCCAAGATCCTGTTTTGAGGAGGGTTGGTGGGAGACAACATCAGTAAAGGTGCTGGGAATGTGGAAGCCCAGGACTCGCTTTCAGACTCATTGGCTTTGGTTCTGGCTGTGGTTCTGATTCTGGCTTTAGGCCTGGGCATATCGCACACATCGCGGCACATTCGCATAATCCTGATTTATTGCCGTTTTGTAGTGATTGCACAAGATTACGCGACAACAAATAGATCCTTCATTCAAGCCTCAGTCACGAAATGTTAAATTGTAATCAAACAATGGGCCATAGGACAAACTCGGTGTGGCCCAACAAAAAAGTCAACTCGCTGCTCTTAATTTACAAAACAGGGCAAAGGCAAAACAACTGAGCGTGTAGGGTGGGATGGTGGTTCAGCTGGAACGGGAGATTGTTCGTTCAGAAAATGAGATTTGAATTTAAAGATTAGGCGCATGTCCTGCCGCGCGTCCTGGTCAAATGTGGCTGCAAGTTGTTGCTCGCTTACCTTTTTGTGCTTGGCTACACCCAAACACATACCAACAGCAACAACAACCAACACACACACACACCCACACACGCACACACACACACGCAAACACACAGAGCAGAAAGATAATGCCAGACAATGGCCAAAGTTGTCAGCCAACGCTGGTGCCCGGACCGCCACGAGGACGCAGCCAAGTTCGGTTAGCTCAGTAGCTCACTTTGCTCATCTCCTTGGCTCCTGCCGCCAGATAAACACACAAAAATCATTAATTATCGTTGTTTCTTGTTTTGCTCGACTTTTGATTTGCTTTTAGCTCCTGTTTTTTGACAAAGAAAAAAGTATTGATTTGTTTCTAATTTTAATGAAAATTCTGCCTTTTTTGGGTGCTGCCTTAATTTAACTTTTTTGATGCTCGCCCAGCGATAGTACTTGCTTCTTTTTTTTTGCTATTATTGTTGTTGTTGTAGATGTTGTTGCTGTCTCTCAATTCAGTGCCCTTTCACTTATCGTAGTCTTGTGCTTGGCTGCAGCAGCAACAGCAGCAACAGCAGCGCCCCGAAAATGTCACACAAACCATTTTCCATTTTCCGAAACTAATGATGGAAGGTATTTTAATTATATTCTATCTGCTCGCTTTTATTCTCTCAGGACTTTTTCTGTGCACTGCTGCAGAAATTTTCTTATCATTTTCATTTTCATTACTCGCTGTCTTGGCTTTTGCTTGACTGATTTTGAATTTTGTGCTGGGCTCAAATTGCGTATTTGTTGGTATCTTCTTTTCTCAGTTTTTTCAGTTTTATTCATTGTTTGAAATGCAATTTGCTGGGCGGCATCATTAGCAAGATTAATGAGCCAATCCAATTGCAGTCGAAGGAAGGAGAGAAACCAGCATTTAAAAAGGAAAATAAGTTAAAAAAAAAGCAAGGAGTTAGGTGTCCTCCATGTTGATTACAGTCGCACCACGCGCGAATTTATATGCAATAAGAATTGGAAAATATATGTATACGTGAGTGTGTGGAAGTGGGTGTAGAGCTTTGTAAGAGAGCTACACACATACATACATACACACACGCACACAAGCACATATAGCTGGCAACATTTTGCGCATTCACCTCGCCGCACAACAAATTTGGCGGCGCGTACATTTCATGCATACCAAAGAGCATGAAGCTGGTGCCAGAGTCAAAGCCGAACCTGGATCCGGAACAGGTGCCTCGAAGGATAACATGCGCGTGCTGCGCGCTCTGCTTGGCTCTGGGATTGCGAGTGGTCCTTGTGCTTGTTTATCTATTTGCTTTAGTATCTTTTCGTTTTGTTGTTCCAATTTTTTTTTTATTTTTTAAGAAATCTACAGGATTAAAGCGGCAATGTACCTGCAAGGTGCTCAGCTGAAATATTTCGTTTTGCACAAATTGAAATCCAAAGTGCTTTTCAGACTCTACCCAAACCCTTCTGCCCCCATCCATAGCTGGAGCTGCTCTGACAGAAATATTAGCATTTGTGGTTTTCGGGCTATGAGCGTTTCGAATAATGCTAAAGTGGATGGGGGATGAGGTCTGATGTACTGAGCTTGTGGTTATGCTTGCGTGAGAACGCGGCATGTGCTGCATCTGAATTCCGCTGTGTGGCAAAAGATGTGTGACACTTACAGGAACATGCATAAAATAACTCGTAAGTAAAGAACACAAAGGCTGAAAGCTGGGTAACCAAATTAATACCACATTGAAGTACTTTATGATCGGCCTAGATACTGATTAAATTGGAATATAAATGTAAAGAAATTTTTTAAATATCTGCATAGCAAAAACAGTCATAGGGTTGGGTAGATAAATTCTATTATAATATAATTTGTAATTTTCATATCGAATGTCTTATTTTGTGCAGAGCTACTTATCTACATATGCATGTATTTCTCCCGGCACGTGTCCGGCCATCCGGATTTGGTCTTATCAAGTTTTACTAATGGCACGTTGCTGGAATTTATGCGCATTTCGCTAGATGTTCAAAAATTCCAAAAGGCAATGCGCAAGTTTTGGCCCTATTGAAGACGTGGCCCAGCAGCCAGCAGGAAGATAGGCTGTAAAGGCATCGGGTAAATGTACTTGGGCTTGGCTGGCCAAAAGCAGTTCTTTTGCGCCTTTGATGTTGTCGTTGTCACTTCAGCGGCCATGTCATAATTACCAAAGTGAAAATTATTAATTTCGACGTTTAAAACAAAATGTGCATAATTGCCAGGCCGGGAAACACAACGACAACGGCAACGGCAACCCAAAGAGATTTATGCAAGCTGTGCAAAAAAATTGTCTAAATCGGCTGCGACTGCGGCTGCGGCAGCTTCCACCGAATTACGCGGAAACGGCGGCAATGGCAGCATTTGCCACGCTAATTGCGTACGCGATAAATCTTGTCAATTAAATTATAATGTTTGCATGCAGCGATGGCAAATGGCGATGGCGATGGTGATGGTGATGGCGAAAAATGCTGAAGAGGCAACCAACGACTGCAAAACGATCTGTGCGATTATCGAGTGTTTTATCACCTCAGCAGGCCCCATTCCAAGCGCCTGCCTCTCCTCCAACTCAGAGATTCGCTGACTCGTTCACTCTCCTTACCATATAATTAAAGTGTTCACAAGTGCCACATCGCATTGGACTGACCCGGCTGCGAAAAGAGCCCCAGTGACAGCGCCCAGCCGGCGGAGAGTCAGAGTCTGAGTCTGGAATTTTGAGGCGCATTACTTGCGCTGCATTTGCTGCTCATGCGAGTTGCAACTGCAACTGCCGCAGCCACTGCTACTGAAATGAGCCAAAATTGTATTGGCAGCGGCGCCGGCTGCCATTTCAGGTTGCCTCTGCGATCTGACTGGTTAGTTGGGCACATAAATTTCCAGCTTGTCAGCTTTTGATATATTTTCATAAATTGCTAGAGTGCATTAATTAATTAAGCGGAGCTGCAGCAGAATTTTCGGCAGGGCTCGACAAAGGCGCGCGAAGCTGTAGTTGCTCACTATATCAAGGCAATGGCAGATGGTTTGACCAAAGACAATATAAACACAGTGTTTGGTTTGACCGTATACTTGTGCGCAGAGTGTTATACTATTTTATGAAATGTGCGACGCATTAAAGGATATCTGAGCATATCTGAGTCCTTAAAATATGTATATCCCTCTATTTATATAGTTTATAGTATTTCTTTTATATTTTACTCGGCCATTAAATATTATTAATTTTCTTTATATTTGATGAAGATTTGTTTGATTTTAATAACTAGACACATGAATTGTTCCTAAATAAGGATAAATTCCACTTTCTTCGTTTTTTCGGCGTCGGCAGAATCTTATCACATGAAAGTAGATATTTTGACTGAAAGTCATCGCTTACACAGAAGTTGGATAAAACAAAGTAAATATACAATGCCCTATTATATTTATTTTAAAGGAATTCTCATTTTGCAACCAAATCTAAACATGTAAGAGGTTCTAGTCGGGAGCTCCCGACTAGGGGATACCCTGAACCCTCATAGTCCAACACCAAATGCAGCTCGCGCTAATAGATAGAGAGTAGCGGGGAGGTGGCGATAGGTATAAAATGAAAGATACTTGATATATATATACTTTTCTAGAAGCAACATATCAAGTTTGGTGACTGATTAATTACCAAAATTGCTTAAAAAACAGGATTTCGATATTAATTTTTATCGTTTAATTTGAAGTCTCTAGCTCTTAAAGGTTCTGAGATCCTTGCGTTCATACATACGGACGGACGGACGGACGGACGGACAGACAGACGGACATGGCTAGATCGACTCGGCTATTGATGCTGATCAAGAATATATATACTTTATGGGGTCGGAGATGCTTCCTTCTGCCTGTTACATACATTTTCATTTTGCACAAATACAATATACCCTTTTTACCCATTTTCAATGGTTTTAGGGTATAAAAAATACTATTTGAATCTCTGGAATTTTCAGCATTTATCGTCACTTTTACAACACTGCTTGTCAAACGCAGAGGTAAATTTTCATCAAAAAAAAAAAAATTAAAAATTGTGCACCATAAAATTTATTATATTTCGTGAAAAATTAATAAGAAAAACAAACAACATTGAGCCAAACAACATTGGGCATGGATGTTAGTACATCCGCGCCCTCTCAACCGAGAGAGCTGCGACCAGAATTCGCTAAAATGATGAGAATTGCTGGCGCTACACCTGCGGAAATTCGTGAAATGATTTCCTTAAATACTGTAAGTGCTTCAAATACTGCAATTAATTGCAGTAGTAGCAATTTTGCAGCAACAACATGCACATTGACGTCGACAAACTCCATCTACGCGTCTACCTACACTGTCACAACTTCAAGTGGAGGAGTGTGCACCATCCCAAATATTAACTACAAAAGTGTAGTTGCAAGCGAATCAGAAAATAATACCAATGAACAAGGAAAGTCATCAGTGAAATCACTCAGCTGGATGACGACCAAAATAAAACGTAAACTGCCTTCAAGCTTTCCAAAAGCAAACGGTAAAAAAGGGAGGTTAATTGCATCTCAGTTATCGGACAGACGTCTAAAGGAGATCCCAATAAACTCAAAAAACCAATTTGCATTACTGGATAATGAAGTGAACGATGATCCTACAGAGGAGGAAATAGCCCATGCCGAGGCACTGGCAGAAGAGATGGAAGTAGAGCTGAATGCGGAAAAAGAAGCCAGAGTACCAAGATCTAGGAAGCCACCCCCCATCTTCATCGAAAATGTAAACAATGTGACCCAGATGGAGGCAGAGCTTGATGCAGTCATGGGTCAGATAGTTATACCCTCCACGTTGGAACACAAGGAAAAGTAAGAATTCACGTTGAAAACTCGAATTTTATGTAGTCAGTGCAGTTTCTCAAAGAAAATAATGCACATCACTTTACATACCAACTGAAGGAAGACAAGGCCTTCAGGCTTATCGTCCGCAATTTGGCTAGCACCACCCCTGAAGATAGCATTAAAGAGGAGTTTATGCGATATGGACACAGTGTCCTTCGTATCCACAACCCTCGTCCTCGTAAGATCCAACAACAGGAAAACGGTGAAGCTATTGAGGAACTGATCAAAATATTTCTTTTTCATTGATTTGGCTCGCGAGCCTATAATAAGGATGCGCTGAAAATCAAGCAAATAGGGCGACAAAGAGTCTTGGTTGATAAAAGAAAATTGAATGCCATCTTGCCACAGATGCCAAGGATTTGGACATACAAAAAACTATTTATGAGGCCTTATATCTGTGGAAAGTGTGCTAAAATCATCCAACAGCTAATCAAAGAAACTTGGTTGAGAATCTTTGCTGTATCAATGCGGTGGAAACCATGAGGCTTGGCATAAGGGATGAATGTGTTCAAAGCTAGAACGCAAGAAAGAAGACCAAATTAAGTCTAGGATTGAAAAGTATGTCAGTAGATAAAGACGTAGCAACACCCAGTCCTAGTGCGAGGAAATTTTTCGTACGCCGATACTTGCGTATGGGCTGGAAAGTTCAATAAAGAGACGTCAATTAAGAACCCTACCCCAAGCACCAAGAAACCCCACCCCACACTAGTTCAAGGTGGAGGCCGCAATAGAAACTACTTTAAAGTCGACACTCTACAAGCTTGTTTAAGGAACTTCAGGAGACGATCAGTTCCTTAACAATTTGATTTGAACGCAAAAATGATACAGTCATAAGCCTGGTTTGGAATGCCCGTGGTTTTGGGCATGTGGAGGAGCTTAAGCACTTTCTATTGAACATATTTGATGTGATGCTAATTACAGAGACCTGGCAAGGCCGGTGTATCCATCTTTATTCCAGGTAAAAATCCACAAAGGGATACTAGGTAGAGAAGAGGAGGAGCGGCTGTGCTTATAAGAGGAGATGATTTTCAAAATGAACCTTAGGTGGAGAATTGAAGGCCAGATCCAGTTACTAGCAGGGGTGATTACCTTCATCGGTATTCCCGCCCCAACTTCGTGGTAAAATGGAGTTCCAGCAACTTTTCAGCGGATAGGAAGAATGTTCCTTATGGGAGGCGATTTTAACGCCAAAAAAGATGCTGGGGTTGCTGTAGAGCAAACGCAAGAGGCACCTGCTTACTGGACGCGGTGCAAAACTCATCATCTAAATATAGCGACTGGAAAGCCACTCATTTCCGTTTGCCCAAAGCTACACGCGAGTGCCATTGACTTCTTTTTTATAACGGACTTCACCCAGATGGCTTAAGTATAAGGCCTGAGTTTCAGCTATCCTTATCATTCCCACTGGTAGTTGGTTACGACTGTTTCCAAAGGGCAAAACAATTAAAGGTGTCTGCTGCCTCCTGGAGCAACATTGTGCTTTTCGACGAGTTAGAGGAAATTAGACCTAAACTTGGAATCTGCACCAGAAGACATCGAAGATGCATTCGCTATTCCTGAACAAGGTTCACTCGGCAGCCCTCATTTCTGCGCCAGTAAGCCGATCAGAAAGCTCACGACCACAAGTGAGACTTCCGCCAGAATCCACACTATGCTGTTAAGAGAAGGTTAGAAGGAGGAACGGAGATAGGACAGGTCCCGCAGAGTGTCGAACCGTGTCAAAAAGTCCAGTGAATAGACAAAGGGAAACGACCGTTTTTTGGAAAATGTTTCTCCAGATGAATCTTCAAGTCACTCCCTATGGAGACTGACGAGAAGGTATAAACAGAAGTGACCCCCAATTCCGTAGAAAGCCTGATGGATCTGGGCAGATCCCCAAAGGAAGGGCTGATGCATTGTGAAGACTGGAGGATCGCTTTAAGCCTTTTAATACAAGTTCGGCAAGCATGAACAGAAGGGTTCAACTAACATGGAGAGCCCAGGCCAGTAAGCCTCCCAGTTGTCCTATCACTCCACGAAGTATAGACCACTAAGCACTTAAGACAAGAAAAGCCTGGCGAAGATGGGATCGACAACACATTAGGATTGCGGTAGGCAGTCCTTTTTTAGTGTTAATCTTTAATGCGGTTTGAGACTGGGGCATGTTCCGAGCCAATGGAAAAGGCGAGGATATGCATGATCCATAAGGCTGGAAAGAGCCCCTCGTCCCTAGACTCTACAGGCCTTTAGTTTGTTGCCCACGATGGAAAACTTTCGAACGTTGTTGCTTCGAGACTGCTGTCTATGGTAGATTAAAGAAAAAATTCCCCCTTCAGTTCGGGTTCCGAAATTTGGCACACCGGAACAATTAATAGGGTGGTGAATTTTTCCTCGAGGGTTTCGAAGCCAAAGAGTCGTGTGGCAGCGTACTTAGATTAAAACAGCCTTGACAAGTCTGGCATGATGGACTACTCTGCAAAATCAAGCCCTTGTTGCCACCTCAACTTTTGGTAGTGGAGAGTTTTTGACAAACCGGTCATTTTCGGTAGTACTCGTGGAGTGAGTCGAACTAAGGCCATCGGGGCTGGCGTTCCTCAAGGGAGTGTGCTAGGGCCCACGCTCTATACCCTCTTTACGTACGACATGCCCACTGGCTTACAATTGAAGTCGCGGATCCACACGATCTTACCATCGCCACTTTTGCAGATGACACAGCCGTTTAAGTGTTGTTCGAAGCTACCGACGTTGCAGATTTCAATTGAAATGTGGGCCAAGCGTTGGATTTGGCTTATCTAATAAATGCGCCAATTGACCTTGCGCTACGGAGGGACATTGTCCTGGAGTTTCTTGCGTGGTCAATTGGTGACGCACTTCAACAGCCACAAATACTTAGGGGTGCACTTAGACAGACGCTTGAACTTCAACAAGCACATCACAATTCTCTTAACCCTAAGAGCAGATAGGAAATAAGATGGCTTTGAGCAGTAAAATGCGTTGTCTTGAAATAAGTCACCATTTTAAATCCTGCTAGTCCCGCCTGGCGTTTGGTTTCAGTTTGGCTTGCTAAAGTCCAGTCTTTCAAATCAGGGTGCTCCAAGCAAAAACGCTCCGATTTGGTGCCCCTGGTTAGAGAACCTGACTTGGAAAAGATTGGAGGCCAAAGTCGGGGACGTTAATTACAGGCCGCAATTTATGCGCGACTGAGAATCATCACGATGGCAGGCGTCTTTGAATAGGCGTGAATGGAGGAGTCCGAACGCGGAGAGACTGCGAAGGTCTCACCCAATTGACCTCCCAGATCGATTTATTAGTCGACACTTAATTGTATAAGACTTACCTTGATAAGTAGTTTATTTTTTTATTAATAGTCCAGATAATAACAGAAAAATTAAAATAAACAAAAGAATAAATAAATAAATCAGCATTTATCGCAAGCGCCCCGAAAGTATGCAGGCACTTTTTTAATACGTATACATATGTCAGCCATTGTTATTGTTGCTTTTTCGGATGTTGTTAACTCGATAGAGTAAGAAAAATAAAATCAAAAACTAATTACTCTTGGCATATAATTGCAACTTTTAAACAATTTAAATAATTTGCTTGCTGACTTTTGGAAAATAATAGTATCATGTGCTGCAACTGAAACTGAGTCAATCAGACACACATACACACTTTCACACACACACACAAGTGAATAGACACTTGACAATTTACTGCACGCGATGGTCAGTGGTGACGGCAGCAGCAACATATACAAAAACGGAGGCCGACTGCAAAATTCCTTTAAAGTCGTCAGTCGACATTTGAGTGTAATTTTCGAAACTGATTTTACATTGAAACCAGTTAAATTGTCAGAAAAATCAACTGTCAACATGTCAAAAAATCGTTGGCTATGCAAATGTACACACAGGCACACACACAGATACACACACACATAGGCATATGTAATGTTGCCACTGCAGTGGGGCATGCACCAACAGCTCTACTGTATGTGTACGGTGCGCTTACATATGTGTGAGTAAAGAAGTGCACCGCTTGCATGTGGCAACAACGCTGATTGTACGCTTTTCGATTCCTCAATTCAAATTATCTACTGTTATCTGTTATTGTTGTGCTTGATGTTGTTGTTGTTATCGCATAGTTTGTGTCGTAGTTCTTTGACTATTCAAATCTAAAACTAATTGGCTGTACGTTTGATTGTGATAGAATGTCGTTGTGTTGGCAGGGTGGTGGTGCGGGTATGGAGGCTCATATTAAAATCATGATAAAAGTTTGAAATTGTTAAAATACTACTCGAACGAGGCATTAAAATGTCAGAATTGTTATTCAACGAACAATCAGTTAATTGATCATTTAATATTTAGCCTTCTATATATTGCAATATGTAGTATGCCTTACACAGTTATTTATAATATATATTTCGTTTGTTTTAGAATTTGGTGTTTATTCTCGAGCTAATAAAGTGATCCTAGTTGAGTTGATATTTTATGTAAGTTGGCGCAAATTTTGCTGAAATAGGTGTTTTTAAAAGAAGGGACAAGTATTGAGTTGTTATACATTTACAAAACTAGAAAAATACGATGTGCCCTTAAAAATTCGGATGAGTAAAACTGACATACAATATTTTTATACCCTGAACCCATTGAAAATGGGTAAAAAGGGTATATTGTATTTGTGCAAAATGCAAATGTATGTAACAGGCAGAAGGAAGCAACTCCGACCCCATAAAGTATATATATTCTTGATCAGCATCAATAGCTGAGTCGATCTAGCCATGTCCGTCTGCCTGTCCGTCCGTCCGTCCGTCCGTATGTATGAACGCAAGGATCTCAGAACCTATAAGAGCTAGAGACTTGAAATTTTAGATGTAGGTGCTCCTAGTGCCTGCGCAGATCGAGTTGGTTTCCGATAATCGATAACTTACTTCGTTTCAAAGTAATCGATAAAAATGTATATCGAAATCTTGTTTTTTAAGCAATTTTTGTAAATAATAAGAGCTAGAGTCACCAAACTTGACATGTAGCTTCTAGAAAAGTATATATATATCAAGTATCTTTCATTTTATACCTAACGCCACCTCTCCGCTACTCTCTATCTATTAGCGCGAGCTGCATTTGGAGTTGGAATATGAGGGTTCAGGGTATCCCCTAGTCGGGAGCTCCCGACTAGAACCTCTTACTTGTTTTTTTTTTTAATTTTTGTTGTGAATAGGTAAAATTATCACAAAACCTGAGCAAATATGCTTAAACCTGAGCAAACGTTCACGTTAAGCGAACATTTTCTAGTTTGTGCTTGTATGTATAAATGTGCATATGAGTGTGTGTCTAAGAAAGCATGAATGACTGAATAAAATAGGGTATTTGCTTGTTGTCGATGCTCTTTTCTTAATTATACGTCCGTCTTAAATCATTGATAGAACGGTCAGTAAACGAAAGTTCAGGATTTCTCCAAGTAGGACACTTTCGACAAGAGCACTCTTAATTGTTTACAACGCTATATAATCGTTAGATGTGTAAACAGTGAACATAAATGTAAACTTTTAAAAGTCAACAGCCACTACATGTAGTGTTGTAAAGTATAAGTATAATAGTATAAGGTATATATATGTATTTTGAAAAGAGAAGTTGGGCACTCTTAAAAAAAGAAGAAGAAGAAGCACGTGGTGACGTCGACTAATGAAAATTAATAAGTAAATAGAAAAACGAGAAGATTACAGGTGAACAAAAGATATTACAATTGGAGTACAATTTGGGTGTCAAAAGAATAGGTTTGCTTAACGGGGATGTTTTTTATTATATTATATATTTTATTATATAAATATTTTGCCATAACCTGCATAATTGACTTTTAGGTTTGTCCGATATAAGAGCAACATTCGGTGGTCAACGTAAGTGCACTAATTGGCTATCACAGCCACGCTTGCTGGCTACTCAAATTACCCAATTATAAAATAAGATATACAATTTTCCAATCGAATCAAAGCCTTTTGTTTGGCAACAACAATGAATTGCAGCAACCGCAAACACAATGACCAGAAGAAACAAACATACTTGTAAAGGCAGAATTTCATGCAACTGTCAAGTCAACGGGAGGCCCGTTGACATGTTGAGCAGCTATGGATAATACAAAACCCGGCCCCTTGCCCTATTTTAGTCCCAGTCCCAGACCCGGTCACGGACATTGCATTCAAATTGTTCAAGTTATGTGTGAGTGTGAGCTTTCAACAGTGTTTAATTTTGGGAGTCTTCACTTCAGGGGTACCGCTTATGGGTTTCCAGTGCCGTGCCACATGCAACAATTGAATGAACACAACCTGCCCAAAACCGCAATGCACTTTGACCAGGGAAGACCCAGGCTGATCCCTGGCCAAACCAGAGCCTAGGGGACTGGGAACGCAATATTACCTACTCGAACATAATATAAAGTTGAGAGGTCTTTGCAAGCGTCTAGCAACTCAACAGGCTCACAAATTATCAAGCTGTCGCAGGCTCTTTGGGCAGTCGCCGGAATGTCACGCAAATGTGCCGTGTGTTGAGGACGATTCCGAGTTCGAGTTCTGACCGGTGTCCTTAGCATGCAAATATCCGAATTGCGATTGCATTCGCTATTGTGTCTGTGGTTGTTTAATAGCCACACCTGTTCAATTAGTCAATGTAACCACAAATTCTGGTTAAATTATCGCATTAAAATGTTCGTGCCTAACCTCAAAATGTGCGTGCGTGTCCGGCGTCGCAGCTCTCCTGCTGTTTCACCGTAGTCCAGGCCAAACAGTGCCAGACAGAGCCCCAACCCCTTAGGGTTACTGTTACCATCTCTTTGAACTTGGCTGCAACCGCTGCCAGTTAATCAGCGCCGCTGCTGCTGCCACCGCCGCCGCTGACCACATGCCCCTAACCTTAACCCCAAACTGCAGCTATAACTGTGAGTTTTCGAATACACGTACAGTTGAGTGCGCGGCAAATTTAATCGCTAATTATCAGCAGCAACTGACACTTACACTGGCAACAACTTACGCATGCGTGTCCATGTCCTGGCGAAGCTTATGTGCAGCGAACGCATGTCATCATTAAAAGCGAAGAGCTCTGCACATTTTTGAACGTCCCTTATATACCCTTGCGCCTCCAGAGAGTCTACCCTGGTACAACAGCTGTTTTATCTGAAACTGTGAAATTTCAATTTAGCTTTAAGGAGCAAGCAAAATCAAATTTATGTTTATATCAAAAAACTTGACCTGAAGTGGTTTTAAAATTTTAGTACTCATTCAATCTAATGGTTTTTTTGCCAAACTTCTATTTGGTATTTTTGTTCAAGACAAATGTGTGTTTCTCATAGGTGTGCACTTTTCTTTTAAGATGTGAAACACTTAGGTGAAGGAACAATAACATAAAATCAAGTGGTTTTCAACGTTGACAGCCGTTGTGAAGTATGGTGTATAAAGACTAGCTTTTATATACCACTTATAACTGAGATTATTAAATATTAATATAAAAATAATTATGATAGTAATAATAATAATAATAATAATAATAATAATAATAATAATAATAATAATAATAATAAAAAATAAAAATAATAATAATAATAATAATAATAATAAAAATAATAATAATAATAATAATATTAAAAATAATAAAAATAATAATAATGATAATAATAAAATAATAATAATAATAATAATAATAATAATAATTTGTATTTCTTAAGTTGAAGTTGACAAGCACCATTGAAAAGTCATAAGGCCCTGACCGAGAGGAAGAAGTGAGTGGAACAAGTTTCTTGTTCGCTTTTGTTGGTATTCCGAGCCCAGGGGATCTGCGGCTTTGACAAATTATCAACTGTCACTGCTTAATTTTTGGCGCACTCGGCCAAGTTTTGGACCCAGGTAGTCTAAGGTATAGCCAGCCGCAGCGAGACCGCATCGAGTCCCTGTTTTCGCTTTCGTTGCGCTGTTGTTTTTGCATTATTATCTGCAACTGGCGACTGATATCGTGGGCTTCATTAATTGAGAATTGTTGTTAAGCCCAAGCCTTTTTTCCGGTTCGCGTTTTTCCATTTACATAATTTATGATAAGCAGGCGCGCCTGGGCAAACAATAATTTTGAAGAAATACATTAATGCAATCAATGGGATGTTGTCTGGAATGCGAATGCGCCGAGGACGGAGCTGTGGAGCCTCTGACGAGGCGGCTGCATTGATGCTCCTGCCGCCTAGCGGGCTTAATTAAGTTGTGCCTGTGACTGAAGCTGGCACTGCGACTGGGCACTGGGAATAGTGAGTATAACTGCGACTGTAGCTGGAGCTATAGCTAAAGCTGGTGCTGCCACAAACAGTTGATGAACTCTACGTGTGAATGTAAATTATTTTGCACGCAGCGGGCGAGCGACACTTGCAACGACTTAACCTACACTCAACTCCTCACCAGGTCCATGTTCAGGTCCAGGTGCTTGCTCTCTCTCTCTCTCTTTCTCTATTTGTTTTTCACTCTCCTAGATGTTGGCTTTTCGGTGCGATTGAGTGCTTTTAAGTCATTTGTGTCACGACATGCTAATTTCACATGAAATCTCTCGCCGTCGGCTCGACCGTTGGCCCGGCCATGTCTGGTGAATTTTAGCTTCAAGCCTTGACAAACGAACATACACACACATATATACCCTATATCCAATACACACACAGTAACAACACTACTTGCATTGGCGAATGCAGCCTAGAGCTTAAAGAGCTGGGACCTGCCTATGCCTGTGCTTGTGCCTTGACATCAACAATTTCGTGCATGTCCCAGCCACTTTTATATCCACATCATGGAGGCGAATGGCACCCCATACCCCATACCCCATACCCGGTAACTGGTATGCTGGTAACCAGCAACCAGCGCCCAGTACGACTCCCGGCTTCGACAACAGCATCTGGAGTGCAGCACTCAAGTGTACTTGCGGTTTTTGCGTCCACTGCTGCCAATGACATTTCGCCTGCTAAAGTGCAAAATTTACCGGTGAACAGCTGCAGCAGAATGAGAGGCGGACGCCCACAGTTCGGTCTGTCGGCCATCGGCAAACGCCTTGCCCAGAAGAACAATGCCTGCTGCTACCGTCCGAGCTGCAGCTGCTGCAAGTGGCTTTACTTTGGGCATTTCATACTCCTGCCATGATTAGATGTCTTCGTTGTTGTTGCAGTTATTAGGTTGTTAGTGGCATAGTCTCTGCCATTTTCATCGATTTATGCACTTCAGAGCATCTAATGTGGGTTTTTTCTGTCCCGGCCGCACCTTTGCATTTTGCCAGGTGCTCATCCTCGTTTACTTATGGAAGCTTATCATTTGGTAAGTTGAGGACTCGTAGCACTGGCGAGCTAAATTTGATATGAACAATGCGCTCAAAGTATTGACATTCTGGATTAGTAAATAAGTATATGATGAAAATAAGAAATATTACATATATACATATATAACTGTTTTATTTAATTACTATAAGGTCTTTACCACTGTTAAGCAAAAATATAATAAAGTTAAACAAAACGAGGAATATTTGTATTCGGAAACCTAAAAATTAAATACATAAGCTAAAATGAGCAAATGTAAAATATGTTTCAATACTGTTTTCATACAATATCTTAGAATTACGCTGGTTGCTCCCATTGGATGTTAGAACCATTATGAAGTTTGTAATCAGATATCTATCCGATGTCAGCTATATAATGCATACAGGTGCTTGCTTCGGCACATAAACAAAAGCTAGGGAGCCTTTTATACAGACAGAATATAGCCGTGTTGTCTCGACTGTTGGTACTGATGCGGAAAATGTTCAAAAAATATAATATCTCGCAATATTATAAGACTATATTTGGTGCCTTTCACTCAACGTAAATGTTGTTTAAAAAAAAAAACACTGCATTTATTTATTAAACATAATAATTATAGTACTAATGAAATTAAAATATGTTCGTTAATATTTATAATTTCTGGAACAAATAATTATTCAGTTAACTACACTTAAAATTTTAAAGTGAATACATTGTATATTTTGTACATTAATATTGTATGAGTGTGGTATGTGTCCAGCAGCGCCTGAAACATTAAAGTTGAAAAAGCTCAGCACTGTTCAGTATCAGATTTGCAGCTAGATTGCACATATGATAAAATATAGGGTTTGCACTATCAGTTCTCAAGTTGAATCGAACGGAATCAGTTTTTTGCGTGCCCCGCACCTGCGAAAGCCTTTTTGCTTGGGTCCGTGCCAGTCGCAGTCTCGGTCAATAGTCGTGCCTCATGTCCAGAGCTTGCAGCGTATTATAAACAACGTGGATATGGCTCTGAAGCGATTCTGCTGGGCTGTCTGAACTGCGCCGGCGGCAGTGTCTCTTTGATGTGGGCAAACTATCAAGATCTAAACGCAGTCATTAAGAACAAACAAAACGACTTTATGGACAGCAAAAAGTACGAAAGCAAACCGAACTGAACTGAACCAGGCGAACTATACGATGCGATATGAGACGAAGCTCTTTGGCAATCACACATCGATGCCGATGCCGGTGAAACCGAAGCCGGAGTTGAAGCTAGGCTGGAGCTAGAGCTGGAGCTGGTCAGGTGAACGAGTGTCTGTGTGATCTTTATCGAACTGCAGACAACTAATGATCTAATAAAACCGAAACCGAACCGCACCAAAATCTACAGCGAGTGCAGCAAGCGATGGCGAAACCAGTTCGACATTGGCGTGGATTACCAACCCAAACACAGGAGCACAGCTCCCGATTCGGCTCTGAATGGCAGAAAAAAAGTCTTACGACATAAAAGAACAAACGCAGTTGCACAACAAGCCGACAAGTGGTGGGTGCGAAGGCAGGGATGGGAGACGTGGGGCGTGCAATGTCTAGAGATGCTACAGAATCTGAAGCGTTTATCTATGATCTTATATCATGTACTTTCGACATTACAATTGCGGTAAATGCTTCTAGTTTTTAGTTTCAGCGAGTACATGAGGCAGCCGCTGCTTTATCAATGGCCAGCAATCATCGGTATCGTTGCTGCTGCTGGCGGGAGTCGCATCCGCACAGCGTCGTCGTTGGGTCTGGGCCAGTGACAAGAGCGCAGAGATGAGAGAGCTCCTGTTTTCTGCACTCAGCCGGCAAGCAGCAAGCGGCACCCAGTTGCCTCTAACTCTGCCCCTACAGCTTTGCTGCTTCTTCTGGTGCTGCTTCTTCCTCTGCCTCAGCATGCAAATGCGACTGTGACTGTGACTGGCGGTGCTCCTCGCAAGCTGCTGATCTGCATACCAAGCAAGCGTTTGTCCGTCTGACTCTAGATCGTTGGCGGCGATTGTTTGTAGCTGTTTTTTCATTTGCTTCGGCACAATCACAGCCCCAGCTCCAGCTTTACCACTGACTGGGGTACGCAAATGTGGCCAATGTAGCCGATCATTTTGATATAGTTCGATAACAATGAGCCTCCGACTGAGTCTGAGCTTGAGCCTCAGCCTGGACTAGCGGTCGCTGTCGTCGCACATCGTCCACATCCACATTCACATTCACTAACAAGCCCACCATCGGCAGAGGCATCGTCACCGGAACCGTTCATCGTATTTCGTTACGTTTCGTTTCGTTTGCTTACCGCCGCCGCCGCTGCCGGCATTGCAATCCGCAGTTCCCGTACCCGTTGGCATTGCTGTTGCCATTGCCGTTGCCGGATTGCCTGGATGCCTGCCTCCTTGGCTGACTGCACTCGGTTGGTTGGCTGGCTCTGGGGCTGCCCCTCAGGCTGTTTTTATGCCTGCTTCCATTGAGCATATTATCATAAATATGTATCAAATTGACGTTGCATCTTCTTGAATTTTCATCTTGTGGCTACTTGTCATTGTCTTTGATTTTCCCTCAACTCCTGCAGCTTTGCGCATCCTCCACTCCCCCTCTGTTCCCCTACCACCACCCAGTCATTGTCTATGGCCATCGAAATGGTCACTGGTCGGCCATTCGTCTTTGATAAGCCGACATTTTCTGTTCTGGCAGTTCAGTTTCTGGTGTAAGTATCTGTCGCTGTATGTTCGTCAATTGTCTTCTTCTGGTGTCTTATACTGTGTGATTTTAGCATTGTCTTTTCCCGGAGTTTGGCGCGAAGGCAAGTAATATACAAGTCAATGAACCAATGGTTTTTTTTCTCAATAAGTAATAGTACGGCGGTACTTTAAGACAATCTAGAATATAAACAAAATACACATGGAAACGCAACTTCATAGACCGAATTTTGAACAATATAATTTCCCCAATATTAAGTAAACTAAAAATAATAATTTTTTCATAAATATTTTTATACCCTGAACCCATTGAAAATGGGTAAAAAGGGTATATTGTATTTGTGCAAAATGCAAATGTATGTAACAGGCAGAATGAAGCATCTCCGACCCCATAAAGTATATATATTCTTGTTCAGCATCAATAGCCGAGTCGATCTAGCAATGTCCGTCTGTCTGTCCGTCCGTCCGTCTGTCCGTCCGTCCGTCCGTCCGTCCGTCCGTATGTATGAACGCAAGGATCTCAGAACCTATAAGAGCTAGAGACTTGAAATTTCAGATGTAGGTGCTCCGAGTGCCTGCGCAGATCGAGTTTGTTTCCGATAATCGATAACTTACTCCGTTTCAAAGTAATCGATAAAAATGTATATCGAAATCCTGTTTTTTAAGCAATTTTGGTAAATAATAAGAGCTAGAGTCACCAAACTTGACATGTAGCTTCTAGAAAAGTATATATATATCAAGTGTCTTTTATTTTGTACCTATCGCCACCTCCCTGCTACTCTCTATCTATTAGCGCGAACTGCATTTGGTGTGGGAATATGAGGGTTCAGGGTATCCCCTAGTCGGGAGCTCCCGACTAGAACCTTTTACTTGTTATATTTTTATTTGTGAGAGAAAGTTATAATCACCAAAAAGTATATGGAACCATATAGGAACAGTTTTTACAATTAGTGCATGTACAATATTTGACGTAGGTGCTCGTGTGAATATCCTTTGATACTTGTTGCACTACGGGGCGTTAGCCAATAAAATGTGATTGTATCTGCTATGCTTTTTAAAGATATTTTAATTTTTGTATCTGTATTTCATGGTTTAACTTGATTGACTTTAGAAAGGCTGTTATTTTGGATAAGTTTCGTGTTGGGAAGAGTTGAGAAGATATCAGAGTCTTGCTAAGGCAGAGTCTAGTTTTATTTGCGATATCGTTAAGGGAGTGTTGTGGAATTATAATGCTGGTGACTGAGGCTTGCGTGGGTCCGAGAATATCACTTTCATGAAGATCCATGAAGACCTGATGTAGGGCATTTTAATGTATTTAATGAGTATTCATGGTTCTTACGGTGTCGCGGGTATCTTTATTGAAATTTAGTGAACTTTTTGTTCTTCTACTTTTTATACCCTGAACCCATTAAAAATGGGTAAAAGGGGTATTATGTTTTTGTGCAAAATCCAAATGTATGTAACAGGCAGAAGGAAGCATCTCCGACCCCATAAAGTATATATATTCTTGATCAGCATTAATAGCCGAGTCGATCTAGCCATGTCCGTCTGTCTGTCCGTCCGTCCGTCCGTCCGTCCGTCCGTCCGTCCGTCCGTATGTATGAACGCAAGGATCTCAGAACCTATAAGAGCTAGAGACTTGAAATTTTAGATGTAGTTGCTCCTAGTTCCTACGCAGATCGAGTTTCCAAGTAATCGATAATAATGTATATCGAAATCATGTTTTTTAAGCAATTTTGGTAAATTATAAGAGCTAGAGTCACCAAACTTGACATGTAGCTTCTAGAAAAGTATATATATATCGATTACCTATCGCCACCTCCCCGATACTCTCTATCTATAAGCGCGAGCTGCATTTGGTGTTGGAATATGAGGGTTCAGGGTATCCCCTAGTCGGGAGCTCCCGACTAGAACCTCTTACTTGTTTTTACATGAATAACTTATTTTCTTTGTAGTTTTGAAAGATTATTGGAATTAGATGTATCAATAGGTCGAGCTATTATTGTGCTTGATTTGAGCGAAGTTTTGTGCTGTAATGTGAGTTTTGTTCGAATCTATATCATCAATTGACAGTGTAGAGCAACAGTTTCCTGAAGAGGGCGCGGCTGATGAGTTTATGAGTTGCCTGGCGTCTTATATTAACTGAAGAGAATGAAGAAGAGGAGTTAATGTTTTGGCTACGGGATCTCAAGATGGAGTGGGCAGTCCTGTTGTCGCACTTTGTTGTTGTTTTGATCGCTTGGAGTTCCTGCTGCTTTACGAAGACAGGCACCTTTTATCCGTAGAGGTGTGTTGGGTTGGGGGTCTGTTACATTTCTCATTGGATTCCGGGTTGATGTGAGACTCAGCACCACAGTTGTAGCAAAGTTGGTCATTTTGACAGGATTTGTGGTAGTGTCCGTAACGAAAGCGATTATTGCTTCTTATTGGTAATGGAATGTATTGACGAACTGGTGTCCCTTGATAGCCAAACATTAGGTATTCAGGTAGATTGAGAATGTTGAAAGCCAAGATTATGAGGCCGGTTTCCTTAAGATTGCCGGTTTCCTGTTAAAAGATTTTTTTTAATTTTAGTGACGTTTTGGCTGGCCAGTTCTTGTAAAATTCTGTTGTACCCCATGCCCCTCAAGTCATTGGAATAGATGACCCCTTTCGTGAGGTTAAGAGAACGGTGGACGGTGACCTTGATGTTGATTTTGTTTGACAGTGAGGAAATTTTCATCAGTCTGGATGCTTGTAGATTGGTTTTTGTTTTAACTAGCAATTAGCCGTTTTTAATTTTATTGCAAAATTCCACTTCACCGCCACAGGCATAGTCTATTTGCTTCTTAATAAAAAACGGGGAGACACTGGATAGGTTTTCACTTGGGTCTGTTGTAATGATGGTAAGGAACTTCGGTCCTGTAATTTTCAGTAGTGATAGTTCTTTAGATTTGGACAGTTGTTGTATCATCGTGGCGGTTGCACGACGGTTGGAAGGTTCCCCAGCAATTTCGGCGGCTCTTGTTTTGTTAGTAATTTTCACTGCTTTGCGGTATATTTACTAGTTTTTTTTTGTCGTTTATGGAGATGGTAAATTCGTATTTGTATTGCAGTTCATTTTAACTGAAACTAGGGGTCACGCACTCGGGATGCCGCGATGGCCTTCTTTATACTTTGTGGTATATAGTTTTTTATTTAACACAGATAGCAGATTATCAATATTTCATGTCCAGCTTTGAAAGCAGCCTTGAGATACTAAAATATTTTCAATAATATAAGTTTTGACCTATGTAGAATTTAATATAATTGTTGGCGTAAGCAAACGCCTTAATTATAGTTTCAAAATATTTCATCCACATTTCACTCAACCCAGGCACAAAAGAAGGAAAAACAATAATTTTGAAATGAGACAGTTCCGAAAATATAGAACTCACATCGAATTTTAGCATGCTTAAACTTTTTTTGCAATCATATGTATGACTCCCGGCAAATGGCATGCTAGGCACTCCCATACCCTAATCCATACCCATTTCAGTTGAGCGATTGCAACAGCTGTTTTCAGCAAAAATATTTTAACGGCCGCTGGCTTGGTACGAAGACATTGGCAGCAGCTTCTGTTGGCTGTCGTTTTTCCAAGAAAATTAACCAGCCCAACAAGCGCCTCATTCGTCGTACCCGTTCCCGTTCTCGTTTCCATTCACTTCCATTTCCTTAATACAGCTGCAAACTCCGCGCGGGCAGCTACCAACGAGCGATGATAAATGTTCACTTAATCAGCATTTAGCGTAATTTTAGCTTTTAAAATTTCTGGACTCCACTCTAGTCGGTTGGCATGGCCTGGCGTGGCCTGGCCTCGTTCCTGCTCTCCTACTACTGACACTGCTTGGACCAAAACTTACTTCAGCGGTTGCCTTCCATTTTAACTTCGACTTCGAGGGCAACTGCAACTGTGCGTCTCCAACTGCGAATGCAACTTGTTCGGGCCGAGTTAGCGTCCAATTATTTATGACACGAAATTACAAATTCATTTTGTTTAATTTTTCACAAACGTTGCCCGCCGCTCCTGCCCTGTCCTGCGCATGGCACCTGTTGCCTCGTTTGGCTGGGCAGTGAGAGTGTCCAGCAGTTGCCATTTCTATGGGCCTGGGGCTGCCAGTCCAGCCATATTGGCAAATATGCACCCCGACGTAATTAACTCGGCTCGGAATCATAAGTTAGTCGCCATTAAACAATTTAAAATTCTTAACTGCTTGCGGGGATGAGGCTCCCGGATAGAGACTGCGACTGCGACTGAGACAGAGAGGTAGTCGAAAACAGAGATAGAAACAGAGACGGAGCCAAGCCAAAGGTAAAGGTAAATTGCAATTAGGCTTCAGCTTCTGGTCGCAAATGCAACAGCAACAACAACAACAGTAACTGAACGGCGGCCCATTCGGTGCATGTATTTATGGCCCCAGGGCCAGGGCTGGGCAATGTCTTTGGCTTGGCAGCCGTAGACGATAATTTCGTAATAGCCGATGACTTTGTCGTTGAGTGAGTGAGATGACACGTTGACTTGCGTGGTGGGGCCTGGCACATGCAAAAGAGAGAGTCAGCGAGTCGGTGAGTTGGTGAGTCGGTCTGTCGGGTGAATCGACTTGGTCTGGGCCCCCATCAGCTTTTATACAACTGCATTAGAGGCACGGCACGGGCACCATTAATTAAAACTCGCCTTACGGCATTGGTAAAAATGTTAATAACAATAATAAACCTTGTCGTTGTGTCTGCTGCTGCTGTTGTTAAGCTGATTCTCACTGCCCGTGCTGTTAATTGTTAAATTACGTTTTTGTTGCAAACTATTTCATAGCGGTAAACTTTATTGAGTTGTGGCAACCATACTTCCCAGACCCCAGACCTGAGACCGAAAACCGGACACCAGAACCATAGATTAGAGTTAAACTAAAAACTCCGACCCAGAATGCTTATCATTAAATTGTCGTTCGTTGAGTCGTCTACAGCAATTTGTATGAAATGCTGCCCACTTGTCACTCTATTCCAGGTGCTCAAGTTTATCTCAAGCACTTGGCCAAAACGAGCTCACGACTGAGTTCCAACTATGACTATGTCGACTCTGCCTAAAGGAGCCGGGAACGGTGCCGTTTGCCAGTGCCGGTGCCAAGTGAGACTTTTATGGGCATTAGTGCGACTTATGTTGTTTGCTGCGTCCAGGAACGTTTCTCTTTAACCTGGCCCTCAGAGGAGGTGTTCATGCGTGCGACACGCTGTGTTGTGCAAGAAGGTGCAGATGCGGGCGCAGGAGCTGTTGGCTGTCATTGCGCCGCATTTGAATTTCTAAGTTGCATATACAAAATTTCATATGAAAATCCACTTTTTCAGTTTATGAATTTCTCAAAAAGCTCACAGTGACAGTTGTTGCTGTTACCTTTGGTGCTGTATTTGCTGCTATTGCTGCCGCTGCTGTTGTTTTCCTAGTCATAGTTCTGACTGCCTTTGGGTCTGGGTTCTGGGTTCCTGTAAATGCCAGTTCTTAGTTGCCATATGCAAATGTATGCAGCTCTTAGCTAGAAATGCGCCAAGTGGCATGATATTCAACATATCAAAGGATTGCCGAGTTAACGTTGATTTGGGGGCTGCCTAAAAAGGGGTTTGAAGATAAAGCTACTTACGAATTTATGCGCAGACAGCGAGATTCTTAGGGCTAGAAAACTATACACATTTTTTACATCCTCTCATATGCACCGCCTCGATTTGTAGGTGAGCGAACAATGAAACACTTCTATAATAGATTTTTGTTAATATTTTGTACATTTTTTGACACAGTTTAACAAATGAATTAAACCATTTTCAAAGGATATTATAAGGATATTGTTAATATACTGTTAAGGATATTATAAGTTTGTCGTGAAATGTGATATGCAGCGACCCCATAATATATATATATATATATTATTAGTGTTAGCCGATTCGATCGACCCATGTCCATTTGTCTGTTAATATGCGACTGATGATTTTAGATTTAGTGTTATCTGATATCTTTCTTTTTCAAGACTTGTTAATTAAACTAAGTGTTTAATTCGTTAAATACAATATATCTCTAAATTTGCATGGACATAATACTCAATTTATATTAGTCATTAGCAATACGTGTATGGATAGGAATTCCTAGAACTAGGGGTTCTAGTCGGGAGCTCCCGACTAGGGGATACCCTGAACCCTCATATTCCAACACCAAATGCAGCTCGTGCTAATAGATAGAGAGTAGCGGGGAGGTGGCGATAGGTATAAAATAAAATATACTTGATATATATATACTATTCTAGAAGCTACATGTCAAGTTTGGTGACTCTAGCTCTTATTATTTACCAAAATTGCTTACAAAACAGGATTTCGATGTACATTTTTATCGATTACTTGAAAACGGGGCAAGTTATCGTTTATCGAAAACAAAGTCGACCTGCGCGGGCACCAGGAGGACCTACAGCTAAAATTTCAGTCTCTAGCTCTTATAGGTTCTGAGATCCTTGCGTTCATACATACGGACAGACGGACGGACAGACGGACGGACGGACAGACAGACGGACATTGCTAGATCGACTCGGCTATTGATGCTGATCAAGAATATATATACCATATGGGGTCGGAGATGCTTCATTCTGCCTGTTACATACATTTGCACTTTGCACAAATACAATATACCCTTTTTACCCATTTTCAATGGGTTCAGGGTATAAAAACAAATATTGCGAATGCATTAGAGTGACTAAAAGTCAAATGCGACAGATACGACAATATATTTTATGCAGTGGTCCGTGGGCGGTTGGGTCGCACTGACGGACTGGGTCCAAGCGCGCGCTTATGAGCATTTTGGTGTTAAATAAGTGGAGCGAGAACGGGAGTCGCCACATGCTGTGCCTTTTTGTGTTAGTATATATAAGTGTTTATATGTGTGTGTTTACGTGTTTGTTTGTTGGTGTGCTGGTGTGCATAATGCGGGACAGCCATAAATTACATTTGTAGGCGTTGGCAGGTGTCGCCAGTGCTGTCTGAAATCGCGATAAATCTTCATGTGAAATAAATTTCATAGAAATTGCTTCACTGAATTTTGTTTGTTGCCGTTTGCTTGAGTTCGGATAGTCGTTTCGTAGACGTTGTTGTTGTTATTGCTGTTAGCAAATGTAAAGTGGGCAAGTGCCAGGCAAGTCCTGCGGGACACTCTAATAAACTTGCCAAGGAGGCTGCTCAAGCTTGCTGCTGCCCCCACTACCCGTCCCCCCTTGGCTAAGCAATCGCACTTTATACAATTTCACGGTGCACAAGCTGTTGCATTTAAAAGCCGCTGAGCAGCAAAAAGTCAAGTCTGAAATTCCGCCGGAAGTGCGCATGGAAGTCTCTCTCCTCGACTGCTGCTGCTGGACACTGCAGGCTACCAACGAAGCAGCTTCCAGTGAGCAGCAAACAGCCGGCAAATATAAATCATACGTACTGTCAAACAGAAGTGCTCCAATTGCGGCCCAAAACATTTGTACAACTCATGAGGCCCCAGACGTGACAGGCTTTATTTGAGTTTCAAACGTGGCCGCTCCTACGACAACTTCGTCTACGTCTATGTCTTCGACTACAACTACGTAGCTGAATCTGTGTCCAGGTACAACTACAACTTGTACTTACATGCTGCACTCACATGTAGCTCATTTTTTATGATCGATCAGTCCATTAAATAATGAGCCAGCCAAGCAGTCAGCCAGGCAGGCGACTGGTTGCCGGTTGCCAGTTGCGAGTTGCCAGTGCGCCTGTCTTATCGCTCCCTGGGCTGTTCTTTGCTGGCGACGTCTACTTCGACACGGCTCGGCTTGAATTCCATCGTGATTTGTAACGACATTTATTTGGTCCAGCGAAGTTAGAGACAACAACGGCCACGACTACGTTGAAGACCGCAAATGTCTCTGACTGCCTTAGCTTCAGTTCGCAGTTCGACCTGCTGGCTCATCCCATCCTCAGCATAAGTTTCCGATTCATCTACAGTTTCAGCCTACGCACTTTTTCAATTATGTTACGCGCCAATTCTTTTGCTGACTGTCATATGCTTCGCAGGTCTCTGATTCAGTCACTACAGTCACTACAGATATTGTGCTTATCGCATTTTGTTGTTGTTGTTGCACAAATAGTTTGGCCTTCTGTTGGTTAGCCGGATAATACTGTTAGTCAGAAATATGGCCATTATTTGCCAGTCTGGGAGTGGCTAAGTCTTATTGTTGGCTGATCTTACGTTAGGTTCCTTTTGTGTGATCTCAGAGCAAAGGAATTTGGCTGTGTATCGAGTGAGTGAGTGAGTGTGGGTCTCGTATTTAAAAAAGAATGCGAAGTAGATGAATGCGATATGTATGATGTTATTAAGCTTTAATAACATTCAACCCGAGCCGAAAAATTACATATTTGTCTTTATAAATTATTTTGTTAGATTTTCATTAACTAAAAACTTATCTCCGACAATAGAAGTTTTTCACAATAGTTTGAATTAGTTATTGATTGAATAAATGTACATATTTGGGGCATTAAGAAATTCTTCATTGAATAAAATAAATTTTAATCATTGGTAATTCATTAGATTCGGTAGCTTTCGTTGTACAATTGTATATCTTTTTATACCCTGAACCCATTGAAAATAAGTAACAAGTAAGAGGTTCTAGTCGGGAGCTCCCGACTAGGGGATACCCTGAACCCTCATATTCCAACACCAAATGCAGCGCGCGCTTATAGATAGAGAGTAGCGGGGAGGTGGCGATAGGTATAAAATGAAAGATACTTGATATATATATATACTTTTCTAGAAGCTACATGTCAAGTTTGGTGACTCTAGCTCTTGATATTTACCAAAATTGCTTAAAAAACAGGATTTCGATATAAATTTTTATCGATTACTTGATAACGGGGAAAGTTATCGATTTTCGAAAACAAACTCGATCTGCGTAGGAACTAGGAGCACCTACATCTAAAATTTCATGGGGTCGGAGATGCTTCCTTCTGCCTGTTACATACATTTGCATTTTGCACAAAAACATAATACACCTTTTACCCATTTTTAATGGGTTCAGTGTATAAAAAGGGTATAATGTTTTTGTGCAAAATGTAAATGTATGCAACAGGCAGAAGGAAGCATCTCCGTCCCTATTAAGTATATACATCCCTGATCAGCATCAATAGTCAAGTCGATCTAGCCATGTCCGTCTGCCTGTCCGTCCGTCTGTCCGTATGTATGAACGCAAGGATATCAGAACCTATAAGAGCTATAGACTTGAAAAGCTGCAGTTTCTCCTAGTGCCTGTGCAGATCGAGTTTGTTTCCGATAATCGATATCTTACACCGTTTCCAAGCAATCGATAAAAATCGATAACGACATCCTGTTTTTTGAGCAAATTGGGAAAATCATAAGAGCTAGAGTCACGAAATGTTATATGTTTATTCTAGAATAGTCTATTTATATCAAGTATCTTTCATTTTATACTTATCGCCACCTTCCCGCTACACCCTCATAGCTATAAATCAAGTTTATAACCCAACTTGTATTGCCCAACAATTTAAGCTACAATTTTATTGCAATTAACTTTTTAAGAATACACAATTATTCTATGGTACAATAAGATATACTGTAGACAATTTAATTAAAATCGGTTAAGGAACACGTGTTTGCAACTACGCAGTTCGAAGAATTTTTGTATACATGTACACACACACATTCATGCCCGTCTGCTTTGAATTCTATCAACTGCGATTAAATTGTTTTCTGTGCTGCTATTTTATTTCGTTTTTTTTCTCAACAAGACTCAATTATGGGTGTGGCTATTGAGTAGAGGCGGTGGCAAGTGGTGTGGTATGTCGCGAATTTGAGCCCTACCCAAGGATTTTTATACCCTGAACCCATTAAAAATGGGTAAAAGGGGTATTATGTTTTTG
This sequence comes from Drosophila ezoana, assembly GCA_035045725.1. Classification (NCBI taxonomy): domain Eukaryota; kingdom Metazoa; phylum Arthropoda; class Insecta; order Diptera; family Drosophilidae; genus Drosophila; species Drosophila ezoana. The sequence continues at coordinate 2,453,844 of JAWNOU010000127.1, forward strand.
TGCAAAATCCAAATGTATGTAACAGGCAGAAGGAAGCATCTCCGACCACATAAAGTATATATATTCTTGATCAGCATCAATAGCCGAGTCGATATAGCCATGTCCGTCTGTCTGTCCGTCCGTCCGTCCGTCCGACCGTCCGTCCGTCTGTCCGTCCGTATGTATGAACGCAAGGATCTCAGAACCTATAAGAGCTAGAGACATGAAATTTTAGATGTAGGTGCTCCTAGTTCCTACGCAGATCGAGTTTGTTTCCGATAATCGATAACTTGCCCCGTTTCCAAGTAATCGATAAAAATGTATATCGAAATCCTGTTTTTAAAGCAATTTTGGTAAATAATAAGAGCTAAAGTCACCAAACTTGACATGTAGCTTCTAGAAAAGTATATATATATCAAGTATCTTTCATTTCATACCTATCGCCACCTCCCCGCTACTCTCTGTCTGCGCGCGCTGCACTTGGTGCTGGAATATGAGGGTTCAGGGTATCCCCTAGTCGGGAGCTCCCGACTAGAACCTCTTACTTGTTTTTCTTTGGCTGGTGTGGCTGTTGATTAGAGACGGCGGCAGGTAGTGCCGGTTAGTTGCGAGTTCGAACCCTGCCAAAGGAACTTCTTTTATTTTATACAAAAAAAGGAATTTATTTTTTCTTTTTTGTTTGGGTTTGTTTTTTTTTTTTTTTTTTTTTTTTGTTCTTCTTTTTCTTTTTTTTTTTTTTTTTTTTTTTTTTTTTTTTTTATTTTTATTTTTTTTTTTTTTTTTTTTATTTTTTTTTTATTATTTTTTTTTTTTTTTTATATTTTTTTTTTTTTTTTTTTTTTTTTTCTCCTCCCTTTTCTTTTTTTTTGGTGTTTTGTTTTTTAATTTATCTTTATTACTACAAACCAGCGCGTACCGCGAGCGTAATTTGGTGTTCGTAGAAGAGGGTTCAGGGACTAGAATCTCTTACTTGTTTGCCTTTATTTTTTTGGTTTATTTGTCAGCAGGCAAATATCTATTGATCGAAAATGATTGAATAGTATAATAACACAAAAATACATCGAAAACGTCAAAAGTTTTGAGCTGAAATAGTACAATCGAAAGTTTTATGAAAGAAGTTCTCGTTAATTATTTGTTTTCTAACACTTTTCCAAAGTATTCTTATATTTTGATAGACATATATTGTAATTATTATCTGTGGTGACAATTTTTATGGATAGTGGGGGCAGAAATCCATAATTTGAGATACGCAAATCTAAATGATTCATTTCGTGCCTTTATCTCAGATAATTTAACATTTAGGCTGAATAGTTGAAATAAATATGAATAGTAACAGAATAGTTATAGAACTTATTTTGCAAATTTAAGGTCTCTAGTACTTATTGTTTCCGAGATCGAAGCGTTCATTAATTAAATATATAACGGGCAGATGGACGGACAGACATTCGGACACGTCTTGATCGACTTGGCTGTTGATGCTGATCAAGAATATGTAAATAAATGTGTTAAGGTGTTGGAGATGCCTTATTAATCAATATAATCATGGAAATCTCGAATTGAGCTTTCTTACGCGATGAAGCTGAAAGATGTTATCAAAAAGTGCTTTGTCGTTTTAACTGCATTGAATTTATTTGCCTAGTGGGGCTATATTTGGATATTTGTTGTACATGTACCAACGCATATTCCGGTTGGTACACCTAATGTGTTATCGATGCACTTGTTGTCATCATTCTCCATAAGGAATAGCCGCAAAGGGTCAGCCAACGACTCAATAAGATGAAATATATGGACAGCAATAAAAATCGGTTATAATGCTCTGGGAAAACTGATGTCGGTCGAATTCGTAGCTGCTGCTGTTGTATGTCCCTCGTCGGCTACTGCGACAACTTTCAAGTGAGTACCGTGGATGCCGACAAAGGAACAGAAAACGGGCGCCGTGCCACGATCCGAGCGGGCCAAAATTGTACACAGGTAACCCAACCATCATTAAGAATGCCATTTGTACCAATAAATTCGAATGCGAACTCGTTCGAGCTATTGCTGCTGCTGTTGAGGCTCACACTGGCCATGCCAAAGGAGCAATCGATACGGCTATTAAATTTAACAATTAGAATTTATCAATGAGAACTGACGAAGGCTTGGATTGAAGCACAGGCTTTAATTATGGCAGTTGCAGAGCCAGCGGGAAGTCATAACTCCTTGGGTCCTTGGCTGGGGCTTAGTTGAGACAAAGGAAAACATTGTTTCATGTTGCAGGCGGTGACAAATTAGGTGAATTGTAACAACAGCAACTGCAACAGCCAGGCAGCCAATACGCGGAGCATTCCAACTGCGGATATCCAACATGGCAATTTCCGAAATTACATCGTGATCTGAAACTGCAAATTTCTAAAGTGCAGCAAAGTTCAGAGCAATTTTGTTGCAGCAAGCAGGCCAACAACAACAGCAAATCGGCAACAAGCGCCCGCCAACAGCAACAACAGAAACAACACATTCCTTGAGAGATCTCTGCGCCTGCGCTGCGAATTCAAATTGCTTCGTGTGCAAGAAAATTAGTCTTGCCTGGCTGCAATCCCTTGCCAAAAGGCAGGCGGCAGGCGGCAGGCCGGCAGTAGCAACAACAACTAAACGAGGCAGCCAATAAGGAAGAAAAAACGAAAATAAAACAACTTTTATATAATAATAAGAGCAAGTTGGTGGTATCCTCAGCGCTGCGAAAACTAATCAAGGGCTAAACTAAATCCAATCCGATTGCGACAGAAACAGAATGCGCTCCAGCAAAGCGCAGAAAACAGCCTCCGACTTCGGCTTCGACTTCGAGTTCGACTTTGGATAAGGCTAAGGCTCGGACTGAGACTGAGATGGAGGCCCCGACCGCAGCAGTGCCCGCGGTGCCCGCAGATAAGCGGGTTGAAACAGCAACAACAACAATAACAAAAGCAACATAAGCAGCAGCAGCCATGACTGTCTGAGTCTTTGGCCAGCCCGCAGCCATGGGTATCAATGAGTTTGCCAGCCCGAAATGCTGCGCTGCGTTGCGCCATGTTGGTCAGCTGGAGCTTTAGTTGGAGTTGGACCCTCAACGGCTTGCAATACGCGGTGTCCGGTCCCGGCAACTGTTGATGTTTTTAGGCGGTCGCACGTCGTCAGCGACAGCAACAGCAATAGCAACAGAACCACCACTAGCAGCAACAGCAGCAGGAGCAGCGTTCACTACTTGCGATTCGTGAAGTAATTACTATAATTACCTTCAAGGTAGATTTTCCAAAATGATGCGAGTGCGAGTGGCGGGCAGTTGTTGGCTGGGCAGCCCAGTTCTGGCCCGGCACGGAGCCAGTTTGCCAGCCTGCCCTGCCTTTTGTAATAATTTTGTTTTGCTCTGTTCTTGTTGCTGTTACTGTGGTTGTTGTTATTATTATATGATACACCATTGCAATGGCCGTTTGGTGTGCTCAGTCTCGGCTGTCCAACTGACTGTCCGGCTGTCCGTTTGCCCGTCTGTCCGTCCACTTGCATTTGGCTTGTTTGCTGCCAATTTCTTATGTTGTTACAGTTTATTCTGCTCTTTTTTGTTGCTGAGTTTTGTTTAAGTTGTCGTTTTTGTTGCTGTTGTTGTTATTGTTGTTGTTGCCCCCAGTTAGCTTTTTCCTTAGTTTAATCGGAAATTAAAGCTAAAGGGGCTGCCAGCCACGACTTTAAATTTCGTTGCAGTTCAGCTCCGTTTGTGCCCCTCTGGTTGCCCCTTTCCGTCTAATGCCTGCAACATCTTTGCGGTCTCGGCGTAATTGTTTTGCTCATAAATCATACATTTTCGCTTGAGTCCCATCTTTTCTTTTACATTTGACTGCAATTTTACTTGTCCAAATTTGAAAACTCAAAAAGAAGGGAATTTTCACAGACTTGTACAGAGTTATAGTACAATAAGAGAACTTATAAATATTGTAAGTGAAATTTGGAATATTCACATCTCTATCTTCGATAGAGTGGAAATAAATTGCGTTCCTTCCGAGAGACGGATGGCCCATATACTCTCTTTTTTTTGGAGTAGACAAAATAAAAGAAGATTGATTCCAGTACATAGAAAATTTAATTTTCGATTAAAGCCTTAAGCATACAACCTTAGACTCACGATTCATAAGGCATGCCTCGAATAAGTTTTTAAAAATAATTTAAAAATGAGCTAGAAGTCATTAAATGGGTGGACATAAATGTTTTATTCATCACACAGATTTCAGCTCCATAGATCGTACTTCTCGTCATGTTACTTGATCACAAGTGAGACAATCAGTCAATAAAAACATATAGAGACTCTTACTACCCATATCTATATATAAATACCATCAGCTTTACTTATAAATAGCTAGTTGGACTGATTAAACGAGCTTTATATTTACTTTGGATGTGCGAATCATTATTTCCTGCTAATTCCTTCAATTTTCACAAACGATACTCAAAGAATTACCGCAAAAAGTTCGAATTAAGAATGTTTGAGCATTTTAAGATTTCTTTTGCATTGCAGTGGACACTTGTCCCCCCTTTCATGTTACGAACTTCGAACTAACTACACTTTAATGTAATTCATACAATTTCCATTTGTCTAAGCGTCCATTAATCATTTGCACGCTGCTGAGCACGAGCAGCCCTGAGCCATGCCGGGTTCGGGGTGACTTGACCAGCTTCCTCATTCTCACCGACCGCTGGGCGGATCACCAAATTTGAGGCTTTGTTTACGTGTGAGAATCGGGCGACAAGTTGGAAATCAAAAGCATCGCAGTCGAGCAGCGATGCCAGCAACTAAAATTTATTCATTTGCCTGACAACTTTGGGAGCAGCCTGAAAAAAATAAAAGAACTTGATGGTGGCCTTTTGTTGGCATTGCGGTGGCGAACTTATTAGACGCAGTGAAGCATGCGCTGCAAATTGGTACACCTTGACGCTTCAGTAGCTCGGGGAGAACGTGCGCCACAACGCGCTGCGAAGACAAAAGGCGGCCAAAGGGGCATCAATCCAAATGGGGCACACTCTGAAATACACAAAGTTTCTTGGCTATCTGGCTGATACTTAGCGGCGATAAAGACAACGCGCTTGATTATGAAACGATTCATGGGCCTGGAATTTATTTGTTTGGTAAATTTATTTATGAGCTTGTTCGACTGCGCAGAAACAAAGAAAGACAACCCACAGGCCCGAACTCAATGCTCAACAAAATCACTCAAGTGCAAACGGAAACGGGCGCCCAGAACTTGGTCCTGCTTCTGGCTGACGTCTGTCTGCAGTCCGCTGGCCGTTGTCGGTTGTCGGTTGTCGGCTGCCGTTTGCCGACCGGCAGGAAATCAGCGATTAAACAAGCAACTAACCAGCAGGCACTTCAAATCTTCGCCTGCGGCTCGCGTCCATCTCATGGAAGTGTGTAATTTTTGGTATTAATTGCTCCGACAAGCAAAACTTTCCAGCTTCCAGTTATCGCCGTAATAGCAATGATAAGCCGAACCTTAGAAATAATTGTAGTATCGTCTTGTAATTGCTTGTGGCGACAGCGACCGCCATAGCCAGAGTCACGTATCACGCCCACCGTCCAAGCCAATTGGCAAAACGGCTGTTTTAATAATTCTGCTTCTGGTTCCAATGCAACTGGAAGCATTTACTGGCAGCCGCCTGCATTAGTTGGGCACGTTTATTTGCACTTCAGATGATGGGATCAGGGTACTGTGGCAGACACATATTGCTCGTGACCTTTTGCATTTTTTAGTTTCAGCGACGGCGCTGACGACGCCCAGAAATTTATGCTCACATGGCGCCTTGGATAAGATCTTTGACTGCCTCGTGCCGCGGGCCAAGAGTAAATTTGCCTGCGCTGTTTTGCGTAGATGTGCTGAAAGTCCTGGCACAAATAACGACAGCAGCAGCAACAACAACAAGGACATGTATTGTATGTCGCTGAAAGCATTATCAAATATTATGCATATTTTGTGAGCTCTAATGTACATTTTTTTTCCCTCATGGAAATTGTTGTCGCTCCTCCGCCTTTGAGTGTCTACAAAGTTTGTTTTATCTCATGCATAAATCAGTCGGCAAAATATACAAAAATTGTATGCGAGTATGTACAAGTGTGGGGATTTAGATTTGATATACATAAAATGGTGCGGGTTGAGTCAATTCGATGGGCTGTCTGATAGAGAAATTGAAATTTGCAACAACACAAGCACAGAATGACAGCTTTAGCGTATTACAATGTGCCATTGGATTATAAATTCAGAAAGATTATCAAAATTTTATTTACAGCCATCTCTACCTGTTATATATCAAGCATAAGACAAAGTTTGCATAGAGCTCCTATGAAATACTTAATTTTCCTCTTTCTTAATATTTAATAAGTAAGAACATTCTATGCCATCTGCTGATTAACCTTAAGTTATAACTCATTGTATTTCTCTACATGGTTTGGCTAAATATTCCCTGGAGGAAATAATAACAAGTAAGAGGTTCTAGTCGGGAGCTCCCGACTAGGGGATACCCTGAACCCTCATATTCCAACACCAAATGCAGTTCGCGCTAATAGATAGAGAGTAGCGGGGAGGTGGCGATAGGTAAAAAATGAAAGATACTTGACATATATTTACTATTCTAGAAGCTACATGTCAAGTTTGGTAAGTCTAGCTCTTATTATTTACCAAAATTGCTTAAAAAACGGAATTTCGATATACATTTTTATCGATTACTTTGAAATGGGGCAAGTTATCGATTATCGGAAACAAACTCGATCTGCGCAGGCACTAGGAGCACCTACATCTAATCCAATTTCATGTCTCTAGCTCTTATAGGTTCTGAGATCCTTGCGTTCATACATACGGACGGACGGACGGACGGACATGGCTAGATCGACTCGGCTATTGATGCTGATCAAGAATATATATACTTTATGGGGTCGGAGATGCTTCCTTCTGCCTGTTACATACATTTGTACTTTGCACAAATACAATATAACCTTTTTACCCATTTTCAATGGGTTCAGGGTATAAAAAGGAAATAACCAAAAGTATTATTGTCTTCACAATAAGCATGAAAAGCCACAACATACGTTGAATTCGAATTCGCATACAATCTATGCTGTACATTGAGTGGCATAAGGACCAGGGCTTGGCTCATCTTTCACGATTGTTGATTGCTTAGCTGAATTCTCTGTTTCTCTATCTCCCTTTACTATTGTCTAATGCCTTTGATTACGAAGCACTCGCCTGCTCCTCTAATGACGCCTCCCACACAAATTAAGCTAATGCGACTGTGCCTGGCCAGCTGGGACCTTAGCCCACTCGAGCCATGCCTAGCTACCAAGTAAGGAGGCAAAGGCTGCACTTGTGGCCGTGACAGGCGAATGCAAATGCTAGAGCCTACGAGAAACGAGCCGACGCCAAAAACTGGCAATCAAAGGGGACAACAGAGGCCATGGATGGGGACTGGGAATGGGAATGGGACAGGAACAAAAACAGCGACTGTTGAGCAAGCCAAAAGAGGCTCCATCCCCGCACTATAATTCTGTTCTCTGGTGGCATTCGCTCCGTTTCATTCTTGTCGTTTGTCCCTTCATTTTGACACGATAACGCGCACGGTTGCCGCCGCTGGCCAGAACAGAGCCAACCATCTTTGGCAGTGGGCTGTCGCTCGACATCTCATAAAGTACATGACAGGACATTAGAAAATATCAGAGCACCAGCAACTGCAATAGCACCAGTCGGGCCCGGGTCCAAAGTAAAACCAGCAACGCCTCCACATGCGCCTATGCAGGAGAATGAGGCCGCTGTAGCCAAAGTGCGGGTGGCGGTGCCGCAGCCTTAGCCGGGGCCGGTGCACATGCAAATTTTGCAGTGTTGCCATCGCCTTTGCCGCCTTTGCGCCCCTGCGACCCAACGTTTGTCGTAAACATGAAATGGGTTTATATCGTTGCTAAAATTATTTGACATTTCTTGGACTTTGCGCATTTTTACGAGCGAGTGAGCGAGCGTCGCGTATATTTGATTGTTGACTTAGAGGCCGTAAGGCCTCTTTAGCTCCACATCATTTCCAGCTATTTTCTGCCTGCACTTTATCATCATGCGCTCAGTAGTCGCAGAAATTCGCATGCAATATAAGTCGTCCTCCCATACTCTAATTATTGACTCTCCATGAGAGCATGGCGTGCAGTTTTGTTTTCCAATTAGAGCAAATTGGTCAATTTATAACATCGATTGGATTGTTTTAGTTTGCATTACATTTAAGATCTTATCTTACGAATGGTTCATATACTTGCAAGCTTTTGTATACTTATTGGAAAAACTCTATTATTTGTTCGCTGTGTGAAAAGTGCACTCAAAAGTCACTCTATTTTTATGTTTGTTTGTTCATTTGACTTATTGTTGGGCGCTTTGTTGTTTGTTGTGACGTCGACGTCGGCGTTGGCTTTGGCGTCGACGTGGACATGGCCGAGAGCTCGTGGGCGTGACATGCTTCGGGTAGCTGCTGTGGCAGACGTTGACAAGAAAACGCCATTTTGTGATTGAATGTCACACAAAAGGCAACAGCAGTGGCAGCGGAAACAGTAACAGCAAAAGCAACAGCAATATCAAAAGCAACGGCAATGGTAATGGGAACAGGAATCAGGAATCGCATTCGGAATGCGACCGGGACTGAATGGAGTGTGGCAATGTCGTCGTCTTTTGCTGGGGGTTGCCCTTTGGGAAAACTTTGCATGCATTTGGCTTATCAACATGCACACGTAAATGGCCAAAAGGGCAGCCAAAGCAGCCAATTGCAGAAGGCAACTGCTCAGCTGCAAGAGGGCAAATGGCCAACACCAACACCAAGTTGGACATGCGCGGTTCCAATCTGGCATGCAAATGGGACGTTTGCAGTCGCCACAATCGCCCTGCTCGCTTGCTCCTCTTCTCCAGGCTGGAGATGGAGCAAAATGTTTGCTTGGCACGCAACATGCAAACATTTTTGAGTAAAGTTCGCCATGGAACGGGCGCTCCTAAGTGCATATGGCACACTCTACGCACTTTTGACATTTGATAGTGTTAAATGCCACACACATGCACACACACACACACACACACACACCCACACGCATGTCAAGCGACAGTCGCTGTGCAAAACAAACCGCAATTTCTTTTTAGGCACGTCGCGGCCTCAATGTCGCCACATGCAGATATGACTGCAGAAATATTACGGCCACAAGTTGCACCGCAACAACAGTTCTAAAACTAAAGGCCACTGGATGGGTGTGACTGCAAGCGTGTAAGGTTGGGGTGCAAGTGTTTAGTTTCGATAGCGTTGACGATGGTTTATGGCGCATGGGATGGCGTTGGCGAACAAATACAGGACTTGAAACATATTTTAATGCCACCAAAGTGCATATTGCATTTCTTCTTGGCTATCAAAGTAATGTACTTCCATTTGGGCTTGAGTAAGAACACGAACAAAGAAACAATTAATGTTAACATAATTATTAATATTACTGATGTTTAAATGTCGGATTCTAAGAAATAAATCTGAAAGAAAAGTAAAGCACTGAATATGAATGGCTATGAATAAAACGCACATATCTTCGAAAAGTAAGAATAATATTTCCAATATGATGCTGATCTCCACTTTTAAAAAATAAGAGTTCTTCTTCTCATCAAAATAATAGAATAATGTGCTGACATATAAGAATTAAAATTTCTTGAGTTTTGTAAGATGTTTGGGCTTTAGATTTTATAAGCCTCAATTAAAACCGAGTTTATCTTGATTGACCTCGAGAATTTTTTATCAAGCATAAACACATTTATTTTTCACTCTGACTGACTGAATGTTAGATTACGGCACAGCTTAAGCCGTGATATCTAGAAAGCTAAAAAGACGCTGAAGGTATTGTGGAAAATTTCCGCCAGAAAGGGTAGAAAAATACCGGAAAGCGTTTGCAAAACTCGTTTTGTTTCTCGACCGATTATCTTTAAACAAGTTTCCAAAGTCCTTTTTGTAAGTTCATTTGTGATGCATTTCGAATGGATAGAAAGTACGGGTCAATGTGTTAGCTATATAAGTAGCATATTCATTGGCTTGAAGTTTTACAACACGGGAGGAAGATGCGCAAAAAACGTTGATTCCAACTTTTGATTCTTAGCTCGAAGGACTTCAAGTCCAATTTCAAATATGTAAGATATAACTTAAGATAGCTTAGTATGGGTAGATTTAAATTTCCACGCGCACGAAATTTTATATCTATTATGTAAGCCAATTATCGTATATCTATGGGAAACCTTTTTATTAAATAACACCAATTGGATCGCTTATAATTTAACATTTTAAGTGTAAAAACTTTTGATAAAATCGAGGTATTTGCATGTATGTAAATGTGTATGTTTGTTTTTGTTTGTGTGTAAAACTTAATTCGTTGAAAAATGCGTACAGAAATAATTAAAAATTTAACAATTGTCGCATGTTGCACAAAATAATTGACAAATTTTCATATTTAATTGAAGAGCGCACAGCTGTGGCAATGGCTGCTGCCACGAGGGGCTGCCATGGCTGCAATTCATAAACAATGCAGAATGTCCGTGTGCGCGAGCGTGTGTATGTCTGTTTATGTGCCTCCACATGAAAGTCATATATTCACGCACACAGCTGCACATGAAATGACAGGCGAGCAGACGAACAGACCAGCCGACGAGCAGATAGACGGGCAGACAGTTCGACATAGAGTCTGACTGACCATGGGCTGAGGGACTGCATGGCGGCTTAAATGTTAAAACAGGGCGTGGCTGAGCTGTGATACGCTTTGTGGCAAAAATTGCAAAATTAAGCAGAATGAGGCGAATGTGAAAAATGCTGACGTCTGATTTGTGTCGACATCGAGCTCCACTTGCGGTTCCAGAAAGAGGGTTTTTATTATGCATTATTATTATTTGGGCTGGCCGATAATGCAACTGCAACTGCAAATGCCATTGTCACTGCAAATGAAATGCATACACACAAAATGCATATGCATAAATAAAAATTGAAAAATTATGTACATTATATTAAAAAGCCAAATAAACGACAAGCGGAAACGAAGCCATTTAAGTGGAAGTTAACATCCGTCCGACAATGGCCGCCGGTCAGCAAAATTAACAGCAAACAGGGCTTTGAGCCCAACCCCAGCTGTAGCCCCTCCCAGCTACCTCTTGGAAATAAAATAATATTGCATTATTATTTGCGTATTGTCTCTGTTAGTGTATAAGTGTGTGTGTGTGGGGTGGGTGTGGAATATAATCGGACATTTCAGTTGTGATTTCATTGTCGTGTTTGTTGCTGTTAATGCAAAAATAAAAAGCCACCGCAAGCCCTAACCACAAGCCGCCCTGGCAACAACCACATGCGAATACCATGAGAGATCTGCGGGAGGCCTGCTGGAATTTGCCCAACAACTGGCCACCGTCTGCAACGGTGTCCTGCACAAATTTCATGCCACATTTGCTGCCGCCTGATTATACGAGAGAAGCCCGTTAGTTAGCCAGTCTGTTAGAGCGGTATGCAACTAAATTTTAATAGCGCTCATGATTTCCGAAAATTGAAAATAAATTAGTTGTATATCATTTTTGGCTGGCCAAGACTTTTTCTATTTTTACCACTGGCCGTTTGCATAATTGAACTCTGGCGTATATCCTGCTTCCAAATTGAAATTTGGAGCTGTCCAATTGGCAAGACCAGTCTACATGGAGAGCTCCAGAGGGTGAACATGACCATGTTGGAACGCAATTTATGCAAAAGCTCTACGGATACTCGGGTATCGCATACCCTTTCCTGGTAAGCTGTGGGAATCAAAAATATAATTGACATAAGTCAAAAAAATACACTATCATAAATCTGACAAGCTCGTATAATATAATATACTATATCTAAGATAATAAAAACGCGTCTATGATTTTTCGATTTTAACTATATAAACTGATACCCAAAAGCTGTTATACTAGTAATTTATATACATTATAATAAACGTTATATATTTGTTTATTATTAGTCTGATATCCAGTGTAAATGTCCTGTGCTCGATACAACTCTTCCAGAAATTGGCAAATTCTATCTGCGGAACTTTACACATTTCGTTCAATAAACGAATTTGTGTGCTGCCTAATTAGCAACGCATATTTAAATAATTCCCAATTTGATAAGCAGACATTTTTAACTTGAGCTGTCAGTTAGCGTTAAAACGGCATTTTGTTTGCATGCCAATTGTGTGCCCCGCAGCCGGATGCAAGCGCCCTCCCGCCCATGCAAATCGATATATGTGTATGTGCGATAAATGCCGAGAAGTGCTAAATTATTGCCGATTCTGTGTTTAATTTGTGCAATTTTGTTGGAATTTTCGCAAATAAATGCAAAAGTCAAAGGTTGTTATTGTGGTTGTTTATTCTTTATTTTTTGCCGTTACGGGTAAACTTAATTGACTGTTGCAGTGACTACCCCCTATATACCTATCCCCTTCACAGTGGACTTTTCAAATTGTCAATTAAGTTTTATTTAATGACATTTGCCAGCATCCAGCGGCACTTTTGAGGTTATGTACGCAGCGTTAAAGTATGCAATGGTAATTGTAATTGCGCTTGTCTGCCGCCATTTTGAAATGTATTTTTAGTTACCGGCTCTTCCCTGGCGATGGTGGTTAGCGGTTAGGCGTTGGGGGTTGGAGGAGACTAACAGCAATTTATGCAATTTTAACTAATTAAAAATTAGCTTAGCGGCTCCGAAATTGCGCAAGAAATATGCCGCCACCTGGAGGGCAACTGCTGAGGCTTCTTCGGCATTGGCTTTGGCAGGAAGAGTTCAGTTTCTGTTAAATTTTAATTAAACTTGCAGCTCTGGTAATTAAAATTTCTTAGCGACTAAGAGCCTTCTGCTACTTGCCTCTTTGGCAAGCCAAACAGATGCCCATGGCCAGGTCTCCCAACCCACTCATAGAATGTGACCCAGAAAAGACCAATAAACAAATTCCCTGACATGTTTAACACTTTCCGCTGGAAGAGCACCACAATAACCGAGCAAAGCCGCTGAAGCTATCTGGCTTTTGTCAGGCATCTCAAAGACAAAAGGGGAAAACTTTGTGTAAATTTAATTTTGTTTGGCGATTAGTGTCGCTTCTCAGGGCGGGTTCCATTGTTGAAATTGTTATGCGACCATTAAGACATTTAATAATTCTTTATGGTGCAGCGGTGAAGTGAAATTTTACTAATGGAAATGGGCCTACAACAAAGGCATAACAACGGGTGGTTGTCGAAGAATCTAAAGTACCTAGATATATATTTAAAACAAGTAAGCGGTTCTAGTCGGGAGTTCCCGACTAGGGGATACCCTGAACCCTCATATTCCAACAACAAATACAGCGCGCGCTTATAGATAGAGAGTAGCTGGGTGGTGGCGATAGGTATAAAATGAAAGATACTTGATATATATATACTTTTCTAGAAGCTACATGTCAAGTTTGGTGACTCTAGCTCTTATTATGTACCAAAATTGCTTAAAAAACAGGATTTCGATATACATTTTTATCGATTAGTTAGAAACGGGGCAAGTTATCGATTATCGGAAACAAACTCGATCTGCGTAGGAACTAGGAGCACCTACATCTAAAATTTCAAATCCTTGCGTTCATACATACGGACAGACGGACAGACGTACGGACAGACAGACGGACATGGCTAGATCGACTCGGCTATTGATGCTGATCAATAATATATATACTTTATGGGGTCGGAGATGCTTCCTTCTGCCTGTTACATACATTTGCATTTTGCACAAAAACATAATACCCCTTTTACCCATTTTTAATGGGTTCAGGGTATAATTAGCCTGGATGTTCTATTCTCCTGAATTTTCGCATTCGCTATTATTTTCTTTATCACAAATGCATAATGCAATAATTCGCAACATCCTGAGCGTCATATCAATTTCTAGGGGGAAACGCGCCGAAAAATATACGAGTATTGTAAAGCACATTCATAACTCAATTATCGCACATACTCACACGCATACACACAGACACAAACACATACAAGTGTACAACCGTAGACTGTGGCAGTGGCAACCCCTTTCCGATAAGGTCTAGATCGAGGGGGTTGCAGGGCGAGAGTGGCGTGATTTACGACACCCAGGCGGCGTCACCTGAGATTAAAAAAGTAAAAAGCTTGTCGAAAGTAAAAAATAAAAGGAAACTTATCCAGCAAAGAAAAGTAAATTGCGTTTGAGAAATATAAAGGCATTAAAATCACTGACAGGCAAAAGGATTGGGCCACACTCACAAACATAGCCCTACATACACACACACCCACACACACACACACACGTACACACACTCGAAAACACATAATAACGGTTTGTACAAGTGCTCCAGCTACAGCTTGGGCTTGGGCTTGGCTTTTGTTGTTGCCACCAAAAAGGGCAACGTCGACATCATTGGCACCATATGTTGTGTAATTTGTGTTATTGCCATATGAAGTCACTCACACATACATAAACGCACTCTTACCTCACTTGTACATACTCGCGTGTGTGTGGTGCGCTCTTTCTGTGTAGATCTTTCCCGCAGTTTCATTTTGGAATCGATATTAACTTAGTTTTGAATTTTAATTCCAATTACTGCATAAAATATTGCATTGCACTTCATATTAATTGAATATTCACATATTCGCAATCACACATACACAATCACACACGCTCGACTGTGTCTTGCGCATCGTCACTTATGCGACGCGCCGATTTTGGTATTCATATAAATTACTCAACGGGCGATAATTGCGGCCTATCAATCTTGAGCACATCACACAGGAAAATTGTCAACGCAAAAAGCTATCTGACATGAGCTGCAGCCTGTTTTAAGGAAAGCGGAGGGGTAGGGCTACAGGGAACTGGGGACCGTTCTATGTGAATAGGCTTCATTAAGGATGGGTGGCTTACAGCTTACATACATATAATATATATACTCACTTGATAATTGCTTATTGCAAATTGGTCAATCTTTATTATTATCCAAAGGGGAGGGCAAAAATTAAAATTGTGCTTCTTTACGGAAATTTCGGAATTCACGGAATTTTTCTGCTATATATAGAGCTGCATCTAAGCCTCGGTCGAGAAGCAAGTTTTATTTGCTAATATATTTAGAGTTGCGTACAAATTGTTCTTTTCCAAAACCTTTGTTCTGATAGAATATATATAGAACGTATACGTCATATTACTCCTATAGGAAGAAGAAGCTATATGGAATAGTAGTTAGGAGAGAGACGTATAATTATATCGACTGAGCTTGACACCCTGATTATGTACCCGTGGAATCCACGTTTCGCTTGGCAAAACATGGCTTTAACTATTTACCCTTATTAAATAATACTGCTATATGAATAATGAGAGTTTCTTTGTACAGATCCAATTGAAGTTGCAAAATATTTATGGATTAAGTTTTATTTAATAATAAACGAATGAAACTGATTCAATTCAACTTTTGAGATGCTGATTTACAACTGATTCTCGTTAAGCTTATGTTTGATTGCAGTCGAATGGAACATCATTAGATGCTCGTTGCTCTCCTGACAGCTTCCATATCGTACAAAAATATCGTACATTGCTAGCAGCTGTCTTGCAGTAAGCCATTACTCAATGCAGAAATCTTATCATGAGCCCACATGTCGTTCATCTCCGTCTCTCTTTCCTTTCCACAAGCTCACCCACCTTCCAGCACGCGCATCATTAACAAGGCAGCTCAGTTTCACTCGCAAATTACTCATTAGAAAATTTGTGCGACTGGCAGTAACAGCAGCAGCCACGACAAGCAACAACAGCGTCAATACCAAGAACAAGCCGCTTCTGGTGGGTGGCAATTCATCCAAAATGCCACCAAACTCGTCTAACAGTAAATACATGCGATACAATACTGTGTAGCCAATTCAAATCCGAGAGGCAGCGACAACCGCAGCAACAGCAGCGGCGACTGGGGACTTTGTCGGCGTCGCAGACTGCGCCAAAAGTCAAATTTTGTAGATTGTAATAAATCAAATAGCAATTACACGAAATTAGGCATGTTTTCTCAATTTCGCACATATTCTCATGCACACACGCTGGGCACATGGAGCACTTCTGTGGCATTAATTGCAGCAGCTGGGCAACGGGAAAATGTTTGGCGCGGTCCCCGTTTCAAATTTGTTGAAAGGGTTCAAAATGGCAACTTGAACTTGTCTGGCGGATGCGGTGGTTGCAATGGAGAAACAGTTTCTGATGGTGTTACCGATGGGAAAGATGATGGTGTGGGCGGCAGCATATGTGCCAGCTTTCTAATTATGTAAATTTGTTGTTGTAGTGGTTTCTGTTCTTGTTCTTGTTGTTGCTTTTAGGTTGGTTACTATTGTTGCCAACTTTAGCCAGCAATTCACGCAGCACTCAGCTGCAACAACAAAGACAAACTACAACAACGAAAACAGCCAGCTGCCCTTGCCATGGCCAAGACGCTGACAACAGCGCTGACAACAGGCGGTAGACAACATGCAGGAGTCCCAGCCGCAGTCACAGTCGCGGACCAGATCTTTCTCCTTGTTGTGCTCAGTAAAGTGCGTGATTTGAGCATATTTATCTTATTTCTGTAGCGTTTTTGATTTTTATTACAAATCAATTGAAGCATCATTAGCATAATTTATACAAAGCGTTCCCTTAATGAACGATCGCATGGCTGGGACCGACTGGGTAGACCTGAGGGCAATTGGCTATCCCTGGATTTTATGTCGGGCACTCTCTACGCACGCTCACGAGAAGATCTGACCAGTGAACATGTTTTGTAAGCTGAAGATTTCAAATTAAAAACAAGTAAGAGGTTCTAGTCGGGAGCTCCCGACTAGGGGATACCCTGAACCCTCATATTCCAACACCAAATGCAGCTCGCGCTTATAGATAGAGAGTATCGGGGAGGTGGTGATATGTATAAAATGAAAGATAATCGATATATATATACTATTCTAGAAGCTACATGTCAAGTTTGGTAACTCTAGCTCTTATTATTTACCAAAATTGCTTTAAAAACGGGATTTCGATATACATTTTTATCGATTACTTGGGAACGGGGCAAGTTATCGATTATCGGAAACAAACTCGATCTGCGCGGGCACTAGGAGCACCTACATCATTTCAAGTCTCTAGCTCTTATAGGTTCTGAGATCCTTGCGTTCATACATACGGACGGACGGACGGACGGACGGCCGAACGGACGGACGGACAGACAGACGGACATGGCTAGATCGACTCGGCTATTGATGCTGATCAAGAATATATATACTTTGTGGGGTCGGAGATGCTTCCTTCTGCCTGTTACATACATTTGCATTTTGCACAAAAACATAATACCCCTTTTACCCATTTTTAATGGGTTCAGGGTATAAAAAAATCAAAATCTAATGAATACGATTGTTTTTCTTTGGGTTAACGTGGTTGGTTTTAGTCACCCCAGTTTATATGAAACTCGAAATTTGAATAGATACCTCTAATCAGTTGTTTTTCAAGCTAATTATAATCCTCACAAATGGAATACAGAGCACTGCGGCCCTTCCAAACGAAGCATAATCACGATCATCAGTCAAGTTGCCAATCCGCCGCTCGAACGGCGCCCTGACAATTGGAGTTGTCTTGTCTTGGATTGGATTGTCTTGGGCCGTCTTACATTGTCGTTGCATTGGTGTTGGTCTGGGTTTTTGTATTTGGCTGGGCTGGAGACTGGCGGCTTGTCGCTTTCCTGCGCCCATATCTTGAACAGCGATCGGTCACGTAGCGCCTGCTGCATTTTGTGGCCAAATGTAGCGCCAATTGCTACGCATTTGCGAGCACCCAGGCGCCTATAACAAATGCCAATCGTGTCGTGGACGACGCCAGCGATATTTAATTGTTTCTGCGGTGGCAACTTATCGGGGAATTCCAATCGGAATTTTTAATTTCTGCAAGGCCTCAGCGCGGCCAGTAGTCGCTGGAGTGGCTCCTTGTCTGATGAATGTCACTGCAGAATGCATAAGTCCCGCAGTGGCCGCTGCTGCTTTATGCAAATATGAGGCCAAAGCTGCTTTGGGGCAGCATCTGAAAAGCATATGAAAAGTTGGCCAACTGTAATTACCGGCCCCAGCCACATCCCCAGTACCGGCAGTGACAACTTTTTCACACCTGTTCAAACAAGTTAATTAACAGCTCACAAAACTATATACAAAAACAAAAAAACAACAAAAAAAAAACAATAATAAAAACAAAAAAAATAATATTAAAACAAAAAGTGAAGCAACGAATACCGAGAGCTGGCTCGAGCCTATGGGAAAGTTTCTAATTAAATGATTGTCATCTGTTGTGCGCGCCTTACCAGTGGACAACACTGGGCACTGACCACCACTGAGCAGATGAACGCCAGCAACAACAAACACAACAAAAACTATATAGAGAAACAGAAACTTTTGTCATTATGCAGCCAGCGGTAAAAAAAATAGCAAACAACATCTGAAATTTTTAGCCAAGATGAGGCAGATGGCGATGGAGGCGAGTTGGCCAGCGTGTTATTTTTTGCATGGGCAACAACATAATCCCGAACAGAGTTTGAGCTGAAATGTGTTTGTGTGTGTGTTCCACTTGCAATGAGGTCATCATCATCATTATTATTATCTGCAACAGCAGCAGCATACATCATCTGTAATAAAGTGCCAAAACCAAAAAATGAACACTAAAAAAAGTTAAAATAAAATGTTTTATCCACTGAAACTAGCTTTGGCTCCAGTTGGGGACGAAATAGGCGCTGCAAGGTGGTAAAATAACAGCTTCGCTATTTAATAAATAATAACTAATGAAGAAATTGTAAACTTTGGCATAGCATCAGCCACTGCAGCCGCTCTTAACATGCCATCTTAATTAAGAGCTAGCGAAATCTCTGCGATCAGCCAGTAATGAAGTTGCTTCGAGAAGCGCAGTATGCGTTGAGTTGATATCAGGTTGTAGGTTTCACATTTTACGATTGGAATATGCATTGACAACTATCTGCAAATACTACATACATAAATCAAAGGCAATTTGAAAATTTTATCTTTGTAGCGTTGTGGCCGGGAGCCACTGGTTTAAGCAATACAAGTATTACGATCTTGATCTTTTAGCCTGGCGGTTGGTGACGAATGTGTTAGAGGCTGTCTAAGTGAGTCACTCCCATAATTGGAAAAGGCTTATAAATTTGTTAATCAGAAAAAATCGATTATAATCGATTGTACATTTTAATACATAATTACCCAATCTGAGTGAAAAATATGAGTTTTAACCGATCGATTCTATGTGAAAACGCTTCTTGAGGTTGAAATCACTGAAATAATTTTGATTTTCAAACAAACGAATATGTCGACTTCCAAAATATCATAGATAGATTTAAACAAAAGGCAATCTCGAGGTATGCAACCAAGGATTGAATCAAAACCTGCATTAATTGAACGAACCGAGCCTAAGACAGGGGGAGTTGGTTTGATTCTTAGGCCGACCCACCGAATATTATTTTCTTTCAATACCTTTCTTTCAAGATAAGTAAGCAAAGTACTTACTGCTTAATTTTATTAAATACCATTATACAAAATTATTACCACGTATTCTCTTTAGAACTCTCATGCCTTTTAAGGTCTTCGCTTTAAGTATGCCTCTGGGGAATTGATGACCATGCCATGGAATAGGTGCGTTTGCAATTTAAAGTCAATGAGATCAACGCATTCATGCATACGGACAGACTTGGTTAGGACGATGGTAAAAAAAATTGCCTGAGAAGTCTTCCGTTTGGTTTGTTATGTGATATCTGTTTGGTAAGTAGCGGCTGTAGTGCAGGTTTATTTACAAGCAATTAGTAGACAGCGATCCGTTCTTCCTTTCTGCTTTAGGTTGATTCTTTTGCACATAATGTGCACAAAATTATGTACGATTGCCTGTGCTCGAATTATCTAAAATAGTGTCTTTAGCAAGAATAGTCATAATTTCGTAATTCATCTCTTACTCCAAATATTATTTCCAGTTGAACTTGTTAAACTAAGTCCCTTCCACCTTTATTGCAAATGCACCAATCCCAAAGCGTCGAGCTTTCTTTTTATTAAACTAAAAGCTTGGCTTGCCACAAAAAAAAACCCAAAAAAAATACAAGAGGTAGTGAAAAACTTCTGGGACAGCTAAAAATTGATGCATTTCGAATGGAGTTCAGTTAATTAAGCGGCCGTTGAATTGCAGTACGCAAATGTGAAAATTACCAATCGCTTGAATCTCTTGGTGGGGGCGGTGGGCGTGGTGCTTTCATTGCTGTTAGTTCAATATCAATGGGCAGTTAAGAGGTAGCCGAAGCTAGCAGGAAGTCTGCGAAGGGTAACCCAGAAAATAGCGAACGACAACGAAAGCAAATCAACCAAAAAGGGTTAAAAAAGCAATAAATACATAAAACAAGCATCGTCGGCGACAGCGAAGCTCTTTGCTGGACAGGAGAGTGGTTTGGGGGAGTAGAAAGGGCATGCTGCATCCCTGTGACAGGCAAATCGCCAAGCGAATACCGTGGGGGATGCTGCTCAGCTGTCTTGTGTGTGTTTTGTCAAACGACCCCCAATCTACGAGCCCGTTCCATCTCCCTATCAGCCTCTGTTGATGTGTGTGCGCGTGTATGTGTGCGTAGGGGTGTGCGGCATTTTCATTTTGTAAATTTGTTTTGCTTGTTCCATTTGGCTTCATTTCCGTTTCCTTCGCCCTGCTGTCTGCCCCCAGCTCTCACCGGTTTTAATGGGAATGGGTGTTGCAATGGTAAAAAACAAGTTTTTTATTTGCCAAGCGTTGATGTCCCGTTCCTAATCATATGGTGTCGATAAGAAAGTGCGTGTAAAAAGGGTTTTTGGTTGCATAAATTTGAATTATAATATAGCAATGCTCAGTAGAAGCTTGGGAGCTGACAGCACCAGGGAAGGCAGGACGACAGCTCCTTCGGACTGGTCAGGGCGCTTGATGTGTGCAATTTGTGTGCGGAATATGTTCCGGCATATATTATGGAGATTTCTTTCTTTCCAGCTGGAGCGCTGCCTGCCAATGCATGATATAGTGGCGTTGTCTCCACACACACAAATACGACTCGGGAGTATCCGTGTTCTCATATCATAGTGGGGATTTGCCTAAATCAAAAGTGCGTGCTTTTGAATTTATCAAGGTGCTGGCGCTGCCCGTTTCGCAGTTCGCTCGGCCCGCCTCTGGCTTGTTTGTTTGCCTAGCTGCGGTTCGAGGATTCCAGGCGGGTTTTGTTTTGTTTGGCAAACGCCGTGATTTATGGCCTCAAAGTTTCTGGCGTTTGGTATGGGACTCAGCGCGTGCCAAGACTTGGATTAGGGATCGTGCTGGTCCGTAGCATTTTGGGGGATGGTGGTCATTTCAATTCATATATTTAGTTACACAATTTGTTAGGCTTTAGATGCGTAGCCAGCTTAGCTTAGTCTCGAGCAAGTTGCCGAGCCGATTGCCATTTGGCGACTAAAAGTGCAAAACATGACACTTGGCGTTTATGCTAATCACCTTCGTGAAAGCCTGGGCAGCTGCAACTAGAAGGAGTCATCGCTATAGCCATCGCCATGTTCTACACCAATGTTGACAATGACAAATACGCACACGAGCCCCAGCCACAGCCACAGTCACAGCCACTGCAGCCCCAACTTGGAGCTAATATATGCAAAGAAACCAAGTGGAGGACAGAGAGATTTACACTTTTTGGCTAGCAGGAAAATGCAGCTAATGAGTTGAATTGAACATCGCTTGAGAACTCATTAAACACACTGCGCAGCCGGCTAGCATCCAGAGTCACAGATAATGATGAATTTCCATAAGTCGCCAAGACGCGCCACAGTCACAGCAGAACGCAACTCGCACATTAATCTTCGCCAGACACGGAACTCCGTTGACTATGGCGGTTGTCGGCTGTCGGTGGTTGGTTGGCGGTTGTCGGTTGGCGGTGACTGCATCTCTGCCTTGTGGCCATTAGGTTGTTGCTGTTGCAGTGGCTGTTGTTGCTGTTGCCCGCTGCTGTGTTGACATGCGTATGTGTTGTTAATTGCGAAAAAAGGATTACAGGCAGAAGGTGCGACGACGCGTCGTTGGTTGCTTGTTGAAGATTACACGCGCAGCGTTTAGAAAGTTGAACTGTATGAATAGGTCTTGAGATTAACATATTTAAGATGGGAATTTAAACATCGAGAGGAGATCGACATATAAAGACATTCAGATTAATCACATATTGCTAATAGACAGACGTCAAGTTGATGTGGGATTAGAACAATTTGGATATGTTATTATCCAAATATCTAGAATTATAATAGTTTTGAATATATAATTAATTAAAAGCCTTCCAACGTTTTCTGTGCTTTGGATCACGGTTCAAATCAATGCCTTGCATTTGGGGTCAGTTGGCTCTAGTATTGCACTTTTGTGATTCGAACTCAAGCTCTCTTTTCAGTCGGAAACGAGCATTGGAACGGAGCTTGGGATAACTTTACCTCCAAAAGTTGGAAAAAGGTGCAATTCGTTTGTGAGTGTTTTTCCTGCCCCTTCGAGTATATTTAATTGCGTGCTTTTAAATTGGCTCATTCTATACATTCATTTTGCACTCTAGACACACGCCCTTTGATAATTAGTTGACATGCCCATTTAGAGGTTGTCCATTTGCAAGCAGCTGGACCCAGCCGGAAGGACGACCATTTCGGGCACGACATAAATCGTGAGGCCAGACGTCGTTTGCAATTAGCAGCGCTCCGATGTCGAACTCTTAATCAAAAGTATTGAGACCCAAAAACTGTGGTCCTTTTATGGTCCACACTCGTGGGGACACACTCATGGTAGAGCATACACTCACAGACACATATAAACATGTAGTGTGAACAATACGAGAGGAACAACAGCAACAATAGCAACAAACATGCGGATGTCCTCTGACACTTCCTGTTTTTCTTATTCACTGATTTTTATTCGCTGTTTGAGGATACGCAAATGACCCATTTGGGGGATGTTATTACTACAAGAACGGGCCAACCCGCCGACTTGTACACCCCAATCCGATACTCTCGGTGCCATACCCTTCTCTCGTGTCTCACTCTCCGCTCTCTCTCTCTCTCTCTCTCTCTTTATCTTTCTTTGCTTAGCTCTGATGCTTGGCTTTGCCATTTTGGCATAAAGGCACAAGCCAAATGGGCACATAAAAAGGATAAAGAAATTATTTTCACATTGAATACACGAGCAAGCTGCCATGATAAGAGAGAGGACCAGGACTAAATCCATTGATGTAATTTTTACAATGTTGCGTCTTGAGATTCTCTGGCGCCGCTTCAAGCTCTGCAATTTCATGGCCCCGAAACGAGCGCGCAGGGAGTTGTTTTCTGTGCTGTATTTGCTATTGTCGTTGCTGCTTCTGTTGTTGTTGCTATTGCTGCTGCTGTTGAATGAAGGGAGCTTTTCTTATTATTTAATAGCTGCTTTCCCGCCTGCTGCTGTTAATTTTGTTGTTATTGTCCCATCGTTGTGGTCAAAGGTTGCGTATACGACACGTGGCGCGTCTCAAATTCGGTCTCCAGCAATATGCGAAGATAATAGACAAAAATAAAAACCAATGCAACCGACTGCGTCATACTCTATTCATTTATATAATAACTGAATTACTGTGAAAAAGACTGTGAAATGACATTTAATTTTTTGATTTTTTAAGAATATTTATTAAAGAAGACAGTTTATTAAATAGTTCGAATAGTTTGGAGTCTCTAGATAAAGAAGAATTCTGACAGTCAGCCAGACGGCCGTTGTATCAAGCCAACTAACTTCCTTCCCTCTCTGAGCAGAGTATAAGAACAGGCTTGCAAAGTCAATGAGAAAAATCGCAGCGCGTGTCAATAATTAAGTTGCCCTAACGCACAGCTGAGCCTGCGAGTGCCTGTGCGCTTGCGATTGCTGCTCAACCCTTTTGGACAGGAGCATCAAATTGCAAGGCTGTAGTTGGTGCTTCTTTGTTAGCGGGACAGGGTCGAGAATAGGAGTGAGCATGGGCATGAGGTTGAGGACGACGTTGAGAAAAACGACGACAACCTTTCAGGTTTTTGTGTGCAGTGTGCACAGCTTTAGTGTCCTGCTGCTCATTGTAAGCGACTATTGTTGTGGGTGATGTTGTTGCTGTTGTTGGCGCTTGCGTTATATTTGGTACGCCCTTTGTTGTTGCCTGCGCTTTGTTTGGCATTCTAAAAATTAAATGCACAAAAGGCGGATTTTATTTCATCAACAAAACGGGAAGCAGCAGCTTCTGTTGTTTGTTAACATCGCCCACGCAACAACAACAGCAATCCTTGCAACAACAACCACAACAGAAGGAGACATTTTTTTGTGCTTGGCCTTTGTTGCAGTCGACGAGTCTTCGTTATTCCCTTCCTCTTGCATATACTAAAACCACAATAAAAACAACAAACGCTCTAGAAACAGACGTTCCACTCAACGCAGTTGAGGTCTCTGCTCCTACTCCTGCTGTACTATGTTGTACTATGTCCTCCGCCATACCTCTCCCTACCTTTGTGCTCTCTGCCTGCTGGTGCTGCTCCTGCATTTCATTCATTTGAGCGAATCTTGCACAAAGGTAGAGAAATGAAAACTGCTGCGCATTGCATTGTTTTCATTTGTGGCCCAGGATTGGACTTGGGCTTGGGTGGTTTTCCACTTTGCGACTTTCTGAATATTTTTTATAATACGGTCAGCGTAACTTGCTCTTTTAAGCTGAATTTGAATTTGTTTGAAAACATATGCTAAATGTGTTCGGACTATGATGAATTGTAGTTTATACTTAACATACATATGCACATACATTCATTGTCGGGGCATAGTTCTTGAAGCGCAAATAAAATTTAGGAGATATTGAAGTATACACCTTTTGATTTATAAAAGATAAATTGAAGGTTATAACAAGATATTTCAAAATTAATTTTATTAAATGAAAGTATGGCTCTTCAAGATAATGAAACTTTAACTTCATATGGTAAATATAATTTCAATATGTTATAGTACAACAATAATAAAAGCTTTAAGCTTCGCAACTAGAATACAGCTTGAAATACAAGAATACAAAGAATAATAAAAACTAAAGGGTAAGAAAAATAAATATCCGAGTTACTGATAATTCAGTTCCAAGTTTTATTTGGATTGAAATGTTTTACAAACTATATCTAGCCCCTGTTCACATAAGTGTTAATGGTATATTTAATATCTGTCCGAGCCAGCGTAATGTTTTCCTGGTCAGTCCTTTTAAAGGTAGACTCCGTTTTGATCTTCCGATATATACACGTGTTAACCCAAATCAGATGGTGTGTAATTCGTGAAAGAGTATATTTCCTACAGCTTTCAAGTCTTTATATTTCAGAGGTCGAATTGTTCCTTAAAGTTTGAGCTTATCATCATGATAAGACGAGACAGTGTCACAGCTCTGTCCAACACTCGAATTCGTCACCTTGGAACCTATATTCATTCGGATCTATCAAATTTGTTGATATATTCTTCCGTTGTTCTCTGGGAAAGTGGATGGTGATCAATCCATGGCACCATCACAATCGACCAGTCTTTTTCTAAATGACCTAAGCTATCGCGATATGGACATATAAATATATATAGATATTTGAATTATTTATAATCTTGATTGTAACCTTCACTTGAGATGCCTCCAAAAACAGCACTTCACTCAGCAGAATCCCCGGTAGGATCAACTATAACTGTTTTCAGGGGTCCTTTGCACTCAAATGGGACTTGCTCGCAGGCACTTAGGTAATTGTAACTACTTGCCCTGACTTATATTGCCTATTTCACAAATTATTATGAGGCCCATTCTGGGCCCCGTTGATGCCGTTTTGCCATTCTAATTTCCGAAAGCATTGTTGTTGTTGTTGTTGTTCTTTACGCCTGTTGTTTAACGGCTTGATGGCAAAAAACGACAATAACGATGGCTATGAGCCTCATCGCATTCAATTATTTCGGCATTGTGTTTTCCTCCATGTATCTGTATCTGTAGCTGTTTGCCTGTCTGTTTCTCTGCCCGTGGGCTAGGCGGGGTGGTTTGGGGCAAGGGTAGCTTGAATGGGTGTCGGAACTGCTGTGGTGCGTACGCTGGAGTTTAATCTTATCAGCCAGCTAAGATCGCCCGGGTCCAAAACTACTTCATTTGACTCGGGCGACACGACGCGTGAAGAGGACAGCAGAGGAGAGGTGAAGCGGGGCAAAGGGAGGCGACGGTGAGAGCGAAAGCGTATTGCATAATTTCACAATTTTCCATTTGATGCTCGTTTTGTGCTGCCGCCGTGGAGATGTTTGTCTAATCAACTGTCATTTGTTTGACGTTTCCCTGAGGGCAGGCAACGTCGCTGGCACTGCCGCCGGGACGCACCAGGACGCGCCAGGACGCAGTGCACATCGTCGCCGTTGCCACTCTTGTTGATTACTGCGGGGTGTGCGTCACTAGATGGCAACAAAAAAGTTAAAAGTCTAAACGCGTCCCCCGTCCCAGCTTGTGTCCCGGTGACAATGACAACAAAACGTAAACGTAAAGCCAAATGTTGTTTTCAGTGAATTTGATGACTTTTATGTGCGTTTAGACAAGAGATCAGACGCTTAAGATGGCCATGGGGTTGCTCGATGTCGGTTGTTTCGGTTGTTTTCTTGCCCATTGTGTGGTGGCCATGTCAATTGGCTTAAGGCGCTTAAAATGATTTCTAATTGGGCAATGGCCCTCCAAGTTGTACTCGTAATCAGAATAGCTCTAACAGCAATCGGTCACTTGCTCATTCAAATAAAATACAGTACATTTAAAAAAATTAGAACTCAGAAATAATTCTTCAGCTTGAAACTTGAAAATAAAGATTTCACAATCAAAATGTCATTATATTCTCGAATTCGCAAATACTCAAGATGGTCCATTCCAACTGATTAGTTTATCTAAAAATATATAAAGCATAACCGAGTCCCACAGAATAATATTCTTGCTATAGAAATATGGCTTTTGCAAAATTATCTACTTTGGCCTAAGCTCTTAAAAAAATTCAATAAGCTATTATAATATGATTAATAAACTTACTTCAAAAAAACTTGCATAAGTTCTTACTATTTAATTGTTTTTAAGTTTTTTTTTGAAAACTTCAGTTATTGAAATATGTTGAAAGAATTAAATATAAGCTTTTTTGGATTTTTTCCATAATATATATATATTTTTTTTTAAAGTCAAAATTGTAATGTGGGAGTTAAAATATTCAGAGGGGATAGGTTGGGAAATACCAGCTAGTGCCAATATAAGCAGTGGAAATGTTAATCAAAATACATATATTACACTTTAAGTTAATCAGCCAGGTGAATCAGTTGGCATCATAATCAGATACACGATTTTCCCGATTGCCCAATACTAACATGAATAATACATGGCAGTCATTACATGTACGCTTAACTTTGTATGCGTGTACACATAAGCAGGTAATTCTTAAGCTTCGTCGATCTCATGTATGTATGTATATAAAGGCATTAGTCTAAATAAGCTTGCTTCAAACGATATTTATTTGAAGCAAAAACCCCAATAAGCCCATTGAAGTGGAAATAAAAGTTGTGTACTAAGAATAATATTCTGAGTGTCATAAAATGAAAAATAATTGTTTTAGATTATTTTTTTGTATGTTAAAAATGTTACGGTCCCTGGCTTATACAGTCAAATATAATTGCATATAAACATACGGACTCTTAGCTCATATATACATATATACAAAAAAATTGAAGCATACCTTTTTTATTCAAAAAACTATTATTTATCTTATAAAATCTTATTTTATTATTCTGCAGGTAGAAATAGAAAGAAAAACAAGTAAGCGGTTCTAGTCGGGAGCTCCCGACTACGGAATACCCTGAACCCTCTTTGAGGTGGTAGCGGGGAGATGGCGATTGGTATAAAATGAAAGATACTTGACATATATATAATATTCTAGAAGCAACATATCATGTTTGGTGACTCTAGCTCTTATTATTTACCAAAATTAATTAAAAAACAGGATTTCGATATACACTTTTATCGATTACTTGAAAACGGAGTAAGTTATCGATTATCGGAAACAAACTCGATCTGCGCAGGCACTAGGAGCACCTACATCTAAAAACATGACATGTAGCTTCTAGAATAGTATATATATATCGAGTATCTTTCATTTTATACCTATCGCCACCTCCCCATTACTCTCTATCTACAAGCGCGCGCTGCATTTGGTGTTGGATTAAGAGGGTTCAGGGTATCCCCGAGTCGGGAGCTCCCGACTAGAACCTCTTACTTGTTTGTTATAATTTTAGAATATATAGTATAAGAAAAATGAACAAAAATAATTATTAAAGTGATATTTGTATTTTAAACTTATAATTGTTATTTACACTACATATTCGGTTTTTACGTTGACCATTTAAATTGTACTTGTCTGTTTTATTGTAATTAGCATTGTTTGTAGGCATATCTTTTCTGCGAGGTTGTTTTCGGGACTGTGTCACATAAATTCCAATTATGTCAAATGTTATATTTTAATAAACACTTTCGCAAAGACAGCGCTAAGAGTACGAGAGGCAATAAATCTCTCCTCTCGACCATTGGGCTGGTTGGGCAGTGTCAAAACGCGCAAGCGGCGCAATTAATTAACGCCTCATTAAAATGAAGCCGCAGTCGCCTTGGTTGACTTTCTTGTCGTCCATGTGCACGAAAACTTTTCTCGACAAATGTGAGAAAATGTCAGACACCAAATTTGTTTGCTAAACGTCGCTGGGCAGGTAGTGGAGACATGTGAGGAAGCAGTTGTTGGGTCTGGGTCGGGCCTGGGGGGTAAGGACTGTGGAAAGCGGTAACAAGAGGCCTCGGTCATATAACGGTTCAGCAAGTTATCGACGGCTTAATCAGCCTAGTTCGCATAATGGATTGATAAAGAGCTGGATGGCAGCCCATCTAGATGCCAACTCCCAGTTGGAACATTGAAAATCAGCTCAAATTGCCATTAAGATTTTCGGGCCAATGGCAAAGGTAGATAAGGCCGGTTGCACTGCCAGGATAATGCAAAAGTTCCACCCAAAATGAGATTGTTATGCTTACCACGATTGGTGTGTGGCATGTACTGACAATACATATGTATGTTGAGATACAAGTCTATGCCTATGTACATTCAGTGTGGTACTTTCAAAGGGTTGCGCTACCCACAACCCAAAATCCGTCGCATTCCCTGGGGCAACATTTTGCGTTTTGGTTTATGCGTCAGAAGCAAAGATGCCGCCGTCATTGTCTTGAGCTGCCTTTTGCGTCTCCCACGGCTCACTCGGCTAGGTCGGGCGGCTCACACTGAGGACCAGTTTCGTGGGGAGCGTAGAAAAAAATTGCATTTTTAATTATCAGCTACGCGCCCGCAGGTTAGAAAACTAATTCCAAAGCAACCCCAAGTTGGCAGGGCTGTCCAGAGTCCTGTCTTTAATTTTAAATTATGCGGCCGGCCCAAGAAGCGGGCCCTCATCGAAATGAAGTCCGCTTTCGACGGAGCTGGGCGGATCGGCTGGGTTGGCTGGGCTTGCTTACCTGACGCATTGATTTGACTTGTAGAACATCGCCAATTATTGAACTTTTACCGGGAAAATATTTGCATAAAAAGGTGCTCTAATTGAATACGCCTTGGTTGCGGCACACAATTATGGGGCATCGGGCATGTCGCTTCGAAAGGATTTGCCCCATAGGATACGCTGGGAAAATTAAAAAAAAAAAAAAAAAAACCAGACTGCCGCCCTCACATTGCCAGCATCCACCATAATACGAAATTCAAATAAACCGCGCGCTGTCATCTTAAGCTATGCCACGCCCTCTGCAAACGTACGCCCACGCCTCCCCCTTTAGGTTCAGCTGGAGCTGTTTTTCCCCACTGTGGGTTTTGCTAAACTTGAGCTTAGCAGCTTTGCCGACATCAGGCCCGCCGCTCCGCATGGCCCGCATTTGTCGCTGCTCTCATTCTGGTCCTTGCCGTTCTTTTCGCCTATTCCCAGCATTGTTGCCTGCCCGCCGCGTCCTTGCGCACTTTCCAGTCGACAGGATTTCTCAAAGATAAGGGAATTGCTCTGTCAAGTAAAGTGATATATGGTCCGAAAGGACTTCAATTTATACAATTTCTCTTATTTTTTCCGCTACTTTTTGCGTTTTTCTGTATGCTCTCCGTGCTGTTTGTTGCCTTTTTCAGTGCCTGTTGTTGTTATTGCTGGCTTTGGTGGTGTTGAAGCTGAGTTGGGTTGGGATGGGTTTCGCCACAGTAAGAGCCTGTGTGTGAGTGGGGGTGGGGGGTCTATTTCGGGGCTGCTGCTGCTGCGTTCCTCTCGACAAAAATGCGAATATGCGAGTTTAGTTTATTTTTGTGCTTTTAGACAATTTTCATTTATTTGCTGGAGTTGCTTTTCGTGCGGCTCGGAAAAAGCAATACGTAAAATGAAATAATAAGAAAATAAGAATTCATGACCTTCGGTATGTGCTATAATTTAATACACTACGACTAACATCGCAAGTTGTTTGCTTTATTTTTGTCGGCAGCTATAAGTTGTGATCCTAGGAACCAGATTAAGAGTGGGAGCGGGACAGCATAAAGAACCCAGCTAGTAATGAAGTCTCCAGTAGCGAGTATCGAGTGGAATAAACATAGTATTTGAGTTACGGGCATACATAGACGTGACCTATTTTGATACAGAAAGGTAAAGGACCTTTTAGTAGAATGTTTTCTTGATAGATATTTTTAAAATAAAAAAACTTTGCTTATACGTTATTTTACGGTTACTTTGTGGAAACTATAAGCTAATATGCTCAGCATATTGTCAAAAAGCGTCCACCTCAACATAAGTAGCCAGCATTTACATGCGGAGACTAAAAGGAAAAGGAATAGAGAAACAAGATTTTTTTTCTGCAGCGAGGCATTAAGATGGGTAGGACGCTGCTTCCATGACGCGAAACTGAAAATATGCATTTTAATTTTAATAAATAAGACAAAATGGCGTCTAGCAGATTTATGCGACTGAGGCGCCGCCAATGGAGTAGACGACAATAGAGCCAACAGGCAGTAAGATCACGGCTGGGGAGTAGTCGAATGGATATGGAACCAATTTGCGAAATGAAATAAGAAAATAAAAGTGGGGGAAATACGTGGCGGATGGGGCGCTGGAGTTGGAGCTGGCTGTGAGATGAGCTTCACATCTAGCGCGAAATGAATAACTTTGCGAGTGAGTGAAGCTGCCGGGTTGAAAGGCTGTCGGCTTGGATGGGTCCATGACTTGCAAGCGTTATACGAATAAGCAGCTGAACCAGAACCAGAACCAAAGCTGTCATCTGCAGCGATTTTCGACGTGGCCTGCAATTGACGAGCGCATTGTGCGGCGACTGTTTTTAGGACTCGCCAACAAAGCGACCATCGCGCAACAGGGGCCTGCTCCTGCGACATAGGCATAGAGCCAGAGATCACCCAGTTAGGGGTGGATTGTCCAAGGTTCGATTCCTTTAAAGCAAAAATAAGGCATTCAGCCATGAATACATACATATAAACACACACACACACTGGCAAACCTACAGACAGCGAATTTGCGTTAAATTATAATTAGAATTTCTTTTTTATAGGCAATCACTCTCATATGTGTGTTGTTGTGGTGTTGTGTGTGTGTGCCGGTTTGTGTAAGTGTGGGCGTCAGCCTTTTGTTGTTGCCGTTGCCGCTGTTGTAATGTGTCCTTGGGGCGTCATTTAATTGCTTTTCCCAATTTGATTTTCAAGTGCCATTAAGCTCGGCATGCCCCGGCCGCCCGCATGTGCCAGAAAGTGAGAGCGAAACGATGAAAGTCGAGGCTGCTCCCGTATTGCTGCAAGTGGAAGTGAAAGTAACGCGCGTGCTTCAATTAATTGGAAAATGAATGAAACCCGCGGCCTGCCCAGCCTTGCCCCTTAGGCCAGGCCAACTCATTGTCTATTTTCGGTCAGCGGCTCAATGAAAATGCAACGCGTGATAGTTGCGCCAACTGCCGCCAGGCATCCCGAAAAACAACACTATGCCCCACCAACTCACCCCCAACATTCAGTCCCATAATTAATCGCGTATGTCCGCGGCGCAAAATTATTAATTGCCACAACTGGCAACTGTCGCCATGTTTGTTGCCGCTGCCCCCTCCGGATAGCAGGAGCGGGCAACAAAGCCAACCAACACGACCATGACGCTGTCGACGCTTCGCATTTTTAGCTGAAATCTGGCAGTCTGGCAGTCCGACGGTCTGTCCCTGCCATGTCATAAGTCGCATGCAACATAGCGGCTAATTGTTTGCAGCTTCTCGCGATTCTCCGATGCTTATTAATAGAAAATTAAAGCAATTATCAGTGCAAAAAAGAAAATATGGCAAGGAAATCGACTAAGGCTGCTGCTCTTGTATTTCATACCTCTTGACGCTGTTGTTGTTGTTGTAGTTGTAGTTTCCCTGCATGAATTATTTTGTGCCACATGGGCCCAAATGACAAAAACACGCAACATGGTGGCAACTACATCAGCAACAAGAACAAGAACTGAAGCAGGAGTGAGATCTTAGCGCGCATCGTTGCATTTCGCATGAAATTAATTACTTTTGGCACTTTTCATTGAGCAAACATTTCTTCGGTTTAGTTTGTTTCGTTTCCTCTAGTTATTTTTTTTCTTTTGCGCTTGTTGTTTCATTCAGCGCCCCAAAATGAAAAATCGTTGTAGAAATTAATTACGCGCCAAATGCATACAACAGCCATAGCAAACAGCAAATAGCAAGCAGCCACCAGAATACAACATCCAGCAACTGAGGTTTGGAACCACAGGAAAAGAAAAGACAGCACAAAAAATAAATCAGCATTGGCGCACTTTAAACGCCCGCCAAAAAGTCAAAGCACTCGAGTCTTCAGTCATTCATTCATTCGCTTCATCTATCGACCAAGCAACCATCCATCCATCCATTCATTCGTTCGTGCAGTCCATGAAACTATCTATCCATCTGCTTGTTGGTCGGCATTTTCAATGCCAAACGCAAACGCAGGCTAATTAAAGTGGTGTCCACCCATCGACGTATGCCCAACATATCCCAGTCGCAGTTGCTCAAGTTGGTCAACCAGGTCGTTCCTCGTTCGACTCAGCGCACCAGTCCGAAGGATATCTCTCTGTCTGTCAGCGCCTAGCACCACTCTCGACTTGATGGCCGCAGCGGCGCTTTTGTTGCAGCTCAAAACTTGCGTTGGGACCACTTTCAATTTGCACATTTTATGAGATTTTTTGTGGCTTTTTAGTCATAGCATATGCCACAGCTTTACTTCCCTTCTGCGGTACAGTATTGAGTTCAGCGTTCACCTGGTTGAGCCCACTTCCACAGCTTGAAAGCTGTTCTAGGAATAAGCAAAATATTCTGAACAATGTCCAGGATATTTTGCGTATCTAGAGGAAGTTAACAATACTAATGAAATACAGACATATCTATCTATCTATAAAAATTTGTATTACAAAATTTTAACTTGACTCGCAGTCTTCTTATGAGAAGAACGAGCGAAAAAAAGAAATAACAATATATACAAAACTGTTTGTCCTGACTGACTGATTGATCGTTTGGTAAATTCCGTTCGCAACTGTGGAAAACTGGCGGAAAACGGTTGTATCGAATCTTATTTTTGTACCAACCTCAATTGGCTTGAAACTCATTTTCAAAGATCTTTTTGCAAGTTCGCTTGGAACGTGATTGACACTTCTCGAAAAATGCTCCAGGCTTCAAACCACGGCAGTAAAATGGGCGACGTTGATTTCAGCTTTTTTTTTTTAAAGTGTTATTTATTTTTAAAAGCATTTTTTTGTTAGGTCAACTCAGTGTTTCCGCCAGATTATATATTCCATAAAAAAGAGTATAAAATAAACTTTTCTTTGTTAAGCGACGCGATGTTCCGTCTCGAATATACAAGGAATGAAGTATATAAGGATATAAGTAAAATATAATACAATCATTTACATTTATTTGAGTTTTTCTTTTCATCTCATTCTAAAATGAATTTAGAAACAGTGAATACTGAAGGCGTAAGATACCCGAGCATAGGCTGATACCCCGTAGCACTTAACGACTGAGCGTCCGTTGCCTCACATATTTATTAAGACTTAAAAACTCACTTGCATTCTGCCCCACCCTTTCTCTTTTTGCCTTTCTATCCAGTTGCCCGGGGCAGCTGTTTAAAAAGTCCGCAAGCATAAAAAAACCTTGGTCATAATTATATTTTAGTTTTATGGCCTGCAAAAGTGACCGTCCCACCAAAAATGGTCAAGTGTCCGGCCTGAAGCTCCGGCCGTGTGCCATAAAACACAAACTGTTGCATAAATGACACCTAGACGGGATTGCGGCCCGGCGGCTTGCCAGCCCAATGCAGTCGGTGAGCAGATCCGAGTTGTTTCGAGAGTTTATTAAAAGCGCTTTCCGTTTGCTGACCGTTGCTGGCTTAGGGCTGGAGTAGGAGGAGGATGGCAAATAATTCAAACAAATTGACAGCCGCACATTACGCAATGGAAACTGCAGCGCTGCACTTTTGCAATGGTTGCCACCAAAATGTGTTGCGAGTGCGGATCCAAAACCAGAACTGCTGCTGGTGGACATCAGGAGCTATGGGAGAGTGCGCAGAGACATATCTAATTGCCGAATGCAGTCGATGCCAGAGTGCAAAATCATGTCAACAGCAATTTTCCATTGTTAACTGTGCCGGCAACACCGGGTGATAGAAGAAGAGAGAGGAGTGCTCTGAGAACGAGAGCTCGTTTCAGCTTGACTTGAACATGGGCAGGGGGTAAGTGCAGCAATGTAAGTGCGTATACTTGATTATGGTTTTATTAGCACAGGGTTGTCCTTGCTTTCGCTGTCGCTGCCTCTGGCATTTCTTTGGCTAATTTCGTAGAAAATCCTTGGCACTTAAATTTGAAAACTAAGTAAATCCAATGGCAGCCCACCCCCTTAGTGGTTCGGTGACTCTGCCAGCACCAGCACAGATTGCCACGTACAACTTAATGCGGTCTAAGTGCAATAATATTACTTCACTTCATTTATTTTGCGCAAAAATATAACAAAGATGTGACAGTCAAGAAGAAGAAGAAGCAGGAGAAGACGACGACGACGACGAAGACGACCGCATCCACAAGGAAGCTGATGCTGGAGCTGAGCACGCAATAATGATGATGTCATTGTCAATGGTAGTAGCAACAGCAACAACAACAACTGGAAAATTGTCAATGTTGCGACGACAACAAAGCAACGCGAACCAGATCTGAGGAGCGCAGAGCAGAGCTGAGCAGATGTAACTGAATTAAGCATTAAGTGCGGATATATAAACAACCCTACCGAAAACTGTATGCGTGGGCCGGAGACAAGCCGGGCAAGCAGATGGAGGGGCCGTCTTAAAAACGGAAGGAAGCATAAAATAAAATGCAGCAGCCACAGCAGCAGCAGCAACAACATCATCATTATCATGATCATCATCGTTGCAATCGTCAGCAGTTACAACAATGCACAATTGCTTCCTTCAGCCGATGGTCTATCTCTTGCTCCCTCTTTCTCTCCCTCTTTCTATCGCGCTATCTGTGCATCTCTCTCGCTCTCTGGGCGGCCAAAAATATGCAAAGATTTTAAGAAATTATAGCGACTTTTATAATTTTGCCAACACAAAACAAATTTGTTGACATGCGCAAAGTATTTGCCTCAGAGCTCAGACATTTGCAATCGTTATAAAATTTGTTGTGCTGCACCATATTCTACAAGGCCTCAACCCAATATACTGTGTGTAATTGTGTATGTGCAGAAATTGTGTGTTTATTGTACTAGATATATCTGCAATATCTAAACAAATGCAGATGCATTCTTACAAAACTGTCGTTTGCGTCATGTTTTGGTTCTCAATTGAATTTACTTGGTTGTAGTTTTGCTGGCTGCCAAACGGAATAGGGG
Source organism: Drosophila ezoana (assembly GCA_035045725.1). NCBI lineage: Eukaryota > Metazoa > Arthropoda > Insecta > Diptera > Drosophilidae > Drosophila > Drosophila ezoana. Next base: position 2,489,857 of record JAWNOU010000127.1, read on the forward strand.
CGACAGTGGGCGTGGCCACTGTCTCGTAACTTTTGTATGAATTCCTTGAACGATTTTATGTGTGCGTCGAAAATCCTGGCCAAAAGTCAACTGGCAAACAGCAAACATTTTTGATTGCAGTCAAATGCATTAAAATTAATTGCGAACCTTCGACAAACAAATAAGAACTATATATATATATATATATATATATATATATTTATGAATTGCACATGATAAATTTTAATTTCTTACGCTGCTGTTCGATCAAATTACCCTTTGGCGGGCTCCAGTTGAACACTTTTTAAATTTCTTTATTTCGAATATATCTAAATTGTGTACACAAGTTTGATAAAAGCCCGTTTAAGCTTTTCATAGAATAAATAGGTCCTTTGCCGCTTGCCTTAAAGTAACTCATTTATCACCAATTTGAATTCACACAATCGACTCGAGTCCACGGGCACTCTGAAGAGACCACTTGAGAGTCTGAAGTACACCATAATCTGATCGTTTAATCTGCATTGGAAATCATTATACCCATTAAAGTCAAGCAGACAGGGCTTCCCAAATACCATGAGAATGAGACGGATGCCGCATAAGCAGCCTCCCATCCACATATGTATATGGATGTATGTGTGTTGGTGTAGTCGGTTAGTCGCATGTATGGACTATAATTTATGCCCGGCGATTGTTTTGAGCACATTCGCACACTTCACAATCTGTTCGAGTTACATTTTTATTGACAAATTGCGTTGATTTTTGCTGGCGGCATCCAGGCATGAGGGTTGTGCCCCGCTCCCTGCTCCCTGGTATCTGGTCCCTGCTCCTTGCTCCCTACTCCCTGATCCAGTCCGCTGGCTGCGTCAATGGCACTTCAAACTGCAAACGACCGGAACTAGCAATTGTCATTTTTGTGAGTGCCTCCCGCATGGCAACGCGCATCGACAGCTCGACAATCAAGCAAACAAATTCAATTATGTAAATTTTGACATCAACAGATACAGATACAGATACAAATACAGATACAGATACAACGACATGCTTGCGTACGAATTGATGCCATCTAGATGCGAATATAGAGGCTGCGCTTATATACAAATTATGTCAGGAATGCTGCAACTCATAACCACTGCATATATGGGGCAAGTGCACACACCAGATGAAAGTGTAAAGCAAATCGAGGCAAAAGTCAAATCCAGCTGCCACATAACATGTGCCACATCAAATTTATACATGTGCTTTATTGCGGCTATTACAGCTGCCGTTAGCCCACGCAGCGACGTTGATAGTACTAAATTTTTCATTGTATCAATTGTCAAAACAAAGTTTTGGATTGTCGCTACATTGTCCAAGTCGACGGTTCCACACGGAGCTCTCTCCTTCCTCCACAGTAGACGACGACGCGAGCGCTGACGACGGCAACTGCTACGGCTACGGCCATGGTGTTACTTTCAATTGAACTTAATTAAATTTGTAAGTGAATCTAGTGCGGGCTGATGGCAACGGCCACGATTGCCACTTGGCATTCGCGCACTTTCCCCACTTTACTGGGGCACTGCATTTCACGAAACGACGCAAGAGCTAACATTGAGGAACTTCACTTGGAAACTGGGACTGGGAATGTGACTGTGACTGGGACATACACGAATCGCATCGCATTGCTCTTCAAAGTCTTTGTCTGGAGCGACAATTTACATAATTTAAGTCATTTAAATTATCCGAAAACATTTCAATTTATGCTGTAACTTGCACCCACTGCCACTAGCAAACCCACTCCCAAATTCTGTCCAATCCGACAACAATTTGGCATTGACTCCGACTCCAACTCTGATTCTAACTCCGTCTCCGTTTCGCATTGCCATTGTGGTCGCTGAATAGTCGCAGTCTTCCATTGTTGTCCTCGTCGTCTGAATGATTTTGCGATTATGTAAAGTGCATTAATGAGCCTCGGACTGAGCTCGAATCCATAGCTCGAGGCAATCCCAATGAGTGGATGGATAGCTCGACAGCTTTGCCATGAATAGGCTTCATATCACATTACAAAAGACAATAGACAATGCTCCAAACAGAATTTTGGCACTGCTGACAAAAACTGAGCTAACCAAATTAGCCAAGCTGATTGGGTATAAATTTCATTCCGGCCACAAAGAAGTTCTATTGTGGGCGGAATAATGCAATTGAAGATACAACGGAATGAATGCCCCGCACTTTGATTGCAGATTCTGGATTTTGTATTCAGTTTAAAAATCCAGCATTGTATAAAAAACGAGAGTGACTTGTATTTGTTAAGTCGACTCGGGTCCTTTAATTTGCTGCATTAACTCAATGACCCATAAACATATAATATAATAAAATCAAAGCAAATACTCTCATAGTGTACAACGCCTTAAGTTAGATTCACATCGCAATCAGATCATGTCTAAATACGAGTATTATTTTACAAGCCTGCTAGTAAAATATACTAAAAAAATGACTTTAATAACATCTGTTCTAAATCTTCTAGCATAAAATGTATTAAAGAAATATTAAAACAAGTAAGAGGTTCTAGTCGGGAGCTCCCGACTAGGGGATACCCTGAACCCGGGGAGGTGGCAATAGGTATAAAATGAAAGATAATTGATATATATATAATATTTTAGAAGCAACATATCAAGTTTGCTGACTCTAGCTCTTAATATTTACCCAATTTGCTCAAAAAGCAGGATATCGTTATCGATTTTTATCGATTGCTTGGAAAGGGAGTAAGTTATCGATTATCGGAAACTCGATCTGCGTAGGCACTAGGAGGACCTACAGCTAAAATTTCAAGTCTCTAGCTTTTATAGCTTCTGAGATCGTTGCGTTCATACATACGGACAGACGGACGGACAGACAGGGGGAGATGGCTAGATCAAGAATATATATACTTTATGGAGTCGGAGATGCTTCCTTCTGCCTGTTACATACATGTACATTTTGCACAAAAACATTACCCATTTTAAATGGGTTCAGGGTATAAAAAGATAGTTACTAAATAATATTAACTTGCATTGTGCTTGCATTGCATTTACTTGTGCTTTAATCTGGGAATTTTTGGGCCCAATGCTGTGCTGATCCTACTTAAGTATCTGCAGATGCCCTTGCTGTATAAACAAGACCTATGCGCATACACTTGCCTAGACGTCACACGCCCTTGTTTCTATGTGTGTTGGGCTATGACGATGATGATATGATGCCATAAAAGAGATAAGCCCGTCGCATAAAATGGTGTCACATATGCGCAACATTAATCTGCTTTGAAATTATAAAAGTGGAGTGTACGCAGCGTAGCTGAAAAAATTATGAAATTAAAATAACAACCACCACGAACAGACCAAGCCAAGGGCTGAAGCCTTCGTCTGCAACTCCGAATGTGACTGCGACTGTGCCAGGGAACTTGGTTGAGGGCAACGCCAAACGGGGCTCTCTCTCTCTCTCTCTCTCTCTCTCTCTCTCAAATCATATTTATATTCAAAGCAAGAGCAACAGTAACAACAACAACACAATGGCAAAAAGTAATGATGCCAACACCAAGCCTGACATTATAACAAAAGCAACAATAGCAACAACAACAACAACAAAGGAACAGGAGGTAGCATCAGCAGGCGACAGGCAGCAACAATAACGAGGGAATTACGAGCATCAAAATGCGCAATGAAAATAAATTAAAGTTTCAGAAACAACAAGCTTAAAGGAGCCCACAGCACAGCACATCACACAGCGGCAGATTACCTCTAAATGAGGGGGAAGGGGAGCGGACGGCAGCAAACTGCAATTGCCACAAGTGTACAATATGAAGAGCTTTGTGTAGGTGGACAGCGCGACAAAGAAAAACTTTGAAACTTTGGAAAATACGTAAGAAATTTACATAAAATTGACAGCGGAAATTTTGTTAGCCACCGCATAATGGCCACTTGGAGCAGCTGTAAACAGCTCGTAAAAGTAATTACAGCAGTGGTGGACCGAGGGGCGAGCCTAACTAAACGGCAGAGGTGTTGGTGTCACAAATTAGCGGGCCACTGACTGTCTAATGTGTCGAATGTGTGTGTGCCGAGCCACTAATTATAGGCAACTTAAACGCAACTAATTTTCACACTTGGAAAATGATTAAAACTCCATTTGTGTGTGTTCGTGTGTGTATGTGTATGTGTGTGTCAATTGTATGTGCGACAGCGCTCAGCGCAGCGTGCAGCTTAAGCAACCAGCTCAGCACCTTGGCTAATTAATATTAATTGAATTTGTTGGTCAAGCGTTTGTGTATGTCTGTGTGTGTGTGCCTGGGTGCGTGGCAATCCGCACAGCTGTTGTGCCATCGAATTGGAATTGGAATTAGCAGCGGCTGCCAAATAGAAAAAGAAGAAGGAGAGAAGTGCATGCACTTCACACCAACTGATGACCACATAATGCCTACTCCAACACCGTCTGCAGGTCACGAAACGGGAGCGGAAGCAGCGCCGATGAAGCGTGTGCCCCGGTGGCCAGGAAAGTTCCAGGCAATTAAAGTTCAATTATATTGGCCGGAAAGGTGAGCGAGATATATTGGCAACGCATTTTTCGAGCTCTGGGTGGGGTCAGTTGTGATCGGGATCGGGGCATAGTCACACAGTTGCCCAGCTGACACTTGGCAGTTGGCAAAATGAGAGCCTGCACCCACATCAGTTGTCAGTTGCAAAGCGCTTTGAGTACAAAGAGTTCCCATATATATAGACAGACGAGATTAGGTTTTCATAATCTTTTATTTCATAATTTATTACAATTGAAAATGATGTTCAATATTTCTTTCTCATATTTCTTTTGCTTTGTTTTTAGTTTGCTGTCTCTTCAAGTTGTTGTTCTATTTGCCTTTCAATATGCTCTTATCTTAGGGGTTCTGATTTTTATTTCTTTACATAGAAGCTTCAATTAATTTATTAAGTTAATGATAATTTTGTTTTCAATATAATTAAGTGTAGTTTTTATAATTAATTGTTTTTATGCTTTCGTTTGCTTTCCATTGAATCCTAGAAATTTAGTTAAAGTTAGTTTTTACACGCACAAACATTTATTTTATTATAAATATATTAATTTCAATATTTACTGTTGCTTTCTTTTATTTTTGCATATTTTTTTCAACTATGGAGTTAGCTCTCTCTCCTGTTCTAACTCCTATTCAGCGCACACTCTCTATCTCTCGCTCGATCGCTCTCTCTCTCTCTCTCTGTCTCTCTCTCTCTCTCTCTCTCTCTCTCTCTCTCTCTCTCTCTCTCTCAGAATGTGTGTTTGTCTTTCTCTGTCTTTTTTGCTCTTCTATATGTTCCACGCTGTCGCGTGGGTAAGTTGAAGTTTGTTTGTGCACTTTTTAGTCTATGCTCAGGGTTGCATTTGGTTGGGCTTTTACCAAATAGCATTAAATACATTTTTATTATATTTTTTTTTTCTGATTTTCTGTTTATGTTTAATCATGCATGCGTTTACAATTAATGCAATGTTTTTGAACTATTTACAAAATATTTTCAATGAGAGGTTATCAAAAATGTACAATATTTATTAAATTTATGTATGTAAATATAATCATCGTAATAAATGTTGCTGTCGTCCTTAATAATCATATTAAATATTTACGGCGTATACATTAAAGTTTCGAGAAAAATCACATTTTAATTTAAATTCTGATACGAAAAAAGTTGAAACATAAAAAGCATTAAAATTATATCATATACAATATGTATTATTTATAATTGTTGTTAGCATTTACTTCCTTTTTTTTAATTATATATATTTTTTTATTTAACCTTCCGTCTTTATTCTATGTAACGCTTATCAACACTGACACATAACGGGCACTTTCAAAATGCCAAGCAAGCGGTCACCACATACAAAATAATTGAATTTTTAACTTACTTTTATCTAGATTTATAGATTCATATTTGCAACTTCGTTTAGCGGTTTCAATGTACAAGCTTTTAGTTGCAATGCGAATGGCATGAGTAGCTGTTAACATGCTGGCACAAGAGAGAAATACGTGTACTCAATATGTAGTCGGGGAATATAATGTGCGCCATTTAGAAATCAATATCTTAGATTCTCCTTTAAAAGTGGTTTTGACCCGAAATGACCCGAAAAGCAACATTGTTCAAGATTCCCAACTAATTTATCCGAACTACACTGAATTTCTCTCTCTACTTGGTATCTCTGTCAACATGTTAACATCTAGCATCTTATCTGGTGTTTGCGTTAGTGCTCTATTTCAATCCAACTGACTTTTGGTTCCTTTTGCTTATGCCATACATTACTATAATAATTATGCCTTGGTTTTTCTAAAATTAATAATAATATATCTAGTAATTTATAGTTTATATATGTATATATATAGACTCGTATACTTCATTCGCTTATTCCATGCTTTGGTTTTTATTTAAGGCGTTCTGTACAATTTGCGTTTAATCTTTTCTCAAGCCAATGGTTGTGTAGATTATTTTACTTCCATAAAGTCTAATATATAACTATTAATGAATAGATCGTATTATTTTGTAGCTTTTAGTGAAAATTTATCTCCATTTTTAAATACGGCTTGCGAAAAAACATTTGCCTTTAGCAATTTGTAAATAATTTTTTGTAGTTTTTCGTTCGCACAAAACAATTGCATAATTTTTAATGGGGTATTCTTCAAGAAGTTCGTATACGTTTGACTGATTGTTTCAATTGTAGCTATATATATATGTATATATATATATAGGTAGTGTCTGCTAAATAAATCAGAAGTTACCACGAGAAAGAAGCTCACAATCTTAAGTTTAATTACAAACAGATAAATGATTTATGCATCTTCCCTACACTTGCTTTTATCTTGAGCTTAAAAAAGGTACTCACTTTTTAACACTTGACTAATATGGAAAGTAATCCGAAAAAAATACAACACCTAAATTTCAGTTTGTTTCTCTTTTCATTTACGTATATTCGTTACGTTAGTTTTTACATTTTTAAAAACGGTGTAAATTCAATTTAAACGCACTTGTGCTTGCTGAATTCAGTTCCATTGTATAAAATTAAAGATTATATTGCAAATAACTCTGAATAAATTGTGTGTGTGGGTGTGTTTTTGTGTGCGTATGTGTGGATAAGTGTTTGTACATGCTTGTAAGCAAAATAATTCCAACGACATGTTTCTCTTTGACAATCCATGCTCTGTAGTAGATACGCCTAACAACTCTTGGAAAAAATATATATGTAAATAAAATAAATATATTCTAAAAGGAGCCCGCTGAAAAGTTGAAATTAACAAATCAAAACTAAAATAAAGCAAATAAAAACACCAGAAAATGTATTTTTGCAATTGTTTTTCATATATGCATTTTACTCTTATTTTCATCATTTAATCATCATTCATACAATGCGCTTGTTTTCACTTTTGTTTTGTTTTATAATTAAATCATTAGTTAAGTAAATGTAATAATAATGATAATAGTAACTAAATATAACGCATACAAATTAAAATACATAAATAAAAGTACAATTTAAAATTATTCATAATTTATTATTTATATTTGCGTCTGAATGGGTATGTGTATGTTAATGTATATGTTTAAGTATGTGTTTTATACTTGTATTCTTATTATGGTTTAAGTGTGTGTACTTCATATAAGATGTACATATATGAACGTGTATGTGATAGGTATATTCATATTCAAACATTTGATTTCATTTTCTTGGAAATAATACTACAAATACACACAAAAAGAACAAATTTTTAAACAAACTCCATTCAAAAAAGGATGCATATATATATGTGTGTGATTTTTCAAAATTATATTCAATTTCTTTTTGCTTTATCTCTTTTCTTAAGTTTTTCAACGCGTAAAATTAGAAAACAATTCAATTTATTTAATTAGAGTGATAAACCTAAGATATACATATACATAAGCATATACATAAGTAAGTAGTAGGTATTTTATGTTTTAATTATGTTTAATTAGTTATCGTCCTGTTTATATGTACATTTGTATGAATCCGTACAAACAAAGGTTTAAACTATAAAAAAACATAAGCGTTTACTATAACTGACTTGTTAAAAGTACAAATAAAAAGAAACTAAACTCTAGCAAAGAATTTTATGTTTGTGTTTTCCGTTTTTTCTATTTTTTCTGTTTTTTCTTCTTTTTTGTTTTTGACTTGTCAATTAAATAACTGAACGCAGCTTGGGATCCGTTTTAATTTATCTCTTTGTTTTTCGTTTTGCTCAGGGGTATGCTGCTAGTGAGCGGGGCATTTAGTTCTTCAATTAGCTTCAATTTTAAATTCTATTTCGTTTTGGATTCCGCCTAAATTCATTCTTTGAAATATTTGCATTTTCATTTGCCTTTTGTAGCTTTTTGAAAGTAAAAATTTGCATAAAGGATATATAATTAGCAAGCTTGTGTGTGTGTTTGTGTGTGTGCAGGTGTTTGTGGGTTCTGATTCGTTTATTTAACTTAGAGCTAAGCGTTTCATTTTGTTTATGCATAAATATCTTTCTCTTTTTTTGTTGCTTGTTGTATTTGTTATTTATGTTTAAGGTATACACAAGAAGTTTCTCTTAAAATTGTTATTTGTTGTTGTTGTTGCTGCCGCTGCTGTTGATGCTGGTGATTCTGTTGACTCTGTTGTTGTGCGTGCCTTTCGATTAGCTAATATCTTATGTTTCTGTTTGTTTTGCTTTTGTGTTTAAGATTTTACTACAGTATTACTTTGCTCTATTACTTGACTGATATTGCCACTCGGTATTGTAAGTTACACGGTTCAAAGGTCCTAGCCACTCTCGTTTCATCCTGATAGGCTCCTCTGCTCTGTTTTAGTATGTAGTAGTAAGTTTAAGCTATGATTTTGGCTTTGTCGCTATCAGCGTGCTGCTCAACATCCTCTTGCGGGTACGCACTTGCCTTTGCCATCGCCATCGCCATCGCCTTCCACTTCCGCTTCCGCTTGGGCATTAGTTTCAGTTTTAGTGAGAGCTTCGACTCCAGTTAAGGCTTCCGCATTTGGCCGTGCTCGTTGCTTGCGCTGGATTACAAGTGCTGTCCGTAGTATTCAGCGGGCGGGTAGTGCGGGTAGCCTTGATGGAAGCCTGGATCCCCGGGTGGACGATGCATCATGTGCGCCTGGCTGTCCATCATGTAGCCCATGGCATCATGACCATAACCGGAGGGACCTGGATGCGGTGTATAAACTGTTGAGAGTTGCATAGGCAGAACAAAAGAAAAAAAATGCACATAATTAGAAATCGCGTACGAAATTAGACAAAGCTCCTAATTGGGTTTTCTTTGCTCTGCGCCATTTCATAGTTATGGATATTTTTTTAATTTTAGTGGAATTTTGGATATTTACCTGCTCGGTTCGATTGATCTATCATTGGCTGCACAATTCTTCGCCGCGCATTGATGAACCTGTAAAAAAGAGTCGAAAAAAATGGGTTGAGATTTATAATTATTAATTAAGCGCAACACAACAAATGCATTTATGAATTATTTATAAACTATTTCAGTGACGGCTGTTTCTTCGACTACAGGGATTTGCAGCTCCCTGCTTTATGTGCGCAACTTAGCCATAAACTAAACCAAATCTTGGCCAGAGTCACACTTTTTGCTCGGCCAGTCGGGCACATCAATGGAAAAAGGGGCAATGGAGAAGAGGGCACGGAAAGTGGAGAATGAAATGGTCGGCTTTACAAAGCCCAATGCCGACTTTGGTTATGATTGTCGTTTAATAAATGCAATAAGAAATAATAAGCAGGCCGTCGCTGTATTTGCTGATCCGCTGCGTGAAGGATAAGCGACGAAAAAGCCAGAGAAATGAAATGATTAAAGAAAAAAGCCGCCATCATCATAGCCCGTTGTTCGGAGTGACAGTCGGTGCTGTGGCTCGGACGATGTTACCCACATGGGTTGACACACACGGACACCAAGGAGAGTAAGATAAAAATCCTACAATAATAACAAGAACAATAATAACAAACGAGTCAGACATTAGCCAAAAACAACAATGAGCTAACTCATTGAAACTTATCTGAGGTTAATGCACTGAGGGCTCCCTCTAGAACGAAATCCTTTCCTTATGTATGAACACATATATGCTTCTCTTTTTTTGTATACATATAATATATATACATACTATTTTTTTTTAATTTGCAGTTCATTTCTGCTGCTGGCTTTGCTCATTTTGAGGCGGAAATTGTTGCAACGCCCTGAAATCGTTTATCAAAACGACAAAATGGAATTGAGTTCCGTTGCGTTTTTGGAACCTTTCAAGAGGCAGGCAGCGACGAAGAGACAGAGAAAGGGAGATAGAGACAGAGAGAGAGGGAATTGTATGCGAGACGATGTAAGCTGCAAATCGATTTGGCCGCTGGCTGCTGACTTGATTGGCTGCCTGGTTGCAAACTGAATGAACAGTGAGCATGTGGCGTGTGGCAGCCAGTTCGGCTTTATGCTGTATATCCAAATCACCTTCCAACAATATGCCCCCTCCCCTCTTTTTGCCAACCACCTACACAAACACACAAAGTGAAAAAATAAGAAAAGAAAAGCGGCACATTTGCAGCGTTATTTATGTACTTACGCCATAATTATAACTTTTTTCCAGCTCTGCAGCTGTAAGTAAGCGTTAGTATTTAAAACTTGGCTACAACAAAACTTTTTTGATTACCGCAGTAAGCAGCAACAAAACTGAATCCTGTCCAGCCGTCCTTACATTTTTTTCTTATTCTTATTGGGTGTTAATGGACTTTTATTCTCTTACTTTCTCTCTCTCTCTCTCTCTCTCTCACTCTCTCCTTCTGCTGGTCATTTGAATTGCTGCTTACGCAGTTTCCTTTTTATTTTTCCTCCTCAAATTGCGCAAAGTAAATACATATTTATCTAGCTGCCGGTGGTGCTCCACCAAGCTGCCAGAAGCCCATGGCCATTCTCCATGGATTAGTGCTTTGGCGAAGGTGTCGTCTGCCAGCCCATAAATAACCAAAAGTGTCAACATTTTATTTTGCTATTTTCTGCTAAGGTTGTTGCCTTTTTTCTGTTTTGGTCCCACTCTCGCCTGCTCACACATTCTATCTCTATATTTTCTTTCTCTCCTCTATCTCTCTCTCTCTCTCCGTCTGTCTTATCGCGGTTGTATACGCAGCGTTGCGTGCTTAAGCGAAATGGGCAGGGGTCCTTGCCAGTTCTTAGCAGTCCTTGACGCCGCCGCTCGTATTTGTTAATTTGCAGTGTGCTTCAGTGAGCGCGAAATTCAATTTAATTGAGCTGAGTGCCTCCGTTAGAGCAGCACTCGACCACTCCACCACTTCACCCAATAGCCCCGGCAAAGACATTCGGGCTACCCACTCCAGGCACAAACTGCGGCTCACACATTTTTCGCTAGATTTTAGTATGGCCTGTCCCTGCTTAAAAGCATTCCATGCCAGAGACATGTTGCCCCTCCTGCATAAAAGATTCAGCAACGCTTTTAACTGGCTCTCAAGCTTTTGTACCTAGGCCCCCCTTACCAAATGCCCCTACTGTTGATTCACTGTTTCCCATCCTAAATCTGGCTGCAACTCGTGCACCTACGAGGCAGTTACAGCTACAGCTTTAGCTTAGAAGCTTGTCTTGTCTTTTGCATTGGCTGCCAGGTGTCAAGTTCTGCAGCATGTCGCATAATATGCAAAATTTGATGAAGTCACCGTCAAGTTCTGCAACTTTGCCTGAGAGCTTGGAGCATTCGCTAGGATTTGTTTGCCATCTATTTGTGCAACAGACCCCATAACTTTTTGTGCCACATTTTTGCATGGGGCAGGTTGCGTCAGTGTCGGGCTGTTCAGCTTTTTGGCGTAGGCGCAAGCTGCCTTATAAATTTGCTCGGCCTGCTTTCTGTAAGATGATCTGGCTCTGGTTCACCAGCCAATGGCATAAAGCGTGCAACTAATGGTCTTGTATTATCCTAAGCTGTAAATTGTGGCCCAGCCAACAGTTAGGCACACTGAATCGCACTCACAACACGAAAGAAGATCTTTGTCAGCAATACCAGGTATATCAAAGATATCATCTATACAATTTTCTATATATTCGAAACAATTGCATTTTAATTTATCTAGGTATTCAACATTTCAATTTTCAATGTTTGCTCGGGAGCTTTTCTCTCGTCGCATAACTAAGTTTTCCTTAAAATCATAGTTTACTTGATTTTTAATGGTGCCAACTTACCAATTGTTAACTTGCAGTATCGTTAGGCCAGTATCCTGCGCCAACTGTTTTTTTTGGTCCTCGGATGGGTAGGGATGCTATAAAGAAAAAAAAAAAACGATAAATTAATATGCAGCACGCACAATTCAATTAACGGTCGCTGGAACAAAATAGAAGTGCATAGAAGATTTACAATCTATCAACATGGAGTACGTGAAGCATAGACGATCGATCAATCATTGCTATGAGTTCTATATAACTATATACCATCATATATATAGAGCGAAATTTAACCTGTCACCGGGCGGCGCTGCTGCACTTGAAATGCGTTCCCTCCGAAACTACTGTCTTATTTATTTTATTATGTTGTTTTTGTTTTTTGGGTTCTCTTGGTTTGGATGGAATGTTTATCTGGATCTCTGACCAGTGAGTGCACCCCTTTCCAGTCGGCCGCATGGAGACTCGCGCTTATCAGCGCTGCCACTCAAAATGTCCTCAATTTTGTCGGTCTGGGCCAACTACAGCCGGGTTTCGGTAGCGCCAAATAGGCAAACAAAGGCCCGGCCGCGTGTGCTTGGAGTGGGGGGCGGGAGGGGACTACTTCTGGCCGTTACTCCTCATAAATCTTGCAGCCGGCGCGCCGCCACAGTGGCGTCAGTGAGCAAATAGACCGCCCGACCAGCCCGCCCTGCTCCATCCATCGGCCACCCCGCACCCTGCACCGACCTCTGCAAGTGGGTGTGCAGGAGCATGTTGTATGCAGCAGTCGCCGTGGCAATTCCCTCTCCAGCGCTAATCTAATCGGCTGACGCTGCTGGCGCTTATAAAAATTTTCTATTTGGTTTAGCTGTTGTCGTTGCTTGTGCGCTCCATAGATTTCTAATATTGACTTAGCGCATTCCCACCGAAAAGAGATCTGTAAACCAGCCTGAAGTTTCAGCTCTGCACACATCTGGACTAACTAATTTCTGTGGAGCTGGCGGAAATGGCTGTCAATCTTTTGGCTTTGCCATTGAAATTGAGATTGGCTTTGGCGTTGCCTTTGGCTTCGGATTCAGCTTGGGCTTCGCTTATTTCTTTGTTTGACTCGATCCTTTGGCGCATGCGTTTCGTTGGCTTTGTTTAACCCTCTTTGGATGCGACTACATTTCCGGCAGCTGTGGGCGTTTCAATTTGGCACTCCTCAGCCAAAGGACACTGCCACAATTTCAGTCGTCGCTTCGTCCTTTCTGTCTGTTGGTTTGTGTATTGTGATTTTGCGGTTGCCGGCAATTAAACTTTTGAGCGATGTACTCGCAGTTCGCAGTTGTCTGCACATGCAATTTGGCATACACACAGGAAGCAATTGTTGTGCCACTGAAATGTACCGTTTTCTTATCCACACAGTGCCCCGAAATATATGGACTGTCACTTATATACAAATGTACATATACAAATAAATATCTAGTTATATACCAATATATATTGTACATTGTATATGTTGTAGATTGGGCATTCAGTATTCAATATGCAAGTGCTCAAGTGCCAAGAATTTCGAATTTCATTCGAAATGTGCAACGCTGCACATCCTTGTCGCTTGTCTTGCTATTCTCTGTCTGTCGACTTGGGCAGCATGTCCTGCGTAATGTCCGTAATGCAATTTAGTTGCCTTGTTGTCCTTGCCGTGCACACCCATTTTGGCCTGTCCTCTGTTGCCTGACCCTGCCCCTTCCGCTGCTGCCACTCCACCGACTCCTTTAATGCATTTGCCTTATTGTTTGTGTTTAATAAATTTTGCGTGTTGTCTTGTTGTAGATATTGTCTATGCGTCTATCTGTGTGTGTGTGTGTGTGTGTGTGTGTGTACGGGTCCGGGCAGCAATATTTGTTTGCTGTTCTGCACAGGCCAAGTGGTAGGCCCACCGCCGCCTCCAACCCGCTTCGAGTTCAACTCCTGACAATAGCCAATACGAAACGTAGTATATGAAATTTGTGTATTGACAAATAAACGTAGATGTCCATGCAAATACAATGGACATGCCAATGGCAATGTTCCCAGTCCCAGTCGTGACTGCTGTTGCTGCTGCACCTCGTTTTGGGGCATAGAGTGCTCAAGAAGTCAAAAGGCATAAATTACATACAGGTAAATTAAAATGAAATTTATAGCATATTTTGTGGCGTTCATCTATTTAGAGAAATGCTTTTACCCATCTGCATATGGATTTTATCTATTCTCTGGCTGAGGTTGACATTATTGCGGAGCCAGTTAGTTGTTATTCACAAGCCGGTCAAGGGAAGAGTGGTATTTCTTACTCTACCTACATTATCTGGAACCTCTTACAGACTACCTCCAGATGGTTGATCAAGTTCATTATCAGCCTGTCTGTAGCTTATCAAAAGCACATTAATGGCTGTCGCGCTGTTTTCATTTCGACGCCTACTGCTGCAGTTGATGGTGGTTCCATCGGCAGCTCCACAGTGGCGCTCCAATTACGCTAATGTAAGCAATTATGCATTTCGCACACCACAAACACATACATATACACGCACACACAACTATCGACAGACAGACAGCCTCAGAGGCTAACCAAGCAGGCGAGTGCAAACATGTCAAGTGAAACAAAGTCCATTTGGTTTATTAATTTACCATACGACAAAATAATTAATTACTGTCACGCCTTTAAGTTGCTTTTGCCATGTCGACGCCGTGGCTTCTACCACCTCCCTTTCGCCTGCTCTGGTTATGCCTTCGTTGGCTCTTTCCCTCGCCTCGGGGCCAATGTTTTTGCCTTTGTCTAGTCGCTTAACTCGCTCTACTTTTTCCACGTATTTTCGCTCGTGTCGTGTTTATTTAAACTTGGCAAATGAATTTGAAACAATCACCACAGACACACGTGTATTTAGTTATACCCTATATGCATATACATATAAACTCCCTCCTCAAGTGAAGTCGACAAGTGCCATGCAACCGCAGGCATAGGCCTAGGTCCATATCTCCCCCCTCTCTCTTTCTCTCTCTGTGTCTCGCCCCCCTATCACTGCTCTTCCTCCCTACATGATGTCAACATGACTGCAATGCCGTGACACATGGCACAACAAGCCTAAGACGTCGACTCCGGGTTCGGCTCTGGCTTGGTAGTGCAGACGTACAGCCGGTCAGCGATGCCGCCGCCATTAACAACGCCAAATGCGACGCCATTTGTGAAACAAGCTGAAACACCAACAGCAACAGCCACAACAACAGCAAGCAACTGCAAATTGCTGCGGCGTCGGCGGCGAAGAAAATTGCTTTGCGACCACGACGACGTCGACGACGATGAAGTCGGCCTCTGGCAGCCATTATGAAGATTTTTTCAGTTGCACTACATGTCTAAACAGAGCTAAATGAGTGTTTCCACTCTAGTGGAAAGTAAGATAGAGACAGGGTGACAGCGGAGCAAATAGAGGAAGAGAAAGAGAGGTAGCGGGAGAGAGAGAGGAAGGGAGAGATAATCGAAACTTTGTCCTCATCCATAAAGTCGTCGGCGTCACCATGTTGAGGCAAAAAAAAAATAATAATAATTTGCAACAATCGCGAGGCAAACACAAAGTTATAAAGATGCCCTACGGCCAGAATGTGTGCGCGGGTGTGTGAAAGGGTCAAGAAACTGACAAAGGTAGGAGAATTAATTATGCCTTTAAGAGGAGGCGGGTGGGAGGCAAGCAAGGGTAAACTGTGCAAGTGCCACACTTCTATTTTACTCGACTGCCCTCTGGCATGACAAATTGCATTGGCTCTTCTTTATGTTTGATCTCAACCACAGTTCTCTAAAAAACTTTTCGGTAGTTGTGCCAATCTGTCCTCATTCGCTGCTGTAGCGCATCTTGAGTTCGTATTTGCCCAAAACAATAAACGTGCCACACACCAAGCGCTGACGCCGCCGCCGTGGGCTGTAACATGTAACATGAGCGCTGACAACAATGCAACCGCTTGCAAAAGCCGCTCCCCTTGCCGTACGCCGCGTTTACCGTTTTGGCCATTTTGCGCTTATTTTTGGGGTTACTTTTCAGTGTGGCAACTGCAACGACGCGGAGCCGCAACAACAGCAAAATGAATCGAAAAGCCGAAGCCGACAAGCTTCAAGCGACGCCAGACGGCGGCAGGCGGCCGGAAGAAAATTGCGAGCCGCACACATGGAAAGGGGCATGGGATCTGGCATATGTGACTGGGATCGGGAACGGGAACGGGACTAGCGACTGGGCACATGTGGCAGCGAGTAGGCGGAGCACGCGAAATGAAACTTTTTGCTCGTTGGTATTGCCCGTTGCCTTAGCTGTTGTTGCCTGTCTGCAATGCGCGCCAAATGTAAACAAAATTTTCGCGCGCCTGCCATAATTATGGCAACAACAGCAGCAACAGCAACAACTACAACAGCAACAGCAACATGAATGCAGCAATCAGCAACAACAACAAACCAGCCATGCATTGCATTGCCCTCGTTCCTCGGCTGTTGTTTGGCTGCCTTTTGTTTTTGGTTGGCTAGCCAGTGCGCGCTTAACCCAGCCCGAGTCTCAGTCCCCATTTGCAGTCCCGGTTCCCCAGCCGACTGCAGTGCACTTCATTAGCACCAACGTCATCGTCGTCTTATTTGGGGTCTGGTTTTTAACGACTTTAGCAACGCCAGCGTCGTCATCATCGCCATTGTTGCCATCGTTGCCATAGTCGACAACGCCATCCATGTCGCGCATGTTGGCAATGGCTGTGCCGGTCATGCATTTAGTTTGACGAGCTGGCATCGAGTTTCACTTGGCAGCCGATGTCTGGAAAACTGTTAATTATGCCAATGGAAATCGGGTGATAAATCAAATTGGCAAGCATTGCATTTGCATTATCTAAATGCGACTTTGAATACAAAATTAAAGTTCGAACAAAAACAATTTCCCTAATGTACCCATACTGTTAATAGCAGTAAGCTAACAACAACAAAAGCAACAGCAACCGAAATAAAAAAGAAAATCAGTCAAGGATATTTGACGCCCGCCGCGGAGGCTGTGAAAATCGAGCCGAAGTCGGCAGTCGGTAGTCGGTGACGCCTTAGCCGGGTAAACATGAGTGATGCGCTGATTTAAACGGCAATCCATCAATGTCAGGGGGTGGGCGCTTCTGAGCGGGGGGTAAGCTAATGCCGCTTCTAGTGGGGGTGGCGCATCAGCTATTTTAAAACTGCGTCAGAAAAATTACTGGATGCTGGACCAGAGCAGATAAACATTCCAGAGTTCAACTTTAATTTCCGATTTGTTTGCTTATCGCCTGTGGCGGCCCTTCGTGGTCTGTCTCGGGTGTTGGTCACTGCAGACTCCTAGTGCACACACGCACACATACACACACACACACACACACACACACACACACACACACACACACACACACACACACACACACACACACACACACACACACACACGCACACACACACACACACATAAAATTCCATTAAGATTTTTATCATTTAACATACGCAGCAACCGCAAGCGAAGGGCGAATGTGGCTAATGGCAAAAATGTAGCGCAGCAGTTTGAACTTCCTTAACAGCCGCTTGACCGTAGCGCATAAAATCTTATAGTTTTGTTCTTTTTCTTTTTTTTTACTTTTCGAGGACAACCCTTACGCTCGGTTCAAACTCTTGTATGTATCCTGCATCCTTCTGCTTAACATAAAGTGGCGCATAACAAATCTGTTTATTTGTATTAGACATCCGCCCCACTGGACTTTCCGGTCTGAACTTTGATTTGGCTGACCAGGTTTCTGTTGAATAGTTTTTGGCTTTGGCAATTCGCTTTTAGTATCGCATTTTGGGACAGTCCGAATGCCATTTATCTGAGCACTTTGATGGCTCAAATGGAAATCTAATTGGACGCGATGACCGAGCCATAAGCCACTCTATGGACTACATATCCACTTCGCATACCGCAGCCAAAATTGGGAACCTGGCCTAAATGGTTACTTAACTATTCCGTTGCGGTTGTTTGATTTCCTTAGTCTGTTTGCCTTTGATAACTATGCGAATGAGTTTATACTTTTTTTTTTATTTTTACTGCGCAGTTGAGACGAATTTAGTTAAGGGATCCACCCGTTCGACATTCGGGCAGATCATCAATTTCTAGTTTGCACATCTTTTTATCTTATCTGCGGACTTATGTTTGTCATGCTCCATTCAGAGCCGCCTGCAATTAACATTTACAACACCTCGTGTAGCCACGCCCACTGAAGCCGCGGGCATGGAACTGGGACAGTAATCTTATCAAGGCAGCATGGAAAAAAGGTGGCCAAAATCAAATATGGGGCTTATCGCAGACTAATAACAAACGGAGGCTTGCCCGTCCGGCAGAGTTTTAGCGAATCTAACTGGAGAATGCGATAGGCTGTGGGGGTGAGGGGCTGTTTGGAGCTGTGATTGGTGCAGGTTTTTTTTTTTTTTTTTGTATTTAGTTTTTTTTTTTTTTGGTTTTTGATTGGACTTACCGTTAAATGCTGAAACAGCCACGCTCTCAATATGTTTGTTGCTACTTTTGGGAAAATGCCACGTTTCTTTTGGTTCTTTTTGCCACTCGCATCGTCGTCCTCCTCTCCGGTGCCCTCGCCGCTGCCTATGCTGGCGTTACTGGCATCACCTGTAAGAAAAAAGAGAAAGAAGCGAAGAGTCTAGTTTAGCCAGTCGACTTTTGGTCTACAACTTATGTCAATATTGCCACAGCACTAAGCGGCATCACCACCAGAATTGTGTTTGCTCATTTTGGCCAGTTGTGTTGTTCTGTTCTGTACATAATGTTTGTCAAGTGAGCATTAAATAACTTTACTTGCCTTTGGCTCTGAGCAGCACTGGGATGGCCAGCCTGCTGCTTAAACTTAATGATAATCATATGGATGACATTGTTTGTGGCTGCCGTTTAAGACATGGCAGGTCAGTCCTAGTCTCTGTCTCTGTCCCTCTCTGCCTCTTGCTCTGTTTCAAAATGTGTCTGTCTCGCTTGTTGTGGTTTATAAACAAAATTAATATTTGTCATACGCAGTCTTTGGCTTTTGCTTTGCCTATGTGCTTTGGTAATGTTCATGCATAATTTTTGGTTAATTTAAATTTTCTGGGGCTTTTATCTTTTGTTTGCATGGGAACACCATCACAATCATTATCTGCATCTCCGCCACCGCCAACTCCCACTCTCAGTATTTCCGCTTGGCGTTTGTTTTCCTTTATGCCTCGGCATCATAATACTCATCGTCATCATCATAGCCGGCAGCAACATCATATGATTTTTTATATTGTTGTTTAATATTAAGTATGTTATTTGTGTGTTTACTTTAAGTTTTAGTTACACTCAAGTAACTCAAATGCCTTCTTTGCCTCAAACAGGAAGCCCCAAATGGCTGCGCACATGCAAACAAAATAAACCAGGTCCACATACCCTAGCTGCGGCATACGGTCCATGGTCCATACCATGATCTACTTGGCCCAGCCTAGCCCGGCTGGCCCAATATTGCATAATTTCACGCTCCGACCCTGCTCCGAACTGAATGTGCCAAAACAAATATTTCTCAGCACCAAACATAGTGCGTCTATGAATGTCTAACTTGGAAGCTATGACAGCGAGTTCCTCTCCCTGGTTGCTTCATAAATTTTCCATGCTTTATCTTTCGCACAACACCTTTGCCTCTTTGTTGCTTGCCCTTCCTATTTGCTTCACCTGTTTTTTCTGCTGGCTTTTCATTAATTTTTCAGTTAACTCATTCATTAATTTTCAACAGCACTGAAAAATTTCACAGAAGCACATGCCTAAAAGGCGAACACACACACACACGCACACACACAGAATACACACACATTCATGGTGGCAGACTTCACGCCATTTTGCGTAAACCGGAAGTTCGTTTTGATTAATTTAGTCGCCGATGGAGACGTCTGTTGAGTGGTCGACTGGACAGCCAGCTGTGTGGTTGATTTTCTAAACACGACCATAAAACAAAAGATGATGTTAAGCAACATAAAACAGAGGCAAGCAGTATACCGAATGCCCTTAAAATCTGCAAATTTTATGAAACAATTTAATAGGTTTACAAAATGCTCAAAAGCTTGCATTTGTTATAGAGAAGTGCTACATTTTTTACATTACTATGTTTAATTATTCATCGATTCTAGTTGATTGACTTGATTTAAGAAATAACTAGAAGACGAAACGATTTTTAAATAAGAGTCCATGGAGAAATCTGAACGTTCCGATTCAGTCCCATTGTTAGTTTTAACTGAGTGAAAGATGGCATACCCTTACCCGGAAGAAACGCACAAGTGTATTCATTAAAACTTGTAAAATTAATTTACCAGAAACAAACGAAAAAAAAAATTCCAAAACAAAAGAATCACCCAAAAGGCGCACTTGTTGGTCATTTTATTGGACCTTGCTTTTCACTAAGCTTCGTGGAGCGGTCTGCATAATTTAGCAATTATGGAAATGCGTGACTGTGGTGGTATTTCGCTCTGACCAGTCAGAGAGGCGACGCAAACAGTCAGTAGAGCCGGAGTCCATTATTGGTGCAGTTTCTCTGTTGGCTTCTTTTGGCCTGCTTATCGGGCAGGGCATGGCGGCGAGCTGCACTTTAGGCAGGGCGCATTGAGCAACTAGCTGCTGGCACTTAACAA
This sequence comes from Drosophila ezoana, assembly GCA_035045725.1. Taxonomy (NCBI): domain Eukaryota; kingdom Metazoa; phylum Arthropoda; class Insecta; order Diptera; family Drosophilidae; genus Drosophila; species Drosophila ezoana. Next base: position 2,510,671 of record JAWNOU010000127.1, read on the forward strand.
CTTCATTAAAAGTTGTTTATGATCCTCGAAATTGATTATTCCACTCATACGTAAAGCGTCCCAAGACGCGGATGCAGAGGCGGACGCAGGCAAAGTCGGCGGCATCATTCGCGGAGCACTCAAATCGCGCCGGGCGCGCGCTTAAGAAAACATGAAATTGATTAATGCATTTGGCTGCAACATTGAGGCACATCCAGATACAGAGGTGGGGAGCTGATGCTGACGCTGTGACTGAGGCTGAGACTGAGGCGGAACGATGGTGCCGTCGGTATCTGCTGCTGATATGTAAATTCCTTCAAGTGGATTGCACTTTGCGCCAAAGACTCTCGACTCTCCACTCTCGAATCGAAGTCACTTCTTTGGCTGTGTGCTACAATTTTACATTCATTTCATGGCAGGGATCTGGCAAACCAAAACACACAATTAATCTTTGCCCAGAGCCGCGTAAATGTTGCTTTTTGTGTTGTTGTTCGTTTTGTTGTTGGTGTTGGTGTTGCTGCTAGTGTGGCGGCTGTTGCTTATTATTGTTATAATAACGATGTGCAAAAGCACTTGTGGCACTTGAGCGGCACACTTGTGTTACAGAGATTGGGGCAACTCGGTTTTGGTCTGCATCTGGATTGGGTAGCCGGACTTCCAAAGTGCTTTTTGTTGTAGTACTTACTATGCGGGACGATAAAGCGGCGCGTATTTTTTAATTGAATTGTTAAGCGCAGCGCAAAACTTAATTAATTTTCACTATAACTTTGGCGACTTTATGGAACCGTCTATCGCCCTCTCGGTTGCCCCTCTGCCATCCTCCCTCTATAAGTTTGTGTTGGGCAAATGAATTCGAAGCCGTCGCAATTTTCGTTGCTCGCTGCGGGTGGGTAATGAACGAGGGGTCCGGGGGTCGGGGATCGGGCATCGGGGCTTGGGTGGCGTTGTAACAAGCATTTTTATTTATTATTAGCTTAAAGCTCTGGCGACGAGCGGCTGCAGGACGAAGTACAAAGGATGCAGGAGCCACTGCGTCTTTGGCCAAGACAAACTGACAAAAAGACGGACAGACAGACGTATGTTGTTATTATTGCAAGGCTCCTCTCGCCCTGTTCCTCCTACCACACTCCGAAAAAAGAAAATGTTTAGCTACAGTTGCCATTGGTTGGCTGGTTAGTTGGTTTGCCCTGCATGCCACATTTTTTTCTACAGTTGCGCAAAATTCCAATTTGCAGTAAATTTTGCGATTTTTCCTTTATACGGACATACAAAACATTTTTAGTTTCCTGCTGGTTTTTCTTACCTACACACAGAGAGACAGAGAGAGAGAAAGAGAGAGTGAGAGAGATTGAGAGAGAGGGAGAGAGAGAGAGAGAGAGGATAGAGAAAAGAGTGAGAAAGAGAGGGACAGAGAGAAATGGAGGGAACGAAACGCACACACATGCTCATAGTTCACGGCACGAGCCATTCAGAAGCGAGAAAAGTTAACCACCTACGCTTAGTTGTCGCCCCTAAACCATCAACGGAGTCGCAGACGTCGGAGGAGCCAACCCGAGAAACCAGACCAAGTTGCATTTTGATTAATTATAAATGTTTGAAATGGGTTTAATGGAAGACTCTTGACCATTTGCTAAAAAATGCCACTTGATGCGCAGTTGCGCTGCGGCTGTCCTTTTTCTCCTTTATCCCTAAGTCCGCTTTTGTAATTAGCTTAAGTATATGTTGCCCGATGCATTAAAATACGTACGAACAGGCGGACAGTCAGACAAACAGACAGCCAGGCAGACTTCGGTCAATCGAACCTATAAACTTTATGAGATCGAAGAATCCCTCTTCTGCCTGTTATATACATTTTTATTCATTGTTCACCTTGTTCGTTTTGAATGAAAGGCATTCAAAAAGAGTTCTGTGATAATGCAACCCCTTTAGCCTTGTCTAACATAATTTCTACATCATTATCAAGCAACCCCCTCTCCTATTTTCTGCTCTTCATATATATACTCAATAAAATTGTGATACAAACTTTTAATCTTTAAATCAATAGTTATCAGTATGACTATCATATATAAAACGCATATCTTCCACTTGTACTAGATTAATTTACTAAAAGAAAATTCGTTTCTACCCCCCGGAATCATATAAGAAAGAGTCTATCTATGTTCTTATATCGTACTTATAATCAATTTTATATTTCATGCCAAAATTTCAACTGAAAATAATAAAAAGATTTATACTTATAAATGAAAGCGCAAAATGTTTAGTGGCAGTTTAATTTGATAGTTTTCAAAATCCAAAAAGGCTTACTTAAAAGAAAAACAAATAACAAATATGACGTAATATGGAAGAGGCCAACAAAACTGATAAAAATAATAAATAGAAATAATACGCTATAATTGCATTTATAAATTTCAATGACAAAATGCACTTTTCCATACTGTTCGCGATAGCAAAGAAAACAAACAAATTGCTTTTTAAATAGACAACAGAATAAAAATTAAAAAAAACATAAGAACAACGAATTGTTTTTTCATTATTTGGGCCAGAAACGCGTAGCTAAATATACGAACAACGAGCACTTGACTTGGAACTATGGAACTAGGCGGAGGCTATGGGCGGGTGCCCCAGAAGAAGCAGCTGAACCGAACCGTGGCAAGTCGTAGCCACAGCCAAGCAGTTTTCAATTAGTTTTTAAATAAACTTTTTTCATAGTTGCTTCACACAAAATGAAAACCAAACGCCCAACTTTCCATTTTCACGCTAGGTGCGGGTGTGTGTATTGTTAGAGAACGTGTGTGTGTGCGTGCGTGAGTGTGTATGTGTTTGTGTGTGTGTTTGGTGTTAAAACAGTTTTTGCGCCTTTGACTTGGGGCATTTGTTTATACAAAATCATGCCAATCGTCTGTCAATCATTTTCCAATGGGCACAGCCCCTGAGTGCCGACCACCGCACACCGTACAGTGAACACTGAACATGGCGGAAGTCTGTTTAAGCTCACAGGGCAACTTGCGGTGTTTCGGGCAGGGTCTCTCGAGTACGAGTACGGATCCATGGCGATGGGCTGGGCAGCTAATTGAGTTTCGCTTTTAATAATAATAAACACCAGCTACCAGCTACTCGTGGTAGCAACAGCAACAAGCAATTGAGAGACGTGCCACGTTGCGAGTTGAGCTCGCAACTTGAGGCATTTACTTAATTGAATTCAAAACATGTCAAGAGAAATCAGCAAACGCCCTGGGTGGCATTCTGCCAGCTGACTGACTGTTTTGTCACACGGCCACAAGAGCTGCAGCTAGCTCGACACCGCAAACACTTCAGCCCCATGCCCTGCCCCATCTTGGCTCAAGTGTGGCCAAAGAAGCTGTGCTTCAGCTGAGCCCCAAGCTTGGCCACTTGAGTCGGAGAGTAGCGCGCAACTCACGCATGACAAAAGCTTCAAAAAGGGGCGTCTTCCTCTTCGTCATCATCATCATTAATGTTGTTGTTATTGTTGTTGCTGTTGCTGCTGCTGCTGCTGCCTTTGAAGTGGGTGGCTAAACAACGACAACAAGCACTCGTGTCGGCTATCCAAGTGAGACCTCCAAGGTGTTGCCGCTGCTGTTGGCCCGATCTCTCACTCATTAGCTAACCCAAGCCACACTCGCAGTGATTGCGACTGTATAATAATGATTTATACGCCTGCGCTGCTTTAAGCCAAGCGCATTTATTGCTTACGGAAACTTTATTGAATATGCCGTGAGTGATAAACATCGGCAATTAATTTCCCAGCACTTCACTCGCTCGAGGATTTGTCGCACATCTCAGAGGCTCAAGAGTCAAGTGAGCCAAGCGCCACTGGCTGACAATTATGAAAAGCTATTACTTTTATACGATTGGCAAATTAATAAAGCTTAAAGTGTTTGCCATATGACTTAATTAAATGATGAAAAATTGAACGGCGCCTGAATAATTGATGGGGCAACGTTTTTGTTATTTGTTGTTGGCGTGTGGCAAGTTTTATTTTGTGGCCACTTCGAATTGCATTCGCCAAATTAATCAGTCCCAACGACAAAGACCAAAAAAGGTGTTTCTAACTCAAATGAATAATGCAAACTTTTTGTTTAATATGATTAGCTGCGTAAGTCTGTAAGTTATATATAAATATAATCTGTGCATACAAGTGATCACCATTAAAACATAGTGACAATTATTGATACTATATTCCAAAGTGTAAAATAATAGTAAAATAACTAGATGTAATAAATTTTTAACGCATGTTGCGAATTCTGATTCCCATTTCCAGAAGAATCTGTAAGAAAAGGCTTTCACTTCGCCTGCAGAACTCCATTATTTTTCATAAGCAATTTAGCATCGAGCACTTAAATGTACCCAATTTCCCTAACGATTTTCATGTGCGAAAATGGCAAATTATGTGAGGCCTCAAAATGATGATGGATCACCAATTGCACAACGCCATAAAACGGCAACAAGTCAATAAGAACAACAGCCGCAGAGGTTTATCCAATTCTGGCATGTGGCAGGCACACAAACACTCACAAGCACAGGCACACACACACGCACACCTCAGAGCCGATAGCGATATTTGTAGCCATTTTTTGCGCTTCCCAGGCCCCAAGAGGAGGATGACACAAAAAAAAAACGAAACGTTTTGAGGTATTAACACAAAAGCGGCTTTGGCTTTTAGCTTGACCAGTTTGCCAATGCCTGCATATGCTATGGGCATGGATGAATAAATGTGTGTATGTATATGTACTTTTTATGGCGGATTTGTGTGATCCGCTGCAAAATTTTGAGCCGGCCTGTGGCGGCAGCGGCGTCAGATGCATTGTTTTGCCGGCACAAAATAAAATAATAAAATTAATAATAATAATAATAATAATATTGCTGGCCAGAGAGCTTGTTGCTGATGTAGTTGCTGCTGCTGCTGCGGGATGCTGCAACATGTTCATGATTCATTATTTTTATACGGATTTTTGCGGTCCGTTGAGATTGGTCGGTCGCCTTGGACTTTTGGCTTTGGTTCTCAAGCTGCTGCTGTTGTTGCAGCTTGTAAACTTTTTGCGCCTCAAAAATCTACACAAAAAACCAACTGCAACAAAGCACAAAAAGTCGCCCAAAGTGCTCAAAAGTTTATTAAAATTCCAAGCGTAAATGGCAACAGCATTGAAAGGCCAAACAAAAACATACAGAAAGAAATAACCAAAGCCAACACATGTTTTCACGCCTACCCGCAAAAACAACAACAATAAAAAAGAACACTAAAAAGCAGTCAAACGCTGTCGAAGCAACCGCCTTATATGCAGATTAGCCATATGTGGCTCTCCCATCTGTCTCCCTCGCTCAATCTGAGCCTGTCTCCGTCTTTGTGTTAGTCTCTATCTCTCTCTCTCTCTCTTTCTCTCTTTCCTTACATATGTATGTATAACCAAAATATTCAAATTCAATTATTGTCAATTTTATTTATTATTAATGCGCATAATTGTCAAATTTGCCAAATTTATGAACGCAGTTAAAGAATCATATATATGTATATGCATACATACATATTATGTGAATATAAATACACAATCTTACAAATGGACTCTTGACTGGTTATTTCACATGCACCATACATACACACAAGCAAACACACACAACGCGAATTCGCGAAGCGGTCTCTCCTCCTGGGCGACGCTCACGGAGTTTATGCAAATCCACATACGACGTCTGGACAAGATTTTGTGCGGCTTGCGCTCAATCCGCACGAATTTATGAGACATGTTGAAATGCGTCTCACCTTGATTATGGGGCCTGTGGAGCCCCAAAAGTGCGGCCTGTGTGCCTTTAAGCCCCTAGCCCGCCGCTGAAGTGCACCCATTGCCCCACGTTTGTCACAGTCACATATGATGATGTGCGTCTCGCAAGTTTGAAGATTAACGGCAACGCGTTTAATTTGTTTTTGGGTGTTCTTACGGTCTCCTCCACGGGCGACCGTCGACGAGCTCAAGGCCTTAACTAAAACTCAAAATAATACTGAGACCGAGACCGAGACCGAGACCGAGGTGAGTGGGTATGCATATTTCTTATGCACATCCAGTCGTGTAGTGTAATTCACTCACATTGACACGATACCTTAGAGGGGGGATGAAAGACGGGAGAAGGCAGACAGAAGACGTGAGTCTGCTGGCAGACTAGGCTGCTAGCTGCCTGTGGCTTACAAATATTGAACAAGGTCCAAGCCTGAGTTCAAAGAGGCAAAATGTCTAGTGTTAAATGTTCAGTTGTGGCCATTTGAATCTTTTTTGCTTGACAAATTGTAACATTTTCTAAATATTTGAATAAAGCAAACAATCTGGTAGACCATTTCTGGTAGACGATACTGGTATAAAGGCCAATTACATTGCATATTCACTTCGTGTCTAGATCACGTTGTTCCACCCCAAGGTTTATTATTTTTGGCGATTTCTATATACTTTTTAAATTATAAAAAATTAAATTTTTTTAAATTATTATATTCAACATGTTAGTAAGCAATTCATAAGCGCGTAGTTGCGTTCAGCACACCAAACATAAAAAATAAATGTCTGCCGTTGATTTTTGACATCCAAATTGCAGCAGACAGACAGGCAAGGCAGACCCCACCGAGCAAGCTAGCAAAACAGAGCGGAGTAACAAGACATTGCAACTTGTATTTTCTCATTCTTTTTTTATTTTAATAACACACTGAAAATGCTTTTTTAACAGCATGAAAATTATAACGCATCAGTCACGACACGGAGACAACAACGAGGTTTCTCGATGCTGTTGCCCCCAATCTACCTTTCCTACTCTCTTACACTCTTTCTTTCACTCTTTACTTGTAAAATGTTTGAACAAAAAATTGCAAAACATTTCTGCCAAACGTTTTGCTTCTTTTTAGCACTGCGCTGGGCGGCCATGTTGTAGGGGAAGGAAAACTCGGACGGGAAATACGACTGCAAAAGTTTTGTGTAACAAGAAAATGGTTTATAAAGAAAGGAAATGAGGCGTTTGTCAGCAGACGAAAAAAAAACAACAGCACGCAGACACACAAGCAATCCAAACCAAACAAAATAAAAAATAAATCTTTGAAAATATCAGCTTTTCGGCTTTATAATATGCAAATTACAGTTAATAACATAAACCAGCCGCTGCATAAATTACCAGAAAAACAAAATAAAGCCTCTATGCTGATAAAAACAGAAAAAACATATAAGAATATTAGACAAAAATCAATGACCTGCCTGGTTAAAAGATTCGAGCACTCTGCAACTGCTCAGCAACTGTCTAATAATAATGAAATATTTCCCAAAAAGATGCCCCGAGCTCTTGGCCACAAAGGCTTTGTAAGACATGGTTGTCAATGTGGCGGTTGCTGTTGTTGTTGCTGCTGTTGTTGTTGTTGTTATTTATGTTGCTCGACGCGGCCATACTAATTTCTAATTTAAATCTTTCGCTGTGACCTTTCATGCCTACCATCCATATCGAGATGTATGTAGATGTACGTACAAGCATGCGTTTATATATAAGAGTGTATTTTTCTTAATTTCGAAAGCGTATTAAATTACCCACACACACATACTCAGAGAGAAAGACAGAGTGCGAGAGAGAAAGAGAGACGATGCACGCTCCTCAACGGTTCTGTAGCTGCCAACGAACCCGCCCCCGCCCCTGCCGAAGAGTTGAAACAAGAATTTCAAGTATGTTTAACCCAAAATACAACACAACAAAACTATGAACCGAATCGAACAGAGTAACCGAAACACTGTCTTCGGTTCTGTTATTCTGGGTCTCAGTCTTAGTCTCGGGCTCTGTTGCGGTCCCGGTCCCGGTCACAGTCTTGTTCTTGTTCTTGTTGGTCTCCCTGGCATGCCCAGGGCCGGGGCTTAAAGTATTTCACAGGAAATCTTTGGAAACGAAACCCAAGCAACGCAACAATATGTTCTACACATTTCTTATTTCTTTCATTTTTTCGGGCTGCTCGCTCCGTTTGCTCCGCTGTGTGAGAAATCGAAATCCCAAAAACTAAATCCCTATAATGCCTTTCAGGGGGGCAGAGACTGGCAGGCAAAGACCCGAACACACACGCACACAGCACTCACTCACGCACGGCTACATTTCGATATGTGCGTGTGTGTTTCGGTATTTTATTTTATTTTTATTTATATATTTATATATATATATATTTTTGTGTACCCCTCTGTTTTGCGTCCCTCTTGAGTCATAGTCGGAGGAACAGTCAAAAGGGCCCGAGCGTGCGCACAGTCTATAATAATGATAAGATGACTCTTAATCAGAAAATGTATATGGCCCCAGCATTTAGTTGTTGTTGCAGCCTTTGGTTTCTGGCTGCTGCTGCTGATGCTGATGATGGGTTATGCCCGTTTATAATTATGGGTCCTGTCAAATGCTAAATGAAGGGCGCATCAAAAGGCAGCCAGCAAGTCGCAAGCCATACAATTTTCAGTTTAGAGAGCGTTACGCTATGTTGCAGATTGTTGTTGTTCTTTTTTTTGTTCGTGTTGTTTTTTATTGTTTGTTGGCGGTCGGAGATCGCACTCTTGGCCATTTTGCAGCATTTCCAGCTGGGCGTGAGTCTGGACAGGGCCCTTTTCATTGGTGGATGCTTACCCTCGTATGTGCCACGTGAGAAGACAAATAAAAATGTTTTAAAGAGAAAGCTTACCGCTTGCGCTCGTTCCGAAATTGTCTGCAAAGGAAATAAAAGATGAAAGGAGAGAGGTTAGTCAAGAGTTTACATACATATTTTATTAACTACACACAGGGATCTTAACGCCCACCTTTCACTCTAATTTAATTAACGCCACCAGCAACAAACTTCTACAAACTTGGCCATAGCCCGGTCTCGACAAAAACACAGATGAATTATCTTCCTGAACAAGTTCAATTCGCTGGCATTCAGAAATTTCTCAGACCTCAAAGCTCAAACCACGATAAATCTTCTCGTACTTTTTGTGACCCAGGCTTGCATCACAGTTCGCTTGCGGGCTAACCAAAAAAAAATAAAAGCTAAAAAAAAACAAATGTTTAAATTTTCGTGCCGACTTTGACCGCAGAATGTTTTTTGTGTTGCTGCTATAAAAATATGATATATATTCACACACTCTCGCACGCATTGTGCAGCGAAGCGGAGGGACCCCGGCAATCAATCAAAAAACTATGGAACCTCCGGTATCAACCCGAAGTGTGAACCAAAAATATTTGGAGCAAATCAAATGCAGCAAATTGGAATACAGAAAAAACAACGAAAAAAAATAAAAAATACATAAAAATAAAACAAAGCTTGCACCTTCAAACTGTGTTTATATGTATGCAAAATTTAATTTAGTTTTCTGTTTGGTTTTTATTTTTATTTGATATTTGCTGCATTTTCACACGCAAATCAAAAGATGGTTTTTATAGTTTTGCTCTGCTTTTACGTAAAGTTAATAATCATTTTAAGCCCAGGGCATTATGCAAATTTGATGCGATGTTACCTAAATCCGGAGTCAATCTTGTATCTCATCTGCCTTTCTGGTATTATTTTCTTCTTTTTGCTTCGAGTTAAGCTCGCAAAAAATATTCGTGTAGCTTTAGAATTAAACTTAACGAGAACATTGGCCATTTGCCATTCCTTGTATTCTTTATGGCCCAGAGGCCAGGGTAGCCACCTAGGCACAGAGTCCAGGGGCTCCGAGTATGTGCACGGTAATGCCAAAAACAGACGTAAGATACAACACACATGCATCTATGTATATAATAGCTAAGCAGCTGAAGGGTGCCTCGCCAAATATGCGTGATATTTATCTAGGCAGCTGATTGAGTTCAAGAGCTCATTCTGGGCCAGGCTCTTTCTTCAGCTGGGGCTCAAGCTTGTGGCCTTCATACTTTAGCAGTCATTTAGCCACTTTGTAAAACCATGGCTCAGAGTATTTTGTGAACCGAAGGCTGGACTTTTGTTACAGCTCCGTTGCATTCGCCTGGCATTCGCATCTCCTCATCTCTGTGTTTCTGAATCTCCTCACATCCTCACACATGGTCATCGTCTGCGTTCGTTGTCATTTAAGTCATCGAACACGCATTGCTACATTGTACATTTTACACATGTACAATGTTCAATGGTGTCGCGCTGGTGGTGTGGATCGGTGTCGATGTCAGTGTCCTGCAGCGGCCATTGCTGTTGAGCCAACAGTCCATTGCCAGTGTCCAGAGTCGCTGGCCTGGCCGGCAGTTCATAAATAATCGTCTTAAGTTGATGCGGTGCCCGTCGGCGGTCGCTGGGTGGTTCGTGGTTCTCACCAAGGCCTACAGGCATTGCGACAGATTAAGCCCGACTTGCCATCAGTTCCAGCTCGCGGCTCACTCACACATTGCACTTTTTTGAGTCGGGGCAACAAAAAAGTATCTTTCGGATTGTAGATGTTGCTGTTTTCGTTGTTGTCGTTGTTGTTGTTGTTGCAGCCGCAGCCAAACGCATTAAAGAAAGCAACGCAAAGCGATCCGATGCCGCTCAAATATTCCAAAAACGTTTCAATGAATGTCGCCGACGCAGTGCCTCAATTTTTGTCACTGTGCCCCCTTTTTCTCTCTCTCTCTCACGCTCTCTCTCTTTTTCTCTCTCTGGTTGTACAACAACTAGTCGTGTCTGATCCCATTTTAATATTCTAGATACTTAAATAAAATACGTGTCTGGCTTGGCCAACAAACGTTTATTGTTTGTTAATTGATTTTGCTGGAAGTTGTCGCCCACTGTTAAAATGCAAAGTGCAACTTCGACAAACTTTGCCGAGCGCAAAAAGAAAAAAACAACAGAAAGACAGAAAAGCAGCAGCAACAACAACAAATAGCATTTGGTATGCAAAATTTGTTTGGCCCGTCGACTTGGACAACTTGTGGGTCTGGGCTTAGGCTGCGGCCTCTTGCTGGCGCTGCTGGCTGCTGCCTGCTGGTTTCTGGTCTTCACTTTTCGTTCTCTGGCCTGGGCGCAATTAATTTGCAGACGGCGAAGCTGAAGCTCAGCCTTGAGGCTGCCAGCAGTTGACAATTGTCAAGGACTGCGTCAACTTGGCGGCAACTCACAGTTTGACAGCTCTGGGAACGAGGTGGAGGTGGAGGTGGTGGCGGTTGTTAATGCGGTGGGGGAGGGGGGTAGTAACGGGCTGGCGACTTGGGTCATTTAACGGTAATTACCAAAGCGCGACAGAAAAGTTTCTGCGAAAAACGTGTGGAGTGGAAAAGCGCTCGGCTCAAGTGCCGACAAAGCGGCCAAGTGAAGCATAAAAATGAAGCACCCAAAAAAAAAAAAAAAAAAAACTAGGCAAAACAAAACCCGTAGAAAAACCAACGGACGAGCACTGACCACACGATTTTCCAATGCCCGCCTAAGAGTAACAGAGTCAAGCGCGACTCCAAGTCTATTTATGTGGCTATTGAAGTGGGCCTCGTCGTTCGACTCCACTTCAAACCACACCACACCACAGCACACCACTCCACTCCACTCCACTCTACTCCACTCGACTCCAAGTGGTTTGGTTTTGGCGGCTTGGGCTTTGATTTTTGCTTGATTTCTTTCAAAATCAAGCCAACACACACATTCACAGAGGGCAAGGAGATGTAGAACGAGGTGGAGTTCCAGTCGAAATAGAGATGCAAATGCACAGAACCCAGAACATAGAAACCCTCCTCTGCCCTGGCTGCTGCTGCGGCTGCTGCGGCTGCTGCTGCTGCTGCTGAAGCTGTTGCTCAGTGACTGTGACGCCATTTTCAGGTAACAGACAGAGCGTATGCAAAAGAGCCAGAAACACAGCCAAAAACGTAGACAGGGCCCAGGCCAAGAACATGTCCAAAGGCGAACCGCCAAAAGGATAATCAGCAACAATTTAGTATTATTACACCACGTTCGAAGCCATCGAAGTCTAAGCCCCGCAAAGCTGCAGCGCACACAAAGTTGTCTGTCAGTTTTTTTAAGCCACAGCCACAGCTATAGTCACAGCTATAGCCATAGCCATAGCCACGGGGCCAAAGTCGAGGCTGGGGCTGAGGCTGAGGCGCAGCTCAAGTATGCATTTCAAAGAAAATCATTATTATCGATGCGGCAAAGGAGGCAGCGCGACGTGGATGTGGATGTGGAGCTGAAGCTAAACCTGAAGAGACGACAGACTGAAGAAGACTAGAGACTGGAGACGACGGACAACTCGGCGGACGGCAGGTTGAGCCGCAAGTTCGTTCCTTTTGGGTATTTTCACGTGGACGTAGATTGAGTTTCAATGGAAAAATGATTTGCAAATTGACTTTAACGAATTGCTCGAGTGAGCAACCTGCTGGCACTTGCAATTTTGATTACAGCATAGACATTAAGAGCACAGCATAGACATAAGGAAATATTGCGAATCGGGAAAGTGTAAAAGGTGGAAAAGTGGATGTGTGTGTTTTAGAAGAAAGCTGCATGTAATTGGCCCGCATTGCAGGCATGAGCTCCGCCCCATGGATTACCTCAGAAAGAGCCTGTCCAACTACACTATGCAACAAAATGCCGCACATATTTTAACGATTACAAACATGTTTAATTATAATATTTTCATATGTTGGTCTCATTCAAAATAAAACATGTTTTCAAATATATCTTTAACTAGACCTTGCATTTATGGGTTGCTGAACAGAGACAAACTTAAGTGAATTGTATATATTATAGACTTTGATTTCATGTATCATAAACCTCAAGAGTTTGTTAGTTCCTAGTATGCTTCAAATAGTATAAGGGCAGTAATTCAGATAATGTGGTAATGCGATGCGTTTAGATCCACGCTGGGCCATTTCGTGGCATTGGCTGATGTGAATGTCTGTTTCTGATCCTGATCCATTGGCTGCCCGGCTGCCACATGACTATGAACGCCATTATCAGCTTCATGGCCATAGTCGCTGCTGTGGCTGTTGCTGCTGCTGCTGCTGATGTTGCTGTTGTTGAGGCCATTGCCAGTTGACCAGTTGGCGAGTGGCAGGCGGAGCAGTTGGCCAACTGGCTGAGCCTACTGGACTACCTTTGTTTGGCATATTTGCGGCCTGTGGCAAGTTCGTATATCATTATAGAAATTACCTACTGCGCCAGGCCGTGGTGCAGCGGCCATTGTTAGTAGTTTGCCATGAACGTTAACTCTTTGGCACAATCTGGCCAACAGATCTCTCTGGTGCCGGCGATAGCAAAGCAAAAAACAACAAAACAATCGCAAAATAAAACCTTAAACAGGAAAAAACAATGCCACACCACTATCATGCGGCAGGTTTCTGTTTAACTACCTACAAAACAAAACAAGAAAGCAGAAAAAAAAACTGAACTGTCGATATTGTAAATCAATGAAATCTAATGAAAGCATTGACGTCATTCGGTCGCTGGGTCATAAGACTGATAAAGTGGCCAACAAGGGGTGAGCCGAGTTTGATAAAGAATAAATCTGCTACTTACCAGGACTACCAAGGAAGACTGAGGAATACAGTCGCCGCGAGGCGTCTGCATTGCGAGCATCGGCAGGTGAGGACCATTCTCTTCGACACCATCGTCCTGAAAGAGTTGGAAAAGCCGCTTATTAGTTTTTCAAATCAAACGATAAAGAAAATTCATATCTGCTTTGAGTAATCATCATATATCATTTCTCAAGTTCTTGAGTTCTTAAGCTATGTTGCCGGCCGCTCAAAGCCCCAAACTCAACTCGATTCGACTCGATTCGACCCGACTGACTGTCGCACGCGATTTGTAACACTTGTCAACTTAAAGATTTGCACAATATTGACAGTATGTTAAATAAGTTAAGCCAGCATAGACACACTCGCACACACTCACACACACACACACACACACACACTAATACTTGGCGAGCAGCTTTCGTCAGGCGACATTGACTGACAGTTGCACCCGCAAGTGGAACGCTTTAAGCTCACACCCACAACTATCTTAAGCTCACGACTACCACTACTACCCCTCCCCTAATTCCACCCCCTCCAGACCGCCGCTCGCCGGTTTATGGGCACTTTAGGCGCATAAAACTTTAAATGAAATACGCAGTGCCTAAAAAGTGGACAAAAAGAAAATAAGAGGAATGAAAATGGCGCAAATAATAATTTGGTTTATTGGCTCTAAAGCACAATGAAGACACTGGGCCAAGTGGTTGGGCGTTTCCAGCGCAGGGGCTGGCTACCCTCGCCCCTGGCAGCTGCCAGCAACTTCTATTATTTTTTGAATTTTGTGTTTTTTTTTTTGTTGTTGCTTTTGTTTTTTTAGCTGAGCTCAGTGAGGGCGACGCACCTTTATTTAAATTCAAGCTTGGCCAGTGCAACAACAGCAACAAGGCGTCTGCCTCGTTTTCTTAATGGGCAATTTTCTTGGTAGTAATGGGCACGTTTTATGGACGCTTTTGTGGGGTGTTTATCGTGCATACAAGGCGACACCCCACTAGCTCCCCGGCGCTTTTAAAATGCAGTCCGAGGGTTGACAATTTGGCTGGGCTTAGTTTAAAAAAATAATAAAAATATTAATGGCATATTAGATGACACAGCTGTCGCACCTGTTTAATCAAAAATGCGCTTAAATAATCAAATGAATAAATGAACACAATGAACAAAAAAGAACACAAACGAAAACAAACTAATTGAGTCGAGCAACATCAGAGACAAAAGCCCAAATTGTTCGCACATAAATCTTAGCACTAAAAATTTTATTGTCGTTTTTATAGTTAAAAAATAAAATATAAAAAAAAACGGCGGCCGCAGCAGAAACTACTCAACGGCAGCCCGAGCCAAACAGTCTGGGCTGAAGCGCTCTCAGAGAGCGGCACACTCACACACACTCTCAACTATACACAACACACAGCTACAAGCGATTTCCCCGTCGTCGTATCGTAAGCGTATCGTAAGTTGAGCGCACTGGCTGCTTATATCGTAAGAAGGCAGCGCCATTGCTTAGCTGCTGATATTGCAGCTGTCGCGCTTGTACAAGCGAGATGGCACTAGTCAAATACTGACGGGTGTACAGGCATGTGTGCGTGAGCAAAGCGAATTGAAGGCGAATTGAGTTGCGAGACGCAGCGACCAGTCAATATAAAGGTTTCTTCTTTTTGTTGTTCTTGCTGTTGTTGTTGTTGTAGCTGTTGCTGTTGGCGCTTTGTTTGTAGACGCCAAAGCCAAGTTAATGATTTTGTAGTTGTTGTTGCTACTGCTGCTCATTATGCAATGTTAAATCAATAAATTGACAAAAATTGTGCGCTCCACAACTTCAACAAGCGCCAAAACAAAGCCCTAAAATTTTACTCAAATAGCTTTATAGTTTTCGTGATTATTGTTGTTAGTTGTTGTAGTCAATACGAATTTATGACATTTTAAATAACCGGCGCGTTATTGTCACAATTTGGAAAAACGAAAAACATTTATTGTTTCGCCTTCGGCAGCCCCATTTTCCGCCGCTATTTGTGGTGCAACTATTTTGAGTGTCAACCCCCTCTCCCCCCGCCGTCTTGACACTACGGCACCCGCTCTTAAGTGCTGATAAATGGCGCTAGACTCTTTTGGGCTGCCATTGATTAGAGCCGATGAGAAAATGACAAACACCCAAATGCACTGCGCTCTTATCGCCAGGCACAAAGTTCAAATGCAGCTCAAACAACAACTGCGAGTGACACACACACACACACGCAAACACACACATGCTGGCACAACGAATTTTCCATTTGGACATTTAGAAATAGAAGCCACCCTAGACAACAACAACAATTGAACCCCAAATACCATCGTCTGTTCTGTATCTGTATCTTTGCTGTCTCTCTGCATATATATATATATATATATATATATATATATATATACATATATGTATATACGTGTGTGTGTTTAGATAAAATTGTGTTTCGAAAGTGACAGTTAAAATGATTTATCACTTGCCAGCGACTACTGCAAGGCGCAAGCGGCTACCCCCTCTATCCCAGCAATCAGGCCCGTACCCTCCCTCACCCCCTCTCTCTACACCCACCACCCGCCACCCACCGCACGCTGCTTTTTCTGTCTGTCGTCAAAGTTTTTAGCAGCGTTGCCTCGACGCTCGCATTTTTGTGTAGAAAAATTGAAAATGGCTTTTTTTCGTTTGGAACAGAGTGTACCCCTATTGCTGGCCCTGCCACCGCACTCAATACGCGCCCGGCCACAGCACAGGCCCGTCGTGCCACAACATTGTTGCTATCACAATCAACTTCATCTTTCCAATTTTCTACTATTTGGCTTTGTTTCCTCAACGCCCTCTGCATCCAACAACCCAACAATCCCAGACCCCCCAACCCTGCACTCACATTGTTGTTGCTCCGACTTTTTCATATGAAAATTTAATTCCAGCCCCAACTTGGCCCACCCAGTCGCCCCCATTTCCATTTCATTCCTTATATTTCTCTCTCTGTGTGTGAGTGTGCGTGTGTTTGTGTGTGCGCTGCGAGCTAATTTAAAAATTTTTGTAATTTTTTCGCCTTGCTCTTTTGGAATTTTTGCAATGCGCGACAAAATGATTTATGTCGCTGCCTGCGCAAAATTAAAAATATTACAAAGCAACAACAACAGCCACCAAATGACAAAAATTCAACAATGTTCACATTTAAATAACACACAAAACGAACACAAACAATTAAGAGGTTCTAGTCGGGAGCTCCCGACTAGGGGATACCCTGAACCCTCTTATTCCAACACCAAATGCAGCTCGCGCTAATAGATAGAGAGTAGCGGGGAGGTGGCGATCGGTATAAAATGAAAGGTACTTGATATATATATACTTTTCTAGAGGCTACATGTCAAGTTTGGTGACTCTAGCTCTTATTATTTACCAAAATTGCTTAAAAAACAGGATTTCAATATACAGTTTTATCGATTACTTGGAAACGGGGCATGTTATCGATTATCGGAAACAAACTCGATCTGCGTAGGAACTAGGAGCACCTACATCTAAAATTTCTAAAGTCTCTAGCTCTTATAGGTTCTGAGATCCTTGCGTTCATACATACGGACGGACGGACGGACGGACGGACGGACGGACGGACGGACAGACAGACGGACATGGCTGATCGACTCGGCTATTGATGCTGATCAAGAATATATATACTTTATGGGGTCGGAGATGCTTCCTTCTGCCTGTTACATACATTTGCATTTTGCACAAAAACATAATACCCCTTTTACCCATTTTTAATGGGTTCAGGGTATAAAAATATGAAAAGAAAATAACGAAAACAACAAGTAAACTCATACGGATGTATATGTATATGTCCGTGTGTGTGTGTGTGTGTGTGTCTGAGTGTGTGTCTCTTTAAACTTTAAATGAAAATGTTGCAGGGAAAATATTTGTTGGCTTTTCCAATTTTATGCCCAACAATTTCCAATGACGGCGGCGCGTTAAAAACAACAACCAAAAATACGAAATAAAAAAATAAAAGAAAACCGCAGCAATTTTTCATCATTTTGCACGTGTAAATTTTCCAATTGGTTGAGCGCGTGAAATGCGAGGAAAGTGGCAAAATAGCGTGGATTGGGAGGGTAGCACGGGTGGTTGCCAATGGGAGTGGCTAGAAGGAATTTACTTAGCAATCGAACAAAGTCTTCTACAGGTGCCCAAATAAAAGAAATACTCCAAATGCTAAATGATAATAAAGGCTCATAAAGGGTGATTGGGTAAAGGGGTAAGGGGGTATAAGGTAGAGGACGGCTCGTAAGCGCACGAAGTCTGTTGCTATCTCTTGGTATCTGCTGCATTTGCCGGCGGCTGGCCGCAAGGGCCCCGACTTTGCCCAGACAGGGAGCCATTAAATTGGATCTCGACTGCGGGCTGTAGATGTAAAAATGGGTTACGCGAGACAACAAATCCGAAAATCATATATCTTTAAAAGAGCTTTTAGCACGACTCTGGCATACCCTGTAGCCAGTTACTATCGCGTGAAATAACAAATAGTTAAACTTATTAATAATTGATAAATTACTTTACCGCATTCAGTAAACGTCTCTTAATATTCGGTGAGAGTATAATATTTAATATATTATTAAACAATTCTTTCGATATATCACACAAATCTATTATATATTTTACTAACTCATTTAATGTGAATGTAATATCTGAACATATTTTATTATATATATCTTTTTATTTTATTTTTATAAATATTCCAATGGACATGCTCTAGCTTTCTCTCGCATGATCCCATGTGAGCTTTTTAAATTGCGCTTAACTCCGCTAAAGACCATTTCTCATTTTATCTCTGTTGCAGCTTATCTCTCTCTCTCTCTCTCTCTCTCACACACACACTTCCTCGTTTCCTCCCTCCCTCTCTCTCACTCTATCTCTCTCTCTCTCTCACACCAGTTCTTCATTTTACTTCTTGTTGTTGCACAGTTTTGCTGCCTTTTGTGTAATTTTTACATCCAGAAAAAAATTGTATATGCAAATTTTTTGTTGTTTCCAATATTTTAAGCACTAAAATGCAAAAGCCAGTTTTTTCGGTTGTCTTTTTATACGCTGAACCCATTGAAAATGGGTAAAAAGAGTATATTGTATTTGTGCAAAGTGCAAATGTATGTAACAGGCAGAAGGAAGCATCTCTGACCCCATAAAGTATATATATTCTTGATCAGCATCAATAGCCGAGTCGATCTAGCCATGTCCGTCTGTCTGTCCGGCCGTCCGTCAGTCCGTCTGTCTGTATGTATGAACGCAAGGATCTCAGAACCTATAAGAGCTAGAGACTTGAAATTTTAGCTGTAGGTCTTCCAGGTACCCGCGCAGATCGAGTTTGTTTCCGATAATCGATAACCGTTTTTTAAGCAATTTTGGTAAATAATAAGAGCTAGAGTCACCAAACTTGACATGTAGCTTCTAGAATAGGATATATATATCAAGTACCTTTCATTTTATACCTATCGCCACCTCCCCGCTACTCTCTATCTATTAGCGCGAGCTGCATTTCGTGTTGGAATAAGAGGGTTTAGGGTATCCCCTAGTCGGGAGCTCCCGACTAGAACCTCTTACTTGTTTATTATGTATACCCCGTATGTAAAATGATTCAACGGTTATTTTGAAGTTATGAGAACTAAATTAAGTTAAATGGGGACTTAAAAAAAATCCCAATTAATTATATATATAATCTCCCGCACCAAAAAATTTAAATTGGAAAGGTGTTAACAATCAACATCAACACAAAGTTTTTCCAGTGTTTATCCTTATTTTGTATATCAGCTTTGATGACTTAAATTTTTTAAATTTAAGTTTATTAAATTATTATTTATTTTTTAATCACTCCAAAATTTTTCTGACACTTTTTTTTATAGGGTATTTCTTAGCGAACATGCTCCCGTCGTATATTCCATATATGTTTTCGGTTTGGTCGGAAGGTGGCGCTGCTGCAACTGCTTTACGACTGTGCAAAAGCAACAACAGCAGCGACTGTTGTCTGCATGGTGCCATTGTTGTTGCTGTTGCTGCTGCTTCGTGGCATTTTCCGTTGCAGTTTTTACAACATTTTCCATGGCGACGTGCGCTACATTTTTGTTAAATTCAAATGAAAAAAGCTTTTCGCGCATAGTTATCAAAATAATGGCAGACTTAAACGTGCACAGAGTGGGAAAGAGAGAGAGGGAGAGAGAGAGAGAGGGACAGAGAGAATGGGAGAGGGAGTGGCACAATTTGTGAGCTGCGAAGTGGGAGCGAGAGAGTTGCAGTTCAGTTGTTCAGTTCGTGTCTAATGCATTTAAATATGCAAACATAAGCCCAAAAATGGATTAAAAAGCTTATTCCATAATATACAATATATATATATATATTCTTTTATTTTAGCGGCGTGGGCGTGGCGGCCTAACTGGCATATGGCAAAGCTTTTAAGCAATCTGATGTCGATTTTGATGCTGTTGCAAATTCAATAAAATTTCCAAAACGCAAAACAAAAAATACAACAGAATACAGGAAAAATGCTGAACATGACTTGTAACTTAAGCAAGGCAAAGTTTGTCACCAGCTCGACAAGGTTCTCCAGTGTTCCCGCTGCCTGACTTGCCAGCTCAGCGTCATTCTCATACACTACCGGCAGTCCGCCCCTCGACAGCCTGTCTGCCTGCCCGCTTGCCCGCCTGCCTGCGTGGCGACATATCGCTTTACACTTGAAATGAATTTGAAAGTCACACGCACAGCTCGTAACTCTTCTCTCTCATACAAGACACACACGGCGAATAACAAGACAACACCAACAACAACAAGAACAACAGCCACATCAACATCATCAGCACTTGGAGCCGATTGAGGAGCCGGTGCCCAGGCCAGCGTTCCAGGTCTTTCTTTATCTGAATGCAGGCCTGCGCGACTAATATAAACGTACAATGGACCAACTTAAGCTGAAATGACAGTTGCGACATGTTTGCGTAGGCGTGTGCGATCTCTGGCCCAGCAACCACAGCAACAACAACTGCAACAACAACAGCAACATCAACAACGCTGCGAGGCAAATGTTTTGGTATTAATTTTTCTTGTTGCCAGCCAGTTCGAAGCAGTCGCCGGTGCAGGCTGACAATAAACTTTATCGCATTCATGTGAATGCACTTTTTGACACCTACACCTACACACAGGCAAGAGCAGCAGCAATAACAACAACAAGACTAACGTCAGCAACAACCAAACTTGTTTCTTTATTTCGCCTGTCTGGCTAAAAATTCTTCATATATTATATACACTAACTGATTTGGCTTAAATTAGCTACATTTGATGAGCTATTGCTGCTGGGAACCCATGCCCACGCATGTCCTCCCTTCCTCGCACCCTTACACTCCTGCGGTCAGGAGCCTCGTCGTCTGGCAGCCTTGTGACTTGTGCGGCTCACTCGTCCATTGCGTTGGTCACGTGACCCTAATAAATCACGGAATTAATGTTACGTAAAATGGAGTTGCGCACGGCGGCCAGTGCGAGTCCTTGAGCACACACAGGATACCCAGCCAAGTCAAGCCATGCCGAACAGAACAGTCCAAGTTACAGTACCAGTTCCAGTTTTACTTTTGCTTGAATGAAGCAAACTGAAGAGTGTAGCGGAAACTGTGCCAGCAGGAAATTGAAAAACGTTTGCGGCATTCCTGATAAGCGACCAGACAAACAAATCGTGAAACTATATTAATGCAACTATGTGTGTTGCATATACACGCACACGCACACACACACACACATACAAATACTTTGTTTGTGTGAGATACAAAGCTTTGCAGCTCATAGCTCAGCTCAGCTCAGCTTTTTATGGCTGCTGCTTAATTGTCTGACAGTTTTTAATAACAGCGAACCACACATACACGCACATACATGCAAGTGGGCATTTTACATCTCGCTTGCGCATTAAGACGCAGGCGCATTAACAGCCACAACTCCAACACCACCAACAACAATAATAAAGCAACAACAACAACAACAATAGGAATAACGTGTAGCAAGCGCCAACATTACGACCATTAAAAATACCCAAAACGACAACGACAATTTCCTCATTATCGTAAAATTTATTCAAGCAAAATAAATTCATTGGTCGTTAACCTTGACACTGGTTTTTCCTTTTTTACAGTCGCACCCATACACTCGGTCTGTTTGCCTGTGTGAGTGCACACATAAAATTCATGCTATGATGCGTGTTAAATAGTCGCTGTCATTGCGTCTACAACTTGGCAAATGTAAGTGCGTGTGCGTGCTTGTGTGTATGTGTGCGTGTGTAACATGCTATATGGAGCTGAGTTCTTGACTAGACTTAAGTTCATAAAAGTGGACTTTTAAAGATGTCACGCTGCAAAGCCGCCTTCTTTAAAAGTATTCTCTTGTTGGGAGTTGGTGCTTACACTGTCCAGCAAATTGCCATTACTTGCACTTGAGCATGACGCTGCAGAGCTTAAACAAAGGCAGCAACTGAAGCAGCTGAGTAATTTTAGAGCCCCCAATATATGTATATATTGTGCACATAAAGCATTATATAAATGGCACACACACATATACTCATACAAAAGAGTAATCCGCTTGTCGTCGCAAAGGGAACACACAAAATGACGCCAGTAAGTATGCTACAATAATCGATAAGTGCGGCCTGCATGTGTGTGTGTGTATTTATGTAATGTTTGTTGTCTACTGCTTGACTGCACACACTCACACACACACACACCCACACACAGACAGACTAAATTTGGTAGTATGATTTGTCGTGGCAGCTCGCGGTCTTAAGTCGCAGCCGTGAAGCTCTTTTTGTTTTGAGGGTTTCCAGGCCTCTGACTATATATCTGGGTGCTGTTTGCCTATATTGTTAATGTGTCTTGTTGCAAGTACCCTTCTCCCGCAGGTTTTTTGTAGGGGGTGTGTGTGACACCTTAGCATATTGCTTTGACTGGTTTCTGTCATTCAATTAAATTGATGAGCTCAGTTTTTTTTTTGTATTTATGAAGCAGGTACGAGATTAGGTAATGAAATAAATGTCTTTTAAGCCAGTGGAAAAGCTTATTTTTGTTTAAAGGAATTTAATTCGTTAAACATCTTTGGACACATACATGAATGTGAAATGAAACAGTGCATAAAGTAAATAAAAAAAGAAAACAACACACAAATAAATGCTAACCATATAAAATAAGGAAACGCGTTTTTAATGCGCAGACCAAAAAAATTATGTATGTGTGTCTGTGTGTGGGTTGAACTGTGTGTGGCAGCTGGCTGTGTGCGTATTGGCGAGAACTCCGACTACGACAGCGATAGCGACTCTTTCGCCGGCCTTCTCCAGCGGCGACTCGGACAACGCTGCTCGGCGCTTGCTGCTCTCCTCGTGTTGAGCTCAGCTCTAGCTCAAAGTTGAGTTGAGTTCAGTTGGCGTCATCATCGCCGTCCTCATCGTCGTTGTCGTGGCTGCCTTTTATATAAAACCGACAGCGACTCGGTGGCTTCAGCCAAGGAAAATGCCACACACACACACACCCAGCATTTACACTGCAGCAGCTCACACTTTTCTATGTCCCTCTTTTTTTCGTATTTTTTCTACACTTCTTTTTTTTCCAGTCAGCAGAAAAATTCTTATACACGGGCTGCGTGTTTGTGTTTTATTTTTTCTTCCAGGCAACGTTTGGCGCTCGGCGCTCTCTTGGCGCCTGCTCCAGCAACGTCTGTGTGTTTGAGTGTGTGTGTGTATGTGTGAGTGTGTGGAGCAGTCAGCTCACTTTTCTTTTGAATGATTCGATGATTTTAAGCGCCTGCGTTATATGAAAACCAATCGCATCAAAGCACCCCATTAAATTTCATCGTCAGGCATATATCCTTGCCACAAATACACATTCAGACTCGCACACACACACATATAGATGCGCAGTCAGCGAGATAAATGAACAGACAGAGGATATGGCATAGAAATAACAACAGCTGCTGCTGCTTCCACTGCTCCTCCTCTGGCTGCTGCTTGGGTGGCCATTCGTCCTGGCCACGTCTGCATCTGCAACATCGTCTGCGCCTTTCAATAGCAGACGAGCGCGGCCCAAGGCAATGTTGTTATGTGCCATGGAAATCCGTCAGTAGACGTTGCATCTGCTACACTCACACACAAGCAGACACCACATATACACCCACCAGTCGCCTGCATTGTCATCATTATGTGCTGACGGCGTAAATGGCTCTATCAGCGCATTGTGCCTGCGCTAGGCGCCGCCTTTTGGGAGCCTTGTATATGACATGTGGATGTGGACGTGGATGTGCATGGACATGTGCAGCTGCGAGTCGAGTCGACTTTAAGGCCCTCATTGTTTGGGCTCTTCGGTAGTTTAAAGTGCTTTTAATGGCTTCATGCTAAGGCGCTGCCTTTGAAAAGACACAAGTCATGCTCCAAGGGGGCGGCGGACAGTATTTTATATAGAAACACACATACTTTCTATACATAGCTCGTCTATCACGAGCCCCGCCTCCCGACTTCAGCTCCCACTACCAATCTTCGACTTTGGTTTCAGCTACAGCAACAGCTTCGGCTTTTGGTTCTGCTTTATTTGCAGTTCTCATCGTCGTAGTCGAAGTCGTTCTTTTCCTTTTTCTGTTTTTTTTTCTGGCTAACATTTAATGGGTTTTTCAGAAAATTGCATTTTCTTCTTTGGCACTCTTTAGTCTCTTTGTTTAGCTGCTACTTTTCCAGCAGAGTCGCAGTTGCTGCTGCCGCTGCTGCTGCTGCTGCTGCTCATGACCATGGCTGCCATATTAGATTTTGAATGCATTTCCGCTTTTTGCCGCAGCGTGGAAACTTTTGTTCGCCATGTTGGCTGCTATTTTCCGAGGAGTCTCTGTATTTTTGCTTCTATCTACGAGTGTGTGTGAAAATATTCTCGACTGACTGACAGCTGTGCCAGGACACGGGACGTAGAGTGTGCGCGCCCGTGTGTCTGTTGGTGTGTGTGTGTGTGTGTGTGTGTGTGTGTGTGTGTGTGTGTGTGTGTGTGTGTGTGTGTGTGTGTGTGTGTGTGTGTGTGTGTGTGTGTGTGTGTGTGTGTGTGTGTGTGTGTGTGTGTGTGTGTGTGTGTGTGTGTGTGTGTGTGTGTGTGTGTGTGTGTGTGTGTGTGTGTGTGTGTGTATGTGTGGGTTTGCCCCTGCTTGATTTTGGTTGGCTCTGCTCTCCCTGGCTGCATTAAAACTTTGTTTCATTTTGCTTTAGTTTGTTGTTTTGTTTGACGAAAAAGTCCAAGTTGTTGCGCAAAGTTTTTATGCAAGTTTTGCTATTTTGGCAAATGGATATGCCCCAACACACGATTCCACCGAAAACAGCCCCACCACACCACTGCAGCGCAATCACATTGTTAGTGTTGTGGGTGCATGAATACGTGGAGTAGATTCGTTCCAGAGCTATATCAAAGTTGAACATGCTTGCGTGTGTATAGCTATACAGATATATATATATATATGCATATATATACTGGCACTGTCTACAAATTTGTAGATTGAGTTTGAGCTCGCTATCAATGCTGAAGTTTAATAAAACTTTAAGCCAAAACGAAGCAGCTGCTGGCTAATAAAAACCTGTCTAAACTTTACATGCAACTGCCACAAAAGTTGGCTTTAATGCGCTTAACTGCATACTTGGCCAGCGGTCTCTCTCATTAACCACACACACAAATATGCGCCCTATACACCTTAGAGTTATGCATTCGCGTACACAGTAAAAGCAGTGCATACCTCAAGGCGTTGCCTGCCTCCTCTGACATTCTAACATCCTGACTATTTTGCCCTACAGTTTTTGTTAGCATTCCGCGAATGTGAGTCTAGAAGGGCTAACTGCGGCCTTGGCCACACCCAAAAAACTGAATTTTTACTATCGGTATAAAAGTCCACTTAAAGCTACTTTAAAATTCACTAAAAAAATGTCGAATTATAAACAACAGCAATTCATACGACGATTTTTGACTATTTTGCTTAGTGCCATTAAAATATTTGGTTACAGCCAGCGACCGGTTGCTAATCCTCTTAAACCTGGCCGTTGATTTTATAGCTAATCATAAAAGGCCGGAATGTGTGGTGTCTTGGAAATTGATTATCGATGATCTGACAAATAAAACGAATGCAGCATTTAGCAGCCGTAAATCTTCAAGGACAGACAGCAGCCACGAGTCAATCATCGCTGATGATTTAACGATACCCATTTAATTGCCGTTCGACAGATGTCAACAATTTCTCTCTCTCTCCCTCTCTCTCTCGTTCTGCTGCCTATTAACAGAGACAAACAAATGGAAGAACTTGTATCGTTTGCTTTTAACGAGAAGCCAAAGGTCGTTCAAATGATTTTATGTGAAAATTTTCAACACTCTGTTCACTTAAAGGTGGAGACAGAGTTGGCGTTGAAGTTTCGATTTTGGAGTTAAAGCAATAACAAGTTTCAATTTCGTTGAATGCTCAGTCGAAGCCGAAGACACCTGCAGTGTAGGAGGAGAATGCGGACCATTTTCGTAGCCTTTTGAAATTGAAAACGTGTCCAACAGCAGTCATCAATTTTTAAACACGAGTAATCACTTTGTAAACGTTACAGAGACCAGGCCCACTCGTCCCAAGTAACTGGCCTACTCCTCTGGGGGTTGGCTCATCCAATGAACAAAACTGATGCTGAACCCTAGGACACGCTCTGTCTGGATGTACGTATTTGGTCTGACAAGTATGCCTCAAATTTCTCTATCGAATGTGGCGTTACGGGCCGGGCAGGGTCGCTTGATTTTCAAATTTCGGCACGTAACTACACAAAGTTGCACACATTTTTATACAATTTGTTGCATGCATAATTCAGCAGGACAATCGCCAGGATTCGGGCGCATCAACTGAATATCAAGCGCATATTGTGGTGGATTTATGTTTTCGAGCCGGGGTAGACGTGGCTCCCAAATACACTTGGTCTTTTGGTAGCTTAAGCTCCCGTGCATATGCTATGGAATTATGATGAGTAGACCCCTGTGTGGGAAGTGGAGTGAATTGCCCGAGCGGTAAATTGTGTTATTTATATGTTTCAAGTGCCATGTATCAAGAGATGGATTCAATTTTGCCAAATGTCTAAGAACTAACTACGGTTTGCTCGGAAATAGCTACCTCGAAATATGAAATCGAGAACTTAATTTATGAAAAATCGATCATCTGCTTATTTATTTAATAGAAAGTTTGTTTAAAAAATTATGTTTTTACAAATACTTAGACTTTCTGGCAGGGTATATCAGAAATATGCTTTCACAAGGCTATTCGCTTTGCACTTCTACATAATCTGCACAATTGATTTGCAGTTAGGCCAAATTTTAAGTTGTATATTTTCAAATATCTCTTTAAAATCTGTTCTACTGTCAATTGCCAATTGCTTTACAAATGGACAACCCCAAGAGGCCGAATAGAAATAAAGAAACAAATATACCGCCAAAAACAGTCTCTAGACATTCAAACAACATTATGAGCATGTTAATCTATTGAAAAAGGCGCCATCATTTGTCTATCAAATCGAGCGAAACTCATAGTATTCGCAATCTGAACTTTGAATACCCCAGGCCTGCCAACATTTAATTGATGTTTGGCCATTTGCGTTTTGTATTTCTACATTTTTGCAGTCGCACTAAACTCAATACTGAAACCGAAACCGAAACCAAATCCGACACTCGGAAAGCAACTCGTCGAGCAAATAAGCAAATTTATTAAATTCTCATTTATCAACATCATAAATCAAAGTTTTTAGCCGTGGCGCTCGGTTTTCAGCTTTCAGTTTTCAGTTTCAGTTTTGAATTTGTCAGCTGCGCGCAGAGCTACAACAACATCAACAATGGCAGCAACACAATAAAAAATATATATGCTTCAAATGATCTATCAACAGTTGCCGTTTGGCGTTGATGTTTCTGGTTTTTGTGAATATTTTGATATTTTGTATTTTTATGGCTCTTCGCTCGTCTCTTCGCTTTTATGACTAGTTAATTTTGCCTGTTCTTGATTTTGATTTGGCATTTTATTGTTGTTGCTGTCAATGCTGGCTGGCTTTTATTGGGTGCAATGAACTATAAAAACGCGCGACTGCCTTAAAATTGCACTGCACTTGACAACATACTGATGGACGGACAGTCTAAACGAACAATTGAATGAATGAATGACGCACACAGGCACACAAATGCTCACGCTCACATTCGTATGTGCACATCATGTATGTATATACGTAAATATGAGTAAAACTGGCCAATCTATCAAAAACTGTGCCTCACTTTTCCTTTCAGTTTGACCTTTGCCAGCTGTCAAAATGACCGTTGCAAGTGTCAAACGCTGCCGTTATTGTTGCTGTAGTTGGAGTTGCTTTTGACAGGCACCGGTCGTCAGTCGATAGTCGGCAGTCGGCAAAAGTGCGAAAAATGATGTGCTCGCAGCAGAGGCAGCGGGGCAGCAACAACAACACCAATGACAACAAAACGCGGCTTTGAACTACTAAATCATTTTTGACAGTTGGCGGCGCTGCGACTGCGAAGCCGGGGAAAGCCCCAAGCAGCGCAGTCGACGTCAATGTGTGTGTGTGCATACTTTAACCATGACCTTGAACGCTATTACACTTACATACACACACACACACAGATACACATTGCTTTTGTTTATGCAATAAATTAAAAGCAATAATTTTTCATCTTGAGGAAGCCAACAGCAGCAACAGTTGAAAGTTCGCCCGCTGCGGCACAGCGCATTAATTTTGTGTAAAGTTTATACACCAATACCCACACACACACACACACGAATACACTTGTAAAGAGGGGGAGAGAGAGGAGCAGCCGCAGCAGCAAAAGTGATAAAGCACCGCCGCGACATTGGCAGAAACGTCGACGGGCAGACATTGTTTTTAACTCGCTGCGACTGCGTCCCGTGTCTCGTTGTCGTTCTCTTTCTCTCTTGCTCGCTCTCTCATTCAATACGTGCAAAAACAATAATTCAACTTGTGGCCGTGAGTATATGTGTGCGTGTGTATGACTGTGTGCTTGTCTGCTCCACATACGAATAATTGCCAGGCACAGGTTCAATGCACGCTTTGCGCCTGCGCAGGGCAAACAAATTGCAAGCGACACACACACACAAGCACATCCAAACAAATGCTTTTCTCCCTCTCTCTGTCACTCTCACACTCTCTTTGTCTTGCACTGTGCCATTAATTCTAGCGCTCGCCGGCTTGTTTGACAGTTCTGACAGACGATTATTTAAAGTTGTGCTTAAATGCGCTCTCTTTCTCTGTCTCTCTCAACCCAGCTCTCACTTTATCTGCCTGCCGCTTTCGTCTGTGTGTCTGTGTTTGTGTCTGGCCCTGGCCCTGGCCGTGGCCATTGCGTTTGTTCATATTGTTGCTGTTAATATTGTTGTTATTCTTATTGCTGTTCTTGTTGTTGTCACTGCTGTTGTTGTTGTTGTGGGCGCACATAAGTCACACACAAGCGTGTTCCAGTTCGGTCCTTGTGCCGCTCTACGTAGCTTATAATACAAATTACACTTTTTGGCATATTTCATTTTCATTTTGGGATTTTTTTGGGTTTTGTTTTTCGCTCCGTCTGGCAGGGCCTAAAAACTCGTGTCTGGCAATGTTTACTGGGTTACTGGGTCCTGGTCCAGAGAAACCCAAATTAATAGCGTTTAACGGCAACGGGGTATGGTGTTTGGTGTTTGGCGTATGGGCGATGTCGTCTGGTCGTTGGCTCTGCGTTTAAGGCAGCTACTGGCAGACCATTTTTACAACTATTGCTAATTTTAACGTCCTTATTGATTTTACACGCCATTCCTCAAGTAAACGCTGCGGGGTGTCATAAAAAAGATGCCATACCCGAAGAAGAACACAACGGACAGCTGCATTGTCATATTCATTTTTGGTTTTATGACGGTCGACGCTTAGCTGAGACAACAAACAGGCTATAAATCAAATTTCCATCAAAAATCACGTGCCAGGCAAGCGCTTAGTGGGTTAATTGTTGTTGGTGCTGTGGCTGCTGCTTATTAATGAAAGCGAAAAGTACTGCTTATAAATTGACGACAAGGGTCTGGATCGTAGCTAGCTATCGGCTGGCAACAATCAAACTGTAAACTGCCACTGCGCACAGCGCGGACGCCGATTTTCACATCAAAATTGGCACAAGTTCATCATCATCATTATTGTGTGGAGCAGCAGCGGGGTGGGGTAACAGCAGCGCTGAAAGTAACTACTGCTTGGGGGTTGTAGGGAGGCGTGGCGCGCACGTTGAAAGCTCAGAGACCGCCAGTGTGTTCAATTTATGAGCCGCAGACAGTCTGCCCTTTTTATAATCGATTGTAGTTTTTAATTAAAATTTAACTTTATAATGATTTTTTATCAGCTGCTCCTGCTCCTACTGCTGCGCCTTGTGCTGCAGCCGCCAGATCTGTTTAGGTCTAAATTAAAAAGAAATTTCTCATTTTTAGCGAAACGGCCAACAGGAAGCGACCTCGGCGCGCAAAGTGGGCGTGAGCCAGCAGGAACGTGATCGGGCAGCAGAAGCAAGCGTTTAAGCGTGCCAGCAAATAAGGATTAGTGACAGACAGCCCGGCAGACAGACAGACAAACAGACAGCCCGACGAAGAGACAGACAGACATCAAAGTTTGATCGCTGGCCAACTTGGTAAGTTGATTAATGTGTGAACCAGCTCGGGTCACGTGTGCGGAAGTTGAGAAGCTGAGAGCGGCATGCAAAATGTACGCGAAACTAAATAATGCTATGTGTTAAATGACTTAATGTGAAATGTGACTTACCATCGTATGTTAGTTCTGAAGGATTGAGTGATGATAAGAACTTACCATCTGCAAATAGAAACAAGAACAATAATAAATGAATGCCACTTTCAATTTAATGCACAATTTGTATTAATTAGCATTAAAAAGGAAGATATGAGAAAAGTCCACATAATGCAGCTACGCATTAAATATTCATACTTAAATAAATAATTTTCAAAACTCACCAGCCTCTATTGTGTTTCTTTTTTTTTTCTTTGGTGTGTGCATACCTTTCACAGTGTCTACACACGCATATGTATATTTTTTGTTTTTATAACGCATTATTGTTATTAATTCGATTATTGTGCAGCATTTAATTTAATACGCTCCATGCCGCATTATGCACAATAATTATTTTAAATTCACTTTGACAAGCAATTTTATTTACCGCTGCCTCCCACCGCACCTGCTGGCCCCACGCGTTTGCCATTTTGCAATGTTAAATTTAATTTAATATTTTAACAATGTCTCGTGTTTTAATTTGGCTTGCGGCTTAACGTGTTTGTTGTTGCTTTGTTGTCGTTGTTATCATGCAACAAAAATGCAAATTAACGCACAGATTTACCTTTTTTTTTTGTCATTTGTTTGTTTGTCTATTTGAAAATATTTATAGCTGTCATGGGTAATTTTTTCTTTTGCTTTTTTTGCATTTTGTTAGTTTGCAGAATGTTTGTTTTGCACGCATTTCATTTCAATAAATTATTTAATTTTTATTTAAGCCTTTTTGTGTTTTTTTGTGCACATTTTTGTATTTTATGGCATATAAAATGGCATTTTAAGCTAATCATATGGTGCTCGTAAACCATTTGCCGTGCTAAACCAATTTTCTGAGTATTAACTAGATGGCGGAATCCATCGCTCTAAAACGCTTTTATTTAAATTTCTATGTGTACGTTGAATAATATAGTATATATTCTATGAATAGTAACAATAATAATATTTATAATAATAATAATAATAATAATAATAATAATAATAATAATAATAATAATAATAATTATAATAATAACAATAAAAATAAAAATAATAATAATATTATTATTAATAATTATATTAATAATTAATAATAATAATATTATATGTATATGGGAATACCATCCATATATGTATGTATATACTATATACTAATTCCTGCGACAATTCTGAGGGTATTTAAGTGTAGTTCATTTAGCCCCGAGTTGTCCTTGTTTCGTCTACTATTCTGCTTCTTACTGTTTTTTGGTTTTAGTTGTAAATAAATCAATGATAATTAACCTTCTGTAGCGCGTAGAAATAATTTTACTGTCAATGTTGTCAGCACTGACAGTCGAACATCTTAAATCATTTTGTTTCTGTTGTTCAACGTGCTGTAAAAGAGACTCAGAACTCGAAGCTGACACTGACACCGGCGACTGGCAAAAAGCAAATCGAAATGAAATTAAAAAGCGCAACAGCGACAGACACTAAACACGGTTAAATGAACAACGCGCCCCGAAAATGCCAAATGCGCAATATAAAATGCCAATTCGCACTCGCATTCGGGCCAGAAGAAGACCGACTGAGACTGCACTGGACTGGGAACGGGAAATGTGCTGGGTACTGAGCTACAAGCTACGGGTGTTGGATTGGAGGTCTCGCGACGAAACACCTTTTCAAAATGCGCACAGAAAACGGGCTGCGGACCGCGGACAACGGACTGCGGACAGAGAGCAGCAATGGGGCCTCGATTTCTGATGCGTAGACGTCAAAAACGCCGTGGTGGCAATTAAATGCCTTCGACGCGATGCGACGCTCGTTGCCAACGCCTCAGCCTCTGCGTCAGTGTTATGCCTCAGCCTCTTGGCCAACTCAGTGGCAGTCACAAATAACGCCCAAATATGGCGCAATTTCATTCGCAACGCAGCGCATCGAATCGATTGCCGATGCCACCGATGCCGATTCATTTCAATTCGTTGCGTTTCGATTTATTTATCACCTGTCGTTGGAAATTGAAATTGCATTTCGCTTGGCCAACGTAGCGACTTCTTTTCGAGCTGCGTCTCCGTTTTGACTTCTTGAGTCGTTTCTTGTTTCATTTTGCTCTGTATTATTTTTTTTTTTTTTATTCCCTTGCCATTGAGGCCATCGGCCCTGGTAATCATTGTCAACAATTAATGAAAGCCATTGTGGGCGTGGCTGTCTTTTAATGAACAGCACAGCACAGCGGCTGGCACATTCCTCACCACTCTTTACGCTTCCTTACTAATTCTCTACCCCTCTCTCTTTGTAACTGCCCATACAAGCCAGGGCTTTTTTATTAGAACGTCCAGTGCAGAAAAAAAGAAAAGAAAAAAAATCTCATCAACATAATGTAAGACTCTGCCCGGGTGATAATGAGCTATAATGGAGTTGGACAAGACCTGTGCAGAACTGAGCCGCGAATCTCGTGAACGCAGTTGCCTCTTAAGAGGCTCTTAATGCCGCTTAGCTTGATATTCAATTTAGCCCTTTACTTTTCTTCCTCTTCTTTGTATTTTTTTGCATATTTAAAAGCCTGAATTCATTCGTTAATCGACTAATCAGCAGGCAGGAGGAAAGAAAGTCTAGAGCTGAGACCTAAACTCAAGTTGAATGGCTTATCAATGCACTTTGCCGTGCTACACGTAAACTTACTTTACACGCGTAAACTTTCGATAAGCGCCAAGTAGAGAGAAGATCAAGAGAGAGCAAAAACAATGGCAATGCCTGTGCCGATGCCGAAAGTCAGCCTGATAGCGTATAGAATTGATTTAAATCGTTGTACTTTGCATATTTTATGCATTTTTTTTGAGAAGGATGTACGCCATGTGCTGTGATTGGCGTGATAGGCGGCCTACAAGTTTTAGCTGAAGTCGCAGTCATTAGACCGGCAATTGACCAGGCCCCAAAAGACTAAAGCAGCCAAGTTTCGTGCTAGCGCGCGCTTTTACGCTTTGCTGGAGTCGAACAAGCACGACGCGAGGACTGGGACTAAAACTTGGATATGGACTTGAGCTCGCTGTGGGTTTGGTTACTTGCTTGGTTGGCTTTGCTGTGGCACGCGGACTTTTGTTGCAGACAAAATTGTCGACAAATAGTTTACACGGGCATGAAATTGTGCTGGCCAGACATAGGGCCCAAGAATGTTGTTGATGTTGATGTTGTTGCGGTTACAGGAATGCACATAGCTCAAAGTAGTTGCAAACAAAACATTTGGATTAAATGATTGAGTGCAGCATGCAACAACAGGCGAACGTATTGGAAATGCAATAAAAATATAGCAAGAAGAGCAAGTCAGCACCTGAGAAGCACATAGAGCGGCGCACGAATGCTGTGTTAGCTTGAGAAGCGCAGAGAAAGGCTGGCTGGCTGGGTGGCCTTTTGATTTGCCTTGGCATTATTTTGTGCATTTAAAAAGAAATGTCAATTAATTTGTATGTATGTGTGTGTCATAGAAAAAACACTGAGAGCTGAAAACGCGTCCGGGTGCAGTCATTAATTCATATCATAAGGGTAATTGAAAACCGCATAAATTAAGTAAAATGCACTTTTTATGCTCGCTACTCCCGTTGTTGCAAATTCATGTGTTATCCCATTGGGAATGCGCGGCTTTGACATTTGGCTGCATTATAGTTTAATCTTATTAAAATATTTATATTTATTTAAAATATGCATGCAATTTGTTAATTTAACTGCCGCTGCGTTTGCTGTTTCGCATTTATTTATGCCACGACATTTTTTTAATTGTCATCTTTGTTGGTTTTTGCTTTTGTTTTTGTGGCAGCCACTGCGCTTAATTGCATTTCGCATATGAATTAATGAATTTTTTATCAGCGCATACACATGCACCGCCTCCATCGACTCAAATATGCAATACATACCCCTGCACAAACATCATTTATTTCATTTTGTTTTATTTTATATTATTTTTTCATGCCAACTGATAATAGAATAAAACCAAAAACAAAAAATAAATACAAAATAAAATAAATATAAAAAAAAAAACACACGCCAACCGCAGCGACTTTTGTTTTCAATGAATTTATTTATTTCTTATAGTGCCTATATTTAATTTCATTTGTGGTTGCCTCTAGGAAAGGGATAGCTATATGCGTTGTAGTGCAAAAAGACCGCAATAGAGTTTAACGGAAACTAAACAACCGAATCGCATAAAGAGTTATGTAATTAATGGCATATGCTAATTCTAGAGGCCAGCAACATTCTAAAACCTGTTTCAAAACATTGTTAAGCACATTGATAAATGTGAGTATTTCTCCGAATTCCCATTTTCTTATCAGGTTGCTTGATCTGCTTTCAAGAGCAAAAACGCACACAATTTATCTATTTCCAGAGGAATTTTCCTCGAAAAGGGTTAATTTCGTAGCGTATTCGACACAAATTTCCTAGTTTCATTAAAACGCAATTAATATGGCCTTTCAGCACATTTATGCTGTGAGCAACAGTATATCCAGTATCTTGGCTCTTTACAAAAATTAGGGTGCGACATAATTAATAATACCCTGTGCTCGACAATTACGCACATGAGCCAGAGCATTTCATTAACTTTACATTAAATGTGTTTGTGCGACGTTCTACATTAAAAAGGCAATGCAATGCAAGTGCACAGAGCCAAAACACTCAAGCACACGTGTAAGCAACAACGACAACCAAACAACAACAAAGGTAAGTCTACTACACACACATGCACGCAAGTTCGAAGGTATGTGCCTGTACATATAACTCAATCCATTAACGTTTTGATAAAGGATCTTTATGACGACACTCCAAGCGACGGCAGCAATCATCATCAGTATCAGCAACAACAACAGAAATTGCTTTGGTACGTGTCAGTTGGTAAGAAAACACACACACACATTGACACACACTGACACACAGACACACACACATCAAGTGAAATGTAATTGCGTTTAAATGCGTTTACATTAAGCCAAAATGCAGGCTGTGCCATGTCGGACAGTTTGGACAGTCGCTTGGCCTAATTGCAGTACGCGATATTCATTTCGGTGTGTTTGTGTGTGCGTGCTATCAAGTCTATCAAGGACAATTATTATTACACTTGTAATGTGACCATTAATGCCATTATTAATGCAAACGTTCACATTCACAGCTCCCAAGAAACATTCAGTGGGCTATAGACAATTTCCGGGCCAGTGGCTGGCGTTAAGCCGTTACATCGATGAATCTATATCGTTGTACATATCTATCTCTATCTATTCATCTATCTGCTGGCGGCGACTTTACGACATGCAAAGCCAAAGCTAAACACTTTATCTTCCCTCTCACCGCACTACCCGCCGTTCGGAGGATGTTCAGTTGGTTTCGGTTTACGACTTTTTAATAGTTCTCACATATTTTTTTTATAGATTTTCTACGCCCGCTTTCTTGTGGTCTTCCCATACTGCTCCACTCTTTACGCAGCGCTTCGAGGAAATTATTTGTTGTTGTTGTTATTTTGGCCAGCACATAAAATTGATTTCCTTTTGCCAGCCGAGATCCCGGGCGTTTGGGCGTTTGGGCGTTCGAGCGTTTACTCTTTCGCCTGTCATAAAATTTATGTTTATGTCGTAAAATTTAGTTCGATTTTTGTGGTTGTTTCTGCTGCATGCCTTTTGATTTCATTACTTGTCATTGCAGCGCACCAAAACCAATCGCTCCCTCTCACTTGCATGCTCGCGCTGTCACTCTATCACTCGCACTCAATCTACGCGTCGACCACACCAGGTGTTGTAAAGGGTTTGCATTTCGCACAGACAACGCTGCGTATTCGCAACCTCACCAATACACAAAGAAAAAACAAGAGTCTCCCGAAAAAAAGTGTCGCTTGCTGATATAAACAAACGACAGACATTTGTTTTTATTACACACCTTTTTGGGGCTTTCTCTTGGCGGGGGCATGTCAAGAGGGGCAGGCGGTAGTAGATTCTAGTTATTTTAATGCACATTTTGTAGGCAATTCCAAATTAGGCAATGTTTGGCAATACTTGGCCCCGGATCTCGTCTTCCGGATCTGGCCCTTTTATATGGGCCAAGTACTTAATGTTTGTTGCTGCTGTGCACATCATCAAGGTGAGCTGGGCGGAAGCAGATTGGAGTTGGCGGGTTTGTCGGATGGTTGATTTTTCCCTGACTGTGTGCCTGGCTGCCGTTCAGCCAGCTTGATGCTGTCGTACTTATAAAAAAGTAATTTTCTGGTTCTCTAAGAGGCTTTTTGTATATTAGAAGGAATGGCTTTATTTATTTCTTATATGCAAGTGGCGGCAAAAGTTTTTCCCTGCCATTTTCTGCTTTTGGTTATTTTCCTTTTCCTTTTCATTTTTTTTTTTTTTTTTTTTTTTTTTTCGGGCGCCGTTAAATTGGCAAGTTTGTTGTGCTAAGTTTAGGTCTCGCTGCTGGAGCACATAAATTAGAGGCACAAATTAGAAATTATGTGCGCATTTAAATGTGAAGAGGAGCTCCAGCCTTAGTCGGTTAGTCAGTTCAGTTCCATATGTTGGCTAGGGCCCTGTCCTCTACTAATGAAATGCCTGCGCCTGTGCCTGTGCCAGTGCGTGGCCCTCGGTCTCGGCCTTTTACTGAAACTCAATGAATATTTGAAGAGGCAGCAAACAGCAGCCAACCACCAAAAAGAAAAAACCAAACAAAATGAAACTTTTGCCACGGCGCCATTTGGCGCTACAAAAGATATTTTTCCATTGAAAGCATTGCGGGCAAAAGTTGTTTATATTTAGCAACCGACACATGTGTGTACAGTGGGTGGGGATAGCAATATGGAGATGGGGGCCAGCAGACGGGGCAACAATATAACAACATAAAGAACCAGTGCCACCATCCACGTTCTTTTGGTTGTCGTCATTTTTCGGACATGAGACATGGGACAATTGGCGCTGATATTGTGGAGGCGCTACAACAGCAGCCAAATGACACAAAGACAGGTTCAACGATCTACTACGTTAATGGGAAGGGTGCGAGGAGGAGACAATTTATACCACTGCGAAAGACACTGTTCTATCTCTTTGTGCTATGGTTAGCCTTAGTAAATATGTTAAGTCTAAGGTACATATACCAATTATTTTAGATGACACCTTATGCAGGACAACATGAAATATAAAACGCGTATACCTAATTTGACGATCCTCGCACTCCAACTTCAGCAAAGAACCGCATACATAAATATTTTATGCTCGTTAGTCCTTACACGGCCGGGTCCGACAACTTCATTTCCTGTTCTGTAATGCTCTTCAGCGCATTCTTCCCCGAGCAACAACAACTATGCTTCGTTTTACTAATGTCGTTTATCATTAGGCTAGTCTACTACTTACTTACCTCAGACTACCCGAAAATGTTTACCACAATGTTCTTTACACGTTTTCTTTCTGTTGACGCAAGATAATTTGGCTAGCTTGTCTGCTTGTCTGTGTTGTCGTTTTGCTCCGCGCTCCCATTACAAAATGTCAAAAATTTTCCAAACACGACACGCCCCTGAAACGAGCCGAGCGAAACGCCCACGACACGCTCCCGTTGCCGCTTAATAGAGAATTGGAATGCTTGTAGGTGGCATAACAACATGGTAATGCTAATGGTAGAGCTGGTCAGGTAGTTATGTAGGTGGATCGCTGGTTAGGCGGTTGGGCGGTCTGGCTGCTAGGTCTGGCAGGTGGCTACGCCCAGCAAAAGCGCATAATTTGTCATTGAATGTTTGGTTTTGGGCTGGCTCTTGCCCCCCTTGTTGGCCAGAACCCAAGCTAATGTCTTAGGTGTTGCCTGTTTACATAAAAAACTGTATTGCCACCCTCTTAACGGAACCGGAGCTGCTCTTGCGTTTCACCTAATGGGCGTATGGGTGTATGCGTGAGAGTGTGTGTGTATCCACTCGAGATGTTTTTGTCCAGCCTATACCATTTTTGCTTAATTTGCGGCTTACATTTAAAAAGCATTTAGTGGGCACAGTGGTACAGTGGCTGCCATAAAAACGTGTCCACTTGCTATCTCGGGTCGCAAAGTTCGCTACCATTTAATGCACACACATATAGCCATATAATTATAATTGCTGATAAATGTTTCATACTAATAAACACTTAAAGCGAACGAACCTCCCGTCCGACATGGAGCTAACGATGACGATGACGATGTTGACGACGACGACGACGTCGTCGGCGTGTGACGCTAATGACACTTGGCGTCGACGCTGACGTCGACATCGACGCCGGCCGCGGGCAAAAATGGAATGATTTGTGTGAGAGATTGCATGCCTTGCAGTGATTTGTGATTTGTGTGTTGAGAAATGCAATTTTAAACGGGGGGGCATCAGCAGCCAGCAACTGGCGACTTGATAAGCCTCTGTCATCAGCAGGCTGCACTTTTTGATAGCTCTATTAAAGGCTGTCGTTGCTGTTGTTATTTTTGTTCATGTTGAGGCTCTTCATATATACAAAATGGCGATATATTATTGAAGTTGCAAATTTGTAGCGGGTAAAATAAATGTGAAAAGAATGAATAATAAAAGTCAAGAAGAACATGATTTTTTATGACTGACGCGACTGTTGAATGAGTGCAGCGAGTGCGAAAAACACAAAAACAAAATGCAAGTGCAAAAGGCCTTGCCTGTCAAGTCGGCACACACATACACACACACTCACAATTATTTGTGTATTGGAAAGTTGTTATCAGCATACGGATACTGTCTGAAAGTCGCCTGGCCAACTGATACATTTCAGCTGTGACTAATTTATGAGGCGGCCAGTGTAGCACAGATCATAACTATATTACGGTGATAAATTTCCAGCTAGACTCATTCAAGTCAAAGTCATGGGACCAGCCCATGTCAAACGAGTCGTACTGATGTTCTCCTCCTTCTTTCGGCTGGTGGAAACACAAAAGATATCAAAAAAGAAAACACAATTTTGTATATGAAAATTGCATGCCTCAAAACGTAGCTAAAGGAAGTTTGGATTTTGTCTGCACGCGGCCGCAACCCTGCCAGGCGGCAACAATGCGCCCAGGCTGTTGTTGGTGTTGCTTGTTTGTCAACTATGCTGCGACCTCTGCCAGTGACAGGGTCCAAGTCGAAAGCGGAGTTTGCCGCCCTGCTGGTGTTGATGATTTGGTTGATGTGCTCGTTGAGTTTTATGTGGCAGGCGCGCAAACCCTGAAGCCCGCACTTCGTTCAGCGCACCCCAAGCCCCCACTAAAACAAAAAACCGGGCCCAATCCCAGGTCTGGGAAATTCGATGCGCATTCTATTCATTGGCGTGTCGGTCCTAGAAATATGATAATGTGACAGCAGCGAGAGGAGCAGCAAGCGACAGCAACCAAATATGCAACAGTCAGTTCGTAAATTTTCATTGTAAAATAAGAAGTGAGTGTGCGAGTGCCTCTCTCTGTGTGTGTGTGTGTGTGCGTGTACGCAATGTTAGGGGATGAAGATGTATTGCCTTTTGTGCAATTTGACGTAATGTTACATAAGCTCTTTGCCTGGCCGTATTCGGGTGGGGTGGGATGCTCATTATGAAAGGCGCAGGCAACATCGAATTTCTGTTTCAATTTTTATGATTGTGAACTTGGCCGGCTACGTAGTACTACGTGCGGCAGCTGGTGCCCCCTTTGGGATTTTATTCTTTTTGGTCGGTCTCGAATTGGGATCGGAGCTGGGTTCGGGGTGCGCAGATACGTAACAACAGATATGGGTAATTTTTGGCAGCCGTGCGAGCGCTTCTATTCAAAAGTTGTTTAATGCGTAAAATTTTAATTTTTTTATCGTCGTCTGCGTTGTTATTGTTGTTATGCCACGTTGGTGGCGGAAATCGTGTCAGCGTTTGACAAAAGAGTTAAAAAGTTGTGGGAAAGGCAGATGCAGAGAGATTGACTGATGCTGAAGTGTGAATGGATATTTGAGTTTGGGGAGTGAAAGGGGTTCCAAAACGCTGCTTGAAGGGAGATTATGAATATATCTTAAACAGTATATTTAACTCTACTTCTTGAGAAATGGATATGAAAAAAAAAATATCTTGAGTTGCCTTGCCTTGCTGAATTTCACTTATGTGCCTCCCCGCTAAAAGCTTCGAATAACATCGAATGCCTAGTTAACCCGAAGCTTCCGCTAGTGCTAATTCACAGCACGAAGCTTTAAATTACCAGATAGTTTCTGGAAGAATTTCGTTCCCGAATTTGCCCTGCTGTCAAACCAAGCAAATGTAATTCTATTAAAAGCAAACCAGCGAAAATACAAAAAAAAAATGCCTTCACGCTACAAAGCAAACTGAAACAGACATAGTAAAGGAGACAGAGAAAGAAAAATCTCTCAGGCTCTTTGGCCATGTGAATGAAAAACTGTCGGCCAGGCAAATGAAAATTGTCTAATTGTGCGTGGTAAGATAACAAACAGCCAACGGCAAGAGGGCCAGAGCTTCCTGTTATTGTTATTGCTATTGTTCCTACTCAGCTTGATGTTGTTCTCGTTGTTGTTGCAGTCGTAACACAATTCGTCAATGTAAATAAGCAAAAATTGGGCGACAGCAGCAACAAAGATAATCGCCTTAGTAGCAAGAGCGAAAAGTGCACTCCAGGTCGTGGATGTGAATGTGGTATTAAAGCCGCAATGACAACAACAAGCTGCCACACATATGCTCACACAAAAACACATACAGATACACGGGCTATTCATCAGCCAGCCAACCCTTGTCGTAACTTTAAAACTGTAACAATTGGCGATTGTGTGGGTCTTGCGGCTTGACAA
Source organism: Drosophila ezoana (assembly GCA_035045725.1). NCBI lineage: Eukaryota > Metazoa > Arthropoda > Insecta > Diptera > Drosophilidae > Drosophila > Drosophila ezoana. Next base: position 2,551,660 of record JAWNOU010000127.1, read on the forward strand.
ACGCTAAGCACGGAGCGCCGAGCGCTGAGCACGGAGCGGAAAGGATAACACGCACTTCTGAGGCTGCCCCACGCCATGAAAGTTAATTTACGTCACGCAGCATTTTCAATCAATGTCAGACGGGGGTAAGCTGCCACCGAAGGGTTGAGGTCTTAGTGCTGACTGCTGAGGGCTGAGAGCTGGGGGTTGGACGCCTGCTGTTCATGTTTATTTCATTTTCGCAGCTAAGGCAATCAAATTGATCTCGTTTTGATTTGCATTTAAGCGACACTTTACGAGCGACATAGCCGACTTTTAAATGTAAATAAACATACACGGACTTTAACATATTTTAATAGCTGACATTGCTGACATTTATCGCCTGGTTTGGCTCTTTAATTACATATTAACTGTTGCGCCAAAAATGGAAAATTTTAAAGAAAAATACAGACGTTGAAACCCGTCATCATCGTCATCAACATTTTGGGCAGGTCACATCCCAGAGCTATACAAATATTTTTTAATTGAATGCAACGCTGGTACGCGCGACGTTGATGAGGGTGCCCTATAATTATAGACCCAAAGACTAACTCTTCAAACTGAATCTAGACTGACACGAAACTGTCTGCAGGCCCGACTCGCCTCAACTCCACTCGACTCGCCGACTGACTTGTGGCTTTCCACCAACTAATTGCTGGGATTATTTATTTATGGAAATCTATCTACGCAGAAGTCGCCGCGTTTACGCCCCTCACAATTTCAATTATGATGAGGCCAGTAATTAGGCCGAGCAAGATGGATCTAAACAGACCCAGGCTTTGGCAGCTAAACTATAAGCGTCAATTCAATACAGTCCAAAATATGTGAGCCTTGAGCAATCGAGCGACACTCTTAAATCTCTTCAAAAAGCGATTAAACGTAATACTTTACTAAAGTATTTAGTATAAAATGTACATTCTTAAGGACAATTATTGTGCGCTCTTATTTTCCATAAATCTGATCTCTTGCCAAGAGAGATAATTCTGGCCACTACTTTACCTTCAGATTCAAAGAATTCTCTCAGACCATATAAATCAAGTTTTCAGATATTTTAATAACATTATCTCTGTCCTCTCTGCTCATCTCTATCAGTTGCTCACTTGAGCTTTTCCTCTATTTTCTAGAGGGAATCACTTGTGTTTAGTAAAAACTTCTCACAGATATTTATTTAATTGCACATATTTGATCATTACGTTAGGTAATCTTTGTTCATTCTCATAGATTTAGTATTATAAAAATATATTTGCTTTTAGTCGGTACCGTCATATTCAGTCGCCCTTCCCTCTTTCTTACTCTCCCTTTGGGAAATTGCCTGACCTCATAAATTGGAACGATTTAAACATTTCGAGTGCTGCTCACCATAAATACACACACACACGCACACAACACAAACTTGAGAGGCGAGGCAGTCAGAGGACACATCCTTGTGCCGCTTTTACTTGCGCTACGTTTTCTTTATGCTTTCTGCGAAAAATTCCTGTCAAAATTGATAAAAATCACATTTTCCATTTGAATAACATTTTACGAATTCGTGCATAAAATTACGGCAACCCTCAGCGGCCGTTGCTACCCCAACTAGAGCCCCTGTCCACGTCTCTGTCCGTGTCCCCGTCTGTGTCCTTGTCGCCGCTTCTGCTCCTGCTTCTTGCTTTGTGTGTGGGCAATGTAATTTGTGCTGCAGCAGCAGTGAATTTCTTTGGTAACCACATTCCTGGACTTCTGCCTCCACCTTGTCTGTCGGCATCTCTACTTAAAATGTAGAAAATATCTATTTGCTACGCCCGAAATTTGCGCCGCAAATTTGCCCAGCTAAGGGAAATTATGTGAATTCACCGAGCGACGCGAAATTTTCTTATCGCCATGGCGAAAATGAAACGAACATTAAAATTTGTTCGCTGCCCGCAAAAAGTTATTCGAGTGTAGATAATTTTCATTCGCACAGATCCACGTACACACACACACTCAAAACGAAAAGTGCAGCTTCAAATACTTCTACTGTGTTTCAAAATTTAATTTGTCTACAAAGTAACTCGACGTGTAGATAAATCAATCAAAATGGCGCGTCGTGCCAGCCGAAAAAAACAACAACACTCATAAAAACCGCCACAAAAGTCGACTAGAATATTTTTGTTGTGTTGCAAATAGTGTACTGCTTTTGTTGTCGGCTCACTTTATACTTTTTGGGTTGATTTTTGTTGTTTTCAGTCTGTCAGTCAGCGCGTCGGTCTGTCCAGCGGATTGGCTTTGGCGTGTGTGTAAAGCAATATCTATAGCAACAGCAACCCACCAACCCGTCCAGCTGGCTGCCTCCTCCTGCAGCCAGTAAAAATCATGGCAATGCTTGAGAGCGCGTCATTTGGTCTATGGCCGAAAAGTTGCGCCTTCCTCAAAAACTTAAACTGCATTATCACCATGGGCCACTCGAGGCTCCAAGCGGTGGACGACGAGTGGCCCGAGAGTGTCTTTTTCGAGTGGTGTTTGCGCCGAGCGCTTTTGTTTTCTTGCCGGCAACAGAAAAACACATAAAAATATTTTGCCTATCACCATAAATAATTCAACGTGCAGCCCAAGTGACGATGCCGAGCATCGAGCACCTACCAGTGCTCCGAGCATAAAAATCTTCAAAAAGAAGCGCCAAGTGCGAAGTTATTATTTTAGTTGTTGCTCCTCTTGTGGTTGTTGGTGCTGCTGCACGCACTCAAAATATTGAAAAATCTTTCGGCTGCCACAACTTTTGAAGTTGGCGTTGTGGAGTGAAGAGTGAAGAGTGTGTGCAATCGCCAACTCAGCACCAAGCAAAAGACAGGCAGTCTACGAGTTGAGGCTTAGGGTTGTCCCTAAATATCTCTGAGTTGCACTTGCCCCATGTGTGTGCGAGTGTGTGAGCGTGTGTGTACTTAAGCTCTGAGCCGTGTAACTGTTTGTTTAAGTAGTTGTCTTCTCATAACTTTGCCTAGCTACAAACTGCCGCAGCAGCACTTCAAACTGAAGCAAACAACATAATCAACGAGCTGACAAAGCGTCAAATCAGCAAAGGTGTAAAGAGCATACACTCCTCGGCTATAGCTCAACAGAATCGAATGGTGAATGATTCATCTGATTTTCTTCAGGTTGATAAAAATTTTTTCATATAGATATATTATTGCATGTGGACTACTTACCAGGGTCTGATGTATCTAAGACAGGTGGCTGCTGTGATAATGGACCGGGTGTACTACCAGCGCCCGGCGAGCGCGCATCATCGTTCATTGCGCCTCCATAGGACAACGATGAGCTGGGCGGCCGCTGCAAAGACATAAAAAATAGATAGTTAACGCATTAATACTGTTACTTTACAGAGCGATATAGATGTGGAGTCAGGAACTAATAGATATATGAGTGAGTGCATACATATTTATATTTATACATAGATCAAATTGACGAGCAGGCGTTGGGTGTTTGTAAGAACTAGGTACAAATTGCTTATAAATGTCGCTTTAAATTGACACGCCAACCATAAAATGAGCCACATAAAACTGGACGTACAATCAATATAAACTCGGGGACGACCAAGACATTACCAAGTCTGTTGTTGTTGCTGTTGATGTTGCTGTCAAAGTCGATGACTCTGTCCGGGCTGTCTCAGTGTGCGCGTCTGAGACTTCGTCGGAGTCTGAGTCTGCACGACTGTCAAGTTGTCAAAACTGCCATGGCCCGGCCATATTATGGCCAAACAAATGCTCCAACAACGATCGTGGCCTAGGCCTAGACAACAACAATAGCAACAACATCGCGTGCATATATATATATAGCATATATATATATATATATATATATATATATATATATATATGTAAGTTATCAAATTAATATGCAGCAGAGCCAGCTCTGCTTTGGCTTTGCCTGCGACTCCGGGCGTCTTCTAACTAGGAGTAGAATCACAAAGCCTCGTCATCTTTAGCGGTGCGACGTCGACGACGATGGCGGCATATTAAGCGCTCCGCTCGGCCTGCAGATACCAAAAATGTCAATGTCCAGGCTCGCCAGGGCACTCATAGCCATTGCCATATTTTTAGCCAACCGTCCTCAAGTCCCCCCCCCCCCCCCCCCCTCGAAACCTACGAACCATGCTCGAAATCGATCGGAAACAGCAATTTAAATTCTGCTAATAACGACAAAATTTGTTGTCGCTCGCAGAAGTCAACAAAAATAATACGCCGCGGCATTAATTTCATTCACGTGTACACAGATGTAGAGGTATATACACGTATATAAATATATTATTTATTTGCCTTTGTTGTTTTTGCTGCTTCTGCTACCTTGCCTTCCTCCCTCTCGCGCAAAGGCGAATTGTTCACAATTTTTTAAGCATTAAATTATTATTTTCCCAAGCTCGTAAAAATTCTTGACTTTCGAATACAATAAATTTCGAGTGTGCGTAGAACCATTTTTGATTAATTTGGCATGCAGAGCGCATCGCATGTGTTTCGCTAAATATTTGTTAAATCGCATATTAATAGCGCCCCGCTATAGACAATTCAAATGACCAACTGGGTGTGTGTATGAGTGGTTGTGTGAATGGGTTTGTATTTCCTCATTTAATTGACTACCTCAGCACGTTGCAGAGCTAGCAGGCAATTGAGCAAAAGTTGTAATCATATTGCAGTTTTTATTATTGCTGGAAGAGGAAGCCTTAGCAGAAGCAATTGAACATGTTCCCAGAACTGAAAAAAGATCTCCCATTTTAGATGGATAAATAGATTACAGGTCGAAACCTACAAAATTTTGTGTTCAATATTTACTAGGAATTTCTTTTTGACAACAATACCAAATGAAAATCTTATTTAAACATAAAATAACTTTATATAAAGTGCTCTTAATAATGAAAGGAATATTGTTTTTGTTGGGTCTTCGCATTTTTAATTACCTACAATTTTAAAACAAACATCAGAAAAAATGTTCATAATTGTCACTTATAGTAGTATAGTAAATGAGCCGTCTTTAAGCCGTTTAAGCCGTTTTAATTCGTTATTCGAAAGCTGCTACATTAGCAATCAAAGTATTAATAATTAGCTACGTTGTCTGCATTTTAAAGCACAAATAGAAACAAAGTCTTTCTCTCTCATTTGGCACACAAGTAATTTGTCTCTCTATCTTTGTCCCGTGTATGTATGAGCTACGAGGTGTCTCTTGATAGTCGCATAAACAATTTCCAGCCTAAACGGACATGACTGGCGGTGCCTCGGTGCCTCTCGCCCAAAGCGGACTCAGAGCGATTGTAATTCTCACTTATTTTTATATGTGCGTCAGTCTCTTGCCAACTTTATGGGCTATATAAAGCGGGACAACCGCAGCCTAATTTGTGGCTCATTAAAGCGAGCAAAATAAACTATTTAATAAGCTGCATTAAAAGCTGAAAAAAAGAGAACAGAACCTAAGTAAAACAAAGGGTTGCATTTTCCCAACGAAAACGAAACGAAAGTTTCCTTTTTTGAGTGGCATGTTGGGCGAAATTCGATAGGTCTGTCGGCAGTGGACGTTTTCAGAGTTTGAGTCGGTCAGCTTTTCGAATCTTTCACACTTGTCGCACACTTTGACTTGAAGGTTCTGTGCGCTGCGGGGCGGTCTCCAAGCTATTGAAATTGTATCGAGTTACCTGAACACGGCGAGTGTTGCAGATAGCCGGCACAAGACGCTGCGGCATGCGGCATGCGTCGTGCTAAGTGCCAGTTGCGCTCCTTGAAAGGATGGCACAAGACCGAAGTGGATGCGGCACTGGATCACGGCTTATCGATGCGTGCATTAATTACATTTTCAATTAGCAAGCGTCCAGGAAATTAAGCTATCGAGTTGCCATTGGCACGAATCGAATCACCGTTGTTGTTGCTTTTGCTGTTGCTTATCACATTGCATGTCCAGCGACAATTATAATCAAATATTGGTTTGTATTAAAATGATGAGGGCCAAGCTGCCGCTTTCACTGTTAATGAAATTGAACTAAGGCAATGGCTTGCCACACTTGCCTCCTGCCGGTTCAAGCCGCTGGACAAAATGCCATCATGCCGCTTCACATCACGTAATGTCGCCCCAAACTTTTTCACTTTGCGTCCCTTTGGGTGCATTAAAATGATCAAGAAACAATTTTCGTTTACCTTTTTGGCTCTGAGGGGTTTGGGGACTTTATTCTACCATCTACTTGGGGGCTTGGGGACCTGGCAGCCCGCCCGCCGACGGTGCCCGCCACCTGCCACCCGCCGCCACTGCCACACTGCCTGCCAGCCAAATTATTTATTTATCAGCTAAACGCAACGTCAATAAGCAAAATGGCGTTGCCAGCTCTTTAAATTTTTGATGATGCCAGAACTCGACTACATCGAGACATGACAATCGTGTTGTTTAAAAATTTAAACGTGCCGCACATTAAACAACCGCAAATTGTGCTTGCAGGCGAGCCATAAAATGTAATCGCCCCGAAATGAACAACAAACAACTAAACAACAACAACAATAGCCACTTGGTCAATTGGTGTTGCCAAACTTTTGTTGTTTTGTTTGATTGCCCGGACACTTCATTATGTTGCGTATAGCCCCCCTCTCTAGTCGCTGGTCTGACTCTGGTCAGCTTTCCAAGTGACTTGGCTAAGTCGGCTCAGCTGCCGCATAATTGCTCCTCGCCCGACCAAACGCCGCGTGCCGTGCCCACCCAGAAAAAAAAATGAAAGGAACGAAAGGAAATGCAGGAGTCAAAACATGCAATTTTCACTAGATATTCGGCTATACAATTTACTAGCTGGTAATCACAGCGCTGCCTCGTCGCCGTTAATCACTACAATCAACAGTTAGTAGAACTGCCCAACCCCTCAGCCCTCAGCCCGGCCTAGACCGAGCGGCACGGTCCAACCCACCACACTACAAACAAAACAATCAAATTATGGCGAACGGGAGCAGGCGTTTGATTCTCTTAGCAGAACTTTTCCAGCGCGTGGGAAGTGTTTTTCATTCCCATTTCGAGCAGCATTTTTTTTCAGGGGCGTGGAAACGCGTGTGCCATCTCGAAAATTGTTGTTCCTGTTGCTGTTATTATGATTGTTACTCATTTGCTGGTGCGACACGAACCCAGGAGGCAGGACTTGAGACTCTTTAATTGCCCGGCAGTATTTGCCGCGTGCATTTGACATTTTGGCAATGGGGATGGGTATGGGAATGGGAAAAGTATTAGGATTGGGCTGGCATTTGCAATTGATGGATCTGCTGCCTGAGGCCAACAAGGATAAGCCTGGGCTTGTTATCACAATTAAAAACTGCAGCTTAGCATTTGGACTAGACCAAATAATCATTGTTGAGCTGCGCTCTTCAGTTGCCCCTTTGCCTCTGGGCTATGAAGTACTATTTGCTTAGCTCGAAAGTGGACGTGAAACATATTTTTTTGTTTGTGTACAAACACTCTGGGACTGACTGAGAACCACAAGCAGGCAACACACACACAAACACATGTACGCGCATCCATATCCTTAGAACAAATAATTAAATCCTTTTTACATGGCCGCACAGGCCGAAAGTTTTCGCTTGGTTTATGTTTCTGATGCGGTTCAGGGAGAGCAGAGAACCCCAAATACCAATCCGTATAAACCCCGACGGCTGTTTGTTTTGATGGATTTGTTGTTTGGCATTGCCAGGGCACAAAAGCTTTTGTTTCTCTGTTTATGTCGTGTTGGTTGTTGTTCCTGCTGTGGCTTTAGCGCCCTAAAGCAGTGCTTAGTCAAACCCAGACCTAGGCCGAACGCCAGCCCCTGCCCCAGCCGCATGCCCATTCCTTTCCTTCGCATCCCCATTGACAGACAGCACAGCGTTGGCTGCGTTTCAGATGCTTCTGCTTAATTAACGGTATATGCCCGGGCTACCCCCACTCACTATACACCCACCGACTTGCCAGCCAGTGTGCCACTTCAGTAGCGCCTGCTGTTGTTGTTGCCACCTTCTGTGTATTTAATTGCGCGCATGGCATTTAATTGTTTTTCAAATTTGTTCAAGTTGTAAACTGTTCGCTGAATGAAATGAAATGCGTTCTCATGTGTATGTTGTTGTGTGTGTACTTGCGAGTGTCTTCATATGTGCGCTGTGCCATTTTGGGTTGAATTAAGGGTTGAATTTTTAATTAAAGTGGCTGGCATCGTAGGAGCACTGCTCCTTGCAAGACCAATCAGACTGGTGGGGGGAGGTCTACTGAAACAATTCACAATATGGCTGCCTTTTGGGGTTGCCCTAGACGCTTACAGGCACGACACGCAAATTGCTTTACTCCAAGTAAATTTGCCATATATAGTACGTATAAATATGTACACCCAAATACATATATGTGTCCATACATACATACCAGTCAGTTCCAGTATGTGCAGGCTATAATTTCAATAAAATTGCAATTTAATTACACACAATTATACAACAGACACACACACGATTCAACTGAGTTTGACAGAGACAGCAATATACTTGAGTGGCAGCTTGTTTTGGCAAAATTATTTTCTTCGAGTTAAATTCAGATTAAAGTCGCAAAGTTCAACTTTAGACCTGGCGAACTTTGAAGCGGACTTGATTTAAGAAAATTAATGGGAAATGCCAATTAAAATATAAGCTATATGACTACAACTTTTAGATTGATAAGGTCTCTATACAATTGGAAACATTTATAAAATTTAAAAAATAACAGAGGTTTTAGTCGGGAGCTCCCGACTAGGGGATACCCTGAACCCTCTTCTTCCAACACCTAATGCAGATATATATACTATTCTAGAAGCTACATGTCAAGTTTGGTGACTCTAGCTCTTATTATTTACCAAAATTGCTCAAAAAACAGGATGTCGATATCGATTTTTATCGATTGCTTGGAAACGGAGTAAGCTATCGATTATCGGAAACAAACTCGATCTGCGCGGGCAATAGGAGGACCTACAGCTAACATTTTAAGACTCTAGCTCTTATAGGTTCTGAGATCCTTGCGTTCATACATACGGACGGACGGACGGACGGACAGACAGACGGACATGGCTAGATCGACTCGGCTATTGATGCTGATCAAGAATATATATACTTTATGGGGTCGGAGATGCTTCCTTCTGCCTGTTACATACATTTACATTTTGCACAAAAACATTATACCCCTTTACACATTTTTAATGGGTTCAGGGTATAAAAATGGTTTAGGTTGAACAAATTTGTTCTTAAACTGTTAAACAATGCAATGCATACAATTGCATTCAGATTGTTGTGTTCAATTATATAATTTAATTAAAAGCACAATTAAATAATTAAAAGCAATTTCTTGTTTAACGAATGTTCACCCTGTGATAAGAGCCCAAAGAGCAGTAAAGTTGACCAAAAAATAAAACATGTTTGACCAACTATCTATTTACAATTGCATATTAATGGAACTGGAAATAATGAGTGGGGAAAATTTTGGCTGCTCTGCTATCTGTAAAAGCTATTGGGCCATTTCAGGGCAGATAGGTGAACTCACCACCAGTTACCGATTCGGCGGAGCCAGTCAAGTGGCAACAGGTTAATTTCGTGTATAAGCACTTGACATAATTGTGCGACTACTGTATGTATCTATGTTTTAGATATAACGGAGATCAAATGGACATCGTTATTCATACGCAACGTTGTCCAACGTGGAATGTGCTCATGCCCTGTCCCACTCGAAAAGTGTGCTTGTCCCGCTCTTGGGCACAGGAAATCTTGCGCTGCTATCGCGACGAAAAAGCACGCCCAAGTACAAGTCTGTGATTAAATATTTATAAGCTGATAACAAATTGAAGCAGGTACCGTAGGTGCCGTCGTCGTACTGCGTTTTCGGAAATCTTGTGCAAACAAAGAAATTAGTATTTTGATAATAAAAATTCAGAAGCTACCTGAAATACAAAACAAAATAGAAGAAAAGAATGAACAAAAAAATATTAAATAGATAAGCAGAGCTCGCCTGAGAGCGCGACTGTAGAGCGACAGTGGCGCGCAATTGTGACTCTATCATCTTATCATTTGTTTGACTTTGTTATTATGTTACACAAACAGTGGAAAAGTAGCCAGAGACTGGGACACTGGCAGGGGCAGGGGAAGAAGCAGCAAGCGGCATGCAGCTGCAGCTTGAAAGTGTCCAAACCGAAGCCAAAGCCTAGCATTTGGAATTGGAATTGAAATTGGGATGTGGATGTGGATGTGGCTGTAGACGGAAATGGAGCACGGCTCGAACCGACGCTGGGGCTGCACGCGATTTGCATTGGGCAATGTTCACACAGAGTGTCAGGGGGGCTTATCTGCGCCGCAAATCTCAGCTATCAATTTGAACTTTTCGCAAAGCCCAGCTAAAAGAGATTAACATGTGAGCGAGAGACTGGGCCAGAGACGGGTCGGAATAGAATGGACTTTGCACTTTTTAATTTGCAACTGACTGCAGTTGTTTGTTGCGGCTGCAATGCAAATAAGATAATTATTCAAATGGCATGTTTCACACAATTCCAACACACATTCTTTCAAGTCCAGACCCAGAACAGTCCAAATGAAGAAAGCTGCCAAGTGTACGGCGGGGTAAGGTGGGGTGCTGAGACGTATCACGAAAGGCATTGGAATCATTTTCTTGCCGGCAAAGATATCAAGATAGCCACATGCAAATGCTGCAGTGATCGCGCGAAATAGATTTGCATAAGCTGACAGAGCGAGAGAGACAGAGAAGAGTTAGAAAGATGCACAGTCTCAGAGCTGTTTGTTGCATGTGAGAACATTAATCGTGTAATTAATTTGATGCATGTGTATGCAAAGTAATTTCATGTAAAATGTCACACCCGCCCCGGGACCTGGCCCGGGCCTGGAACCGGGATCCCATTTCCCGGTGCTCGAGACTTGCGACCAAACCAAGACCCAGACCCCGAGGAGTTTCTTAATTCTTGTAACATGGCGTGCCAAAGACAAAAATCAAACTACATACAAACAGGCGACAAGCGAACGGGCTGGCTGGCCAACTGGCCGACAGTGAGACAGTGTCAAATAGATTCCGCTGGTAGATATAGACGACAGCGACGGGCATGGAGATTAGCCACATCGTGGTCAGGGATCAGCCCGACATGCCCGCCTCCTGTTACCCGTTGCCTGTTGCCTGGCTCGAGCGCTCATTTGCAAATTACGTGGACGGTTCGTTGTCAGCGCCCGCGATTGCGACAACTGCTTAAGCAGACATTTTCATTTCGTTTAGCCAGTGAGATTTTATAGATTTGCATTCCTCGAACAAGTATTTTGGCCGCATGACATATGCAGTGTCAGCGCTGACGTGCCAAAGCCTCAATCTTTGCATGCAATAAGGAGCCAAGGTGTCGAACACTCTGGCTATCGCCTGGCGCACATCTTGTTAGCCAGATAAGCTGACATTTGAAATTAGCCGGCCAGCGGATACATGGCCATAGACAAGGCATTACAAGGATTTGTCGATGCAGCCATAGACCCCGTTAAGGAAATGTCGAGTCATATAATGTGATATTCATATACTACTCGTATTATTGATATAATTCACTGATAAATGGCTCTGGCGGCAGCAACTCAGAAGTAGATCAAAAAGATTTGCAGCCACGAACTTTTTTTTATTGTTATGGCCGCTTCAGCTACAGCTCTTACTCCAACTGCCTATGTGGGTATATAAATGACGAAAATACACTTCAGTCGCCATCCATTCTGCTGCGTCACTCTTACTGCGAAGTTCAGCACGCCGCGCATTGTCTTAAAAGGCCTCTAAAAAGGGGCGGCTTGTCTCTAAAAGCCCTGGCCCGCGCCGCACCAGAAACTGAATGCTGAAATCCGAAACGTGTCGCATCATTGCCCAGCCCGGGCGCAGTAGACTAGAAGACGACGACGCCGCCATCGCCATCGCCATCACCATTGCCAACGTCATCGTCATCGCCATGACTGGCAAAAAGAATAGGAAAAAAGCCAAAAATAAAAAATAAATAAACTCAAATCGCACTGCTGCTCTCAGTGCTCGGAGAGCGTTTCCATTTAAAATGCAACTCTCTCAGTCGCGAACACGTAAATCAGTCGAAAAATCACGTTTGCCAGTGCAAAATCAATTAGACCTGGTCGTGAGGCACTGGATTTCGGTCCAGAGAGAGCCATAAAAATTAGAAAATTTGATTATTGCCACACGACGATGCGCAGAGATTCACTCGTCCATTCGGGACGTCCCACTGGGCCCCAGGGCCTGGGCCCCGGCCGTGGCCATTTGCATATTATCGTGCGGCCGTGGCAAGATGCTTTAAAAAAATTTCATTACCCAAACCAAAGGGCAGCCGTGGCGCAACGGTAGCGACGTTTAAATGAGTTTATTACGTCTTTTGGCGTTTCACAGCTTACAGCTTACAGCATTTAGCCAAAATACTTTGAAAGAAAGGGACTGGGGCTGGGGCTGGGGCTGTGCCTGGAAAAGGGGTGTGCATCGTACTCGTAATGAAATTACCATACATTTGCATAAAAAGGCATCGAGACTTAACTTGACTCGGCGCGAGCCTGTCAACCGGTGAGTGGTACAGAGATGCCCCAAATTAGATAATGTCTAAATTAGATTTGAAACACGCATTTTGCGGGTTTCCAACGGCTACAGCCAGTGCCAAAGATCTGAATGTGAATGTGCATGCGAATCGGTAGTGCCCATTGAAGACCCATCGAGACAACATCAGAATAACATTAGAAGCGATTTTCGTTATTTTTTTGTCTTTTGTCTTTTTTTATGTTGTCTGTGGCGACCAATGCACAGTTGAAGGGTTGCAAATGGAGGCGGCTTCGTCGCAGTGATTTGTATGCAAACGCCGCGTGGGTACGGTGGAGAAGGACAAAATGGTAGAGTGCGCAGGAATGGTCTGAAAGGGAAATGTATGAAATTTGAGTTTTAAGCCTTGACCTTGATTGGACCAGGCGTTAAAAGCAGCGACGTTAGCAAATTAAGTAACATAATCAAATTACGCTGCTTGCAGTGGACATTTTTAAAATCATCGCGAAGAATATGAATACTAAACTATATCTATTTACTATATATTTTTTTTTTGTAATTATTTAATAATGTTGATAAAGAGAAGATCTGTCCGTTAGCGTAGAAATTAATGTTGTTTAAATAAATCTGGAAGTCTAATATAAAAGACCGTATCATTGATCCATAAAAATGACAAACAAATAGACTGTTACATTTTAGCCAAAAATTTAGTGCCACTGTTTTAACTGAACTCGCTGTTATAATTTTCCACATTGTAATCAAGAGTTTGGCATGTATTCGAGAATTGCTACGTAACGCTAATAATGACTTAAGTTATGATATCAGTTTCTATTCGAAAAATGTCAACAAATCGAAAACAATTAACTTTATCTATTGTACGAAAAGTCATCACGTATTGGGAACTGCAGTTTTATTTGTGTTTTCAATACATAATTTAAGTAAGGTTAGGTAACAATTAGCTGATGTACAAATTCGAAAACTGAAATTATCAACGCAATGCCACTAAATTGTCGGAGCTCTTTGGCAGCCCATCGGCAAGTTCATAAATTCTGGTCCTTGCCACATGGCCATTACGTAATTTACATGTGTTGTGGCATTTCAACGATATGTGGCGCGACATGTGTGGTGCCTAACCCATTTACAAGTGTTGTCGCTAGGACAAGTTCATAAACTTAAGTTTAAGTTTTTGACTTGGAGGTTTGAGCTTTGATTGCGAGATTGAGGCGAGTGCGCCGTTTTTGTATTTTTGTGTTATTTTTTTGTTTTTGTTGGCGCTGATTGCGTGGCATTTTTCGCATATTTCTGCTGCACATTTCGTGCAAAACTTAATTATATTAACTGAGTTATTTGCGGCATTTGGCGCGCTGTGACTTGGCCTGGCCACAACAGCGGCACTTGGGCAGGTGTTGTTGCTGCTGCTGTTGTTGTTGTTGGTTTTGTTATTGCTGTTGTTGTTGTTGGTTTTGTTGTTGCTGTTGTTGTCGCCTTTGTTGAACGACAGAAATTATGACAACTCAACTTGACTAACTGGTGTGGGGCACAGTCGAGTTGGCTGTTCCCTACAAGTCAGCCAGCAGTTCGCAGTTGTTCGCACCTAAATGGCCTGACAGACAGCCGGCCGGCCGTCGGGACGGACAGGCGCAGACAGGCGGAGGCTGACGGACGGCCACAATCAACAACATAATTAAAGGCACAAATGCGCATGTCTGGCTCTTGGCCAGGCTCTGTTCCCGGCATGATTGAGCGGACCGAGCTGAAGCTTTGGTATGCAACGAGCTGCAATTAAAAATCAATAAAATGCGTGATTTTTGCAATTTTTGCTATGCAATTTGTAATTGCAATAATTAAAATGTTGCCCACAGTTGTTCACTTTTTGTTCGGGTCGCTTTTTCCTACTGTCTTATTTATCTAGTTTTTTTTCTATATTAATATTGTGAGCTGCATAATCAAATTTTCCCCTCAAACACCAACCGAGTCACGTCGAAAATTGAATACATTCTCACACAAGTCACCAGCACAGGCACAGTAACAGGAACTGAAACAGGAAGAGAAACAACCCTGGTCCAAAAATTCAGGCAATCAATCACAGCGTCGCATAACCCACCCCTGGACTTCTGTACTCTGCCTGGGCGCAGGGGCGCAACAAATCGGATTAACTCGCAGACTGTACCACCCGAAGTCGAGATTCACGCAGGCGCACGGAGGCGCTACCTTGGTCGAGGGCGGGTTAGCGCTAACAATTAACTTTTTGTTTGGAGTTTTTTCTTTTCTCTTTTTCAATCTATCAGTGGGCGTGGCCGTAGATAGGTAAAAGGGCAAACCCGAAACGAGCAGTCAGAGCACCGCCCGTTGGGTCTCTGATCGTTTTGTTCGCGATCTCCACACGTTTACCAACACTGCGTGATCACGCGTTGTTGCGCAATGAATGCAACTGTCAGTGACTTGTCAAAACAGCCATCGATTATCAGCCTGATAAGAAGAGGCCAGCCGAGGATCAGCTGCGACTGTGTTAGCTTACAATGCGACTATGTTAGATCATTAAGGACAGCAGTCGGTTGCCTAATGCATGGCATGCACAAATTTCATTCAGTCTTAAAGTTCTCCCAATCGCCTATATTTTTGCCCTCCATTACGCAACTAGCCAGAGGCCCAGATAGTGATGAAGATAGAGAAAGAGATAGAGATTGGGAATGAAAGATAGAGAGATCGAGAGATCTGTATGCTTTGCCACAGTCAATTGAAATTCTACGCATTCCGACAAACAGCAAACAAACACACATTCAAGCACACACACACACGTAGGAATATAGACAAATGCATATATAGAATTCTCAATTGCTTTCGCATCATTACGTCTGCGAACAATTTATTTTTATAAAAGCGAAGCGAATAGGCTGCCGTCGCCGCCAGCGTCGATGCCGCATTTTCATTTTCCCGCTTTTCACGCAGGCAGCAACACAACACAACAAAAAAAAAGGAGGAAAAACAAGAACAACGATCACGTTCAAAAGTGCAGGAAAATTGAAGAAAAATACTGAGGCATGAAAGCAGCGTAAAGAAATCAAATAAATTTTATTGTATAAAGCGCAGCAAATGCAGCAACAACAACAAACTACAGCAAAAACAATCAACGAGCCTGCCACGCTGTAAATAGTTTACAGTTGTGTTGTTGCTGCCGCTTCTGCTGTTGCTGCTGTGGCATTGCCTCTGCGGTTGCTCACACTTTTCCTTGCTACCGTCGCTGCAATCGATCGCAAATTTTTTTCTTGATTGTAAACAATTCGGCTGGCGGCTGGCGGCAACATCATCATCATCATCATCATCAGTAACTGATGATGATCATCATCAGCAACAGCAGCTAGCTAAATGGGTGTTGAGTGCAAAGTGTTTGTGTTGCCAGTACCCCTCCATGCCGCCTTTCCCTGCCCCGCCGCCCCTTGACCCAATACAACCCAAACCAACCCAGAAATGTGCACGCAACATGGCGTTGCGAGAGATATCTCGAATTTTTGGGATCTTGAGCTCTCGATCTGTCGACTTGCGGTGTTAAATGCTCAATAATTTTCGACCGGCACATATGTATACATATATTTTTAACTAAATATACATATATATTTTCTTTTTCGTGATTTTTGACCGACCGTTTACCAAATTGCATTGTCTCTAAAGAGTCGAAATCGAAATTTACCTCACAGCGGGAGATGTTGAATATGTTGGTGCAGAATGCATCTTTTGCTTCTGCCCTGTTGCTTCTCTCTCTGGATTTTTCAGATTTAATTTTATGTCCGTTGTATGTTTCGTATGGCCTTGTGCACAACAACAACAATATCGACAACGACAATAACAACAAGCTACAGCAACAACGACAACTGCCAGCAGCTAAGGAACCGAAGTTTTGGGCCCACGAAAAATAAATATAAATAAAAGTAATCGAAAAAATAAAAGAAAAAAAATTGAAACACAAGTAGAGCTTTGAGTGAATGAGTGAAAGAGGCTCTGAGAAATCATACAAAGACCCAGGGCCAAAAACTTTTTGATTTTCATAATTTTGGCTCTGACCACAAAAAGGCTACAACAGCAGCAACAACAACAGCAACCACAACAACAACACCGACCACCACGAAACGCTTCATGTTAACGACTTTGGGTCTGGTCACTGCTGCTACAGCTATAGCTTCGGCTACAGCCCCAGCCTCTGGTTTGGTCCGCTCTGGTCCGGTCATCGTCATCGACGTCGTCATCTCTACATTGTCTGCCGGCAACGTTTCCTTAACGTACAAGTTTCATTTTCGTTACCTTTGCGCAGTGATACCGAAAAGCGAATAACATCGAAATGAAATGAGACTTTGTCTGGTCGGGGCCCTGGGTTCCAGGTGCTCGACGCCCGTCGGTCCCGAACCCCGGAATCCCAAACAGCGAATGCACCAAATGAGTTTTTGTGCCTGGTCTCTGATGATTTTTGAATTGATTTGTGTTGTTAAATATTAAATTCTTATAAGTCATTTGCACTCGGCCTGAGCCCGGTCTCTGACTCTGGCTCTGGTCTGAGACTGGGTTGGGACGTCAGCCTGGGCCTGGCTGTGGTGCCGTGTGGTGTGCATGTGGTGTTGTATGGTGTGGCTTCGTGTGGCTTGTGTGCCTCCAAATGACAGACAAGACAGCAACTGCGACTGCGATTGCGACTTCAATGCGGCCCCGCCCTGCTGACCGCCCGCCTGCCCACATATATCATTTACACTCTGACTGGGGCGCGGACTCTCAGCCCGCGCACAGCGGTCGGTCGTCCAAAAATGGCAACGGACCCACTGCGTCCACCGTCCAGCTTACAGCTTGTTGTTGCCCCTTTGTTGTATTTATGAATACGAATGCCTGAATAGGGCGGTGTGGTGGGGATTTTGGGGGAGGCAGCTGCCGCTGTGTGGCGCGCAAATAACAAAATTATATTTTCAAGGTGTTCTTTTGCACATTTTTTTTTAATTTTAATTAACGTCTTTGCTGTTGTTGTTGTTGTTGTTGTTATTGCTGCTGCTTAAAATTGCAATTCGCATTCGCAGCACAGCTGAATGATAAAAAAAAAACCATAATAAATGTTTAACAAAAGTTAATAAGCTTTTCGCTTTGCTTGATTTCATATGTATGAAGCTGTATTTCATTGTCGTTTAATGGCGTTTTATTAATTTCTTTAATGGCTGCACTGCAACAGCAATCAGTTAGCCAGTTACCCATTTAGTCAAAGGGTGCACGGGGGAGGGAGTGGCTACCAAGCAAAATAAAACAGAATGAATGTGTGTGGCAATGAAAAGGCATTTTAGCTCGTGTCGACTGATTGCGGCAAAGACCACTAAACAGTTCTTAAGCCTGAGCCACAGCTTTATAATTTATGACTTGACTGGCTTGACTTCATGCTTACTAACATACAATGTATCCAAGAATATAAGTGCACTCATAGAAAGGAATACAGCATGGAAATGTGAAAAACAGCTGGAAAATAATGTAATGAATTTTAAATAAATATAATAGAAAATAAGAACCGAACTTTTTATTAAAATGTTATATTATTAAATGTTATTGCTAGTTAGCTTGTTTAAAGCATAGATTATTCGAAATATACTCAAAGAAATAGTTATATTATTCATTAGTTTTATCTGGATCAGCATTAACAAACACCACTTCAAGACCCAAGTATGCACATATATGCTTCTATCTGCGCCCAAATCGTAGCGGATCATGCGTTTTATTCAGTTCACTATTATAGAAAAAAGATTGCAAGCAGCTTGAAGTTGGCTGCGCTGGAAATAAATAGTACAAGCTTTAATCTTGTGACTAGATAATTCAAAAAAACTATATATCTGACCCATAGGAAATAGTGAAATATATATTATGTTGACGCTTACAAATCCTGATCTATTAACAATAGCCGCACTTGTAAATCTTTTTCTTTGTCAGAATTCTGCATTTTGTGTACACCATTTTTTTTAGCTCGTCCTATGCTCGTTCTCTTTGCAACACGTCAAACTTTCGCGCCAACAAGAAATATACATTCAATAAACACTCACGCAGTGCCCAAATATACTTTTAACAAGTGCCATGAAGTAAAGAAATTTATATGAAAGCTTAAAGTAAGTCTCCATCTGCTGCTGTTGCCATTTCCTGCTATACCCACAGCCCCCCCCCCCCCCCCCTGCAGTTGCATTCATTACAAGCGAGGCAAAGGTTAACATGCAACGAACGGCAACAGCAACAACTGCTAAAAAGCTTAAATTTCACAACACGCTCGACAACAACACCAACAGCGACAGCAACAGCGAGAGCAACATGCAGCAAAGAGGCACAGCATCAACGGCAAAAAGTGCGACGTCGTCTCGGACGACGTCTCTCAACTTTTGCGTTTGAGCATTTAAGTGCCAATTAATAACAATTTTTATGAACCGAAGAAATAGTTGACAACACGGCATGGCATGGCAGTCATTCAGAGACGCGTTGTCGAGTGA
The DNA here is from genome assembly GCA_035045725.1 of Drosophila ezoana. Taxonomy (NCBI): domain Eukaryota; kingdom Metazoa; phylum Arthropoda; class Insecta; order Diptera; family Drosophilidae; genus Drosophila; species Drosophila ezoana. Next base: position 2,570,670 of record JAWNOU010000127.1, read on the forward strand.
TGCGCTGCTGCTGCGTCCATGTTGCTGCTGCTGTTGCATGCAACAAGCAACATGCAACAACAGATGAGAGGCAGACTACGACTGGGACTTGCAGCAGGCATGACAAACTAATTTGAAAACCCATAAAATTGTTCAGTTTATGAACAATTATTATATAAGTTTTATTAGCCAGTCAAACGAAGCCAGCAGCTCTTTAATTAATTTGTGATTTTTCTGAATCAACAACAGTATCAACAGCATCAACATCAACAGCACCATCAGCATTAGTCGCAATTTATGCCGGCTTATTGACAGGCCTCGGCATCTGAGCTGCCAATAAGTATGCAAAGTAGCACACTGAAAAAGAAAGAGACAGATAGAGAGAGAGGGAGAGAGGGGGAGAGACAGAGGAAGGTGGGGTCGTCGCTATGGCAACTGACTTTGAAACATTTGGCGACATTAATATGATTTAATGCGTTAATTAGCACCACGCAGCAGCAGCAGCAACAGCAGCAGCTGAAAGACTTGGCCAGGGTGCGAATACAGAAACAACAATAACAAACACAACAACAACATGGGCTTCAAACAACAACAACAACAATAACAACAGCAACTTGAGAGCATCTGACGCGTCGCGCTTAAAACCCCAAAAAGTATGCTATGCGTATTCCCAAAATCCCCGAAGCGGATTAGTGAAGCATTGGCATGCAAGGGCGGACTGGGGTGCGGTATGCCTGGTGCCAACTGGTTGGGTCTATGGGTTGGGTTTGGCTTTGGGTGTTGGGTTGGGTGTCTGTGGGTAACTTCGCTGCTCGCCCTCTGTGCATTGCGTAATTGACGTCAATTTTGTTTTCGCACCGCGCATACCAAAGAACCCCAAGCCAAGGCTGAGCTGAGCTGAGCTGAGCTCGGAAATCCAATACGACACAGAAAAATAATTTGCCAAAAATAGAAAATTGTGTCGCCCAACGGAAGCGGCATCGACTATGGAATACTTCAAATCGTAATGGCTGGCAGTCAGGAGGCAGAGCGCAATAAACAGGAGCTATGACAATGGGAGAACCAGAGCCGAGTTGAAGGTAATGGAGGGTGGCCCGCGTCGGGCGTCATATTTCATTTATTAGCAAGCGGCGGCGGCAGTTCGACATGCATTCTTTTTTATGCCCATCATAATGCAGGGCATATGCAGGGCATATGAAGGCGCCCAAATGGGAATTGCCTGAGCCCGAAGCCAGAGCTGAAAGTAAAGTGCCTCAAAGTAAAGTAGCTTAGAGATTTATGCGGCATTTGGCGGGCGTTTGCCTAATAGAATTTGGGGGAGTTGCCAAAATGTGTCAATATGGGCAGGTTTAATGGCGGCACTCAAAACGAGGCATTCGGCTTAACTTCCTAATGAAAGACACAAGAATCTTTAGAGTAATTAAAAAAAAAAACCCTTAGCACTTTAATTCAGCAAAACTAAGATATACACAAAAATTAGTGAACATAATTTGAAAACTATTATTTACAACATATTTCAAATCCCACAGCAAGCTCTTAATTCGATTTGTCAGTTTCTTTTGGTTTAATTTTAATATAATCTATTGATAGTAAAATAGAAAGCGAGATCTTTGGTGAGTAATTGTACGTTTTTTACAATAACTAGCCTGTCTTGGAAATAGTGTCCCTTCTATATTTGTATGAAAACATTTTTGGCTTAGACAAGGCACGTGCGCTATTAAATATGCAATAAATTATGTTTGCTAGTTTTTTCTTCGGAATTTGCTAAGCTGCCTGCAAATTATAGAAAATCCTTACGAGGGACACACAATGAGAATGAGAGAGAAAAGTCAATGTAAGCAATAAGCAGGAACACCATTATCTAATGCTCGGCGCGCCATTGAGGCATAAAGCCCCCAATGGGCAGCCCATGCACCCTCCCCATCACCCACACATCCTCTTCCCCTAAAACCCAATCTACAATCCGAGGCTCATAAGCGGCAAATAGTGCGCAGGAAATAAAGCACAAAAAGGCAATAAAAATTGCCGGGCAGGCAGGCAGGCTGGCGAGCTGACTACGAGGTCGAGACTTGAGGAGAGCTCGAGCAGGAGTGAGTAAACTTTTGGCTGACTATTTTGTAGATGTTGGCCGCACTGCTTCCGGGCCAATTGAAATGCCAGCACAACAAACAAAGCAATCCCGCATACTCGCATTTGGACATTTGGGTTGGCTTGGACTGGACTGGGTTGGGGGATGCGATCTCTTTGGCAGCCCTAATGGCCAGCAGACAGACACTAAGACGTCGCCAGCAGCGGATTTAAGTGCAAGTGATTTATGTGCTCTATGAAGGGGGGATTGTATGACTAAGTGTGTGTGCATGTGTTTGTATGTGTGCGTGTGTGGAAGAAAATTAGCTGATGTAGACATAAATGCGAGCGGGCAAAGTATGTGCCAAATGGCAAATGACAGCGGGCTACGGGCTTTGGCCACAAGCAAAATCAATCAAAAGTCGAATGTCAATTGCCGAGCCAATGTCGAATGCCAAATGACTCTCGCATTAAATATTGAAAATATAGAAGAGACGAGAAATTCAATTACCATCGGTCGGTCAGTGGAGGGCCACGCCAGGTCTAGGGCCTTTGATATTTAACCCTTCTGAGGAAACGCTTTTAGCTGCGCCTGTACAGGATAGTTAAGTTCCCGTTTAGGCAGATTAAATTACAATTTACAAGTGGCCAATACAAGCTAAGCGGGCTTAAGTGCTGCCCCGAAGCCGTTGCCGATGAGTGAACCCTTCCCTTGTGGTCGCGAGCTCGCCCGACCCCAGCCCGAACCTTCAAATCCACTTGCGTGCCAGTGCATCGATGATAATTGAAAGGCACTTCAAATGGTCAAAGACGGGGTGAGGCGCGGGGTCGCTTCGCTGGCTAATCGAGTTTGAAACAAGCGTAAATTGTCCTTTTGATATTTGAGTTGACTTCAATTGCTTTTGCGGTGCAAAGTGCAGTTCCAGCTCTGGTACTTAACGGTAATTGTGCAGGCACAGGCCCAGTCCCAGGCACGGCCAACGCCCCAAAGTACGGCTTCCCTCTGGGCCACAAAGTAGAGCACAGTGCGGGGCTTAGGCTTGTGGGGCAGAGGAGCCCATCGGCTAATGTGCGCTAAGCGCTCGCCTGCATTTGCCTAATGACGCAAGCGTAAACGACGCAGCGGACTTTGTATAATTTGTAAGCTTTTAAACCGATTTGCAGCTTAGTTGAGGGCAGCGTAGAAATATTTCGCAAAACAAAACCAAAAACTGTTTGTTTCAGTGGAAATATGTTTTCAAGCCAAGACAAAGACTGCGTCTAAAACCGGCTCAGGCGGTGCTCTTAGCTATTTTGGGTGTCTTGTTGTTTTTGCCACATTTTTATGGCATAAATTTCCATTGAATTTGCGATGGCGATTTTGAAAAGGAAAAAAAATACGTTTATATATATTAAACAAACTCTATAAAAAGGCGAATGAAAAAAAAAAACAAAGCGCATTGATACTTTTGTGGCTTATCCAATTGGTTGACACAATCAGGTAGATATGAATATATAAATATGTATGTATAAATGGGCACTCGATATAAAAAAGCTAAGCCGGCTATCCAGCTCTGAAATCGCGGTCTCCTGAAGCGTCGGCTGTCGTTTGAAGCAACACTTGACTTGGGCCATAGACAGAGCAGAAAAAACAAAAATAAAAACATAACAAAAACATTTGTGTATAAACGAAACAGCAGCAAAAAAATCATTAAGATTCATTATTTGCGAAAATTTTTTTGCTATATTTTGTATTTCGTTACTGAGTGAATTTTATGGATTTAATTCCAGGAAAACGAAGCAAATGCATGCGGGTCTTGATAATTAAGTATGTACGAAAAGCATCTATGAAAAAACAGCAAGAAAGTTTTACACATTTATGCCTTTTATAAGTACTTGATAATAAAAACAAATAGATCGAAAAAAAAATAACTAATTAAACTCAGCAAGACTTTTGGCCTTTTTTTTCGTCCGATTTATTCAGGATTATTCACATGATTATTAAGTCTATATTGTTTTTTTTATCTATAGGCAACTCGCTAAGGGTTTCAAATACAATTCTAGGTAGTTGCATTTTTGTCAACGCTGGACTCGTCTAATCCCTTACAGTCTGATCAATGAATGGATCTGTCATCTTCGTCACTTCGGCATGTCTTTTCACGCCAATGGCTCAAGGTATCGCATTCAACGCTTTTGGACCTCGTACAATTCCCTTGGCGATCGAAAATCGTCAGTGCGACAAAAATTGCTGAAAGTTTTATATTGAACGCGACTTGAAACCCAACAGCAAAAGCAAAGTAAGCAAAAAATAAATAAATAAATAAAAAACAAGATGAGCCGAAGCTAAAAACTTGTCGAGCACATTGGCAACTGCATTGAAACATTAGCAACGATGACATTTTTGCGGTCGCTCAGCTCCCTATGCTCTGTCCCTGGTTACCGCTCCCGTCTACCAGTGTCTGCGCCTGCGATACGTCTGCTGCCGCTTTGTTTTGGGCCGTTGGCTTTTAAGCCTTAGCTTTTTGGCTTGTTGGGTTTTGGGGTTTTTGCTGGTTGCAGGAAATTCCTATAGACGCGACACTTCATACATAATAAAAGTGGATCGTCGATCGACGCGTCGATCGCCTCTCGTCAAAAGTCGCCTTGTCGCACACTCGATCCGCTGCACATTGGACCAAGGCTTAAGCATTGACCAAAGGCTGGACTTGGAAATGGGTTTGGGGTTGGGGTTTGGGCTTGGGTTTTGGGTTTTGAATTTTGGGCAGAGTCTTTGTTGAGCCACCACGATGGCATTTGTAGGGCTTTGTTGGTTTATTAATTGTAGCCTTAGCCTTGGACTTGCACTTGAATGCTGACGTAAGGACGTAGATGTCTGGCTGGGGTTTTGTTCACAAATGAATGCACAAATTTCGGACAGCCGCCTGCGGTTGGAGCCACAGACAGTATGACGCTTGATCGAAACAACACAAAGCTGCAAAAAAAGGAGATCCAAGCAGCTAACTCGTATTCGTATTACTCAGGTGAGATCGCGGCTAATGAGCTTGGCGAGCATCCTTTTTTGTTTGGCTCGAAACTGGAACTTAACCAACCAACGAACCGGGCCAGACAAACAGACACCCAAAACCAGTTCGGCTTTTTGACTTAATGCCTATAAAATTATAGGTCTCTCAGCCCAACTGGAAAATTGTGTGGGGCGTTGCTGTAGAAATTAATACAAATGCAGCAAGCACAAAGCATTTTCTTTTTCCTTGCCTCTCTTAAGTGGAAAATGCTCAACAAATAAGTATTCAAAAGAAAAGAAACAAAACCAGACGAAATGAAACGATGTCTAACAGCCAACACGCCCCAGGCAATCACGCAAAATGCCAAATTATATGTAGCTACCATTAACAGAACGAAATCATCTAACACGCAGAGCCTCCAGCTTGGCCGGGGCTACAGCACAACAGAAAAAGTCATTTAAGGCGGTTTTCATATGCCGCACACGAGCCCAGACCCGAGCACGGACCTTGTCCCAGGCTCGCCCAGCTGCCAGCCCAATATTTCAGCATATTTCGGCACGGCAATTCGATCGGGCGCAGGCCATGTCCGACGCTCAAGTTTCAGGCGCAGCACACGCACAAAGCCCGACTCAGGCAACCGACATAGATCAGGCGACAATGCAGGCAGGCACCCGCCGCAGGGGCAGTTCGCAGATCTTTAACTGTAGTCGCCAGCGCTTTGCCGCCTGCACTGCAGTTGACACTTAAGCTGTGGCGGGGGCGTCGACGTTACCCTAAGCGGCTTACACGTGCCAGAGGCCATGCCAGTGTGCGGAATGGGCTCCATATGGACACAAATGCTTATAAATAAAATTCAGCCACGTAATACGAGCGGGCCTCTCGATTTACAGGCGCTGATAGCAGAAGAATTTCCTAAGAGAGAGCGAGAGAGAGAGAGAGAGAAAGAGTCCTGCGCTGAAAGTCACAAATTTCACGATGTTTTTTTTACACACTTTAAGCACTTAAATTTTACACTTAAATTTACGACAAGTATGCACATGTAGCCCACGCCACAGGGCACACTCTCTTAAGCAGTTTACAAAACAAAAGTTGGGTCGTAATTTAACACAAGATTTGCTTTGGAATAAACATGCATATATAGAGAGCTGTTGGATGCATGAACATGTTTGATTTAACTAGCTGAAATAAACATTATCAACCGAACGCAAAGTTGATTGAAAAGTTAGCGAGGTCCACGGATTTCCATATAGCTTGCTCCAGTAGATCATCTGCGAGTTGGTCATCATCTTTGTAGGCTTCAGTTAATGCAAGCTAAACGCGTTGTCTTAATAACTAACCTCATTTCGAAAGTGAAAAAAACGTTCTGTGTACTTTTCAAATATACTTTTTTTTCATATATTTATTGGCTAACTCTTTAAACGTTACTCTGAAGTTGTTGTTTCTTAATTCTTTTTCATTTTTGTTTGTTGCTTTTGTTTTCTTTTAATAATATTATTAGTATACATATAAATAATTAAAAATATTACATTAAAATGTATTCGTATATCGTATAGAAGTTGCTGCTTGTTTGTTTTTAGTTTTTAGTTTTTGATTGCGTTTTCTTCTCTGCTAGATCATTACCATAAGTTTTCATATCATGTTTCTCATTTTACAATTTTGCTAAAAACTAAATAAAATTTGTTTCGTAAAACAATAATATTAAAAATGTATGCACGAAGACAAAAAACAAAATTTTATGCATGTGTGTATATATTTTAAAAATAAAAGCAAAAAGCGTCTCAATTATTTTTAAAATATATATTTACGTATATATTTGTTTGCATTATTTTCATTATTATATTTACTTGTGTTATATTTTTATAAAATATCACCTAAAGCAATTACGTATTTCAGTTTCAGTTTGTATTTTGTTTTTTTTTTTTCGGTTTTCGTTTTGTTTTGTTTTTACATGACAACAATAAAAAATTTTCGTTTTGTTTGCAAAACATTCAATACTCAAAACTTATTATAAGAAAATTATTAAACAAAGTGTTCAACAAAATGCAAGAGCTCGCACAAATCATAGGAAACAATTCGTTGCAGCCAATTTTGCAACAGTTTTTATATATATATTTGTGGTATATATTTTTGTATTAAATTATTTTTTTATATAATTTTTTTTTTTTTTTAATTTTAGTTTTATTTTATTTTTTTAACTAAAAAGCAACTAAGATCGCTTGGCCACAGATTTATGCTAAAATTATTTATATTATAATTACAGCATTAATTCATTTCGTATGGTTTTTGTTGTTTTGAAATTTTTTTCTTTCCATTTTTATGACAAAGTACAACAACTATTTTTAATTCATTTTTTATTATAATGTTTTTTTTTTGTTTTGCAAATATAACTATTTGCAAGATTTTTATGTGTTCGTTCGTTTATTCTTAAGTTGAAAAAATAGTACAAAAGCTTTGACATATTCTCAGTTTTATTAGTTTGTTGTTTTCTGTCACTAATAAAGCAGTTGGTTTATAGTCTACTTATAAAGTTTAAGTATACAAATGACTGCCCATATAGCTGGACTGCAATCGAGTGCAGTTCCATTAAGTACAATGTTTGGTAGTTTATTGTTATTTATATAATTCTTTTTAGTATGCGTAAACTCAAAAGGTAGGAGAATACAGCGATAGAGAAAGTGCCTAGAGCTGGGAAGAGTTCTTCGGAAATTAGTTAAGGGTGTTTAGGTTTAGTTTTAGTTTAGCTAAGCATACCTTATAATACGTAGCCTTCCGTTACGGATACTAAGAACTATATAACGTACATAAAGTTAGACCGCTATAGTATGCATAGTGTTGAAAGGGTAGGGAGTGGTACGCCCAACCGCATCTTGTTGCAGTTGCAGCTGAAGTTGATTTGCGTTAGGGTTAGGCCTAGTCTAGTTGTAAGTATGATTGGGATAGTACAATGGGATTATCTTATTCCATCTCTTAACTGCTGTTTTTTAACCAAAAGCTGCGCTGCTCTATATACGTTCAAACGTACTGACATATTTATATGTGTTGATAGTTATTAATTACATGTATTTTTAATAAAAGTATCGCGTTTAGCATTTTACGTATTTACTTGTATAGTTAAAAATTTTGCTTAATAAATGCTTAAAGTTTTTTAGTTTTTGCTGATCTTGAATTATAACCTAAACAGTATCCCGTTCATTACGTATATTAAGTTTTCGCACGGTTTCTAGCTCATTTAAAATGTCATCGTATATGCGCGTTTCAACTCTCAATTAATTAAATTAACTTTACTTTAATCTGTTTTTTCTTTTTATTCTTCTTTTCTTTAAACAATAAGAGAAAAACATATGTTTTACTTTATGTTTTATTCGTATACTTTGCATTTGAACTCAGGTTGATTTTTCTTTTATTTATCTTCTTATTTACGTATATGAGTTGGACTTGGCTCTCCATTCTCTTCAAGAACGCGTTGAAATAAGATTTATAAAAGAAAATAAAAAAAAGTAAAAGTCTAACAAAAAAAGATTATAAATTTGTTTATATTTGTTCTTTTTTTTGGCAAGTTCTTTCAGTGTTGTAAAACACGTTGAAAAAGGACGTATTGAAAAATCGTATACACGTTGCTGAAGTAAATAATATTGAAAAGCCAAACAATAAGAGAATACACTTTTCTTTAATCGTTAATATTTTTTTTTGTTTTTTTTTTTTTGTTTTTTTTGTTTTGTTTTGTTTTTAACTTGTAAGCAGCCTAGGCTTTTGTAGAACTACATGCTAAAGTTATATTTTATTATAGTTTATTTTTAAAGAACTTTGCTTGTAGAAAAATTTATGCTTTTTGATACGACCGGGTAACGTACGGTTTTTTTCTAGTGTTTCTGTTGCAACACCCACCCAAACACACACACGCACACACACGCGTGTACTCTCACAAACACACAGCGAATTAAAAGTCCGCTTCGTGCTTGATGCGATAACTGGCATAGGTTTCTTCCAGCGGCGCAAAGTCTTGGGTGTGGGGCTGTGTTTAAGTTCCAAAAAGAAAATTGGCACCAGAGTTGTAATATAGAGAAATGGTCTTTAGATATAATAGTTCAAGAGATAATATTGTGTGCTTCTGTTACTGTAACTATGTCTGTGTTTGGTTTGTGGAGGGGCTTGGTGGCAATATTTACAAGTTTACAAACTCAAAACGATAACGTCTCTCGTCTATCAGAAGTTATCGACGCAGTTGCAGCTGCCGACTGACTGTACCCGGGCAAAACGATGCCCCTGCAGAGTCAGGGCCATGCCTATTAGACTATCTTTCATATCATATTAATATATAATATATAATATTTATGTATATAGTTTCTATATAGAGTTATGTGCATATGTAAATTGTTAAAATTGGTTAGTTTTGGGTTAGTAAACTTTCTTGTAATATAATATTTTTGTTTTTTTTTTTTTTTTTTAATTTTTTGTGTTATTAAGTAGTGAAAATAATAAAAAGTTGTTAAATGTTTTTAATAATAATTAATAATATATTGGCGAGCTATATGGGCCTCTTGCAAAAACGAAGTACTGGAACTTTTACTTATTTTTTCTCTTTTGCATAGTTTTCTTTAGTTGTTGGTACTTTTTACAAATTAAGCAAATTTTTGCGCTAATTATTGTTGCTCAGTTGCTGTATCTTCTTTTTTAAGTAATTTACAAGTTGAATGTATTCTATTTTCGTCTCCACAAAGAGAGCACAAAAATAAATAACATGACTTATGTTTTGCATTACTTTCTTTTGTGTTTTTAACTTAAATTTATGGCTCTCATTTTACTGTACAAAAACAGACAAATTCTAACGGCCAAAGCATCAGCAGCAGCAGCAGATGCAATTGCAGTACCCAACAGCAGCGCACAGCAGCAACAACAAGAGCAGCAGCATCAGCTGTCGAAGTTTGGTTGGTCGGACCCTGGAATTTGGGCGCCTCAATCGCCTCACGGCCGCTTGGAAGCTCGTTTTGTAGTTGTTGTTGTTGTCAACGTATTGTTGTTGTTGTTCATGTCGTTGTCGTTGTCGTCGTTGTCACCGTCGTTTGGCCGCTGGCGTTGTGTTCTTGCAGTTGTTGTTGTTTATACGTGGCCATTGCTGTTGTTGCTAGTGCTATCGCTATTGCTATTATTGTTGTTGTTGATGTTGTTGCCTTTTGCTTTATGCTGCTGCAATTGCGCTCGTTAGAAATTTGCGTATTTCTTTCTCATTTATTATTTGCTCTCTTGTACTGTATTTTTTAATTCTCTTGACTAATTTACAATGTGTGTGTTCTTGTTCTTGTTCATAATTACGTACAACTTCTTCTGCGTTTTCTGATTGGATTTTATTCATCAATATTATTATTATTGTTATTGTGATCTTCAAATAATCATTGAGATTATTGTTTTGCATCATGTTTTGTTGTAGTTTTGCAAAATTAATTAATTTTACTTAATTTCTTATGCAGTTTCGCAACATTCTTATTTTTGGTTATTATTATTGATTCATTTAATCCCAGGGCATTGTGAGCACCCGCTTCGTTTTTGCAAGAAGGTCGTTATCGTACTACGAACATGGGTGCACCACCGCATTGTAGCTCGCCAATATAGGACCATGTGCTCCCGCGAAGGGGGTACTCACAACGTCTGGTGTACTAGCTCCATCGGTGTGCGATGTTGAATCGGCATTACTTCTTCCTTCACCATTTGCTGAACCTAATTCTGGTGGTTTGGTGGTGTCCCGTTCGTCAATCACTAAATCTATTGGCATTTTACCCTTTAAACATGAGATATATCGATGACAGAAATTATCGCATAGTTCATGCACCTGCAAAGAGAAACCCGCAAATTGCCATAATTGGGGCGGCGAGATAAAAGAGAAAGAGAGAGAATGTTGTGTGAGAAGAGCGACGTCATGACAATTATACAATTATACGTATGTGCAAATATAAAAATATATGTATATAGCTTATGTATTTATATTATACTAAACTAAAAACAAAATAATAGTCATTTAAAAATGTTCCTTCTTAGTCTTATTTAAAAATACAATAGAGGTAAAAAAAAAAAATAATAGAACTATCGATAGCCTGTATATAATATATCAGAATATTTTTGTCGGTTCGGCAAGTTCACATATTCTATCCACAGTGTAAGACGTGTTAGTATCTATAGTTTTTTACCCCTAAGACTTACGCAAATAGTATGCTAAATAATCTAATGAGGCATTGCAATCCGTTCTCGCCTAAATCATATTCCACATTCGGGACTTCATTAGGCATTTTGTTAATTTATAAAACATTCAACATGACAGACAGAGACAGCTGCAAACACTTAGCGCCATTGCATTCTTTTTGCAAACAGCAACGCACGACTGACAATAACAACAACAACGACAGCAACAACAAAAAAGAAAAAACCTGCTTTGCTCCCGCTGCAAATGGCATGCAAATTGCTTTTTATGCGTTATCCAATGCCCGGCTCTGGACCCGGGCCACGTAAATGGTTGATGATGGCACTCAAAATGGCGTAGACAACGTCAGCAACAGCAACGGCAACAGCAATGGCAAAAGCAACAGCTAAGCTTAGAAGGTGTACGCGCTTGCAGGCGATAAAAATGCGAGGCCGGCAACATAAATATGCATAGAGAGCTGGCTGGCCAAAAGCGTTGGTCGGAAAGGAAGTGCTGGCCAGCCAAGTTTAACCGCAGGGCACACTTTTAAGCAAGCAACAACAACAACAAGCAGCACGTGCAGCATACAGACGATCGCTGGCGTCACCAGCAACAACAGCAACAAACGGGCCAACAAAATGCGTTTTTAAAGCCCTGCTGTTGTTGTGTTGGCTGGATCCAAAAACTCAGTCCAGTGTGTGCGTGAGTGTGTGTATGATTAAACAAATGCGATAAGGCCAAAGTGAGTGTGACTCAGGCGGAGCGCATATGCAAATATGCAAAAAGGCTGCGCACCAAAGAGGAATGCAGCCGCCGACACGGCTAAAAAGAAATTAATTGCGCTGGGCTCGAGCAGGCAGAGCAGCAGCAACAACAGCAACAGCAACAACTACAACAAACAGCCCAACAGCAGCAGTAACTGCAACAACCAACAGGGTGCTCCATTTAAACGGGCAGGCATTTAATTTACGAAAAAGTGCGCGTTGCTTATGCAAATTGCTTGTGGCTGTGTTCTTGCAACGGCTGCTGCTGCTGCTCTCGTTGCTTTTTTTGGCATTCGAAAGCTGCAACAGTTGCTGGCGGGCGGGCTGACTTGCGGGCTATTAACTTGTTGCCCATTGCCAAAACTTGCCAAACTCGTTTTCAGGCTGCTGTTATTGCTGCTGCTGCTGCTGATGCCGCCGATGTGGAAGTTGCTGCTGCCTATGTTCAATGTTACTGTCACCAAAAATATGACGTTAATAAAAACTGGCAGCATCAACTGGTTTATGACAGGACTCAAATTAGTCGTTGCGGCTCGCTGATAACAGCAGCAGCAGCATCAGCAACATGTTGTCGTATATGTATAGCTGTCAAAGTTGCCATAACAATGCACATAAAGCGCGCAATTAGCACGCCAGCAACATGTTGCCAGCGCGCAGTTGCAGTCGCCTGCATGTAACAACAGCAGCACCGCACAACAAAACACAGCAACAACGCATAAATACTTACTAAATTGATATGTTTATGCGGCTTTATGCTCAGTTGCCTGTCTCGGTCCGGGCCGGGACGTGGCCCTTTGTGGCATGTTGCTGCTGCTGCTGCTGCGATGCTTGGACGCTGATAATTTTTGATTAATTTGTCAGCGTTGTGTGTGACATTAAAACAGCTCATTGCGATATTTATGACTGCTGGCTGCTGCTGTGACTGGCTGTTGCTGCTGCGCATTGGGTGGGCACAGCAGCAACTCACGACTGGGACCCACAGCAGCAGCAGCAGCAATAGTGGTGCCAGCACAGGGGGCGTTGCTTGTTGTAAGCGTTGTAAATGTTACAGTCATTTGTACATCCTGTTAAGCAAAACTTTTTTACAGTCCCGTTCTCGCCACATTTTACAGCTTCCTCTACCAGCGATACGATCGCAATGTGTCCGGGCACATTTTGTTTACCCCCCGCCCTGACCAACTGTCTTATGACTATTGCACTTTGCCTGCATTCGTTTCTCTCTAATCTAATGTAAATCGCTCCAATCTGCGCAGTGGTAATTTTCGATTTCCGTTCATAGATAGCGTTAAATGTTCTATAGAGAGATGACTAGACCAGCTCCGACTGAGATTCACACGAAACCGACCAACTGACACAGCCTCCAGTCTCGGTTCCAGCCCCAGCCCCAGTCGCAGTCTCTGTCCCAGTCAAGCAACAAGTTTTTTCTATTTTTTTTTTTTGCATTTTGTTTAGCAAGCGTGCGGCGAAAAATGTACAACACTGCTGACATTTAAATGAAATGTAATTAAAAAACCAACAACAATAACAGCACCGGCACTGTTGGCAAAAAGAAATATTTTAATTCAGGGAAAAAAATGAATAGAAATATTATTCGGCTTTAAAATGTAAATGTGGCGAACTGTGAATGCGCTGCGAGCATGGGCAAACAGAAACGTTTACGAATGCCCAACAAAATGTAATTGCTAAAATTAATGCAAAATATAATGTTAACAAATAGTAATAAAAGCGCTGCAATGAGAAACAAGCCGAAAGAGCTAAGAGATTCAGAAGGATAAAGAGATGCTGCTTTATGAATGTTGGATAATAGTAACGTTAACGGACCCGCTTCAGAGCGGAATTTAAATATAATTGCTAGAGTGTAGAAACACTTTAATAAAGTATTTATTTAATTTCGTGCTTTGCACTGGAAGAAATCGTTCGATTGGAAATACTTTAAGTGTTGGTAAGTTAGTGTAAATGCCAACAAAATGAAACCCACACATATTTCTTTCCTTCCTATTCAAATCTTGAGTCCAGCTTGCAGTGTATTTCGCTTAGCCGAAAAATCAAATTCAGCTGTTGGTTGTCGTTTGGTGTTGTAGCACCAAACTGGCCGAGCCATCAAAACAAGGCCCCCAATTCGGTGTTGTGCTGCGCATACGTAGTGGTATTGGACGTAGTTGTAGTGCCCCCATGCCGGTGCCGGTACCGGTACGGCCGCCAAGCTGTGACTGCCTACCCCCTGCCGGGGTGTGTGCAACTGACCCGACGTGTGTTGTGTGTCTGTCCGTCTGTACGTCGGTCAGTCGGGGTGTCGGTCTGTCGGTCTGCTGAGGCACTGTCCCACTGCCCGTTTGTCAATTGCAATGCGCCGTCGTCGTTGAGTGTTTTTGTTTTTTTTTTTGTGTTCAGCTTTTTTTGCATGTGACTCTGTGACGAGAATTGTCCGTGCTGGATGGGAACTGAGGACTGGCCAAGTGGGGCTGGCAAACCAGTTTTGACAGACACAAGTCTTGAAGCGTCTTTTTAACTGATTCTGTGTGTTGTTTTTAGCAGCAGCAACAAATATGCACAGATACAGATAAAATATATACAATAAATGTATATATATATATATATATATATATATATAAATATATATATAGACGCTTTTTGCCAGTCAGCCCGCACATTTTATTTAAGTATTATATATTTATTTTTTCTTTTTATATTTTGTATTTTTATTTATTTTATTCACCAAAATCGACCGCTGCATTTTGATGGCTGCATATAAATGAATTGTATTTTTGTTGCTACTGCTGCTGTTGTCGTTGCTGTTGTTGTTGTACAAGTTGCTACAGTTCTTTGTGCCGATTGTTAGTTGTTGCCGTTGCCGATTGTTGGTTTGTCGTGGTTCGTGTGTGTCGCAAGCTGTGTGAGTGACAAATGACAAAACAAAAACCTGTCGTGGGCTGTGTGCTCTGTGCTGTGTGATGATGATAAAGATCTCGTTCGCTTCACTACTCCTCTGTTTGTAATACAGGGTGCCACTTGCAACAAATTGCAGCTGGCTAACTGACTGAATGAGAATGATCAGCCAACTGACTGACTGACTGACTGACTGACTTGTCTTACTGCACTACTTTCAATAGAAAGCGCTTTATGCAGTTGGTAATTAAGATTGGCCAACGCTAATTGCACATTGATTGACTTTTGTTGTTCGTATTTGTCATTGTTGGCATTTTGTCATTAGCCCAATACCAGAGAGTCCCAGTTCCAGTCGCAGTCCGAACACAACTGTAAATGACTTCTGGGGGCCTACACAACATGTCTCGAGACCCGAGAGCTGCACAAATGGCTCAGCTTCGTATTCTTATAACGTTTGCCATGCGTTCTGATTGTTGTTTTTATAATGTTTTGCATAATTTCTTACTTAAGACTTAATTGAAAAACACAAAAAAACAAACAAAAAAAAAAACAGATGACTGGCTTAGCTCAAAGCCCGGCTCAGCTTCGTTTTGGGCTTAAGTTTGAACTACGGCTTCGGTTTCAGTTTCGGTTTTGGTTCCCGGCCCAACGGTCGACGCTCCACGCTCAACGCTTCGCTGCGCATTTGCCTAATTAATTTTCTTGGCACAGCAGCAGCAACAGCAGTGGACAGTGAGCAAGCGGCGGAGGCAGGGCGCAGGCATTAATTACGACCACGTTGAGGAACAACTTCCATTAAGACAGCCGCCACACACACACGCACCCAAGCTAGTCAAGCTCTTGCATATTATTTGAAATTAAAACAAATTAGGCAACCTGTAATTTTTTCATTAAGATTATAAAGTGTCCAATAATAAAGTAGGTGTTGCTATTTGCTGCATTCTCAAAATTATTTATGCGCGGGTAGGGTTGTTCAGACAGACAAAGAACGATTAAGAAGGATGGGGGCATCCACACCTCATGAATTAACAACAAAGCAGCGCCGAAAATGAATGCGTTCTATTGTGCGTTGCTCAATGCAAATATCGTGGGCTTTTGAGCACTATCCGCCCCACCGAGCTGCTGTTGGTGTGGTTAGTATCTTGGGCAAACACCTGCCCTGAGCGTATGCTCGCAACCCCGTCAGGTCAGCAAATATTTGCCCCCCGCTCGTTCCTATCTCGTTTTGTTAATGCTATGTCACATCCTGTTGGTCCGCATATTTCTGTACTTATCTCCATCTTAAGCTATGCAAGCGGCTTTCATGTTACAATTTTGATTGGCAATTTATGCAGTTTTGGCCACGGCCAGCTGCATGGCCAGCTTCACAGTTATTGCAGTCGTTGTCAATGCTGGTGCTGCTGCTGTTGTGCTTTAATTTAGACATTTGCAAGAGAGATATGACCGCCTGCTGTGTATGCCTGTGCCCGTGTGTGTTTCTGTATGTATGTGTTTCTGTCTCCAATTGGAGCCTGCCTACAAGCTCAATAAAATGTCAACACAAATATTGGCAATTGAAATACCCGCCAGTTGGTAACTTTGTTTTTGCCATACCCTCTAAACAAAACAAACTTTGATATGGGTATACCTAAGCCCACCATATATGTATTCAATACATTTAAAAAATCTACGTTAAATTGATTCAACCCAACTCGTCCTTCCGTCTATCTACCTTTAAGCCTATAAGCATGTCGATCTCAGTGACTATATGAGACTGAGATTACCATGTGCAGTCATCATTGCCACATTAAGTTTATGACCTATCTTTTACTGCAGGGTATCTACCAGTATTGTCTATAGCACTCGGACTTAATTTTTTTGTAATTAATTAATGGGTTTTATGGGTGGTCGTTGGGTAGCTAGCTAGTGATAAATGTTTGTAGCTTGGCTACAAAATTAATAATATGCAGCCAGAAGAGTGGCCAAGGAGCGAGCAATAAAAGTGGCACAGATAACTGAAATTCAGTTAGCAATTTGTATAAGCTTTACAGTCTATAAAGTATGATTTTTATATTCAATGTTAAATACCCTAATTCTGCTTAAAAATAAATACATTATCTATGTTCGAAAACGTATTGCAATTTACCTTTAAGACAAACCAATTCAAAATAAGTGAGAAGTGCTAGTCGGGAGCTCCCAACTAGGGGATACCCTGAACCCTCTTCTTCCAACGCCAAATGCAAATATGTATACTATTCTAGAAGCTACATGTCAAGTTTGGTGACTAGCTATTATTATTTACCAAAATTGCTCAAAAAACAGGATTTCGATATCGATTTTTATCGATTGCTTGGAAACAGAGTAAGTTATCGATTGGCAGAAACAAACTCGATCTGCGCATGGACTAGGAGGACCTACAGCTAAAATTTCAAGTCTCTAGAGTTTATAGGTTCTGATATCCTTGCGTTCATACAGACAGACGGACGGACAGACAGACGGACATGGCTAGATCGACTCGGCTATTGATGCTGATCAAGAATATATTGGGGTCGGAGATGCTTCCTTGTGCCTTTTACATACATTTGCACAAATACATTATAACCTTTTTACCCATTTTTAATGGGTTCAGGGTATAAAAATAAAATTAAATGCTTAATTTAGACTTATGTAATTTATAGTTATATTCATGTTTACTTACTTTTTCTAACTCTAAAAGGTGAAACCGAAGCACTTGTATTGCTTGCACCATCTGCACAGGAAGAGAGAAAGAGAAAGAGAGAAAAAGAACAAACATGAGTTATGCATATCACAAATGATAATAAAATTCTTAGCCGTAAAAAATGCCTCCAAACAAATCGTTTGACGCCCCAGAACCACACACACTATAGTCCACACTCACACAATCGCAAGAGCGCCAACTGTTAGGGTGACCAGATGCTAATTAAAACGTCAGTTTGACATTTGACATTTTTACGAGGCTGCTAACTGGTGTGGCCGCTGATGTTGCCGCCACTGTTGCTGCTGCAGCCGCTTTTGTTGTTGCAGCTTTAAAGAATTTCATTTAATGCCAAGCCGCGGCCAACTGAACCGCATAGTAAAATAATAACATAGAGAAAACATGCTATAAACATTTTTATAGCACATCCACATAAGAGTGTTAGTGTGTGCATGCGTGTGTGCGTAAATATCTAAAGCACAAAACCGCCGAGTTTTTTTAAGTAAGTGTTACTAAATGCACTTTTAAATGTTCAAACATGAACTCTGTGGTGTTGGGAGGAGAAGCGGTGGTTACTCAGTCCACCAGCAGCAGCACCGCAGAGTGGTGGCATGGCAAAATGATTTATGGCCAAAGTACGCAGGCGCATACGGCCACGGCCAGAGCCATAGCCATAGCCGATCAGTGTAGACCAAGATACTCAAACCCAGGTCCGGGTGCCAGCTGTTTATGTCTGAGTGTATTGCCTTTTGCTTCATGTTGGACCCGGGCTGGCATTCAGTGAGTTTGTACTACAACTAATAAACTAATCTGCAAGTGCATAAAATTAGGGCCACCGCCAGAGATTTCTCTGCCGCGGCTGCTGATGCTGTTGCTGTTGCTAGCGACTAATACGCCATAAAACCAGCGACATTAAACGCCAGCAAAAGCAGCATCTCTGTTGCTCTACGTGAGTGAGTGACACATTTACGACTAAGCAGAGGCCGCTGTCGAGTGGTACGAACGCAGCCGCAATTAAAATTAGTTTTGCCCCTTAATCTCTTTATATGCAGCAGCAACAGCAACAACAGCAGCAACTGTTGACGCGATTTGCGCAGCCCAATTGCATGGCTCGTTTTGCACTTTTTGCACGCAGCATTTCCGTCTTGATTT
This sequence comes from Drosophila ezoana, assembly GCA_035045725.1. Taxonomy (NCBI): domain Eukaryota; kingdom Metazoa; phylum Arthropoda; class Insecta; order Diptera; family Drosophilidae; genus Drosophila; species Drosophila ezoana. The sequence goes on from JAWNOU010000127.1 coordinate 2,589,363, forward strand.
ACATGGGCTCCAAAATTGCCTGGAAATTCGCTGGACTCAAACTGAGAGACTGTAGCGACATTCTGGCTCATGTGTTGCTATGCGCCAAGAAATACAGCTGCATGTTGAGCCCAGTGATAAAATATATTTCAGTTGGATACCCCAACACATGAATTTTTTTAGCATTAGATATGATCTGATTGATCATTAATATAGATTGGCATAATTCACAGACTTTTATGCACTTGTTGCCCTACAACGACAGCTGATCACCATAATCATCATTGTAGCTAGCAACAACAACATCTCGCCATGATCGCCGTCAAGGTTGCCTTGATGGCATTCGCCTTTGCGTAGGGGCTCTGACTCTGACTGCCCAGATCTGAATGCATATAACTAACCCACAAGCACGACGACGACTTTATTGTTGTTGCTTTTATTGCTGTGCTGTTGCTGTTTCTGTTGTTGCCGTCGTCTTTTGCACACCCAAAGGCTGCCCATTTAGAGAGTGCAAAAATGTCATATGCATCATTAAATCGTTCTGCTTCATATTGTAGTCGACGTCGAGCATCGGTCGTTGGTCGTTGCTTGTCTCCCCGTGCTCAGCCTCAGCCCATTTCGATTCCCATCCCCATCCTGAAGCGAGGGCTGCAGTAGCAGCCGCAGCCGCAGATACAGCAGCAGCAACATGCAGAAATCAAAATGCGTGTCAGAGAAAAGTATGGCAACGCTGTCCAATAAAATGAGTAAACAACTTAGTCCGCCGCCAGTGAATGACAGCGATGACGCTTTGGATGTCGATGCGGACTTGGACTTGGACGTTGCTGCTCGCTGCAAGTGAACAAACAAATGTTCATAAATTGCTTTGGCTGCTGCTAAATTTGCTGTGATTTATTCTAAATAAGAGAAAATTATTCAATTGTTGTCATTGTTTTGGGTCAAGGTGATCGCACGGACGCACACACACACACGTTCGCCCGTACACACACACACTTGGCTAGGCCGTGATCTTTTGGCTTGCTCTGCAACATAGTTGCCGGGCGCCGTTTTGTTTACTTACCAGTGAATCCACTTCGGGATCTGCGGTATAGTAGGGTTTCTGTGATCTTATCTGAAATGAGAGACAAAGAGGGAGAAAGAGAGGGAATGAGTATAAAAGAGAAACACTTTGTATACTAGTTTCAAATCGTTGCAAATATGCATAAGCAGTGGCAGCTGTTGCTGCTGGTCTGCTGCTGTATGTTGCTGCTGCTGTGCGGAATCTTGACGAACGCAGGCAGGTGGTAACTGCAGCTCCGAGCCACTCCGTGACTAGGTCGCCAATGTTTTCTGTTCTCCGTTGTCCGTTGCCTGTGTCGCCGCAGTTTTATGATGCCAGCTCACAGTCCAAGCGATAAGCGCTCAGTAAGCAAATATAAACCAGGCGGCAGCAACAGCAACAACAACAACAACAACAGACGAAACAAAAACACCAAATAGATGGTTAACAAAACTCAGCATGGGAAACGCAACATTTGCGTAAAATTTGCTGTTGCTGTTGTTGCTCATCAGAGCAGAGGTGACTCGATGACTCGCTGTGACCATAAAAGCGATTCTCGTTTTTTTTTTTATAGCAAAAGGCAACAGAAATAAACCACACACTTAGATAAAAATCACAAAAGCAATATGTGGCTAGATAAAAAAAATGGCCACACAGACCGCGACCGACCAAAATGCGACAGAAGGTCAAAAAAATGCTGCGAATTATTTGTTGATTTTATTATTGTTGCTGTTGCTGTTGCTATTAGTGAAGATTGCTTTGGTTCATAGCGCTTTGTTGGCTCTCACGGAACAACATGGCCTGCCCCATGTGAGATTTGTGAGACCAGCTCGGGTTGTTCTTCAATAGATATATAGATAAACAGCAAACACATAAAAAAGAGCTACACCCGCTGCGAAATTTTATACCGTCGCAGATCTTGAGTCGACCTTGTACTTGCGTTCATTTTTCTCTTATTCTGCTTTTGGCTTGGCAATAGACCACCCAGTTAACAAAACTATGCAAGGCTGCACTGCATGCGGTCCTTCAGAGACAGAGATCAGATAATAGATTGAAAGACAAATGCATAGATAAAAAAAACTGCAATGATCTGTAAAAGATAACTACTATGTCTTTGAACAGCGAAATCTAGAAAAAGTTCACGTTTAAAGAGGCCCAAAATCATGTACTAGATTTAAACTGATGCTCAAACTATCTATATTATCGAACTAGACCAAAGTGTTTACCTAGTTCAATATGGTATCCATGAAATACATAAAAAGCAATTTCAAGCTAACCTTAAGCTCAAAATATCCACACATGCGGCGTCTTTCAGCTGGCAAATCTCTCTCTAAGACACGCCATACTGGACCATACTTGAGAATCGTAACGGCAATTTAGATCAACTGAGGCATAGACGACTAATAATTATGCTGCTCACTCGCACATCGAGCGGCAGTTCGGATCGGTAAGGAGTTGAAGTCCAAGTCGGGCTCGTTGGCCAGACATTTGCAGATATGTGGGTACCAGGCAACAATGAAGCATGAGAAAAACGCCCCATTGTGAGGCAAACAGAACAACAATTCCAACTACAACAACAACAATTCCAACTACAACAACAACAACAGCAACAACAATAACTGATAGAAGCCACAGCCATTGAAAAGAGTATGAAAACGTAGCAAAAGTTGCGTGTGGAGAGTTGTGCCAAAGTTGTTGCCAGTTGGCTTTAATGTTGCATTTTCAAATGCTGGTTGGTCGCTGGCGTTGCACACACACATACACGAGCACAAAATCACTCACACACACACACACACATACATATAAATTTAGGTACGTGTCGAAGTTGTCAAACTGGTTTGCATGATAACTCTCCGTTTGGATGGCTGACTTGCGACCAGGTCGCGCTTTGGCTTTAGCTGATATGAAAAGCACGAGGGTCGCTGGTTTCTTTAAGTAGGCGAGACATCGGGGAACTGAGGTACTAGCATATTGCACACACGCGCTTCTCCTGCTCCGACTCAGTCTCAGTTAAATCAAAATGGCTGCCAGCAGCTCTCCTCCGAGAGGCGCTCAGCTACTCTCAGTGGTAATTACAAGCCCAAGCCGAAGCCCAAGCCCACTGATAAGAACTGGCCCAATGGGCAAATTAAATTCTGTTGTCTGCGATGCGGTTTTTAAAAATGTATAAATCGTTGGCAACAAACGAATACACAGCATGAGACAAGTCTATAAATAAGCCGAGACAGCGAGTCAGCATCGGGCGTGAAAATAACATCAACATCAAAATGAAAAGCAAAAGAAAAAGGAAAATTCTATACACTGCGCCCAGTCGAGAACATTTTGTCACCACCGCCGCGTGGGCGTCTGCAGCTGACAATTTCATATTTATAGCCAACGCAAAGAAGCGTATTTTCAATTTCCAAGTAGTGTCCAATGCGGAAACCCCAAAAAGCCATACACACACCCGAACACCCCAACACCCAAACATACTCTCACATACGCACTTTAAAAATAAAATAGAAAATTGCGTGTCATGTCGCCCATGGGCTGTCCGAGTTCTTGACTTGTGCCCAACACACATTCTAATCAGTTTCACATGGGCAGCTCATAAATTTCGCAAGCAACGGCGACAAAATAAAATCACTACTGTTTAGATACTGCTCTTCAAGCGTTTTTATGATGCCCCATAAATGCAATTATACAACCGACAGCTACAGCTACAGCCACACCACAATGTACCTGAATTGTGGGGTTTGGATTTCGGTTCGGGTTCCGGTGGGGTTTATTGTTTGGTTTTTGGTTTTAGATTGTCTCGCAAGGTACCGCCCCGAAAGATACACAAACACGGTAGCAAGATCGGACCCTAGCGTAGGTGCCATAAATTGTATGGCATTTTCAAATCAAATTCATTTCATCAACCTGGCCACGTGCTATCAACCAAAAGCAGCAAGAATCATGTCATAAAAGCCAAAGTACAACCTAATATACATGCGTATACACAAACACCAATATATACTTGGAATTATGATTCAATCAGAACAGCTTTTAATTTCTCACATGATAAATTTATAGAAATTTGAGCCACTAAAAACCGAAATAAAAATCGAAACGCAATCCACAAAAGAGCTCAAGTCTATAAAACGCCTCAAATGTTGTGCATGTTTGTATGTGTGTTTGTGTGTTGGCGGAGCAGCATTTGTTTTTGCTACGTTTTTATTATGCCAATAGCTAGGAGCTGCTCGCCCGGGTCCGCCCGCGTTTATAGCCATGGCATTGTGCTGGCCATAAACCTGAGCGTAGTGGCGGAGAAAGAGGACGTCAGCGCAGAAGAGGGCGCAGTGTGAGCTGCATGTGTATAGCGAAGTCTTGAGCACTTGAGTAATGGCCATAAAGCGCGCCCAGCAAACGGCCATAAAGCAATTTATGCACCAGGCCATGTCGACTTTTGGAATCAGCGTACACAGTAGCCAAAGCGCCGGACAGCGAGCGATCACAAGCGCAAAGCCCCAAACCCCAAGCACTCGAGAAACTGCAGTGATAACAGCCGCAGACGCATCGTCATCGACTCTTCAAAAGCAACAAATGCTCGTGAGCTGGAACTAGCTTATATGAACTGACAGTATTGTGGCTCAACGCACGTTTCTCTTATTAGCTTATCTAAGCTAATGGTTTCTTTTTGTAAGTGCGTGTTTGTTTGTTTTATGAGTGTGTGTGTGTGTTTGTATGTATGTGGAGATCTGCAGTTCGGCTATGTGGCGCCTAAATTGCTGCACGTAGCTACATTAATTTTCTTATTACTTTTGTATTTACTGCGTGCTACGGCGCCGGACTCGGCCCTAGTTCCCTGCCCCCAGCTGCCGCATGCGGGCTGCTATCATAAACAACAGCAAGACAAACGAATTAGCCCAGCAACAACAATAACAACTATAACAACAAACAACCGCAACAGCAACTACACAACTTTTGCCGAATTACCGTGCATAGCTTTGCGTTAAAAGACGTTGTCGAAACGTTATCGAGGGTTTTATCTCGACCACTGGAAGAGAACGTTAAATTTAATATATATATATATATATATATATATATATGTGTGTGTGTGTGTGTGTATATAAAGAACTTTAATCCATATATGGGAAAATATATATATATAAATATATACCTATATATGGTAAAAATAGCGATGCAATGTAGTTGGTAATGCAACATAAAATAGATTTTTATTGTATTTACTAAATCTTAAATCTTTACTGTTTGGTTGTAAGTTAAATGTTTCTGTATGCATATATACATACATAAACATAATTGATTTAACACTGCAGTTTTAGATAGGAAAAGCGAGGATGAAACTCTTATGCGATGTCATATTAATCAGTTAATTTTAAATAAAAGCTAGGTTGCTAGGATCCTATAATATTATCCTTTACTGTTCTATACCAATTAATTTGAAAATCAAAGTCTCGAAGTCTCCGTGGATTGTCAAATATCTATAGTTTTATTTAGGTAATGCAGCTTACTCAACACTTCCTTATTTTGGTGGGTTATTAAGAGCTTTTTGATTCAGTCCTCCAATTAAGTTTGGCACAGTTTCAAAAAAAAAGTGTCTGCATGCAATCACACCGATGAAAGTGACTATATAGAGCCGTCAAAGCTAGCTACATCTGTTGCCCTGTGTCTTGTGCCTTTACTCCAAAATCATTCACTTGAAAACTGCAGTAACCTCAGCCATGTAACTAAAGACCCCAAAATAACTATCAAATTTCTCACACCTACACACAGGGTGAACAACAATCGGCAACAGTTACAAAAAAAGCCCCAGTTAAGTACCTAAAAGCTTGCACAACGACAAAGCATCATCCCACTTCCCCTTCCAACAGGTAAGCACCTCTGGCTCCAGTTCAAGTTGCTGTTCCCATCCCAACACGCTCGCCCACAACACACAAAGCTGAACAATAATTTTGTTGTAATGCAATACCAAAAATTGTATTTGCTTAGCTGATGACGTTACGTTGTGGCGTTGCTGATGATGTTGATAATCATGCGACTGATAATGACGATTATAGTGATAATGTTGTTGTAGTGCTTGTTTAATATCGCTGATTACCCTTAACCGACATTAACAGCAAAAACCAAACCAAATCAACAAAAACCCAAAACAAAACAAAACATAAACATAAACATAAGCCCTACTCATACCCATACCTAAATCCAAATCCAAACCCGAACGTAAAATGTGTAACGCGCCCGATCTGGCAGAGCCATCGCTTTTATCTTTATAATGGGCACACAATATCGGTAGTAAAAACTACAACAAAATGCGACAATTGAGGTGACTATCCGAGTGCGAGTGGCAGAGTAAAAGCTACGCGTGGTTCCATAATGGGACTCGACTGATTTACTTTTTTTATGATACCTTCTTGTTTATAAACGCACTTGTATTTGTATTTGTATCTGTAGCTGTATCTGTATCTCTCTATAGCTGTATCTGTATCTGTTTTTGTTTCTGTTTCTGTAAGTGTGTCTATGTGCCGAAGACACTTGGCCACCTTTTACGTCCCAAAATATACGACGCACTGAGGTAGCTGCCGCTGCTGCTGCCGATGTCGCTGCGGGCTCTGATACTTTTAACAATCTGGCGTAGAAGCGCGTAAACATTAGCAACATTCTGAATGTCAATATTTGCGTTGGAATGTTACAGCCAAAAGCAACAGCAACAACAGCAGCAGCGGCAAGTTTTAGAGATTTGTGTGTTGCTTTCGTTGACTACTTGTGGCGCATATCAAAGGTACCTGTGCCTAATGGATCACTCTCGTCATGCCAAAGGCGTCTGCCCCAGGCCTGGACAAACATCCGGCGTTCGGGTGCTGATAACAGCACAAAAATTCAAAGTAAAGATACTACAGATGCGTGTTTCAATAATCCGAGATCGATCGCCTTAAACATACCCTGTGTGCCTTAAATTATAAAATATTATATATATAAATTTTTAAATATTCATAGGACTCGATTCTTAATTCGTTACAAATATTTGTAAATGAATCTCAGAAGGGTAAATAGGGATAATCGGTTGGCAAACACGAACTGAGAATTCTATATTTTTATCTATATACTTCGAATAATTTGAAAAATTTAAATACTAAATGAATATATGTTTCCAATGATGGAGTGTGTAGACAAATGAAATATTATAAATAGTAGTCACTCGCCCTATATACCTCATATATCATCACTTACATACAGGGTATATGAGCTATCGATTGTCAAGACTCATTGGCCAATTTGTCAAGGCAACAGCTCGATGCTTCTTTTGCTTTTAATTGAAAGCGTTTAGCGCACGCACGTCTAGTCCGCCAGAGCGGGACATAAATCATGGGTGCTCATAAGTAACGGCACATAAATAAAGGCGCAACGAAAGACTCGGGTCGGAATGAAATACTTGAGATGCTTAGAGAACTAAATGATAATAGGCACATGAGAAATAAAATGGAAATAAATAGTTGAAAATATAAGTATTGGACTTGGCTGGCATTCGACTAAGTTTTCACCTATTCAAATGTTCTATATAGCTATATTCTTTGGTATATCTGTGGCTAAATGTACATAAATAACGAGAATCTCTCTCTCTCTCTTTCCCTCTATTATTCTTCGTCTGCTGTCTACATTCCAGAACTAGCCAGAGGGCCAATCTAATGGGTTACGGCCTGTATTTGATGATGAACGTATTAGGGACTAAGTAATGCGGCACTCACACAGCGATAATGAATCTACGAAATGCAGCATGCACCATTTCATATCATATATAGAGCTGTTAACAAGGGTCAAACTACTGTACAAATATTGAAAGTCATCAGCTATGCAGACGATTCGTCTAACGACCCCGAGCAAATGCGCGCACTATCTAAACACACACACACACATACACACCACTTATAGGGATATATTTAAGAAGCAGCAAACTAAATAATAACATTTAAAAGGCGCCAAGTGGTTCCATAAACATATATTTGAATAGAAAAAATTCGAAATTGGTTGCCCGCTTCTGACGAGCCAACTGGCAAGGGGCAACTGGCAACTGGCTGCGCTGAAAGCACATTGCAAATTGAGAAAAATTTAAGTGTAATCGAAAATGCGGTTGCAGCTGTAAGCTGAAGTGAAGAAAAATAAATATACGCTGCTCGGGTAGGTGGGTGGGTGGTTCTCTGGCAGGCTGTGCCAAATCAATTCACGCTGTGGAAGTGGCTGGCTGCGGCGCAGTTTCGGGTTCGGCGGTGCCTCATCCTGGCAACAGTTGCGGCTGCGCAATCCGTATCTCAAACGGGACAATATGGTTGCTCTTTTGGCAGTTCAATTCTTTTTTTCTGGGCTAACAAGTTGGGCCTGATTGTATGTAGCTGCGCCTTTGTTCGCCAAGAAATTCAAAACCAAAAACCCGCTGGCTCTAAGGGTTGCACGAGCAAATAAAAGAACAATGCTTTAATAACATAACTGTGCATAGCTAAAAGACAGAGAGGGAGAGAAAGTGAGAAGGCACAGCAGCAGAGATTAAAAAGGGACCAATACCAAATTCCAAATAAAAAGGCAAAGGTTTTTATATTTTTTATCATTAAAAGAACAAAACAACGGTCTCGCCAAAGCAGAGCCAACTCTGACGGCGACTCCGATTCCGACTGAGGCAGTAGGGAATATTGCACAAAGGAGATTAAGTTCCTTTCAGCAAACGAGACGGACAGAGAGACACACGCAAATGCGTAGAGATGCAGGCACAATTCCAGCAGTACCATAGCCCAGCCAGATCCAAGTGAGCATTCCAATCTTGCCTGCCTCCTGCGTGCTGCCTGCCTGCTTGCTGGCTGCTGGCTGCCGGCCTGCTGCTCTCTGACAATACACAACTGCGCAAGCGTAACCTTTCATACCTGATTATGGGATCACTATTGAAAAATGTGTGTGTGTGAGCGTGTGAGTGTGTGTGTATCTCTCTTTTCGTTTCGTTTCGTTTGAAATCAGAAAATGCAATTTACGAAAACAAAACAGAATGTTGGAAAAAGTGAGTCCGGGTACGGGGCACATTAAATTGCTTTTGTAGAAGCGTTGCCCAGCCATAGGCCAAGACATTGATTGGTATTAACGCTTAACCTGTTCGGGTTTCTCTGTATTTCTTTAGCGAGGGACTAGCTACCTGCCTGTTGCTAATCCAGAGACACAGCCAGAGGCGTTGCTTCCTAACTTCTTTGGGCCAGTTATTCTGGCTCTAGCAGAAAGTTGCTCAGTGTCAATGTTGTGACAGATGTAGCTACAGTCTTTACCATAAGTATAATGTCAAGGACAGTCGTAAGGCTGGCCACATTGTAGCGCTGAGCAGAGACTAAAACAACATGAAACACAACAGACAACAGCTTCATGTTGTTCATATGGAAAACAGCAACAGCAAACGAGACCCGGGCCTGCCGCAGAAATTCAAAATATCATCAGCATCAGCAGGCAGCATCATCATCATTTTACCCGCACTTCATTAATCATCATGCCAAAACAGACAGCCCCCAACATTGTGCGGTTGTTTGTGTGTGTGAGTGCATATGTGTGTGTGTAGAAGACAACTACTTAGAAGCAGACGCAGGCACTGCTGCACGCATGGTTGCAATCTGCAACAACAATCTGAGGATCAGCAACAACAACGAGACAATGGAGCCGCGTTGTCAACGCCAAAAAATCAACTCGTCGCATGTACAAACTATTAGCCAAAACGCCAAAAGTTGTCAGTCCGTCCGGTGGGTTTTGTGACGACTGATTTTCATTAAAAATTACTTAAAACGAAATCATAAAAATTATTTGGGCAATCAGCATGGGGGCTGACTTTAGGGGTTCTTTGTCTTTGGCACAGAGAGACAGAAAGCGAGAGTGAGACGGCAGGAGGCAAAACATTGGAGACAAAGGCTGCAGCACGTTAAGCAATTTTTGTATGGGGAGAAATCAGCAGCAGCAACAGCAACATCAACAACAGCAGCAACAGCAACAACAACAACACTCACGCATACAGACATACGACGCGTCGCTTTGGGAGCAACAACATCTTCAGCTTTTGTTGCTTATTTATAAAGTTCACATGCATATATTTATATACAAGTATATGTTTATGTATATATATATATTTGTATACATATTTGTATCGTTTTTCTTCAGCTGCTTTTAAAGAGAAATTATAAAGCGTTTCCTTAGCTGCATCATTAGCAGCGCCAACACCAAAAATCGCCTAACTAAGTATATGCCAAACGATACGCAGAGTGCGACGGTTCAGATTGTGAGATCTCGATCTGGTTCTCGCTTTCGTTCTCGTTCTCATTCTCGTTCCCGATCTTTGGCGTTGGCGTTGGCGCATTTTACGCAGTTGCTTAGTCAAAAAGAAGTGACTCTATGTATATATGTACATGCATATACCAACATGGGATGTATCTAGATGCAAACTATCTATATAAAATGCATCGACAGTGGGGCAACTAAAAAAGTATCGCCACATATTTATAGCGCCCATGTTGGCAGTCGAGTCGAGTTGAGTCGACTGGCCCTGACTCTCTCTGCGCTGCTCAGCTCTGCTCGTTTGTTAAAATTCGATGGGCGAATGACATTTTTGAGTTATTTTTGTCAGCCTAAGACGGCAACAGACAACAACGACCCCAAAGCAGCATCAATTTAGTAGCGAACTAAAAAAGAAATGAATTTAAATCGAATCAAATGAAATGCAAGCGACAACTTAGTTGTTGATGGTGTCTATATCTGTATCTGTGCATCTCTGTCTATGTATTTCTATCTCTGTGTGCGAGTGTGCGTGTACTGACGTGGTGCCTGCTGCTTGTTGTGGATCATTCACAAAGCAAAGTGCAAAGTAATGTTCTGCTATGAGGGTGTCAACTAAAATTCTGCATTTGGCGTTACGCGTTATACAAACGTTTAAGATCTTCAGATTATCAAAAAAAAGAGAACATATAGGTTGTTATTCTATATGATAGTTCTTAAGTTCATTAGTTTTTAAGTCTATGAAAAAACTCATTCCAAGCTGAAATTTGTTTCATTGTCAAATTGAAATCTCGCCAGGGATATCAAAAACAACAAATCATTGTGGCTTACAACAACAACAACAACATCAAGTAAGAGGTTCTAGTCCGGAGCTCCCGACTAGGGGATACCCTGAACCCTCTTATTCCAACACCAAATGCAGCTCGCGCTAATAGATAGAGAGTAGCGGGGAGGTGGCTATAGGTAAAAAATGAAAGATACTTGATAAATATATACTTTTCTAGAAGCTACATGTCAAGTTTGGTAACTCTAGCTCTTATTATTTACCAAAATTGCTTAAAAAACGGGATTTCGATATACATTTTTATCGATTACTTAGAAACGGGCAAGTTATCGATTATCGGAAACAAACTCGATCTGCGCAGGCACTAGGAGCACCTACATTTAAAATTTCAAGTCTCTAGCTCTTATAGGTTCTGAGATCCTTGCGTTCATACATACTTACGGACGGACGGTCGGACGGACAGACAGACAGACGGACATGGCTAGATCGGCTCGGCTATTCATGCTGATCAAGAATATATATACTTTATGGGGTCGGAGATGTTTCCTTCTGCCTGTTACATACATTTGCACTTTGCACAAATACAATATACCCTTTTTACCCATTTTCAATGGGTTCAGGGTACAAAAACCACACCTTGCCAGGAAAGGACCAAAAACGTATCTTGATAAATGTGGATTCTGCTGTTGTTGCTGTTGATTTTATTACCTATGGTAGGCCTGTCAAAATTCCAAATGGACCATAAATAAAAACATCATTTTTTTGCGTACAAGATCCAACTGGCTAGCAACAACAACAAAAGTGGGTGTCTCTTGCTGTTATTGTTGCTTTCATTATTATTTTTCTCATTTCCTTTTTTTTCCTTACTGGAGCGCCAAAAATGTCGCGGACATGAAAATCTCTAGATGGAGCCATAAGTTTCGCTCGTATCTCGCCCGCCCTCTGAGTGAACGTCTGTTTCTTAATGTGATCTCGTTCATAAAAATAGCAGCGCGCAGAGAACTGAATGCCATGATGTGGATGCAGGGGTAGCTGCCACAAACCTATATAAACGACTTGCAACATTATAATTTGTATGTTAAAACATCGTAAATTACTTAAATGTCACTCCGTCGATGTATAAGCTCAGTTTTTGGGCAGCCTTCGGGGGAAGTGTCAATTGTGGCAACGCATATTTTTGACATATGGCAAGCCGAAGCGAAATGTAATTAAGTGCAGTCCCTCAAGAGAGCCAAGGGGGACGGGTGGAGTATAAAAGAGAGCGGACTGCTACGTAATCCGATCATTTATCGGGTTTCTTCGCTAGACTCGTGTGCCGCGATTTGGTGGACAGGCTCTCGGCTGTGCTGAATGTGCCGCATGTGGCACATGTGGCAGCTCGCGCAATCAGCACAGCTCCAATTACTCCCAAAAGAATACGGATACAGTAGTGAAGATGATGTCATCATCATCTCTTCTGTTCGCTTACCTGTTTACTGAACATTGCAATATCCTCGTTAAATGATTCCGATGAACAAACATCGCCACCTTGCACGCCAGGCTCCCTCGGCGTACATGTGGCCAATTCGCATTTCTCGAATATTAGCGCCAAGAGCGGGAATAGCGGATGTCTGAAATAGAAAGAGACAGGGCGACAAATTAATAAACTGAAATTTACATCTGAAAAGAATAAGAATAAAGAATAATCATGATTTGTGTTGATTTAAGAATTGCTTTATGTTAATAGCTATATGAAAACAAAACAAGTGTTTAGCATATTTTTATACCCTGAACCCATTAAAAATGGGTAAAAGGGGTATTATGTTTTTGTGCAAAATCCAAATGTATGTAACAGGCAGAAGGAAGCATCTCCGACCCCATAAAGTATATATATTCTTGATCAGCATTAATAGCCGAGTCGATCTAGCCATGTCCGTCTGTCTGTCTGTCCGTCCGACCGTCCGTCCGTCCGCCCGTCCGTCCGTCCGCCCGTCCGTCCGTCCGTCCGTATGTATGAACGCAAGGATCTCAGAACCTATAAGAGCTAGAGATTAGATGTAGGTGCTCCTAGTTCCTACGCAGATCGAGTTTGTTTCCGATAACCGATAACTTGGCCCGTTTACAAGTAATCGATAAAGATGTATATCGAAATCCTGTTTTAAGCAATTTTGACATGTAGCTTCTAGAAAAGTATATATATATATCGATTATCTTTCATTTTATACCTATCGCCACCTCCCCGATACTCTCTATCTAAAAGCGCGCGCTGCATTTGGTGTTGGAATATGAGGGTTCAGGGTATCCCCTAGTCGGGAGCTCCCGACTAGAACCTCTTACTTGTTTGTCAGTGTATTGCTTGTTTTTTAACTATTTCCTGCCTTGAACCTTCTACGCAAATGAGTAGCAGCTGTTTCGTTTCAGTGAAAAGAGAGAGATAGAGAGACAAAAACCGTCCACATCTACATATAATCCCTCCGTTTGAGACCAGGCCCTACATTATGACGGATTAGTTCAGAAACTATGCATGATTTGACCATTTTTTTTTTTTTTTTTTTTTTTAATTTCGTTTTCTTTTTATTTTTGTTAACTGCTCTTCACGCTCCAAGCACAAATTGCACCTGAACAAAATTAGGCAAAAGAGCGACTGAACCCTCTCAAACTACGGGGCCGTTCCTTGGCCAGCCCAGGCACTTCATTTAGCCATTAGATGGCACAACTGACCATTGACTATCGGTGAGGGTGTAGCCGTGCGCTTAGCAACTATTAATAAGCGGACCGTGGCCCGAAACCCCTGAACTCTGCTCTACAACTGCTAATGCGAAGGCCCTTGCGCTTTTTACAGTCGAGTGCGCAGCAGAGTTTCCATTCCCATTGCTATTCTCCTTCCTACTCCATTTTCAATTCCATTTCCATTCCCATTCCCGCTGGCCAGGATCGACCCAAGCAACAAAAAAAGTGTGCACTCATTTGCCATGACTTGGCATTTGTGACAGGCAGCTGAAGTTGTTCTTGTTGTTGTTGTTGCACTCGAGAAGGTGTTAAGAGAGTTCTGCGCATGTTCATTTTATTGTAGCGGCTGCTTTTTCATTTCGTTTATGTCTTATTGTTATTATTATTTTTGTGTCTGGCTGCCGCTTTTAAGGTGTCAATTGTACAAATAAGAAGCGCATTTTTGAGTTTTATTTACAGCAGTGCCACTGGCAGTGGCAGTTGCAGGTGGCAGATCCAAAGCCCAAGCCAAAAAGTGTGCTAATGAAGTCATACGCCATGTTTGCTCACCCACTTGTAGCGCAAACCCAGACGCAGGAGAGGACGCGGACAAGGACATCGTCCTAAGCGATGACGAAAGCGCTTATCAAACAACCAGCAACCAACAGCTGATTGATGCCAACTCAAACTCGGCTCATTCATAAAGTTGCCGGACAAAACAAACAAAAACCAAATATTTGCTTATTAAAATGCGCAAGAAAAAATGAAGGCTAACGTCAAACATGATTCAAGCAGCTGTTCCTGGGTATCGCCAGTTGCAACATGTGAAAATTAGCAGCTGTTAAGCTCCTGTGTGCAGGACACGCAACTGCAGAAACGTGAATGACACGAGCAGCGTGTCCTCTGCTATTGATGAAGTTAGAAAAAAGCATAAAAGCCGAAACCGCATTTTGGCAACTTAACACCAAGTGGCAGCAGCAGCAGCCGCAGCAGGAGAGACAGCAACAACAATAACAACCTGCAGCTCATTTGGAAGGGACTCCCTAATGCCTAAGCACGTCCATGTGCCGTGTCCGACACTAAGCACGCGCCACACCCCCCGATCAGCCGCAACAACCGCAGCCGCAGTGGGAGCACACAAATTAAAAAAGAAATTTTGTTGCCAAAGGAAACCCATAATTTTGTATTTTGCGCAAAACACAGAAGGTCACGCCCAATTCTACGAGTATACAAAAAAAAATGAAAGAGAAAAAACCAACTAAGAGAAAAACATGGCCCTCACTAAGGTTTTTGTTTTTTTTTTTTAACCTTTTTGTTTCCTTTGGTGAAGGATCGTCGCGTGTGCGTTAAATTTATGTTACTCCCTCGCCTCGAATATCTTCTTTTTCGATGACGAGAGGTGCGAACAGGCTGCTACAGGTGGCGGTTCTGCCCAGGGATCGATCGCAACAAATTGGTATTTAATATGTGAGTTTGCTGATCAAAGGGCGAAAATTGATGGCGACCCAAGGTAGGAGGAAATTGGAAGTTTAGTAAATTAAATAAATTAGTTGGACAAAATTCAATTTGCCAGTCATCAGACGACAAATCATGCTTATCATGCTGATCGCTGTGGTATAAGGATCGATCCCATGTGCAGTTCACAACACACTAAAGATTCTTGATGGCAACATTAAAAGTCGATTAGAATTTTCTATGTCAGTCTCACGAAATATCTTTTAATGAAGATCGAAATATCAATAATCCAGTTTATCGGCCAGGCGATCGTGTACCTTTGTGGAATCTAAAGTTCTACCGATTAATCGATCGACCCAATCTAGTATTACGCGTGATCGTGTAAGTTTACCCATAAAATCACTTTGGACTGGAATTGCTAATCGCTTTGTGTTGCTCGATCGACTTTAATCCAACTTATGAATGAGCGACCATTTTTATGATCTACGCTTATCACAAAACTGGTTCATTGACAGCTCTCTGTGCTGGGCTGTTGCAATTGATTTGACAAGTAGTATTTAACGATTCGGCGTCAATTTTGAAAAAGTTTGGTAGCAACATTTGGCGTTTACTTACTCATAAATCGCATCCTTATCACGTTTGTGTACCTCGGGTATTGCGCCCATTAGGTGATTAGCAACCGGTGATACATGACTAGGTGTACCATGCGCTCCGGCCCCCGAATGGTAGCCGTGCATCCCAACTGTGGCCGCTGCCGCGGCGTGCGTCATGTGCGGTGAGTGGTGCGAGGGGAGGCCTTGCAGTCCGGGCGGCCGATGGCCGACATGTGGATCATACATCGCCGCGGCTGCGGCGCCAGAGTCCATGCCGTAGCCATGCAGGCCATCGTCATACTGTAAACAAACCAGAGAGAGAGAGAGAGAGAATATGAGAATTTATACTTATTAGAGATATAATTATATTTATACGATATGCTTCTCAGCGTCAGTAAATGCCAGCTACGAATTGTACCTGCATAAATGTACGTATATCAATATATCTTTTCTGTAAATATGTCTATCTACATTTAAATTATTTCCAAGCACGTCAACAAAAATTGAAGCCCCCAAAATAAAAGAGGGGAAAAAAATAGCAAAACGGTTCGCATTGTGTTTGACCTTGTGATTACTTTAGCTGCGGCATTATATAGATATCTATATGTACATATATACAGACATAAGTATATTTAGCGGATTGCTGTTGTTGTTCTTATTGTTGGTGTTGTCGCTTCTTTTCTTTCTACGTTTTTTGCATATTAATTAAGCGCCAAAATGAGCAGAAGCAGCAAAACAGTTAACAGAGAGCAGCAAAAAAAGTAATTTTTAATGTTATCAGTTAATCTGTGTGCGATTGTGTGTGCGAGTGAGCTGGTGCGAGTGTATCTCGCTAGCTCCGTCTCGCTCTCAATTGCAAACTGGTTTCACATTTGCAACAACGGCAACAACTACAAGCAACAGCAACAACACAAAATATTTTTTAAAGTTCAACGCGGCTGCTCTCTGCCTTCTGTGATTACTGCCTTTTGTGATTGCGATTGTTGTTGTTGTTGTTGTTGTTGTTGTTGTTGTTGTTGTTGTTGTTGTTGTTGTTGTTGTTGTTGTTGTTGTTGTTGTTGTTGTTTGTTGTTGCTGCTGTTGCTGTTGTTGCTGCTGTTGTAGTTGTTGCTGCTGTTGTTGTTGTTGTTGCTGCTGTTGTTGTTGTTGCTGCTGCTGTTGTTGTTGTTGTTGTTGTTGTTGTTGTTGTTGTTGTTGTTTTTGTGTAAGATTTTTATCATTATTCTACTCAAGTGGCGTGGTCGCCGCTTCACACTGCATAATTTTTGGAGCTGAGCATCTGAGGAGCTGGAAAGCTGGAGAGCTGAGGCGCAGCAAATTGACAAGATTTTTGTACAGCGACAAGAAATGATGGCACTTTTTGCTGCCGAAGTTTCGCTCGCATTTGTTGTGCCTTTGTGCCTCTGCGTGTGTGTGTGTGTGTGTGTGTGTGTGTGTGTGTTATTATCGGCTTGGAAAAATCTTTGACACTAAATGAGCAATTGACTGAGTGACGCTTTGCGGCTTGGGATTGGCATTGGGCTTGTGATGGGGAGTGTAGTAAATGGCTGTGATACGAGTAGCTCTTGACTTGGCCAGGATTTGCACCTGACAGTGTGTGTGTGTATGTTTATGTGTGTACTTGTGTGAGTGTATCTGTGTGTTTGCTTTGAAATGGGGCTATCAATGGCTGACTGTTGCTCTCCACTCTGCGTTGCGAGTGCTATTCTCAGGCAGCAGCAGCAACAGCTGCTGTTGGCAGGTTTTGTGTGGCTGCCACCTGCAAAAAGTACCAAGACCTTTTGTCATTTTAGTTTGCTGGCAATCCTTTAGATACACACAACAGATTAGTTACTGTGCAGCTTTCGAGGCACAAGCACACAAATCGAGTTTTGTTCCGTTTTGCTTTTGTCGCTTTTTATTATTTTTGTTTGTTGTTGGTCTTTTTGTCACTCATTCTTGGTGTTGGCGTCTCTGTATGCAGTGCATGCAAGATACAAACTTATAGATACAGCCAGACCGGATCAGTGCCAGACCACAGAATGAGCCGAGCCCGGGTCGGACCGGGGCCAGACCAAGCAGTCGAGCAGTTAAACTATAAAGTTGTTATGCTAATTTTAGTGTTGGTGGCACAGCCAACGAATGAGCGAATATACAAAGCAGCTCGTGGATGCAGCGTTGTAGCTGTTCGAAATGAGGAAATTGTGGAGCACCAAACAGCTAAACGCCAAACAGCCGAACGTCCAAACAGCTAAGAAAACAAAGCAAAGCACAAGCAAAATCACCAACAAAGAGATCTCTGAAAATTACCACAATTTGTACTTGTACATAAGTAATGTGGGAATTTAGCAGCAATCCCCTGTACCCATTCCCAGTGCCCAAATGAACGGACTTTTGTTACTTTTGTAACTGAACGCGCCAAAAATCGAACAGGCAAACACACTTAAGACCTGGCACTGAAGACTTAAGGCTTTCCCATTTGATTGATGATCATCTGCGGGCTCGAGCCCGAGGCCGAGCCCGAGCCCGAGCCAATGACCTTGTTGAGGCAACGCGGCGCGTCGATTGCTGCAAGCTCTGCTCTCAAATACACTCCGCTCCACTACACGCCTTTTCAATCCATCCTCCCATTCTCCTCTCTTGTGAATCAATAACAACAACACAACAAAGAATCAGGGGACGCGAACGGGGACTCGGAATATAACAGCGAACATGGCTCTGTTGGTGTTTTCGTCTGATTTTGACAAGTTCAGCGCCGAAATCCTTCAAAAATGTATGTATTTGCGGCCCTCACACACACAATGACAGCGCTGCCCAGGGCTGGGAAAGCGGGGGCGACGCTAGCTGTCAGTGACAGGCGCAGCAGTTACATAGCCAACAGGACAACAGGACGCATAGCTAGCGAGGACTCGGCGTTCTTGTTGTCTCGATATATGTGTGTTTGCGCATGTGTGTGTATTTTTGTCGTGATTGAGAGACATTAAGTCATCGAGCCGAAAATAACAACAACTACAAATCACTCGACTCAATTGTTGGCTTTAAATGCTACAAAATGTGGTGCCGCACTTTAAGCTTGCATTAGGCAGTTTGTTGTGCTCCATGCTATATGTAGTTGTGCGCACACATACAAACACACATACACTCATATGTCAACCTAACGGCTGCCCCCAAAAAAAAAGTGGGCGGCAAACCGACCAAAACATTTGCACAAACATTTTTGTCTTTTGAACTTGAAACTGAAAACTGTAGCCAAATGCAGTGCCACAGTTGCAAATACAGAAAGAGCGAGAGAGAATGACAGTGAGACAGAATACGCAAGAACAAGTAGAGGGGGTGGACATGAGGTGCACAGTTTTGGCGGCAATCGTTGTGTTTTTGTTGTTTTTAGGGAGTTTATCTAACGGCGCCTAAAACTGAACAGTGCCAGACTGCAAGAATTATAGGTGCGACTGCCTGTGTGCGTGCGTGCGTGTGTCTGTGTGTGTAGTGACAATGGCCGCCATTTTAGCAAGCCCTTAAACCCTCGACACGTGTCTGTGTCTGTGTGCGTGGGTTTTTGTGTGTGTGTGGGTGTTATGTGTGTGCTCCATATGCATAAATGTTCTGAACAACTACGAAACGATTGGAGTTGTGCCTAAATGTGTTGGCCAGTGTTATTGATTTCTTATTCGGGCAACACTTTTGCTTTTCATTCTTTCACATTCTTTATTGTGCGACGTTGGCCGCCTAATCAAAATTAATTGTTTATCATGTTGTATTTGAGTTTGCTTCGTTTTCTTTTTTAATTCAATTTTTTTTTGGTTCTTATTTTGCTTGCTTAATTAGCAGACGAACAGAGCGACCCTGAGATATGCTAGTGCCATTGCCTTTAGAAGTGGAATTGGATGTGGATGTGGAATTGTGGATTTGGTATTGTAGGTGTGTCCGAGAGTCGGCCAGACTTTGGAGTAAGCCGTAGTCCCGAACCCGTAACCCACAGCCGGAGCATTTCATTTGGCTGGGCACACGCCCAGTTTTGTTATTTTTATATTTTCTACTATTTTGTTTCTTTGCCTTGGGGTCGGTTTTGATGTTTTGTATAGTTTATTTGGTGTTAGACAATTAATTTTTGTTGCGTGCTTCAGCGTTGTTTTAATTTACAGCTGCAGCCACAGTCGATTGGAACACGCTCGCTTTTATTGGTATTATTATTACTACTAATAATAATATTCGGTGCCCTGTGAAGTCTGCCAACCAAAAGGGCCTAGGAAGCAAAATGTAAAACGTATTCTACTAAACTAACTCATTTTAATTTCTGGCACTCGCTTACTTATTTCTTGAGTTTGAATTGATGTTCAAAAACAAATGCTCAGGGCATAAGTGTATATATATGGCATATATATATTTCAGACGATCGTTAGCTAAATTGAAAGTCGTACTCGCTACACAAGGCGACAGCAACCAGAAATTCTTGGCATTTTAACATTAATACAAAAAAAATAAATAAAAATAAAAAATAAAATAACAAAAATAAAAAAAGCAAATGACGTCAGTCGGGCACTTATTAAAATAAAAGCAGCTACCAAAATATTTTTTTAAAAATACAATATAGACTACAACAAAGACTAGCACAATTTGCCACGGGCCACACATATAACTAATCAAAATCAAAGATACTTAAAATTCTAAGAATTACAGTCGAAGTATCCAAGTACTATATGCATATATTGTTAGCATTAGGTTCAGTTCCCTTAAATTTCTATACTTTCTCATAGGCTCCATAATATTTTTGATAGTTATAAATATATTTATACAATTCTTAACATAGTTTTTCTTTTAAAAATGTTGAAACAAAATATAAATAAAATGAATAAAAGTGACATCTAAAAATTAGGTTAGTCATTTTGCTTTAAACTAATTTATGTATAAATACGCATGAGAATAAACTTAATACAAATGCGCAGAGACATGTGTATTTGAATATTTCGAATATCGTTAAACATTTGCCGCCTTGTAGCTTTTAGACACTTTATTTCAAGGCACTTTATTTAGTATCTGAAGGTATGTTTCTTATTTAGCTGCTATCTATACATTGTATTAATTTCTAAATATATATTTAAAAAACAACTTTTAATATTATCTCACATTTTCTATCAATTTTCAACAGCACGCGGCATCTATTTAATTAAATTGGCTTGGCCCGACAACAACAACAACAAATAGGAAGCAGAAAAAAGCAGAGAGGAGCTAGCGGAGCAAACTGTGGAGTAGCTGCGTCTGCTTCTGCGTTTGCGTCTGCGTCTGAGTCTGGCGTGGCAAAAGTTACTCAAAAATACTAAAATAAATTGCGTGCTGATGGCTCATTTAATTTAATGAGCGGCGTGCAACTTGTCTAAATGATTTTCCACGTCTTTTCGTTGTTTTGCCCCCATGGAAGACCCCAAACATTTTCAACTTGTATCAGTAAGTTTACAGTACATACATACATACATATATGTATGTATATCTTTCCTTCAATGTTGTATCCAAACTCTGCGCTAGAGCGTAAGTCAAAAAGATGTAATGGAATTCACTTAACTTGACGAAAATTAGCGCTCGCTTAGCGCTAATGCTGGGGGAAATTACATTGTGCGAAATATTTTTAAACAAAATTTTAAAGACGATTTGAGCGCAAATGTAAAAAGAAATGAAACTAATGAAAACACTTCCAACAGCCAAACGGCCTCTTGGCCACAACACCAACAACGGCAACAACTACAAAAACAACGCACCAGGCACCAAACCAGGCACGCAATTTGATCATTAAACATGAAGCTCTTTAGCACACGAAAAACCCAAACACTACCCCAGGAGTCATCGAGTGGAGCTGCAGAGCAGTTCATGCGGTTGGCATCCAATACCGAACCCCCTGGAGACTGTTGTAGGTTTCGTTCCGTTTCGTTCCTTTCCTTTCCTTTCCTTTCCGTTGTAGGTATAATGTGGCCTGCAGCGCACAATTTTTATGCAGTTTCTGGTATGCCAGAAATATGCATATACATATGCACACATAAATTGTATAATTTGTTTATAAGTCTTACTTGTAGCCTGTGCAAAGTCCTGAAGAACAAGTTTCCTACGAGCTGGAGATTGGAATAGACTCTACTGAATTTCTGTTAAAGACTTTTAAATCTGGCATGACTCATGGGCGACTGTGTTTCTTCATCTTCCTCTCACAATTTTTTCTTTGCCAGATTATATGAATCATTTCAGATTATCCCCTACTATCCGTGGATCAGATAACTGTATATACTTGTGATAGTTATTACATTAAAAATAGTTTGCTGTACAGTTTCTTTCTTGTTCTCATATATTTCTGTTTCTGTTTGTTTAAATATTTCTATAAAATCTTTGAGTAAATATAATTGATTTATATGTAGCAACGACTTGAAAATCCCAAACACAATATAAATCCTATACACTTTGCATTTGAGAGCTAACTTTTTACATTGTATTTTATTCTATACTTTGTAGGAATTCTAACATCGTATAATTAAGACATCACCAAACGTCTAACGGACCTGCTTAACTTGAAAATATTCTTACATACGCTTTTTAATAGACATTTTATAGTTTTATAGAATAAAAAAAAAAGTTTTATTATAGTCTCTAGTCACATAATACGTGGAGCCTCATTCTGACTAAGATAAAAAAAGAAATCGACCATCTCTTAAGGCTGTAATTTGAAGGAAAACTCATGCTGTTTGGCACCTAAATCCGACGCCATCGGCGCGATTTGCAAGTGAATATAAAACGTGGACTGCTGAAGCCCACAAAAGCAAAACAATTTAAGGCCAAATCGAAAAACGGCCGCACATTTAGAGCCCCAGAGCCAAACAAATGGCGAACTGCAACTGCAACTGCGAGATGCAAATGTCGAACGGGCTCTCGGGCGCTCGGGCCTGGCCGAATACCATTTTGTGCTGTGCAATTTTATTTGATTTTTATTATTTTCATTTTTATTTTATTTTTATTTGTTTTCCGATGTTATTTTTCGCTCTCGCGCGCTGAAAACGCGACCAGCGCACACTAGACGAATTATATTTTATGCCACAAATTACGCTGCGGTTAACCTTTAAATTAAAATAACACCAAAACAATTTTTGTGTTGAATGTTGAATGTTGCAGAGGGCAGCGGTGCAGAAAAGGGTGTGTATGTGTGTGTGTGTGTGTGTGTCTGAGGCAGCTGCACAAATTGCAATTGCCGCTGCTCTCTTTTTGAGATCTTTTTTCGTTTTTCATTAACTGCGAGGCATAAAATAATCAAATTATATATAAAAATTGCCTGCTGCCATTTGTTCTTGGTTTTTGTTGTAACGCACAAAAGTGAAAATTATAGTAAAAATAAAGCGAAATGAAATTGTAATTGTAAATAATAAAACCACAGCGTGTTGCCCTCAATGAATGCCTCTTCGCCTGCCTCTGTCCTCTCCAACCTCGCCACGCCTCGCCAATGTGCAATAAAATTATATGCATCACATCAAACACACACGCACAGACACGCACACAGAGACCACACAGCCAATGAACCTGGGCCGTATGGGCATTTGATGGAATCGGAATCTGAGACTCACCGAAAGAGAGCGGGAATTTCGCGTATTAAGCCACAAGCGTAAATTTATGTGCCTGCAACAACACCGACAACAACTACAACAGCAACAGCAACAACAGCTCCAATCCGAAGCGATCCTATCCAGACCGAACCGAACGGAACAGTGAAATATTAAAATCACCACAAAAGTCCCGCGGGCAGTTTGTACTGTATTTTTTTTATATTTGGTGTCTTTAACTGGCCTCTCCCCAGAGAGCCAGGCCTTACTCATGTAGGACAGTGTCATAACTCTCTGGCATGGCAGGCATATAAATACACCTAATGTTAATTACAAACTACGCACACACACACACACACACGCACAAACACCAATTTACTAATACTTTGATTTGCTCTCGTTTTCTTGTATTTTCCAACGATTTAACGATCCATAGAAATATCAAGTTCGTTTCGCACATATATGTTAATCAGTTCATAAAGTTAAAGTTGGTAAATAAAACACACAAAAACGAAAAAAGAAAGAAAAGAGCGCTAAGTATATTGGTCAGTCAGCTGATTAGTATTTATTTTTTAAATAGCTACAAGGGGTTTTCGAAGAATTATAATAATAAAAATTATAATAAAATTATTATTAAATATAAAACTAATTCCATAGAGAAATATCTGAACCGATTTTATTTGATTGGAGTAATGAAGCTTCAATAAAAAAAGTTAATAAGTCAAGTAAAACAGTAAGCATATATTCAATAAATTGATATTTTAGTTGTAAAACTAATTGAAGTACATAGTGATGTACAATGTCAAGACCTTAACAGAGACTAGCTTTAATAATTGGGAATCTGTCAAGTTACATTTGAACTATATTTTTGTTAACATACTTGCCGAAGCTAATACTTGAAAATCATTAACAATTGAAGACCTAATATTATAATTTGTGAATACAAATACACGTGCACACACATTTACATATGTATACAGATTATCAGCTTGATAAAATTCTAGCAATTATAATATTTTTATAGTCTGATATCCCTATAGAAATCTTGTCACGCCACAAGCACTAACTGCTTATAATATATATATTTATATATATATATATATATATATATATATATATGTGTGTGTGTGTGTGTGTGTATGTGTATATGCATGTCTGTATGTAAGGAACAGAGACGAATGCCGACGGCTTCAAAAGAAAACACAATAATTCTACACATAATCGGAGATGGGATCTACATGAGTTCTTTCTGGCAGTAATTAACAGAAATTGTCGGAAATTATAGAATTAGCAGTAGAATTTGACAAATGGCAAATAATCGCAGTTTCAAAAAGTAAACAATGGCCAGATAAAACGACTCTATCCATCAGCACCAAGAAACAGCCCCACGACTACTTCAAGAATTGTCAGCAAGAAACCCATCACAAGCACTTTCTATGGTATTATATAATTTCAGGCATTAATTAAATTATTTCACACTAGTTCCCCGATCTCAAGAATATCGACAATTCGAATGGAAGCCCGAAATGGTTGCTTTATGTTCAACGCCGTCGCCTGAAATTGCCGTCGCAAAACGGGAACATGGATTTTCTGACGCTGAGGCATAGACTTTTAGGATTGGGATTGTATAATTTGGGTTTTCTATTGATAATTGGTTGGATTGCTTTACTTACCCTAGGCTGAGCCATTAATGCTCTGGGAGCGACGTCTAACCCGATTTGTGCCACTTTTAGTGGTGTACAGAGGACAGTTGGCGGCGCAACACAGAATGAGGGGCCCGCGTCCCTTGCGTCCTCGTCCTCGTCCTCCCTGGCGTCGTGATGAACTCTATGGAGTAAGATCTGTCAGATCTGTCAGATCTTGGGGCCTCCTGCTATGCTTGATGCGCTACGGTTGGTTGTATTTTTCTTTTTTTTTCTCGTGACACTCACAAAAATATTATTAGAATTTGTGTATTTTCAATTTCTTTCTTTCTCTCTTCTTCCCTTCTCTAGATACGTAGTTCTTGCTCTGCTTCTTTCTATGCTTTTGCACTACTGCTTCTTCTTCTTCTTTATTATTTTATCGGTTTTAACACAGGCACATTTGTTAAAATTTATTTTATTCTTTGCTAAGATTTATGTATTTAATTTTTTGTTGTTGTTTTTGTTGCTGGTATACTTTGTTGTTGTAGTTACGCGCGCGGTCTGTTATTAGCGGGAGATCTTTTTGTTTTGTATTTTGTATACATACATATATATATAAATGTTTATATAATATTTACATATAATTTTTTGTAGTTATAAATATTTTTTTTTGCTTTTGTTTTGCGGTTTATAAAAATCGTATACAATTTGTTTTCATTGGGGTTGCCGTTGCAGTTGTTGTTGTTGTTCCTTTGTTGTTATATTTTTTAAATTTGTTGTTCTTCTAAGTATACTGCTGAGCTGGTGTTGTTGTTGTTGTTGTTGCTGCTGCTTGTGTGGGCCAGGCAACATAGTTTGCAGTTGCCGTTGCCTTTTAGCTCTGCTTGTGGGTTGTTGTTGTTGTCATAAATCCATTGCTCGTGCCTTTTGCAGCTGCTGCTTCTTCTTCTTCTTCTTCTTCTTCTTCTTCAAATTCGAACTGTTCCTCTTCGACTGCGTCCCTTTTGTGTTGTTGTTTTGTTGTATATTTGTTTGCTTGTATGTCGTATACTTCTTGCTTCGTATAATATGCGCACTATTTATCACAGCTGCTTCTACATACTATAATATACTACGAAAAACCAAAAGCTTGTTGTCAATTTTCGTAAAAATCAGCAGCCAATCAACATCAACTAACTGTTTACAGTTTATAGTTGCATTAACTGCACTTTGTTTGCTTTTTTGCTTCTAACGAAACGTGCAATCGGAAAATGTTGCAAATGTTGTTTTAGCGACGGTAACGCGACGACGAAGGCGACGGAGACGGCGGCGGCAACACGACGAAAGTCCGTTAACGTTTCTGCGTAACGCGTAATGTAACGTAACGACCGATCGTAACGTCGCGCAACGAGACGCGCGTGCTTTTCGCGTGTATATGATTTGATATATTATTTTCTGGCTTGCCGAGGAGATCGCGACGAGTAAATTTTTGGCGGCGTCCTAAATTTGTTCCGCTAGCTGTCCGCAGTTGTGGTTATTACTAATGTTGTTGTTGTGTAGTGTGGCAATAACAATAATAATGCTATGTAATAGCAATAATAATAGTAATAATAATAATTTTTCTCAACGGCTGCGACGTTGGCGACGGCTTCGGCGTTTTCGGCTTCGCTTCTCGCTTCGCACACAACACAGACAGCACAAGCACAAGCACGTCGTACGCGGTTCGAAGGCAAATACACACTGTCAATCATGCTCATGCACGCTTGCACGCCGCTGTCTGGTCGATCGTACACTCACACATACGCACGCACACAGTCGCAAAGACGGCGGCGACGCAACAATTGTGCCATTAAAAAAGGTTGTACGAAGCGGTGGCTCATAAATTTGCCAGCAGTGCGAGTGCGATGGCTATACAAACACATCTGACTCCGGCGAATTGTGGTGCGTGCGTGTGTGTGTGTTTGCGCCTGCTGGTCGCTTTGTTGGTGTAATTGCGGCGAATTGCGCGGCGAAAGCGCAGGCGCGCTCTTGTGAGCGCACAACAAAATGGGGCCCAAAGGCAGAGCGCAAAGGATGATGACTGATTTGTTAGTACGCCTTTTCTGTCATACACACACTTGTCACAATCTGGCCTGGGCTGCACTACTCTACTGCGCTCAGTTTTGTTATATATTTTTTGTTTTTGTTTTTTGTTTTTGCCATTTGTTTTTCGACTCTTTTTGCGCAACGACGACGTCGTCGTCGTCGTTGGTGTTCGCTCAACGTTCGTTCATTCGTTTGAAATTTATTTGGCTTTGGCCAAAAGGAGACGGCTTATAGGTTTTGGCCGCTGCTACCGTCGCATCGCCTCTCTCTGCTGCTGCCAGCGTCGTCGTCGTCGTCATCGTTGTTGCCGTCGCTGTGCGTGCGTTGAAAATCAGCAAAAACCAATCCCATTTGTTATTTTCGCTTGAGTGAGTGGCAGTTTGCATCAGTTTGCCATTCAGTCTTCTTTGGCCGCCCCACCTGTGCGCGCAGGCATTGGGCATTGGGTGGTTTTTGGGGCTGGGGTTGACCGTGTTCTCTGCGCTCTGTGCTATGTTTCTCGTGTTTGTGCCAGTGAGTGCTTTCAGGTGTTTTCTAGCCTTTGCCACTCCAGACGTTGTCGTTTGGCATTGCCTTTGCCTTATGCTTGCTTGCGCTTGTCCGTCACTTCGTATCGCGCTCAACTTTCGCTCAATTTTTTTGCGCTCTTTGCCAACTCACACACATACACACACCACACACACAAGCACACAGAGTCATACAAAGAGAAGCACTTACACACGCACGCATACATAGACAGTTGAATAGGCAACGCCTTCAAAAGCTGCAGCGACGTCGTCGTCGTCGTCGTCATTGTCATCGTCGCCAGGCGTCATGGCGATCCAGCCACTTAGCCAATGATCCTGCCAACAGCAACAGCAACAATAAAAACAACCAACAGCTGTTCGCACTGTGAACTTTGTGTGCAATAATAAATCGCGCGCCGATAAATTCAACTGCCCAAAATGCATATCCTGCCGCTGCCGTTTGTTGTTGTTGTTGTTGTTGTTGTTGCTACTGGCGACTCCGTCGTCGTGTCGTCGTCCTCGTGGCAGTTTAAAAAGCAGTTAACACATATTCCGAGGCAATTTTTCAACAACGCATTTTTTGGCCTGTGAGTCCTTTCGTTTTTTTGTTGTTCCTGTTTTCCGATTTTATTTTTTATAATGTTTTTGTTTTTGGCTAACCGGCGTGCGGCGCCCGGTCGCCATTTTCATTTTTGGGGAGCCAACGGCAACACAGGCGACTGCTGCGTCGACGCCGGCGCTCGTTTTAATGTTGCCGCCGTTTTTGCGCGTTTTTAGGCAAAAATGAAAAATTGCTTTGTTTTTTGTTTTGCTGCCTGGCTGACTGGCTGGTTGCCTGGCTCCCTGGCAAGGATGTTGCTACTGTTAAACCGATGACAAAGATGTTAATAATGATGATGATGATGCTGATTATGATGATGCTGCACTTAATCTGGTTTCCATTTCAAAACAGCTGATCATATTTAGTTCTTATTACGCGTCTTTTCCCTATTGTTGTTGTTGTTGTAAGGAGGTGAGGAGATTGTTCGGCCTCTAGGAAAGCTGTCCTCACTTGTCCTCGTCTCAACTCTCCCGGAGCTTTCGTCTTACTGTCGCGCACTTGACAAATTTATGAGACGTTGATTGATTTGCGGTTTGACATTTTTTCCCCAACTTTTTTCAATTTTCATGCAAAATTGTTGTTGTTGTGATTGCAGTGCCAAGGTGCTTAAATTTAGGACCTGCTAATGCAAATTTGTGTGCCAAATGTGAGCGAAAACAAAGCGAATACAATTCGTATTCATTTGAAAATTCAATTAAAAGTAAAAAATTGCTAATTTATTTGAGTGTGTTGAGTGCTCGGGGTAAAAAGAAAAGGTGGGTGTACTGCCAAAATGGGTTTGAAGATAGAAACGACTAAAATGGCATCCGTGTGATTTATAACAAAGTTCAAGGATAAAACGACAAGGATGCAAAGATATACGAGTCCAACTATACAACGAGGTAGAAATCTTTTAGGATAATTTACTAATTTTAAATAAATAGACCTTCAAATTTAACTGGGGTAGAGATTTTGATCAACTATCTTAATTATTATTAATTTATTATTATGTATGTACAATATGTTTGTACTTTTCAACTTTAGTTATTTATTTTAATTTATCCTGTGGTTAAATTATCGCAAAGTGAATGAAAGTTCTTCTTAGTGTGAAATGGTATATATTAAATCTTTTGCAATGTGAATTAAATGTGACTCGTAAATAGTCACAAATCCAATTAAAACTGTAAACAGGACATCATTTGATTGGGTCTACAGAAGCATTTTAAAAATTTTAAATCAGGCTTTTACACGCTAAAGTTCATCAATTTATAGTTAAATTTCTATATGAAAGTTTGCGAATCAAACGAGGTCTTATCTGCACTACAGGAAAACGAAATAACTGCATTTGTTAGCAATTTTTGTCTATGGCATTCTTTAAGGGCAAGCAAAATGGAAGAAAAATGCAATGGGAATTTAATTTAATTTAATATTACAACTTGGCAAAATTGAGGAGACCATGAAATTTAAATAAGCAGACCCCAAGCAAAGAGCGAAGGGCGCACCGAGGTTTCCACCCACCGAGGAAAAAAGATAGACGAGAAAAAGAGAAACGGCAGCTTGATAATAAGACGAAAAGCTCAAGGCAGCAAAATTGCATTTGGAAACTTCCAATCCCAGACGAGCGCTGAGCGCTGAGCATTGCTGCGCCATTTATAGGCGAGACGGACGAAGAATTCTGTGTGCGAGCGAAAAATAAGGCGATGAGAAAGCCCATGCACACACACACACACACACACACACATACAGTGCATAATACATATACACAAACACACACACAGAGGAACAGACTGAGGCGCAGCCAATATGATTTAAAGCGGCGGCAGCGGGCCCCAAATGAGCGCCAACCGTTGCTCGCTCACACTCACGCACACACACGACAGCTGGTGCTGTTGTTGTTGGCGCTGCTGCTGTGCATGACAATTCATCTCTTTCTTATAAACGCAATTTATCAAATGAAAACGACGAGCGAGCGACAGCAAAGATGAAGACGACGACACGATATCAAGTTGATGTGAATGTGCCTGCTTGTATGTTGTGTGCATGTGTGTGTAACTGAAGCTGCGTGTGTGAGGCGAGGCTCACTCAAACTCAACTTGAACTGAGCGCCGAGTGCCGAGTGCCGAGTGCAACACGAAAGTCGCTCGCGAAGCGAAACAAAAAAAAAATTAAAAATGGTACATGAAGAATAATAGGAGTTGCCGTCGGCGCTCGAGAAATCAACAACAACAACAGCAGACGATTTTCTTTTTGGCAGACCCCAACTCGTTGATACTGAAAAACCGCCATAATCTTGACAGACAAGTGCACACTCGCTCTCACACACACATATACACACACATTCACTGACTTTCACGAAGCGCGCCGCTCTTCGCCGCATTGTTTTCGCTCATATTTCACGCTCAAACGGCCATTTCGCTGCATTTTTAATGGTTTGTTTTTATTTCGTTGCGCGCACGAGAAAGAGAGCAGTAAACGAGCTCAGGACCGACGATACGACGATACGAATTCGCCGCATTGCGCGAGCGGGCTAGCATGATATATGCACATTCGCTTTTTATGGCAAACCGAACAGCTGTTTACGAGGCGCGTACAGTTTAAGAATCACTGGATTTATACTACGAACTAATTTTTATTACTTTTACATTAATTCATATTTACCTGTCCGCTTACATACTTTACCTTCGGTTAGGTCCAGCTACAGACTACAAACGAAATTTTGTGACTTTCAACGCTTGAAGCGGCCTGCCATAAACGACTTAGGACTAGCCTTTGGCCTTTACCTGGCCCAGAACTCGCACCCACTGCGCGTTCCGGCCAAGTCATTCAACCCGCCATGCAAAAAAAAATTGCAAGGACTCCATTAATTCCCTGCGGTGCCGGCATTGAACCAGCCTCATTTTTCAGCCAACAACAGAGTCTACGTTGGACCAAAAAATAGATCGATATACACAAATAAATATGCCGGTCATTGGCGGCGACCCCTCCCCTGCCCAGTACCACGCCAGCCAGCGGCCCACGGGATGACAACTTGTCGGCTCGTCACTGGGGCGTCTGCTTGTGGCAGGCGACGCCGCTGCCCCCGGAGGCATACAACTGTTGCCCGAATTTCAGGACACGGCGATGTTTTAAAGCCACTGCGCCGAAAGTTTGCGAAGCGTTGGCAATTTGTCAAACGGAAAGGCGAAAGGGAAATGGCCCTCTGGCAGCTTTAAGAACGCTTAAAGGGAATCAAAACGGCACTTACCTGGCATTTGTAGGACTAAAAACTAAAGAACCCGCTCCCCGGGAGCGACCATTCATCATACGTTACCTGCAAGGCAAAAGAAAATAATTGAGAATTCATTTAATTTCGAATAGACAGGAAAGTCACAGTTTCAGTCACCCAGCGGCATGCAAATGAACCGAAGGACTGCGAGGGCACCGGAGGATTAAGATGCATCTCAGCCAGCCTGGCCACATGTGTCGTGCACGCCCCAAGCTCCGACCCTCCCTCTCTGGCTATATCTCTTCCTCTCTCTCTCTATGCTGAGCGATCTTGTGCATTTGTTTCGGGCAGACACGAGAAATTGTTTTTCGTTTTTGATTGATTGCCCAGAAAAACCATTTGAAACTGTCACTGGCGAGAGGGGTGAGAGGGCCGGGGCCCGGGCCAGCCCTGGGATATGGTATATGGGATATGGGACATTGGACAGCGAGTGAAGTGAAAATCACTTCCACACACACACACACACACATACGTTTTTCAAATGAAAAACTACTTATGGATGCTGTCTGCCTATAAGTAAATACACAAGACGACTTAATAAAAAGATGAAAAGATGAGGCGGGGCGATCGGGAAATGCTCAACTTTTAGTTGCCGCACTATTTGATGCCACTTCAAGCTCTGAAGAAGACAAGACAAGTGTTCGCGGAGATATTCCCCAAAGGGATCTTCATGTTCAAGTGTCTGTATCAAGGGAATTCTTTATCTTATAAAAAACTAGAACTAGAGTGTTAGTAATGTGTACATATTTTTAAAATTAAAAAAAAATTAATTCGATTCAAGTGAATCATAAACTATTAATATATAATTTATTTTTTTTCTGAGTAGGAGTTATCATTGGGCCCAATTCAGATTCAGGATTTACCTTCCACATTTTAATGGAGCTTTTACTAAATACTGTAAGACATTAATTATATCAAAACATTTTTCCTGACTGATCGATCGACTGAATGACTGACCGATTGGCGAAACACGCAATTACCTCTTGTGATTCAAGTGCACGCTAAGAATTCCGCTCGCAAACGTGGGAAATTGGTGGAAAACGAAACAACAATAACAATAGATCGACTAGCAAATTGATTTATATAACAAATACATAGGCCTTAAAGGAGACTGAGTGAGTTATTAATAAATAAAGTGACAAATGATGATCGATATGGAAATTTATGGAGGTGAAAGAATCTTAATCTCAATTTGTAAAAGAAAATTGTAAATGAAATGAAGAAAATGATTTTTAAGTGAGGCTAAGCAGATAAATTTGATTCCTTTGGTATTTTGGATTCTAAAACTCCAAATTTTCATAAATCTCTTTTAACGTATTCAAAATGCACTTCCATCACTTAGATCCTAATTAAAAGCCAATATTGATTGATTGATTAAAAACAGCTCCTCTAAGGATAAAAAGCCTTTTCAAACTTTGTTTAAATATTTACATACTAGACTAAATTTCGCAAATATAATGTTAAAAAAATAAATTGAGGGGAACGTTTTTAAAAGGAAAATTTGGCATTGGGAAAAGCTTGCGATTGTCCTTGTGGCTGGGCGAACTCTACTCCCAAAAAGAGAAGAAGCCGCCCGCTCCCGCATGACTCCAGCTTGTCGGCAACCTATTGGCACGTTCTATAAAAAAACACACACACAGACAGAAAACACACACGCACAACAGACCAAGCGACCATAGGAAAGGGCAGTGAAAGCGCGATGGAGAGAGGAGGCGGACTGTAAGAGAAAGACAGCGCATAATAATCTACGAAAAATAAATTTATGTGCATTTCCGTTTTTGTTTTTTCCTTCCGTTTAAGTAAATAACAAATATTATTATCGCTTGGCCACAGCGCAAGGAGCCAAAGGACATGACAGGACGGCATGTTTGGAACCCAGTCCATGAAAAGGCAAGCCAAGTTCTCATTGAAGATAGTTCGTCAGTTCAGCGACAACACAAAGTAAATAAAATGTGCACAACTAACAGCAGCAGCAGCAGCAGCAGCAACAACAATAACAACGACAACGGGAACAACGACAACGGGAACAACAACAATCACAAAAGCCAGGCAAACAAAAAAAAACAACAAAATTAAATAATGCCACAAACGATTTCTTATGAAATGTTCAAAAATATACAACACCCTGACAACATCGACAGCGGCACACACACACACACACGCACACACATTCCATCCGGCATGTGTTGGGGTAGGGGGCTGTGCGATTGGGGGCTGTGTATTGGGAGTCAGAACGGAAGCCGCTGCCGTCGAGCTCTACAAACAGCAATAACAACAACACGACTCTGGCCTGTACATACACAAACCAGCAAATAACAACAACATCAACAACAACAACAACAACAACAACAACAACAACAACTCAATGAAATTATTAATGGTCGAAAACTGCAGTTCAGCCTGGCGACGACGAAGGCGACGGCAACTTGGTGACCAAATGGTCAGCACACGACGCCTCGGCTCAGGAGCTGTACGCGACCAAGTACGCACACACTCGCCGCACACACTCACACACACACACACACAGAGTCCGGGGCAGCCAGGCAAATAAATAAATAAATAAACAACAAACTCTAATTAAACGTTGTTTCGAGTGTGTCGGCATTTCGATAACGAACAGAAAGAAGGAACGTGGCCCTGGCCGGCGTCCTGTGGCTGCTTCTGCGGCTGCTCCAGCTTCTGTTCCAACGCGCTTTATCGGGCTGCTCCCAGTCATTCAGGAGGCAGCCCAGCAAAGCCGGCACCCGCAGCAGCAGCAGCAGCAGTGGCCCTGGCGCTGGCCTTTTGCTTGTTAAAACTTGCCAAAAATTCAATCTGTTTACCCATAAGCCAAACAATGAAAGCAACAACAACAAGCTGATAATCAAAGTGCAACAATTTGAGCTCAAGGTCCTGCGCAATGTGGCAAAACAAATACAGAAAGCAGCCTTCAAATAACAACTACAAAAAAGGATCACCAAATTCACAAAATATGCAATCGTCTCGTCAAAGGATCGGAAATCGAAAAATATCGAAAAATATCGAAAAATAAAGATCCTAGCTCGAATCTGAGGCTGGTGAAGAATGCAGTTTAATATCTGCTGAAAAGTTGACAACTGCATAGGAGAAACTAATTAGTTATATCATATATCAGTTTATAAGTGATCCAATCAGTCAGGCAACTAAGAAACGAGTGTCTGGATTTTAATCTTGACATTCGGTCAATCTAATTATTTAAATTAATTTTAAATTTAGCAACACATCGATAGCAATTAAAATCTATTCAAAACTGGAGGAAAACATATTGATAACTAAGTCTATAAGTTTCTCAGATCAGCTTCTTCAGCAGCCGCTACGCCAATCAGCTGCTGCGGCATCCCAGCGTGGTTGTCAGGGTCCTGGCAGACCCCATGACAGAAAAGCGCCACCTACGAGGCACATCATCTTCATCTTCACCTTCACTGTAAATATCCCTTTATTGTACATGAAGTATGAAGAAGATTATTATTGAACGGTTTATTGATGTTTTGTGACTTAAAATATCGCAAATCAATGTCAATTGCAAATTTAGGCAATTCAAAAAGTTTTTAGAGCGACAACAACTCTTTTCATAATAAAAGAATCGCTCGCTAAAAAGTAATTCAGTTCGGGAACTGATGTCACATTCAAATGCGGATCGCCAGCTCGACTGACCCGAATGACCTTTAGCGTGACAGCTCGCATTCAGAGCTCCCTAAAAGCTTTGCCCATCAAAGCGCGGAAATGCTGCCAAACCGGCTAACTGACTCTGACTAACCGACTAGCCAGTTGCTCAGTTTATCCCCCGAAAATGTAACATTTTTTTTTCTTTTTGAATTCTTTCGATTTGATTTTTTGCCAAGAGCATTTGCATAACAAAAGCGGCTTTAAATCGAAATTTATAAATTGATTTTATTTGGCAAATGCAAAAATGTTGCAGGCTAAAAATACAAATGAAAAAAAGAAAACATAAACAGGGCCGAGAGTGCGCAGCCAGGCAGTAGAGAAAGGGGTGAGGGGAAATGCTCAGGCACTTTGAGATGTTTGAGTTCTGGTCTTGGGAGACGAGTTGTTTTTGTTGTTTGTGCTGCGAATTATTACATTTTTAATGCTGGCATTTACGTCAAATTAAATTTAATTGTCATTTCCAGCGAGCGAAAACAACAATTCGAAACAACAACAAAGGCCAATAAGTATAAGGGGGCAAAAAGAGAAATTCGACTGATGCGTATTTTTGCCCCGAAGATCCGAAAAAGATACGGAATATAAGAATTGCAGATATATATTTATTCCCCTCTGACGTCATTTTCAGGTTGTTAAACGCATTTCCTAATTATCAAAACTCATAAATTTGATTTTTGGGAGACCTACGAGATTTAATCGTAAGCGCAGCCATAAACTTTGGGTTGTCATTTCCCCTGCACCGCATTGCACTCTCGCTCTCCACTTGCCATAAAATGAGAGGGGCGCGAGAGCGCAGCGCGGCGCAGCTCATTTCCCCTGCCAATTACAACATCACACAGCGAGCTTACAGAGCAACGTCGTAAATGTGGCTGCTATTGTCGTCTCGCTCTGTCTGCTGAGGCTTGACGTACTGACGGGGGCTGTCACTTGGGTCCCGCCACCATTATGGAAAGTGAAATGGATATATTGCTAATGCGCCTTCACATAACAAGGTCGGCAATAAATCAAATGGGCGAGCGGGCAAAGGGGAGGCGTTGCACAAAAAAAAAAAACATACACGGAACATTGGCTGGACGGCGGCGGCGTCAACGTTTGACAAAAATCAAATCAAAATGCCATAAAATACCCCAATGCTGGGCAGCTTCGTGGCCAAGGGAACAGGCAGCAGCAAGCCGGGCCCATGCTTTTGGCCAAACAACAAATGAATTATATGCAATTAATTGAGCGCAAATTTGCAAAATACTTTCGTGTGTCTACGCCTGTAGCCGACTGTGTTGGGTGTGTGTGTGTGTGGGCGATTATAGCACGATATGATGATGGATATGCCTAAAAACGAATACTCTGCTGTAGATTGCGTATGCGCCCCATATGCGCTGCATTTCTGCATGGGCTATGTTTATGTTCCAAAAACATTGAGTGGCATTGCTCGACTCTCTCCCAATCAAATATACATTACTAACAAAAGTACCTGCAGTTGATTTAGTGCTCCAAGAAATTACAAAATCTGCGAATAACTTATGCGAGGCAACATAATTTGTTTTTAGCTAGATGCTCATATATTTTGAATGGAATCAGATGGAAAATAGTTGAGCCATTTAATTATTCAATTTATATGTCAATGAAAAATAGGCGTCAGTTGAGATTCCTAAATTTTATGCTTGTCGAATTCCGATAAGTTCGGTAAAACGCCTTTTACCTTTATCTTTTATTTTAATCAAAATGATCTAAAGTGAGTCTAAATCTAAATAAATAAAACAGTTTTTCGCGAATGATTAAAGGACTAACCAACTGAATAAATGTTGATAGAAATCGGTTACATAAAATTGTTTACCACCGAATTAGCTTTACTACTTATAATTTTCTGAGATTATTGGAAAATTCAGTTGGCAAGCGTTTCCAACATTTCTTTAAATCCATTCTCGGTGGAATACTGAGAACTAGGGAAAAATTAACGAAAGTTCAGTTATCCCCAATTGGCTTTAACCACATTTTTAAAACAAAACATTATAATAATTATTTTAAAATCGACTTTTAATTTGTCAAATCCACTCTGATTTAAGGGGAAAATTGTCAGAAAATAACAAAAATAATCTTAATAAAAATTTTGTAGAGATAAAAACTTGGCACGGACAAGGCCGAGTAATACAAAACGCAAACCAAGTGTATTTCTTTATCGCACACATCGATTTAAGAAAAATGTGTTTTTGATGCCTTACTATGCGATTCTCATTAATTCAAGTTGTGTTAGCAATCTATTAAGCTTTATCCATGCCTTCGCTCTCACTGTTACTCACTTTATTTTTCTCTTTTTGTGCTTATTTTTTTATGCATATTTACTATATATATTAATAATATAAATACATAAAAATTATGAATAAATAACATCATATGTTAAGGCAATTCAGACATGGACACGGGTTATCTTCTAGCTTCTTTATGTTTTCAGTCGCTTTATTAACTGATTATAAACTTCCCCTAAAGTTTATGTTTTCGTGACTTCATAAAGTAGTCTATAAATTTCGTGAAGCGATTCCACAGTTTAATCGGCTATATTTTCCTAACTTTCTCGTCGTGTGTGCTTTACGCCTAGGTTAGGGCGACCTAAGCTTGTTGAGAGGAATATTTTACGATTTTTATATAGCCCATTGTTCATTACATTAACATTAACCTATCATATTTTCACTAGAGCATTTTACGAGCAACAAATTGCGCTACAAATTACACGATAAATAGTAAATTATGACAATCCATGTCGTTGTCTACGGCGACCACAAAACTTCGACCCCCGACCCTAAGTGGCAGTTCCAGTTCCATTCCGAATCGACCCTTTCACCGGCCGTGCCACACGAAGCAGGCTCG
This sequence comes from Drosophila ezoana, assembly GCA_035045725.1. Taxonomy (NCBI): domain Eukaryota; kingdom Metazoa; phylum Arthropoda; class Insecta; order Diptera; family Drosophilidae; genus Drosophila; species Drosophila ezoana. Next base: position 2,627,292 of record JAWNOU010000127.1, read on the forward strand.
TAAAAATTCCCGATGCGTCTATTTGATGGCCCAGTAAGTGTTATCATTATGACAACGCTGAGTTCCATTCCGGGCAGTTTACAAGCTGTCAAAGTTGCTTGTGTAAATTAAATTGTTGCTCCTTTTATTGATATTTCATTGCCGCTGGCTGTGATTTGGCCTCGCCCCCACTCAAATTTTCCAAAAGAAAAAGCCAACAACATGGGCAATGGAGAAGGAGAAAATTTGGAACGCACTCAGAAAAGTCGTAAAGTTGCGCACGTCGAAACAAAAGAAAGTTTTTACGACCGTTTCTTTATACAGTTCCCGGCGAACTGCAGAGAACTAGGCGAGAAAAGGCAAATAAATTACGTTGGCCTTGCTGTGCACATACCTATAGGTGCATTTGTAGCTAGGTAGATAGGTAGGTTGCTGGGTAGGTGTTTTCACGTTTTTCGGCTTCAAGGACCTTGCCTAATAACAGGTTGTCGTAATGGGTTGAGGCCCGTAGCATCGAGAGGCTCGTAAATTTCGTGTTAATTGTTCATTTCACGCCTCGGCTGCACTTGCCGCGGCTTTGGCCAGGAATGCAACGTGGCCCATTAACGAACTTGTCAAAACTGACAAGTACTACGTCATAAACTCATCCAACTTATCGACCATTTTCATAAACTAACAAGTCGACGGCCCAGTCGATCCTTTGCGGCCTGCCGATCCTCCGGCGAGAGGCCAGCGAACATTCAGTCGGGTTCAGTATGCGCTGCGGCTTTGAATTAAGCCCGCTGAGCCCCACCGGTGGACATGTCATATCGTTACCAAATTGATATGTATGGCCCACGGAAAACTCCTACAAGGTAAACTAAAATAAACATTCGTCGAAATAGTAAATGCATTTTTTGACACAGCCTAATGCCACTTAATGCCGATGTTTGCGTTCCCGTTTGCCATTGTCGTTACACTTGCCGTTTGGCGTTTATCATTCGAACCCCAGAAGTCAGCGTCATGCGTGTACCTATGAAAATAGCAACAAGACACTAGCTAGCTAGCTAACAACCAGTATGGCAACAACAACAACAACAACAGCGGCAACAGAGGAGTCCAAGTCCAGGTCTACGCTAGAATGGGGCGCGCCGCTCCACAATATCCACTCAATCATTCGCGTTCACTTCACAAACGTTTTAACTGATCGCTCAATCACTGATATTTTGTTCAGGTGCTGCCACAGAGACGTGGCAGATATCGGCCCAGCTAGCGACCGTCCCACCGGCACAGCTGGCACCCCTCATCCACATCCTCAACCCACATGGCATGGCACTGAGCTCTCTTCGCACCCAGACCATCGCATAGACAGAGGGAGCTTTGGGGCTGCCCGAATCGTAGGCATTGTGCTTAATATTTAGTTGATATCTATCTGCGCATTTTCGAAGGCACCCACGTGATTGTCTGTCAAGCTGATAAGCAGCCTAAAGATAGCCAAAGGTCAACATTCCTCCCCTGGGGTGTCCAGTCCGTACCAGTTGCTCACGGCTGTTCGAAGAATATATAGTCTTCTTTCTAAGTATTAGATATATTTACTTAATATTAAACAACTTTTTTAAATACTACTGGAATCTATGACCAGTAGATAACCCAAACATATTTATGCTAGATAGTAGATCGTTACTGTTAAACACCAACCATATTTTATACTTAATTCAAATTCAATAGTTACAATCATCAATATTATCAACATCACATTGGCTGGGAAATTTTCTAATGCGTATTAAAATTAAAGAGATTTAACAAAAAACAAACGACGGAATCAGGTCAATTAATTATAAGGATACAAATATAAAAGCTACAACTAAAGCAAAAGTTATTTAATATATAATATGCTCATATATACTTTGGAATATTTAACATACAACCACATAAATACATAAATAAGCGAATATAATACTTTACTTGTTTTTTCTTTTTTTATAATTAATTTAATTTAAACCCTATTTTTATCTGGTTTACAAATGCGAAACAACTAATAACTGAATATAACATTAATATCATAGATATATATATATATATCGTAATCGTTTACGGGGTATCTGTTAGACAAGCTCTATAGATTATAGTTTTCAACCCACATAATTGAGAGAGGGCGGAGTATTGAACAGTCGCACCCATAGATAAGCAAAAACCATCAATTCCATAATGAAATTTTTGTGTCAAAAAGTTGAATTCAAGCCAAATGAATCATCATTCAATATTTGTGGCAGACGCGATATAAGGCGCCAGACTTTGTCAAGCCATTTAAAATCAATTAGAGCCCGCTATCATGATCTATAAAAATTAAAATACTAATTTTGGCTACAAATATTATTTTCGGAAGTAGCTCAACCCATCGAATCAAAATTCTTACAAATGTCAAGTGCTAGTCAAATAATGAGCGACTGCTTCACCTTCTGGTATCGGGTGGCCATCGAAACATATTTAATAAACGAACAATTTGCTATCGCAGAGTTCAGATAAAACTACTGTTAAGATCGACCATATAAGCCCATCAAGCCGAGCAGCCAGCTCAAAGCCAAAAGCAAAGTGTATAAACTTTTACGATCGAGCGATCGTCGCTGCTATGAAAATTAAACTCAAGCGAGGATCTCGAAGCTTTTAATTTGATGCTGAAATAAAAATACTGACATGTAACCAGGCAGAGCGCGCAGAGAGAGAGAGAGAGAGAGAGAGAGAGAGAGAGAGAGAGAGAGAGAGAGAGAGAGAGAGAGAGAGAGAGAGAGAGAGAGAGAGAGAGAGAGAGAGAGAGAGAGAGAGGGGGGGAGGGAGGGAGGGTTAGGGACATCTCGCGCGGCATTTAAATTGCACATAAAAGTTGGCTTTTATGATTGGCTTCTATTAGCAAAATAAACTATCACGTGTTAAATTGCCCGATTCTGGCAACAACAATAACAGAATCTAAAAAAATAAAAACCATAAACGAGACAGCGCATAACTTTTTTAAGTATTTTTTGCATTTTAATGAGTAAGCATCAAAAAATGACACAGCCGCATCGAAATTAAGTTCACTGTGAAGCAGAAGCTGCCATTGAATGGGAAATATATATATTTTGATTTATCGATATACTTAATTTCCACAGTGGATTCGTGTGAAACATCAAACCCAGCTAACTGACCGACTGATTGACTAACTAGCTCATTGACTGACTGACTGATCGAGTCTGTTGCTGCCTGTACCCAGGGCAGTCCGAACTACTTTTTTCCAGTCCCTTTTCAAAGTATGCGCAAGGTGTCGTCTTACATGTGCAGGGAACAGCCCTGCAAGGATCTGCTTGGCTGGTTCTTAGGTCCTGCGGAAAGCGAAAGTGATGCACAGTTGGAGTTTTGGGTAATGAAATTAGGAACGCATCGTTTGCTGCGCTTCGCTGATTGTTTTGTTTCAATTTCTGGTTGCGTCCAAGACAATCCAGCAGATACTGCATCTGAGCCCTGCATGCCGCACAGTTCTTCTCTAAGTGCCGACGCGTTGTTGTTGTTTTTGGGCAGGGCGATTTCCTCGAAGCGCGTCTAGCGTCTAACACAATTCAGCTGCAGTTTTCAAAGGAAAATGGAAAAAGGCATTGCCTTCGGCGTACCTGAAAATCCGCTTAGTGGTTGTGTTGTTACTGTCCTCATTTTTGACGACAAGAAGTCAACCTCTCGATTTACGACCATTTTGTTTGAGTTATTCCTGCCCTGTGGCTGCATTCCGACCTGTGTTGACTGAAGCGCATCGTGCTCGCCAGGACGATCGAGGAGATACCACATGCCCGACAGTTGTGTACATTATTGTACAGTTTTTACTTTCAGCTGTCGTTTGACTTCCAGGCCCGAGGCCCCTTGGGAGCAAGAACTCTGCGAGAACAGCGAGTTTCTCAATTTGAAACTGCCTTTTTATTCCAAAATGCAAAATAATCGAATGTTTTTATTAATATTATATTGGGCTAGTTTAAATGCCCACTTTTACGAGTCTGTCGCAGTGTAGCCTTATAAATATTTTATGCCGATGGTCAGGTCGAGGACTTGTGTATTTTACAGCCTCATTTGTTTGAGTATTTTATGCGCATTTCCCAATCAAAGCGCTGTTCAAATGACCAAACAGAACTGTTCACGATTCAATTAAATGATCGTTAAAAGTCCATTGAATGGTTGAAAAGTTTGAAAAACGTTTGCTTGTTCAGTCAATAGAGCCTGAAGCTATTCCCGTATACTCGTAAAATTTCTCAAATTGTTGTTAGAACATAAAAATCACCTAAAATTGGTCATAAAATCAACGGCGCAAAATGGAACTTAGTTTGTGCCCCCTCAAAACGTATTCAGATACAATGGAAGATGCAGATAGAGAGAGCTACATAATGCCCGCACGTTACGGGTCACGTGCGTGGGCGATTGAATGTAAATGTAAATTCATATGCTCACCGTACAGAATTTTTAGGGTAGAACATTGAACTGGTCCAAGAGAGAGGGGGTTTTTTTAAATTGATAAGATTTAACAAGTTAATCAGAAATATAATTCTTATAAAATAACAAAGAAGAGCTATCTTTGAATTGCCAACGATAAGATTACAGATATAAAGTTAATGTTTGATATTATTTTTAGCCTAGTCACATAATGGTTTTTATAATTATTAACTCAAATTTGAGCAGGCATATCAATATATCATGAATTGAGTTTGTAGAAGACATCTTTGACTATACAAATTTCGACTATGATGATATATATATATATATATATATATATATATATATATATATAAAAGAGTGTGTCCTGAACGGTGACCAACGTATGGCGTAAGTTGTAAGAGATACAAAGCTAAAGCTTCCTTCTGGATCGCTAGTGAGCTCTAAGTCGGGGTTTTAGAAATTTCGATTTGCTCGTGAGGGAAAACAAAGCTTGTTTAAAAACATATGTAAGCTTGTATATGAGAGGTTATCGGTGAAAATTCAGCTCGTATTTTTCGTAAGTTTACGGGAATTACATAAAAAATTTATTTATTTATATATATATATATACATAGCAATATACATAGATACGAAATTCGAACTTGAATAATCTCAAGAATTCTCAACACAATAATTGTGTCCGTAAAATTTTCTTGATAGTTCACCTTCTTTCATATGGCTTAGTGAGAACCAAGTCGACATAATACCACAAGCTGCAGATGCAACAGATGCATCAACCCGTTCCCGCTAACAGCCACAGGCAAATCAACATCAAAATCAAAGTCAAAATCAAATTCGTTGTATGGCACTTGGGCCATGACCAGGGAGGCAGCCGAGCGCAGTTAGAAAGTTTGGGACTGCAATTGCGTCGGGTTCTAAATGTGGCCAACGCGAAAAACCGTTAAGCATCAATTTTGACGCGCCATAAAACTGCAATGAAGTGATAAGTGATGCTGCAGCAGAGGCGGTTGAGAGCAACAGGAATGTGCAGTTGATAGATATTGGCAGGCAACCATAACCCAAAGCCAACTGAACAAACTGGAAACCAAAGCCCAATCGACACCAACAACAACGGGAACGTCGAGCCGTAGCTGTCTGGTGGTCGGACATCCGTATCTATGAGATAACAATGCAAATGCAATGACTCTGCATATGCATATGTGGGTGTCCGAATGTCTGCATGTAGATGTGTGTGTGTGCCTGTGTGTCAGTGTGTTGAGCTATGCGACAATCAAACAAAACAAGACTTTTATGAACACCGCGGGAAGTTGACAGCTTGCGTCATTGCCATGATATGCAAACTGTAAATGAAGAGACTCCAAAACCCCACCCACACCCGAAGCTCAACCACAACCCCAAGCCTGTGTGTCGACCCCTCCCAACAACAACAACAACACCCTCATTGCAGTTACTGTTGTCGTTGTTGCTGCAGTTGCTGGCACTGGTTGCCAATTTTATTGCATCGCGTGCCCAATTATGTGTATGGATATGGATATGGCTATTGGTATCGGCCCATCATCATCATCGTCGTCGTCGTCGTCGCCGTCGTTATCATCAACACGATTCATTTTTAGAGCCCAACGGCAACAGCAACAGCCAGCAACAGGCAATCGCAACATTTCACGACAACGGCAACATGAAAATGGAAATAAATTTTTGTGATGCATTTTCACGTTTATACAATTTGATTTGATTATGACAAATGTTCACCTGTTGGCAATGCATTTTGTAACTGCACACGTTGTTTAATTGGCGAACAAAGGGGAATGTTTCACAACTTGACACAAATAGTCAACATCGAATTAAAATTCGTGTTAAGAGAATATGAGTTGTTATAAATTAAACCTTATAAGGTTTACTTTACTTTATGCATACCTTATGTAATATTGTTCATCATGGGGCTAATTGGGAATTGATTTAACATTTGATTTTGCAAATTTGGATTTGTTTCCGCCAAACTTTGTTGCAGATAATATGCTACTTAAAATAAAAATTCACACAACAGGGTACACCATTGTATATCTAATGAATTTTCGTATTTCCAGCAGATCGGGTGAATTGCCAAATCGGTGAAACTTGAATACAATAAGTTTTAATGTGGGGATCGCATTGACAACTAATTTTTAGGTTCTTTCCACATAGAATGTCAAGTGCACTTCTTATTCAACTACTTATAACTTGTATAGTTTGGATCTTGCTTCAGTCACTACAAATCATATCTACACGGAGATATATAATATCATAATAATGCAGTCATAACAAAATAAATTTGATACAAACTGAGTGCCCATATCATAGTTTCTTTGATTAACTCGTCCACTAAATAATATGCACGTAGCTATCGTAAAATAACTTTAATTAAATAGCTTCATATATTTGGCCGCTAAATTATCAAAATAAAAATGTAAATAAATTCTTCTATGAAATCAAATGATTGCTTTTAACAAGAATTCGCTACTTTTCGTATTGAAGTCAGTGTTTTCCAGCACTAAAATGGTAATAAAGTTAGTCCATTTATCAATTATTTGAAATGCTGAAAAACTGATACAGAAACAAGTAAGAGGTTCTAGTCGGGAGCTCCCGACTAGGGAATACCCTGAACCCTCTTTGAGGTGGTAGCGGGGAGATGGCGAATAGTAAAAAATGAAAGATACTTGACATATATATAATAACTTTTATTATTTACCAAAATTGCTTAAAAAACAGGATTTCGATATACACTTTTATCGATTACTTGAAAACGGAGTAAGTTATCGATTATCGGAAACAAACTCGATCTGCGCGGCAACAAGGAGCACCTACATCTTAAATTTCAAGTCTCTAGCTCTTATAGGTTCTGAGATCCTTGCGTTCATACATACGGACGGACGGACAGACAGACAGACGAACATGGCTAGATCGACTCGGCTATTGATGCTGATCAAGAATATAAATACTTTATGGGGTCGGAGATGCTTCCTTCTGCCTGTTACATACATTTGCATTTTGCACAAATACAATATACCCCTTTTACCCATTTTTAATGGGTTCAGGGTATAAAAACTACGAGCGTTCTTAATTGGCATATTTTATTAAAAACACGTTTCGTTCACTTCGGCTGCCATCAGCCTATGTACTATGTACTATGTACTAGATAGAAGAAGACAGACAGACAGACATGACAGAAGAAGAAGAAGACTATGACAGACAGACAGACAGACAGAAGAAGAAGAAAAGAAGAAAAGGGGGAGAGAGAGAGAATGTTGTGTGTTGGAGAGAGAGAGAGGAGAGAGAGTGTTTTTAATGTACGTAGTGCTTACAGTTGTATACGAAATGTAAGTCGGTGTAACCGCCACCGTCAAAGTATTCATTAAAAGCGTTTTAAGGGGTTTTCAGACATTGGCGTAATTGAAAGAACACAGCTTTTCACACTTAGCGTGGCATTAGACTTATTCTTCGATAGCTTCTATCGGCTATACAATCAATTTCATATCTTTTGGTAATCTCCAACCTCCAACTAATTGACTTATAGGCAAAACCAGGATTGCATTTGCCACCTGGGCTCTCATGGCAACAAAATGTTCCCTTCCATGCATATTTACACAAACATTCCTGAGTAATTTTCGTGTTAATAGTTTGACCTGTTTGTGTGCTTTTAATAAATAAATTGCTTAAACAATTGCTCCAACAAGTATAATATTCTGGATCTGGAACCTAAATAAGAAGTTTGGTGTCTTTCGCTCTTATTAGCTTCAAGATATGGTAAAAAATAGTAAATTTCGATTTTTAACGATTTCGTGCACTAGAAATCTCTTTAAAGCCTCCAGACGTTTAGTCTCTGAGAGCGATGCATGGACAGACAGACGAACGTGGCTGGAACGACTTAGCTCGTCGTCCTGATCAAGTAAAATTATACTTCAAAAGAGATGCTTACTTCTCCCTGTCACATACCATTGCACAAAACAATATACAAATTTTCAATAGGCATCACAACCAAAAGACAACAATGACTTACTTGCAGAGTAATCAATGCCTTCTATAAAGTGACACAGCAGCACTCAGCTCCCACACGGAGACCAATACTGTGTTTGAGAGACGAACCCGCACCCAGATCCTTGACAACACAACCCATCCTTCTTTTGAATATACATAAATTATCTTTATTGGCGGAATGTCCAGGTGACGAACTACAGGGCCAGTGGGATTGGTGGAACTGCCAGCCAGACGGCCAGCCAGCTGACCAGGCAAGTCACTTAATCAGCATTTGCTTGACGGAATTATTAACACTGCAGAGGGCAGTCGCAGCCAAAATTGATGCTTGTTAATTGCAGGCGCAGGAGGAGCACGCGGATTGTAAATCAATTGAAAATCCATCAAAATGCGCTCATTGTATTGAGATTGCAACTAAGCTCGAGCTGAGCTGGTTGGACACACAACATTATTTCAATATTTCGCGATGCTAAAACAAGAGACACAGCACCAAAAAGCTGAAGCAGCAACAACAACAGCTGCTACAACAACTACAGCAAGAGAGGCGTTGCCAGCTCCATGGCTATAACAATTGACAACTTAATCCTTTGACATGTCAGTAGAGGCTCAAATGAGATTTACGCCGTTTGCACGCTCGCTTCACCGACCGACCGAACGACCGACCGCCTGCCCGCCGAGAGGACCCGATTTGGCCGGCATTAGTGCATGTCTTGTTGAGTCAGCAAAAAGTTGTACCGATTTTTCAACAAGTTGGCTGGTTCTTGGTGTGGCGTATTTTTGGCCCCGTTAACGGTTTGATTGACAAACTACAAAGGTGTAATTATTTTTAATAAAATTCTTGTTACCGACGAATCGTCGACGACCATCGTCGCATGTCGCTCAATGCCGTGGACACAATTTGTGCTGGAGTTGTTGTAAGTTTTCAATCACTTTGCAAGACAACCACCATTCCGCCACCCCCCCGGTCTCCATGTAGCACACCCATCCAACACTCCTGCCGCAATTATGTCAGCGTGCGAGCGCATAAATTACAAGAGCGTGCGCTTAGAGCCGACACAGATCGGCAACAAGATCGCTCGGCCCCAAATGAACGTCAACTGCGGTGTCGCCATCGACCGAAATGCAAATGCCGCCCCCTGCTCAGCTGCCCGGTTGCCCTCCCTGGGTCGTTATACTGTTAACATAAATCTTGCCCTGGTGGCGCGTTACTCATGCGCAATGTCCTCGTCGTCGTGGGCCTGCTCGTGGATAAGTCTGCGCAGCCAGGCGAGCCGCCAGCGGCGCACAGCCATCTTTTATAATCGCATTGCGACTAATTATCGTATCTGAGAATTATTATGAACGCGATTTGCAAATTGTTTGCTCGCGATGCTCGACTAGTTAGGTGATTAGATTTGGGCCAAGGCGGAATACGGCCAACGACTGAATCTATTCAACTAAGATGACATTTTTTGTACCCTATAATAAAATAAATTAAATAAGTTGTATTTTAACACTAGATACATTTGAGTTTAAGATTTCAGTTTTATTTAAATTATAAATTTTTGAAATTATGGTCTGAAAATTTGAGAATTATACTTTGAAATGATTCACGAATTATTTATGGATCAAATATCAAATGCTGTATCAATAAACTAAAGTCGTTGGTAACAAAAATTGTTACTAGAAAATTACTGTACTAAAACTTATTAATTGTAGGATAGTTAAGTTAAGTCTATAGCCAATTGATGTCTAAATGCCTGAAAAATCGAATGAAATATTTTAATATATGATGATTTTAAACAAGTTAACTAAATTGTTTACAAAAGAGAAAGGATTGGTTTCTGTTAATCATTTTAATACCAAGTAGGCAAAAATCATAAAAAAGGACAATTGCACTTTACATAATGTTCTCGTAACTTTTAAAACGTTTTCAAAATCTAAGTTCCATCGATTATTGATCTATTATAGGAAGTCTTATAAATTAATAATTAAACTAAGCAAAGAAAAGTTAAATGAAAATAAGTACGTATTTACAGATAAGAGAATAATTTTCGCCCATGTTACACAATTCCTTATGGGGACAAATTACCGAAAATTTGAATGATGCGTTTAATGCGTACATGTTGAGTAGAAAATAGGAGATTCGACATTCAAGTCTGCCATTCAAGCAATTGGCCAGTCATATATGGCCCACAGTAAAATCGCAAATGATCATGTTTAGTGCGATTTTTTTCGCATCTACTATTTGATTAACCAGACTCAGTTGATCTGCGCGCCCCTGGTGCCTCCCATGGCTGGTCGCTGTAGCTGCTGAGCTCTCTGGTGATTTGGTTTGTTGTCTTAAGGCATTTTATTTGGCGCCATAAATCTATCAACGCCGGGGCAACGCGTGCGCATGCGCTAACACTGAGCGAAACCGCTGGACCAGACCATGGCAGGCCGAGCCAGGAACAGAGGCTGGTATCTGGCGGATAGCATGTACATGCTGATAGGCCAGACGGTCGGATGGCCGGACGGCCAAGGAAGATTTACGGCTGTCAAACGCAAATGTTGAAGCCCGGCTGAGAGCATTTTAAGTTTATGATACGAAAATCAGATTGCTTTATTGTATGCGAAATGGATCGATGATCACTATAGCTACATGGCGAGGGTAGTCGTCTCGCTGGGCGTGCAATTGGATTGGATTCGTATTGGTCCTCCAAACAAATTCATTTATATTTATGATTTGTGAATTGGGTTTTATGATGATGTTATTTGTGGTCGGTCATACAATCTGACCGAACTATTACATTTTTACGGGCTGGCTAAAAGTGTGAATTTGCCACTTCATTTGAGAGCTTGTAAAGACATAAATTATGCCAGAACATACGCCGGAGAGTGTGTATATTAGTTTTTGTGTGTGTATGTAGGGGGGCGCCCTGGTAGCCACGGTTACTTAGTGCTTTTTTATGGTCATGTGAATTGGGCGTTTGCGAGCTCAAAAGTGTTGAACATTAAAGTTCAACTGTGCAACTGTGCAACAACAACATCAACAACAGCAACAATAACGTTAGCCACAAGAGTCAAAGTCAAAACAAAACCAACAGACGGCATTAATGATGACTACAACGGCGACTACGACTAAGGCGGCCGGGAACCATGTACCACTGAGAAGAGTGACCAAAAAATATATTAATGACTTATCAAGGATAATTTGACAATGCGCAATAAATCAAACAGGGCGTGTGGCTTTCTGCTATCCCCTTCTATCTCTCCTTCTGTCCCCCTCTCTATCGGTGACGTGAACGGTGACGGTGACGCTGACTGGTGCCCGGTGATTGGTGACCGGTGACAGTGAGCATTGCCAGCACACAGAACCAAGCAAGAAAACAAAACCCATAGGTATGAATGCTCCATGCAACAACAACAACAATAATAACAACGGCAAAATGCGATGCGAAATGCGATGCTGAGGCTTAATTTCTGGATAAGGAGACGGGCGCACGCGTGGTGGTCAGCAAATTGGATGCCCAGCTGTGTAGCTGCGGACTGTGCCATAACTTAACACTTTCGTTGGAGTGTCTGGCTGGTATTGCACTCAAATGCAGAAAGAAAACGCCCCACATGTGCTACAGGGTTGCTCAAGATGATATTATATTTGATTTTCAGTTTCAAGCTGAAAGTCAGTCGAAATGGTCTTCATGGAAAGTTTATATTATTTGCTTTTAAAAATGTTAAAATTAAAAGTCCACTTTTTACAAAACCACGCCCAAAAAAACCATACTCAAAATTTCAGTTTGTTTTTTCTTTCATCCCTAAGAGGTTATATTTTTCTTTAACTTTAATAAAATTTAATAATATGTAGTTTCATTCTAAGTTTTAAACTTATCTGTTTATATCCTTTTGTCTTTTAATATGTATTATTATATTAAAATTATATTATATTATATGTATGTTAAAAATAAAATAAAATATTAATAATTTTATTTATAACAATTAAAATAAATAGTTTAATTCCTCAGATAGCTATGGCCTCTAGTTAATTTTGTATAATAGTAATAATAACTTCAACCACTCATTTATTTTAATGTTTTCCTTTTGTCATCTTATATAATACATTTATTAAGAGCGTTTATAGAATTTTAACAATAAATCTTTAAAAGGTTTTTAAGTACACACATATGTAAATATCTCATATTAAAGAGATTGTTAGCAGCGGCGAAATGTATAATATTATTTATCTTGAAACACCCTAATATATAACCGAATTTGCACACACACACGTACGTACAGCCATTTGCATACGCAGAGGGAACACAGTGACACTTGTGAGGGACACACAATTTTGTATACTATACACTCGCTAAGTATTTTTGCAGTTTGGTTATTTGTTGTTGTTGTTTTGTGTGTTTTTTTTTTATATTTTTTTCCTGGCTGATGCATAAAATATGATTGCGTTTCATTTGTATCTACAAGATTGAATTTCTCTTAGGCGCGAGCGAGTTTATGAGCTTGTCAATTTTCTTTTTATTTATTTATATATGATATGCAATACCTGGACGTGGCTCGGGCACGGGTACGGGCTCAGGCACAAAGAGGAACACGGGGAAGGGAACGGAGACGACTGCTGCTTGATTTCATAATAATAAGTATATAATATTGAAAATGGTCTGTGGGCCGATCCCACTCGTGGCCGCCATCGCTCAGCTCATGGCTGGCAGTGGGTTCTTGGTAGGGACTATTGTTGCTGCCAACATCAAAGTGAACCGAAGCGTGGAGCTGCAATTGAAGCTGGAATTGGCGTCGTGGCTGTTGTGTTGTGTTGTGTTGTGTTGTATGGAACCTCACCTCACCTTAAGCTTGTAACATTTTATTGTAATTAAGAACATGTAAGTTGTAAAGAGGAGTCGTCGCTGTTTGTGTCGCATCGCATCGAATCGGGGCCCCACCTTATATGTCTCCTGTCTCGTGGCTCCTTGCAAATTTGTGGCGGCTGAAGTCAAGAGGGCGAGACAAAGTCAATTGCATTCTTAACCCTATATGCTGATCAAGCAGCAAACAAACAAACAACAACAACCACGACAATAACAACCAAAACCACATTAAAAACAGCGACAACAAATAACAGTACCACTCTAATTAAAAATTAACACACTTGGACCGAGGATGGGCAGGCAAAAGAGCATTCGTTTCATCAGGCTAAAATCAAGTCTATTATGGCCGGGCTTACTCCGCAGATTGGCTGCATGAGGAACGTATAAACAGCATCTCATTTGAAGTCATCATTAAAAACGACGAGCGATGCGCCAACATGCAGATACTCAGCCAGACGACAGTGGTACCAGCCCGTTCAACTTTCCCACCGCCGACCACCGCCGATCCTCGACAAGGCGACTGCAAACACGGCGCACACTTGAGGCCATGTAATCAACGTTTGCTTACTTCATTTAGCGTGCGGCAGAAGAAAAGCGAAACATGCATACAATCAGCGTTGGGCAGACAAATGAACGTGGGGCAGCCGTTGGTGTAGCAGCAGAAACAGGGCCAGAAGATGCCGATGCCAATGTGATGCCTATACCGATGGCCGGTCGTAGCTGGAGACCGTTGCTGGAGCGGAGCAGCCAGCCTGCGCTTGTTGGCAATGATGTATTTTTGATTTCGTATCTTATATTACCAACAACAAGCTATAGCTACAACACCAACACTACCACCAACAACAGCAACAACAACAGCAATAACGTTCAAAGTGAATGCCAAATGTGACTCTGGGCAGTTGTTGCTGTTTCAGCCGGCTGTAGTCATCGTCACAACGGAGATCTCGCAGCCCAGCCAAAAGCCAGCAAAAGTTGATTTCGGAATTTTTATTTTTGATTGTGATGATTGTGCATTGAAATTTGATACATTTTGGCCTGAACGGCCTGGGATGCCAGTTAACTTGCTGTTGTTGTATGCAAAAATGTTGGCTAGTCGACAAGGCATCGCCTGCAACTACTACTAACAACAAGAAACAGACAGGCAGACGGAGCAGCAAACAACATTAATAAGATTGGCATCTGCTGCTTGCTGTTCAAATGTAATTTCTCATAAACAAAAGTGGGCTGACTGGGTGTGGTATGGTGGTACCTGTACTTGTCCGTCCGATCCTGTTTCTGCTGTTCACCAATTGCATGTGGCCATCAAGATAGATGTGCAGCTTTAAATGCTGGTGGGTGGGTGTAGCTGCTGCAAGTGGCAAATGGATCTGGTAGCTGATTTAAGCTCGATCGATGCTTACTTCTACAAGGCTGTGGTCTTAGTTGACAGAAGTTTGTTCGCTTTCGAATTGAATTATAATTATGAAGATAACTCTGAAATAGCGACTGGATACAAGTTGAATATAGAATATGTTCAGGTCGATGGACTTTTAAACTACCTTTTTTCAAACATGAATTTTAAATCAAAGAGGCATATTACTCGAACCAAGCGGGTATTCATCATTTCCCCCACATCCCGACCGTGTTCACTTAAGATCTGAGCTCCACATCTAAAGTTATATATAATAGAGATTCAAAAAATAAGTTTAAAGTCCAACGAATAAGATGTCCAATGTTGGCGTTAATGGTTTTCACCCATGTTAGTCTTGTGGTGAGAATCTTGAAACTGAAAAATAAACTTTCGTTCATATAACCTTTGACCCGCATTTTCAATCTAAGAGCGACGGATTTTGCGAAAAACATATAAAATAAATTTTGACACAGACCTTTGAAAAAGAGTTTGAAACCTATTTTTGTACATTTACCGACAAATTTACACAGTTGCGGGTGGAGTTTTTAAAATCGTTGAAACACGTGTTCATTACGTTTTTATATAATGCTATGATAATAAGCTTAAAGTAGATCGGACAAAGCTTCTCCCAAAAAATCAGCTGCTCGCATTTTTATCCTTGGACGAATTTATTCCTCAAACAACGTGATTCGCCGTAAACGAATTTTCATAAAGATCTTTGAACATGTTTTTAAAGTGGAAACTTCGCCCACCAATACCTAGCTCTTATAGGGCTTTTCTTTAATCACCCACCAGTGAGTTAGTTAGGACAAACAGCTTTTTATATAAATATAAACATTTTAGTCAAACAGTATATAAATGGTTTAATTTTGTTAAGTACTTTGATGATAACCAGACTCTCGAAAGCACCTTTTGAGAGAATTAATGGTTCTAGCTCTAAAATATGGGAGATCCGCGGGACTCCCGCGGATAATACATAAGTATAAATTGGGTATAGAAGGTGGGACCGGAGGACGAGACGGAGTTACTTTTGGGAATATAGAATATATGGAGTACAAGAAAATAAAAATTTGAACATCCTATATATATACCATTAAACGTAACAGCTTATTATGTTAATTACATTTACACAACAAGTTCGACAATATATATTTTTGCCTCCGCCAACATATTCATTTAGCAGAAATGTCGGACTACTTTAGCTGAATTGTATACATATTTGCTTTTTGAAAATACATAAATATATGCAATTGAGGATATGTGTCATTCCAGTAATATCAAATGGTACATATATATTCGTGATAGATCTTTTCATCTTACTGCTTGACCCACATCTGTATCACACGACATATTATTTGTTGCGCTCCACTTGAATATACCTTCCCTTGGCCCGTTATATGTAAGTAGCAGCAAAGATTCAGGGCAACTATATTCTAAATACTTAGATTGATTATGTATATGTGCGCACATTCACGCATCACTATATGCGTATCCAAAAAGAAAATCAAGATCTTCAGCTTGAAAATCTACCAAATGCCGCCGCCCATCATCAACGCTCCAAACACAATGCCTAACAGATCCCTAAGAGTCAGTCAGAATCTGAAATTGAGTCGAAGTCCGAGTCGAAGTATGGCCCTACCCTCAGATGCTTATGCTAATTGTGCTCCCCTCTTAACGGCAAACGAAATTCCAAAAATTAAAATCCTTTTTTTTTCTACATGCCAGACGATATGGTTGTGGCTGTGGATATGGATACACATGGACAATATTTTCAACACAATATAAACTAGGAAAATAAATCAAATTGATTTAATTCGAACACCACAGAAATGATATGGAGCTTGGGGCATCACATTGTAGAAAAAGAAGTAGAATAACGCGGGACAATAGCATGCATAAAGAGCTGAACTCTCATTTAAATAATAAACCACTTAAAACCTTGGGGAAGCAGCAGAAACAACACAGGCAATTTAAATAGAAACCCGTTGGCAGCATTCGAACAAAGTAGACGAAAGAGTAAACCATTAAAAATTACTACTAATGTGCACCTTACACAAAGGCCCCCACAACTATGGCTAAGGCTGTGGGTTTGACTGGGGATCGGATTGGAGCGCAATGTTTGAATGGGGACAAAAGCGCCTCACAACAAAGTCACGAGTTTCGACTGAGCTAATGTCTAATAAGTGAGCCCAACTCAACCGGGCCCGGACATCTGTGCGACCCACTGCAGCGACAGCGCATTAAAATTAAAGAGACCCAATTCATCTTCGGACCTTTTTTGTTGAGCCGCCAGCGGCTTCGTCTGCGTCGGCGTCACCATCGTCGTCGTCTTTATCTCCATCGTCGTCAGTGGCAGCTCCGCAAGGTCCGAGCACATAAATTGCAAAAAGAGCCAGGGCAAAACTAAAACCACTTTACTTAATGAGCATCAAATATCTGCTTGCCACAATTCTCGATACAAATCTATTATTTAGGACCTGCCTTGTAGCTGGTGCACTAACGTTTCAATTAATAAACCACCCGCTCCACCCACCACGCACTCTCCCACCTCGGCCTGACAGCAACGCCGATGTCAGGGCGAGAACACGCAGCAATCCCACAACCATCCCACAAGGAGTCGGAACAATGGCCAAGTATAATCACCTTGTTTGCACCTTTGGGAATAGCCAGTGACAGACGCCGTCGCATGAGTAGAGCTCTGAGCTGCTTGCTTCAGAGCGCACTAGTTGAAGGCGGGCACAGGACTCTACGCACTGCCACGAAAGTGGCCCACAGAAATACCAATGGGGAGTGGGGCATGTTACCGCAACAAGAGCCCAGCGCGAGCTTGCATTTATGAAAATGAGCTGCAGCTTTGCACCATGCAATTTGTTAACCAGACAATTGACCAAATGTTGCCTAGGTTGCCCTGGTTGCCCCTTTATTGTTGAAAAGAACTATATACATCAGATGGTTGCCCTCCCCCCCAGGCAGGCGTAATAGCCAACTAAAACATGTAAAACAAACACTGGTTCCACGTTAAACTTCAATGGACCTCGAGCTGATTATAAACATATTAATTGTATGGTGGTCGCCATTTATTATAGTCGACACTATAGCTTTAAATGGAAATTTGAAATTGAAATTTCCTGTGAAATTGGATAGTTTTACATTTTCGAAGCGCAGAATTTTATAGTGAACTCAATAATTCTTTTCGGGATAAATGATGGTGCACTCTTAACCGTGCAGGATCATTAAGATTTTTTGGGACCGGCATACATTTGAAAATTATACAGCCAAAAAGGTTTTAGAATATTTTGAATTATACATTATTATATTTTATGAAATACTATACTTTATTTGTTATAAGGCGCTCATACTAAAAGCAAACCCGATTATATTAGTTTTTCAATCTAAGATGGATTTGAGGCAACAAATGGGATCCCAATTGGGATCCTGGTGTGTAACCATTTTAAAGACAATCTTTTGCTCGTGTAAATGAACGGGTTGTATTAATGTTTTAGTGAGTACTTCTGCTACAAGCCTGACCTTAAAACGCTTTAAGCTGCTTGTGATATAAGTCAAATATATTAAAATGATTAACCAGGTAATCCGTTCCATATATGTATTTTGGTCAAATATGAGCCAGCAGAAGGATTAAATAAAAAAATTTTAAACAAATGAACAAACTAATCCAAAAATAAAAAGCCCAAATACCAGAGCGATAATTCATTCATCTTCTACTTACATTATTAAACGGAAACAAATTGTAAAGAACATTTGACAGTAAGAAGCAACCTTTAGTTGATTAAATACGATATATTTCCATTGATCTTTCGAACAACATGTAGCTAGTGTTTAAAATATTCCAAGTGAGAACGTTGCTTTTGTATGCAACCGACTGTATAATAATTTGTTCACAGCGGTAAAGCACCTAGTTGATTATGGGATTAGAAACTCTGAAATTGTAGCCTTACGGTGACAGTGACAGACGGGGGTGGATGTCGCCGATCTGTACGGGCATGAACAATTTATTGACAAGCTCTATAATTGTGGGTTTTGATACATATGTTTGTTGTTTGCTCCCCTATCAGTGGGCGTAGTCCAATTAGTTACAACGCTTCATCTGGCATGAACATACAAACGAAGAAAGGAAGGACGGACCATAAAGTTAGAGTATGAAAAGTCTATTAAGATTAAATTTTAGGCTTATAAAGGCAGATAAGGCTAATGTAATATGGCCAAATAAAGCTAAAGGAGCTGATAATCATGAAGTAAAAAGCTTAAGATTAGGAGATATCGTGTACCCTGCTATGCATTGCGGTAACAAAAATGCATCTTTATCTCTCTACATAGTTAGCTATACGAAAGCCCTTGAACGCGCTCCCTTGCTCAAGTATTTGCTCAAAAATACACATTCTGACATATTTAATATATATCAATGATATATATTATTAAAAATTTATAATTAAACAAAACAAATCAATTCCAGCGCATCAACATAACCACTTACAATCGCTTCCTATCTTACCACCACATTTAGATCGCAATTGCGTTGCATGATGTACGGAATTACCGCCAAAAGCTCAGCTCAACAAAAAAGTAGTCAAACGGAATCAAACAAAAAAAGATCCTGCAATGAGTAGTATGGATATCCAGAAGAGCCTTAGACTTACTAAAGTATGCGACGTCATCCGTCAACACGCCGAAGGATATTTTAGTGCCTTCGCACTTATCCCAATCCACTAACAAGGCGGCCTGCTTATGTGCCCCATTATTGAAGCTTGGCTCTCTAGGGCAAGAAAGGGAAGACTTAAACGGTGCCATCTACAGGATCTACCCTGAGGATTCTCTAAGATACAAATTTAATAGTACATTTTTGTAATGATATATACTGAAAATTCAAAAAAAAAAGAGAGCGCGGTATATTATCAAACTTATTTTTAAAATTTCAAGTCTCTCTTACGGACATGTAACCTCGACTGTTGGCTATTGATGTTAAAGAACAAAATATATTTATTTTATGTTAAATTAATTTGCATAGGCCCAATATAGCATTTTTGTCCATTCCAAAGGATTCAGGGTATAAAAACGTTACAATATTTACAAAATTGGAAACTATAAGTCCTTCGTAAAAATATTTACGAAAAAAAAAGCATAATGCATATACGTTAACTTTCGCTTGGATAAATTACAATTACTGGACGTTAGAAAGTGATCCTTACGCAGTGCCAAACAGGATACAAAACAGAGATTAGGGGATGCAGCCAATCTAAATGCCTCAATGCAGCTTAAAGTCAACAAACTATGCAGGCTAACTACCTTAGGTCGATTTGGAGCTTAGAGAGTGGCGGCTTCACATGAGCTTTCGACCTTCAAAGCGGGCAGAGACAATGCAGTTGCCAATTAGGCAATGGCGGACAACGCGACGATGGCGTCGCTAACAACAACATCAACAACAACAACAACAGTAACTGCAACTGAAACTGAATCAGCAACAATAACAATATCAATGTAAGCAACTGCAGCAGCAGCGTGGAGAGCGGTAATAAAAGTGAAATTAACAATCAGCGAGCGCTTTACGGTTGACATTTCACATGACAGGTTAGTAATGCGATTTAGCAGGATAAAGGACAGCCGCAGGCTGGCGGGCCAGCCAACAAGCTAAGGCAGCTGTGATGCCTGGTCCCATGGTCTCGTGGTCTCTACGCTGTGTCAGTACACATCCAGTACGAGTAGTGCGGCAAAATCGCAAACATTCGCCTTTGCTCGGTCGGAGCTGTAGTCGTTGTCGTTGCTGCCGGTCCGTCGCCGGTGTCGTTGTCGGTGTCGATGTCCGTGGCAACCGCACCAAATGGTTTTGTGAAGAGAAAGTTAATTAAAATAATGAGTTTTCGTGCAAATGTTACGAGCTGTGCGCAATTCGTTGTGTTGATGAATGTCTGGTCTGTCAACTGAGGCAGACGTTCGCCTCGGCTGAAGCCCCAATCCGAGCTTACAGCCTGTTGTCTTATGCATGCACATTTAAATATGGTCATAATATATAATATAATAAACGTAATAATGGAGATTTAATTAAATGCAAAATTCGCTCGCCTGCATTTAAATCGACATTTAAAATGTTTGCCATTTGCCGCTCTTTAAATTTGCATATTTGCAATTTGTCTGTTTGCGCTTAGTGTTTTGGGCATTCAAAGCCGAGGGGCTCTGAGGCCAGTGGGCATTTGTAATGAGCAAATTGATTTCAAATTGTCAGCATTGCGTGGCCAGCAAATTAGATTTTGTGTGGTCCACTTATCAATATTAGATAAGTGGGTATTAGATTTAGATTTAAAATAATAGCGCTAAGAACGTGTATTGGAGCTACATTTGAATGAATTTCATTTTAAACAGGAAATGTTTTTTTTATTGTTAATTATCCACAAAAACAAAAGCACATCATATTGAAAATATATTTGAATTTATTAACATAATTGTAATTCCAGGATACAGGTTTTTTCGAAATGCACGTTTTCAAAAAGCCGCAAAGAATCCAAAACTACTTGAGTGCACTTGAGAACTTGAGCACTGCATTCCACCGAAAATCCATCCAAGCCAAACAGTTGGGGCCAGTTTCTACTCTAGTTCTAGTCGACTCCACTTTATGACGTTAAGCGCGTTTCAATGAAACCAATAAGAGTGCCCAGCATACTAAGCCTCCTTGTTCTCACCTTCTGCTTTCTAATTTCACAAGTCCCTAGGTCCGTTTGACCCTACTACGTCTGCAGAGCTTTAGTAAGTTTTTGATTATTTGTCATATAATTGGTTGGGGCACATTAAAATTAATTGATGAAAAATTTGACTCTCAGACTATAAAGAAGTAAAGGGCTTTAGTTGAGGGATCCGGCTAAGAGATACCCGGTACCCAGCTCAAAGATGCAAACATTACAAAATCGAATCGGTGTGGTCCCACCTCAACTGTGCTTTTCAATTCTATTAAAATTTAATTGGGGGACTATGGCTGCCCCAATATATGAATACTTTGTGATCTCTTATATACCTAATTAGGCTTTCCCAATCATTTGCACATTAGAAATTCACCATTTTTACCCATTTTCAATTAGTAAATAGTATGATATGGCTATCAGATAAGAATAATATTTTTCTCATAAATTTGAAGGCCAAAGTAAAGAAACTTACCAATCAATTTACAAGTCATGTCCCTTGCTCATCGTGCATTATTAAATCAGTGTAGTTTTGGTAGGAACCATTTGTTGGGCTTAGTTAGCCATCCGATTGCCAAGTAGACAGATTTTAAATTCAGTTAAATGTTTATGAGTTGTACCACTGTGCTGACATTTGCAGCTGTCAAAATTTGCAACAGAGAGCACCGTTTGTTGCCAAAACATAAACATGTCAACTTTGAGAGCGGTTAACAGAGAGCGGACACACATCAGCAGGAGCAAGAGAGGTCGAGAGCGAGTCTTACACACTTAAATTTATTCCGCGAGAGACATGGAGAGAGAGAGAGCGACCGAGCGAGAGCCTTTCGAACTAAAACATTACGGTACTACTTCCACGGGTAAAGGGTGTCGAATATGGATGTGGGTGAGGGTGAGGGTGAGGGTCGGGGTGAGGGGCGATAGCAACGGCTGGCGGACTATGCAACTTTTCCTTGCTCGCGCGCGCCTTTTACACTTCCAAGTCCATAACTTTCAACGGCGAATCTTAGCTCCATGCCCACATGGCAGCCACAGGGCCAGTAGCCTAGAAGGAGCCGCCTCCACACTCCCGGAAATAGTTTCTAATCTTACTGCACCAAGCTGGGACGTGGGCTCAGCCCCTGGACACGACCACGAGGATAACGCTAGCAACGTGGCGGCGACATGGCAATAATAACAACAACAACGAGACCAACGCGTCGCCCAAACATACCGGGCGTCCCAGCCCTGGTGACGACAACACGACGATAACGACGGCGACGGAGACGGAGTTGAGGCTGGCGACAGGCACCAAAATTTTCTAATTCCGCGACAGGTTCGATTTTGTGAAGAGAAACTCGTGGCGTTTTTTCCAATTTTTGCACTGAAGCACAAGTATTGTTACATTTTGTGGCCAATAAACGCGTTCTCCTATTTGCACATTCGGTTTGGTTGATTAGAAAAATTTAGAAAAATAGCTGCGTGTGAGTTTTTTTATGCGGTGCCACAACAAAAAGTTGGCTGACTGTTCACTCGCGTCGCGTCGCGTTTGTCAAAGAGCAGAGCAGCGAGCGACAAAAGCCAAAATCTCGCATCTCACAGCGAACCAACACCAAACCGGGGCCACACACAGCAAAACAGGAGGCAGCCAGCCACACAAGAACCAAACGTTGCCGCCATCGAACGTATCAAAAGCAGCAGCAGTAACAGTAGCAACAACAACACAAGAGCACAGCGAGGCAATTGCAAAAACAGAAAGCAAAAAAAAAAAAACAGAAAAAGTGAAGTGAGCATCAAAGCGCACGGGGCAGAATAGTTTTTAACCCGACCAGCAGCCCCACAAGCATCGTTTGAGTGTCATGTACAATGCGATGCGGTGGCGCCCGGCGCAGCAGCACTCCCAATCCACCGTAACCTCTCTGCGGTGGGCAACTCTTCAATTGCTGCTGTGTCTAAAAACTGAAAACAATAAAAAGCTCCAAATGGGAGTTTTCGGCTATAGTGACATGTGAATACACTACAAAATAATAATTAAAGTGATAAAAGATGGGACTAAAATTCATAATATTATCTTATTAAAAAAAATATGAATGTATTGTAAATACATATTTATATATTTATTTTCATAAATTTATATATCAAATTACTTTGTTAACAAAATTTAATTTATTAAACTCATTTAATGTTAGATAGTTAATATCGATAAGGTCTAATAATAACACGTTCGATTTAATCTTTCGATAAATAGTAAGACAAAACTTTAATAGAACTAATAAGCTATTAGAAAGGGGAAGAGTAAAGATCACGAAGTTTCATAATCTTATATTTTTGCTAGCATAAGAGTAGAAATTATTAATTTACATTTACTTGTATTCAAAAATACGGTAATAATACATTCAGAATAAATCTAATAGTTACCTAAAAGAAAAATTATTAAATTGAATGTTACAGCTGACAATATTCGCAGGTAAGGTTAAGATGCCGCTAGGGGCACAGCCTATCTAGTCAGCATGTTAAATTTGCCAGGCCATATGCCCCATTAAGTTGGATTCTGAAGCCATCCGAAAAAATGCCAAAGCACGCGTTGACACTTTGCGCTCAACACTCGCACACATTCACTTAAAAACTCACACACGTAGATACAATGTGATGCCAGGATACAGCTTTGCTCTCTTGAATTTGCACACTCTGGAGAGTACGCTCCGGGACATCAGCAAAGTGTGTCCTGCAGCCTGGAGGAGCAGTAGAAGCAGCAGTATAAGTAGCAGCAGCAGCTGGAGCTAAAACTGGAGCTACAACCAGCATGCTGTCATTGTAAACAAAGGCGGCACTCTCAGGGATGCTAATGCTAAGGCTCTCTATAGATGCTGAGTGGCTCTCACTGCGCAGTGCTCCAAGCTGAAGTTGAAAAGATGATGCCGGAGCTTTCACGGACGTGCGCGTCAGGAAAAGCTGTCGCCATCGACGTCAGCGCCTATCGATTTTTGTGCGGCCAATGCGCATGCAAACGCGCTGCATTTTGACATCTGTCAACGCGCCAGCGATGACACTTTTGGGGCCCAAAGTCCGGCAGCAATGCCAACTGACAGGCGACAGGTAGGGCAGGTAAACAAATTGAAATGCAAAATGCAGGCGGATGAGTAAACGACACGCATTCATTTATCAAGTGTCCATCGGGCTCATCAGCAGATAAGCTGGCGCTGGGGCCGGCGCCGGAGCATGTATCGCGCCATGGCAATTAAACAACGTCACAAAATATTTAGCTGGCAAATAAATGTCACAGCAGACAGGGACAATGTCGCCCAGGATGAGCTAAATTACATGGAAATTAATTAGCAGCCAACTCAATACGTACATCAGCTCAGAGCTGTGTATAAAATTTTGATAATTTAATTAGAGTATAGGCCAGCTGGTTGACCAATTGCTTGTGAGGCCCCATCTAAGCCCGCTCTTGTACCTCCTACTCCAGCTTAACACGCACGCAGCCAAGAGGACTTGGCAGGCGTTACGAAATGAATTTTCATAATTAAGCAATTACCCATTTTTGTATTTTCGTATTTTCCTAATTTCGTATTCTCGCATTTGGTCCTAGTTGTTGTGTGTCGTGTGGGCGTTGCGGTCACTTAGCTGACCAGCTCTCCATTTATTTTTATTTCTCCCACGTCGCACAAATGTCATAACTGTTTTCTGGGTCGGCCCCGACGAGATCGTCTCACTACGGAACGCAACGCATTTCCTAACGAAGATGAATTAGTTTTTTATTCAAATTTAATTTATGCCAAGCTAAAATATAAACAGCACCACGCTTTGATCTCAACCCACACAAAACACCTAGCCCAGCCCAGACCAGCAGAGACCAGCCCAGCCCGTAGTCTCGGCCATGCAAGCGCCTAATAGATATTTCCATGTTTGAGCCCATTAAAATCGCCAAAAAACAATTGAAACACGTGATTTTAGTGGCGCCCTCTATTAATATGCGTGTCTGCCACTCATAAGACAAGCTGCCCTTAGGGCAGAGTGCCAGGCTGATGTCAACTAAATATCATCACCTGACCGGGCCCACAAGCTGATGGCAATGCTCTGATAGCTGGCATTGGCGACATGGCGTTCTGGTTATTTGTTAGGTGCAAAAGAAAATTATGTCTGCCGTCTGGTGAGCAGCGCGAATTCATCATAACAAACTACACATTCATATCTGTAGTCTGATTTCGATCTACAAGCATGTTGGGTGTGGGTGCTCCAAGCGAATAGTTGTAGCTATCAAGTATTTATATTAAATATATGGCGTGACATACGCAATGTTGGCTATCAAGTGACCATTGGGCTACATTTGGGGCACATTTATGAAGTTAAATTCACATGTTAACTTGCTTTTAGAAAATGAAGTGGCAACTAAAAGCTGAAGATTGTTGAACGGGCAGAATAAACTGTGTTTAGTTTCTTGAAGAACACCATGTGGAGGAATTGAGGTCCTTATGGGAAGATTTTATGTTAATTATTAGAAATAAAAGTGAAAATATTTCTATTAATTCAAAATATATTTTTTATTTAAATATAATTTATTTTATTTTAAAAATACTGTAGTTACTGCAATGATAGAGCAAATTCAACAAGCAATTGTGGACAAATCGCGAAACTTTTTTCATCCGGTCAACCTTAACCTAACATTCGCTTCAAAGATTTCTCACACTTTTCCAAAATTGCATCCGTCTTCGATAGAAATAAGGATCAAAGATTTGGTACGCGAAGTTTCTATATCAAATTAATTTCTTAAAATTTTTAATAAAATTTCAGTTTTGTCCGAACAGCTGCATATCTAATGCGAACTTAATGAGTACAAGTGTTATCTACGTTCTTTGTTTACCATTCGATAGTCAACAAACAAATTTTTTAAGATAAAAAAATATCAGTAAAATTCAACAGGCTATAATGACCTGGAAAAGTTGATTCCAACTTTTGGTTCTACATTCGATGGACTTCAAACTCGATTTTAAATAAAACTTTAGACGTGGAGTTCTAGATGTGGGTGGATAAAATTGTCCATGTGCGGAAAATGGATCGAAAATTGATGTTGATGATTAACAGCAAGGCCGAGAAATACCAGTAAGTTTTTTATAGAGATCACAATCAGTCTTTCCCATCTTAGCTGCTAGATCAATTTGGTATTCTAAAATGCAGTCAACCTTTCTCAACTATTTTAGCTTTATCTTTTGAAAGACTCTAATACAAATATATGAAATGTTTCAGGTCAAGTATATTCAAGTTTTTCAATATCGATGGAAGTTTTTATACCCTGAACCCATTAAAAATGGGTAAAAGGGGTATAATGTTTTTGTGCAAAATGTAAATGTATGTAACAGGCAGAAGGAAGCATCTCCGACTCCATAAAGTATATATATTCTTGATCAGCATCAATAGCCGAGTCGATCTGGCCATGTCCGTCTGTCTGTCCGTCCGTATGTATGAACGCAAGGATCTCAGAACCTATAAGAGCTAGAGACTTGAAATTTTAGATGTAGGTGCTCCTAGTGCCTGCGCAGATCGAGTTTGTTTCCGATAATCGATAACTTACTCCGTTTCAAAGTAATCGATAAAAATGTATATCGAAATCCTGTTTTTTAAGCAATTTTTGTAAATAATAAGAGCTAGAGTCACCAAACTTGACATGTAACTTCTAGAATAGTATATATATATCGAGTATCTTTCATTTTATACCTATCGCCACCTCCCAGCTACTCTCTATCTATTAACGCGAGCTGCATTTGGTGTTGGAATATGAGGGTTCAGGGTATCCCCTAGTCGGGAGCTCCCGACTAGAACCTGTTACTTGTTTTTTATTACTATTGTTCATATTTGGCTTGTTGAAAGATATTTCTAATTAGAATATTTTTTTGCTTGTTTTGGTTAAAAATTTTAAATTCAGAGGTGCGTAAAAAGCAAAATTAAAAATATTTTTAGCGCTTTATACAAATAAGCCCACAATTAAATTTAAGTTAACTGATATTCGGTACTCCGCTAAATTAAAAATATGAATTCCCATGTAAACATGTCACGGCCAATTCCCACGCCAAATCTCAACTAATCTAGCATTAAGTACTTGCCACCCAATAACAATCCATCCGATGCTCTTGCACCTGAGTCTACTGGACTCTGAACGGGGGTCGTCATCCAATAATTACTGGATAAACAATCACTGCATTCATGTGGCGCTGTTGGCTGCTGTCGTCATTGACATAATGCGACTCTGCGAATGCGGCAACGTCATGGGCACGTATAGAGTAGTTGGAGATAGCTGCCAGGCAGACAGATATCAAAGGGTACCATGCTCCCCCTTGCACCCACACGCCAGATTGTCCAAAAACGCTCACATTGTATAAATTGCGGCGGTGGACGTCGTGCGCTGCGCCGTGCTGCCAAGATAACAAAATTACTGCGTACTAAACATATTGTTCAGATATTGTGATAAAAATTTATAGTGGTAAGCAATGGTGAGGAGCCGATGGAAGCGCATAACGTTTCAAAATAGTACAGCAACTGAGATTTACGAGCCCGAAGCCGAAGCTGGTGCTGGCCGCAAATCTGTCACCGAGCTGAGCCGCACGGCAAACACGAAAATATTTGAGTTGCTTCAGTTTCAGTTTTTCAGAGCATATATTTGCCTAGTGCCAGCACAGTAGCGATAAATGTTAGCTCGACGATTAGCGACGTTGCCAGGCAATTGTTTATGGAAGTCCGAGCACTTGAATTCTAACCAAAAGGAAAAAATGCCAGCAACTGGCTACTGGCAACTGCCAACTGAAAAACGTGTTCTGTGGCGATGCAGTGGGCAAACAATTGAAGTCTCTTTTGGATTTCTGTCTGATAAGATTGCCCAAGCTGAAGACGCGCTGTGATAGCCTTTGGCAGCGACCGAAATTCATAAATTACAAATCATTACGGCAACAGCGACGTGAACGACGCCATGGAGGACAAACAGTCGGCTCGGGTTCCACAGCCGGCGGTATCATCAACTGGTGCCTCGGCGTTGCATCTTTGGTGCTTCGCTGGTGTCTCGCTGGTGCCTCATAATGCAAGCCAATTTTTGACATGTACATGAATTAGATTTTAAAAACTCGTCCGCTTGCAATTGCAGGACTGGCCGAGAGGAGCCCCAAGCTGGCGGCAACCTGCCGGTAAATGAGTTTGCTTGTAAAACTCGCGATGAAACGCAGCAGATAAGCTGGCTCTGAGATAGCAAGAGATAGGTAGTGAGGGAATGTGGAGTGTGGGGGGAAGAGTGTGCCCAAAGGGGAAGCCATAAAAAGGGTAGTATAACGATTAATTTTTTTCACGTTGACATTTTAGCTTAATTGCACTTCAATAATCCCGAAAAAAGCTAAAGCAAAAAGGCAAAAATGCGTAAAAGGGCATGAAAAGCGGGAGCCGCAGCAACGACTACGACGACGAAGACTACAAGGCACATACAATTTTAATCCCACGGATATTTGCTGCATAAGCAGTACAGCTCAACTCACACACATACAAAAGAGAGAGACAGACAGAGAGATAGAGGGGGAGAGAGGAGTAAGGGAGAGGGAAAATGGCAAAAACAGAAACAGAAACGCCGAGCTACGCTGTCAGCAGAATCAGCAGCCAACGCACCGCATGGAGCAGCAAGTGGGCCAACCCACGAGTGTCCGACAAGCAACGGACTGGACCGGCGACAGACTGACCGACCGACCAGCCAACCAACCGACCGACCGACCCCAGAAACGTCCAAAAGCGGGCAAAAGCGGCCTGCAACCAAAGTTGACAAGAAGTAAAATGTCCGACGGACTAATTGGCTTAAACGCTGGCAAAATTTATTTAAGCACATTAGTGGGATTTGGTTTTTGCCATCCGCCGTACGCTTTGTGCCCTCATATACTTCAGCAGCTGTCCTCTCTCCCTCCTCTGGGCTTTTCTGCCTTGCCCTACGCCTTTTTCGCATCTGATCTACTTGGCTTTAACTAATGTGGAATACATTGAACCTCTTAGTTGCGCCATCGACTTAGGGAGCTGCGTCGGCCGTACTTCATATAAGACTGAAATGTAGGTTAAAAGCAATGTCACTTAAACCATGATCCGACAACAGAGTAAGAAAGCTAATAAGCCTACATAAGGCAGTGTAATGGCATATCGACAAATTCAGCAATATTAGTATTATAAATGAATATAATTATTATTTTAAATGCCATATTTCAATATCATTATTATTATTTCTATTACCTCCACGGATGTCAGCCGTCAATATTATTTTAAACTTGGTTTTCCATGGTTCATGTATTATTATGTAGACGATTGATGCTGCTTCATTTAATAAATGATTATTCAACGTATAATTAACATTTCGCCTGCGTATCCATTTTTATTTAGCCCTGTTCCAGCCAATTGTTAAGGACTTTGCTCATATATCTCTTATTAAGTGCGGTCCGACAGAGTGGAACTTGCTAAATTGTCACATCCACTTATATGCAAGCTCTTATTTTTATTTAGCTACCTTTTATTTAATTAGCTTAATTCGACAAAGAAAAACAATTTACACACTAATTAAGCAAATAAATAATTGAGTGGGTCGATGGCAGTGCAAAGTGAAAATGTATCCAGCAGATACACAGCTTCCAGAATATACTAAATATTTAATAGAGCTAAGGAGCAAGCGTTTAAGTTATTTAACTTTTAAATTCCAAATACTGATATTGACTGTATTTAAAATGGTTCCTCTTCGCTTCGCTCTGTCGATGCCCCCTATTTAGTTAATCCTGCCAAATAGTCACCCCAGCAGACAATGGCGTATTGTAGATTTTGATCTATTGCCCAGGCTAAATTCAGTAAAGCCCCCCCACACAAATAAATCCAATTTTAGACAACGGCAAAGACAACGACAGCGACAAAAACGAAAATGAAATCGAAATCGAAATCGTCGCATCGATATAAAAGAAATTAAAAACAGCAACAAATTTCTCACACTGCCTGCCCGACTTCTATTTTTTTTTCTATGCTTATGTACAATGTACATACATAGTTCGTATCTCGACCCCGAAATGACTTTCACCGTGCCTTGCCTCAGTCTCCACGGTTGTGTGTGTGTGTGTTGGCGAGAGTGTGTGTATACATTTCACACCCTCAAAAATAGAAATTATCTTGGTGCATTTACGCAAGTTTTTAATGCTATTAGTTCCATCTTAAAATCCCAGCCCCGTCTAGGTCTCTGTCTCTGTCTCTGTCCCCTTCTCCGGCTCCTTGGCTATTGCCTGACATTTGAAGTGAACCAAATTGTCTGTTTCTCTGGCTCGTTGTGTGTCCTTTGCCTTTGCTTTTCATTTCCATTCCATTTTCTATACATTTCCATTTCTATATTGTTGCAGCCCCGCGCTGTACGCGCCGCGTTGCACTCAACGGAGATGCCCTGGACGCAATTTTGTTGGTAATAAATCACCTAAAGTCGACATTAAATCTTTCTTTTTTCTTTTATTTTCTGTTTTCCTGCCATTCTAATGCATTTGCTTTCATTTTGCTGCTCTTTCTTCGCACTGGCTTTCCACACAAGACAACGGCAAGCACATGTCTTTGGATTACTGTGGACGGACGGGTCGGGTACGTCCTTGCAGGGACACCCGTCGGAGACGATCCATAGATATTATGTAAATGTGTAAAACTAAACGCATTTTCACTTCCTAGGGTGAATACAAAATTCGAATAGTCGCGGTCGGGCCTGTCAGAAAATTATCAATTTCAATAGGCCACATTCAGTTAGCCAAGTGATGCAGAAAATGTTGAATTTCCGCAGGCAGCTATGCCAGTGGCTACAACAAACAAATGGCAAACGGCATCACATTAACACTTTACAAACAATGGCCAAAGTGGCATCCATCAAATGCAGCAGCCAGGAAGCAGAAGCAGAAGCCGGCCCACATGATCCGTGGAGCCGCATCGAGACGAGCCGGGTGAAGTCAGTGGCAGTGCCAGTCGCTCCTGGCTGTCACAGATCTGTCAGAGAAGCGAGACTGTGAACAATCGCAGGAAGTTCAAACAATAACAACAACGACAAGAACACCAGGCTTACTCGTCGGCACATAGCTTGGCCCCTTTCCCGGACAATATGCATTTGAATTAAAGTGCCAGCTACAAAAACAACAAACAATTTCGCGCTTGAAGGACCAAATAAAAGAGGCAGCAAACAGAACATGCGTTAAACTAATAATTGTCAGAAAAGTCAAAGTTAATTTCGATTTTCAGCAAATGCAGCAGCTGAGCTGAGAGTGGCAATGGCAAGGGGTAAGTATATAAATATGCAGGATAATCGAATCTAAGTAAACCGGAATTTTCATGCTGAGCCGTCTGATGATAATGACGACGAGTTACGCGACTCCATGTCATCCTAAGCAACCACGACCACCACCAACAATGACAGTAGCAGCAGACAGGATTCGCCTGCATTGTCAACCGTTTTGTTGTTAGTAATTCGCATCCGTATCGATGTCCTTTTGGCCAGGCCGCCCCTTGCCAGCGATCTCAATCAAATGTCGTATAATGTATTTGTTGTGCGTTTGACAGTCATTCGCTCGACTGCTTGTCTGTCAACAATTAGCACGCTATTCATCACGGTGTTGACTTTTTGGGTGACGGCGAGCAGGGTCAGCCTCATTCTTCGCATACGCACTCATATCCGCATTCACATCCGTATTCGCATCCGCAGCCGTGCCATGTGCGATCGCAGTAACTGTTTAGAGAATGCGGTTTTCTTTGCAAAGCAAATGGAGAGCAAGTTGTATAACTTCTTATGCTTATTTAAGCTGGTCTAGTTTTATGCAAATCTTAATAATTTTCTTAACAGTATATTCCAATAACCCAATCGATCTCTCGTCACGCTTTGCCTCAAAATAACATACCATCAGACTTATAAATAGTTGGCTTTTAGCCCAGGTCGTCATTTAAAAGGCAAATGTTAAACTTTCTTGATTCGATTTACAGCAAATTATGTAGATTGGAAACGTGAACTTGATTCGACTGTAGATTCGTTCGTTATGGATGATAATGAAAACTTAAGTAGATAATAAAGGTCGATGAACAGTTCCAAAATGCGGCGTTGATTTTTGCCAACACTTTTTGCTCCAAATGTTTTCCAATTATGCGACACTTTTAATTAAAATATATATTTTTTCCGATCTAGCATTTTAAATTTGTTTGCGCTGTGTATATAATGAAGGGGAACTTAAGTCTATTGGTAACAAAAATTAAACAATTAGTATATGCTTTCTGTGGCACACTGAAAATTAAATACCCTTACGAAGTGGTTCAATAAAATGTTTTCTTATATATTAAAGTTGAATTTTTTGATTACTTTTAAATTTTCTTTCAATTTTTGGAATAATCCAGTTTTACATTTGTTCTTGATATTTTCTCATTTATAACAATTTTATATAAATTAAATGTAACATAACGAGACTTTAAATGTCCAGGGATGTTATCATCAAGTCGTGACATTTTTCGTGTTAGAACTAAAGTACCCTCTGCTAAAAAACTCAAAACGTATTCCTAAGTGACTTTTATATACAAATATGCGTCAGCGCACTAAAATAGCTCAACAAAGATTTGGGTATTTGTTATTTTGTTTCTCAAAGGCTGCGGCTGGCCGCGTATTTTAATTTTGTTGAGATTAATTTAACAAAATACGTAATATTCAAAAAATTAAGTTAAGCATTTCAACTTAGTTTCGGAACTTTGCAGCTTCATTTAAATTTTTGATTGGCCTTCCAAAAAAAAAAAAAAATTAAAAACAAAAACAAAAAGCGCCAAGCTCGTTTGCCGATCCGCTGCGACGGCTGCCTAATGAGCAAATGGCGTTCACTGATCGCTTTAAATTAATCTTTTTTTAATTTCTCGGCATTACCGATTAGATGCTGTCGAAGCTAAAGTTCAGCACAGTTCAGCTCGCCAGTAATGTAATTAATATGCAAATTATAAGCCGAAACTTGCGAGACACATTCACATTTTGTAGGTCCCCAAGACAAAAACAAACACACGCTAAACTAGAGACACAGAAACTAGAGGCAAAACAGAAGATGAACCTGGTCCATAGATGCCAGGTTCATCATGTGACTACACCAAAATATGACAAATAATATTCGGAAAACAACACTAATGTCAGAGCCAGAGCCAGAGCCAGAGCCAGAGCTAGATCCAGATTAAGAGCCAGTAACCTTCAGGTAGCTTCCCACAAATGCACATTTGATTTGGCCGATGTTTATTTATGAGCATTTGGCTTTGAATTTGGCTGGGGCGACGCAGCGCAGCGCATCGCATAAATTTCTCACTGCGGCTGCCCATCGATTGCGTTGATGGTGTTGGCCACATTACCACGCACGGCTCGTAACTCATTGGCAGCCAATGGATGCGCCATGGACGCCATCGGCGCCGTTAATACTCGTATGCCGGATAGCTGCACTTTTTGGCATCTCGGCTGCCGGCAAAGTCAAAATTTTTGCTAATGAAAATGAAGATGCCGGCACGGCCCTGCATCATTCTGCTACGAGGGTGTGAATTTATGCTACATAGTAACTAGCATCGAATTGATATATGAATTGTTAGGGTGCTTAAGGTACAGGCTCCAACATGTTCAATAATTCAAAATATAGAAAAAAGATAGATGATAAGATAAGATAATATAATTATAAATATTCATTATATATACCCAGCGTGTCTACGATTAAATGCTAGGGCATAGCCCATATACATTTACGATCCGTTTGTGTCCGAGATTTGTTTATTCATAACAAAAGAACCATATTTGCTGTTGAGTTAAATCAAGTGCTGTATTTAAGTTTTGAATTAAATATATGTAAGAAACCGGTTTTGGCATATATCTATATATCTACTAACTGGTATTTCCCAGCCTTGTTTGTGGTAAGTTTTGTGCTTCACATGTTATATATAACTTGAAAACTCTCGCCCCTCGAAACCGACCCATATTATTCCGCACTCCACGCTTAAGGTTAATTTTTTACATGGATATTTATAATGGATAATGGGTTTAAAGCCCACCATATAGTTTGAACCAATGGCTTCTGCCTATGTTAGTTATGTGGTGATAAACTTATAGTAGGAAAATAATAATAAATACCTAATTAAAAAAAAAAAAAATTTCGGCTATTAAACTGCTGACCCGCTATTCCTTACAAGAGCGGTGGATTTCGCGAGAAGCATATCAAATTCATTTTCACAAAGATCTCTGAAAATGAGTTGGAAGCTAATCCGACTCAAATGCGTGAGAAATGAGCTTTAAATCCAAGCTTATGGCCGATCGGAATTGAGCTTCCCCTAAAAAAGTTTTGCCTGCTTTAATCCATCGGTGTGGACTGCGCTTTGCAAAAAGTTTAAAAGATGTGCCAATGAATTATCTTAAAGATCATTACAAATGAACCCAAAGTCAAAGTTCGCCCATTTAACCTTTCATTTGAGTCTATCAACTAAGAAGAATAGATTTTGGGAAAAGTATGAAACACGTCTAAAATGAGTTTTCATAAAGAATTATCCGAAATTTGTACACACTTGACGGTGGAATTTTCCAAACCACATTTTAGGTAGAAAACTTCAGAATCCAGCTTTTACAGTTTAGATGTATCTACAGAGATGTACATACGTCTCTTTTTACAGCTAAGAAATATTCTGAAATTCACAGATCTAAGGTATAGAGTTAGTTATTACTCTATCCACTCTGGCCTCCTCTTTTTAAAATTAAATTAAACTTATGCATTTTAATGGATAGTTGGAAGAGGATGAATCTCCTGGGCGAATTAATAAAGAAACTTTTAAAAGATATGCTAAAATTGAAATGTTGGCATGAAAAAAGGTTTTGTTAAAAGAGTTATATTCCCAAATAATTTAATTTTAATTGTTTTATTTAATTAATTTGGTGCAGTCAAGTATTAAGCCTGATTTCGTATTATAATCATTGTCAGCTTTTTGGATAAATCGAACATTTATTTAGGGCTCTCGAGGTGCCCATGTGTATCTCTACAAGCAATATTATGTTTGGGTCAGTAGATTGCAATTTATAATCCTGAGCAGATTGTTGATTTTTCTTTAAACCAAAGGCTGTCAGTTTTGTATGCGCATACTTTTCATGAAAATTGTTTTCCAAATAAATTTTCCACCCACATTAAACACACAGCGCCATACATCTTACTAACCGAAAGAAGTCTTCGGATTCTCGCCCCGAGAAACTATCGAAAGATGGCAAACAATTTCAATAGATTTCCTTTCCTCTTGGATTGGATGCCAGTCGCCGTTCTGTTTGTTTATTTAGACATAATGCGCGAATAGTTTCACTCACTGACTAGTTGGGCCTCATTCTGGACGAATTGACGGACTGTTATAGCGTTGCCGAAGGCATACGAGTGCTTTGATCTTTCCCCAGAGTGTGAAATTTGTACGCGGAGTATGTTCGTCTGAATCTGTATCTGTAAATGTGCGCGTGTGATTAATCAATGTTTATCAAGAGTGGGCTGAGAGGCGGGTCGAGACCTGCGAGCCGAAAATGGAAACAAAATATAATTAAATATTTATAAAAATGTACAGTAACAACAATGCGTACACTTGTCGGCGTCGGCCTGTCACAATGTGACATTTCCCAAATCAACGGAGCGAGCCGATCCGAACCGCTCGGCCGAGTGGAGAGTTTCCTACAACAATTTAACATTAATTCGCAGTCAAATAATGTTGCATTTTTTATGCGCAAATGTCGTCGTTGTCAAGTGCCAGCAGGAAAGTCGCAGGATGTAGATCTGGATGTGCTCTGATGGAAAAGGGATGCAAAAAACCAGTCAGGAGGTCATCCTCCGTCCCAGTCTCTGCCCTGCCGCATCCACGGACAGACTGACTCACTCAGAGTTGGGGTTGGGCTGACATACAAAATGGCACTCTAACGGATGTTTTAACGCCCCGCGTATTCAATGTATTTTTAAATAAGTAAGCAAACGAGAAACTCGTCGCTTGCACTCAATTTTCTTGTTGCTGGTGGTTGGCAATGTTTCTGCTGCGTTGCTCATCCAACCAGGCAGCCACCATGAGAGCGGCGTTGGCGTCTCTCGCTTGCAAAATGTCAAATGTCAGAATTTGACATGCGTGTGACATATCAGTGGCAGCTTTTACATTAATCAAACTCCCTTATTCTTCAACTGCCTGTAGAGACCCCGAACCACCAACACCAAACGGCGATGATGACGACGACGACGACGACTACGATGCTACACAATTGACACATTGAATTAGGGACACGACGCCTTATGTTGCTCTCATATGTTCTATACAAAAGCCGTGTCCGTCGTCGGCTCACTCATTCATTTAATTGTGGATGGGTCGCAAATAGTTCTCATTGCTGTTTGCCATGCATTTCACTGTTTTAATCTAATCATGTGAAACTTTATTTAAAGACTGCGGTTTTATCCCATAACGCTGTTTCCACGTGTTTCTTAATTGAAGACCATGCACATTTAGGACACTGGATCATAATTCTCTGACAGACTGGAAGAATGATCTTGGCCCATTGGATCTTAATCCTATTAAAATAAGGATGATTAAATGAACAGAAGAGAGTAAGTCAAAGGAGCCCATATAATTTTTGTAGGGTTATTCCATTCCATTAAATCGAGAAATAATATCTAAACATATTATAGCTTAATGTTAAAATTATTATCAAGATTTAATGAGTCACATTTATTGTAAACAATATAATAAACACCAGTCATAGTCAGATTTAAAAACAAACTTTCCCGTAAAATAACCATCACCAGGAATATGTTATTAATGATGATCATCAAAGTTATCTGTGAAGCCTTAAGACATCTAAAATATCCTGTATACAAATAATAATGAATTACCATAATTGCCGTGATCTAGAATATCTTACCAATTAACACTGTAGCTCGAGTGTATCACGCGAATCTCTATATAAATAACTGCATCCTAATAATAATTTGTACCCTTATACTATTACTTCCTCTAGTTCTATACCTCATCCTACCATTTCCCATTCTTCTCTCCTTTAAAATCTTCTTACTCTCCTGGGCCTGACAATATTCCTAGTTGTCTACTCAAGGAGTGTAGTTCTTCCCTTGTTTATCCATTGCTAAAGCATTTAAATCTATCCCTTGAATCTTCTGTCTTTCCATCTCTTTGGAAAGAATCTTATATCATACCTCTCCACAAAATAGGTGGAAAGTGTGATATACAAAATAACAGGGGCATTGCAAAACTGTCCGCTATTCCTCTGTTCAACATGGATTCGTAAAGAATCGGTCAATTACGACAAATCTGATTG
Source organism: Drosophila ezoana (assembly GCA_035045725.1). NCBI lineage: Eukaryota > Metazoa > Arthropoda > Insecta > Diptera > Drosophilidae > Drosophila > Drosophila ezoana. The sequence continues at coordinate 2,664,930 of JAWNOU010000127.1, forward strand.
AGTTTACTTCCTTGGTAAATCATGCTTTCTTTTCCAAAATGCAAACTGATGTCATTTACACTGCCTTCAGTAAGGCGTTTGACTCTGTGCACCACGACAATTTACTTTTTAAACTTGACCGAATAGGTTTCCCTCCGTCTCTTTTGCTTTGGATTAGTTCTTATTTAAAAGGTAGGACCCACAGAGTAATGCTGAGGCTGACTACCTCTAAACAGGTTCACGTTACTTTTGGTGTTTCTCAAGGTAGTCATCTTGGACCTTTACTCTTCTTTCTTTTTATAAATGATCTCCCTTCTGTTATATCACATGCCCGTGTACTCATGTATGCGGACGATGTGAAACTTATTCTATCATGCACTAATCCCCTACATCATTCTCGTCTACAAGACGATTTGAACGCTATGCAACATTGGTGTTCGGCCAATCAATTGCATATGAATTGTTCAAAGTGTATGTTTATGATATTTAATCGTACTACACCTTATCTTGTCAGTTATACAATCGACAATACTCCATTACAACGTATAATCACAGTTAGGAGGATCTAGGCGTTCTTTTTGATTCTAAACTCTGTTTCAATCTTCACATAGATACTATCGTTAGTGAGGCAAAAGGTTTACTTCGATTCATTAAACGATGGTCTAAAGAGTTTAACGATCCTTTTATAACGAAACTTCTGATCATCTCTCTTGTTCGCCCTATCCTTAAATACTGCTCTTGCATCTTGTCTCTGCAATATAAAAGTAGCTTGGATCGTATTGAATCGGTTCAGAAGCAATTTCTGCTTTTTGCCTTACGAGGTTTAAATTGGGACCCTAATCTTCGGCTGCCATCCTACTCCAGCAGGCTTCTTCTTCTTAATCTTCCGTCGTTAACAAACCGTTGGACAATTCTCGGTGTTGTCTTTCTACATAAGTTGATTGTTGGAGATATAGATTCTCTAGGGCGTCTGGACCAACTAGAAATTATCGCCCCTTATTCCTATCTACGTGCACAACAGACTACGCTATGCACAATCATTTTCGCGTGCTACACCTTATAAAATCGTTGCTTTCAGGATACCTTCGGGAAGTCACTGACCATTCCTGGCTATGAGCAGGGGCATAGCTTGCCCTATAGGCTGTAAAATTTTCCCTCACCGGTGGTTTCCCATTACTTTCCCATTACTATCCCTTTACCTATCTACTTAACACTCTATATATCTTGCGTACATTTCTTTGCTTTATTAACAATCCTCTTACTTTATTTTTTTTCCATTTATTGTATTTTCTTAAATAATATCGCAAGTTAAGATTATTGTTAATATAACTTAAGAACACTTTTTTCCTACTTACACCCTTCTTTTTAGATGTAGGCTCTAATAGCGTCACTGACAAAATTAGCTGTGAAAAGCTGAAAGGGCACAGCTGGCCGGACTGGCAAATAAAACACCTCCATCGGTCGGTGATGCTATTAGAAAATTGTGTACTCTAATTAGGCTTTAAGCATTTAATTTTCTTTATGTATTTATAATCTATTGAAAAATTAGGAAGAAACTCGTTTTGTCGACCATTAATAAATAAATAAAAAAAATTAATCGAGGAACCCAGTTTAATCCACTAAAGGCAAATACCGACAATTTCAATTGATGTTAAATAATGCGAATAATGTGGGGAGTACACATTTGAGTCAAACTCAAGAAAAGAACGGAAAGTGTATATAATCACTATTTAGAGACCTCCCCCATCCAAACACACCTCCTATAATCATTTAAAAGTATGGTCCTTTTGGTATAACAAAGAATATAATACCATACAAATTGCAGCCGTTGCCTCAAGTTTGAATTTTGTAAGGTCATCTTGCCCAAGAAACTCTAACTTGGCTTGATATGCAATATAGCTATTTTAAATTTAGGATTAAATTTTACTTTTCCCATTGTAAAATAAGTAGAAATTCATATCAACAATATTTTGAGAGAAAGCGGGTATGCAGATAAATACTCCAGCCCATGCAGTCCCTATTTAAATTATGTTTATTTTAAGTTCATTAATTGCCCGTCGTTTTATTTTCATCAAGGCGAATGCTAGTTGGGAATTTTAATTATCTTCTTTTAAATTACTGTCAATGTGCGACGCATCGTCAGAGCAACCGTCCGTCCATCCATCGGATCATCAACTGAAGATCGTCAGCACCATCATGTATTTGCACGAAGTCTTTTAAGACCAATTTATGTGCTATATACATATATATATATATATATATATATATATATATATATATATATATATATATATATATATATATGTGTATATAAAGTGCCCTGGGCCGCCCGCATGCGCTGTCAGCGCTGATGATCCAATAGAACTACTTAATCCTGCAGCCGTAGAAAGTCATGAGAATGAGAGTGAAAACGTTCGTGCCATTTGCCTAAATGAAAATGTCAAATCATTTGTCAAACTTTTAATTAGCTGCGTGATGCTGTACTTGAGCGTAAGCCCTAGTCCCTCGACGTTCTCGAAACCATGGGGAGCAGAACCTCCAAGGGGCTTCGTGGGCGCCACTAATAGGTAAGGCGGTCGTCTGAAGGTCTGTTTCGAATGCCAAATGCACGATCCATCTTGAACTCGTCAATCGTCCGACCGGCTGTGATGGCGGCTTTGTGTAACGAAATAGTGCGTACAGTGGAATGCGTGTCGAAATCAAATCAAAAATTTCAAAATCAAATTGCGCGCATGCGTGAAAAGCCGCAGGAGGCGTTTGCTACACACATCGCCAGTTAATTGTGAGACTTTGCCATAAAGTTAAACAAAAGGCGCAGCGCCATGACAAAATCTACAAAAAACTAAATCAACAAAGCCACATATATACAGTCAAGCACATTATTTCTATTTTGTGAGGCTACTTGGCTTTTTAACCATACCTGAACCAATAGACATAAATCATGGGCCAGTTTGCTGTTCACTGTGCGCCAGTTGCGGCAACGTTCAAATTATGCTCAGAAACATGTAGAACATGACTTGAGACATGGGCCAAATCATATATGTTTATTTCTGGCACATTCGCATCTACATCCACATTCACATCAGCATCTCCATCTTAATCAGAGAGTCGTCGTCAGGCCGCGTACTTCAGCCTCGCAGCTGAGTTACGATGAAATTGAAAACACTTTTAATGCGCCTTGATTTATTATCATCCCTTTTGGCTGTAAAGTGTGGCTGCGGTTTTGGTTAACTGTTGCTCACAAGTGTTGTGAATCGACAGAATATAATTGAGAAGGATTTTTCAGATGAAAATCGTCCAGTTTTCAGGAAACAATGCAACACGCAAAACGTTCCGCCTGTCATCGTGAAACGCTCAGCGTGCGATCATCTTATACGAATTGTAAATTTTGACATATTCATTTTGACTAGAGGACCAAAACGACAGCATTGAAAGGTGTTACATGTCATGCCTGGTCCCGTGCGAGCTGTCATGACATGCATTTATGCAAGAGTTACAGATGATGATGATCATCATCATCGATGGATCGGTATCGAGTTCGACCTGCGTCATTGGCCTTTTGGGGCTAATTTGCTATGCCCAGGCGGCTGCTATCAAAATATTGTTAAACATTTGTCTGACTCGTCTCCCGGCGCTGTTTGGCTTAAGCAAATATCAATATAAATAATTTAAGAGCGGAAATATTTAGTTTATTGCAAGTGATCCTGTCCTCGACGGTGCCAGCGCCAGCGATCAGGTGAAGCGGCATCAGGAATGGCGAATCGGACAGCTGGCAGTGGCTTCAGTTGGAAATTATAAAACAATTCACCTGAAATACGCTTTGGCGGGTGCATTTAATTATAATAATTTAAGAATTCTTCTCTGCGCTGTTTTGCATTTAATTATCATGAAAATTGCTGGGCACTGGACAAACTTTGTCCATCTCATGGTCATCTGAACGGACCCGATCCCGGCCCCAGAGATCTTAAACGAGGCTACACCTTTTATAATGTCGCTGTTTGTTACCAAGACTCTCAACGGGGCGCATTTCGCGTTCAACTGCACCTAAGACTCAGAAAGCGACCAAGGCTGAGACTGTTAAGTTCGGGGTCCGCCCGTTTGGCTGGTAAGCCAAATTGCTTGGCTTATAATTTCATGCATTTTACATGTATTTCTTAAGATTGAATTTGTATTAAGTAAGAGCACTGTAAAACAAATTTTAGACGACACACACAATTACAAAAGCGGACTATAATGGCCGGCTCGATGAGCTTCACTTACTTTGGTTTTATATTCAGACTTAAGAAAAAGTATTTCCAATCGAGTGTTTTGTTTAGTTTTGTTTTTGTGTAGTCTGACTAGCAAATCAGTTAATTAATTATTGGAGTCCTCTTTTATACAAAACCAAAGTAAATGCATTTTGTTTTCGGCCGCTTGGTATATTCAATGCTTGTGATAACTAAAGTAACTAAGAAATTTTCTTCATTTAAAAACTAAGTACAATATTATCGATCGGGCTATCGGTTTGAACCAACTCAAAAACCTGGATTTGAACCGCAGTATCTTATATGATTGTAATTAAAGAATTTATATTTTCATATATAAAATGCGTCTAAATTTACTCTCTGAATGCAAAGCTTTGGGAAAAGGTATATTTATGCTGTAAAGATGGGACTCTTTCTGTTAAACCAACCCGTTTTTGATGAAACACATGGTTGGGTTCTGTTTTCAGTTTGAAACCTCGAAAAACAGTCTGGCATTTTCTTTGGTTTAAAGTTCGGCTTAAGGTAAGCAACATTTTGAGAAAAATACCTACATTTTAACGTTGGCGAAGAATTTGCCGCTGTCTAGGTCAAAACTTATTAAAATATTTGAAGGTTAAATATATGCCAGCTTCTGAGATTGATTGTTTTAAAGTAAGTCCTTCGTTTTTAAGCTGCTCCAGTTAAACTGAGATCTCAGAGTAATCTACTCTATTGACCTTGGCAAGTGTCAAGCATTAACTTATTATAAACTAATTGATTTTTGCACTTTAATCTAACTACGTTAAGTCTAAGGTCTGAAATCGATTCAGTGTGTAGTGCAGTGTATAATGGCTGACATTTGATAATATCAGCGCCAACACAGCAAATTCTTGGGAAAACTGATTTGTAACTTGGCATACAAAACATATGCGCAATCATATCGCATACTGCATCCTCAGCTAAAGCAGTAACAGAAGCAGCACCGAATGCAATCGGCAACATCCTCCGCCCCCGCTCCCACTAAGCCGCTTGCCACGCCTCTAAGCATTGGGCCGTCGCAATAAACTTAATACGAAAACTTTTCAATTTAACAAACGCCAAGAACGCACGCTGAGCGACACAGTGGTAACTAAAACCAAGTGGCCATGTTAGCCATGTTTGCCATGTTAGCTGTGGGCCAGTAGCCGGCCACAGCAGATGAGCTACTGGTGGTCAGACGCTGACCAGGCAACTGAATGCCGAATGCCGAATACCGCATACTGAATGCTGAATGCCAAATGCCCGCCCGGCTGATAAATCACAAATGCATTGGAGCGCGTATCAATGCGAGGCGAAGTTGAGTTAAGCCGAGAGGCGAGTAGGCCTGGTTAGGCCTCCCAGCATTGGAGGCTACTGTTTTTGTGCGCTGAGCTTTGGCTAGTAATTATTTTAGCGCTCTTGCGCGAAATTTGAAATTCATTTCATAACTCAATGTAATGGCCCCGGCGACCGCAAATGCGCAACTCCAGTGACTGATGGGCCAATAAACTAAACGATTTTATGTAGTTGACTCTCGACGCGCGACAAGCCAAAGTAATGAAAAATAATTAGAAATGTGTTTAAATGCCGTTCAGTGAAAGATCTCGAATGGGCGCTTAGCAAAACCAGCAGTCAGCAGGGTCTTAAAGTTTTCAAAACGGCATTAGCTGCTAATTGCCTGTTAGATGCTATGCCTAATGGCAAACTTGTATGGGAAATAGGTTCGCAAATTAACCGCAAGTAGACTGTGTTGCCCCTATCGCATATAATTGTGAGTGCAAATCAAAAGGTTACAGAGCAATCACATGCTTGAATAACTATAATTAAAAAAAACAAGTAAGAGGTTCTAGTCGGGAGCTCCCGACTAGGGGATACCCTGAACCCTCATAGTCCTACACCAAATGCAGCGCGCGCTTATAGATAGAGAGTAGCGGGGAGGTGGCGATAGGTATAAAATGAAAGATAATCGATATATATGTATATACTTTTCTAGAAGCTACATGTCAAGTTTGGTAACTCTAGCTCTTATTATTTACCAAAATTGCTTAAAAAACAGGATATCGATATACATTTTTATCGATTACTTGGAAACGGGGCAAGTTATCGATTATCGGAAACAAACTCGATCTGCGTAGGACCTAGGAGCACCTACATCTAAAATTTCAAGTCTCTAGCTCTTATAGGTTCTGAGATCCTTGCGTTCATACATACGGACGGACGGACGGGCGGACGGACAGACAGACGGACATGGGTAGATCGACTCGGCTATTAATGCTGATCAAGAATATATCTACTTTATGGGGTCGGAGATGCTTCCTTCTGCCTGTTACATACATTTGGATTTTGCACAAAAACATAATACCCCTTTTACCCATTTTTAATGGGTTCAGGGTATAAAAAATTGCACCAAAGCTAGGGTAATCAACAAGGAACTTAATTTATTCTCAAATGAAAATCAGACGAAAAGTAAGATCGGTTTTAATCTAAAAATATGTTAATATACTAAATGGTGAAGTGTGCATTTAGAGAGAATATACTTTAATAATGCCTTATACATGGATTTTGCCACAGCAGAGTCTTGCCCTACATTCCATTCCGTTACCTACATACTTAGTAATGACAATATCCAAAATATTTATGGCTAAGCGCAACAAATCGACAACAAAAGAGAATTCGCCGACACACACAGCAATTAGAGTTAATGCCAAAAATTTTTTGATCGAAGCGATATAAAAGAGATCTCATAATAATGGAATTTGGTATTTGTATATATGGTACATAGTACATGGTACATCTAACAAAATCAATTACAATTCGATTTCTCCTCTGATAACAACACGCAAGAGGCCAAAGTTGGTGATTGAATATGCACTGAAAAGCGAGAAGTACGAGTCTGAGTACTCGTACTTCCATCTACTTTTGTGTGTGCCATGTGCCCAGATTGTCGATACAGAATCTGCATATTCATGATGTAGACAAGATCACAATGGCTCTAAAGCACCGCCACTGACACGTCTGTCTGTCTGTCGCCATGGTCGTCGCCATTGCCGTTTGTACTGCTGGAACAGGCCAGAGTGTTCCACAGCACTCGAGCTTCGGCTGACAAAAGTTACATCAAACCAACTAATTGAGTGGCGAGCACAATGCGCCCTAGAGCTCGCAGTTCTCTGGGATCAATGCCGCCAGGCCGCCTTTAATGTGCGCATATGACGCTTTTATGGACAGCCGGCACACACTCAGAGCTCTACGGCCAAAGTATCTTTGGCTCAAATCAATCTTATCAGGCACTAGGCACAAACGAAATTTAACAACAGCTACAACATGCAAACGTTTTCGATTTCGGGTGTGCGTGTGTGAGTGTTTGTGCTTGTGTGTTTGGTTCTAAACAATTCAACCGCATATACATTGCTGGCTGTCACCTAAGCTATTAACCTGATTTTCTAGATTTTCAATCAAGTCAAAAACGAAAAAGACAAAACACGCACACAAAAAGGAGAATGAATGCTCACAAAGCCGTCACAAAGAACCGCAGCGACGTGGAGCTTCGTGCCGCCATATCTACATACAAGAACACAACTACAAAGGCACATAATCCGGTATTGTATCTCACTGATCGTCGTTCGTTTGCCTGACTGTCTGGTTGGCTGGATATGCTGGCTTAGACCGAACATACAGACATACAGGCTGGCGGACAGACATCACATGCGCACAGACTGGCATTATTATAAAGTCAAATTTTGTTTCGTTTAAATACGATCTTTACGCTGAAGGCGTGTGTCCCTTTTTCCCAAAAACCTTTAACCAAAGCGAAAAAAAAATGAGCAGTCTCCAATCCATTGCCGCGCCAAGTGCCAGATAGAGAAAAAAAAAACACAAAAAAAAAAAAATTGAAAAATCCCAAAAACCAAAAGGCAGTTTTTGATTGAAATCAATTTAAATTGTTTTCTAGAAAAGCCGATGGGACAGACGAATTTGACAAAAGGCTAAACGGCTATACGGCAACGGGACAGTTCGCATGATATCTCAGAAAGTGTATCCACCAGATACATTTGCGTGTCCGCATTTGTGGGTCTACAGCAGGCACAGCTACAGATACAGATCAACCCGTTGGCATCAAACAAATATAGTCGTGCATGTGTCCAAGCTGTTGGCAGCTATTTAGATGGATTAATATAAATCCAAGTGCCTGAAAATCAATGTGAGAACATAAGTTGACATTCAACTGGATAGGAGTTGTCCCTATGTAAAGGGCTTACCTCCAATGCGATGCGCTTGGTTCCTGTAAATATTTATTTTTATGGTATGTTGATTCTATGTATAAATCTGAAGCTTTCATATACAATAACAAGAACCAAGAACCACGTAAGAGAGAATAATACTCTTGTGCAACTCTAAGGAGCAGGCAAAAGGCGTCAAATCCGATATATAAATCCATACAAATATTCTTGCTCAACAGACGAGTCGATCTAGCTATATCTATCTATCTCTTTGCCCATTTCAAATCTTAAACATTGATCCCCTTACAGCCCGCGCAGTAGAAATTTTTTCAAATCATCGATTACTTGCCCCGTTTTCATAAAATAAATATTAATCGATATCGTAATCCTGCTTTTGAGCATACTATGCAGCTTTAAGGAGTTATGTTGACTTCGTATAGTAAAACACAGATCCAGAATATTATGTTTTTGGCTACCTCCTTCAGTTCACCTCAAAATTGAACGAAAATAATCATAATTATGGAGGTATTTCTACACATTTCCTTCGGTAATTATACACATATTAATGCAATATCTTGGAATATTCATATTTCAATTTGATTTTATATTATTTACGTAATAAATGTTTACATAAAATAAGTATATTTTCGATAAATACAATAATAGAAGTCTATATATTTTCTTCCGGAAGTGGAAAAAACTAGGATTTTTACTTACTATTGAATCAATTTATCTTAAATAGTAAATGATTCAAACTTAAATCAAATTACCAGAGCTCGCTTTTATTAGTTGACAAATTTTTAAGGGTTTAGTTATCAGCATCAAATTAAATTAAATTTTTTGTTTAATGCTTTAATCTCCCATAAAAGATGACCAGCACAAACTGTTATAACAATAGGTATGAGTTTTGACCATATCAGATGCGTTCATGGCTGGCTCTTGATGGCCATAACTCAAACGATTTGTATCTCTTTTGAGAAGTGCTGCCATTAGAATGCCAATCTGCAAGCTTTCAGTGGAAGCAGTCTATAAAAGGCGCATAAATGTCATCATGACTCAAATGGGATGGGAAGGCCACACACAAACAAATAACACACCCTTGGTAGGGCATCAACTTTCCGGCTGCGTATGGCGGAAATTCAACTCAAATAGTAATTAAAACTTTAACTTTTAAGTGGTGGGGCTTCCGAGGTATCTCAACGAACGGAAACAAGGCGTAATGGGCCTTGTAAGACAAGAGAAGCAAAGCAAGTGAGAGAAAACACTGGCTAAATGAACTTTAACCTGCAGCCGTTCTACAGGTGCAGGGATCGGGATTGGGATCGGAGCGACTCGACCCAAGCCATAAACTGACAACATTTTGGACAAGTGTCAAGGCGTGTGATTTATGTGCGCGCTTACCAAGAACTCGAGCAGCTCCGACGCATGCGCAGCGACCTGCAGGTCAGCGGGCACCGGGCACCGGGTAATGGACATTGGACAGTGGACATCCGACATGGTAAAAATGTTAATCGCTTTAATCTCTCAAGTGCGCCGAAAACATGCGGCGATATCCGAGTCCAAGACACGGCAACGCTTCCGTCACATTCCCAGCTCTGACATTGCGCAATTTTTGTTCTGTTTTTTTTGCTGGACATGTGTGCATCAATTGTGGACAGCGACGACCTCGGGGACAGCAACAACAGGGACGGGAAAAACAAACAGGGAACAGCAGGTTATCGTCCAGTGGCATTTTGGACATGCCGACGCCTCAACGGCTAAAATTTTGGTCATTTCAAAGATATCGAAATTAATTTAAAACTATGCACGTGGCACACGAACAACTGTTTATTTCTTGTACATAAGTATGTTCATATGTAAGCATGTATGTATAAGTATTTATCATATTACGCTCTCAACATGCAGTTAACGCTCGCGTTTGGGGGGAACCCATAACTTATCTCTGTGGCTATGCTTCAAATATTAATGATCTAAGAATCGACTGAGTTGGGGCATTGGGAATCAGAGTGATTGCAGCAACACTTAAAATCAAAGCACAGACAGAGTAGGGAATTATTTATTAAAATTCTGAGCACCTAAAAAAAAAAAGTGACGCGACCCTGTTGAAAACTCAACCCAAGTGGCAAGAGTAATGAATGGGCTGGCGTGCTCCTCGTCCACCCAAGCGGCAACAGATTGGGCCGCGATGCCTGTGTGATTTCACTAACTGATTTAGATGCAAATCAAATCAAGAGCGAGGCCCGGAAAAATTCCTGAAAAATTGGTTGGCGAAGGCCACCGAACGAACTATGAATGTTGCATTCAATCGCTTATGGATTTCAAATTTAAATTTAAGACCTTACACATTGAGTATTTTAATGTGGCAACAAACGAAATTCAAATTGGCCGACGAATCGACGATCCGACCAGCCGTCCAGATTGATCGACGTGCTGTGCTACGATTCAGAGTCTAAGACAGAATCGGAGTTCGGGTCGGATTCGAATCGTAGCTGACCTCAACATCGACCCCTTTTATGTGGCATTTGCAGACACAACCCGAGCCGGAGTCAGACACCCAGATACGCATCTGAATTGTGTATGAGACTATCATCGGACACATTTATTTCATGTTTATGTTGATATTTTCAAATATAATAAAAAATGAAAAAGGCGAACTACAAATTTTCGTTTCGTTTTATATTTATGTTAATGCGGCGGGCGCAATTCCCGCATTCCGCTTTCCGTTGCCCGCTCCGAGCTCATCATCCTCGGTCATCAGTGAACCAATTATCATCAGCGGAGCAGTTTATAGGCGCTGTTGGACAAGGAAGCACAGCTTTAAATGGCATTTATGCATTTTATTGACATATTCGAGTCGTATTTAATTTTCGGTATGGCAGGCGTGACGCTTTGGAGCTCCGGCAACAGTTCCACTTAAATCATGATGACAGTTACATGATAGTCTGATAAAAATAGCTTGCAGCTCTGGATGATAAGTGAGTACAGATACGTCCATGCGATAAGCCATTACTAAGCAGCACCTTCACAGTTTGTCTATCATTTCAGAATATCACTTAGAAAGTTGGTGAGCAAATGAGCTAAGCTTTATGGCTTGATTCAAAGATTCTGCAACTATTAAAACAATAAAAGAGTTTGGCTCTTCACAATGATCTTAATTGGTTAAGTGATCTATGAGTATTGTTTGCTGATAAGTTCAAGACAATTTATGATGTTTTCTTAAAATTTTGAGAATTCCTCTTTCCATTTAGTATCTGTTCATACCTAATCCCAAAAAATAGTAACTTGACATTATATAAGGCATTGCTGAAGCTTGAATTAAATTTAAACAAAACATACAAAATCTAAGTTTTTAGCGATCATTACATATATGATATGATATATGATGTTGAAGCAGTTAAAATTATAATAAAAATAAATTAAATAATAATAAATAAAAATAAATTAGGCATTATTTCTTCTTCTTTCTTTAACCTTCAAGTGTTTTAAAGCTTTGGCAGTGGTCAGAAGTAATAAATTAAAAAGCAGGCAAGTGTTTTTTCTTTGGTTTTAGGCATCGTCAGTGAGAAACAACCTAAGCGGTGTTCAATAATTAAAATTAGTAAAATAATTAAAAATTTGGACCCATCAAGAATATTTGTACTTTCTTTGGGTCGGATATGACATCGTCTTCATGATTAACATGTTATATCTTCTGCAGGGAAATAATAAGTATGTCCCTCAGCATTGTCTACATATAATAAGTAACCACTTCCCACTATTTCAAAGATCCGCTTCATGGGCCACAAAACACCTAGGGCAAGGCAGGAGAATCATGGTAAACAAAAAGAGTCCCCCAGAGGTGAGGCACCAAATAAAAGGAATTTATTTAAATCGAAAAACGCATATGCATAAATATTATTAAGGTTTCTTTTTTTGCTCATAATTAAAAAATAAAATAAAAAAGAAACTAGAAAGGAAAGAGAGGTAAGGTGGCACGTGGAATAAAATATAAAAAAGAAGTCGACGAGCGCTATTCAAATTAAAAATCGAACGTAAATGCGACGCACAGCAGGGCACGAGATTTTAAGAGTGAGAGGGCTGCAGTATTAAGGCTGGACTCTTGATTCCAATTCCTGCCGAGCCAATGACCAATAACCGATTGTTGTTGCAGTGAAGTCCGCGGCTGAATCCGTGGCCATATGATAATTTAAGGCTGCATAACGTCATGCTGTTGCTCCATTGCCATTTATACAAAACGCGCCAGAGTCTTGGCCAAGTCTTGGCCGCAAACGATCGAGGGTATTGCGTGTTGGCCTTATGAGTGACTGCTGCCTGCTGTGGGCCGCCAACTGTGCCGTGCATCTTCCTTTGATGTGGAGGAACCATGGTGGGGCCAGCAGATCGCCAGCGATCGCCCGAGCAGGCCCAACGCTTTGATGCGATAAAAAATTAAGGCGATAATGGAATTGAAGCAAATGAGCTGGGCAACATTTGTAAGCCTCGCTGTGCACATGCATTGGGCACTGGGTAAACTATGCAGCTGTGCGACAAGCAAAAATTGGACAAGCAACACGCAATTTATGTCAATGTGCGCTCCCAGCGGCGGCCCACACGGAAAATTTGCAATAATTAATAAAATGCATAAGCTGCAGGCACAAAAAAACTTAGCAAACACATCCAAATGTAAAAAAGAAAAAAACTCCCGAAGAAAACTCTCGGCATGTCGCTTCATGTTCAATTTACACGCCACCTACGTTGCAGTGACAAACGCCCGGCCATAAAAATTAAAGAAAAATCAAATCGTATATTATGCGACAGCGATCCCGAAGCCAAGCCTGAGTCCGAAACCCGTGTCAGGGCCACAGCTCCAACTCTGGCTCCCAACTTCATACAAAGGCGGAATAATGTTGCCCCGGCTAACAACTTCATTTCGTGCGACACTCATAAGGCATAAATTTGCTAGACTTAAGCCTAATTTATGCAGCGTTTCGGGCCGCTGCCGGCCAAAGGGTCGCCAATGGCCGGTGGCCAAAGCGAAAAGGCACAGCAACAAGTACGAGTATTTTGTCGCCTCAACGCCGACGCCGAAGCCGATGCCGACGGCGACGCTGATGGTGATGCCAATGCCGACTGTATCTGCATTCACAATTAAACAATTTCCACTAAATCTCGTTACTTCCTTGGCAATTTGTTACGCGCGCCAGCAAAGTTATGTGACGCTGTGCCATAAATTCATGCGCCAACCGAGCCCAAACTCTGGTCAGCCGGTCAGGCTCGTCAGTCGGTCAGGCCAACAGCAGCAGTCAGTAGTCCACTAGAAGTTGTTGTTGTTGTTGTTGCTGCTGCTGTTGTTGTTGTTGTTATTGTTGTTGTGCAATCTTTGCATGGGGCACTTAAATCGACGAATTTATGTAGCCAGCCTGCGCCTGCGCAGCCACCGAGCTGCTGCGTCTCAGACAAGAACGAATCTCGGGCTGCACTAAGAGCGGGCCCTAAGTCGACAGAAGGTGTGCATAGCAAGCGCATATAAACTGCGATTAGGCGACAGTCGGCACAGGCACCGCAGTTGTGACTGGAGCTGGGAGCTAAGGCTGGGGCTGCGGCTGCCAAGAACGCAACGCTCTCCTGGCCACTGACTCTGACACTGACACTGACCCAATGCACAAGGCAAAGACAGAGGCTGCGTCTAATGTTGAGGCCTGCCCGTTGTTCTAGTTGTGCCAGTGTGTATACTTGATCTCAATCGAACGCAATAGATCAAGTGGTAAATGCATCTCGATCTAAGAAATATATAACACTAACTAAATCGGCATTTCGTTTTTGCTCAAAAGTCAACTCGATATCTAGAAATATATTTAAAAACAGAACAGTTTCTAAATTTAAAAAAAAAACATAATCTCTTGCAACGTAAATAAAACTCAGAACTGCTTTTATTTTTACCATATAATAAATATAAAAATCGATTTCCAAAGAAAAGAGCTAAGAAAGATATATTCGTTTTACTGTATTAAAAAGTAGATTTAAGCAAAATAGTGGCTTGTATCAACAGTTCTGGCTTATCTTATCTATCGTCGCGACATTGTCCGCGTGCGTTTTGTTTAAGCCGGTAAAATGTTCACCTCGTATCTATAAAGTCGCACGCTTTTCCCAAACACGACGCGTCAATATATATATATATATATATATGAATATATATAAATATATATGTATATATCTTCATACCGCCGACTTCTCGCTTGTTAGTGCGACGCTAAGATACCTAAACCACACATACTTATGACGTCAATTTTGCAAAGCACAATTATAATGCTTGGTTGATTTTTATGATTTTCAGGCTAAGTTTTGTTAGAATTTTCCAGTGATCACTTCTTGGTGCTCACTTTCGACTAGCATAGAAGCTCCAGTAAAATTTCCAGCTTGTAGATCTCACCGTTCAGTCAGCCAGGACATGGTATAATACAAGCTAACATTTGTTAAAAAATAAACTAAATATTAATAATAATTATTAATATAAATTATAAGGTAATACTTGACAAAATTTATATATATATATATATTATTATTAGTATTATTATTATTATTATTATTATTATTATTATTATTATTATTATTATTATTATTATTATTATTATAATTATTATTATTATGTAATGATGGTTTTGGCGACCTTTCCATTTTATAATTGTTTAGTTGGCTGGCACGAGGTCCGGGGGTCCATTATAAATTATAATGTAGTAATATTATTATTATTATTATTATTACTATTATTATTATTATTAAATATATATATTTTTATAAGAATATGGAACAAACAACTAGTTTTATTATTACATAAATTTTAAAATTATTGTATTAATAATATTGATAAATGTAATAGACAATAAGCTTTCTTATATTAAGTAATAGGCAAGCAATATTTTTCTCTAATTGAACTTTCAGTTCAAACAAATCATTTGTACACTCTCGCGAAAATTTCGCAACCTTTTGAAATTTGAAGCAAAGTTTTCCGCTGCACCCATATGGCAAACTGAAATGTTCCATTCGGCAAGAGCTCAATGTGCGACAGTGCATAAAAATATTTGAAAAATGCACCGACTCCGACACCGACTCGGACAATACACGCAACAGAAGGCAACCTAACATATATAAGAAAGAAACATATAGGAGCTCTGATGTCAAATCAAAGCGTCTTTAAGGTCTGCTGTTGCAGAAGCAGTAGCAAAAACCAGGCAATAGGCAACTCTTGGGTGGCGGAGGGGTCAAAGGGGAACTATTCGATTGGGGCAAAATCTTGCGAAAAATAATTTTAATTTATCACTTCCGGTGGCCATTGTGTCGTCGTTCATTGCGCCGTGCTGCAGCTAGATCCAGTCCAGCCCATTGCCGAGCGGAGTCGGTTCGAGCGATAGCAATCTTTTGCATTTCCCATATGCATGCATGCATGCTACCATTACCATTACCATTATACACTATTACCATTAACTGCGGCATTGCCGCTACCATTGCCGCAAACTGGGCGCAGTTTTTGTTTTGGGCTTTCCTAAGCTTTGTTTGCGTCCATATGCAAATGCAATTTTCGCATTTTGCAGCCACCAAACTAACGGTGTGCGCGCTCTTTTGAGTTATGCGAGTGGGGGAGCATCGGTCGCGGGATTAGGGTCTGGGGTCGGGTCTGGGCCAATGAGCCTTCGCCACGCAACAATGGGCACCCGGTCTTGCCGTTTACTCGTTGCTGACCCTATTTTTTGGGGGGTAGTTGAGCCCTGTAAATGGCGTAACATTTTTTGCATGTTTTGAATGCTCCGTCGGGGACCAAGACCGAAACCGTTGCCGGGCTGGGCTCGAGACTGGGCCCTGTCGTCATGTTGCCAGCCAAGACATGAGACATTTGCTGCATTCAACACAACATTGCATTGCATTGCATTGCTGTTGGCTCAGCTAGCAAGTTAATTTAGATGGCTGCCCCAAACAGCAAAGACAGCTGCCAGCCATATTATTATTGTTTTTGTGTGGTTGTTGGTATTATTGTTGTTGTTCTTGTTGCTGCTGCTGCTGCTGGCCAGTGGTGCAATTAATCATCAGGGCTGGTAAGCATTCGTGTAAGCGCACTTATCGCCAAAACACATCGCAAGTTGTTAATTTTCAAATAGCTTCGGTAACAGGCTGCGTTTTTCTGTTTCGTAGAGTTTTTGCCGGCCACTCGGGCTGTCTTGTCAAAGCTGTTGATGGACAGCGCGCGTTCTATGGAGATTATGCATTTAAGTATTTCATTAGACAGTTTTTGGATGCCCACGGCAAAGTGAGTAGCCAAATTTAAGATGCAACAATAACAAAAATAGATGCAATAACATTTACAACAAGCTAATTAGCAGCCCACACGCAACAGCGCCGCCAAGCGGCGGGTAGATGTACTACGCAGCAAAACTAGACAGGCCAACATCGGCTTCAGCCAGCCTGCAGGCGAGCAACAACAACAACTACTCTCCCCTACCGCTGCATTCATTTCAATTTCACCTTAGTGGTTGCTCTCTTTATCTCTCGCTCGCTCAACGACGTGTGCGCTCGCTCGCTTCAAATATGGCGACGCTTTTGATTGGCTGGCTGTAAGCATGGGGCGTGTCTGCTCTTTTGCGCGCCGCGCATGGGATTTGGCGCAACGGCGGCGAATAAACTTTGAATATAAAATGAAAGCAACAAGTGCGCCAAATGAATCGGAGCGTATTCAATCGAACTCAAATCGCCTTGAATGGCATCGAATCACTTTGGATTACCAGCTGTGCTCAATCAAATTGACCCCAGCCACCGGCCATCAGGCAGTAGCCGCCAACCCCAAGAAGGTCGCGCACAGTAAAGGCTAAAGTAACTAATCTAAAATAACCAACAAAACGCAATGCGATATTGCAATTTAGCTGTCAGTTATCTGCTCTCTGGGCCAATTAACTAGCGTGTTCTTGTTTCTGTTGCAATTTAGTGCCCCCAAGACTGAACTGAGCCGATGATTTTGCGGTTTTCCCATTGCCCAACTCGCGCCCAATGCCCCTTACCCTTTCTACATACAAATTAACGCACACGTGTACGTGTGTGTTGTTCGTTTGAGTGTGTGTAAACAACAATTATCTGATAAATGCCCCGGCGCTGAAAAATTGATAAATGGCGCATATAAATGTTACGCTATGATTATACCAAGTTATGTGGAAGTGGACGCGGACGTGGGATTGGAATTGGAATTAACCCCATACTCGAACACGCACTGTTTGCAATTCTGTATACCAAGTTTTACACTATTTTACCTGAACAGTATGGGTACGCTTTGAATATACCTAAATTGCTTAACTGTCAATCGATGTGACAGCCGATCGGTCGATAAGCATCTGAAATTTCAAATCAAATAATCTGAACTGAGTAATTTTCTGAAAGTTATGATAATTAGGAAATCATGCAGAATATATTAAAATATTTCAAGATTATGCCCCTTAAATATTTTTAAAAATGCGAATTTTTGGATGTATGTATTTTATTTAGTTTACATTATATATATATATAATATATTAATATGTCTTTTAGTGAAAGAGGGAGGAGCAGCTTATTATATCGTTTTTAAATAAAAACAAGTAAGAGGTTCTAGTCGGGAGCTCCCGACTAGGGGATACCCTGAACCCTCATACTCCAACACCAAATGCAGCGCGCGCTTATAGATAGAGAGTAGCGGGGAGGTGGCGATAGGTATAAAATGAAAGATAATCGATATATATATACTTTTCTAGAAGCAACATGTCAAGTTTGGTAACTCTAGCTCTTATTATTTACCAAAATTGCTTAAAAAACAGGATATCGATATACATTTTTATCGATTACTTGGAAACGGGGCAAGTTATCGATTATCGGAAACAAACTCGATCTGCGTAGGAACTAGGAGCACCTACATCTAAAATTACAAGTCCCTAGCTCTTATAGGTTCTGAGATCCTTGCGTTCATACATACGGACGGACGGACGGACGGACAGACAGACGGACATGGCTAGATCGACTCGGCTATTAATGCTGATCAAGAATATATATACTTTATGGGGTCGGAGATGCTTCCTTCTGCCTGTTACATACATTTGGATTTTGCACAAAAACATAATACCCCTTTTACCCATTTTTAATGGGTTCAGGGTATAAAAAAGGGAAAGTCAATTTTTTATATACATTAGAGTAGTCGTTTTATACTTTTAAGTTTTTTAATATAAGCCATAATAGTATACGTTGCGTGAGACACGTTACGTGATCTTAAATACTATTATGTTTAAAAATTACCGCAAAAGTTTAAGTAGCTTGCTCTTAATTTGTTAATGAAATATGGATGTCAGAAAATGTGAACAATAAACACATGTCAATTAAAAAGAATGTTTTTAATTTCTTTTATATTTTTGTGAACCTTTTCGGACCTTCTGTGATGATAAAAAAAGCATAATAGGGTATTAAATTCGGGTTCTTCTCTTCCTCGTATCGAATCGTCTACTCTAAACTATAAAGCAAGCAGATAGTCTCAGACAGTCAGTGAATGTCATGAATGCTCCCCTCGATCGGTTGGTTTGAAGGCGGGATGCATATTAATCAAGTTAATCCAGTTATACAGTAATATTTTACATCTGTAATTGAGTATATGTTTAATTATAATGAATTTAAATAAATTTTGGTCATAGTATAATTTATCCTGTAAATTCCTGTATTTTAGTAAATATAATTTCTCACATACGCACATATGTACGTAAGTTATATTGTATATGTATATGTATATATATGTACGTTTGTAAAACTTGATTTCTGTTTAAAAGTGTTTGAAAAATTTTAAATATTGGTAAAATTATAGACCGTCAGTTTTTCCCTTGTTTGCAAACGAGTCTTTTAATTTTGAAACTCTGTAGAAACTGTTGTGTCATATGTCACTCAAAGGTTAAAATATATATAACATACTGTATTGCGTTTTAAAGTAAATAAAGTTTAGGTTAATTATTTGTTTGGCTGGCTCGAGGTCCGGGGTTTATTTATTCAAAACAAAATTGAAACGCAATTTTGTTTGAATCTAACCAATATATTTCGGCTGCACTTCGGGACTAACACAAAAAACAATTAATATTAAGATACATTAAATAAAATTAAAACAATAACTTAAACAATTTAAAAAATTTAACAACATACATTGATTTACACGTCTGCGAAACTATTTGACAATTCAATAGATGTCTGTTTGAGTTTAGGGTAATTGTTTATAATTTATTGCACTCGCCTTTCACGATTCCAATAAAGTCGAAAGCATATAGACTAAACAATCAAAAAACCCTTCAATATCCAACAGATCGATTAGAAGACATATTAATTCAAGGTGTGAGTCCACCGAAGAATCCATCAATACACAGCAAATCTATCATAGTTGTCTCACGCCCTGAACTGACAAAGTCTGAGCTATGAGCCACAAACCACAAGCTGTGAACTGTGAGCTGTGAACGGACTGTTAGCTAATTTGTAGCCAAAATCTGTTTATGTTTGCAACGAGAGACGCCCATCGGATATCCACAACTGGATCGATCAAAACCCATCTGCCAGAGTTTAGAAGAGAAACAAGAGGACCACGACGATGACGATGGCAACAATGCAGGCAGTACTGCGACTGATTTGTTTATTTATATAAAATCAGTCAAGCTCAATTAGAAGCACACACACATACAAATATATGTACCAACACACAGAGTGGCTGGCTGTGGTATATTTATACTTTTCTTGTTTTGGCTTTGGTCTCGTGGCTTTGTTTGGTTTTGGTGCTTTTAACTTTATTGATTTAAAAAAATGAAAAATTTATGTTTAAACAAAAATGCGCCATGCAGCCAAAAGCCATTGCCAGGCTAAGAACGCTGGAAGCGGACATGGCAGTGGGAGTGGAGGTGGAGATAGAGTCTGGAGGTATGGGGTAGGGGATGCCTGTTAGGGAACCAGACCTTTGACTGGCGCTGTGGCCATTGGCGCCACCACTTAAAAACAACATGAGCAAGAAGCGAGAAGCTTGGCGGACTTTCCGAATGTAAATAAACAAACAAAGACGCACGCAGGCCAACAAAATTGGGGCAACAATTTCTAGCATTGGCCCTTGATGGGGCACTCTCGCAGTCGCAAGTCGCATCGATGATCCCATGCAAAAGTCGAGCCGGCAAAGCTGTTTGATATACCGCGGAAATAAGTTCACATAATCAAAAATGCATTGCCAAATGCCGCAATGCAACATGCATGCAATACAAATAAATTGCAATCGTTCGTCAACAAAACAAACAAAGGAGTCGCCGCGGCTTCAGTTTCTTTTGCTGCAGTTGCAGTTGCAGTTGCAGATGCAGCGGCTGCTGCAATTGTTGCACCTTATTTGGTCAACTGGACGAGCACCAGGACGAGCAGGAAGAGTCAGATCTGGATGCTGACTGACCACAGTGGTAAACAGCATGATGACGAAGCTCCCACCGTCCCGTAAATAAAACAAAAAAAATTGTTTAATACAAATCTCTCTCCTATGTGTTTCTCATAAATTAAAGCTATACTTACAGGTTTTATTGCTTTGATTATAGTACTATTATATTGACAATCTGTGCCCGTGCTGTCCCTCCCACTTACTTTTTGTACTGTGAGTCTCTCTTTCTCTTTGATTTTTAATTATTTTCCTGCCCTTATCTTAACAAACTCTGTAAAATTTATTAGTGCGTATGTTTGTTAATTTTTCGGTATATATCAGATCTGTTTGTGGATTATTTTATAGTATTTTATATAATAAGATTAAATTCATACAATTGACATTATGAGAAAAGTTTCCTACATACACAAAAATATATCAAACCTTTTCGAATTTATTCTTGTTGTTCTTTTCGAATATATTTTTATTTTTATTTTTATTTATTTATTTTTTTTATTTGGTATTTGAATCACTGTGCCCTGTAGGCTTGGCCTTTTCTTCGAATTTCAGCCGCTGAGCAGCTCGGCTCAGCAGCTTAGCTCATAAAAGGAGCACTCAAAAATCAAGCATGACGAAATGGCAATGGCAAGCGGCTTTTGGCCACAAAGTACTAGTCAAACTGTATCTCTGGCTAAGAGACCTGGCCAGATATGCAAATGTAGCGCAAAGAGTGAAATAATGCGCTAAGGGAACCAATGGACGATGTCCGTTGTCCCATGTCCGATGTCTGTTTTCGTCGCAGTTGTCGCTACGAATTTGTCTTTGTGCTCGGCCGCAAAGTCAATTGTGAGAAGAATGCCGCCTGCTGTTGGCTGGGATTAGGCAGCTCCTGCTGCGCAACTAAAATTTGACTACTGCTTTCACTTTAGCCCGCTTCTCGCCTTTCTCTAAATATTTTGATAGTCGCTGCCGCAGCTCGCTCGCTCGCTGTTTATGTGTGACATATAACACAAGTGCCTGCTGCACCGATGCTGTGTGGTCCCGTATCTACTGATCCCGACAGCATATGCAAGTGAAAGCATTGCGGGCACTTGAGGGAACAATTAACCTACCGCAGTTTGTATAATCTAAAAATACACACAAATTAATACTAATAAAATGAAGGCTGCTCTGCATTTCTTCTGGGGCAAACTGTTAGCCGATTTACGACTTCCTCAGCATCCTGTACTGATTTTTACCGAGCCTTTCCAATAGACAGATAAAAAATCTTGAGTAGGGTCCGAAGGCTTTCAGTCAAATGATTTGCTTTTAATTGATGTGAAGCCATAGCTTCGCCTTCAACAAATTAGTTGCTTTCCGAAGGCCAAAGTCGCCAAATAATTTAGCAACAATCCAAAAAAATAACCTTAGCAAAGCAAAAGAGCGCTGCCGGGCAGCCCGGTACTGTGACTGCGGCAAACAAAGGCCAGCTGCGAAGATCAGATTAAGTGCTTGTAACATGGGCATGACTCCATTGACTAACAGGCAGCAGCATCCAAGCTACCAGCCAGCCAGCCATCCAGCCAACCAGCCAGCCAACCAAACACACACAGCAACCACGGCAGGCCCTGGTAGCGACAAAAAGCGTTGCCCAAATAGCCGCTGACACATCGATGATGATGCCGATGATGTTGGTAGTCGTACTGACTGCCCACTGTACACTTTTGTCGGCAGCAATTGTTGGGCGCTTCAATAAAAAGTGCGTTTTGGTACAAGTGAATGCTTTGGGACAAGTAGAACTAAAATTTATGTTAGAACTTGTAAATAGTAAGAACTTGTGGGTATTGCCTGGCCTTGCCAGTGGAACATTTTGTGCTAAAAATGTTAGATATTACCTATCCACTAAGTACACGCCCATATTAGTCTTCCGATGAGAATCTTGAAGCAAAAGAATAAACTTTTGACCCGCATTTGCCACCCTATCAAACCATTTCTCACAAAGATTATTGAAAATATTTTGACGACGATCGGACGGTTAATAAAAAATTTTCATTCAACCGTTTTCCGCTAATTTACCACTGTTGAAATTTATTAAGTTCTTATGTAGACCTTGAAAATAAGTTTGAACCAAATCCATATAACTTAAAACTTAGCTCAAAAACTCTTTGAATCGCA
Organism: Drosophila ezoana; assembly: GCA_035045725.1. Classification (NCBI taxonomy): domain Eukaryota; kingdom Metazoa; phylum Arthropoda; class Insecta; order Diptera; family Drosophilidae; genus Drosophila; species Drosophila ezoana. The sequence goes on from JAWNOU010000127.1 coordinate 2,687,915, forward strand.
TTTCTACCGATGAAGCTTGTATTCTGCGAAAAGTGTGAAACACGTCTCAAATAATTTTTCATATATTTTAGATCCTTGAAAATGAACTAGAGCGCGAAACGTCCGCAACAAATCGTTGACCCTCATTGACACCAAGGAGGAATGGATTTTTCGAAAAGTATGAAACACCCCTCAAATGGATTTAAACAAAGATATTTGAAAACGAGTTTCATACAAACGTTTTTCGCGACTTTTATTACCGTGCATAAGGTAGACACAGCTTACTAACTTTTAGCTTTTAGCTTCCTAGATTTTACGGTTTGGGCTGTGCGTTGATCACCAATTAGTCAGTCAGTCAGTCAGGACAAAAAGTTTTTTATAAGATATTAAACATCCTTTAATTCAAAGCTTTTGTAAAATCTTAAATGAAAAACATATAAAATTTGAAACAATGTTAAGATTATTAGAGACAAAAGAAACTTCCATAAAGACATATAAATGAGAAGCACATTTTTTTAACAGAATTTTTAAAAACGATATAATATATATTATAATCTCCAGAAACTATATTTGGGAAAATTTAAAAAAAAAGACAATCTACTTGATCACACATGGAGTAATGAATAAGTTGGTCATAAATAAGGGTTTTACAATAGAGTATTTTCCAAAAAGAACTACATTTTAATAGAGATTCCTTTTTTTGCATATCCTAGTAATTTTATAATATTGATTAAAACATTTCTCTACAATTGAGCGATATGCTTATATAAAAGAGATAGAGGTAGCTCATTCCAAAAGTCTGGTTGGCTGAATCTAGTCAAGGTAAGCAAACTAAGCTGCATCTCTTCATCTTCGTTGAAGGAAAAACTTAAGCTACCCTCAATTGGCGGCATTAAACAAGACCAAAACAGAACGGAGCTACTTCCAAGTTCAGCTTCAGCTTCAGTTCGAAGCTTTGTCTCTACATGATGCCTGCCCACTCTGGCACATTTTGGCCATTGTTCTCTTTTCGATGGAGGCCAAGCAATACTGGAAGCTGTTGCTTCTGAAATGTAGCAAATGTTGCTGTTGTTGTTATTGTTGTTGTTGCTGTACAAAAATGTCAATATTCTGATTCCGCGAAAGGCCGAATGCATCGCAGGCCAACTGATGTCCATGTCGATGTCGATGTGGATGTGGATGTTATTTTGTCTGCGGCTGACCAAAAGTCGCAACTCGCGACGTCCACAGTCCATCTCCAGGAGAGGAGCTCAGCTCTCTGTCGGATCCTGCGTAATTCAGTTGCAGCGCATTGCAGATGGCAGCAGTTGCAGGCTGAAGAAAATGGCGTTCGTCAGTCGAGCCAGACTCAATCTCGCCTGGGCACAAAAGCCAGAGTTCCGCCCGGCGGCGGCAGATCAAAAAGCTCGAAATGGCTCACAGTTCAATAGGCTTTGTGCCGGGAGTGTAAGAGTAAGAGTAAGTTGGCAAGCGGCTATAATGCGCTTGGATATGCAAAATTGCATTGAAATTTGAATTCAATTCAAAAGCCCGTTGGCCATTCCGACGGGGACGTCAGGGGCAAAGGCAGCCAACTCTGTTGGATTGGTCGAGTTGATTGCGCGGCGGTTGCCAATTTGAAAGAAATCAAAAACTCAGCCGCAAAGCCATCCTACATGCGGTTGTTGTTGCTCGACGCTGTTGTTGCCTTTTTGCAAATTACGCAACTGGCAAAGATCAGCTCTTGTTTTTGGCCACATTGTTACAAGGCGCAAGAAGTTTACAGCTGCCGCCAGTTGCCGGTAGCAACTTTGGCTCTGGACTTGCATGCCAACACCGACGTGCATAGCGCACCGGCAGTGGCAAAAAATGAGCCTCTTAATAGCCGCCGACAGTTACAAAGTGCCTGGCAATTGTGGCAAATGCCGATCCGGGCTCTCAGCTACCAGCTTCAGTCCAGCAGCAATATTCAAAGCACATGGGCGTGTTGCTCGGGGGCGTCTGTGGCTCTCGCATTTGGCTTTCAATTTGCAATCGAGCTGGCTATACCTCTAGGCGTTGCAGCAGCAACTGCACCACTCGCCGGCATCTGCTCACCAACTTTTGGTGAAATCATAATTGCAGCAAGTAGCCAACGGGTCGTCCAGATGCAGTTGCTGAAAGGAATGGGAATGCCTCTGCCAGCCTATCCGCAATATTTTATTCATATCAAGGCCTAACCAAACCTATTGAGCTGTGGCTCTCGATAATTGTGATTGTGCTAATTGACAAATGATAATGTCTTGAGGGCGTTTTCCCTAAGAGAAAGTCAATTTTGAGGCCAGTAAATCTAAATTAATCAATAGGCCCAATGAAACATGATGAAAATCCGTACTTTTTATAGGATTAATGCGATAGGACACCTATTTCTTATTGAAGGCTTTACGGGTGCAGGTTTAGGTGGAATCCAATCGGCTATAATTTTATCGCCAATGCTTTACAATATAACTGAATGAATGTGTTTCACCGAGTTTGGAAAATCAACCCAACGGCAGGCGAATGGGTCCAAAACTATTGGATACAGTTATTTCGTTACCAACTTTTAAAATGAGGGAAAAATAAGTTGAAAGTGCTTAACTGGATCATCTTAAGATTTTGCCCTACTTCTAACAAGCATTTGTTGGATTAAGATACATTTACATTTATGATTGGTCATTTAGAGGATGAAAGAAATGAAAATAACTATATATTATTAGTGGCAAAGAGAATTTTAACAAGGAATGGAGCTCAATGCCGCTGTCATGCTGTCATGGCAAGGACTTAGCACCATGGAAATTCAATTCAATCAAACGCAATTGAGCTACGTATTTGTTGGCGCATTATCGGAGGGGAAACCCTTTTCGGCTGAGCCAGGACAAGATGGACAAGGCTTGTGGGAGTCAGAGTGGTATTGGAAGTGGCAAACAAACAAATCTTTGCTGTCACAGTGCCTGAGTTGCGGCATTCAATTGTGAAATGAATGCGGATCTCCCACGGCAGTCGGCTACGTGTTTCAGGATATGAAACATATCTCCGGTTAGCAGGCAGGACATTTCCTGTACTAGGCCGTTTCCATATACACAGCTGTCATAAATCGCATGTATGACTAGCTGTTGGGAATTTGCGGCAGGATATTGCCAAAAGGATGCGCTGCCACCACCACCACCGCCGCCGCGCTGGCCACTCATCTGTATAATGATTTGATGGGCATTTGAATGCAGGCGCGTGTCATTTGGCTTGGACAAAAGCCTTGAGTGCCAGCCGACTCGTGCGACTCGACTCAGATCCATCTGTATTTATGGCAGAGGCACGGCAAAACATTTCAATTGAGTGCCCAATGAGACACCTGACACTTAAGCGCCAGCAACTGGATGAAGGCGTTCGCCTGACAAATGAGACAAAGTGACACAAGTCAATCAAAGCGTCGAAAATACGCGTCGCTTATAAATTCCATTGCTGCTGCAGCCTCCGACCAATTTACTGTCCATGCCCACTAAAACGCACCGACATGGCTGTGGAACTCTGGCCCCTTGGGGCCGCAATATATTTAAATCAATTCCGTCAGCGAGCACCGAGGCGCAAGCCAAATCCAATGTCTACCTAAAGTGATGGACGCATTTAAAATGTCAATACGCATTGGCTTCAGGCTCGGACGACGATGGATTCCACGATGCGGACAATGTGGCTATGCCTGAGGCAGCCTCTCAGACTGACTATAACACTACGACAGGGACAGTGGCGGACTGCGGCTGCAAAACGTAAGCTTGAAGTCATTCAAGTGGCGGAGACAATGAATCCTGTCAAATCAAAGTAACAAGTAACACAACGCGCTCAACCTGGCGCGGCGTAAGGCGCGCGAGAAACGGGAGATAAAAATGGAAAACGGGGACGGTGACCAGAGACGTCGTACATGGAGCACGCGTAAAGGGCAAAGATATAGCTCTGAGAACCACTCGGGATGCCCAAATCCATTAGAGTTAAATAAATTTTGTTTTTGAATCAAATTTACGTGTTGCGAGGTAAGCTGAGTGGGGAGTTAACTAGACGGAAATGTCACTTGCCCAGCGGGTGGGTTGAACAATTTGTAAACGAAAAATTGAAAATTCGATTAGCTTAAAACAAAATAACAGTTGAAAGTGCAAGTACTAAGAACTTGAATATGACTAAGAATTGCATACTTTTTGATCCAAGCGAATGGTTAATTTTATTTTACTGTTGAGAATCATAATAAATATATATAAAAAACAATATTTTGTGGTGCCATAAATCGGGATGGAATTGTCCCTTCAAGTAATCTTTAAATAGGAGCTTTGCTTCTCACTTGAAGTTGGTTGTTCTAATTTAGCTGTCAGATTATTTACTCGTTTTTATCTTGGTTAGTCGCGTCCTGTATCCAACTGGGCATCTATACGCAGCATTGGAAAACGTACTTCATTGATAGGAAACTTTAATTGGCTCTGGTTGTTTCCTTAATTATTGTTGGTCCCAATTTCCTGTATTCTTATGCGGAACCATATAGTTTCAGTGAACAATCGAGCAGCCCTCGTCAGGTATTTGATGCCGGACAATCTCTTAAAAAGCTCATGCCGTCCACAGCTCCTAACTGGCAACCCCCAATCCGTAGCCCGCAATACGCTACAGGGGCGCAGGCAACGAGGTGACGACAAGTGATGAGTGAATGCAAAGAATTTGAATATTGTGCCGCGGCGGCAGTTGACATAAATCGTCAATGACAGCGACATCGCCTCCTTTTGGGCCTTTAACACGCAACGAGGGAGCTGACGAGAAAGCTGGGACGACTGTGCAAAAAGGCCGACAATCAACGAGCCGGACGCAGAACACGACAGACAACTGTAATCCGCTATTGTGATTGTGTACAGGCATGGGCACAGGATCAAACCCAGACCAAAATCGGGCGCGGGCTCGATTAGGGGGTTTTATCCCCGTTCGCTCGTTTGGCCTGTCAGCGAGCTTCTCAAAATCAATTCTAATCGATTTAGGACATTTTGACAGCACTTATTGGCAGCGTTCGCGTGGCCGTGATACCAAAAACACCTTCCAAAATTGCTGGCCATGCGGACGGCGACGTCGATCCGCTAAAATGTCAACAACATTTTGGCTTAAATAGCCGCAAAGTAAAAATACAAAAAAAATAATAATAAAAAAACAAGAACAAGGCAGCATTATCATTATCTGAGTGGAAGCTGATTGAAAACAGATAATTAAAATCTTCTAATTAGCGGCATGTTCACGCACACACACACATACAGAAAATGTATGCATGTGTGTGTGCGTGTGTGTTACTTTAACCACTGTCGGCTGTCAGGGAAAACAAGTTCATAAATCTTGCGCCCAACAAATCGTTTTGCAACATGAAAGAACATTACATACATATAAGAAGAAGCCACAGCAACAACAGCGACAACAAAAGACTCAAGGAACAAAAACAAAAACTGTCCACTATGCATGCGTGTGCGTGAGTGTGAGTGTGTGTGTGTGTGTGCCTGGGCTGCCGAATCATGTGAAAGGCTTTATATGGGAGCTCCCCTGCTTTTTTGCCAAAACGTTTAATAAACAAGATTCCCATGTCGATTATCACAAATTAGTCACATTAATTATAAGTGAAGGCAAGGATGCCAGATTCTATCTTATTTAAGAAAAACTGGAAGCCCCTAAAGGATATCTGCATTTGGCCAAATAACCAACCGGCCTAATAGTGTGGATATCATTAAAACACGTGTCAAGGAGTCTAAATACCTACAAATAAAGAACTTGGTGACAATACAAATTATATTTTTTAGCAGTAACTCGTTTGAACTAAAAACAAAAGTCTTCAACAAGATTTTGTGTTCCGGCTTCAGATGTTATTTTGCAAGATTGACACCATTGATAAGAATATTAAAGAAATATTTTGCTTATGAACTTAAACTGTTTTAATCTATTTAATACATACAGGCACGCGAAAAGAAGGCTACATGGGTTTTTGTATAATCCATTCAAAAAAAAACAAAAATATCATAAACATAAATTTCTACAGTCGATTAATAAGAATTGCTGCTAGAGCCAAACTATTCTAATTGGCAAAAACCCAAACACGCAGCGGCTAGTGCTAACGCGTTTATTTAAGAGGTGAGAGGTGCTGTGCAGTGCTTTACAGTTCTAATATTCGTCCTTCAAATACTGATGTATACTTTGCAGCGCGCATAAAAAGTATTTTCTATCCGGCTCAAATTAAATAAACACAGAATTCTTAACAGCTGATCAAAATGAAAAATACCAACCTTTCGATAAGTAGTGCATACTTTTCGGCTGCTCACGAAAAGTATTATTTTAACTGAAAGTTTAGCAAAGCTTACAACCAAGGCTATATAATTATCGATGTTGAGATTTTCGATGTTTTTTGCCACCACAATTTTAATAGCCTCAACGGCTTGGCCGTGTTCTCATTGAAATTTTCTTCCAAAATGTTGTGTTTGCCAGGCCACACAAAAATTGTCTACAAATGATAATATTTGTGACATGACTGCCAATAATAATAGCAGTTCACACTCCAGCTTTTTGGTAGTGTTAAATATATATAAGTCTTGATTTATTATAGTTCATAATATTCGACATGTACAACTTAAAACATATGGCGATATCATTTTCATTCAAAAAAAATTAACTCTCATTCTTATAAGCAAAAATACCAAAATCAGCAGTGATACGATCCCAGTCCTGTTGCCTTCTAAGCCTTGCGCTCGAACAGCAAAGGGAATGGTTTATCCTGCGGCGCCTGCAACCAATTGTCTTCTGAATACTTCACATTATTTTCAGTCTCAATTACGTGAAAGGTGTAGGCATGTCGACTCTTTTGGGAGCGATTTGGATCGCTCTTGTGCACCACATTGCCGTGGATGACGATACATGTGCCTGTCACGAGTTGCAGGTTAGTGCTATATGTTAAACATTGGTTTGATCCGACTCACCCTTGCTCACTTGGAGCGGCGTAAAGCTGGACTGTGGGTAGATGGGCGCTGGGCGATCGTAGACCATCAGCTCAGAAGCATTTGGGTTGGGATTGCGCTGGTAACGACGGTGCACGCCGCTCTTGTGAGAGCCCTTTATGAACTGAAGGCAACCATTCTGCAGAGTGCAGTCTTCTAGCGCAAACCAGAAGCCCACTGCCGAGTTGGGTTCTGTGTGCAGAAACCAGGAGTCCTGATGGGGTGTTACCTCACCGCCTATTCCGGAATTCTTAAAAATATACATGCTCTGGCACACGGCCGGGCGGTTGAAATTCAACTGCCAGCAAATCTCCCGCACGCGATTGCTAAAAGTCAGCGCATTGAAGGTTGAATGCTCCACATGCAGCGCATGACCCACTTTGTTGAGTGCGATCATCGGATCTACAACCAGCTGGCCCTCATCGCCGATGGCGCCCTGCTCAAAGAAGTAGCGCACCTTATCACCGGACTCCATGAAGTACAGTTCCTTGCTGTGCGCATCCTCCGCCTTGATGGTGCTAAAGATTTTCCGGTTCGACTGTGGTGCATCCAGGCAAAGTGCCCGCCCTGCCTGATACAATGTATCAACCTCATCGGGCTTCAAAAAGTCCTCTATGACTATGTAGCCATTCTCGTTGAACTGCAAGTGGGGAGCAGAGTTGGAACATTAGTTGTTGCTATAAGCACTTGGCACAAGTACACATAAACGGGTGAAGGTCCCAATTGATTCATCAACTTTCCGTTGTTTGCCGCTTATCGCTACGCCGTCTGGTCTGCGTCTGGAGCCCCCACTCCACAAGCATTATCAGACTGACCGACTATATAATGGGCACACGCGTGCACTAACTAATACGTCTCTCCCCTGGGGTTGTCATACTTATCGCGCAAGCTCCCAACCCTCAACCATTACCTGTGTATTCCATTGTCAGCTGTGGTACCTGCTTATTAACAAATTCCTAGACATGTTGAAGTGGCCAGTCGATTCGACATGCAAAAAATCAAATTCGTGCCCATTCATTGAAATCACTCAACGTAAAATTACAAAAATTCACACATTTTCTGGGTAATGTTACTTTATCATCAGCCTGCAGTAAGACGAGGGGTATCCGCACTTTGTCGTGCCGTTTGTAACGTATAGCAAACGTATAAAATCTAATTGTTCTCCTTTAAAGCATACACAGATATACTCTTAATTATATACTAAATAAAAATCCCAAATATTTAATTGCGGGTGACTAGAGGGTATACAAATTTCGACATGCCAAAAGTTCAAATTCGTTTTTGTTGTGGGCGCTCTCTTATTTTCGTTAAATAAAATAAGTATATTTCAATCGGCTTGAGTAAGAAAATGAAAAGCAAGGGTATAAATAGTCGCAGTGACTCAAAGACACCAACACACCTGCACTGCTCATAGGAGGGGTCAGCCTTCCCCGCCTTTTGACGAATGCGCCAACAAATTTACTAAAATAAAACGCCCGTGCAAGTGTCAGGCATTGAAAAGGGAAGGTTGGTGAGAGGTAGGCACAGACTAAGCCTTTTGCGGATCTAATACAGAAGCTCATGGAAAATTACAGCCTGGGGTCAGCAAATGGGACAGCTCGACCACTTTATAATGTAATAACACACTTGTGCAGCTGATTCTGTACTCGGCAGCAGGTTGTTTGTGTTTGTGTTTGTGTGATAATAGCATGTGCATTTCAGCTGACTTGGCAGGGGGTGAGGCGCGTATTATAATACAGCTGAGCTGGCTGAAACATCGTTTGTTGAACTATAACTTGCATAAGTTCGAGAATAATTGCATAAAAGTGCGGCGAGAACGGTTAGCGTTACATTTAATAAACGCTCAATTTTCAATAAGTCTGGTCAGTTTTAATTAGCATGAATATGTATGAATGCAGATTATTCAGAGCTGGAAAACCAGTTCATCGAGCATTATAATTTTGTGCCATTTGTACAAGTCTGACCATGGCACGCGCCGAAACCTCGATTGGAACTTGGCTAGCTTCAAGACTCACGCCGTATGTTCCAGCTGTGAGACTTTAAGCGTTAAGACTTATTATAAATTAATCCGAAAATATGTGGCTAGCCATTTCAGATCAACATTTCCTCAATTGGCAGCAAGCACTGGCCATTCCCATGCCTTTGTTCCCAAGCAAGAAAGGAATGCTTTTCCGCAGTTGTCGACGCTTTGGCTGCCAATGTTTATGATGCTGATGAATGTAAATAAACCAATGACACAAAGACGTACATATGTACGCATGAAGAAGATCTGAAGCCTGGTGACTAGGTTAAATCTAAGAGCGTAATCTGATTGCGCTGACGTTGGGAGCCCTATCGCGGCTATCGGTATTTGGACCCAAAACATTTTTCTCCCAAAAATAGCAACAAAAGCCGGCATAACAAAACAGCAGCATGGTATCTAATTGAAAATACTTAAATCTGATGAATAGACATACCTCATCCAAAAGTTTGCTGTGCATTTTCAGTTTCACTGTGTATTGATTGTTGTTTCAATTAATCAATAAATTTGATTTTGTTTCGGTTTTTTCCTTTAAATCTCGAACAGTTTTAATTCGAATCGGTTGACGTTCGGACAGCGAACGTTTTGCTCTGTTTCGCGTACGTTTCAAAACTGTTTCGCTTTTTGAAAATAATGAGAAGTGCCCAGCTATACCAGGCCGAACCTCGGTCTCATATGCGCTTCCCACACGACGTCGGGTGTTAAACAGTTCTATACACTCATGTGTATTCTTAGCATATGCTCTCGATCGTCGCTCTCTCCCTCTCTTTCTATCTGTTACCAGGGGTCTCCGTCTCTGTTACCTGTGATGGCAACTTAGCATTTTCTCGCTTTTTTTAGCTCTTTTTTCAGAAGCAATGCTTGATATATGTTTGGGCAAAATATGTATCTTAATACGCACAAATTTAAGTCATGTAAATATGCTTTATTATTTTAATTAATTTATCTAATACTATATATATACTTGAGCTTATAAAAATAACCAACTTCACAATAACATAGGCGATGAATGGGAACGCTACGAGTTTTGTTTGTTCTCCATTTTCTATATTTGTATACTCCATTATTATTTGCATATGGCATTCGAAGACAAGTTTAATAGCGGATTTACATGCCTTTAAAAAACTCAAGTCTTAGAAAATTTACTTTAGAGAGCTTTAATAGTGTCAATCAAAAGATGTCAGCACTGATTATTCATTGTCACAGCGCAGCTCTGTTAGAGTCCAGTCTGCTCTAGCTGGATTACTTGAAGTTTCATGATCGCCACTTAAAATTTGATTATCAAATTATATCATTGAATTATGTTACATTAGTTTAACTTTAGCTAGACATTTCCAAAATTGTCTAGCACATTCCGAAATTTCCTCAATATGCACATTTGCTTTTCACGTGTATACAGCGTGTTACTTAGGCGTCCGCAAACATAAATACATAGGCACAAACATATGTGCATTTATATGCATTTGTACAAATGTGAGTATGTTTATTGTCTACCTAATGCGCAGTGTCTTTTTTTACTGTGTGTCGTCATATGGCAGTTAATTGCTGCCTATGCGTGGGTCGTTCGCCGAGAAGCACACGCTGTTGTAACTGCGATTTCCTCATCCGAAATATGTTCCAATGGTGTACAAAGAAAATATGCGAAAACTATTGTTATTAAATAGCGGTTTTTATTTGCTTACACTTGCATAATATGTTAGGAAAAAAGCGCAACTTCGAATTAGATGTTGGAAGCCAATGACCAAAGTATGCACAAGTCGTGCATTAGTGCGATAGTGTAGATTGTACAAATGTCAATATCGAACATCAATGCTCATGAATGGTTGAGTTGAATCTATATTTTTGAAATGTTGTACTTTGTATAAGAATTTGCAATATGTTATTGCCAAAGCACACAGCTCAAGTCATCCAAAACTTTAGAGGGGCTGGCCCCACCCAAATGCCATAAAGAGTCGCATTAGAAATGCCTGCAAAAGGCAAATTGTAAATTTATGCGAGGCGGCGAAAACTAATGGCATGTGGCTAATAATGTGGCACTGGGACTTGGCTTGGCTAGCATGCACTTACTAATGTTTGTGTGCTGTTAGTATTACAACTTAACAGAAGATTAATTACACGAGCTCTGGCCATAAATAAGGAAAACACAGCACGGCACACAACTGTCCGCGAGTCGAGAGTCAAGAGTCGTAGCATTATTTGCAAATGCATGCTAGTAAAAATTCAAATTAGAAATCATTGCGGCCGGGCTGCCAACGTAAACCATTCAATTTAATCAAATGTGCCAGCAGAAGCGGTAATAGAAGCAGCAGCAGCTCCTCAGCATATAGACACATACAAGCATAATGACCGTGTTAGCTTCCGTGCCCTTGAATTGCAGAAGACGGCGGCTTCAGTGCTAGTCGAAGAAGCAGCAGCAACAGCTAAACAATAAAGTCATAAACAATGTGCAGCCGAAAGGTCCCAAGAGGCCAATGGGCGCCCCTCCAACGCGCTTGCGAATACAGCGACAACAACAATCAACAATCAGATGGCTACCCAAGGTCAGAGAGCTTTGGATTCTTCTTGTCTTGTCTGCGAGAGCTATATGCACCCAGCTATGCTCTTTTGTGCGGCTAATTAAGTTAATTAAAAATTGAAGGCACGCGATTTGCTTGAAATCAACAATTTGATAATATTCCAAATGTTGTTTGTTTTGGGCTTAATCTGAATTTTGTTTTGCTGCCGCTAATGATGATGGCTTCAGCTCCTAGTCTGATTAGAAAATGTTGAGTCATTGCAGTCATCAAATTTATTATGCTGCCTTTCCAATTTGAATACCCTGTACAATAGCAGTAATATGGGGTATATACGGACTCATTCGAAATTCTTTAAAAACTCTACCGCAACATGTAACCATATAATCTTTGAATTTTATAAATATATCAATGTATGTTGATTCCAATCTATCCGGTTATTAGCTATAAATTGTCTACATTTGCCTTTTACCCACATCATGGAAAACTGCGACAGTTGCGGTGGGAATTTTCAGAACCCTCTCTTAGCATGCAGTTACATCATATAAGAAATTAAAAATATATAATATACAAACAGAATAAGAATGATAAAAATCATTTAATAATAATAATAATAACAATAATAATAGTAATAATAATAATAGCAATAATAATAATAATAATAATGGAAAGGGCTTTAAACAAAAGAGAGGCTCCTTAAGTGAGCAAAATATATGAAGCGGAACACTATTCTTGCTGAAGAAGATCCCCTTTTCCCCAAATTATGTTTGTTTGTTTCAACTTGCATGCTGAATGCTGCATGTCGGATTGGGGTAATAATTTTAGGAAACACGGGGATCTTCTTCAGCAAGAATATATATATATATATATATATATATATATATATATATATATATATATATATATTGTAACATGTATTAAGTATATAGTTATATAGTTATGATATTATTTAATTATAAGTGAATCTAATAGTTCTTTAGTAATTGCTTACAAAATTTATTGCTTACTATATTTAGTATTAGTTCCAATGTTCTGCCACGGTTGTATTTTCCCGATAACATAAGATACCGATAAGCAAGTGATCGACACTTGGGATTTGGCGTATGAGGTTACAAGACGACTATAATCAAATATTGACAAAGAAGTACCAATAAATGCATATTGTGGCATCGTAATAATATATATATTTATATATAAATATATATTTATATATGTATAGGGTAAATGCCATTTAAATACTCTTTAGTGGGGTACTGTGACGCGTCAAACTTATCTTCGTTTCGTGTTTAAGCTATTTTGATTAGCGATATTTCTTTTAGACACGCCTCCCTCCGGATTTGTGCAATTTGCTTGACCTTAGCGCGCTGAATATCTGAGCTGTTTGCCAACCATTGAACAGAGTTTCGAAAGTTTCAATTTACCTGCAACGTCGTCCCACGCGATCCCAACCTGATATGCATACGCTCTACGAAATGTAACGTGAGTGCAGAAACCGAGTGAGAGGAAGAAAAACACTCGCAGTTTAAATGTTTATAACATTATGTATCAGACAGGAAAAGGAAACGATTGCAAACGCTTAAATGTTATGCTATTGATATTTTTTCAAGGTTTTCATTACATTTAAATTTGGTTCGTTGGAAATTAAAGGTAGCCAAAAGAAAACTTAAAAACAAGCTTATTTTAGGGAATCCATAAAAAATCCAAAATCCAAAAAAAACATCAAAAAATATGTTATAAATCTTTGCAACTCCAACTGTCAATATGTTTTCCGTTGATAGTCCGTGTACTACTACTCCTGAGTCCTAATGTTTCGAATGTATTTGAAATAAACATTATCATTGAAATTTTATTTTTCTCAAGATTATATATTTATTTTATTACCAGCCACCGTCAAATACATAAATATGCAAAAACATAAAACGTATACCCGTTGCCTAAAAGGTATTATTATTATCATTATAAAAGTATCACGCCAAAAGCGCAACGTAAATAGAATTGAAATAACAAAGACTAATTACGAAGCGTCTTTTTTATCTTATTTAAAATCTCATGAACTTGCTTTATTAACGAATCAATTCACTCAAAGAGACAGAAACGCATATGCTTGCGAAGATACTTGGCCAATAAATCTAATGGCCAGTACATTGTCAGCAATGTATATGGATAGATATATATATTATATATATATATTTTGCGAAAGTGCCCTGACCAGGCCTGACAACACCCGGCCCGGTTCGGCTCGGGCCGAGCTGACTAGTCGGCAACTGGGCAGCCAAATGTGGTAGCTTTACGTCTTAATTTTGAATGTTAATTGCTGCTGGGGCAGTTAGTTGGTCATCGCTGGCTTGAACTTCAATGTCAGTTTAGAAATTCAAAACTAATTTGTGGCGATTCAAATTATGCATGCGCATGGGAGAAGGCACGCACTGGGATAGTTTGTTTTACTGGCAGATAATAAGAGGCGCTCACGCAATGAAAACCAGTTGGTTGTTCGTCTCCCCAACCAAACGTTGATTACGAAAACATTTCATCAAGGAAACATCGCAATATGATCTCTTCAATAAAGCTTAAAGAGAAAGAAGAAAAGTAAGAAATATGTTTTATGAAGACTTTCTACAATTCGTCTGAAACATTTGTCCATTCCCTTGTCCGGGAGGGTTGAAGCTTTCCAACTTATAATACATTAAAATAGATAAAACAAGGTAAATGTAAAGCTTAAGCAATATAAATACATGGAATGTACATAAATGTATTGAAATATATTCTTTATTGGATTTATAGCCATGTCAATCGATGAGTATTTCATTGTATCAATTTCCACAAAGCGTTTACTCATTTTCATTGCAGATTCATCATTTTGTATGACAACATTAAGTTATATCCGTTTCTCCACCATGAAAACTAAAAGATACAGAAAGTTTTCTCAAAATATTGAGAATATTTATTTAAATGCGCAAAATGTGTCGAAATTAAATGCGCAAAAAATGGCAATGCATAAAGACTGAAATGCCATTTTTTGCACATTAGTATAAAGGATTTTAAACAATAGCAAACCCAACAAGTAAGAGGTTCTAGTCGGGAGCTCCCGACTAGGGGGTACCCTAAACCCTCTTCTTCCAACACCAAATGTAAATATATATACTATTCTAGAAGCTACATGTCAAGTTTGATGACTCTAGCTCTTATTATTTGCCAAAATTGCTCGAAATACAGGATTTCGATATAGATTTTTATCGATTACTTGGAAACGGGGCAAGTTATCGAAGATCGGATACAAACTCGCGGAAACTGCGCGGGCATGAGTTGTCTTTTTGCGTTAAGATTTGCTAGAGATTTATGTGATATTCAAGATGGAACTGATTGCAACTATAACTTTTATGTTAATTGAATTATGCAAGCGACTTAGCCAACGAATTTAAACCCAAAAATTATAGCTTCAACAGCAAGCTGACCTTTCGCGAACCATTGCACGAGAAAGTTGTGCAAAGCAGCCGCTGGGCATCCGACAACCACGAGGCGACCACCTCCAGTGAACTTGGAGACGGCAACTAACGAGTTGCCAGTGCTGCTGTCTTTCTCCTCGTATATCATCTGAAATAGATAGAGTCGCATTATTTAATATTTAATCCAATAAGTGAACAATAAGAGCTGCGGTAAAAATCCCAAATTGTATCAAATTTAATTGTATATTGTTAGGTTGTTTGGGGTTGTTAGGTTGTGTGTACCCGTATGTCTGTATGAGCCAATGACACGAAGTTTCTAGGAGAGTTGAGCAATAAATATAGGTATTGTTATTGTTGCCGCAACATAAAAACTATGTTAAAATTGCGTTTAAAGCGAAACAAGTTCATAGCGCAAATTATTATTCGAATATACTCATAAAAATTGGCAATAAAAAAACAAAATGCAAAATTCACAAACGTCACAAACAAATATGTGCAAAATTGAGCATGACCCAAAGGTACCGGCCAAGCGCTGTTTGATGTTTTTAAAGGCGGCTTCGACTCTGATAATTATTGAGACAGAGAAGCCACAATGGCAAAAATAACAATAACAACGACACCGTCAGCCACAGCGACAACATCATCGCCAACAACTGCTGCTGCTTCTGTTGCTTCTGCTTCTGTTGCTTCTGCTTCTGCTGCTGCTGGTACCAAAGCAATAACAGCTAAGCACTTGTATGCAAAAATAGCAACATTGTAAGAGTTCCTAACTAGGGAATACCCTGAACCCAGTGCCAAACTGCCTACAATAGTATAACATAACAAACATAAGTGAAAACATAAATACACGGTAGCGGCGCTTCTTCTTCTTTTAGTCATACACTATGGGAAATTCTTTTTTGAATAACATCGGTGCTTATAGTCCGATCTATACGAAATTTTCTGGGCCAAAATAAAGCCACAAAATGGGTACATATACACATACCGTAATATTCGACAAGTATACATAAATTATTGAATTTGGTGGATGTATCTTTCATGATATTCAAATCTTTAAATCGATATTAACGATACAATGAAAATTTAGAAAGATATTGGAAAAAGATAAAAAAATAAATAAATTAAACAAGAGAATTTAATTTAAGTTTCATGTCTCTAGCTCTTATAGTTTTGGTGCATTTGCAGAGACGGACGAACATAGTTATATTTACTTTATGGATTTGCCTCCTTGTCCTATTACACAAATTTTCGCAAAAACCAATATACCCCTTTTACTCATTTCCAATGGGTCAGAGTATAACAACAACAAAAACCAGCCCGCTGCTGTTGACGTCGACAGCAACTTCGACGGCGCGACGTCCCAAAGTGTTCAACTCTTCACAAGCAGAGCGCAGACGCAGCGTCGTTCAGTGCGGTTTTGGAGTTCATAGCGTCTGGTCGTAATCGTGAAGCAGTCTAAAAAAGCACCACTAACAGCAACTCGCCCATAGGCTTGCGTGTGTTTGTGTTTGTGTCGGTGTATGTGTGTCCAACTGAAGCAGTGTGTCTTACTGTGTGCAAGTGCCAGGATCTACGTTAACACAAAAAATAAAAATAAAAAACAAAACCAAAATCCTAGCAAAACGTCCACTTTTTACACAACGGTCTCCAGCTCCATTGGGAGTTATAGTTGGCAGCCATGTCAGTAAAGACAGTTAAGGATAAACCATGGCTGGTGCTTGTTGGCCTATTGGCCGCATTGAGTTGTAAGTAGATTAAGTGTGATTTATGAGTGACAAACGCGTATTGTGATGCAAATGGGGTCTAGCCAAAAAATAAAACTAGATTAGTGCCATGTACACACGTATGCATGTGTGTGTACATATGCCGTATGCCGTATGCATATATGTATCTTTTACTGGCCAGAGGGCGGCCAGACAATGCGCCGAATGACACGGCGCAAATATATCATCTTTTGTGTGTGAATGCAAAGTAAGCCAAATGAATATTTAACAGCTGCTAGTCGGTATCTGCCCACGTTTTATGATTGGTGTTAACCGATGAACTGGCCAACAATTGACTCGTTGGCAGACTGACCAACTGACTGACTGATTGACTGTCGGACTGACTAACTGCTTTAGCATTACCTGACGGCTTAGCCTAAATTTATGTGCATGCGTTTCCTTTATATAATTCGGAGACCTCCGATCAGGCGAAAGCCTCAATGAAAGTACTGTAGTTTATTACTTTTTTTTTTCTTAGTTAAAGTCGTCGTCGGCTTTTTCCTCTTCTTTTTTGGATTTTTGTATGCAACGTGAAAGTAGGTCTCTGGGTTGAAGATTGCTTGTTGGGTTTGGCGAATACGACTATGTATGTATCTATGTATATGAACTAGCATCACTATATGTATATCTATTGATTGGCCAAATGCCGCTGGCCGGGCGGCAAATGATTGGCAATTGCCGCAACCAGTTCCAGTTGGGCTTAGATTTGAGCTTGGGGTTGTTTGCTTAACCGCTTGATCACCTGGCACTCTATAGGCTACCATTGCTTGCCTGCCTAATGGCTCCGTCTAACTCTGGCCTACACATCATTAATAAGATTTTGCTGTTGTTTTTATTTAACTATTAATCACACCTTTGACATTTTGCATGTGCTCGTAGATCAAGTCGGCTCGAAGGCTGGGCTCGTTTTATAAGCAATGTATTTAGTCGTGGGTCGCGGTTGAGACTTAAAGGCCCAAGTCTTATGGGTATGAAATTGGCAGATAAACTGGACCATTATTATTATTAAGTATCGTAGAAGCAGACACTTTCATTCAATAAAGTGCGAATAGTGTGCCAAAACAGTAGCCGATATTCTTGTTTTCAGACAGGAAAGACTTGTCGGCGACATGCAAAATTTGGAGCAGCAACTGCCATGGCCACGAATCGATCGTGGGCACCACAAATACAACAACAGCAAAATGTTTACCCAAACCCCATAACCAAATCGAGTCGCGCCAAAAACTGCAGGCCGTGGAGGCCGCCCATAGTAGTTGGCCTGATAGTGGCAGCAAGACCCAAACGTGTTTATAGCCCCTGCAAGCAATAATAATAATAAAAAATAAAAAACTTTATTGAATTTTAGCAACAACAGCTATTGCTTTGTTGTCCAAAATGGTCAAATTGCTCAAAAGCCTCCGAAGGCAAATTTGAATGTTATATTCGGACACTCGCGCATACAATTTGCGAATAAGCTACAAAAGATTCACATTACTTATAAATAGAATCTGCCCAAAAATTAAACCAAAATAGGAGACGCAATTCATTTTTGCCTTTTCCTTTGTTTTTGTTTTTTCTACTTAGCACACGAGCCATTAATATCTGTCTCATTGAAACTCTTTGAAATTGCCGTGAATGCATAATTCTGTTTTGTTTAAACAAATAACAGATATAAAAGATCTGTGTTACACGCATCACAAACTCTGCTTAGCCCGAACTCCATTGTTGTTGTGGAACTTTATTTGGCATGAAGCTTCCTGTACCCTATCAAGTTTATGACTAACATCATTAGAGCAGCAAATACTATATAGTAATCATCATAAAAGCCAACGCAGGCAGCCATAAGAAGCCATCAGAATCGAAAACAAACAAAAGTCTGATGTGATGTGGTCTGATCTGTTCTGTTCTCCTCTGCTCTGTTCTGTCCTGGTCTACATTAATTTGCCAGCCAAGAATATGACGTGGTTATTGCTGTTGTAGAACTCAAAATTGCTGTTAATATGTAAATTTGATGCGAATAATTAAGTGGCTGCTAAGTGTTGCCAGAGAATTGTCTATTTATTAATTTATTATTTTTTCGCTTTAGTTAGCTCGCGTGAGTCGAGAGCTAATGCGGACTCAAGTTCGTTGCCTAAGTCTTTTGTTTTGGTTTGCCTAACATTCGCGGATTTGCTTTTGTTTTTGTTTTCTCGTTAAAAAAAAATAAAAATAGCACTGCAGCATTGCTGTGATGCCGCCTACCCATATTACGGCACAAAGATTGGCTCTCTGACACGACTGCATCATGGCGTTTCCGGCGACGTGTATGCTGTAGATTCCCGTACCATATTCATCAAGAAGTTCAACTATGATGGCGAAGCGCCCGCCGCTTATTTTTATGTAGGCAACACCGCGCGACCAAGCAACGAGGGTGCCGCTCGCCTAAGAGACGAGCGGGGAGGTACCGCTGCACTAACGCGTCGCTATCGCAATAAGGACATTACCCTGTCATTGCCGGAAGGAAAGACGCTCCGAGACGTCAAATGGTTTTCAGTGTGGTGCGATGAGTTTGCTGTCAACTTCGGCGATGTCGCCATACCGAGCACTTTGGATTTTCCACGTCCGCAAAAGATCAGCGCGCTGAGGGGTGTACATGGAGTGTCCTCCGATAACATTGTCATTGTCGATGCACAGACGCTCTTGGTACCCAACTTTAGCTACGATGGTGAGGCGCCAGGTGAGTAATGGTAGCAATAATGGCTTAATAAAGGGCATTGCATCGATGGAACCTGATTTCAATTTATAGACGCCAAGTTCTGGGTGGGTCGTGGGCAGCGTCCCTCCCCCGAGGGTCTCCGCATACCTGATGAGAACGGGAAAGAGAATCCCCTGCGTCGCTACGATCGAAAGACAATAGTTTTAACACTGCCCGAAGATCTGACCATCTTCGATATAGGACACTTTGGCGTTTGGTGTGAGGCATTCACCGTTGACTTTGGCCATGTGCGCCTGCCGGAGGGTCTCAATGTGCCGCCCTCGCTGAAAATGCTGGGCATCAGTCCTCAGGTAAAGAAGCCGTTAAATCTAATACTAAGCGAGCTCCAGCCCTGATTGCCATAGGCACTTGCCAAGCATTTGATGTGTGCGTGGAATTTATTTAAAATAATATTTGTATTTATT
The DNA here is from genome assembly GCA_035045725.1 of Drosophila ezoana. Taxonomy (NCBI): domain Eukaryota; kingdom Metazoa; phylum Arthropoda; class Insecta; order Diptera; family Drosophilidae; genus Drosophila; species Drosophila ezoana. The sequence continues at coordinate 2,707,754 of JAWNOU010000127.1, forward strand.
TGTATGCAACTTATTTATCAATAGCATTCGAGTTGCTTTTAAATTATTAGACTCTAAGTGTGCATTTTTTATAATCTATTTAAATCAATTCTCGAATTTGATGTATAAAATATATGTGCAGCACATTTTTATATACAATAATCAATTAACCGTCTTATGAATTTTGTTGACTTGAAAAACTTTTGCTTTGTCTTTTTGAATTGAGCGCCTATACAAAATGAAATGTGTGCAATACTTTCTTTTGGGTACACCCAACAGTTCCCTCCACCCGCCCTGCCTTTGCCCTACCCACACAACCAACACACACACAAACATACATATTCTACATATAAATACAATGTACATGCGCCAGTCCCGAACCATAATAATTTAACCTTTTTTTACTTCGTGCTTTCCAGAAGCCCCTTACCCACCCAACCACAAACATTTTCATTTTGTATATGCTTCATAAAACGATGTAATCAGAAAAAAAATTGTGATTTTTAAAAACGAAAAGCAAAATTTTTGAATACAGCAAAAAACAATAAGACACTATTTTGGACACTAAATTTTGTTTTGGCAAGCGCTGATTATTTACCCATCTCCGAAAACTAATGCTAATCCTAATCCTTATCCTATACCCAATTCATTTCACACCTGCACACTCATTTCATTATGCTCCAATTCCAATGCCTACCGACAATTCAAAAGCAAAATAATTCTCTTACAGTCCAAACTCAACTGTGAGGTGCTCTACGATGATCTGGCCTTTGAAGTCCGCTGGGCAGTGGCCGGTGAGAGCATCGTTGTACAACTGGTTGCCAAATTGGGTAAGTCGCTAGCGCAAAGCTATGCGGAAACACTTGTGATTACCTTTATTTCGAACTTGACACTCTCCCAAATGTGAAATCAATCTAATGGCAAAAAAATAGCTTGCCGCAAAATGACAAGCATTAACAAAGTGACAGATAAATTAAGATTGATTGGCAAACTCGCACTCTCCGAGCCTCTAATATGTTGTTAAACAAATTAGAGCAAACTCTGTAAAATGTTGCTAATTTGAAGAGTCATGCTAATCAACTTGTTATTCCGACTTATTTTGCTAAATGATTGTAAGTACGTCAAAATATATTCATCGTTAAATAATTTCAAGACCTATAAAATTATACATTGATTACCTTTCCATTAAATTCAAATCGATTCTATCTCAATTTCCAATTCAATATACTCACAGTATGATACAACGTTTATGTAGCGCATAGATTAATATCCTATATATATATATTTATATATTCTGGATTAGTATCAAGAGCCAAGTCCTTATAGCGTCTGTTCGTCTTTCTTTTTTAGACTAGTCTCTTATCCTTAAAATTGTACCCATAAAAATATAACATTATGTTGTTGTTGTGAGTACAAATGTGTAGCTTGGCCAGATCGAACACCTATATCATATAGCTGACATATTGATCGGTGACAAAACATACGGTAAAAAATTAAATTCTTGGGTACAAAAATCGGAATACAGAATCAAATGGCTACTATAGGAACAATCATGCTTTTAAGCTAGATTTCAAGCCGTTCTTTCTTGTTTTTTTTTTCCGGCTATATGCCGGCATTAGTGGCATTTTTATTTCTTTTCGTGAGAAGCTGATTAAACATGTACATGCTATGCCTTGAGATATGTCATTCATACAAAGCAAACTTTTTAAAAAAAACTAATTATTATGTAACCTAGTTTTATTAGTCTTTTAAATCCACTTGGATATTAATGAAGATAATAAAAAGATTCGAAGTATTGACAGGTCAAAAGGCCGAAAATCAGAGTTTGTACCAAGCCCTGAGGCTAAGTTAAGAACAGTCGACTTCATCCGATTTATGACGCTTTGACATTTCACCGAGTACAGTTAATAAAGGAGTATCCACACTCAGCAATCGCACTCATCGAAGTCAAAACAAAAAAAATCCAGTTAGCAGCCAAATTGACCGATCAGCGGCAGCATAGTTAGTAGAATAACAAGTTGCAAAATACGACGACTGGTTTATTGCGCAACCAACGCACGGAGCACGGAGCAATTAATGGCCATGTCGAATGGATGCTGCCGTTGCCTTTGTGGCGCGTCTGCATTCAGCATTCTGCACACACAATCTTGGAGCATGAACATATACGAGTATATTTTTTTTAGTGGCACGCGTTGGATGCTACTGGTCTTGAGTCTTGCGTGTGGCAGTGGTTGCGACGGGCAGTTTGGAACCGCTAAGAATGCCAGCAGGAATTTTCACCAGGAATCTAGCAACCTGTTGGTTAGGCACCCATTTAGAAGCATGTTGTCCGGCCTCCAGAAATGGGGCGAGCAACTTTCGTTGATTGCGATCCCAATAGCTATGAATTTCTGAGAATGCCACTCCCCTTTTTGATTCTCCACAGAACCCAACAATTATATGTCCTTTGGCATCTCACCGAACAAGAACATAAGCCAAATGATTGGAGCCGATGCCGCTGTAGCCTGGGTGGATCCCGAGACAGGTAATGGTTTTGCCCAGGATTATTTCCTGGAGGGCAAGGCTCAGTGTTCAGGTGGTCGTGGCGCATGCCCGGACGTCAAGATACAACAAAACACCAACTCCATACGACTGCTTAATGCAGCAATGGTAAATGGTTACTCAATCGTCACATATCAGCGCTCGCTGGCCTCCACTGATAGTTTGGATTTGCCTATCTCAGTGAGCGATGCAGAGTCTGTTGTCTGGGCGATCGGACCCTTGAATGACTACAAGGAGGTTTCCTTCCACACCTATTATAATAAGCATTTGCATCAGATAGAGTTTGGTCGCCAGCCCAAATGGAATTGCCCCTTACCAGAAGGAGCCAAACCTGGCAGCAGCTCAGACGAGCAGGAGGAAGAAGTTACTCAAATTAGCTCTACTGGCGGTGCGGGATATCCGCCTGCAGGTCGTCCCAACATTGAGCCCGATGAGGAGTTTTATGAGAATCGCGCTCAGGCCTTACAACGTACCACACCTGCACACGCTCCACAAAGACACCAGGAGACGGTTGTGTTAACGCAACGTCGTCCCGTACCTACACCTAAGCCGGTCAACAGCAATGGCGCCTGGGATATTCCGGCTATACAATGCCATGAGCCCGAAGATGGTGTCTTCTATGCTCAAATGGGCCCGACAGGAGGAAAGCATGGTTATCCTGCCATTACCGGTGAGTGTCCCTGAAGACATATATTCTTCTTATATATCATTTTATTGCATATATATCTTTTGATCTTCTTTTATAGGCCACGTAGGGTGGGGCATATCCTGGTACATTAATGGTTTGCTAATTCCCGAGATTCATGTGGTGAGAGGGAAGACTTACACTTTTGTTGTGGAAGGCGGTAACAATCCGGATATACCCGCCAAGTATCACCCATTCTATATTAGTGATGATCCTGTCGGAGGCTATGAGCACAAGCGTGAGGAAGAAAAGAAGGTGAAACATTGAAGGAAATATTATTTAAGACGTACTTCATACTATTTATACTTTTCATGTGATCAGGCCGTACGCATCTTCGCTGGTGTTCATCGCTCTAGGTCCGGCCAGGTTACGCCTACTGGCGTGGGACGTTTATGTAACTGGACGCCAGATGTGGACGGACCTTCAGCAGATGATTATCAATCTTTCGGTGCGTACCAGCGCACATTGACACTCAAGTGCGATGTCGGCGAACCGGGAGTGATCAGCTGGAAGCCAGATAGGAATACGCCAGACACCGTTTTCTATCACTGCTTCACTCATCGTTATCTGGGGTGGAAGATACACGTGCACGACTCGTGTGATAGCACTGGTGATGGTATTGGTGCTGCCTCAGAGCGGCACGAGTTACGCGAGCCGGCACCCGTCCGGGAAGACTATGCCGCCGAGTCATCTATTCGCCACGAAACCAAGGTCAGCCCCAACGACAATTTTTTATTGAAGCACCAAACCGATTTGATTAAGAATCACAATATGAATGGAACACCGCCTAAACTGAGTTTTGAAATAACGAAATCTTCGGAAATAACCAAACTGATTTCAGATGGCATCCGCGCTGCTGAGGCTCTCGAGGAGAGCCTACTAAGGAACCAGTCGATCGTCGCCGCACCACCGACACACTTAAGAGATAACAGCAACAATGGCAACATTAACGACAATATTGGCTCTAGAATACCATCGAAACCATTGCTGGTGCAAGCCAGACCCGAGATTTTGCATGGCGAAACTCATTCACTGAAATCATCCGCCTCTACTTCATCAGTTCATTCGAAACTTCCCATTTTCGCTGCACCGCAATCACCGCCTGTCATTGTTAACTCTCATTTGCAACAGCGTTTACAATATCCGCATCTGCACCATGCACACTTCCCATTCCATCCCCCGCATCATTATCATTCTCACACTGCACTGCAACATCACAATCTAACTAGTAATCTTCCAGCGCTGGCGCAAAAAACAATTAGCCTCTCCGAATATTTACGTCCACCGCAAAATGCTCCGCTTTTTCATCCTGTCAAGTTACCCGGACGTCGACCGTATCCTGGCCCTATCAAGAAGGTACCTGCCTCCAGGCCAGTATTGCCACAACAGCATCCACCACCTGGTGGAATACTTCCACAGTCCTCGTTGACTGTTAATCACTATCGAAAGCCAGTGCCCAGTCTGCTAAAACCCTTTCTTAAGGAAAAGCTGTTTCCCATACAGCCGTTAGCCGCTTCGGTATTATTATTAGGTCAGCCTACAGAACTTGGCGGTATTGGACAAAGAAAGACCGATGCCGCAGACCGTGCCAAAATCAAGTCGAAACCCGTTATTCCGCTACCCGTGCCGTATGTGGACCTGGAACCTCAAGCATCACTTAAAACCACATCCTATTTTCATACAAATACCAAAGCCGAACAAATGCCAGTTCAGACCACCTCAACTACCACGATTACGCCAACTATCAAACGTCCATTGCCAGACGAGCCGTCGCCTCAACAAATTGCCAGCATGCGCCCGGCAATTAATCAAGGATTTAAGCCTGATTCCGTTGTCGTTGAGAGTGGCTTCCGTCCCATTGTGCGCAACGATGGTAACGGCGTACAGCTGCCGCCAGAGCTGATAGAACAGGTGGCTCATAGACGCGAGGATCCTGGAACCGAAATTGATGAAGTCATGGAAACAGATACACTTTTCCTTACCGCACAGCAAGGCAGCGACACCCAGAGCTTTGAGCCCATGTTCATACCGTCTCCGATGGACAGCACCAATGCGACTATGCTAGCACAAGAGGTCGAACCAGTTGCGTCCGCATCGTCGCTGAGATTGCCCTCAGCGGCAATAAAACATGCACTGCCAGCGGCGTCTCAACTAAGGAAGCCATCTCTAGAGGAATTATTTTTTGCTGGCGAGGAGGACGAGCCGGAAAGCGAAGCAGACGAACCGGAGGAACGGCTTTCGGCAACAATTCAGCCATCTGTAATTGAACCGGAGCAAAGCTCCTCAGAAATAATAGTCGCTCACGGGAAAGATCCAAATTATGACAACGTAGCTAACCTCTTTGACACATCGGAGGAAGAGGTTCATCTGACCCAGGATACCATAGCTGACGACATACCGGTGGAATCTGACGATAAGGAAGCGCAAGCTGCCGATCGTGTTGATACGTACTACTTGCCACCAGATAATCGGAAAATTCCACATGCCAGCATCCCCAGCGGTGCGGTTTACACCTTTGACGGCAAATCTGTGGTGGATAGCACACTGGTGCTGCCACCAAAACTGGATGCACGCGACAGTGGACACTCCCGTCACACACATTTTGGACTTACCAAATTAGAAAAGCTTATACGAACCACTCCACAGTTTGGTGCCTATCGCGGTGAGCTCCCAGAGGATTTCCTTTCCACCACTCAACCAGGTGTGCAGCCAGTCACGGATTATTCGAATTTGGTGCCTTTAATTAGCAGCAACGTGACGTCCCCATCAGGCACTGCCAGCACTCTTCATTCGCATTCATCGTCATTACTAACATCGTCATTGCGACCCATTTCAACAAAGTTGCACTTGCTCAACGATAATAGCACGTAGGGAATTGGCAGCAAAGGCGCGCAATAGTTTAATTCATTGATTAGATAAGCATTAACAACTGTGAGCAGTTACCAATTGAATTTGTACTCATAACCATATACCATAAAAATCCCGTATTAGCTGTAGGCACCTCTTTTGTGTTTAAATATTATGAAGCTCTTAATTTTAACCAAACTCATGAATTTTTGCACAATTAGCTAAGCTACAACATATGTTTAAATGCATTTTAGTTGTTGTCTATGAAATAAACCATATACATACATATATTAAAAAATACTTTTACATTTTGCTCGCATCTAAGCCCAATTAATAAAAGTCCTTAAATATACCGCACTTACTGAGATTGAATTTAAACACAACTACGTTTATATGTGTTTGTATTCTGCTGATTAATTTTGCTTAATCCAAGACAAGTGCATGTTGACGATTTGCCCTTTACACTACCAGATATCATTTACTAAACGTAAATATCCTTTACGTTTTAAGGGAATCTAGTTATTTTCCGGATCAGAATCGGATCAGAATTACTGTTAAACAATTGATAACAAACATCCTTTTTATTTTCTCGTCAAATTTAGCATTGCTTTAAATTATTTGACGCGCTATTTATCGAAAATGAACTATGTTAAGTGGTCCGCTGTAAACGCAGCATATCTTTTACGACTCTGTTATTAACTTAAACATATGTACTTTAAAGCGGTTTGTGCGTCACTAATATTTATTTTTACCCGTGGTTGCTTTTATCTTTAAAGCCAGCTACATTTAAAAAAATTAACTTGTGGCTGTACATTAATTTTGTTATTTTTGATATATTTAATTTGGGAGCAAATGATAATAGTCGTAAAACCAAATGTTAGCAGACAAATTTCGCGCTGTTCTTGAGTTTAACAGTGACAGAAAGTATCATGAATATCGAACTAAATGAACGACTGGGGCAGTTAATTGGTTGAATTTAATATATCGTTCAAAAGAACTTATTCCGAATGATTCGATTTTCAATTTACACGTGATACATCATGAGCCAATTTACACATTCAATAAAAGTGCCCACCCAATATAAAGCAACAGCCAAAATATTGAAAGCGGCTATCGAAAAACAAAAATCAATAAAATCCCTTATATTTGAGGAAAAGCATGCGGTAAGCAGTTTAAAACAAATTCAGATTTAAAAGCAGCGAATTGTGTCAGAACTATTGTGTCTTTTTTTTTAACAGCGCGTACGAAGCTTGCAGGCGGTTCTAAAACATTACAGTGACAACAGAGGAGCTGTTGACAACGCCATCGAGGAGACTGGGTTACTGAAAGATAATCCAAATTTAGACTCGGCATTAGCCAAAGTGCTTGTCACGGAACTGATTTTCGGACGCGGAGAACTTAACGGGGAAAGCAGACCGGTGCAAACAGTGCGCTTGTATAAGGAGCGATTGCAACAGGCAATAAGCGGTGCAGAATACCAGAAGAAAGGCAGGTGCTCTTACATAGACGTATCTGTAGTCCAAACAGTATTAGTGGCAATCATCTGCTAATTTGCGAAAGACAATGACCAAAAAGTCGAAAAAGCCATCTCCACCAGCTGTGGCACCAAGAAAGTCGAGCGTTCAACTAATAAAATCGGACGTTAAAACTGAGGAAATTAATTCAGCACAGCCTGAAGAACAATCGGTGGATAAGAGCTTAGAGGTTTTTCTATGGCTAATGGCCTACAGCGTGCTAATGTTCACGCTGCCTTTCTTAGGCTTTTATGGTGTGCGCACCTGGCTAGATGAATCATTTCCCGAACTGAGCGCTTTTCAAGTGAATTGCTACTCTGTGCTGACAGCTGTTCTAGTTGTCAATGCCATTGTTGCTATGTATGTGCTAAAGGCGGTCCGTGAAAAGGATCCACCTGCGTTGGCAAGTGAAGACTTGGAAGATAAGAAGGAACAGTAGTTTAGTTTAAGATCAGCGTAATAAAAACAAGCTGTAACACTTTTAAATGCTTTTATTTTTACTCAAATACACAGAGCCCAATCCACGCTATGTACGCATCAATACCAATCTGCTCAGTATTGCCGATGCCCTGGATTATTTATATGACGAGGAATGGCGTCGCAAACAGCTGGCAGAAGACGCCACATACGCTGACTTTTTGGTTGCCATACGCACATTGGAAGAGGATGAGTTCCTGATGGACATTCATGTGGAAGGGGTGATAATATTCCATTCCAAGTGGAGTCACTACTGGGCATCGCACGACTTTGTCCGCAGCAAAAAGTTCATATTGCAAAACAAGGCTACCTGTTTGGCTGCTGAACTACTAGCACCACCGGTTGGATCAACTGTATTGGATATGTGTGCAGCTCCTGGAATGAAAACTTTGCATCTTTGCAATGTAATGCAGAACCAAGGCCGCATCTATGCCGTAGAACAATCCAACGAGCGCTACAAGGCCTTATGCGACATTACCAACGATGCAGGCTGCAAAATAGTCACGCCCATACTGGGCGATGCTCTTACCATGAGTGAGTAACATAATTTGAACAAAGGCGTTTTTTGTTGACAAAGTTTTCACCTTAGATTCTACGAAATGTCCAGACGTCGAGTACGTTTTAGTAGACCCTAGTTGCTCCGGTAATGGAATGCAAAGTCGCATCAGCGTGTGTGATGAACAAAAGGACGACAAGCGTCTATATAAACTGGCTGGGCTGCAAATCAAGATTTTGTCCCATGCCATGAGCGCGTTTCTAAACGTTAAACGCATTGTCTACTGCACATGCTCCCTTTGGAAAGAGGAGAATGAACAAGTGGTTCAGCGCTGCCTCCAGCTAAATCCTTCATTCAAGCTGCTCAGTTGCAAAAAGGCACTGCGAAATAAGTGGCATAACGTTGGCGACAAGGAGTACGTTAAAATCGGAAAGAATTGTTTATATTGTCTGCCGGATCATGACCTTACCGATGGCATCTTTTTGGCGCTGTTTGAAAAACGTCAAGAAAACGACTGCGAGTAGTCTTAACGAAAATAGACGGATATAGGTTAACAAATTACTTTATTTGACATTTTGCCATCAAATTCAACTTCAATTTACATGAACATTTATTGGTTAATGCGAACATTTTAAATATTTTCTTTGCATTTTTATAAAAAAAAATAATAATATTCTTATGTGTATACATATATCATGATTGATACGTTTTGAAGATAAGATCATTAAATAAATATATAAAAAATATATATGTTGGTAATGAGCGATAATACAAAAATAAAAATAAAAATTAAACATGTAATAAAAATTGGGTTGTTAATCAACTTTTTTATGTCAAAATTTAAAAACTTGTACTGTGAAAAGGTTGCCATCGAAAATATTCATTGCTCTTTTCTTTAGCAAATATTCAAATCATACTCTATCACGATTGGCAGTTCGAAATTCAAAGTCTTTCCATCCAAAATTAATAGATAAATATATAAATATCAGATCAGTATTGCAGATTACCTGACCGCTAAGATTCTTAGCGTTACCAAAAATGCTGGCACAAATCAATAAGCCAGTTTTGAGACATTTTTATCGGCCGCTACGATTTTACAATTCCGATATTGTAAGTATATTGTAGTAATTGAATTTATGAAACAAACGTTATTTTGAAGTTTGAACGTGTGTTTAGTTACTGATTACACTAAACTGACCGAAGTGTTAAAAAAAAATATAATAAAATCGAACGCGCTAGGCGCATTATACTTGCAGCTGGTGTTTGACCGTTTTGGTGTGGAACGCGTATATATAACTTTTATATAAGCGCTTGAAAAGCTGCCAGAGCTCTTCCCACTCTTATACTTTCATCTGCTGCTTGTAGTAGTTGCTCTTGGCCAAGCGAAATGACTCTGCCTTAATGGCATCCTCCATTGTGACAATGGGTTTCTTAGGACAGTATTTTATGGTGTGCGCCGAGTCGCCGGATGCTCCGCATATGGGGCACACATATGTGCGAAGCTTCGGACACAGCACTCGACCGTACGCGTCGCGCACTGTATGGCTGTTGACCACAGCTTCGGGTTCGTTATTGTTTTCACAGAAAACACAATGCCTAGGAACCTTTTGAGCGCAGAAAATGGAGAATAATTATATACTTTCACACGCAAGGAAGTTCATCTACTTACCAGTTCCTTGAACTTTCCATTGTTGTACCGCTTATTCAGTTTGCTATTGCTAATGTTACTTACATTACGCATGTGATCTGGCGGCACGGCCACGCCCATAGTGTTAATATTGTTTTGGCTAGCAGTTGGCAATGCAAATCCCATGTTGGCTGCCACATTAGGCATGTAGGACATGGACATGGTTCGCCAAACATGGTTTAGGTGCTCCCGATAATTGCTGAGATTTATCCAATGAGCAGCAGCCAGTGAAGACGGGAAAGTGGCACCTTCAGCCGTTGCATTACCAGTACCTGCCGATGAAGCAGGAACTTGGCTTGGCAACTGTGACGACTGCGGCGCGACGGAACTATGATTATTGTACTGAAAACAATTCAATTCATCGCTCACATAGCCATTAGCTGCAAACTCCTGCATCGCATCCTGTGTAGATCCACTGCCTGTGTCTGTTTATGCGGATTTAAATTAATTAGAGCTATTTTACGACTGAATGTTAACTTTTCTAACTGATCAACAGTGAAACATTCGTCCCGGTTTGGAGAGCCTTTTTACTGACTTTTAAGAAAAGCTTAAATCAAAGTTCAATAACCGAAAAACTTCAAATTCTTGATTCACTGGTGACTGTACCGTTGCCTCTCTATCTATCCCACTCGCACTCACCTGCGTTGCAGGCCGTGAGAAAAGCAAACATTTTTAGTGAATGTGCTATCTCGTCCTCTTGGTGATGATTTGCAGCAGCCGCTGAGGCGGCCAATGCCAACTGATGTTGCGCAAAAGCAAGTTGTTGCTGCTGCTGCTGCAGCAGCAGGTGATATTGATACTGGCGCTGCATCAGTAGTGTATTGGCTGCAGTAGGGGCATTCATGTTTACGTGGTTACTGTCCGTCAGCAGGGGAAATTGAGTCGACGACAGAGTAGGTTCCGATGTCAGTGGGGTCGTTGGGGGACTCAGAGTTGCCGATGAGACAGGTAGCGAGATGTTGTGCGAGGCCGTTTCCAAGTACATACTGAGTCTGCCAAGATCGTGGAAGGACGACATATTGTCCTAAGTGGAAAGAAAATATTTTTTTTTTTTATCAAAAGTAACCTTTGACTTTGTAATGGCGTCCACTTACAATTGGTGTATTGCCTTCCAGGCTGCTGCCACTGCGAAACATTACAATGCCAATGACTATATGTATTGATTGGAAAGTAGGATGTACTAAGTGCCGTTATTGCACTTTTCGTTTTGCACCAATTGTTACACACATAAAACTAAATTAAATTTTGTTAAAAATTTAAAGTATTTTGTGCGCTACTTTGTATTTAATTTTTATTTATGGTGAAACTTAAATTCACTGTGCAAAAATGGCGCGCAAGTACAAAATAAATTGTCAAATCCTAAAGATCGGCAACTGGCGCCAACTACAAAAGCAAATAAGTATGTACATATGTAAGTGAAATGAGACTACGTACTGCGTTCCCATAGCTCAATTCCTGGAAGTCGGCTAAGCTTGGCCGAGTAACGGTTTGAATCGGCGCAATACGCTCTCCCAAAGAGTTGCCACATGGTCTCAGAAGCGAATGCCTGAAAGGGAATTGACAAAATAGTAAAACTAAGCAAGCAAGACATCAAATCAATTCATAAAATACATATCATCTGTAGTTTTGGCGACAATCAACCGCCATTACTCCATAATTACGATTGCTGCACATACACCACCCAATTGATTCCAACAGTTTGAAATACGCTGCCGACCACATTCATTGCACAGCACTATACTCGTCGTTTGCCAACACTGCACGCTCAAAACAGCTGATGCTCAAATTCTGATACGTGCGTGTTTCAGAGTGCGAATTACATAAATTTGGTACGATTGACGTGAGTTCGCTAAGCATTTATCACATAGCGAAAGCCCGGCTGAAAATCATCGTAGCAGCAGCACCTGTCACCATGGTAGGTTCATACATTTTAGGTAGGCGCAGCTATTGGAACTAATTTTCCCATGTGACTGATTCGAGGTTAAACTTGGCCCGAGAACATCCCAGTTAATCTATATGCCCGCTTCTTATTCTTTGCAGTACAAATTGGCCGCCTTAGCGCGCGAGCGCGCCTGCTTCATTACGTATCAGTTAGCGAGTTACAACCTGCAACAACAGCCGGTAAGTATTAGTGTATTTAAAATCTACACAAATATAAATACATATGTACATATGTTTTCTATTGGTGCACGGAATAGCAACGTTTATATAGCTCACCCGGACGTCGGCCCGGCTTTTTTTCACAATTCATTGACAATGTAAGGAGTGAAATGGATAAGAACAAGGAGATGAAGGATAGCATAAAAAAGTTTCGCGAAGAGGCACAAAAACTTGAGCAATCGGATGCTTTAAAGTCGGCGCGGCAAAAGTTCAACATTGTTGAATCGGAAGCCCAAAAGTCGTCTAACATATTGAAGGAACAGTTGGGCGCCATCAAGGAAAAAGTGGGTGATGTTATTGACGATGCTTCCAAATCGGAACTGGCCAAAAAGGTATCTGAGGAGCTTTCCAAAACGGCAAAGGGCGTTAGTGACACCATTACGGACACTAGCGGTAAACTTGGCCAGTCTGGAGCTTTCCAAGCTATCTCTGATACAACGAAACTAATTAAAAAAGAAATGAATGAAACGAGTATAGAAAATCGCGTATATTGCTCGCCGGTTAGGCTGCGAAAGCGTGTGCAAGTGGATATGTCCGATAGCACGCGTGTTGTGGAGGCGAATACCGAGGCATTAGGTAAGCGGTATGTTCCTATCGGTTAAAGAAGTAAACAACCATTTATTTTTAGGATTGGAGCTCCATAAAGACTCCAAGTTCTACCAGTCTTGGGAGAATTTCAAAAATAACAACACGTATGTGAACAAAGTTCTCGACTGGAAAGTGAAGTACGATGAATCGGAAAATCCTGTAATCAGAGCCTCCCGTCTGCTCACCGACAAAGTGTCCGATGTAATGGGCGGTCTATTTTCTAAAACAGAGCTGTCCGAGACGATGACTGAACTGGTCAAAATCGATCCCAACTTTGATCAGAAGGAGTTTTTATATGACTGCGAAAAGGACATTATACCGAATGTCTTAGAGGCCATTGTGCGAGGCGATCTGGAAATCCTGAAGGACTGGTGCTTTGAAAGTACGTACAACATAATTGCCACGCCCATAATGCAAGCGAAAAAGTCTGGCCTGTATCTGGACTCCAAGATCCTGGACATCGAGAACATCGAGCTCGCCATGGGAAAAGTCATGGAGCAGGGGCCAGTGCTAATTATCACGTTCCAGGCGCAGCAAATCATGTGCGTACGCGACCAGAAGGCTCAAGTTGTCGAGGGCAATCCCGACAAGGTAATGCGTGTTCATTACGTGTGGGTGCTTTGCCGCGATCGCAACGAACTCAACCCCAAGGCTGCCTGGCGGCTGATGGAGTTATCTGCCAATAGCCAGGAGCAATTTGTTTAAACGTGCTGCACACAATTTACCTCTAAGCAGTTTAAGTTTCTCATCAATCCCAGACACTACACACCAACGACAGACACTTCTACAAACCCGTAGCAGTTGGTTTTAAATGTGTGCAAAAGTTTCGCTCTTATATTACTTCGATAGTTTTGTCGGCTGCTAGTCGCGTGCGTTTGTTAAGCGAGCCGGAGCTGCTGGTCAGTTTCCTATTTTATCTGTGATTCAGTAGATTACTGGCTCGACAGTGCATCTAGCGCGGGGCTCTGGCGGACCACGGTCATCGTCGGCTACGCTTCACCCTGACCGCCCATTCATGGCGCTATATATGTTGTATATTTTAACCTATTTTGTAAGCTGTATATGAACCTGTGAGCTTGGGTGCTCAGAGTGCGGCGTGGCCGGCGGCGCTCGGAGGCCGCAAGTGGCCCAAATTTAAATGAAGCTAAAAGTGCAAGCAATTAGTAATTTTTAAGTTAAATTGTTGAGTATAGGAGATTTGTTACGTATTTTAAGGCCAGTTTAAGCACACGTTTGGCTTAGACATAAATTCACTGTACCGAATAGCTGAAACTAAAAAGCCACATATACAAAACCCACACAACAATTTGTAAAACCAAAACGCTACACAAATAACTTCTAGCATAAAATAATAAAATACCTTTACATAAAAAACTAGTAAGAGGTTCTAGTCGGGAGCTCCCGACTAGGGGCTACCCTGAACCGCCTTATTCCAACACCAAATGCAGCTCGCGCTCATAGATAGAGAGTAGCGGGGAGGTGGCGATAGGTTAAAAATGAAAGATACTTGATATATATATACTTTTCTAGAAGCTACATGTCAAGTTTGGTGACTCTAGCTCTTATTATTTACAAAAATTGCTTCAAAAACGGGATTTCGATATACATTTTTATCGATTACTTAAAAACGGGACAAGTTATCGTTTATCGAAAACAAACTCGATCTGCGCGGGCACCTGGAGGACCTACAGTTAAAATTTCAAGTCTCGAGCTCTTATAGGTTCTGAGATCCTTGCGTTCATACATACGGACGGACGGACGGACAGACAGACGGACATGGCTAGATCGACTCGGCTATTGATGCTGATCAAGAATATATATACTTTATGGGGTCGGAGATGCCTCCTTCTGCCTGTTACATACATTTGCACTTTGCACAAATACAATATACCCTTTTTACCCATTTTCAATGGGTTCAGGGTATAAAAAATGTATATCAATGTGATTCTGAGTTTGAATTTATATCAGTGTATAAGAAGAAGAAAATCGTGATATTCCAATAATTACAACAATCAATTCCTTATTTTTTATATGAATTATATTTAAAGTTTCTAAAATCATTTTCACTTAATTTGCCGAAACTAGAATAAAACAACTTTTTATTTGTTTGTGCAAAATCTTATAAACAATTAGAAGTGGCACGCCGACCTCTAAATGTTTGTCTAACGGGTTTCTTGATATGTCAGAATAGTGAAACTCGTAAATGCTAAGTTTAATATAAATAATTTGAAAAATATATTTTGCCATACAAAAACTCATTTTGCGACCGATTCTTCCTATAGTGCTATATAATAAAGTAATGCGCCATTAAGAGGCTTAGGCTATAATTTAAGCAGTATAGGTAATCTAATAAATTTCGTGTTTGGTCAAGATATCTTTATTAACACAAAAGTTTTTCATACAAGGACTTAGTTTTCCACCGATCTTTCCTAGAGTAGATATTTGATATAGTGCTTCAATGTTGATAACATATTGCATTTATGTAGGATCATAGTAAAAATAATAAACACCGAGTTTGGTAAAAAAAAAGCTTGATTACAAAAAAACTTTTCCATACAACATCCCACTTTTCGACAATCCTTTCTATGTCAGCAATATGATATACTAGCTCTATCCGGCCGGTTGCAAGATATGTACTGCCTGCACCAGAAAGACGTACCTGTGCAATACTGCAAAAGGATGGCTTCAAATTTGGGAGACTACTTTGGCAGACTGACAGATAAGCCTATATCAACTCGGCTGTTGATGCTGTTTTAGAATATATACAATTTATGAGGTCGGAAATGTCTTCTATGCGTTAAAAATTTAATTAAAATTATAATACCCTCTCTACAAGGTAGTAATAATTGATAGTGCTATAAAATAAAGTTGATGTGTTACAATTATATCCTATACAGATAAAGGGCATAATGTGCACATCATTTTATTGAAACCCATGGAATGTAACAACAACAAAAAGTTTTAGTTTTAGTACATTCGTACCACATGAGGCAGTGAGCCAGTAGCCAGTGGTTTACGAAACCAAAATAAGTTCTCTTAGTCATTCGTTTTGATGCCCGTTAACCATTGAGTAATAAAGAGAAAGAGGTGGCGTTTGGATCAAAAGCTCTTTTTAGAAATACTTTCGGAGCGAAAACGAGGTTGCAAACAAAAATTGCAAACACAACGCCCGGCTGTCTGCAGCTACTTCTGCCGATGCCCAAAATTCAATGACAACTTCAAAACATTTTCCATAAGAACCAACAACAACAAATAATCAAAACAAACGACTCGACAATGAAAAAAGCACACCACAAATTCTATCCCTTTTTTGTTTGAGGCTGCAGCCTATGATCTTAGCTTCTGCACCCTTCTAACTCAGAGCGTCAGTTCAGCTCTTTCTCTTTATTACTCAATGTCCGTTAACTTTAGACTTGACGAAAGCTTTATCTATCTCTCAAAAGCTTAAACACTTCTCACAGAAAGAATTATCGTTCAGTCTTCAATCGCAGCTCGTTGCGAACGCACGCGCAGAAAGGTCGCGAACGTAGACGCGTTGAATGATCAAACAGTGTTTTATGTTTAAATAATTGGTTGCTAAAAATACCCCAAAGCTTACTCACCTGGGCAAAATATCAGCTGACGCACTTGACTGAATATTATTTAATTTTCAACCGTG
The DNA here is from genome assembly GCA_035045725.1 of Drosophila ezoana. Classification (NCBI taxonomy): domain Eukaryota; kingdom Metazoa; phylum Arthropoda; class Insecta; order Diptera; family Drosophilidae; genus Drosophila; species Drosophila ezoana. The sequence continues at coordinate 2,724,386 of JAWNOU010000127.1, forward strand.
TGATAAGCGAATTAATTAATAATTGATAAAAAAAAAAGTTTTGAGGCAAATAAAGCGAAAATGCGTGTCAGCAACGGTATAACATTCTGCAGTGTGTTGCTCTTTGTGCTTCTGACGACGGGTTTCTGTAAGTACATACACACACACACGCATATAACATAGACAGGCAGATAGCCAAGGCACACATAAATATCCACGCAGCGTCTCAATATTTATTTTTCACTCGTACATTATCTGAAAAACTAGTTTCGAATGCAGCTGGAAGGCAGGATAGCCGAAGGCAGATACGCTGTTGGATAGTCAATTGCCCTTTCTTTAACTGTTAATATTAAGTGACGCGGGTCTGTGTCCGGGTCCAGGCGAGTTTGGAAGCCAAGTTTACAGCGCATAAATATCTTTTTTTATAATGCCAACTGCCTTCAGTCAGTGACCAAGAGCCATGAAATAAATATCAAGGTCCGTCTACTGAAAATATATATAATACACATGTTTTATCTTTATGCTTTATCGTGTCCCTACACATTTTTGCTTCCTTATAAAGTTGGTCTTGGCTAGGCCTGCTCATTGCCCGATAAGATATTATGATTATGATAACAAATGCTGTCTATGATAAGAAATTGATTCATGGGTGGGGGTACTTTTTTTTGCAATGTTTTTTATACCCTGAACCCATTAAAAATGGGTAAAAAGGGTATATTGTATATGTGCAAAATGCAAATGTATGTAACAGGCAGAAGGAAGCATCTCCGACCCCATAAAGTATATATATTCTTGATCAGCATTAATAGCCGAGTCGATCTAGCCATGTCCGTCTGTCTGTCCGTCCGTCCGTCCGTCCGTCCGTCTGTCCGTATGTATGAACGCAAGGATCTCAGAACCTATAAAAGCTAGAGACTTGAAATTTTAAATGTAGGTGCTCCTAGTTCCTACGCAGATCGAGTTTGTTTCCGATAATCGATAACTTGCCCCGTTTCCAAGTAATCGATAAAAATGTATATCGAAATCCTGTTTTTTAAGCAATTTTGGTAAATAATAAGAGCTAGAGTCACCAAACTTGACATGTAGCTTCTAGAAAAGTATATATATATATCGATTAACTTTCATTTTATACCTATCGCCACCTCCCCGCTACTCTCTATCTATAAGCGCGCGCGGCATTTGGTGTTGGAATATGAAGGTTCAGGGTATCCCCTAGTCGGGAGCTCCCAACTAGAACCTCTTACTTGTTTTTTTTAATTAGTAGCAACTTTCGTTATGGCTGCTAGGTAAAAAGCCATGGAAAGCAGTTGATCGCGGGCGCAAGTTCAATTCCAATGGGGAGAAAGAACTTTTTTGACTATTTATTTTTCTAATAATGTTAGTTTTATTTTAATTTATCTTTATTACTACAAACGCGTAGCGCGATCTGCATTTGGTGTTGCGATAAGAGGGTTCAGGGTATCCCTTAGTCGGGAGCTCCCGACTAGAACCTCTTACTTGTTATAACGTTTATTCTTAGTAAACAACTAGATTTTTTTTTATCAATGTCATGTATAGCCAAACATCCATATTTTTTGAGCAACCTTTCTGAACTTATTTGCAAATCTTTATTTCTGCGATCGATTTTGGTGCGATTGCTGTGCGTTTTATGTGTTGCGCATGACAAACGGATTTTGAAACGCGTCTGTGGCATTAGGAATGTGCTTATTGCTTGTGCTATATAGGACATATTATATACAAATATATGTATATGGTATATTTAGACTGGTTTCGTTGTATTTGATATTAAGCTTGCCGGTTTGGTTTGTCGTCTCTACACGTTTATTTTTATTTGTTTGTTTGCTCAAAAACATCTCCAAAAATTATGTCAGCATCTGATAAGTCGACAGCAGATAATATGTTTTTTTGCGTGTTGCGCGATTTCTGGGTAAGATAAATATTTTGATTGGACCAATAAACAAAGGTGCGATATGTTTTAAAGTCGCACAGTATGGGCAAATATTTGAAGATCTGTTTGTAGAAGAAACGCCTTTCAAGGAAAATGCCATGCACAAATATTTATTAAATGTCTCGATCTGTTCTGGTTAATTGCATTTTTACAGCTCATGCCAAGCCCTTGGAAGAACTGAAGAAAACTGATACCGAGCTAAATGATTCGAATGGGCAGGAACCCAAAAATAAAACAGCTGTCAGCGCTGGCGAAGAGGTAAGCTTATCGCTTTGTGAGCGGGCGGGGTAACTGGGCCGGCAGACAGAAAAGACAGACTTTAAGAGGCAGACCGAATTAACGACGAATTCGAAATGAAATATGATATGATGGCTACGCAGCCCGGCCGGTTTATTTTTAAACACAGAACCGGAAATTTACGCTTTAAGAAATTTTTATTTATTTTCACTTTGATTAAATGCAAAAACCGCAAGAAAGACACGCGCGCTGTGTGCCTTATAAGGCCCAAATGCACGCAACGATCATTTCAGTGGCCACAATTTGCATAAAATGTATAAAATAAAAACTGAAGAAGCCTCCCCTAACAGCGATATGGGTTTTAAACGTCTTAGTCACGAAATTCCATAAAAATTAACTTATAATTGAAACAGACAACAAGCACGGTGAGTTGGGTTTTAAGTGGTGAAGCGGTTGTTCCCTCTGTCGTCATGGCTATGACTCAGGCCTTACCCAAACCAAATCTCTTTCAAGCCGAGTTCTAAGTTATTTGTGACGTTTCAATGTCGCATTCCGGGCTAAACAAATTTCACTTCACGCATTTCGCACGCGATTTCACCTGTGCATATAAAATATCACTTTCCTCCAATTGCCTGGCTAACAACTAAGCACTTTTTATTGTATTTTGTTATAATTGTCGCTAGTTGTAAATAATTTAAGCGTTTAAAGTGAAATACGAGGCGAGGTGGCAGATGGAAGCACAATGACAAGACACGTACCAGTATTTGTTGTCGAGAACTACCTACTCGGCTTTATTGAATTACTGACCAAACATGATCTAGTCCGCTTTAGCTTACAACCCTTGGGTCAGTAGAAAGCTTAGAGTATGGGTTGTGCAATCAGGCCCCCCTTTAAGCAAAACGTGTTTCTAATAGCAGTAATCAGACCTTGGTTTGGTTCCAGACGCAATAACGTTCGTCGGAGCAAAAGGAAACACTGTATTGTCTGCTCATATTAGAGAATATGTTTTTAAAATACAGAAAGTATTTTTTAAATCTCTAGCAATTATAGTTCTCAAGATGGAAGCGTTTATACAGAAAGACGGACAGTCATGACAAGTAATTTCGCCATCTTAATCAAGGCTATATAAACATGATATTTCTGTTTGGTTCATACATTTGCGCAAAACCATTTTACCTGTTTTTTTTTCATATTCAATGAGTATAGGATATAGAATATCTCACTTAAAGTGAAATTAAATATATATTGTTAAAAGTTCGTTTTTTTATACCCTGAACCCATTGAATATGGGTAAAAAGGGTATATTGTATTTGTGCAAAATGTTAATGTATGTAACAGGCAGAAGGAAGCATCTCCGACTCCACAAAGTATGTATATTCTTGATCAGCATCAATAGCCGAGTCGACCTAGCCATGTCTGTCTGTCTGTCTGTCCGTCCGTCCGTCCGTCCGTCCGTCCTTCTGTCCGTATGTATGAACGCAAGGATTTCAGAACCTAAAGGAGCTAGAGACTTGAAATTTTAGCTGTAGGTCCTCCTAGTGCCCGCAGGTTTGTTTCCGATATCCGATTACTGGCCCCGTTTCGAAGCAATCGATAAAAAATTAAATTTCGTTGACATGTTCGATGCTAAAGTATTTTCACGAAGATCTTTGACAATGGTTTTGAAGCAAATCCACAGTTAAGTGTGGAATTTCCAAATTCTCTAAAACACTTATTAAGTTTTATGTAATGCTTTGAAGCCGATTGGACGAGGTTTAAAATTTCGCCCATAACTGTTTTTGACCCCTATGTACATCCTCTGTGGTTTTGCTAAAAGTGTGAAACATATCTGAAATGAATTTCCATAAAGATCATTAGGAATTAATTTTCATTCGAAACTTTAGCCCCTAAATCTTTAACCTTCAATCCCATCAAGATGGGATGTATTTAACTACATTTAATTTGAATTTAATTTTATTCATATATTTTATAAGATAAATTTGACAGTATCTATTGTTGAAATTTGTCACGTTCATGACGTCAGGCTGCGGAAACGAATCGACCGCAAATAATAGACATTAAGTCACGTGCCAAACGTATCGTCGACCTATATTCATCTCTATAAATAAAACTGTTTGTCCTGACTGACTGACTGACTGATTGGTGATCAACGCACAGCCCAAACCTTAAGAGCTAGGAAGCTGAAACTTTCACTGTAGTTACCTTAAGTGATGAAGGTGCACGTTAAGACGGGGTTTCGGGAAATATGATGAATACGTGATTCAGCGATTTGGGAAATTCAAAATAATTTTCAAAGCTTTTTGAGAACATTGATTTTATAACACACGTGCCACGGGCAAGGCTGGGCTATACCCGCTAGTATATATATATATATATCATATGCTTGTATTATTATAAGGTAGGCGTCTAACGGTTCTGACATTTTTCAGCTAAACACGGCCACGAATTTAGTGCTCGCCGGAAATTATAAATACGATGTGGAAATACTCGAATCTGGCGACAACGAGGATGCAAATCGAGATAGCAGCGAAGAGTTGGAGGAGCGTTTCAAGGGTCATGGCATCTACAACACAGACACCGATACTTTCGTATCCGAAAATATTGAGATGACGCCCGTGGATGTAGAGTCTAGTGCCATAAGCGAAAGCCACATGCTGCTCAGCATAGTACTTGTAGTGGTGGCTCTGGTGTCAGTCTGCCTTTATGCGGGACTGGTTATATGGAGATCGCATTTAGAGTACGTTGCCGGCTGCTAATTACAGGCATATATTTGAAAAGTGCTAATTACTGATCTCTTGTTTCTACAGGCAGCGTTATGGCATGCGCGAGAGACTAGTGAATCGGGATGTGGATGAAGAAGGCATTGACGACACGGATTATCATGTGACATATCCGCACACACTCAGTCCCTACGCCCCAACGACTACGGCTACCACGCGATCGTAGTCTAGTTTAATTTTCGTGTAGGATGAGATTCAATTACGCTTAAGCCTATTTTAAATTGCACTTGATAACATTGTTAATTGAGCGCATGCCTTGAGTTCACACTCGCATACCCTGGGTGTGCACATGCTCGGGTGCGTTAATGCGCATTGTCAATTCAATCACACACACACAATCACACGTCAAATAATAATTCTAAAGGTCATCTAATAGAAGTTTCGGCCCGTTAGGCATGCCAATTTAGTTTTAAGTTTCTGTGATATTGTTCTAGAGACTCTTTGTACAACTTTAAAATAAAAACACGCTCTGAGTCAACAATTAAACTATTGTGTAAAAGCAATTTTTGTAAAGGTGCCTGTAAATGCATTAAACAATATAAAATAAAACGTTGTATTTTAAATCAATTTTATTCGCTACCCTGGTGCAATTTAAAACTCTGTTAGCGCTTTTTTGTTTTCAGAGCCATTTCCAGTTCAAGCCATGGCCGTCGCGAGCCGTTAACGTGACTGTAGGTTTACAGGGCGTATACTCCATGTTACTTTAAAATACAATTAAGTTGGCAGCTTCTGTGTGTATCGGATTGGTTAGAAAACCTGTGTTGCCACACTATTGAAGTTCGGTCATTAAATTTCATTTATTACTCCCAAACTTATAAAATTATTGCGAATTCAGTGTTTCTCTTCAAATAAATAATGAATAACATCGATTTAGAATATTAATTAATATTACTTTAAATATTCGCTTCTAACAGATCTGCTCCTCGTAAGACAAAGCTGCTCCACACTTAACAGTTCAAAGCAACAGCTGTATTTGTTAGCAATTTGCACTTTGAACTTGTGCTTGTTTCGCTAAATATAAGGTGCGCGTGTCCTATACTTGAATTTGTGGTGTTTGTCCTAATTTGCCATTCAAGATTCTCTGTTCAGCTTTTGAATTATAAGGAAAACATAAAGGTGAGCAGAAACTGTGATACAAACCGGCAAAAGCTGCAACATTTCTATACATAGATGTCACACGGTATGGCAGTGTGCAAAGTAACTCAAGTTCTCATTGGTATGGCTGTTAACGTCCATTTAAGTTCGACGTGTACTCCTTTACTCTCTCATACGCCAAACAACAATTTTGTGCTATGGCCTCTTCATCGCACTTGTTTCGAACATTTGACAATTATATGCACAAGACATAGTGCAACCAAAACAGACACGAGAGAAGTTGGGCCTCTCTATATGTACGTACTCCATGCTACCGTTAAAATGCGAACGCGAATGCGCACTCTTGTCGAACAGTTTCATTGATAAGAAGGCTAAGTGAAAGTCTCTTGGCAGAGACACGAAAACGTCTGCCAGTACACAATTGTCCGTCGCCGTCACTGCAGCTAGCATTGCGCCAAGCGGAGTGCAGTCAGTGGTCAAGATTGAATTTAGATAGTGCGAAAATTCTGACGCGCTGTCCGTGTAGTTGTAGACGCCAAATGCAGCACACATTGTGCTGCAATTAATTTAGTTGCGTGGCTTAATTTTGTTGCCGCTGTAGTAGCTTTAATTGTTCCAGTTACCGCTCGCTTTTTTAGCAGTGTCAGTGTGTGAGTGTGAGTGTGTGTGTATTTGTCATTGTCTGTGCGTGGGAGTTTTTCATATCAATTAACGGTAAAGGCCAGGCATCGTTTTCAACGATTTTGTTTTTGTGCTTCCTTGCGCGCTTCCTTTTCCTCTCGCTCGGACTTGTTCATCCGCGTGCCAACAGCAGTTAGACAGGACCATCTGGAGAAAACAATATGACGCACTGGGAGGACTTTTACAACACACATCTGCCGCCAGCAGATTTCGAGGATAATCGCTCTCTGCTTAAGGAGTTCTGCGAACGACATAATAAGCTTCAGAATCGGATTGTGCTCGTTACGGTAAAAACTTGAACCCACTCATTCACTAATGCCCTTAAATCCCCACTAATGAGCTAACCACTCTCTTAATTCATATATTTTCCGCAGTCGGGCGGCACCACAGTCCCCCTGGAGCATAATACTGTGCGTTTTGTGGACAACTTTAGCGCCGGCACTCGGGGCTCGGCGAGCGCCGAGTACTTTCTGGATCACGATTATGCCGTCATTTTTATGTATCGCCACAAGTCACTGGAGCCGTTCACTCGCCACTTCACTGGCCAGCAGTTCTTCGATATGCTGGACATAGCGGACAACAGCCAGAGCTCTACGATAGCTATCAAGCCAGACTCGGTGGACGTGTTTGCTCCGGTGCTCGCCAAGTACAAGATAGCGCGCGAGACCCAAATGATTCTCTACGTCAACTTCACCAGCGTTGTCGACTACATGTGGTTGCTGCGCGCCGCCTGTGAGTGCCTGGCTGCGTTTGAGGAGCGTGCTGTATTATATTTGGCAGCAGCCGTATCCGATTTCTACATACCCGAGGACATGATGGTGAGTCGCAGCGAACGCCGTGCCCCATACTCAGTGCCTTGAGCATCCCACGAGGTGGTCATGTGGGAAATCTTGTAATTGATTGCACTCGTCATTCAATGACTGGCGGCGTCGCCAGGTCCAGTTGCCTGGAAATTGCTTTTTATCGATTCGCAATGTTGATTGCCTGCCTTTGCTTTCGGCTCTGCATTTGACATATTTTCTCTTCACATAATTGACGTCAGTTCCAGTTCTACCAGGACTATGAGGAGCAGCAGAATTAGCGGGAGAGGTCGACAGCAGCTTAATATCAACTATTGCTTCTGATACGCTGCTCCCTTGTCTAAATATCAAATGCCTGTCAGCAGCAGTGACTTTGTGTATATATATATATATATATGGATACATATATACATATGTATCTCTATCGGCGTCCTTGAGCTAACAACATCATCAGCCTTAACATTGTCATGTTGCTTTTAATTTGATTTGCATAAATTTGCTTGTTGGGTGACCGTGTTCTCCCATCCCACCCACTACCCAGTCTAGGGGCTGTGCTCGACCACATTTTATTTTCATTTCAGTTTCACCACTCATTTACATGTTCATGCAGCTTTGGTTGCATCCTCCGCTTGTCATACTCTGCCTCCGTCTCCGCATCCACTCATCGTTGTCGCCTGTCGCCTGTCAGCTGACTTTCTGGTGCTTATATATTCAGTGTTCAGCGTCAAAAATGTTTTCAAGTACATGCATCAAACGCTCATTGCTGGAGGCGTTCGTCGTCGCGCCGTGGGCTGCTTTTTGTTTTCACCTACTACCAAAGCACGCGGACCCGAGCCACACCCACTCACATAAATATACATACACATGCACATGAAAGAGTATTGGGGCAGGTAAACTGAAAGTTTTCCACTTATCGCCTACCTTTCAGCCTCTCAGCTTCGTGCTGGCATTTTCAACGCTCTATTTCCGTTTCGCTCGTGCATTTCCGCTCTGCCTTATGCTTGAGGCGTTCCCAGAGCGTCAGCGGTTGGTAGGGCGTTAGCCACAAATCCTTCGCTTGATTGAATTCTTGGATGTTCTCGCAACCCGTTTGCTTACTTTTCAAAGTGCAATGACGAAAATTGCCTGTTGATGTATGTATGTTCTTTTAAATTTATGCACATATTGCGCAACATCTTCCCCTGGCTTTCTTGAAGCAGGTCCGTTTTACCTGGTAGTTGATAAGTCAACAAATTCACTTAGTGTGTATAATTACATCTCCATCGAGTTGTTATGCCATTTACATTTTATACGCATTTATAACTTAATTATTCATATGGAGCCTCCAATACAACTAAGATGCATGTGTGTACTTCATTTAGTAATTTAGAAATATGGTCTGAGCCGGTTGATAACCGAACGTGTTTAAACACGGGATCCCTAGTTTTATTTACCATGAACCGAACCTTAAATCGGGTAAATTAGATAAAGATTATCCGAACTTAACCTGAACCTACCAGTATTTTTCAAAAATTGGATTAATTCGTAAATCTTGCTTGGATATTATTTGGTATTTAATGATTATGAAAATGTTTTCAAAACCGTTAATTTTTTTGAAAATTAAATAGCAAACAAGATACGGAATATACATAGGTTCACGAACCAAACCTTATTGCCAGTGAAGAGTCTAGCCTTAGACCTTAAAATATATATATTTTTTTTAACATAATTATTTATTTTATTTAAAATCTTCACCTTATTGGGCAATAATTAAATGTTTTCTGTGAACGTTGGCAGTGAAGTATTGCGTGTATATATGTGTCTGTTTAGTGTTAAGTTAGACCTTAAAATATGAATTTCAACTCCTGCAGTCAGACAATCTTTATAAGCTACGCAGTTCGGGTTGTTTTCGGACAGGGAATTTACCACCCACTAACAGTTTCAAGGACAATGTCAAGAAATTCAACGCCGTACAACCTTTAGGTAAATGTATGCAAATGCGGCAAACAAGTTGACATTTCATAAGGATTTAGTAGGGACAAACACCGTCGCTAAAGTAAATTCTTATAAGCCAAAACCAACAAGAAATTATAAATGTAAACTACTTGAACAAAAAGAAGCAAGGACAAAGGGATTGAGAGGAAGCGAGAGATAACTAAAGTAATGACACTGGTAGCAAAAAAAGCGACGAGCTCATATCCGCAAATCAAATCAAAAGACTTTACAAGAGCACGCATGAACGCATACAAAGGGACGGCGACCTATACAGTTATTCGGCGGCACTCCACTCGCAAAAAATCACGCACTCATACTCGCCAAGAAAGTTTGTACAATGTAGCCAAATTCAATGTCAACAGCTGTTGGCAGTTCTTAAAAGCAAGCACAACTAAAAACGGTCTATAGGTACAAATTAAATAAAAAGTGCAGTTTCTGTATGAAAATAAGTACGGATTGAAATATATTTAGAAGAAAAATTATTTACAAAGTTAAAATAAAACCCCCCTTATGACAATTCAAATAAAAACCGGATGCGTGGATTTGAGAAACAAGGTTAACTGCCGCATTTACAAACTTCGACCTCGAATTTTTTTCAAAATCAAAATCATGAAACTCATATTTTTTCTCAAAATGCTCACAGTTGTGAATGGAATTTCAGAAACCGTTGGAAAATTCGTATGTAGAGTGTTGAAAATAGTGTTTATACTGTGCGTTGTGTATATGCCGAAAGAGGTAGGAAGCTGTAATTTTTACTGTACTTACTTTACTTGCTAAAACGGGGTTTTCACTATATATATCTCTATATATAAAACTGTTTGTCCTGACTGACTGATTGGTGATCAAAGCACTGCCCAAACCGTAAGACCTAGGAAGCTGAAATTTTCACTGTAGTTACCTTATGTGATGAAGGTGCACGTTAAGACGGGGTTTAGGGAAATTTCCCCCGCAAGTATGAAAAAATCACGAAAAACGTTTGTATTAAACTTTTTTTTTTACCATCCGATTGGCCTCAAACTCAATTTAAAAGTTCTTTGTTCAAATTCATTTGAGGGGTGCTTCACACTTTTCCAAAAATGTATTTCGCCTTGGTGGAAATGGGGATCAAAGATTTGGTGGATGACGTTTCGCGCTCAAATTTTGTTTTCAAGGATCTATATGAAAAATCATTTGAGACGTGTTTCACATTTTTCGCAGAATTAAAGCGTCCTCGATAGAAATGCGATTCTAAGATTTTTTTGGTGAATTTTAAGTTTTGTCTAATTTGCATCAAACTTATTTTCAAAGCTCTACATAATAATATGATGAATGCATGTTTCAGCGATTTGGGAAATTCCACTAGCAACAGTGGTAAAAGGGCGGACAACTTTTATATGAAAGAAGTTTGTTTACCGTCTGCTCAGTTTTAAAATCATTTTCAAAGCTTTTTGAGAAAATTGATTTTATAACATACGTGCCACGGGCAAGGCCGGGCTATACCCGCTAGTGCTATTATATATAAATCTTTTATATACATAAGCTGACGTGAAGTTAAGGACATTAAAACATATTGCCCCAAAAGCTTAAAGTTCGAATTAGCAAAAGCGTCGGCAGCGACAGTGACGTTGGCGTTGCGCAGTTGCCAATGTCGCTTTGGTTCGTCTTCGTTGTCATCTTTTTGCCTGCAGCTAGGTTTTCCATTTCACTTAGAGCACGCAAAATGTCCTGGCTACTAAGGCTTATCTGTCTAGCTTTCCGTCCTGCTTGCCTATTAGTGGCCTTGTGAGCGAAAAGAAAATGAGGCTGGTCAGTAGTTGGGAGAAATCCCAATCAGCGGCGGGGTATTATGTTCAACAAGTAGTCGGACATGTGCTCAGTAGGCCACACTGAGTTTCGCTTTCAATTAGTTGTAATACATATGCCATGTTTCAAGCGCCAAGTGTTAAAATTTTTGTGGCGATGGTATGGGGTGGGAGGCGGGAGGTGGAAAGCAACCCTGGCCTTTAACTGCGCCACGGTGTTGTCTGTGCGCAAGGAGACATGAACTGACTGCCGGTTTCTGTGTGGGGGTTGTTGTGGGCGCCCCCTTCCAATGGGTTGCAATCTCATCGCATACGCATCGTTGGCTTGACATTCCATTTATATGATATATGCTCACCGTTGCAGCCCACACACAAAATGCAATCGGGAGATGGGGCACCTACGATTTCGCTGCAATTGGTGCCGAAAATGCTGGCACCACTAGCCAGTCTGTGGGTGCCGCATGCCTTTGTGGTCTCCTTCAAGCTGGAAACGGACGAAAATCTATTGATTGTCAAGGCACGGGACAGCCTTAATAAATACAAGCATAAGGTAAGCGATATTAACCCCACATTTGTGTTCAAGGTACATGCTGATCTCATTCGTTCGCGGATAATTTTTTTTTGGTAGCTGGTTATTGCCAACGTTCTGCAGACACGCAAACATCGTGTTGTCTTTGTAACGCCGACAGATTCCTATGAGCTGCATTTGAGTCGCGAGCAAGCGCTGCAGGGTCTGGAGATAGAGGAGCCCATTGTGGCCGACGTGGTGAGTGCGAAACTTGCCTAACAAAAGGTAGCTCTCAACAAACCATTATTTTTTTTAATCCTTTTCTAGGTGCAAAAACATGGCGACTTCATCAGCAGCGCCGAACAGCGCCAATGACCGTTGTCCATGCGCCGCCGGCACCAGCAACAGCATTACCGTCAACTGCCAACCGACGGTAGCAGCAGTAGTAACGTCGACACCGCCGCAGCAACGGATTTTCGCGTGACCAGTTCGCATTATTTCCACGTCCTAAATCCGGGCACGCCAAGTTTCGGACGAAAATATTGAGCAGGTTATAGAGCCATGTCCATTTGCATATTTTGGAAGTTTAATTTGTAGTTGTCTATACTTACGGTTAATTTCTATCTTCTTATGGTTACGCCCTAGATGGATACATCATAATTGATGATGGTTTAATGAGCATGTTTTGTTGTGATTTGTTTGTTGTTCATGCATTTATCGTTGGCTGTTTGAAAAGTGATGTCACTTCCTGTATTACATATTTCCATTTGACAGTATCGTCTCTATGCGTTCTCTGGCTCCCCATTTCTGTCATCAAGCATACGCACCGTGGTTCATGGCATTGGCCCAAGTCTGAGATCATCAATAATCAGTTTTGTTTATGCTCATATTCCCTTGCGGCTCTCGTGGGCAGAGCATCGCGTGAGCCACCCGCACACTTACATATGTACTCAAACGAATGCAAACACCTACACACCTAGAAGATCTTTATAAAATTGCAATTTGCAGACCGGCCCTGACGGCTGTCGGCTTCAGGCATTGCGACAATTGATTTACAAGCCGTGCATAGCAATGACTACAGCAAAAACAATAACAGCAACAACTGCGAAACCTGCCAAATGTCCTTGGCTGTTCAAATTTATGGTGGCGTATACTTAATACCTTGACGCTTGTCTGGCTTAAGCAGGTCAAGTGGCGTTTAAAGGTCCGTTTTGAATATACTGCAACACAACATGAAGTTCTGACAGCTGCCACTGACAAATTAAAATTTAATTGGGCAAAAAAATAAATATAGCAGAACGACCAGCAAGAAAAACTAATTAACGCGGCGCCCGCCAATAAAGGGGCCGCAACACGTAATTCTTGTATATACAACAAATCAGAAACCGACGCAGACACCACGGACCATTGACAGCGGCAGCTGCCTGTTTGGCCTCTCAGGGTCTTGGGTCAGCCTTTTTTGCACATGTTTATTGCATGTTCTGTTACTGGCGCCTTTTATCTACGGCTTTGCCGCCTAATCTACCTGCTTTAACTGTTCCCTGATTGCGGCCTGTGCGACCAAAGGTCCGAAGCTGATGCCACTTCCGGCCACATTTTCGGTTTCGGTTTTGTTTCAGCCCCAAACTAGGCAACATGTTTTTTTGTGCGCTCGTTCAGCAGCTGTGGCGTTATATTTAACAACTTTCTCTCTTTAATGCTTGTGCGCGCGTAAATGTGTTTGTGTATGTATGTGCGGGTGGGTGTGTGAATGTGCAGCAAATTAGATTTTATTGCGTTCACATGTACAACACACAAATATGAATACATAAGAGGATAGTGAATTTAGTCAAGGCCCAATTTCAACGTGGACATGGAAAGAAACTAGCAATCAAAACTTGCTAGCAGCAAATTAACTTTCAGAAGGATCTTTCCTTTCGTTTAAAATAATTTAGAGTTTGGGGTTGTAGCCATGCTTATTATCTGGAGCTTACCTTTGTTCAGCTAGTTCTGCTAAATCAGCAATTAGTAATTTAATTTTTGTATGCTTAATAGAAAAAGTCTATAAATTTAAATGAGATCCTTTGGGTTTATCGTTAACAATTTATCATATAAAGTTTGTGCCTTTCGGCAGCTTGTGACCTGTTGCCACTCATCGTATTTTCTGGATTGTGCTGTTTTTATTGCCGTACACGTTTCTACCCACAATCAACCCACAAAGAAATTCGTGAGGGCAGTTTTGTTTTTCTTGCCGTCTTTGCCCCCATGCCACGCCATCAACATTTGATACCCACTCACATATTTATGCATGTTTTTTTTATGTATGTTTCCCTCTGCCTCCTTGTATCGATTGCGCATTTAAAATACATACAAACATAAAAATTCTATTCGCAAGCCAAATGACGTATATTAAAATATGTACTCGAATTTTGTGTGGGCAACTAGCCAAGATCGTGAGCGCAGGTGAAGGCTCCGCTCTGATTATTTTCAATTAATTGTACTCGTCTCTTATTCATCTGCAGTTATTAAAGAAGATTCTGTTATAATAATTTAAATAGTTTATGTGTAAGTCAATAATGAACTATTCATATCCGATTCATAGGACTGAATTCCATTTTCTATACAACTTTGTAAGTTTTGTAATCTGCTTTGTAAATAATAATTTTTGTGAAATGTCATGGTATGTGCAACTTATATAAAAGGCAAGAGAAATTAACGTAAATATCTAAATAATTTAAATAATCTAACTTTAATTTTCCATAAAAAAGTCCAAAATAAAATAAATTTTATATTTGAGGAAAATCACTTTAAAAAATTCCAAAACAAAGTCTAACGCATAAATTTAAAATAAATGTTCTTAGAAAACCTTCAATAAAATAAACCGCATCTTAAAATATCAATCGTCAATGAGAGCTGGAAAAGGTTTTAAAAGTACCCAAACAATGCAAAAACGAACCAATCCTTCAATGTTTTAATATTCTGAGCAATCGGACCAAAAATACAAATCAGATAAAAAGAAAATAGAATTTGAAGTATACATATATCAGAAATAACGTTACATTAAATTGATATACATATTTAAATTAATTTACATAAGTGTTTATTAAATCGAGCTAAGTGTATACATTCATATACATCTATATATATCTATATACATAAATATATACTTGCGACTATTTATTCTATATAACACGTAAGTTATTGTCTAAAATTGTTAAACAAATTTAAATGTGAAATCAAAATTTAATTACTATGCAGCAATCTATTTATTGTTGGAATCGGCCAAACTCTTATTAAAAAGATTAAAAATATTAACTAATTTCAGTGCAAATATAATAAGAAATTGAAAACCAAACAAACAAAATCCAACGGTATTTGTTAACTGTTACAAATTGTTTGTTTACATACATTAATGTTTACTGAATGAACTTTGTATTATGTCTTGAGTCAACATTATGTGAATTAAATACAAATAATTACGTAATATTTATATAATATGTACTCCCATATATTTGAACGTGTGTGTATAAAACTGAAGAAAAATAGCTTTAATTGTTTAAATTTTAATTTTGTGTTTTCTTCTATGGCACATGATGTTGCACTAAGGCAGCACCAATTAAAATATGGTAGCTGCTTGGTTGGCATCCATAAGTTACTTATACATATTTTCCTCGAAAATAATCGAATAATAATCAAAAAAAAAATCAGCATTCAAAGAAAAAGGCAGTCTCTAGTAGTACGGGAAAAAGCGCAATTGAACATTCTGCTATAACAAAGCTCTTATAATGGAAAACCTCGACAAGTACCCTACACAAGTACAAATACTCTATTAGAAAGAGCTATATACAGTGTTTAAATCCTTTTCATAAAAAATAAATGTTAGTAAATGGGAAACAGAATACGTCATGCCAGAAGTACTTTTCGGCAGATTATGAGATTCAGGGTTTACTCAAAAACTATTATCTTCGACAATTGAGAGATTATGGAAAGAAGAAAAATGTAATCTACACTATATATAAAACTGTTTGTTCTGACTAACTGAGATTCAGGGCTTACTTAAAAACAATTATCTTCGACAATTGAGAGATTATGGAAAGAAGAAAAATGTAATCTACACTATATATAAAGTTTTTTGTCCTAGGAAGTTAGGAAGTTAAAATTTGCACTGTAGTTACCTCATGTGATTAGTGTGTGCTAAGACGGGGTGTCGGGAAATTCCACACGCATGTGTGGAAAAATTGCAAAAAACGTTTGTATGAAACATTATTGTTTACAATCCGATCGGCTCAAACTAATTTTCAAAGACCTTTGTCCAAATTTATTAGAGGAGTGTTTTAAAGATTTGGTGTGTGGCGTTTCGTTCAAATTTATGTATTTCCAAAGCTTAATACGTAAAATCAATTGAGACGTGTTTCTCACTTTTTAAAGAATCCTAGCTCCCTTGGTGGAAAATGCGTTTTAAAGATTTTTTTGGGCTTAGTTTTCAGTTCGTTTTTAGATTCAGGTCACAGCGAAGGGTCCAAGCGTACCACGTTCCAATCACAATTAGTAATTAAGGCTTTGCTCTGCATCTCCAGACGGGCACGATGACAGCGAAGTATGCTGCCCGCTTGCATCGCAGGGTGAATTTGGCTGAATTGCACAATATCCAGTTAAGACGTAACGTCTTGTATCTGCAGTTGGAGATTGCGACGTGGATGTGCGGCCTAAGTCAGTCGCTTATCCAAAATGACGCCCAGGTATTTTGCCTCTTGATCTGTCTGCATGACTTCGTCGCTAAGCCCGAATTAAACTTAGCCGGATTCAATTGAATGTGTCACTTGCAGGCCTCCTCTAAAGAAGGTGGAGGTAAAATATTTTATATATATTTTGTAAAGCAAAATAGTGTGGATATCTTTTAAACTCGTTTTTAATATAATAATTTTTCAACGATCGGTACTAACCGATTTATACTGTTGAAAAAGGAAATTTTGCTGAAAAAATATGTTTTTTTTTAATTATGTAACAAATTCAAAATATTATGACGGTAAATATACTTAAGCTGAGAGATTTCTGTGCTTCATTTGGGCCGCGAGATAAATAATTTATTGAAATGTAATTGTGTTTAATATGCTCATATATTTCTTTCATTGTAGAGTATAGTTCATACACATATGTATCTTAATGAGCAAATGAAACTGTTCATAACATGCTCAATCGTATTTCGCAAATTGAGTTCAAAACACGTAGCAAACGCCAAGCAAACCACAAAATATTAAAAACAAGTAAGAGATTCTAGTCGGGAGCTCCCGAATAGGGGATACCCTGAACCCTCATATTCCAACCCTCATATTCTGCAGCGCGCGCTTATAGATAGAGAGTAGCGGGAGCGATAGGTATAAAATGAAAGATACTTGATATATATATACTTTTCTAGAAGCTAAATGTCAAGTTTAGCTCTAGCTCTTATGGGTTCTGAGATTCTTGCGTTCATACATACGGACAGGCGGACGGACGGACAGACGGACGGACAGACAGACGGACATGGCTAGATCGACTTGGCTATTGATGCTGATCAAGAATATATATACTTTATGGGGTCGGAGATGCTTCCTTCTGCCTGTTACATACATTTGCATTTTGCACAAAAACATAATACCCCTTTTACCCATTTTTAATGGGTTCAGGGTATAAAAACTTAACTAAAAGAGGACCACATATGTACATAGAGCATACGATGCAATCGCAATTGTAATTCTTTTTGTGTTTATTAGTGCACATGTAAACAGAAATTCTAGCGCTTTGCGCATATATAACCACATGGTCTCTTTAATAACTTCTATGTATCTAAACCGATCTTAATGAAATTTTCTACAGTATATCTTATTGTACCATTGAATATTTGTGTATTCTCTAAAAGTCAATTGCATTTAAATTGTGGCTTAAATTTGTTTATTAACTTGATTTATAGCTCTGCGGTGGTAGCGGGGAGGGTGCAATAGGTATAAAATGAAAGATAATTGATATATATATATAATATTCTAGAAGCAACATATTATGTTTGGTTACTCTAGCTCTTATTATTTACACAATTTGCTCAAAAAACAGGATGTCGTTATCGATTTTTATCTATTGCTTGGAAACGTAGTAAGTTATCGATTATCGAAAACAAACTCGATCTGCGTAGGAATTACGAGGACCTACAGAAACAATTTCAATTTCACTAGCTCTTATAGGATCTGAGATCCTTGCATTCATACATAAGGACAGACGGACAGACGGACGGACGGACGGACAGACAGACAGACGGACATGGCTAGATCGACTTGGCTATTGATGCTGATCAAGAATATATATACTTTATGGGGTCGGAGATGCTTCCTTCTGCCTGTTACATACATTTGCATTTTGCACAAAAACATAATACCCCTTTTACCCATTTTTAATGGGTTCAGGGTATAAAAAGCTGTTCCAGCACCAGCTACCACCTACAACAGCGTTCTGCTGAAGTGGCTTGCCAATGTTTCGAGCTGTTTTCCAATTGCAGTAGGATGCAGTGCATCTTCCGCGCAGGAATATATGATAAATTCCGGGCTCGGCATAACTTTACGCTTTGCATAGAGAGCTCAGCAAACAACAGAGCGGAGGATATTGCTATCGATAGGTCTGAGTGCATGGAATTGGAACGACCCGGTATCAAAGTTCTTGTTCTCAACAAAACCTGGAACTCAATATACCTGCAATGGGAAAATACAAGATACGATAACCATGATGGCGATATTTCTTGGGATTTTGAGCTGGAGCACAGTGCCAATATAGCAAAATATGAAAAACTCAAAGTAACCCTTTGACTAAAGGGACTGCCCAATGCCAATGCCAGTCGCATTAATGTAGTCCGTGATCACTTGAGTTATTATCTTAACTACACTTTTCGAACGAAGTTTAAAACTAACATATATTCGGCATCAACGAAATTATCAACTCGTAGTCAATTTTTCATTTTGATATATTTATCATAGTTTAAGTATTTCATTAAGTTTCCACGAAGCTGAAACTCCCTTTTGGGTTGAGTTTTTTATACCCTGAACCCATTAAAAATGGGTAAAAGGGGTATTATGTTTTTGTGCAAAATCCAAATGTATGTAACAGGCAGAAGGAAGCATCTCCGACCCCATAAAGTATATATATTCTTGATCAGCATTAATAGCCGAGTCGATCTAGCCATGTCCGTCTGTCTGTCCGTCCGTCCGTCCGTCCGTCCGTATGTATGAACGCAAGGATCTCAGAACCTATAAGAGCTAGAGACTTGAAATTTTAAATGTAGATGCTCCTAGTTCCTACGCAGATCGAGTTTGTTTCCGATAATCGATAACTTGCCCCGTTTTCAAGTAATCGATAAAAATGTATATCGATATCCTGTTTTTTAAGCAATTTTGGTAAATAATAAGAGCTAGAGTTACCAAACTTGACATGTTGCTTCTAGAAAAGTATATATATATCGATTATCTTTAATTTTATACCTATCGCCACCTCCCCGCTACTCTCTATCTATAAGCGCGCGCTGCATTTGGTGTTGGAATATGAGGGTTCAGGGTATCCCCTAGTCGGGAGCTCCCGACTAGAACCTCTTACTTGTTTTACTATTATAGCGTGCAATAACACAATTGCAAAAATTCGTGTAGAAATTTTTTTTTCACCGACTTGCCAGGAAATGCTAGTATATAATATTAGACTAGATGGAAAACAATTAAGAAGTCAACCCGCGACAGTCTGTACCCCCTATTCTATATGCTATTGACTTTGAGAAACCTGGTTAGCCAAAGTGTTAAAGAAAAGGCACGATAAGAACATCACAAAGTGTATTTACATATGTGTACAAAAAAAAAGGTTAATGCTTGGTGCTTGGCTGAATTATTAAATGCGTAACAGTTTTCAATTATTATTTTAGGGAGTATTCATTTTCCAAATCAGTGAACTTAAACTTAAGTGGTATATTGGGCTTATTGATAAGCACCGAGCGAAAAGCATTCTCCGTCGAATGGTTGAACTCAACCCTGAAATTTCTTATAATCCTAGCAACGCCGAGTTCTAATTCCATATCCACAATGCGTTTACCTACGCACATTCGAGGCCCAAAACCGAATGGCAAAAAAACAAAGGGATTGGTTGTTTTCAAAGGATTTGCCGGGCACTTGGCCTCTGAACCCGCCTCATTGCGTATCCAGCGTTCTGGCAGAAACTCTAATGGTCGGGGAAAATATTTTTCACTAGTAAGCGAATTTAGGGGAACCATGGAGACAAATGTGCCTGCTGGCACCCTATAGCCACTCAAAACACAGTCACGAATAGTTGTCCGCGCATGACCAATCACAAGGGGCAGTAGTCGCTGCGATTCTTTGAGGCAGGCGCGCAAGTAAGGAACATTTTTCATGGATGCCTCTGTGAACTCCGAGTCTTTATTGGGGAGTACGCGCATAACTTCCTCGCGCAACTTATCCTGCTTATCCGGGTTGGTCGCAATTGACAACATCAGTGCGGCAAAAGTGCTTGAAGTCTAAGAAAAATTGAAATGAAATTTGATTTGTATTAGCTAACTATCTGCTTACGGTATCGACGCCAGCCATTAGCATGTCCATGGCCATGACTATAGCTACTTTCTTATTTATCTTCAGTAATTTCTCGAGTACACTCTGTTCCCTTTCGTGTCGCACTAGGCCCCGCTGTGCCTCTGCGTTCAAGCGATCCAATGCCTCATTCACGTAAGCCAGGGTCACCTTCTGTATGTTGTCGTAGGCATTCATCAACTTCTTCAACATTGGGGTCTGAATGTAGCGCCAAGGTGATGGTTGTACTTCTAAGACGGCGGCATAGGTAAAGAACTCATCCAAGCTTTTAAAGAGAAGCTTGGCGTTTTCATCAGTGTGCGAATCCTTCAGGAGACCGAGCTGCTTGTCTAACGCGACAACAGAGACCGATTCTAAAGTCCAGCTGTTTATATATTCTATAAAGTTGTCCGGAACCTCCAACGTGTTGGGATGTCTTATGGCCTTAATACTGAGAGAAACGTTCGTAAGAATTTGTATTATAACTACAATAATGTTGGGTGAAAATTTAAAGCTGATCTGCTTACCGATCTACAAATTCGCAGTTCACCTGTGACATTTTCTTGTAGTAAAGTCTTACATTCTTCGGCTGCATTAGCACTGGATTTACAATACTGCGAAATTCACCCCACGCCTTACCTTGGGTAGGAATTAACCCTTCGACACCTTGAAAGAAATCCCTTCGATGTTTCTCGCGATGATATCTCATGGTATCGCTGCCTGGTCTATGCGGCCACACACCTTCATTACGAAAGACAACTTCAAAGTCCTTTGGATTATATGTGGTCAACACGGGATCGCTGCCAAAAATGCCTGGAATTCGAAAGATGTCACCATAGTCTCTACGCATTGCTAATATCAGTTGAGATAAATCCAGATTTTTATATTTCCCTCCGGGAAATGCCATGTTAAAGGTTAGCGAAAGCGGATTCGCATACGGAACATCCAAATAGGGCCGTGCCTGTTGCCACTCGACATCATCTCTAGCAGCACTTGGTTCCTTAAGTGCAGCTGCAGTACTTTGACAACGCTACAATAAATGATTATAAGTATATTTAATCTAACAAGTGTATCTCACACTCACCTGTACTGTAATCGCGCATGCATATAGGGCATGGGCCACTTTGTGTGACTGACTTAAGGCCAAGTAATTGCGTACTTTTAACATTTTGCACTCGCCGCGGTCTTCACCTGCTTGACTCGAAAATTAAACTAACTTTTTGCAATGATCAATTAATGGAATGCCAGCAGTCCGTAAGCTTTTTTATGTTTGCACACAGTCTAAGTGTGGGAGAGCCAAATCAAATTCTCAAAAGCTTTTAGAAAGCGTATAGAAACAAGTAAGAGGTTCTAGTCGGTGGCTCCCGACTAGGGGATACCCTGAACCCTCTTATTGCAACAACAAATGCAGCTCGCGCTAATAGATAGAGAGTAGCGGGGAGGTGGCGATAGGTATAAAATTAAAGATACTTGATATATATATATACTTTTCTAGAAGCTACATGTCAAGTTTGACGATTCTAGCTCTTATTATTTACCAAAATTGCTTAAAAAACAGGATTTCGATATACATTTTTATCGATTACTTGGAAATGGGGCAAGTTATCGATTATCGGAAACAAACTCGATCTGCGTAGGAACTAGGAGCACCTACATCTCTAGTCTCTAGCTCTTATAGGTTCTGAGATCCTTGCGTTCATACATACGGACGGACGGACGGACGGACAGACAGACGGACATGGCTAGATCGACTCGGCTATTAATGCTGATCAAGAATATATATACTTTATGGGGTCGAAGATGCTTCCTTCTGCCTGTTACATACATTTGGATTTTGCACAAAAACATAATACCCCTTTTACCCATTTTTAATGGGTTCAGGGTATAAAAATGTAAATACATTTTATTATTATGAGCGTATGCCTAGCTTAATAGTTGTTGCTTTTAAAATTGGCTTTGTTATACGCGTAGTATTATTTTGCATATAATACAATTTTAGCGCCTTGCGCGTTAGAGGCTTATCAATTATTAGTTATTAGTACTATAAAAATGTGTATGATTATTAGATATTAGTACAATAAAAATGTTTGAGTTTGAAGGGTATAAAACACAATCACAACATTCGTATAATGTATTAATTGGTGTATTTAAACATACATAAGGAAAAATATTTAAAAGCTCTTACTGATAGTATTATTATCTAAAGCCAAAAATATATGTATGCATGTCTAAACTCTTGCAGCAAATTTCTGTATATATTGTAAATTGTTAAGCTTTACACTTAACCTTTTGCCTATGTATGTGTGTTTAGATATACAATTAAACTAAAAAATTTGTATTTTTCTTAAACTCTCATAATTTGTTTATTGCGCGGTATTTGCAAATATAAGTAATGAATTGTAGTGGGCTTCTTGAACTTTCATCGCTTAAGGTCAATCTCTAATTTCATTCCGACGGAAACAAGAATTCAAGGATTGTAGAAATCTAGTTCAAAGCAAATAATAATAACCCCAAAGCCCATCAGCTGACTAGCGGCAGAGGTTTATATTGCATGTTATGTTACCTTACACCAAACTAGAATCCAACGAAAGTTGTTTTATCTGATAATAAAATATGAACTTTTAGCGGTAAATAGTTTTAATTTTCGCGAGAGATTTCAAACCCTCTTATATTAATTTGTATCTAAAGTATCTAACATCTATATCTACTAAATAGCCAAAAAGCTGCGCCGGAAATCAATGTCACAGGAGTTACGATAGCGTCCAATTTTGCGATTGCTCATCTGTCGAAATCGACGCATTGCTTCGTGTATTTCTTGCACGCTTATGGGTTTGACCACCTCCATGCCGCGACCCTGTGTCACCTCTGGACATACATGCATCATTGCCGGACTGCCTCCGGCTGAGGTGACACGGCTGTATGGCTCTGTGGCGCGGTTATCTGAATTCAACCGGGTCAATATCGAGTAGTCTACAATAGCCGCAATAGTCTCGTGCGCCAAATAGGCCAAAATATTCATCGTGGGGGTGGGAATGCGCAAATCGGCGGGCAAGTCCAGAAATCGTCTAAACTTGTTCTTAATCTTCTCCCCGTGTCGGCAGTAGAATGAAGTTTTTCGAGCTTCGTTGAACTCGAGATACTGCTGACCAGTGAGTATTTGTGAAATGCGATCAGCGCGAAACAGACGACGCATGCGATCCTCATCGTGAAGCTCCTGTACCTCAATGGCTAGTTCTTCGTCCTCCTCCGGCTGCTCTAGATCGTCCATAAAATCCTGCGGCCTACCAGTACGAATGCTCAGAAATCGTTTCAGTATACGCATGTCCTTCAAATGTTTCCGCATGCGCGCTATCTTCACGGGATGGTTCCGCATCAGGAACTCAAAGTCCGCTTGTGAGGGACAGGGGTTCTGTTTTCGGCGCATAGCCACCAGTGAGGCTTCATTGAAAATTCCACGTAGCTGCTGTTGCAGTATCTGTTCTACCAGTTTGACGCTGGCAGTTCGCGGCTGATCGCTGTCACCAAAGCTTCGCATTATGTCTGCAATCTCTGTTAGCAACGAGACGGGTGCATCGTCCGCAATTTGAATAGCGGCTATGTTTGCATTTTGGTTGGGCGCCGTTGTTGTCAGTGATTGCAGCTGCTGGTGCTGCGTTTGCGATATATTGCCACCCTGCACCAGTATCACCTGACGATGAACGTGCACGGGTTTGTTGTCTTCAGGGTTCTGCAACTGTGGTGCACTAGGCGCAATCGATGTCGATGCTATAATGGGCGACGCGACGCAGCCCACCTCACTGGCCGCAATGGACACAGAATTTTGCCGCATCATACGCTTGGTTTGATAGTTCATCGTGATGCATAAACAAGAATATTCGTTTGCATTAAATCCTTTTGAGATAATGTTTGTGTATAAACATGGTATACGAAAAATGAACTAAAGGAACAACATAAAATCAAGAAGAACACAAAATGGTGTATATAAGGGCTGCAATAATGAACCAATAATAATGGTGAACGAAATAAACCTTAACTTGGATGACGGATGTATGTTATAAAACTGTGCTATGACTGGCATCTAATAAGTACTTAGTATATAGTAACACGAACGAAAAAATGTGCAAGAAGAGCTCAGTTTTGTTATGAATTTTCAATATCATATATTATAGTATTCATCAATAAACAGAATCTGTATATTATGAAATTAACTCTATTGTCAGACTTTTGCATGGGAAATAGATACTGTGACAAAGCATGTAAATTAGCTGTTATAAAAATTGCTATTAACATTGTTGAATTTACAATTATATATTTAAAGAAATAAGAGCAGATGTGTGACCCTTTTAAATGAACCAGCTTACATTGAACTGGAATGTGCAGCACTGAAATTCAGTCCAGTAATCGCCTATCGAAACTTCATTTATCGCTTAAATAAACCCGATTGCTGTAATCGATACTCGCGCACCACCATTTTTGTTTGGACAATGGAGAATTATCACTAAAAATAATTTTTAGGAATATAAGTACTAGAATTGAATACATCGCGGTAAAAATGTTCAATGGCATGGTAAAAACCATACGTGATAGCATTGTAGGCACCTATCCATCCTGTCATGTGAATTCACGTCTGGAGGAGCGTCGTGCCAAGCAGAGGGCGATGCGACAGGAACGAAGGCGAAAACCAGACAAACCAGACGATTTCGTTACCTACGAGGATTCTGGCAGCGACGAGGAGACTCCTCAACAGCAGGACGAGGTCCTCAACACCTCCTATAATTTGTGCGACTATCTGCGGAGCAGGGAGAATTCATTACGCGATGTGAGTTCAAAGTAGATAAATTTGTTTCAGTTGCTAATGAACTTTCGACTTATATAGCGTCGCAGCGTCAATGCGGAATACACCAGTCGCTATGTGCTCACCCACGATATGTTGCGCGAGACGCAAATCAGTTTAGGTTACATTAACAAGGTATTTTGCTCCAAATGGCTGAGTAACCGTCAGGTGGTGTTCGGCACCAAGTGCAATAAGCTGCTTGTCTATGATGTGAATATGCGTCGTGTGGATGCCATACCTACTCTTTCTAATAGTCGTGCCAATCATCCAGAGATCCAAGGCGGCTTGCATGCAATTGAACTGTCACCCAGTCGGTCATTTCTAGCCACTGGTGCACGTAATTCATCTGATATCGCCGTGTACCGGTTGCCCACACTGGATCCAGTTTGTGTAGGAGAAAGCGGGCATCGAGACTTGATTATGGGAATGTGCTGGTTGGATGATCAGTTTCTTGTCTCGGGCTCCAAAGACTCTCGCATGGCTCTGTGGCGCATCAACGAAGATCATATGGAATTTCCTGACGGCGGGGAGGAATCTTGCCCCACATTTGCCACTATACATCCGCTGAGTGTTAAGGAAGTGCGCACCGCGCAGCGGGTAAGAAATTGTTTTATAAATAAAAGAAAAAAAGTTCCCTAACTGTTCGATAAGTGGATTTGCAGATACGTTCGTTATGTTTCAACAAAGAGTTCAAAGAGATCGCTGCGCTCTCCCTTAACGGTTATATACACATCTTTAATGCAGAGACCTTCAAGCAAACACTCTCACGCAAGCTCCCCAACTGCCAGGACAATGTAAGCATTGCGTATCATAGCGATGGACTCTACGCTGTCGGCTGTCGCTCCTACACAATTCTGCTAGATGCACGCACGCTACAGACGATCAAAAAGATCACATCCCGTTACAGTGGTTGTGGCATACGCGCCACATCCTTTGAGGGCAATCTTTTAACGGTGGGAACCGGTCTGGGCATGTTACTTTTCTATGACATACGGGCTGGAAAGTATTTAGAAAGCAGCGTAAATGCTTCACGCACCGTGGCGCTCAAGTGCAGCAAAGGCATTGTGGTATGTAGCTAACAGCAAAGAACTTATATTTCATTTAATTGCTTTGATGTTTTAGTATCCGGAGGATGAAATGGACGGGTTCCAGCAGGTGAAATATGTGCCTGCCATTTATACGCACTGCTATGACAGCACACGGATGCGACTGTTTGCGGCCGGTGGGCCCCTTCCTGCTACACTGGTGGGCAACTATGCGGGGGTTTGGCAATAATTCCACAGGGCTGTCACAAAACTGATTAGTACTAGTATTTAGGCAATAGTATATTTTGTTTTTAGCCTTGTCGCCGTCGTGGCTGCGATGTGCGAAATGTGATTTTTGATTTCTCTGCTGATTTTGACTTTTTGTTTAGTTATAAAAATTGTATTATCTTTGTGTTTGATTTATACAATTAATAAGTGTAAATGTATGCATAAACTTCGTATAGTTTTAGCCAATTATAGATGGTATTTATACAGTCTAAAGATATATACCTACAATATACACAATTGATTTTTAAGTTTATACATACACACAAAACGCAAGCATTGATTTTATAGTCTGATCTTAATGGTAATAGAATTTGAAATTAAACAATCTACAAATGCAATTTGCATAACAAAATAACTCCACAGTTGTTATATTTCCTATTCTTATTTTGATATTTGGCTATCGTTTAAAAAAGTACACAGAAATGTATTTTTTACATATATATATATATAAATATTGGTTATAGAGTGTTGTATAGGGCGCTCTATGTGATATACATTTTTAAAGGACAGCACTAAATCAGAAGTTCAACAGAATCGTTTTAAAAATACATAAATACAATTTTGGTGAAAACAACCATATACAAAATTTACACAATATATGGTACATATACATATAGATACCAAGTAAGTATAATACCATTAAAGCCAAATTGCAGGAGTCAGTTATTGTTGTTCGCTGTGTTCCCGCCTCCACTCCACGCACTCAAAAAGCCAGTCCAGCTGCGATTGTTACCCTCATTAGAAACTAAGTGACAAATATATTATTAAGAATCATAACGGAAAAGGTTTTAGCTTTTAGTTTACCTTTCTGTCCTCTAGCCACACAGTTAAGCATTTCCACCTCGTTGCGACTCAATCGTAGAATTGTATTCAGTACTGGCACCAAGCGTTGCCGCTCATCAGAATTAGTCAATGTGATAAACTATATTGTACATTTTGTAAAATTATATGATCTATTAGCTTTACACTACATATTTGTGAAACTATTCACCACAAAAAAAAAGACGATCAACAAAAAAACCGGGTTTGCTTGTTGTAATAGTTTATAAAAAAAAGTTTACCTTTAGGAATACGTTTTTCAGATATTCTGAGTTGTGCATGTGCTGTTCCCGTTCTTCGGATCGTTCCTGACGGCGGAGTTCCTCTTTGAGCATATCATTCATTTGGGTTAGCTTGGCCAGATCCTGTTCGTTTTCTGCCAGCAGCGCGGTCAGATGACGGACACGGCTTTCCTGTATGCTCAAACGCTCTTTGGTGGCAAACAGTGCCGCCTGCGTTTCCCCACCTCCTGCATTCAACTCTAAATCATCGTCCTGCATGCTGACGCTGCGACCGAAATGTGAAATCATTGTCACCGTATCGCTATTTATAGCATTCAGAGATGTGTTCAGTAGTTCATCCAGTGGCATAAAATCGTGGGAGCGACGCGAAGCAGTGGAAATTTTGCGTTGTGCTGCCAACTGTGCAATTGTTTCCCCACTGCTATCGTGATCCAACAGGTAATCAATTTTACTCTGTTCTGGGCTGGTGGAAGCGACGCCTTCAGTTGCTGTCATGGATGCTCGGGGGTGGACCGGATTGGCATTGGCCGCCTTTTCAAACTGTTCAATTTGTTGCTGCAACTGCGCGATACGCACTTGATGCACATCGTCCATTTGCTCAATCTGAAGCCGGTGCTGCTGCAGTTGCTGTTGCTGCTGTTGAAGCTGTCTCTGATTTTCCAATGTCAGGGTCTCATTTTGCTCCCGCATCTCATCGACCATCGCAATCATTTCCTGGTTGCGTCGCAGCAGTTTCGTATTGTCTCGCTGAAGATTATCTAATTGCGACTCAAGATGAGTAATTCGCTGTGCACACTCTTCATTGTTGGTGCGCAGTTTCTGAACATTAGCACGCACCGTAGCCAATTCTGCCTCAAGGGAATTTTCTTTATCCGTATCACGATTTTGCTGTTTGCGTAGAACCGACTGTGCCTTTAGCTTGTAGTCAGAGTACTCCGATTGGAGCTGCTCATTGGTGCGTTCGGCTTGGCGCAAATTTGCCTCCAGTTGGTTAAAAGCGTCCTGTCGCATTTCCAGCTGTTGAATGCTGTTTGTTAGCAGCTCCTGGAAGTGCTTGAGCCTGGTCTCGTATTTTTGAGTGTTCTCAGCTAGCTGAAGTTGAATTTCATCGACCTGCAGCTTTTGCTTCTCCACGCTCTGCTCCAGCTCCTTTTTGTCAGAAAGAGCCTCCTGTTTGCCATGCACAGCATCCTTTAGCTGTGCTTGCATGCGATCAATTTCCTGCTTTAGCTGTTTGCTATGTGCTGCCTCCCCGTTCTGGGCCTGTTCCAAAATGTTTATCTCCTGGCGAAGCTGGGTAATGGTGTTCTCCTTGCTAGTCAATGTGTCCCTCAGCGCTTCCAGATCTGTTGTCTTGGCCAATAGTTTCGAACTCACTTCGGCCAGAGATTTCTCAGCGGCGTCAATTTCCAGGCTTAATACATTTGAGCTCTTTGACTTCTCCTTGGATTTAAGTTTTTGGTTTTCGGCACGTGCTGCATTCAAATCTTGTTGGAGTTGCGCCTGCGCTGTTTTAATGGCCTCCACTTCGGTCTCTAGTTTAGCTGCTCCTGCTTGTTCCATGATTTTAATTTGCTGTGTCTGTTCCTGTAGTTTCTTTTTTAACTTTGCCGCCAGCGCACGCAACTTATTGTACTTCTCCTCATATCCATCCTCCAGTTCACGCAAGCGACTCAGCTCCTCAGCTCGTGAAATGGTAGAGGTAGACAGCACATCGCTCAGTGCGTCCCCATTAAGTTGCTCCTGTTGCTCCAGTTCCTCAATTTTGCTCTGGAGCTGTTCCAGTTGCTTTGACTTTTCAGTTAGATTCTCTGTTATATTTTGCAGCTCCTTGTGACTCTTATCATGCTGCTCCTGCATGCGTGAAATGACATCGCCACGCGCCTTTAACGCCTCATTCAGCTCACGCATCTCGGCCAGCAAATCGGCATGTTCGTGCTCCTTTAGTTGAAAGCGCGTTTGCAAATCTTCATTCTGCTGCCGCAACTCCACACAATTTGCCTCCAGTTGCGCATTCTCGCGTTCGTGTTGTAGCTCCATTATCTTCAATGAGTTTTCTTGTCGACCGCGCTCTTCCCGCAATGCCTGAGTCAAGTTCTGCATTTGATTGATCTTTGAATGAAAGTAGGCTACATTGAAAGTGCTAACAGTCTCTACAGTTTCCTGTGAGATCTGCTGCCCCCTAACAACGTTTGCCAGCTGCTCGACGCAGTTTAACTTAGCAAGTACACGATCAATGTCTAATGTCGTCTGTGGATGGTAATTTTGCTCCTGATGCTCCTTCTTTACCTGTTTGGACAAACGCTCCAGCTCACAAACTTTTTGCAATAACTGCTTTTTATGACCGGAGACTTGGTTAGTTGCTTTTAGCGCCTCTAGCCGGTTCTTTAACTGCATATTTTCCTGCTGCAACATTGTCATTTTGGCACATAGTAGTTGCGATGCTTTGATAATCTCCTGCTGCCACTTGGATACGGAAGCCGCGTATTCGTGCTGTGTTTCGAGAAGCACACACTTGCACTCCTTCAGGTTTTTGAGTTTGCGATGCACATCGATAAACCTATCTTTGAGTGAATTAAACTTCTTTCGCTGCTCCGAGTTTAGCTGCTTAACCGACTCATACTTTTGCTGGAGCTCGGCAAGTTCAGACACGCGTTGTTTTGCCTCTTCTGCTGCACTCTCAGCCTGTTGCCTTAGTATGTCATTTTGTGCCTCGGCCTCTTTAATTTTGACAATGTCCAACTCAAGAAGTTCTAGATTCTTGCGTTGTTCGCTGCCAAGTGCGTTAACCTGCTGCATAGCCTGCTCCATTCGCTCAATGTCCGCAAGCAGATCATCATTTTCATCGCTCAGGCGTCCCAGCTGACGTTTTAGGCTCTCGTTCTCAATTTCATATTGTTCCAATCGATCGGTATCGTCTTTGACCCTGCGCTGAAGGGTGTTCAGTTGCTCTGTTAAAATAAGGTTCTTGTCGGTGAAATCCTGCAGCATCTCCTGCATTGCGGGAAGACTGCTCTGTTTGGCAGCGGCCTTTGCCAATGCTTCCTTCAGCTGACGATTCTCTTCGGTGAGCTCTGTTCATGAGACACGCATCAACTTTAGGACATAATACTGATTTTACCACATCGGCTTACCATCTTTTGCCTGCTTAGCTTTTTTGGCTATACCAAGCAGTCCTTTATACTTGTTGATGATTTCATCTTTACTCAGAGCTTCAATTGGATTCTTCTGCAAGCATATAAAAATACATACATATACATTCATATACATGTTTATGTTGATGAGACGTCATTGTTTTGCTTTCGTTGCTCTTTTTGCTCGCTCTTGACTTTGTAGCCTGTACGTACCTGTGTGTCCCTAGTTGATGTATCCATGTTCAATGATGTCTGCCCGATCTCTTAAACTTTAACTAGCAAACATGTGTGGATATTAACTGTTCGCTCCCCTCTTCAAAAATTTCTACCAAATAAAAAGTGAACAACTTGTCAGATGGGTAAATTAACGATAAACGATATCTTTAGTCGATGTCGCAATTAAGGATTGACAATACGAGCTGTTATTTCAACCCGTCGTCTTTAAATGATTGTTCATGATACATGTAAATTATATGACCACAAAATATTTAAAAAAATCTTTTCAAATCTTGAGACTTCATTAATAAGTAGATAAGAAAAAATAATAAACAATGAAAATGTTTATTACATATGTGTTAGAAAACTGAAGATAATCCATCACTAGACACAGTGATAGAAATGTATTCAACTTATTTTTCAGATGGTCACCCTGCAGTTGAGTTTTGATTTTGTATGAATCATCTGATTTTCTATCGATATTTTCACCAAAATCACCCAAAAGCGAAACAAGTTGAAAGTTTTCACTGTTGGTAAATGAAAACTAAGCATTTAAAGGTCAATATGTCATTGATGTTCAGAGTTAATAAATAAAAATTCAACCCAATATAAGTTGTGTTTTAATATCAGACATATCTCATAAATTTTTAAATCATTTTCGACATTTGAAATGGTTTATTTGATATATGTCAAATAAAATACAAGCTTGTTAATCTACACTTGTTTAATTTGTTTGGAATCTAGTAATATTTCACAGTACTAACAGTGACTGAGCAATCGTTAATTTGTCATCTCTAGCGATTGTTTATTTTGGTATTTTTGGAAGTATTTTATTGCAGTGGATTTGTTTTTGGTTGTTGTTGGTAGTAAATGAGCCTGAGACCAAAAGAATGGATCTGAGCGACAATCAACTGGAGGATCAATCCTTAATATACAAGCATGAACAGCTATTCTGCGAGAGTTTTCCATTGTTCAAGGAGATACGAAGACTGGGCAAACTATGTGATGTCACGCTAAAGGTTGGTTGCCAATCTCCGGTGCATTATCATTATCATTATCATCTACTGCCAGTTTCTAAATATAAACACATGCACATACAGGTTGAGGATCAGACATTCTCGGCGCATCGCGTTGTTCTGGCTGCCACTGTACCATACTTTTATGCAATGTTCACCAACAACATGGCCGAGAGTCGCATCAGAGAAATCACTATGAAGGAGATTGAACCTAGCGCTCTGGAAAGTCTGATTAATTATGTATATAGCGGGCAGGTTCGAATCGATAACCAAAACGTCCAGAGCCTTATGGTGGGCGCTTCGTTTCTGCAACTTTCCAATGTGCGCGACGCCTGCGCTGGTTTTCTCATCTCCCGCTTTCATCCGCATAATGTACTGGGAATACGCACCTTCGGCGACTCGATGATCTGTCGCCACTTAACCGATGCCGCGGACAAGTACATTGATCAAAACTTTGCCAAGGTATCCCAATCTGAGGAGTTCCTTTCACTGGACTGCGAACAGTTGCTGGAGCTAATGCGACGCGATGGACTTAACGTGCGCAACGAGGAGGTTGTGTTTGAAGCTTGCATGCGTTGGGTTAAATACGCCGAGGAGAAGCGTTCGCAGCTATTTCCGCAAGTACTGGCCGCAGTGCGTCTGCCGCTATTATCACCGCAATTTTTAGCGGACCGTGTTGCACGCGAGGAATTAATACGATCATCTCACCAATGTCGCGATCTGCTAGATGAGGCAAAAGATTTTCATTTGATGCCTGAGCGCCGTGGCTTGCTTCAAAGTTTTCGCACTCGTCAACGGTGCGGCGAGTTCTTCACAGGCCAAATTTATGCCGTAGGTGGTCTAGCCAGCACTGGTGAGTCGGTTAGTACTGTGGAGATTTACGATCCGATTACTAAGAAATGGAAAATGGGTGAACAAATGTCCATGATGCGGTGAGTTAAAATTCGCATATATATTGTTAATTGCATATAAATTCATATACATATTAAATATTTAATCGACAGCTCAAGAGTTGGTGTGGCTGTTTTGGACGGTAAATTGTACGCATTTGGAGGATTTAACGGCACCGAAAGACTGTCGACAGTGGAGGTCTATGATCCGCGCAAAAACAAATGGTCTCAGGGCTGTGCAATGTTGTGCAAACGCAGCGCTGTTGGTGTGGCTGCTTTGGATGATTGCATTTACGTTTGTGGTGGTTACGATGGAGTTACATCGCTTAACACTGTCGAGGTTTATTATCCTAAGACCAACACATGGAAAACGGTGTGTAGAATTGTTTGAACATATCAAGGATGATACTCATTATACCCACTACTATCATCTCAGGTGGCCCAAATGATGAAATATCGTTCAGCAGGCGGAGTTACACAGCTTAATGGCTACGTTTATGCGTTAGGGGGCCATGATGGCTTGTCAATTTTTGACTCTGTGGAGCGCTATGATCAGAACGAAGATATATGGATCAAGATGTCACCTATGCTGAATCGTCGCTGTCGATTGGGCGTAGCCACACTCAATGGAAAAATCTATGTGTGTGGCGGCTACTGTGGCAACTCGTTTCTGCGGTCAGTGGAGTGCTACGATCCGCTAACAGACACGTGGAAACTGGTGACGCCCATGAACTGTAAAAGGTCGCGTGTCGCGTTGGCTGCCAATATGGGTAAGCTGTGGGCCATAGGCGGCTATGATGGCGAAACGAATCTGTCTACCGTTGAAGTCTACGATCCGGAGACAGAAAAGTGGACCTTCATGCCTCCAATGTGTGCGCACAGCGGTGGTGTTGGTGCTGGCGTCATACGCATTGATTAGCTTGCCTAGCCAAAAAATTCTCACGTAGTTATTTGATTAGGTAATTTATACAATTATATATTGTAATCTTATGCATATTGCAAGTGTTATTGTGCAACTAAGCTTTAGTGGTGCTACAACCCAGGTTCTATTTCTAAAATTGTTTATGCGTAATTCAGGATTGTTTATTATATTACATTCCAGTTGTATATTTTTGTTAGTTTGTAATTGTCTCTAGCCTAAAATACTCATTAAACCTTAGGAATTTAAAATCGTAACTCAACAATCCAATTTAATATATACGTATATGGACTATTTTGTGTTATTGGCGTTGATGCGTTTCGGTGTAATCAAATTATTGTTGTGCCAATTTCAAATACATATATATCTCATTTCTTTCATATCACGGCAATCAACTGCTGCGTTCCATATGTGCAAAAAATTCGCTTTGTTTGCTCAACAATATACAGACTGCAAAAACGAGAATCGCGCAAAAGCTTGAAATTTACGTTCTAAGAGGGTAGCTCCATATGTTTCAACCCATAATACTGAAAAGTTTGAGTTTACGCCGAGTACTTTTTAATATTGCTTGGTGTTAAGGCTTGATGGCATGGGTAGAAATCATATTATCATCAAGAATTGATCCATAGATTTGTTATAATGAAAATCACTACATGCAGCTAATAAACTCTATTGGCAACCCTCTATTACGTAGTTTAATTGTCCTTTCGGGCGTCTTTTATGTTGTATTATTTTTTAAATGCAATTTTAAATTGAATTTGTGCGACCTGCTGTTCCAGCGGTAGATCTGCCGACGCTACGAACAACAGGTGGCCCCACCTCTACATTCTGTGTTCAGGTGGCTTATCTCAGGCAATAAATGCCATTTCCGAGACCATAATGTAATTAACAGTATAAATTCCATTTATAGACAAATGACACACCGCAAAATAACACAAAACGCGCTTTATCAATTTTATATGGTGGTCGGGTCAAGGGGTGGTGGTGTAACATTCCCAGAATACAACGGTCTGTAACTAGGGCTTTGATCATGCTATCTGCATTATATAGATAAGTATATTTACATTGTCAAAGGCGTGCAGGCTTTTGCGGCGGCTTTATTTGATTTCAATAATCAAATCACCAATTGCTTGTCTATCAACAAAAGCATTGCGCAATTTTAGTTTAATTAAATGCTAATTATGTTTGTCATTGCCAGCGTAAATATTTGAACGTCTGCTAAAAAGACCAAAGCATGTGGGAGTTGGGATGAACGGCTGAATGTTGTTAATTGAAACAGTGACTATATAACACAATATCCGTTGTAAGCGTTACATGAAGTGCCTGGCAATCTAAATGCAAATTGCAGCATTGCACAATCGAGTTTTATGGCTGCGAAAATCGTTGACTTCGAGAATGCCAGGATGAGGATACGCAATAAACGGCCAGCTACAGTACAGCAAAGTCGCTGTTTTCATGTTCAATTTTAGTCAAACAAAAAAAACACGCAGTGGCCATAGGTAAAATAACGATAAGACAACTTTTATGGATGCTAGACTGCCAGATACTCGAAGAATACGAAACCTTAGCATTGAAAACGATTATTCTTGGTTTAGTTTATTTTATTTCGTAATTGAAAAAGTTATGAATGCGTTTGGCACTTTTGCCCAAAGAATACTCTAAGAAACTTTAGAAAGTAAAAGTAGAGCAGATGTCATACTTAAATTAATTAGATCAACGGCATACTGTTACTTTATTTGGTTGTATCCATTTGCATTTGCATTAAAAACTCTTGTTTAAATATTTTCTTGTTGCTGTACCCTGTACAGTAATAAACGCTTGCCTTTCGGCTATAAGCAAAGGATAAACGGATGTGGGCGGTCATGTTTGCATGCACTTGGCCCTTACGAGTGGCACGTGGTTTTTTATATCTTGCCTTCTGGTTGTTCAGTCTAGGTTTTGGTGTTGATGCTCTCCAAGCTGGCCTCGCCTCAAGTGCCGCCCGACGTTTAAATGCAGTCCGCGCCTAAAAGATGCAGATTTTTGCATGTTATTGTTTCTCCCTTGCCATCGCCCATGACTGCATGACGCAGGCATAAAAATTACAACGAATTCTAAAAAAAAAAAAAAATTTGTTTGTGCGTTTAATTAAAATAGACCACCATTATTTAGTGACGCTTGACTTATTATGATTATTTATAAGAACGGGCAAAATTGGGAAAATTAATTTTAAAAAACAAATGGTGCTCCATTGCATATGATTTTCGTATATTTTTACAAAGGGCGACCCAATTTTTTCTTGTTTAATGTTTTATTCACATATGCAAACAAAATTTCCGTCCAATTCAATTGCGCGCCGCGACCTGAAAGTATGCATCCGTTATTCCTTTTTTTGTTTTCTGCAACAAAGTGGCGCCCACATAAAAGCGGACCAACACCAATACCAAACTCTGTTACATGTATGCTCGCATACATATGCACGAGTCCCATGCCACTCAGTGAACAACACACACACATTCACATACACACTCACATGTGAGTTTCTATTCGACCAATTGTTGATATGCACGAGCAAGAACGCGGAAAGCGACAGCCGAGCGACTCACGAGCTGCTTCGTGCTTGTCGTTTCCTGTTCGCTGTGTGTGTGTGTCTAACGAAACGTATCCAGCTGTATGTGTGTTATGGTTGTACTTGTATTCTTCGTTGGCGGCCT
Source organism: Drosophila ezoana (assembly GCA_035045725.1). NCBI lineage: Eukaryota > Metazoa > Arthropoda > Insecta > Diptera > Drosophilidae > Drosophila > Drosophila ezoana. The sequence continues at coordinate 2,760,806 of JAWNOU010000127.1, forward strand.
TTGTCGAGCATTTATAAAGTCCATTGCTGCTTTGATCTGTCGCTCAGTTGTTGCATACTTCTCGGCGTGTTCGTTCGGCGCGTACCATAAAAAGACAATTGGAAAAAAATAAGTAGCTCACAAAGAGCTGTTTGAAAACCACAAGGCAGACAGTTGAAATTTTAAATTTTAACAATTCAAAATTGTAAGTGCATTGTTATATCTAATTTTTAGTACCAAGCATATTTCATAGTTTGTGAAAATACGAATTTATTTGAGTTCCAATGTTGCGAAGTAAGACTGAAACAAAAATCAAGATATGTACAACAGTTTCTGACTTTTATCATAAATTATTTAAGCTGCCCGTTTGAATTGTTTTGTTACAGATAGTAACTGCATAAACCTTATCTTGCCTTGTAACGTATTCAAAATCATTTAGATAATTATATAAAAAAGAAATAAGCTACAGACTGAATTTATTGCTCAGTTTGCGTGTCAAATTGACTAAAAATAAACATTTAGTGTTAAGTGTTAACAAAGTGAAGAAGCTCGAAACGATTTTTCAGCTTAACAATTTTAATTGTTGAAGCTTCCTTAGGAAAAATAGAAGGTCAAGTACAGAATTTAATATTGGTTCTGTTGGAAGGTTTCATTTTCTTAATTACTAGTTTCTTAAAAATCAACTTTTAAGTGCTACTCCTAAAATTTAAAACAATTAAAGCAGGAAGTTGTCGTTTTAAGAATCGACTTCAAATTATCAAATATTAATCATTTTATTTATATAATTACGAAAATATTTAAGAACGGATAAGACTATCCCCATTAAATTAACGGTTTAAAGATAATTTAAGTTTATTCAAATGTGGATACAAAATATAACTTAAATAGAACTTTTTATAGGTATAATTAGACATGTTTGATTTTAAATGCTCGAATATTTTCTAAGTGAACGAATTATTCTAATAATAATTATTTCAATACAGGAATGTTATCCTGAATGCGCAGTAGACTGCGCAAACGTCATTTAAAAACTTCTTAAAGACAATGAATTAAATTCAAGCATGTCCACCGAACTTACAATAATTAATATTTTTCTTAGTAATTGGTCATTTGTATCTTATCAAAATGTTTTGTGACCTTTCATATAGTTAGCAACTTGACATTTGAACGCCACCCGCCGGCTAAAGCTCTTAAAAACCTACATCAATGCGGAGATTTACTTGTGCCACGCATCGGCGGCTCGGAGCCAACTAAAGCCACTCGTATCCGGTGTTGTGATATGACACACGCATCACCATTCGGGGACAAAAGATTAAAATTCTGTAAAAACTACAAATGGGCAACATGGGCTACGCTTTAAAACAGCCTCTGGGCCATTACTTGTTTTATGCCAACTTGGACAGTCACAATTAGTACATAAATACGTACATGAGTAGCAAGTAAAACAAAATGTTTGTGCACAGCACTCTTACACACCTACACAGGCTTTGTACACATTTCAAAGTACCCGAGTTGCAGCTGCGCCTAAGAGATGCTTTAAAAAATAAATATCTGATGGTAAGCTGCGAGTGTGTGGACCACTAATGAGCCAGAACATCAAGTAAAACAAGAAATGTAGGAACAGGTCTCATTACAGCAGCGTGTTGGTCAGGAGGGTGGTCCTATTAGAAACTCAAGATAGATATATTAAAGGTTATGCTTCTGGTTATATCTGTTGAATAAAATTACAAACGTTTTATAAGCTTTAGAAAACATAAAATCAAATTCAAAATTGAGAAAACTTTTATGTACTGCAAAATAAGATCCCAAAAAACAAATCACTTTGAAAACGTATTATATTCTTTTCAAATATTTTTGAAATCATTATAAAAAGGTATTGTTCCGGTGCAGATTTCTAACTTTTATTAAAATTGAAGTTGACTTTAAATTGGAGCAATCGATCGATCTTTCATAATAAATTTTGCGGAAATCATGTTTTAAGCTTTTATTAAACTGTGGAAGCAATTTGACATTCTATATTAATTTTAATTAAAAATTAAGATTCACAAACTTAACCCTGAGGCGCAACGTCGATTCCAACAACCTACAATTTCGTTTGGGCGTGCGGCTCATTATGCATTACATATTTTACATTTTAGCCAGTAGGATCATGAATTGAACGTTAAGTAGTTCAAATTAAATCAGCATTGGCAGTTATTTTTCTTTTTTTATTCTTAGTAAAATTCAAAATTCACCCATATTCGCAGCGTTTTTTTTTATTTTATTTTTTTTCCGTTTAATCTGTGCGTGTTTTATAATTATTTTACATTTTTACTAAGACGTTCCGTTATCCTCACAAGGCCAACAGTGCGAAGTTTTAAAATCGCTTCAATCCGTTTTCAATTTATACGGTCTATGGATCTGGCGTCATAATAAAAAAGGCATCTACGAACACATTTATTTCTATATACCCACATTTTAACCAGGGGGCTATAACTAACGAGCCAAGACGGCGAATTTAAACTTCTGCGTACTTTCGTTCACCAGCCTCTGCGCTGCTGTAGACTTCAATCATTTGGGATTAATTTGGGAAGGCGGCACGCGCACAAAGGTCACATGCGTGTCTCCCGGTAACTGTTTTTGTCACTCCTGCTGCTGTAATGAGTCTTTAAGCAGCAGGCTTACAAAGGAAAAGGAAACCATCACCAGATTTTAATGCCTTACAATAAAGATAATTTTGAAAAATTTACATATATCACATATCATGATGTACTATTGTTGTCTAAGCTAATTTACTCTGCTATTCAAAATGGGCGTATCGCGAAACTGCAGCTCCAAAGTAGTGGGCGTCTGTTGGTATTCCACCAGGATCAAACGGTTTCTGCCCACTTTTAGTACTGCGGCGGGCACATATAGTGTTATTTGCGGGCCAACCAGAGGCCAGTAGCGGCCCAGATTCTCGCCGTTCAGAAAGACAATACCTTTTCCCCAGCCGGACATATCCAGGTATGTGTCCGCCAGCTGATCGGCGCTGTCGATGGTTAACGTGCCGTAGTAGATGGCTGGTCCATTGCGTAGTACCGTCTTCAGCTTTCTGATCTCTTGAAAGCCAACTTTTGCCGCTTCAGTCGACTGGGTTATGAGAGTCTCTAGGTTTTCGTACGATTCCAGCGGATACTTGGTCATATTCCAGTTGGTCAATATCTGCTTGTCCAGGCGCACATCCTTCGTGAGGCCCTTGAAGTCATTTAGCTGCCTTCCATAGTTAAGGCGTCCCTGATTCTCTACCAGAATCTGTAAGTGCCTACCCGAGCTAGCACTTAGTGGCAAATCAAAGATGGGCGTCTCTCGCGCCAGTATGCCCACAAATTCATCGTCCACATAGACGTAGCCACGGTCCGCCAGGCCGCGCACATGCAACACACTCGGATCCCGTTTAAACTCCGCGGGCAACCAAGATTCATACAGTACCAGGCCAGAATATTGGTTTAGGGCCTCAAAAGTTTTTGGATTCGTAGAGCGCACAACGCCCGTACTGAGTTTTTCACGACCTCCTCTGGAAAACAGCGTACAGCAGCTGAGTAGCCTGACTATGCCGTAGGCCCGTTTGGGCACCGGCTGCGGCACTGGCACATCCGGCAGTGGTAAATACCTGCCAATAATGTGGCGTAGTGCCATGTACTTGGGCGTGGGATCACCCGCTTCTGTCATGGGTGCGTCGTAATCATAGCTGGTTATGTCTGCTATATAGTTACCAGGTCCGTTGTCATTAGCGCCCGCCGTAAAACCAAAATTGGTACCACCATAAAACATGTAGAAATTGACACTGGCTCCACTCTCTAGCATATCACTGAAAGTATAGTGTAAATAGTTTTCAATTAATGTTTTTTGAATGTTTCAATCAAAGCTGAGTAATTAAAAGAACTATTGAGATATAGTTGGTAACTTCTTTATGAAATATTTATAATTAAGTACACAATCATTAAAATATCTGCATTCGCAATTATTGACCCTACCAAAAGTCGTAGTACCACTTACTTGAATGTTCCCGTTATTGCCTCAGTGCTCACATTGGCCATAGGCTCTGTCCAGTGTGTCAGCCAGCCGGGATAGTACTCGGCATTTACAAGCGGACCTTTAGGCTCGTACCGTCGCAGTTTACTCCAGATGTCCTTGAGATTTGTCGTGGCTCCAAAATCCATCGTAGCCAAAACATTCTGAATCTTGCCGCAACGCAGCACGGTGGGTCCATCGTTGGTAAAGAGCACGGCTTTATCCTTAACATGGCTCTGGGTCTCGTCGCGCAACCAGTTGCGATAATTTAGGTCGCAAGCAAAGTACGAACCATACTCGTTCTCGACCTGCACCATGATAATGGGTCCACCGTTACCATACAGATAAGGCACAATGCGTGTCATAAGCTGGGCATACCATATGCGCACCTCACTTAGGTAGTCTGCAGTATGGAAATTGGGTTAAGTTTTTTAGGTTGGGTACTCTCTCGGAGAACCTACTAATGTCGGCTGTGCGCAGTTGTATGCCAGGAAACTTGTTCAGAAGCCAGTATGGAAAGCCGCCCATATCGCGCTCGGCACAAATATAGGGACCTGGTCGTAGTATCACCAACAAGTCCTCGTCGACAGCCAGACGTATAAAGCGTTCTAAGTCTGCAATGCCATTCCAAACGTAGACGCCGTCGCGGGGATTGTGTAGTGACCATTCTACGTAACTTTTTCCATGTACAAAAATATATTTTATTTAAAATTTTAACTGCAGGACAGTTGCCATGTTTGAACCTACGTAGTAACTGCATTGAGACCAGCGGCACGCATTGTTCTCAAGTGCCTCGACCAGGTATCAGGATGAGCCCGAAAATAGTGAAAGGAGCCGGCTATAAAGCGAAATGGCAGTCCATCCTTTAGAAACCGATCATTCTCATAATCCACAACGAAGGTGCGACTGCTGCTGCCGAGTTCAGCAATTGAAACCAATGCCAATATGATCACCAAGCCATAGTACAAATTCATTCTGTCCAGGCGAATGCTGCCATGAAAAATTAAACATACAACAGACGTATTAAATTATCTAGAAATACCCCGATTTACTATCGACAATTTGTACGCCATATTGAAGAGTGATTATTAACTTGGACCGGTGGAAAACAATCCAAAGCAAAGCCTGATTATGCATTAGATATACCACAAAGTTGGAAAAAGATTAAGTGGCTTATAGTTTTTAAGTAAGACAACAATTCTGAATGGTATTTACTTCGGGGAAATATCAGCTGAAATCTGTGTTCTATAAATATCAATTAGAGGCAACTGAATTACTAAGGAGCAAAACAAAAAATGGAAAAAAATAGATGGCAAACATTATTGAACATTAATATATCATTTCTGTGTAGCAAGAATCAACAGGGTTATTAATATAAGTAGGCTTTTATGAGCCAATTTTATTTGAATGCTAAAGACAATAAATATATTATGACTTAAATTCCACTTTATATATAGACTTTATGGACGTTCAACAGCTTTCTTTAACATTCAATCACTTGGAATAGTTTTGTGCTTTAAACCTATTTGCTCAGCCCGATTAAATTACAAAGCACAAATATACCTGGCGGTTGTTCCATGTTCCACTACTGCAATTCAAACAATTGGCTTAGATTTCTTCAGAGGAAACGAATGCTACTTCCCTCTGTGCGAATTTTCCTTATCATAGCATCCGAGGCCACGACACTCATCTTGCTGATGCCGGAAACAAAATCGGCCAGCTTCCTATAACATATTCACTAGCAACCCAGTGAAATCTTCAGCCACCGCAAACAGCTCAGCTGGGATGAGTGGAGATGCCTCAATTCAAGTTCATGGTTCAATTATTTAGTTGGCATTGTTGGCGTGTGTCAGCAATGCCTCTTCCCTCACCGACTGACTGACCGACTAATTGACTGACAGCTAACTGAACAAATCTCTGTTTGTTCTGCTTATAAAATCAACTAATTTAATGCGGAGCCTCGGTGAATAAATCAATTATAAATTAATGCGGTTTTGTTTGGCCAATAACTTTTACCAAAACTGTAGCATTATCAGCAATCATTTTATGCGCACTCATATTTCAGATTTGTATACCCTAAACTCATTAAAAATGTGTAAAAAGAAGTAAGCTTATCCGACCTTATAAAGTATATATATTCTTGGTCAGCATAAATAGCCGATTCGATCTACTCATGTCCTTCTGTCTGTATTTATTTTTATTTATTTTATTATTATTTATTTATTTATTTATATATTATTAATGCGCTGAGACAGCTATTCGAAAATGATAATGAAATGTTTCTTGATATCAGTTCTGCTAGTTCCCAAACTAGTTCTTATGGTGTAATGACATATGCCCCACTTAAAGCAAGATTATGTATGTACGTGTGTGATCTACCTCACGATTATCATTTGCTTATGCTTCATGCACGATTTTCATATGTGACCATTATTTCATTTCTGTTTTGCTTCATCAAGCTGGTGAATAAAGTAAAAAGTAAAAAATAAAAGAGATTGTTCGGCAAGCTGAAGATGATATAAGATTGTTGACCAAAGGCACACAGTCGTGTGCATTATGCGGATTGGAGTTAAATGATATGGTAATACATGTGGGTCGCCAAAAATGTTAAAAGTATTATAAATCTTGCAATCGATGAGTTTATTTCTATTATTTTTTTTTTTAAATAATCTTTATAATTTTGTAGCACAGGGTATAAATTGGATATATATATTGTAGCATAAAGGTAGCATTAAAACTAAGAAGCACGTCGTCTCGGTTCAATATAATCATAGAGATATTGTTTAACATTTTGGGAAGAATTTTACATAACTTAAGATAATTAATAAAAATTCTCTCGAGGCTTCTATTCGAAACCGGTGTCTATCAAGGGATGTTTGATTGTATTTCAATATAATTCACGAACACCGGGCTTCATTGGCTAAGCACAAACAGAATTAGGGAAAGAACAATTTTCTATGTGAATGTTACACACGTTTTTTGATTAAACGTACTGCCTAAACTAATTAGTAATTCAAATAATAGACTCTTTCGCTTCAGCAAATCAGCTTTGTGCCCACCCCAGAAGTAATTTACCAGAAACCTATTGATCCCCAGTCACTTTAATGGTATTTCAAATAACATTTGTGAATCCCAAACTGCGATCTATGATGCTGATTTGTACAAAAATATGTAAAAGTCGGGAGCTCCCGACTAGCGGATACCCTGAACCCTCGCGCATGAATGTGTGTGTGTATATGTGTTCACAAATTCTTCCAAGTTCCGCTAGCTGCCACAAACACGTGCCAATATGAGCACACGTTTTCTTTAATAACTTCTGTGTTTCTTAACCAAGCTTGATGAAACAGTTGATATTATTGTGCTATATAATATTTGTTTATATATTTATTTATATTGGTGGGTAGTTGCGTTAAAATACTAGATATAAATATGCTATTCATGTAAAATTGGGTGAACCTAGCCCTTAAAATCTAAGAGATTTTCTAAAAAAAAAAACGGGGCAAGTTATCAACTGTCGGAAAAAAAACTCGTACTGCGCGGGCACTTGGAGAACCTACAGCTAAAATATAATAATGTCTCTAGCTCTTATAGTTTCTGAGACATATACCTAATGGGGTCGGAGATGCCTTCATCTGCCTGTTACATGCATATGCACAAATACATTATACCCTTTTTACTTATTTTTAATGGGTTTAGGGTATAAATAAAAAAAAACCTGCTATATTGTATCAAAGCTAATGTAGTGCGTGTTCTTAATTGAAAGTGAATTAAATGATGTGTGAATTCCCGACCCTGAACTTGGATGAGTGCTGCAGACCTGCCAAAATTGAGGCAATCACTAAAACGATTTGTCCATATAAGCATTTATTTACTCTTACATACCCACATATCCATATATATGTCCATTTGTACATCATATACGTAGTCAAAACGGAATTCGTAAAATGTAATTTATATAGGCAAGAACAACGAAATCTGTGGCATATCTTTAATGTTTTCAGCGTCAGCCAATCGCACACCATGAGACAGGCATTTTAAACATTTGACCCAATTCAATTATTTTGCATGCCTGAGCCCAAGTACAGGCCCAAGCCAAGAGAGCTACCTGATGAGAAGGTTGTTTGTTTTAGACTAGCGCATTGTTTTTATTTTTGCTGGGCTGAGCTAAATATCACATCGAATTCTATGAAAAGCATTATCAAGCAGTATGCGATAATCTCATTCAGCAGGTCAGCAGGCTTCGACTGTGAGTTCCATGAAGATAGCAGTACTTGCTTCTTTGTCACATTTTCGAGGCTCACCTGGTTCTCAACGTGTCACGTCTTTTTCTGCTTATCAGTCACGATTTACCGTCTAGGATAAATATATATACACAGCTAAGGGCTCTAGATCCGTATGTACATTTGTAAATATGTAATTCTCTCTTATGAACACTGTGCACGTTTCATTTAGTTAATTCACTGCTGGAGCAAGCCGTGCGTCTCGCTTCCAAGCTAAACTCACACTGAACGATCGCCAGCGACGAACTGTTGATAAGTGCATCTAAGCACGCGGCGAGAACGATTCTTGAATCATTTATGTATGCTTTATGTGGGCATTTGTGCATATGCAGCACTTTTCACATGTGGGGAAGAACTTTAAAACTTGCTCGATTAAAACACATCTTGAGCAATTAAAATAACACAATTTTCTGGTATAAATATTTGTCATTTTTTTATATTCTGAATTCTTAACTAATGATATATTCACATAAATGTCCAGGGGGCTGAAAACAAACAAAAAAATATAGTCGGTGGCTTTGTTCATGGCTTGAATCTCAAGCGCTGGCTTTGATTCGCTAAATTTGATCTACCAAACATTGTTAAGCAAGAGCATTTGTTAAGTATCGCTTAAGAGAGTGAACTTAAATTTTAAAGAAATGTGTGGCAATATTCAGTTATTTGTTTTTAAGCTACGGGTTGGTTAAAGATATTCTTTATGGTAACAAAATTCTAAGACTCGAAGTCTTCCGGCTTGAGCACAGTTTGTAGCGAAGGCTAAAACAATTAATATACAAATAGGTTGCTTCGAAAAAAAATAAAATAAAAAACAGAAGTTACCCTAACAGCTGGTCATTTGGTTGCACTTTGTAATAATTCATTATAATCTTAATTACATAAATGTTCTGTATTTAAAGCTTCCAGCATATATCATCCACAATCTTAATCAAAATCTTTATTCCAAACATGCTTCAAAAAATGTGAAGTGGTAAACAAATTTCAATAACATAAGCAATCTATAGCGATGCAGCAGAAATAATAATCAAATGTTTGTTTAAAATATAGCTGTCTGTATATAGAAAATAGGCTACAAAAAACAATCCTTTGAATGTCAAAGGCCCATGTGTTTGTGAATAGACTCCTTTTGCTCAACGTTTGTTCCTCCTGTTGGTGAATGCGACCAATGGCTAAAATGTACAACTCTGGCTTATATGAATGTAAAGCATGATTTGAATTGGGCTACAGCTGCAGGGCCTATGAAAAGAGGTATGAGCAGACTTCATATTCTATGCATTAACTGTTGCCCAAAAACACGTATTTTGACCCCCATCCCCTGGTTTGTTGTTTTTGCTGGAGCTGCGCGAGATATGCAAAAAATGCGATGACGAGATGCAGCCGCAGGCAAACTGAAAATGGAGCAACCAATTGCTCAAAAAATGAGTTTTCTATTCCGTGTTGTTCTATTATTTATTTCGTACGCGCGTTCCTTTTATTGTTGTTGTAGTGTGTCGACATCTGAGCTAATGGTCCTTTATTGCCTGCACAGATACACAAATGACCACATGAACACAAAGATATCCGTGGCACGTTCTGGGAGCCCTTTGGCAAAAATGAAAATCTCGCACTGCGACGCCTTTCGCTTCTTTAATACTCACACGAACGTTAGACCGTTGGCCTTTTGGCAGTTTAAAGTGTCCGCTGGGGCTGCGCAAAGCAAACACAAATCTACACATACATAGACAATTAGGCAGGCAGGCACAAACGTTACACCCACTTACATGTTAACAGATTAGCTTAAGGCCACCCACATTATGCATACGCTTCGTGGGCGGCACATGGGAGGACTGTTGTCACTTTTATGTCATGATGAAGAGCCTTGAGGGGCGGCGCCTCAAAAAAAGGAAGCTACACTTTGCTGCCTGCTAATTTTGCGCCAGAAACTTTAGGCTTAAAAATAGTTGGATTCGCTCTCCGCCTGTGCGACCCGTCTGATACTTTGACATTTTCCATTGCCACATCGATTATGTTTAGTATTTAAAAACTTTCAGCACTTGGCACTTAAACTTAGAGCCAACAAAACCAAAGCCAACCACAGACGTCAAACGCGCTAGGCTAGGCCCGTTGTTGTTTGCCACAAATTTAACATCAATTCAATTCAAATGCATTTTTGCGTTCAATTCAATTGCCACTGTCGCCTGGTCCATGGCTTGGAACTTCTTTTCGCCGCCAGTGGCAATCAATTGAATTACATGTCGCCAGCTTCCTGTGCGCGCATCGTTATTGCTATCATACCCTTATTGTAAACAGCTCTAAAAGGGCATATTCCGTCAACAAAAAGAATGTCAATTGTTGAATCGATGTGTGAGAATAAATGTAATTTTTTTGCATGATATTGTAGTGAAAAACAGGATCAGGAAATAATTTAAGAATAATTTTATTGCAAATTAAGGTGATAACGATTTTAATTTGTTTATATTGAATAATGAATATACTCGGTATTTATACTATTAGATCATGTTCAGTTATGTATAAAAAGGCATCTTCTAGTCGATCCCTTATTTGTTCTTGCTGGTCTACCACCAGTTGCCTTGCTGGCTGCTGGATATGCATAGCCTTCTTATCGAGAGTGCGCCTCAGACATTGCCAGCGCATTTGCATGGCAATTTTACTTAACGAGAGACAACTTTTGAGCATAATCAATGACAAGCAATATATGCACTGGAGCAGAGGCAACCTATTTCAGCCACAAGGTGGCTCCACTTGTGCGGTCTGCAAATATTAGCTTATGCGACTATAAATTGAAACAACAGCAGTTGGCTTTATGTACCAATTGCCATTGAGCTGTAACTGTGACAACATACATGTATTCCACTCTGACATTTATATGAAACCTAGTTGGAATTCCCGGTGCGAGCGAACAACCATCAAAATAAGGTCAAGAAGGAGCAGCTTAAAGTATTTCATAAGCAAGTATAAAGTCATTCTTTTTTACACCTCCTCTTTCAATTTAATATTATCATTTTATATTATTATTGGTGTGGTGTGTACGGCCAATTTGGGCCAATTCATATAAATATTTTAAAAACCGCTGATCAGTTCCCTACCTTTAAGTGTTAACTTGGAGACTTGAAATTTTACAATTTGTTGCACAATTATTAATAACTTGCCTCGTTTTCAAGAAATCGACAAGAATTAAATTCGAAATTTGTTCTCTTTTTTTTTGTGAATGTACTTATCTACAGAAGCAAGTTCGAATGTCTGTGACAGCGACCCGGCGCGGGTGCGAAGTATCTGCTAGTCGGGCACTCTCGACTAGAGCACCCTTGCGTTTTATTAGCATTTTATATTTTTCAAAACTTGTACGCCATCTGGCGGTCGTTAATTTTGTAGGACCTGCCTAAAAGCACGCAACAGAAATTGTAAACAATGCTTAATCAGCAACTGTTAGTGGTGCTGTTGCTAACAGCTGCCGTAGTTGCGAGCAGCGATGTTGAAGCCGAGGCTGAGGACGTTTACACTAGCACCATTAGTACTTCAGCGCCTGGAGTTGAGCAACAGCCACGAAATATGGTAAAACGAGCTCCTACTTTAAGCTTTATTGGCATGAGAGGTAAAAAGGATCAGGAGCCATCAGCAGATGACAATTGGTTAGGCCCCGATCCCTTGGACTACACCGAAGATGATGCGGGCAACTTTTACAATGAAAACATGCGTAGACTAAAGAAAGCTCCGTTAGCCTTTGTTGGCTTGCGCGGTAAGAAATTTACCCCGAATAACAACCGCCTGCATGATTTACTGCAACAGATTGAGGAGGACCGACTGCGGGAGAATCTACTGCAGGATTTCCTTGAGCATCTTGCAATTGATAGTAGTGATGTGGCGAAGCGAGCGCCTACCGGATTTACTGGTATGCGGGGCAAGCGTCCATCGATGGCTGAGAAGGATGCTGCTGAGAATGAGGAAGATGCAATGGAGCTGTTAGCAAAAAGAGCACCTGTCAACTCATTTGTAGGCGTGCGAGGTAAAAAGGATGTCTCACATCAACATTACAAGCGCGCGGCTATGTCAGAGGTATGCCAATTACGTAAAATTACAGATGAGTGCGAGACAAAAAATACCAGGCGACAAATAATGTGTGTTAGCCCGAAATCTCCTGCGTGCAATAAAGTTTAATTAAAAAAGATAAATATGTATTATTTAACTATGTACTATAGTTTATGTAAACAAAATATTGAGAAAAATCGAGATTTTTGTTTTTATCATATTCTGAATATTTTTGTCACTTATATATTCTTAAACTTATAAACGAATATATTTTGTCACGCACTTATCTTAAACTCTTAATTAAATGTAAATGAAAACATTTATGGAACTAAGCATGCCCAGCTATGGCGCAAAATCTTTAAAAAGGCATACGATGTGCGTGGAAAGAAGCAACGTTACGCGGACTTTAACAGTAAATTTGTAGCTGTGCGTGGCAAGAAAAGCAATGTGGAGAATGGACCCGGCTTGGAACAGAATGAAATGCGGCCCTGGGTCTATCTAATTGGCGGCAAAAGGGCGCCAAGCGGCTTCCTTGGCATGAGGGGTAAACGTCCCGGTAAGTAGACAAGTAACCTGTAGAACTAGGCAATCGTACTATACATAAGCCTCTGTCCGTTGCAGCGTTTGCTGAGTAAGTGGAACTGGTGGCACAGATAGGCGAGCGCTTTTCTCATTTAGTTTTGATGAATGACACACGGAAGTTCCTTTTAAACTAGGCAAAGAAAATGTTATAAATAATCACTGGGCTGGAGATTATTTAAAACATAAGCACACACAAACAAACCCACACACACTTTCACCTATAGAAAAGATTACGTCCGTTTCGTTTTAATGTAAAATTAACGAAACGTAATTCGATGTAAATCTAATTAAAATCGCATAATAGCCCCATGTGGTACATGAAATGAATCATTCGCATATCTACTTGTAAACAAATTAATCCATATTAAACTTGAAAAAGTACTTCATGTACTTAATATAGATCTTTCAGAAAACCATTTTGTGCACACACAGACAAAGCTATGTATGTAAGTAAAAGCGATATGTTAATTTATTTGCAATTAATTATTACAACGGTAATTTAAACGATAACAAAATAAACTTAAAATATATATATATATATATATATACATACCTACAAATATAGCGCAAATATTCAATTGATTATTGTAAATACTGGTACATAAATAAAAACTACTTATTATTAACAATTCTTACCATAATTGGTAATTTCCTAAAGAGCAAATGTTAGAGTTTTGTTTTAATGAAAATGAAATAAAATAATTAAATTTTTTTTTTTTTTTTCAAACTAAATTTAAAAATATTTTGGAACAGCGGCCGCCAAGCCCCATCGAAATCTGAGCAAGGTCAAATCTTAATATGTGAAACACTGTGTTATCAGCGATTACTAACAAACAATACACAATGATCGGACAAGTCTATAAGTAACAAACAAGTAAGTGCTCTCTGATGTTCGAATAGGTGATACCAAATACAAAGATCTACTAAAAGAACTTTTAAACAAGTAAGAGGTTCTAGTCGGGAGCTCCCGACTAGGAGATACCCTGTTCTTCCAACACCAAATGCAAATATTTATACAGTGGACCCTCGGTTAACGAACGCCCCGCATAGCGAACATTTCGCATACCGAACACATTTTTTTGGGAAAAAAAGTTTCTCTTAACGAACGAAGTTTCGCATAACGACCAACGAAAAAGGGTAAAACATTAATTGCATGTAAAATTTCTGTCTATGTTAAGCAATGGCCGCATTCTGCAAACTTAACAGTTGCCCAACAGTTGAGATAAAATAGAACACTTAGTTTGCTACACGAACTGCTCTATCTACATTCTCTCAACATGTTCAGATAGCAATCGAGCAATCCAATTCAGATTGACTCCTTCCGTCCAACACATATTCAGTTCTTTAAAAAATTTTATGCTTTTCATTAAGCTTGCTTTCAATAAAAGCTGAACTTAAAATATTTTGGTGTATTTTTTGAGTTCTTTAAACCTGGAACGCATTATTTTATTTTACATATGGGACTAATGGTTTTGCTTAACAAACATTTTGCATAACGAACAAGATGCTGGAACCAATTGTGTACGTTAACCGAGGGTCCACTGTACTATTCTAGAAGCTACATGTCAAGTTTTGTGACTAGCTCTTATTATTTACTAAAATTGCTTAAAAACAGGATGGCTAGATCGACTCGGCTATTGATGCTGATCAAGAATATATATAATTTATGGGGTCGAAGATGCTTCCTTCTGCCTGTTACACACATTTACACTTTGCACAAATACAGTATACCCTTTTTACCCATTTTCAATGGGTTCAGGGTATAATAAACCATACACGGCGAAAAACATTATTTAATCGGCTTACCTATTAAACGTCGAAGACCAAACAAACTCGTCTATTTATATTTAACAACAGCTGAGATTCCGCTCGCTGAGATTCCGCACACACTTTTTGTACCCTTTTTACTCATTTATTGGTACAATGAGTTCAAATAAAACTAAAGCATCAAGTAATCATCTCATTTTTCTAAGAATTGGTAATCGAAAAAAAAAATAACAGCCTTAAGGCATATGTTCTTGTAAGACAAGTACCTAAATATGTATGTACATACAAACACATGTATACATTCTAAATACAAAAAATACTATATGAACAGATTTTTAATAAGGCAACTCAGCGTAGATGAGTGTAAGCGGTGTTGTTTCTGGAATAACCGAACACAACTACTCATTTGTATAGAATACCCATGACAGTCAGGTAGTGCTGTATTCCGCTATCAGATTTAATTCCGAGAAACTCCATAACATTTGACCTTGTAATTTGGATTTCAACCAAGACTAATTTCGAGCAAAGCAGAATTATTTTGTTCTTCAAACTAAACCTTAACAAGATAAAGATACTAAGTTTTGTACAGTGTAAACAATTATCAGTGATCTGCCGCGCACTTTCACAATATTTTACGAATTTTGCATTTGATGGTGTCTCTCCATCTTTCTCTCTCTCTCTCTGTCTGTTCCGTCAGCAAAAGCTGGTGAGAGCCAAAGCTCTAGTCGGCAGCCATCGAAACGTCGCTCTCAGCGCTGTGACAGCGATCACAGTTTATAAATAGCAGACGGAGTGCGTTCTAAGCCAGTTACTTTTCGACTGCCGCTCAAAACGTCAACATCGTCGGCTACAGTAAATTGTTAGTATTCGTGAAAGTGTGTGTGTGTGGTTGCCTGTGCATGCGAGTGAAGAAGATTCAAAGACAGTTTCTGATGTACACAAGTACACACAAAATGCGACTTGCTTGGATGAAATTGTTATGTGTGTCAATTTTGTAATACTCTAAATAAATACACTATTAATAAAAAGTAATTTAATGAACCTATTGACGTTGTAATTAGTGATTAAAGACAGTAGAAAAATTTCTTCTTTTATTTCCACATAATTGTCCTCATTCACCTACATTTTCTTCAACCTATTCGAGTGCACTTTGGCGTGGAAAACCAGTATTTTCAGTTTGGATTTCGTCCCCGTTCCGATTCCAGTCACAGCTGTTTCATTTGAATCAGTGAAATTTTGTGCGTTTATTCATTTCACAGTCTTTTTGCTTGTTTTTTAGCTTTTAGTGTCTACTTGATTTAAGACAATTATTGTGATTTTGACAACCCCAAGATGCTAAGACAGTGGGCATGCCTGCTTCTACTCTGCTCCGTGCAAGCGGTACCATTCTACAGCGAGTAAGTAAACAACATTGTAAATTTTATTTATAATTATGAGGTTTTGTGTTTTACATTCCGTAGCTCATGCGCATTGTTTAAGTAGTTTTCTAGTTAATGAGTTTCTTGTTAAATATTAAATTCGTATGGTAGCTGTGTGGTCCAACAGCATAACCGTAAGCACACAAATAACTTTGAGAAATTGGGTTTAAACCTCGTAGTCCGGTGTTATTTTTTATTTATTTATTTATGTTTATTCATATGTGAAATCTTTACATTTACCATTTGTTGTACTCAATATTTGTCGTATTTTATTAACTGTTTTCTAACACTATATTATTTCAAAACAATATTATTTAAAATGTGTTTATTTATTTATCACATAAAATGTATCTCACACTCTCAATGTAGGCAATAACAATTTTATGCTTCTAATTTAAGTCCTTAGTCTGTTGCAAAGTAACTTGCCCGATCCATGCTAATGCATGCCTTCTTTACAGTGAATATTCCCGCTCATCTACCAGTGTTGAAGATGTAGACTCTTCATCAAGCTCTTTCAGGTGAACTATTCAAACTCTCAGTGAACATTCCCAGCATTTAGCAACCTCTTCCTAAAACCTCTTCCTAAATAAATAACGGCAATCTCACTTATCGCCCCAACCAGATGCCGTTCAGTTTAAATATTGACCGGACAACTTTAATTTTGTACAACTTTTTTTCTATTGACAAATCATAAAAGCCCACCTAATTGCGAGTTATTTATGACATTTTTGCAAGCACTTTATTTGCTTATTTGGTGAAATTTCACCATTTACAACGTTGGCTTGACTCGTTAAACAATATTGCAAATAAACTGAAACGAAAAAATGAATCTACTGCAAAAGAATACAAAATATTGCCAAAAGCACAGAAAGAAAGTCAAGTTTTGGCCTCAATTTATCAGAAAAACTGGAAACAAATAAAATCACCTTAGTAAAACTTCTCCACCAGACGTATTGGCCTATAATCATACCCTTTACGCCTTAAAAACGTATGTTAATCGGTAGATAGTATATCTAAAATTTCTCTGCTTTCCCAATCGGATTGGCTGAATTATAAGTTAATTGCATCGAGGCAGAAGGCGATATGCGCAGAGAATTGCGATCGAAATTCGCAACACAAAAACGCCGCAAAGATCACTTAACCCTGCAGTTCAAGTTTTTGCGAAAAGCATTGCGCAAAAAAAAAACAAAAACAACAACATTCACTGCGTTGAGAACAATGTCTATGCAAAGTAGGTCATCGACTTAAGGGCATCCGCGAGAGATGCAGATCCAAAAGCACTGACGGTATTTGACAGATGATTGTTATAGCTGTGGGTCGTTGTTTACATGTCTGGGCCTTTCACACATGGCTGACTACAACGAACAACCTTTAAAACCAGCTATGACCACCTAAAATATGTAGTTGTTTACCAACTTGAGCAGCCGCCACTCATTTTGACACAATTTTTGATGGAAGTTTTTAGGGTGCCCGCGAAAATGGTTTGAGATGAAGTAAATTAACATTTGACACCTCATTAGATGCAATTTTGGAACATGCAACGGCCCAATCATATGCCCTGCTGACGCCACTTTTCTAAACCAATAACTGGGTCGACCAGAAACCTGCCCCTGCTTACCTCTGTGTAACTCGTTTAGTTCTACGTCGTTGGTCTGTTCCATGTTTTAATCAAATAACAGTGTAACAATTGGGACCAGTCCGTTGATTAACGACTATGGCCAATAACATTCGCCTTGCTAGTCGAGGCGGCAGTTTTATTTAATTTACGCGTTTCTGATTTTGTTCACAGCTCATAATTTACAATTTTTATACCCTGAACCCATTGAAAATGGGTAAAAAGGGTATATTGTATTTGTGCAAAATGTAAATGTATGTAACAGGCAGAAGGAAGCATCTCCGACCCTATAAAGTATATATATATTCTTGATCAGCATCAATAGCCGAGTCGATCTAGCCATGTCCGTCTGTCCGTCCGTCCGTCCGTCCGTATGTATGAACGCAAGGATCTCAGAACCTATAAGAGCTAGAGACATTTGAAATTTGAAATTTTAGCCGTAGGTCCTCCTGGTGCCCGCGCAGATCGAGTTTGTTTCCGATAAACGATAACTTGCCCCGTTTCCAAGTAATCGATAAAAATGTATATCGAAATCCCGTCCTTTAAGCAATTTTGGTAAATAATAAGACAAACTTGACATGTAACTTCTAGAATAGTATATATATATCGAGTATCTTTCTTTTTTTACCTATCGCCACCTCCCCGCTACTCTCTATCCTATAAGCGCGCGCTGCATTTGGTGTTGGAATAAGAGGGTTCAGGGTATCCCCTAGTCGGGAGCTCCCGACTAGAACCTCTTACTTGTTTATGTTATGCTTTCGTTACACGCTGCTTTAAACGACAGAATCTTCCAGAAGTTTCATGACTAAATTAACAAACTTTCCAAATCGTTTAGAGTCTTTAAACGTATCAAATCGAACCTCGCTGAGAACCCATCTTTTTGCAACAAAAACTACATTGTACAATATTGGCCAAGCGAAAGCGGTTCGAATATTAAGCAAAATATATTTTTATTTTCTAATTTAATTGCAAATTAGTGAGTCAGGTTTTTAGATATGTCTAAACTAAATTAAATATCGTTTATTGAACCTCAATAATTTACCTATACCGAATTTCCTTTGACAATTTTTTACACTAAACTATATTTACAAATTTCTCTTTTTATACCCTGAACCCATTAAAAATGGGTAAAAGGGGTATATTGAATTTGTGCAAAATGAAAATGTATGTAACAGGCAGAAGGAAGCATCTCTGACCCCATAAAGTATATATATTATTGATCAGCATCAATAGCCGAGTCGATCTAGCCATGTCCGTCTGTCTGCCCGTCCGTCCGTCCGTCCGTCCGTCCGTATGTATGAACGCAAGGATCTCAGAACCTATAAGAGCTAGAGACTTGAAATTTTAGATGTAGGTGCTCCTAGTGCCTGCGCAGATCGAGTTTGTTTCCGATAATCGATAACTTACTCCGTTTTCAAGTAATCGATAAGTGTATATCGAAATCCAGTTTTTTAAGCAATTTTGGTAAATAATAAAAGCTAGAGTCACCAAACATGATATGTTGCTTCTGGAATATTATATATGTATATGTCAAGTATCTTTCATTTTATACCAATCGCCATCTCCCCGCTACCACCTCAAAGAGGGTTCAGGGTATTCCCTAGTCGGGAGCTCCCGACTAGAACCTCTTATATGTTTCTAATGGAAATGAGTTTGCACCAAAATTATCAATTAACTGAAGGACAGCTGCTAACCACTAATCTACGAGTTTCTACTGACGTTATGTTGATGGCTATGTGTGAGATTCTATCTGAACTCCCAAATGCCACCGGATGCAAGTTAAGTTTAAGCAATCCAATCAAATCGAAGTTTATGATATGTGTTCGACTCATATGAACTCGACAAATGTCTATACATTCATTTAAAATGTACATTTAAAAGAAACTTCTGCTTGAACACTGTTGAGCGTACAAAAAGCAGTTTGTCGTTTTTTAAGCTCTTGTTCAAGAATCGAGCCATGAGTCATACCAGATAAAGATGCCATAAAAAATAAAAATAATATAATTTTCAGAAGTCCGAAGTAACTCGCAGTTAACCGAGCGTGGCCATTATAACAAATTGTTACGTTTGCCATTTCGAGCATATTGTTTATATATACATTTGTTTTTTTTTTATTTTATTTTCGTCAGCTCTTATAATGTTTTATTTTTTTTTAAATTAACTTCCGTGGCGCGCATTTATAATGAGCTCAACCAACAAGGTCCCGAAAATGTTACAGACACAAAGTTATTTATATGTGAAATAAATATAGTGGTAAATAGGAAAAGTCAGCTAAGAAATTATTTGTTATTGTTTTGTCAATAGAAAGCGGGTGGACATTTGTTTGCACAAAACGTGCAAATGACTCATGTGAGTGAGTTTCAGATGAGTAAAAACTGTACACATAAATACATACCTAAAATCGAAAGGCATAAATCCTATTTAATTAATGACTCTAGAGTGCAGCGCATTATGTTTTGGGTATTTTTGCAGGTTTGTTTGGGCGTCAAGAAAAAAAAGTAATATTCATTTGATTTGTATGATATTAGCTGCTCAATTAATTGAGGCAGACAATTAGTATGCGATACACAGAAATGCTGCGCAAAACAATTGCTAAACAATAGGCACGATCGGGTCGTATACTATATAATATATAAAGAGGCAGTCCGGAGTTTCTTTTATGTACGGAACAATGGAAGGCATATGAATTATGGTGGGGTTCCGCTTAGGGATAGCTAAGCTCTGGTGTGGAATTTGCATGAAACGGCACAAAATACAAAACAACCAAGCAGAACACACTAAACATTAAAACACATCATCCCACTCCGCCCCTCCTCAACAGCTTTATGCAACATTTAACACGCCCATTACCGCTGCATCGCACCATGTTTGAGTCCATACCATTTGCACCACTAGCACCGCTAGAACCACTGCATGCTCAGTCGTCACAGCGTTTGGCCAGTGTTTGGGCTGCGCCCCCGCCAGCCCCGCTGGCCAGCCACCACTCCCTAGCTAATGCACCACCGTTGCCACTCTACAGTAGCAGCTTCGACAACGACGGCATCAGTGATACGGAGTTTGTGCCACTAGAGCAGCAGCAGCAGCAGCAGGGGCGACAGGATGCTGCAGCTGTCTCAAACCAGGCCCATTCCACGGGCTTGCAACAGAAGCCGTTCAGTAAGCCCCAGAATCTGTACTTACGCGGCAAGCCTCTATAAAATTGCAATATCTTCCATAGATGTCGATGCCATCACCACGGACGTGAATTCACCCAACCCAGCTGTGTTCTTCCAGCAATCATTCCCCTTCTTTGGCAATGAGTTCTTCAATTCTTTTGGAGGATTTGGAATTGGTAACGCTCAGGAGCCTTGGTGGAAGGGGTGAGTACATCATTATATAAGTTTTTAGAGTTAAGGACACCAACTTTTTCGCCCGTGGAAAATGTAAATCTAACCATACTTTCCTGTACCCCACGTCTCAAACTATATTATACAAACATATTTGAAAATTAATTTGAAGTTTATCGAACTCAGTACCAAAACTTTGATTCTGTAAATCTCAAATTAAAGGTATTTGAAAGTTAGTTCGATGCCGATCGGATGGTAAATAAAAAAGTTGCATACAGCAAATATCTGTCATTTTCCCACTGTTGCAGGTGGAAATTTCAAAGCCGCATACATATTCCGTATGATAAATTTTAAAAATAATTTTGAAGTCAAATGGACAAAACTCAAAACTTCGCGCATACATCAGCCATACATCCGCCCTACTATTTGGGACCTGTAAATGAATTTCTAAAACAAAATTGTAGTTGGAAAAAAAAACAAAAGAACAATTTTAATTATTTTTAAATTGCATTATCAATTCGTTGTTGGGTTTTCCTTTATTATTATTGCTTTTCATTTTAATAATAATATTAATAAATAGATATAAGAATGGACAACTGTCAGTCAAATTGAACCGGTAGTCCCTCGTTCGTTAGTCCGATGCTCAGGCACCTAAGCCACTCAAGCGCACCACGTTATTAACGTAAAGGACACCTATATGATTTCGTTGTTTTTATAGTTTTTGATACTTTGAACCTCCCCTTCCCCCACTTGGAGGTCGCTTTTTACTTTCAACCTTTAGTTTAAATTTCAGCTGCCAGTCAGCACAAACCCTTGTATTTATATAGATGATTATAAGAATTCAATGCTCTTTGAAACACTTATATAGCAAGTGAAAGAACTTTTAATTTCATTCGGCTCAATTAAAAAGTTGTCTAATCTAATTAGAATTAGAGTTCCGTTTCTATACATTTCTTTATATTCTTTACTTTCTTATTATTTTAGTTATAAATATATACACCGTTTCTAAAACTCTATCATTGAAAACCAGAATCACGTATTTGAGTCGAGGCATGTTCTCATTCAAACTATTTCCAAATCTCTCATTCTAAAAGCGTGCAATTCTTATATAGACGCTTCCCATTTGCTATGGTCACTAGATTCAGTTTTTTCCTAATCACCGCACATGGTTGAGTTCGACGATCTTGGTATCTGGAAATTAACCGAGCGCAATGTCAAGATCATTAGAGCTATTAAATATAATGTAATTGCTAATGTAGCTTGCTTGCCTTATGGCCAACCGATGGATCTTCTTTGTTTACTGACTTGGTAAACGGTCATCGTACATAATTTTCTATTTTAATAATTTTAAACTATTCCAGCAAATAAAGACTTAACCAATTGATCTTGCAAATCGCTTGACTGGGTTTCAAGCTTACCGTCGATTCATTTTTTAATCACTTTTCCAGAAAAATGGTCAGCTAAACATCATATTATATGCAACGTGAATGAATAAATGTGTATAAACTTATATATAATGCATTCTATATAGATATGGATGTCGTTTGCATTTTCCTAAATTGTTATTTAAGCAATATTGCGAAATAAACTGGTACACGACCACTCGTTGCATTGTTTTTGTTGAACCGAGAACGAAAGTCAGACGCGGCAATTGAAAAATTCGCCCTATATAAAAGCATATATATTTATATTTATATAAATATATATATATAATATATATATATATATCTATATACATATATACATATATACCGAGAAATTTTGAAAAATATGCCCCATACAATTGTCCGCTTTGTTACGCTAAAAATTAAATTGACGGCAGGCAAAACTGTAAAGCTGTTAATTCTATAGAGCATATAGTATATCATACATTTGGACCGTACGCTATATAACTATGTGAATAAACATATATATGCGAATCCGAAAAGTAAACAATTCATCAGCGCTCAACTTGAGGGACAGATAAATAAGTGCTCTTTAGGGTGCGTTTATTGGATTCTTACAGTATTGGTAATTTATGTATGTATAAATACACCTACATATATATATATATATATATATATGTATAGATAGTGGTTGCGAGTACCTTGACTTTGGATTTGCAAGTTAGCGATTTGTCGAAGATATTAGCCAGTGATAGAAAATAACTCAGGGCCAATAATCACAAAACATCGAATAACCATTTTAGGGGATTGTTCGAGGCGAATATGTATATGCATATGTATATGTATATGTATATGTATATGTATATGTATATGTATATGTATATGTATATGTATATGTATGTGTATATGCATATGCATATGTATATGTATATGTATATGTATATGTATATGTATATGTATATGTATATGTATATGTATATGTATATGTATATGTATATGTAAATGTATATGATTATGTATATGTATATGTATATGTATATGTGTATGTACATGTATATGTATATGTCTAGCACGACTAATAAACCTTAGAGTCCCAGGCGGATGTATATGTATGAAATATTGGTATTCTAGCCCAAATACATTTATAATTAAATGATAATAATAATAATACAAATATGTAGATATTCGCTAAGAATCATATATAATGCCAATAAAATATGTTCCTATACTAAACAGCATGTTTTTTAATTAATGCCTATTCATAATATGTCTTGATTATGTAATTTCTGTCTCTCCTTTTCAACATAATGTTTATTACCAAAGAAAAATATTTTTTGTTCATTCCCAACTTGTTTACTCGTAGACCCAATGTGTGCACCGAGAAGGAAGAAAACGAAGGCGCAAACGCGGAAACTGATGGTGAAACTGTGGACAGCTTCGGTGAGGAACGTGATGGTGCTGGCAACGTGGTCCGTTCACCACTCTTTGGCCAATTCCATTTCAGCGTAAACTCCTGTGCTGAAAAACCGAACAAGCACGTCTGCACAAAGATGTAAGTAGGGCAACTCAATACGAAAGCTAATATTGCATTTAAATCATGATTAATTGTTGTCTTCATACGTAGCGTCAATCAAAATGGAAAGAAGAAAACGGTGACGCTGACACGCCAATGCTGCCACGGTTATGGACGTCCACGCAACGCAGACTTTACCACACCCTGTGAGAAGATTGAGATCAAAGACATCGAAGCAACTGCTGCGGATATGGGAGCCAAGCAGTTCATTGAGAGCGCTAAGAGTGCCGGCGAGCTGGGTGATATGCTGGGCAGCGGCACTGGCAAAAAAGTGATACTCTTTGTGCCCAACGATGCCGCCTTCCAGGAGTACCGCGGTCAGCATCAGCAGGAGAACGTAAGTGGCCATTAAAATGCACCAACTAATTGCCTGCTTAAATTTAATTTTCATTTAATATCATTCAGAACGTGGATGACGCCAAGGCGGAACACACTCAAAAGTCGTCTATTTACAAGCTCCACGCGGTACAGGGCGATGTGCAACTAGAGGATCTGCCCAATGAGAAGCTGCTGCAGACTGAGCTTCCTGATCAAAGGATACGTATCAACAGTTACCAGCTGCCGCCAGCTTTGGGCCTGGAGCCCTATCGGTATGCCGCCAACTGTGTGCCCATTGAGAAGCACGACAAGCTCTCCGAACAAGCTCTGGTGCACACGCTGAGTGGCGTGCTGAAGCCTCTGACCAAATCTGTAATGGATCTCATACGTGAGCGTGCCGATATGTCTATTATGCGTACCGTGCTGGAAAAAACTAACATCAGCGCCCTGCTGGAGGCTGACAAGCCCGTCACTATCTTTGTTCCCACGGATGCAGCCTTTGATAAGCTGGACCCACATTTGCGACGTGCCCTAAAGGAGGGACGTGGCTGCGCCTCCAGTAAGTGACATAAATATTTAAAAATGCTGAAACCTTTCTTTCCATTAATTTTCTTACCAATTATGGCAAAGCTAACTGTAAATGTAAGTGTATATATATATATGATCCGACTTATATCTTACTGTAGTTAATTTATGTAAGTCCCACGGGTTAAGGAAAATTTTTTAAATATGGTTGTATCAAACTTTTTCTCTAACATCCGATCGGCTTTAAACTAATTCTACGGATAACTGTTGACTGCAGTCCTTAAGCTCATTTACAAATATCTATGGAATGGCGGAAAATCCGCTCCGCTGCGTAAACATGGAGGTTCAAGGTAGAACGAAGGAATGAGTAAAAAAAAGTAGTTGTATAAAGTTTAAAAATAAAGAATAATATTCCCAGGCAAGGCCGGGTAGAGGGTTAGAGGATACCTACAGTAAATGTATCTTTCCTTTCAAACTCTATTATGTTCTTAAAATACATCTCTGCAGACATACTGAAGAACCACATGCTGGACCTAACCTTCTGCTCATTGGCCACTCTGCCAGGTGCTAAGACGACAGCCTACAATCTACTGGGTGAACCACTTCTGCTTAACCGCACCCGAAGTGCCCAGAATCAAACAGAGGACTCTGCTATCTACATTAATAATGCCGCTAAAATTCTGGACGCTGATATCATGGGCACCAATGGAGTACTTCATGTCATTGACACCATTCTGCCCACCGAATCTGCTCTGCCAATGACCACTCTGATGTCGCAGAAGAACCTTACTATCTTCAAGCGCCTGCTAGAGGCCTCTGGCTTCGATGACCAATTCGACGATTTGGACAATGTTACAATCTTCGCACCCACAGACAAGGCATTGCAAAATTCGGAATGGGCACGTCTGTTGGCAGAAAAACCAGAAGCGTTGAAAAACAACAAAGATTTGTTGGAGTTCCTCAACTACCATGTGGTCAAACCAATGATTAAGACCTGTGATCTATCGGAAAGCTCGTTGCCTACAGTAGCGGGCAAAAATGTTCGCCTAAATCTGTATTCCACGCATGCGCTCTTCTCGGACGTAATGAACAGAGCTACGGTAAACTGTGCCCGCCTGGTGCACTTCGATGACGAGAGTTGCGGCTCTGTGCTGCATCAACTGGATCGCTCTCTGACAGCGCCCAAGAATGTGAGAATCAGATTAAACGCTGCTCCGACCTTTGTTTTATCTTTATCTTTATCTTTTTTTATCTTTATCTTTCTTTTTGTTTTGCTCTCCCGCTTAGAATCTGCTCAAATCCCTGGAGGCCAATCCCAACTACAGCAAATTCCTAGAACTGGTGATCAAGGCCAACTTGACTCATTTGTTATCAAATGAATCAGATAGCTTTACACTTCTGGTGCCCAAGAATGATGTTTTTGATGAGTTCAGCGAATCTATCGAGTCCAAGGCTACACAGAGCCAGACCGATCTCGAGGCGCAGGTCAAGACGCATATTGTTAACGACGTCGTCTGCTGCGCTGGTATTATACCCACCAACTGGCCATTTGTACGCTCAATCGAATCCATTTCGGGTCAACACCTGCGCATAACACGTGATCGCCGACCCAAAATAGAAAACGCCGGAGTTACAAAATGTGATGTGGTAGCTACCAATGGAATCCTGCATGAGATTAATGACATCATTGTGCCCAAGCCACAGCAGCAGCACCATCGACCGCAGTTGCTGCCTAGCTATCAGCCCAATGGTGATTTCGATGTATTCTTTTAAAGATCAGAGGTATTTCGGCGGCGATATTATTAAATGTCTCCTTCTTTATCTACTACATATACATATATATTTATATTATTTTATAAAGATTCGTCAATGATTGAAACTTACATTAAGCAAAGAATATATGCATAAATTTAAAAAAATAACTAAAAGCAATCTTTTAAACAGAATTGGGCAATTACAAACCAATGTGACCATGTAGCAAAACAAAAAGTCAGATGTTTATTCTAAATAACGATGCGTCGAATAAAATCGGGTGGAAGCATTGAGTTCGAAAATCATCGATGCTCGATGCATTGATATTTTTTTACTTCCCTGGAAAAGATGATAATTGAAGTAATAAACTTTGTCACTGATTAAACCTGTAAGAGCCATAGAGTAATAAACAGACAAAGAGCGGAAGATTCGCTCCGAGCATTTATTACCGTTTTAATTCTGAAGCCAGGTCGTCATTGAGTAATAAAGAGAAAGAGCTGAACTGACGCTCTGAGCTTTTTTTACCGTTTTAAAAACCACGAGACATAGATCGGGTTGGTCCGCAAACGCAAAATCAAACCCAAAATAAAAGCTCATTTACCATAGGAAGCAACAACAAATCACTTCCAAAACAACAACAGTGCGCACGAAATCCCATTTTTTCTGCGCCGCCCGTTTTGATCGACAAGAGATTTGTGAGCCATGATGAGGACATACGAAGCTCAGTGCAAAGAAAAGGGACAGACAATGCCACTGTGTTTGTTGCTAGTTTCTTTGTCGTTCCAACAATGCAGCGCATTTTTTTATTAAAGGTAATAATGAAATTTATTTAACAAGATAAGTGTCCTGCTACCTTACAAGGCAACTTAAACTAATCAGAAAATTAAACTAAAAATAACAAAATAATTTATGATAGACATAACAATGAATTAAAGATAACTTATAAGGGGGAGGCTTAAGGGGTGATACTGGGGAGATCGTCTATATTTTTATTATGATATATTTATGTCAAGACCCGGTTCAAGAGATCTTGAGGGTGATGGCGTTTGAGTCCCCTCCTTACTCTTGTACGGTGACAGGCAGTATTTAGGCGTCTAGCTAAACAGTTTGGATGAGCAATCACTTGAATTCTGTCACCTATTTTAGGCACCTTAAGGTCGCGCTCAATGTTACGTGTCCTTATGTACCATGGGGACCCAGAGATCATCCTCAAGGTCTTAGCTTGTAGCACACGGATCATATTCAGGTGCGACTTGGCAGTAATACCGTACACCTGTATGGCATAGAATAGGCTGGGAGCTAAAATGCACTTGTATATTTTGACCTTGTTCTCCAGCGACTATTTGTTTTTGGCGGAGAGTAATCAGGACATCTTGTTTAATTTGGCTCTATATGAGTGCTGCAGTGACGTGACATGTCTTTCGAAGGTAAGGCTTCTGTCTAGGATGACACCTAAGTACCTGTGCGCAAATGAATGATCCAGTACTCTTCCATTAAGTGATATGACTGGGCAGTTCTGCACTCGATTTGTGAAAGTCACGTTTGCACATTTACCTGCGTTTATGCACACATTCCATTTCGATGCCCATTCCTGGAATGCGTCCAAAAACTCCTGCAGTGCACTTTTGGCTAGTAGTATGCAACTGCTTTTTGTGAGCACCGCAGTGTCGTCGGCGTAGGTCGCTATTAGCGTATCGCTTTTATCGACTGAGGTGATTGCCATATGGTTTGGTATATCCACTGAAAATATCGAGTACAGTGTGGGGCCTAGAACACTGCCCTGGGGAACGCCAGCCTCGATTGATTTAATGGAGGACTTGCACCCATCGTCAGCCACTCGGAATGTGCGCCCTTCTAAAAAGCTCTTTATAACCTGGAACAGCTGGGGGGTTAAGAGTCTCTTGGCTTTGTAAAGAAGTCCAGGGTGCCACACCCTGTCGAAAGCTTGCTGTATGTCCAGGAAGGCAGCGACCGCATACTCTTTGTTCTCTATGGCCTCTAGCGCAAAGTTGACAACTCTATGCAGCTGTTCTGGAGTGCCATGCTGCTTGCGAAATCCAAATTGAAATTTAGGGATCGCAAGGGTAACAGTCTCGAGGTCCAGCATTCTGTTTAGAATCAACCTCTCCATTATTTTGCTCAGTGAAGGAAGAAGGCTGATCGGCCTATAAGAGTCCACATCAGTTGGTTGCTTTCCAGGCTTGAGGATCATAATAATGTTTGCCGACTTCCAGGCTCTCGGAAAGTATCCCACACGTAGGACGCTGTTGAAAATAATTACCAAAAACAACAGTGCTTGATCTGGTAGGAGTCTTATGGTTCTGTTATCGAGTAAGTCTCCGCCAGGGGCCTTATTGGGTTTAAGCTTTGACACCAGCTGCTTCACTTCGTCCAGTGTCACAGTATCTGAAGGCAAAGCCATTTGAAACGGTGTTTCCAATGCCTCCGCAACTATCCTGCAGTGACTCTCAGGTGCAAAGTCGTGCGGCCTGAATCGTTGCTCAAGATTGTTTGCAAATACTTCCGTTTTGTCAAGACTAGTGCGGCACCAGCTCCCTGAAAGGTCTCTAATAGCCGATTTCGGTGTTGCCAATGTTTTATATCTCTTAGTAATTTTCCACAGAGAGTAATTAGTAGAGACATCGGTACCCAAGTTTTCCAACATGTCAATTTGAATTCTTTTCCTGCGAGCCAGAACTTTGTGAAGACGATTAGCCAGCCTGTTGTGAATCTGTTGGATTCGGGCATCTCCTGTTCTTGCATACTCCTTTCTTACTTTACGCTTGTGTGTGAGATGAGGCACACATGCCAACAACTATTTGGCGCGTCGAGGCATTGATACCCTTATTTATAGAAATGGTATAGAATGTTTCAAGAAAACAATTATTATTGATTGTACTAATAGTTGCAAATCGGCACATATGTATGTGTCTGCCAAGCCAAGGGAACTCTATGGACTTAAGAAGATTGCAATATTCTGTTGCGCATGTGACGTCACAGCCTAAGGCTTTTTCCGTGCGATCATTTCGTAATTAAAATGATTACATATGTCAATCAATTATTTACTATAAAGGACCCTATTAATAAATAATTTAAATGTACGTAATAAAGGTAGAAATATATATTACTCAAGACTAGAAATAGAATTCCATAAAATGTGACGTCATAATTTGTTATGTTAATGCGCCGTGCGCGTAACCCTTTGAATTGAATGCCATGGCTTGCTGGGATTCAAATTTTCTACCTACTTGCGCCGAGACTGAGCTCTGCAACAACAACATTAGTACCCAAATTGTGTTGTTGTTGTTTCTACGCGCCGCCTTGTAAGAACGACAGAGAAACCAGCAACAAACACAGTGGCATTATTTGTCCCTTTTCTTTGCACTGAGCTTCGTATGTCCTCATCATCGCGCAGAAACTTTTGATCAAGACGGACGACGAAAAAAAAAAATGGGTTTTCATGCGCACTGTTGTTGTTTTGCGAGTGATTTGTTGTTGCTTTCTATAGTAAATGAGCTTTATTTTTGGGTTTGATTTTGCGTTTGCGGACCAACCCGATGTACCTCTCGGGGTTTTCAAAACGGTAATAAAAGCTCGGAGCACGCCTTCAGCTCTGTCTCTTTATTACTCAATGGGCATCGGCAGAAGAAGCTGCAGACAGCGGGGCGTTGTGTTCGCAATTTTTGTTTGCAACCTCGTTTTCGCTTAGGAAGTATTTCTAAAGAGCTTTTGATCCAAACGCCTGCTCTGTCTCTTTATTACTCAATGGCTGTAAGAGTACGAGTAAATACCGTAAAAGATGTGATTGAGTTCACAAAAATAAAAAAAAGTTAGTATGCCAATATTATCATTCTAGGTGAGAACTTAGCGGTACAATAGCATTCATGTTGGCGTAAACAAAAAGTGGCAAGCAATAGATGCAAGAAATATTTGTTCTATATCGTAAAGAAATGCATCATACACAATTTTTTCTCACTTGTTATTCCTCGATAAGCTTTTCCGATGGAAGATTAGAAGCCAATAGAAAAACGACATTCTTAACAACATCATACTTACTGATAGGAGAGAATTTCTATCTGTAATTATGAAATGATTGTATATATTTCAAAAAAATAAATTTATATGCTCTTCATTATATACCAAGAATAAAATACTTTAGCACAAATATGTATGTATATGTATATGTATATATATATATACATATATGTATATATATAAAGGGAATTTTATAAAGCAAAGCTTTGAGACGCGATAAGAGCATAACTTTACTTACTCACATATATGTATGTACATATGTATAATATTACTTAAGATTCAGTTTAGCTAAAGCTCACTCGCTGATCGCTATATAATATTTATGTGTATATATACATATATATATATATAAATGGGTTTGTTTGGGTGAGAGTATGTGTATATGTGTGTGTGAGAGAGAATTTCATTTGAACGTGTGTATAAATATTCCAGACAGTTTAGTTGATGGCGCAATCAAATCAAGTCTTAAGTGATGTCGGGAACACTTCCAGCCACCTTCGTGAAGGGCTTTCATAATGAGGAGTTGGTCCGTCGCATGGAATATCGAAAATTTGGAGGCACCAATTTAAGAGTATCCACCATTGCATTAGGTGGCGCCACCTTAAGCGCGCTCTTTGACAAAAACTTTGACGAAGAGGAGGGAATCAGAACAGTGCAGGAAGCCATTAAGTCAGGCATCAACTATATCGATACCGCACCATTTTACGGACAGGGGCAGTCGGAAAAGGTGCTCGGAAAGGCGCTCATGGATGTGCCCAGGGAGGCGTATTACATAGCCACTAAGGTGGGACGGTACGAACTAGAACCCAATCGCATGTTCGATTTTAAGGCAGCAAAAACCAGAGAAAGCGTCAAGAAGAGCTTGGGTCTGCTGGAATTAGATTATGTGGACGTGTTACAGGTGCATGACGTGGATGCGGCGCCTAGCCTGGACATGGTGCTTAAGGAGACGATTCCAGTGCTTGAAGAGTATGTGAAAGCCGGCAAGGCGCGATTTATTGGAATCACCGGCTATGATGTCGACGTTCTCAAGGATTGCGCGGAACGTGCAAAAGGTCGCGTTAATATTGTACTATCCTATGCTCGATATACTCTCCTGGACAATACACTGCTGCGTCACATGAAAGCTTTCCGGGAGCTAAATGTGGGCGTCATATGTGCCGCCGCCCATGCACTGGGCTTGCTCTCCAATGCCGGTCCACAAGCTTGGCATCCCGGCAGCGAAGAGCTTCTCTCGATAGGTCGACACGCAGCCGAGATCTGCAAGCAACGTGGCGTGGAGCTAGGTAAACTAGCCATGCATTACTCCATGCAGCTGGAGGGCGCTGCAACCTTTTTGATCGGCATACCCAATCGTCGCCTGCTGCAGGTTAACCTCGATGCGGTCTTCAACGGCTTGACCTCCACCGAGCAGGAAGTGCTACAATATCTACGCGAAAAGTGAGTAAATTAATTTTTACAAAATGTTCAATTCTAATTTCCATTTTTATTCTTTGCAGTGTTTTCAAACAACCCTACAGCTGGGGATCCACATTGTCAACCATTAGGGACTTTAAATAACTATACAAATCAACCACTACGATGTCTATGATTAAAGTGCATAGCCTATACCCATAGAAATTTTAAGAAAATTTAATTAAGGCTTTCTTTTATATTTTCCAAAAGAATATTTGACGTTCTAATCGATAGCTATATAGATTTCATACATTTGGTATTGCGGGGATCTAAAATCAAGCGAAAAATGTAATCAGATTTATACATCATCACCCAGACACAACACATGTACATAGTATTAATATGTGTGTATGTCATATGATTCAATATCAGTTCACGTTTTATTTTCTTTACCAGGTAGCGCTTCAAAAATGCATATTGATTATATTCCTAATAATACAACAATACAAAAATATTTGAATGCATATATTACATTCGTATATGTTGAACAAAATACAGTACCGTTAGGCAGTGAACATGTATTTTTTTATCAGAATCTCTTGTCGGCACGATACAGCAATTAGATCTTCAAGCTGTGTCAATTTGACACTATAAATATTAGTTTACTTGATAAACATCGAAATATATTACTTATATTCTAAATCAGCGGTAAATAAATCCACCCACACTATTTTGAACTCCATGTCTACTTAAAAATTGTTTGAAGTCCATCGAATAAAGAACCTAAAATTTGCAAGCAATGGTGTCCGCCAATGTTAGTCTAGCGGTGAGAATTTCGGAACCGAAAAAGAAACTTATTAATCAAACCTTTGACCAGCAATTACAAAACCCGAAAAAAACGTATCAAATATCAGAGATTTCTAAGTTGAGAGTGATTGACGTGTTTTACTTGTGCTCCAAGATTTTTATATATTTTTGCGCTTTAATCCTCCTTTTTAGTTCTAAATTTTGCATTTTTTGTGCTTTATTTAAAAAGCTTTTATAAATTCTGTTAATTATTGCATTTAATAAACGCGGCGTCAGTTCCGTATTGTTGTTATTGCCTGTTTTGATTCTTTTACTTTGGTGCTCCCCTGTGCATACACTTGCTTGTGCGTGTGTTCGCTGCTGCATATTTCAGCTTGTGCATCGCGCTCTCGCAAATTTTTGCTGTTGCTTTTCGCTGCAAACAATTTGTTTGTGTACGAATAGGTATTTTTTTAGCGTTTACTTGCTCTTTTTTTGTGCACCGTTTTCGTTTTGCTCTGCGCTCTCGCAACTTGCATACGCTTTTAGTTATTATGTCGTGCTGTAAGAAACCTTGCACGTTCAAGCAGGCTGATGATTCTGCACTGCCGCAGTTTGTTAATTGCTGGCTGTGTGAAAATATGATGTATGCTAAATGTGCAGGTCTCACTGGGCGTGATTGCGACAAGATCGCTGCAATGGCCAAGAAGGGCTGCGGCGGCTTGCGTTGGTCGTGGCAGAATGCACCGATAACCAAATTGATTTCTCCAGAGTGTATAATTCTGTGAGAAATCAATTCTTAAAACTGAATAACGTGGCTAAGCAGCTCTCGAGTAGTTTTGACTCGAGTTTTGAGTTGCTTGGCAAATTCAAATTCGAGTCTCGAACCAATCGCCGGTTGGAGCCTCAATTTTTGCAGTTACCCACTCCGTCTATCCAGACACCTACGCCTAGCAACTTGGATTTATCTCCAATGTTGTCACTGTCGTCTTCCCTGAGCGACTGCCCAATTACCCCTGTTTCATCCCCTGTATTAGTCCCAGTAGAGCCCGTACCTGATCCTGTCCCAGTTAGCCATACTGCCTCAGCCCCGTCAGCTCCTGGTCGCAAAGGAAGAGCTGCGCGCAATCTAGACCAGATTGTTCAAAACAATCATGGTGCGTCTTTAGTCCCACTAAATCCTGTATTACCTGCAGCCTCATCATCTCCTATTTTAACTGTAAACGCCCCTCGTAGGCAAGTTTTTGTGTCTCGACTGTCGTCTGACACCACTCCTGAGTCTTTGGCAGCCTATATTGCTAGCAAATCTTCTGCTAGTGTGTCAATTACTAAATTTTATTTTTCCACTCCTCGTGAAATTCATCTTTCAAAATAAATGTTTCACATGATGATATGTTGATATCCCAAGTTTTGGCCTCCACACATGATTGTTCACGAGCTCAAGCCAAACAAGTAAGAGGTTCTAGTCGGGAGCTCCCGACTAGGGGATACCCTGAACCCTCTTATACCAACACCAAATGCAGCTCGCGCTAATAGATAGAGAGTAGCGGGGAGGTGGCGATAGGTATAAAATGAAAGATACTTGATATATATATACTATTCTAGAAGCTACATGACAAGTTTGGTGACTCTAGCTCTTATTATTTACCAAAATTGCTTAAAAAACGGGATTTCGATATACATTTTTATCGATTACTTGGAAACGGGGCAAGTTATCGTTTATCGGAAACAAACTCGATCTGCGCGGGCACTAGGAGCACCTACATCTAAAATTTCAAGTCTCTAGCACTTATAGGTTCTGAGATCCTTGCGTTCATACATACGGACGGACGGACGGACAGACAGACGGACATGGCTAGATCGACTCGGCTATTGATGCTGATCAAGAATATATGTACTTTATGGGGTCGGAGATGCTTCCTTCTGCCTGTTACATACATTTGGATTTTGCACAAAAACATAATACCCCTTTTACCCATTTTTAATGGGTTCAGGGTATTAAAAGCGAAACCAGCCTGTCACCCTTCCAGGCCCTTCAATACAGGGTACTTTTTGTGCCCCAAAAAAACTAACTTCGTCTCCTGACCAAGTGTCCATTTATTACGAGAATGTCAGAGGTCTCATTTCCAAGCTAAAAAATCTTTTTTGGCCAGCTCTTCCTTCGATTCGGATATAATCGCAGTTAAGGTGTCTTTTCCTACACGGAATATCTATATTACATGCTTTTATGTTCCTCCTTCTTCTGATATTCAAGCTTATATGAAACATATTACTCGTTTTAAAGAAGTTTCTTCATACGTGCGTGATAATGACCTATTTATGGTGTTGGGTGATTTTAATTTGTCGAACATCTCTTGGTCATTATTCACTGCCGAAAATGATGTAGTGCCATCAGCACAGCACGATTTTATGCATGCATGCTTCATATTTCGTTGTTTCAAATCAATTTAATTTCTAATCATTTGAATAGAACACTTGACCTTGTTTTTGTTAACGACTACCTTATTTCTAATGTGCCTAGGTCCCCTCCTACTTTACAGGTTGCAATGTTCAATTGTAATCCTCTTATTTCGTGCTCATCAGCCATTAAGCCCCGCCGTTGCTTTCGCAAAGGAAATTATTCCTTGCTTAATCAACGTATTCATGCAATCGATTGGTCTTTTTTATATGACGCGGTTGATATGAATACTGCTATTAATCTTTTTTATAATACTCTGAACTCCATCTTAGATGATTGCATTCCTAATTCAATTCCCTCAATTGCTTCTTCAGTTTTACAATGTTGTAAACTTGAAGCGGAAATCTTCAAGTTTGCCATCTTCTTTTTCCCTCTGGATGGATAAAGCTAGCAATGACTCTGATTCTACTAACCTCTTTGCTAATTTTTTTCAATCAACTTACTCTTTAGTCCGTCCCCATAGAGTAATAAACAGACCAAGAGCGGAAGATTCGCTCCGAGCTTTTATTACCGTTTTAATTCTGAAGCCAGGTCGTTAAGCATTGAGTAATAAAGAGACAGAGCTGAAAGCGTGCTCCGAGCTTTTTTTACCGTTTTGAAAACCCCGAGAGGTACATCGGGTTGGTCCGCAAACGCAAAATCAAACCCAAAAATAAAGCTCATTTACTATAGGAAGCAACAACAAATCACTCGCAAAACCCATTTTTTTTTTCGTCGTCCGTCTTGATCAAAAGTTTCTGCGCGATGATGAGGACATACGAAGCTCAGTGCAAAGAAAAGGGACAAATAATGCCACTGTGTTCTTTGCGGGTTTCTCTGTCGTTCCTACAAGGCACCGCGTAGAAACAACAACAGCACAATTTGGGTACTAATGTTGTTGTTGCAGAGCCGAGTCTCGGCGCAAGTAGGTAGAAAATTTGAATCCCAGCAAGCCATGGCATTCAAATCAAAGGGTTACGCCCACGGCGCGTTAATTTTTTGGAAAAGAGCTTTTGATCCAAATGCCTCCTCTTGGTCTGTTTATTACTCTATGCCCTTATTGTTTGGGCTACAGCCTATCAGCAAGAGCAATCGCGCCAGCCTAAGAGCGGATATTATAAGAGAGCGCATGAAAAGAGCAATTAACGAAAATGCATCTGCGCTTAGATCAGCCGCATTTGAGTAATCTCTTATCACTCAATAAATCACGCGCTATCACGGTTGAGTTGAGTTGAATTTAGTGGCTCTCTCAAGCGTCCGAGCATTCAGCCCTGTTACTTTAAGTTATCTTATTTTCTTGTATTTTGTAATTTTATTGAGCTTTAAATTTGCACGCTTATTAACAGCGGAATTTACGACATATGTTGAAGTCTGTGAGCGTCAGTCCAAGTCAACGGACGTATGCTCTGTGTAGGTCAGATTGATAATCAAAGTATTTTGGTTAAGTTCAATAAAGGTTGAAGTTTAAAATGAACAACCCCGCTCGTGAACTGGGATTCTTTTGCTAACCTCATCATTCCCACCAATCGTGCAAAGCCCTCAAAGCCGCCTCGGTTGGTAACCACGCCGCAGGCCGCATCATATCTACGGGCAGTTTGGGGCCCCGCACCTGGCGCAGCCGATATCCAACACTCCTATTATTTCCCATTCCTCTCTCCTTTTAGCTATAAATTCTTTAAAATCTTCTTACTCTCCTGCGCCTGACAATATTCCTAATTGTCTACTCAAGTGTAGTTCTTCCCTTGTTTATCCATTGCTAAAGCCCTTTAATCTGTCCCTTGAATCTTCTGTCTTTCCATCTCTTTGGAAAGAATCTTATATCATACCTCTTCACAAGAAAGGTGGAAAGTCTGATATACAAAATTACAGGGGCATTGCAAAACTGTCCGCTATCCCTTAATTATTTGAAAAAATAATCACTTCGAATTTGAGCATTTCTGCAAATCAGTTGTCTCCCCTGTTCAACATGGATTCGTTAAGAATCAATCAACTACGACCAATCTGCTAGAGTTTATTTCCTTGGTAAATGATGCTTTCCTTTCGAAAATGCAAACTGATGATATTTACACTGCCCACCTGACATTTTACTTTTTAAACTTGACCGATTAGGTTTCCCTCCATCTCTTTTGCTTGGACTACCTCTAAACAGGTTCACGTTACTTCTGGTGTTCCTCAAGGTCATCTTTGTCCTTTACTCTACTCTTTTTATAAATGATCTCCCCTCGGTTATATCACATGCCCGGGTACTTATGTATGCGGATGATGTGAAACTTATTCTATCATACACTAATCCCCTACATTATTCTCGTCTACAAGCCGATTTGAACGCTATGCAACTTTGGTGTTCGGCCAATCAATTGCATCTGAATTGTTCAAAGTGTATGTTTATGACCTTCAATCGCACTACACCTTATCTTGTCAGCTATACAATTGACAATAATCCATTGCAACGTATACTAACAGTTAAGGATCTAGGCGTTCTTTTTGATTCTAAACTCGGCTTCAATCTGCATATAGATACCATCGTTAATGAGGGAAAAGGTGTACTTGGATTCATTAAACGATGGTCTAAAGAGTTTAACGATCCTTTTATAACGAAACTTCTGTACATCTCTATTGTTCGCCTCATCATTGAATACTGCTCTTGCATCTGGTCTCCGCAGTATAATAGCCAGGATCGTATTGAATCAGTTCAGAAGCAATTAATGCTTTTTGCTTTACGAGGTTTAAATTGGGACCCTAATCTTCGGTTGCCATCCTACTCCAGCAGGCTGCTTCTTCTTAATCTTCCGTCATTAACCAACCGTAGGATAATTCTCGGTGTTGTCTTCCTACATTAGTTGATTGTTGGCGAAATAGATTCTCCTTTTCTGTTAGGGCGTCTTCAATACTCTGTTCCGTCCAGACCAACTAGAAATTATCGCCCCTTATTCCTATCTACGTGCACAACAGACTACGCTATGCACAATTCTTTTCGCGTGCTATGTGAAAATTACAATAGTTTGCATCGCGTTTTCTCTACCAAACTCTCTCTACCCCTAATAAAAATCGTTGCTTTCAGGATACCTTCGGGAAGTCACTGACCATTCCCAGCTATGTGCAGGGGCATAGCTTGCCGGACAGGCTATAAATTTTCCCCCACCGGGTCGGTGATTTCCCATTACTATCTCTCTATCCTATCCTATATACATAACATTCTATATATCTTGTTAAATTCCTTTACTTTTTTAATAACTTCTCTCTTACTTTTTCCCAATTTATTGTATTTTCTTAATTAATATCTTCTTAGCTGTAGGCTCTAAAAGCGTCACTGACAAAATTAGCTGTGAATAGGGGCACAGCTGGCCGGACTGGCAAATAAAACACCTCCATCGGTTGGGGATGCTATTAGAGAATTGTGTACTCTAACTAGGTTTTTAGCATTAAATTTTATTATATATGTAAATTGTATTGAATTGTATTGGAAGACACTCGTTTTGTCGACCATTAAATATAAAATAAAATAAATAAAAATAAAGATGAAGATGTGAAATTGAGATGGTAAAGAAAAAATTTGTAATTTTCCGCATATTTATCACCGTTGCGGAGGGAACTCTTAAAACTGCTGTAGCAAGTTTTCATTAAGTTCCTATGTAAGGTTTTAAAAATGTGTTTAAGCCCGATCGGTCGAAACCAAAAACTTTGCCCCTTATAGCCGCGTTTTCTATCGAGAGGACCTGCATTTTGAGAACATTGTGAAACACGTGTTTTATGTCTTTGCTTAAATAACTTTCCGAATGAGCTCGAAACTTCGCCAGTTCAATATTTGACCAGCATATATCTTCCGTCAATGGTGGATTTTGTGAAAAATGTGAAACACGATTCAAATGAATGAAGATCTTTAAAATTGATTCTGAAGCCGATCGAATGGTTAACTAAAAACTTTTACACAATCGTTTTCCGCCCAATTGACCACTGTTGTGGGTGGAATTTCTTAAATCACAGAAATACAAATTTTATAAGTTTTTGTAGGGATTTAACATAAGATTGAAACCACTTTAACAAAACTTAAAATTGTCCCTAAAAAATCATTAAATCCCAATTTCCATTGACGAAGCTTGGATTTTCGCGATTTTTCCACACTTGTTAGTAGAATTTCCCAAAGCCCCGCCTTAGCGAGCCTTAGTTACCTTAGGGTAACTACAGTTTCTGCATCCTAGCCCTAACGGCTTTGGCTGTGCGTTGATGTCAGTCAGTCAGTCATTCAGTCAGGACAAACGATTTTATATGTACAGAATTATTTTCTGATTACAAACAACAAGCAACGAAATCCTTAGCTGTTTTTATACCCTGAACCCATTGAAAATGGGTAAAAAGGGTATATTGTATTTGTGCAAAGTGCAAATGTATGTAACAGGCAGAAGGAAGCATCTCCGACCCTATAAAGTATATATATTCTTGATCAGCATCAATAGCCGAGTCGATCTAGCCATGTCCGTCTGTCTGTCCGTCCGTCCGTCCGTCCGTTCGTCTGTCCGTATGTATGAACGCAAGGATCTCAGAACCTATAAGAGCTACAGACTTGAAATTTTAGCTGTAGGTCCTCCTGGTGCCCGCGCAGATCGAGTTTGTTTCCGATAAACGATAACTTTCCCCGATAACTTTCCCCAAGTAATCGATAAAAATGTATATCGAAATCCCGTTTTTAGGTAATTTTGGTAAATAATAAGAGCTAGAGTCACCAAACTTGTCATGTAGCTTCTAGAAAAGTATATATGTATATATCAAGTATCTTTCATTTTATACCTTCCCGCTACTCTCTATATATTAGCGCGAGCTGCATTTGGTGTTGGAATAAGAGGTAGCAGGGTATCCCCTAGTCGGGCGCTCCCGACTAGAACCTCCTACTTGTTTTATATACATATGCAAATACATTTCTTTTATTTAATTTTGAAATAAGCGTTATATAGTAGCTGTTGATATTTACATGGTTGGTCTCTTCTAGCAGTTGACTAAGAGAAGGATTTTTACGGAGGTGCATTGCAGATTATTTATTGGTTGTTATTGGTGAAGTTTTCTATTGTACGGACAGAGCGGAAATATTTTGTTAAAAAGATGTTTGTGTGTGGATTTTGTACACCCGAGACGGACTCCAGTGTAGAAAGATGCATATTTGTTACTTTCGCGATGCATTTATAATGGTGAGTGTATTTGTTAAGAATGGTTTAACATTGGTGGGTTTTGCTGCCGCATCCGTGGGCTCATTTTCTTTTATTCCTTCATGGTGCTATATTAGTTTAAGTTTGTTTTAGTTTTTAGAGATCATGTCATTGAATTTGTTAATGGTGGGTTTATTCGTTTCGGATAAAGTGTTGATAGCGAGTCAGTGCAGATGACAAGTTATTAGTCTTTTGGTTACACTTGCCAAGTTCACTGTTTCTCGTCTGTCCGTCCGTCCGTATGTATCAAAGCAAGGATCTTAGAATCTATAAGAGCTAGAGACTTGTAATTTTAACTGTAGGTCCTAGTCCATGCGCAGATCAAGTTTGTTTCCGATAATCATGTAACTTACTCCCTTTCCAAGCCATCGACTAAATTGATATCGAAATCTTGTTTTTTGAGAAAATAGAAGCTAGAGTCACCAAAAGTGATATGTTTATTCTAGAAAAGTATATATATATTTCAAGTATCTTTCATTTTAAACCTATCGCCACTTGCCTGCTACTACCTCATTGCTATAAATCAAGTTAATTACCCAACTTGTATTGCCCACCAATTTAAGCTACAATTTTAATGAAATTAACTTTTTGAAAATACACAAATATTCTATGGTACAATAAGATATACTGTAGAAAATTTCATTAAGATCGGTTAAGAAACACACAAAAGTTATGTGTTTTGACAGCGCACATGTTGTCTGCAGCAAGCGCAAACTCCCAGAATTTCTGTATACATGTACACACACACATTCATGCGCGTCTGCTTCGAATTCCATCATCAGCATTGCAATTGAGATTGTATTGTTTCCTGTGCTGCTATTTTAATTCGTTTTTTCTCACTAAGACCCAATTATTGGTGTGGCTGTTGGGTAAAGGCGCTGGCAAGTGGTGTGGTCTGTCGCGAGTTCAAGCCCTACCGAGTAAACAATTTTTTTTTTGTTGGTGTGGCTGTGGAGAAGAGACGGCGGCAAGTAGTGCGGTTAGTTGCGAGTTTGAACCCTGCCAAGGGACCTTTTTTTTTTAATTTATCTTTATTACTACAAACAAGCGAGTAGCGCGAGCTGCATTTGGTGTTGGAATAAGAGGGTTCCGGGTATCTCCTAGTCGGGAGATCCCGACTAGAACCTCTTACTTGTTTATACTTCAACGCTTAAGGATGTTAAATCTAGAGTTTAATGATTTTAATAATGTTTAAACATGTTTACTCCAAGTATGCTTAATATCGAAAAATATGGCTAAAATCGAAGGGTGTTGTGCTTCAATAATTCTATAGACTACTATAATGTCTATGTTTGTACATTGGTATTTTTTGCATATATGTAGGTGCGATGAGTTTCTTTTGATATTTCTGTGCACAATAAACTGCACAATTGATTTATTTTTCCAAATTTTTGTGTTGTAACCCGCTTTTCAATCGAAGATATTTAAGGGATCGGTATAGTGAACAATTAGTTTTAGTTTATTATGCTAAACTAAACTAATTATTAAAACCTACTATATTAAGAACAGAGTTACTGACCTTATTATTTATTATTAATTACTAATTACTTATTATTAATTAAGCTCTATTTTAATTTTTCTGTTATTATGAGGAACAACTTAAATTAAATTTATACGAATATTTACAAGCTACTTATTCTTAAAATTTACAAGGGTGACTATATAAATCGATCTAGGAGATCGATTGGGTGAGACCTTTGCAATTTCCTCCGTGTGCGGACTCCTCTAATTCTACGCCTTTTTAGAAGACGCCTAGCCAGAAGATTAGGAAGGTTTCCAAGTCGCGCTATGTAATTCGCAGCCTGTATAATTATAACGTCCCCGACTTTCGGCACTCCTAAGACTTTTTCCAAATCTGAAGTTTTCATATACCAGGGGGCACTAGACAGATATCGGAGCGTTTTTGCTTGAAACCCACTGATTTTTGCAAGACGGAACTTTGCAGCAATGCCGTATACCTGAATGACATAACGCCAGGCGGGAGCTATGCAGGATTTATAAATGGTTATTTTATTTTTCAAAGATAACGCATTTCTACTGCTCAGACGCCATCTTAGTTTTCCCAATGTGTTCTTCAGGGTTACTGAAACACTTGAGATGTGATTGTTAAAAGCGCCTGTCTAAGTGCACCCCTAAGTATTTGTAGCTGTTGTGGTGCGTCAACAATTGACCGCGCAAGAATACTCCCGGACATGTACCCCTCCGTAGCGCATAGGTCACATTGGCGCATTTATTTAAATGAATGGCAATATTCCAACGCTTGGCCCATATTTCAAATTTGTGAAGGTATTGCTGTAGGACGTCAGCAGCTTCGTAAAAACATTCATTTCTGGATAAGATGGCTGTGTCATCTGCAAAAGTGCCGAAGGTAAGGTCGTGTGGATCCGCGACTTCAATAGTAGAGCCAGTGGGCATGTCGTAGAGAATTTCATAGATCACAACGGGGGACGAAGAAAAAATGGGGTTTCGTTTGTTGTTGTTTTTCTAGTGATTTGTTGTTGCTTCCTATGGTAAATGAGCTTTATTTCTTGAGTTTGATTTTGTGTTTGCGGACCAACCTTAACGAAGAAGATTTAGAGGACATAGGAAACTCAGTGCAAAGAATAGGGACAAATAATGCCACTGTGTTCTTTGTCGTTTCTGTCGGGTTTCTCTGTCGTTCCTACAAGGCAGTGCGTAGAAACAACAACAGCACAATTTGGGTATTAAATTGTTGTTGCAAAGCCGAGTCTCGGCGCAAGTAGGTAGAAAATTTGAATCCCAGCAGGCCATGGCATTCAGATCAAAGGGTTACGCGCACGGCGCATTAATATAAGAAATGATTACGTCACATTTTATGGAATTCTATTTCTAGTCTTGAGTAATATGTATTTCTACCTTTATTACGTACACTTAAATAATTTATGCATAGGGTCCTTTATAGTAAATAATTGATTGACATATGTAATCATGTGACGTCACATGCGCAACAGAATATTGCAATCTTCTTAAGTTCATAGACTTCCCTTGGCTTGGCAGACACATACATATGTGCAGATTTGCACCAATATGTGTGCGATGAGACACACATACAACAACTACTTGGCGGGTCGCGGCATTGATACCCTTATTTATAGAAATGGTATATAATGTTTCAAGAAACAAATTAATAATAATTGTACCAATAGTTGCACACTAAATACGAAATTATATTTTTCATAGTCATTGGATAAAAATGTATTTATAAGAAGCTTTGTGCTATTTGGTAACATTGCTTATGAAAAATTAAAAAATTAAAAATTATAAAAATCTGCCGAGCTGCTTGCAAGTTGAAAGTGAGTGGAGAAGAAGAAGACATGACTATGCGAATTATAGGCATAGCAGTGCTTAGAAACCACAACAATGAGTTAGAAGTCCGATCGCAAACTTCGGAAAAATTAAAATAAACAGAAGTGCCAAAGTGCAAAAAAGCAAGTCGGCATTGCACCTAAAACACCAAAGAAAAGTGCATCAATCGCCGTACAAGCAAATGGCAAGTGCAAAATATAATAGGCCATCGCAACAAACTGATCCCAACAACGAGCAGGAGAACGCGTGTGGTGAACGCAGCCGCTCCGCATCTATATCATCGCTAAGCTATGATAAATATACGGACGAGGAAGCCGAAACCAATAACCTACTGAAAAATGACGATGATCTATCTCTAAACAACCGAGGGTGTGTAGATGAAATCCACAGAATACCACTCAATCATGGAAGAGCTAATAAGTCTCTGCCAGCTTGTCAGGAGC
Organism: Drosophila ezoana; assembly: GCA_035045725.1. Classification (NCBI taxonomy): domain Eukaryota; kingdom Metazoa; phylum Arthropoda; class Insecta; order Diptera; family Drosophilidae; genus Drosophila; species Drosophila ezoana. Next base: position 2,805,002 of record JAWNOU010000127.1, read on the forward strand.
AACATTAAAGAAACGTCAGGAAATCCAAGATCAACTGAAAAATTTCAAAATACAAGCAACGGCAAAGGTATTCGATGGCAACAAATTTGCTGCTTTATCCCAACTAGATGAGAACGAAGCCATGCAGGACGACGAGTTCCCAGAACTGGGCCCCTCCAAGCCTAATGGTCGTCGATGATGAGCCGGAGGAAACCGCTGCGGTAGCCCCAACCGAACCAAGGAAGGAAGTACCTGGACCAACCAAAACAAAAGAGACGAAAAACAAGCCATCGAAACTACCCATTATCGCAACATATAATGTGAATCCAAAGGAACTGACAGGTATGTTGCGACAAATAATAAAAAATGAGCGTTTCACACTTAATATTATCAACAAAAATAGAACCCATATTAATGTCTAAAAAGTGCTATTATACCCACACCCCGAAAGAGCTTAAGCCATACTTTATTGTAATTAAAAACAAGTAAGAGGTTCTAGTCGGGAGCTCCCGACTAGGAGATACCCTGAACCCTCTTATTCCATCACCAAATGCAGCGCGCGCTTATAGATAGAGAGTAGCGGGGAGTTGGCGATAGGTATAAAATGAAAGATAATCGATATATATATACTATTCTAGAAGCTACATGTCAAGTTTGGTAACTCTATCTCTTATTATTTACCGAAATTGCTGAAAAAACGGGATTTCGATATACATTTTTATCGATTACCTGGAAACGGGGCAAGTTATCGTTTATCGGAAACAAACTCGATCTGCGCGGGCACCAGGAGGACCTACGGCTAAAATTTCAAGTCTCTGGCTCTTATAGGTTCTGAGATCCTTGCGTTCATACATACGGACGGACGGACGGACAGACAGACGGACATGGCTAGATCGACTCGGCTATTGGTGCTGATCAAGAATATATATACTTTATGGGGTCGGAGATGCTTCCTTCTGCTTGTTACATACATTTGCACTTTGAACAAATACAATATACCCTTTTTACCCATTTTCAATGGGTTCAGGGTATAAATACCCCAGCCAAGCTGCTTTCTTATTCAAACCGCACAACAAAAATGGCTTCCCTTAACTGTATCTTCCAAAATGTCAATTCAATCATCTCATTACAGAAGAGGCATGAGTTAGACCAATTCCTAAATAGACATAGGCCAGACTTAATGCTCATAGCAGAACACCGTCTAGGCTACAGAAATTCCGCAAATTATCCCACTACCAATTTATAAGCCATGGCAATTAAACTTTCATACAAAGAATCGCTCAGAAACACCCAAAACTTTATAGCAGTCTCATAAACCATATTGAAAATAGTGGCCAAATAATCATAAGTTGTGACCTAAACGCCACCCCAGTTGGCATGTGTCTCACCATAGCACTGCCCACATAAACAGCGCCGGTAAAACACTCCAAATCTGGCTTCTAGGACAACCCAACTTAGTTCTTTGCCCACCTAAAGAACCTAGTCGTCCTAATAACACTAACAACCCATCCTCAATAGATTTCTTCATGTGCTCTATAGATCTCCGAACAGAAAATAGTTCTCTCTGCAACACAATAGACGAGTTCCCATCAGATCACTTCGGAGTAACCCTAAAAATACAACTAGGCCAATATAAACTTATAAGCACCGATCCAAAAATAGTCTATAAATTCGACAGTATCAACACAGATATATGGAACTCTCTCATTCTGAGAAACCTCAGACCAATTGCAAGATCTTCCAACCTATGACCTCTAGAAATAGACACACACATTGAGGAACTAAATACCGCCCTAAATGCTGCACTGGACTCCCCAGATTCCATTCCCAAAACCCATCCAAACCCTATAGCACTGTTAAACTGAGCGCACAATGCCTTGCTCTTATCAAGCAGAAGCGCATCATTAGAAGATACCTCTTTAGGCGCCAACACTCACTGTCATTCGATGAAAAGTCCCAGCTAAAATCCCTAATCTTCGACCTCACAATCCAAATCAATAACCACATCCACACTAGCAACCTAAGACATATAGAAACCCGCTTGAAATACATAAATCCGAGTAAAAAAAGCTTAAAATCCCTAAATCTTAGTAATCCAAGCCACCAAACAGATGAGCCGAATTTCAAATACTTGGGGGAGAGAAGACAAATCCTAACACAGGCTAACTAATCTACGCATAATCTGGACAGTGGACAACACTTAAGCATTCGTCAAATGCTCAGTTCGTCAGTTTGACTGACGAACGGCATTCAAGGAACGCTACCTTGAACGCTACAGGTGCGGCGCAGGATCGGCTCTATATCGTCCTGGGTCACCTGTCTCCGAAGCTCATTTAACTACGGCCAGCACACCCCAAACGTTAACACAGAGTGGGACAAAACAAATAGAAAACATTAAACAAACTCTAGTAAGACCTACCCTAATATCACATTCTATCACAAGTTACTTTGTCGTGGCGGCTACCACCAGGCTACGATAAACGGTCGCGAACGTTTCGCCAACATGCGAACGTGACTTACCGTCATCAACCACTACAAGAAAACCTCTCATGCTTATGGATATTCTCTACTTCCGTCGTGCTTCTCGTATTCCACTACACGCTGCGCGATTATGAGCTACCTACTCGTGCCTCATAAGACTTCAGCGGTGTGGGTCCTGAAGCCAAGGGAGTCCTTTTCTCTGTACTTTCATTTATATCGTATTTATTTTTCTTTGATTACACACCGACTTCAAAGAAGCCGATTGCTTCTTTAAGTTGGGCGCCATATTGTTACGGAACGGAACAAAACAGACTCACACAACACTATTCAAAAATGAACCATATAATCGATAACCAAAAATCGGAACTGCTAACTCATGAACAAAATAAACAGCTGTAACAGCTACGGAAATGTAAACAACAAAGGTGAGACACTCACTATAAATTAACAAAAAACACTATTTATCCACCTTACTCTTCCAGATCGGGCCCCGGTTCCGGACCCAGCGTACCCGCCCTACCATGAGACGATCACCTACACTCGTCTCCCTCATTTTGGCCACTAAATGGCCTACATTAGCCCGTGTCGGCCATCATGCCCACTCTCCCCAACAAATTTAACTTTAGCCGGACATGCTTTCTTTCAATATTTGCGTATAATTGGTTGCGTTTTCTTAAAATTTATAACAATTATAATCATCGCTTATGGCATTTACCTTTGCAGCTATTTAGAATCTCATGCAAGTGGATATTTCGTTAACTTCACAGGTGCGTATAATGGTTTGTGTAATCTTATAATTATTGGCATTAATATTTCATTTATTTCTTTCTAACTTGCACGAGGTCTCCATTTAGATAAATTAGTATTCATGCACGTGAACATTTCTTCTCCGGGTGCGTATTAATGTTGCATATATTTATACTTATGGAAAAAGTGTATTAATTCCTAAATTTTTCTCTTATATTATAGAATTAATTTTTCTATTTTAACAGCACTAAATGGAACAGGCGACGAAACACTACAAAGATATTGCTAGTCGCCGCAAAAGAAACACGCAAGGAGGCAATTTAGAGGCAATCGTTGCGCCGATTTAGGAACAATGTGCCCACACAGATACTTAAAACTGGGTATGTCACGATAATCAGTCGTGCAACAGGTAGGTGATATAGATCTGCATTAAATCGCTTAACTCTACCTTACCTTACCTAAAGAGCTCTCTGGGGGTGGTAAGGGGCGATATAAATGGTTCGCGCAAGTGTTAATTTAAAATTTTTATATTTTACAGGCGCAGATGCATCACCTTTGGAGTTTCCCTCACCGTTCGCACTCTAAAGTAAAGCTCGGCGTAAGTGCCTATGTATGTATAGGTATAATTTATAAATACAAAAAAAAACTAAATTTAATGACAAAAAAAATTTGCTCCTTTTCAGGGAGTACGATCAGGAGTCTTCATCTGACTCTGCCAAGGGCTCGAACGAGGATGGGCAAAATCGAACGGACTCACTCGGAGGATGTGGGCGTGGTCTCGCCTGTGGCCGCTTCTTCGTTGTTAGAGCCCGGTTGTCGGTGGCTCGTCTCGTCGCCTTCAGGGTTGCGCCGACGCTTGGCTGGCGGCGTCGCGGATATGGCTGGTGTGCGCCGCTGAGCCGAATTCTGGCCTTTGGTATGTTTCGTGGGCCTCTCTGGTGCGAGCGCTGGTCCCTTTGTTGCCGGAGCCGTTAATTTTTATTTTTTATTTGTTCGTCTCTCGTCGCACTTAAGTTTTAAGTTTTTTATTTTTTTTATTTTTATATATTTTGTGACTCGAGCGGTTTAATTCACATATATTTATTAAATTGCAAAAAAAAAAAAACAAAACCAAAATTTTTAATTGTCTGTTAAGTTATATTATAAAATTCGAATCTCTTGAGCCGATATGGAATATACAAATTTTATGCAGACTTCGAGCTGGCACGCCCGCCAATAACCGCTGATCAAATCGAACTCCTCTTACAGCAACCTGGGCAGCAACATCATCGGTGCCGAATTTCGGCACACGCATACATTGGCGAGACGGGGACCGTTGCTGCCCATCTGCACAGCTGCATTTTTTGGGTCAATGCCCCAAATGAAGGCCATGGGCATGCGATCCCCTCTCCTCATAGTCTCTTTAAGAGCGAACCGGGCGGCCAATAGCAATCGTCGCTTTTGGCGCCGTGGATCGCAAGTCTGGCGTTGCCACCCTTCAAAAATTTGGGCTCCGCCGTGGGCCCAGCTTCACCCCGCATACTCTGACCATATGACAAAAGATATCGGCGTGGCCGATAATATCGCACGCAACCAACTAAGTAAAACCTCGGTGCTGCCGATAACGTCAAATGCAACACAAGGCAGCCGTAACACATAGAATTACACAACTACACCAAAACAAAAGCTTTAAGAACTACAATCTAAGTAATAATAAGCAATAGACTTAACGCCTGGATAAGCTAGAAGCGCAAGGCAACATGAAATGTAAAACCTAAAATTAAGTTAACTTGACTTTGTCAATCAAGGCTGTACTATTGAATAAGGTACCAAAATGTATTACCATGAAACCCACTGTGACTAATAAAGAAATAGCTATAAAAAAAATGAAACGTGTAAAAGCGCGAGTGTGAAAACGCGTCAAACGTGGCAAAGTGCAAAAAAGCAAGTCGGCATTGCACCTAAAACACCAAAGAAAAGTGCATCAAAAAGCAAAATGGCAAATAGCAAAATGGTACAAAATATAATAACCCATCGAAACAAACTGATCTCAAGAACGAGCAGGAGAACACGTGTGGTAAACGCAGCCGCTCCTCATCGATATCATCGCTAAGCTATGATGAATATACGGACGAGGAAGCTGAATTCAATAATCCAATGGAAAATGATGACGATCTTAAAACAACCGAAGGTGTGTGGATGAAATCCACAGAATACCACTCAATCATGGAAGAGCTAATGAGTCTCCGGGCACAAGCAGCCTGCTCTGCCAGCGTGTCAGGAGCAACAATAAAGAAAAGTCAGGGAATCCAAGATCAATTGAAAAATCTCAAAATACAAGCAACGGCAAAGGTATTCGATGGCAACAAATTTGCTGCTCTTTCCCAACTAGATGAGAACAAAGCCACGCAGGACGACAAGTTCCCAGAACTGGGCCCCTCCAAGCCTAAGAAAAACAAGAAGTAGATGGGCCAGAAACCAGCCACTCCGAAAGCAGCCGACGATATGGACGTCGATGATGAGCCGGAGGAAACCGCTGCGGTAGCCCCAACCGAACCAAGGAAGGAACTACCTGGACCAACCGAAACAAAAGAGACGAATAACAAGCCATCGAAACTACCCATTATCGCAACATATAATGTGAATCCAAAGGAACTGACAGGTATGTTGCGACAAATAATAAAAATTAAGCGTTTCACACTTAATATAATCAACAAAAATAGAACCCATATTAATGTCTTTACCCTCGAACATTTCAAAGAGACTAAGAAGCTATTAGACCTTTCCCAAAAGAGCTACTTCATAGTAATTAAAAAAAATACCGCAGCAAATCTTCTCAGAAGATGAAGTAAGAGGTTCTAGTCGGGAGCTCCCGACTAGCCAATACCCTGAACCCTCTTGTTCCAACACCAAATGCAGTTCGCCCAACGCGCTCGGTTTAAGTAATAATGATAAATTAAAAAAAAGTTCCCTTGGCAGGGTTCGAACTTGCTGACGACTCTACTCAACAGACAAGCCAGCAAAAAAAAAAAAAATTGTTTCCCTGGTAGGGCTCGAACTCGCGACAGACCGCAACACCTGCTATGCCTCTACTCAACAGCCACACCAATAATTAAGTATTATTGAGAAAAAAAACGAACTAAAATAGCATTACAGAAAAAAGAATGCGAAGCAGACGCACATGAATGTGTGAGTGTACACTTGATGTTTTCGCTAGCTGTGCCATCAAATTGCGCAGTTACATATAACTTTGGTTTTCTCTTAATTGATCTTAATAAAATTTTCTACTGTAAATATTATTGTACCATAGAATATTTGTGTATTCTGAAAAAGTCAATTGCATTAAAATTGTGGCTTAGATTGGTTGGCAATATAAGTTGGGTTATTAACTTGATTTATAGCTCAGCGGTGCTAGCGGGGAGGTAGCGATAGGTATCAATTGAAAGATACTTGAATACATATCAAGTTTGGTGACTCTAGCTCTTAATATTTACCAAAATTGCTAATAAAAACAGTATGTCGATACCGATTTTTATCGATTGCTTGGAGACGGAGTAAATTAACGATTACCGGAAACAAACTCGACCTGCGCAGGCACTAGGAGGACCTACATCTAAAATTTCATGTCTCTAGCTCTTATAGGTTCTGAGATCCTTGCGTTCATACATACGGATGGACGGACAGACGGACGGACAGACAGACGGACATGGCTAGATCGACTCGGCTATTGATGCTGATCAAGAATATATATACTGTATGGGGTCGGAGATGCTTCCTTCTGCCTGTTACATACATTTACATTTTGCACAAATATAATATACCCTTTTTACCCATTTTTAATGGGTTCGGGCAATATAAAGCAGTATAGGAAACCTGTCCTGACCTGAAAATCATTAGCGTCAAACCATTTATAGAGAACTTTTGGCTGGTCCAAATGGAAAAAAAGGAAAAAGCCAAAACAATATTCTCCATTAAAAGTATTCTTAACTGTAAAATAAAAATTGAGCCCTTCAAAGCCGAAAATAGAATAAAACAATGCCACAATCACTACCAAAATTGAAAATAAGCGAAGTACCACTGCACAACGAAACTCAAAAAAAATTATCAAAGCCCCTACAGTAGCCACTGTAAGCAAGATTAAAAATAATGTACCATTCGCCTCGCTGTTCAAAAAAACAGCTGAGACAAGGCCTGATTCCCGTCAGCCGCAACTCCCCAAAATCATTGTTGTCACCAACCCGGCATTGAAAAAACACCTTGCCAACAATCTGGCCCCAAAGCCACAAGCCACAAGCCTCGCTTGAGACAATCAACAGCGAAAGTGTCCAAGCCTTTGGCAAAGATATTTTCAACTGCATAGACATCATGCAGAAACTAACTTAAAAAAACCCCAGCAGCCAAGCCCAAAATGAGTCAGATGCTCTCAAAATAAAACAAGCCCTACTTTAAGACTTTCTTATTCAAATCGCACAATAAAAAATGACATCCCTTAAATGTAATAGACGAGCTCCCATCAGATCACTTCGGGGTAACCCTACAAATACAACTAGGCCGATATAAACTTATAAGCACCGATCCAAAAATAGTCTATAAATTCGACAGTATCAACACAGATATATGGAACTCCGTCATTCTTAGAAACCTCAGACCAATTGCAAGATCTTCCAACCTATGACCTCTAGAAATAGACACACACATTGAGGAACTTAATACCGCCCAAAATGCTGCACTGGACTCCCCAGATTCCATTCCCAAAACCCATCCAAGCCCTATAGCACTGTTAAACTGAGCGCACAATGCCTTGCTCTTATCAAGCAGAAGCGCATCATTAGAAGATACCTCTTAAGGCGCCAACACTCACTGTCATTCGATGAAAAGTCCCAGCTAAAATCCCTAATCTTCGACCTCACAATCCAAATCAATAGCCACATCCACACTAGCAACCTAAGACATATAGAATCCCTAGAGCTTAGTAATCCAAGCCACCAAACAGACGAGCCGTTTAAACACGATATTCATGTAACAGCCACTGAGCATAATGAAATCGACATAAACGTCTTCATCGTTATTAAGTCGAAATTTGAAAAAGTCAATGCCCTAGCCTGGTCATTCGAGAAAATCCACAAGCAAAATGGCAACATGTCTAATGGTAGCCCCGAGCTTAGGCGACACACCGACCGCATAAACAGGCGAGTTGGCATTACAGCACAAAATCCCTTGCAAATGCCCAGTTATATAATCAACTTTGACCCCAGCCGAAGAGCAGACGGCAACTGGGAAAACTCAGAAGAGCTTGGCTTCACAAACGCCAAGCAACTTCTTGAGCGGATCAAATTAAAAAATAGCAAAAAGCCCAGATGGCAGTAGTAATTACCTTCTAAAACATTGCAATATGTTGGTCCTCAAACACCTAGCATTTCTTTTCAATCATTCCTTCAACTCAGGCTACTTTCCAAATGCCTGGAAGTGCAGCAGAATAACTCCCATACTTAAACCTAAAGCAAACCTACCACAAAGCCTACAAGGGTACAGGCCAATCTCAATCCTCTCTTCTATTAGCCTCTTATTTGAAAAAATGTCAATGGCACAAATTAAAAAAAGCTTAGACTCCCACCAAATACTCAAACCCTATCAGTTTGGTTTCAGAGACAACCTATCTATTAGCAACCCATTCGCTGATCATCCTACGCCGTACCTTAGGCACACGCTCCCGCATACCCCACTCACACAGCTACATACCGAACTCAAAATTATACAAGATCTCAAAGGCGAAACGAGTTGACACCCTTATATTTAAAATAGTTCCTAGAACGAAACTGTAACAGTACAAACCAACAAATACTTGATAGCATAGAGCAGGTCCGGATCCCGGTCGGATTCTCAACAGACCATCTAACTATAAGCCATAAAAACAGTCTCCAAGAGAAAGGCATAATACGCGACCCTCAAAACAACCTTATATTCTATCATAGAAAAAGGCAGTCTCTCGACCCTAACGATGGACTCGCATACAACATCAAACAATAAAAACAAAATGCTCATTTTATTATTTGTCGCAACATACCCTCTCCCTTTCTCTCTATCTTCTATTGTATTAATATTTCCTACCTTCTATCTCTTCCCCTTTCCAGTTTACTAGTTCCTAAGCTCCCTGTTACTACTTATTAAGCTAGCTTTAAGACAAAAAAACCAACAAAATCAAAATTAACATAATGAAATCCATGTTTTACTCAACATGAGCCTCTCCCGGGAATATATATAAATACTTACTAAACATAGAATCACACAACTACACCAAAACAAAAGCTTTAAGAACTACAATCTAAGTAATAATAAGCAATAGACTTAACGCCTGGATAAGCTAGAAGCGCAAGGCAACATGAAATGTAAAACCTAAAATTAAGTTAACTTGACTTTGTCAATCAAGGCTGTACTATTGAATAAGGTACCAAAATGTATTACCATGAAACACACTGTGACTAATAAAGAAATTGCTATAATAAAATGAAACGTGTGAAAGCGCGAGTGTGAAAACGCGTCAAACGTGCCAAAGTGCAAAAGAGCAAGTCGGCATTGCACCTAATACACCAAAGAAAAGTGCATCAATCGCCGTACACAAAAAGCAAAATGGCAAATGGCAAATTGGTGCAAAATATAACGAGCAGGAGAACAGCAGAACAAGCAGGTGTGGTAAACGCAGCCGCTCCTCATCGCTATCATCGCTAAGCTATGATGAATATACGGACGAGGAAGCTGAATTCAATAACCCAATGGAAAATGATGACGATCTTAAAACAACCGAAGGTGTGTGGATGAAATTCACAGAATACCACTCAATCAACCAAAGCCACAAGCCTCGCTTGAGACAATCAACAGCGATAGTGTCCAAGCCTTTGGCAAAGATATTTTCAACTGCATAGACATCATGCAGAAACTAACTTAAAAAAACCCCAGCAGCCAAGCCCAAAATGAGTCAGATGCTCTCAAAATAAAACTAGCCCTACTTTTAGACTTTCTTATTCAAATCGCACAATAAAAAATGACATCCCTTAACTGTATCTTCCAAAACGTCAACTCAATCATCTGACTACAGAAGAGGCATGAGTTAGACCAACTCCTAAATAGACATAGGCCAGACTTAATGCTCATAGCAGATCAGCATCTAGGCAATTCGGCAAAATTATCCCACTACCAATTTATAAGGCAAAATGTGAAAGCTACCCGCACAAGACATGCGCAACGCCACATAGAAAATGGTGGTGCATCCGTCGCTATATGCGTTAAAAACGGCATAAAGTTTGAACGCTTAGATATCCCACTACTACGCTTCATCGAAGCCGTGGCAATTAAACTTTCATACAAAGAATCGCTCAGAAACATCCAAAACCTCATAGCAGTCTCATTACAAAAACGTCCCAACGACCCGCTTCTTACCATCGACATTAATACGCTATTCTTCTCCTTAAGCCATATTGGAACTAGTGGCCAAATAATCATAGGTTGTGACCTAAACGCCAAACACCCCAGTTGGCATGTGCCTCACCATAGCCCAGCCCACATAAACAGCGCCGGTAAAACACTCCAAACCTGGCTTCTAGGACAACCCAACTTAGTTCTTTGCCCACCCAAAGAACCTAGTCTTCCTAATAACTCTAACAACCCATCCTCAATAGATTTCTTCATGTGCTCTATAGATCTCCGAACAGAAAATAGTTCTCTCTGCAACACAATAGACGAGTTCCCATCAGATCACTTCGGAGTAACCCTAAAAATACAACTAGGCCAATATAAACTTATAAGCACCGATCCAAAAATAGTCTATAAATTCGACAGTATCAACACAGATATATGGAACTCTCTCATTCTGAGAAACCTCAGACCAATTGCAAGATCTTCCAACCTATGACCTCTAGAAATAGACACACACATTGAGGAACTTAATACCGCCCTAAATGCTGCACTGGACTCCCCAGATTCCATTCCCAAAACCCATCCAAACCCTATAGCACTGTTAAACTGAGCGCACAATGCCTTGCTCTTATCAAGCAGAAGCGCATCATTAGAAGATACCTCTTTAGGCGCCAACACTCACTGTCATTCGATGAAAAGTCCCAGCTAAAATCCCTAATCTTCGACCTCACAATCCAAATCAATAGCCGCATCCACACTAGCAACCTAAGACATATAGAAACCCGCTTGAAATACATAAAGCCGAGTAAAAATAGCTTAAAATCCCTTAATCTTAGTAATCCAAGCCACCAAACAGATGAGCCGCTTAAACACGATATTCACCTAACAGCCACTGGGCGTAATGAAATCGACATTAACGTCTTCATCGTTATTAAGTCGAAATTGGAAAAAGTCAATGCCCAAGCCTGGCCATTCGAGAAAATCCACAAGCAAAATGACAACATGTCTAATGGTACCCCCGAGTTTAGGCGACACACCGACCGCATAAACAGGCGAGTTGGCATTATAGCACAAAATCCCTTTCAAATGCCTGTGGATTCAACTGCACCAAATCCACCATATCTACAAGCCCCTTAACAACAAACACAACACAACACACAACACAAAAACACTCACACAAATAAATTATTTTTCTTTCTAATTAATTTCAAATACTTGGGGGAGAGAAGACAAATCCTAACACAGGCTAACTAATCTACGCATAATCTGGACAGTGGACAACACTTAAGCATTTGTCAAATGCTCAGTTCGTCAGTTTGACTGACGAACGGCATTCAAGGAACGCTACCTTGAACGCTATTTGGTTTCTGTCGCACTTCTGGGCACCTTTAGGATATGCAGTGTGACAGGTGCGGCGCAGGATCGGCTCTATATCGTCCTGGGTCACCTGTCTCCGAAGCTCATTTAACTACGGCCAGCACACCCCAAACGTTAACACAGAGTGGGACAAAACAAATAGAAAACATTAAACAAACTCTAGTAAGACCTACCCTAATATCACATTCTATCACAAGTTACTTTGTCGTGGCGGCTACCACCAGGCTACGATAAACGGTCGCGAACGTTTCGCCAACATGCGAACGTGACTTACCGTCATCAACCACTACAAGAAAACCTCTCATGCTTATGGATATTCTCTACTTCCGTCGTGCTTCTCGGATTCCACTACACGCTGCGCGATTATGAGCTACCTACTCGTGCCTCATAAGACTTCAGCGGTGTGGGTCCTAAAGCCAAGGGAGTCCTTTTCTCTGTACCTTCATTTGTATCGTATTTATTTTTCTTTGATTACACACCGACATCAAAGAAGCCGAGTGCTTCTTCAAGTTGGGCGCCATATTGTTACGGAACGGAACAAAACAGACTCACACAACACTATTCAAAAATGAACCATATAATCGATAACCAAAAATCGGAACTGCTAACTCATGAACAAAATAAACAGCTGTAACAGCTACGGAAATGTAAACAACAAAGGTGAGACACTCACTATAAATTAACAAAAAACACTATTTATCCACCTTACTCTTCCAGATCGGGCCCCGGTTCCGGACCCAGCGTACCCGCCCTACCATGAGACGATCACCTACACTCGTCTCCCTCATTTTGGCCACTAAATGGCCTACATTAGCCCGTGTCGGCCATCATGCCCACTCTCCCCAACAAATTTAACTTTAGCCGGACATGCTTTCTTTCAATATTTGCGTATAATTGGTTGCGTTTTCTTAAAATTTATAACAATTATAATCATCGCTTATGGCATTTATCTTTGCAGCTATTTAGAATCTCATGCAAGTGGATATTTCGTTAACTTCACAGGTGCGTATAATGGTTTGTGTAATCTTATAATTATTGGCATTAATATTTCATTTATTTCTTTCTAACTTGCACGAGGTCTCCATTTAGATAAATTAGTATTCATGCACGTGAACATTTCTTCTCCGGGTGCGTATTAATGTTGCATATATTTATACTTATGGACAAAGTGTATTAATTCCTAAATTTTTCTCTTATCTTATAGAATTAATTTTTCTATTTTAACAGCACTAAATGGAACAGGCGACGAAACACTACAAAGATATTGCTAGTCGCCGCAAAAGAAACACGCAAGGAGGCAATTTAGAGGCAATCGTTGCGCCGATGTAGGAACAATGTGCCCACACAGATACTTAAAACTGGGTATGTCACGATAATCAGTCGTGCAACAGGTAGGTGATATAGATCGGTATTAAATCGCTTAATTCTACCTCACCCTACCTAAAGAGCTCTCTGGGGGTGGTAAGGGGCGATGTAAATGGGTAATTCCAATTAGGTAAGTATGTGAGCATAGTTCGCGCAAGTGTTAATTTAAAATTTTTATATTTTACAGGCGCAGATGCATCACCTTTGGAGTTTCCCTCACCGTTCGCACTCTAAAGTAAAGCTCGGCGTAAGTGCCTATGTATGTATAGGTATAATTTATAAATACAAAAAAAAAACTAAATTTAATGACAAAAAAAATTTGCTCCTTTTCAGGGAGTACGATCAGGAGTCTTCATCTGACTCTGCCAAGGGCTCGAACGAGGATGGGCAAAATGGAACGGACTCACTCGGAGGATGTGGGCGTGGTCTCGCCTGTGGCCGCTTCTTCGTTGTTAGAACCCGGTTGTCGGTGGCTCGTCTCGTCGCCTTCAGGGTTGCGCCGACGCTTGGCTGGCGGCGTCGCGGATATGGCTGGTGTGCGCCGCTGAGCCGAATCCTGGCCTTTGGTATGTTTCGTGGGCCTCTCTGGTGCGAGCGCTGGTCCCTTTGTTGCCGGAGCCGTTAATTTTTTTTATTTTTTATTTGTTCGTCTCTCGTCGCACTTAAGTTTTAAGTTTTTTATTTTTTTTTATTTTTATATATTTTGTGACTCGAGCGGTTTAATTCACATATATTTATTAAATTGCAAAAAAAAAAAACAAAACCAAAATTTTTAATTGTCTGTTAAGTTATATTATAAAATTCGAATCTCTTGAGCCGATATGGAATATACAAATTTTATGCAGACTTCGAGCTGGCACGCCCGCCAATAACCGCTGATCAAATCGAACTCCTCTTACAGCAACCTGGGCAGCAACATCATCGGTGCCGAATTTCGGCACACGCATACATTGGCGAGACGGGGACCGTTGCTGCCCATCTGCACAGCTGCATTTTTTGGGTCAATGCCCCAAATGAAGGCCAAGGGCATGCGATCCCCTCTCCTCATAGTCTCTTTAAGAGCGAACCGGGCGGCCAATAGCAATCGTCGCTTTTGGCGCCGTGGATCGCAAGTCTGGCGTTGCCACCCTTCAAAAATTTGGGCTCCGCCGTGGGCCCAGCTTCACCCCGCATACTCTGACCATATGACAAAAGATATCGGCGTGGCCGATAATATCGCACGCAACCAACTAAGTAAACCCTCGGTGCTGCCGATAACGTCAAATGCAACACAAGGCAGCCGTAACACATAGAATTACACAACTACACCAAAACAAAAGCTTTAAGAACTACAATCTAAGTAATAATAAGCAATAGACTTAACGCCTGGATAAGCTAGAAGCGCAAGGCAACATGAAATGTAAAACCTAAAATTAAGTTAACTTGACTTTGTCAATCAAGGCTGTACTATTGAATAAGGTACCAAAATGTATTACCATGAAACCCACTGTGACTAATAAAGAAATAGCTATAAAAAAAATGAAACGTGTAAAAGCGCGAGTGTGAAAACGCGTCAAACGTGGCAAAGTGCAAAAAAGCAAGTCGGCATTGCACCTAAAACACCAAAGAAAAGTGCATCAAAAAGCAAAATGGCAAATAGCAAAATGGTACAAAATATAATAACCCATCGAAACAAACTGATCTCAAGAACGAGCAGGAGAACACGTGTGGTAAACGCAGCCGCTCCTCATCGATATCATCGCTAAGCTATGATGAATATACGGACGAGGAAGCTGAATTCAATAATCCAATGGAAAATGATGACGATCTTAAAACAACCGAAGGTGTGTGGATGAAATCCACAGAATACCACTCAATCATGGAAGAGCTAATGAGTCTCCGGGCACAAGCAGCCTGCTCTGCCAGCGTGTCAGGAGCAACAATAAAGAAAAGTCAGGGAATCCAAGATCAACTGAAAAATCTCAAAATACAAGCAACGGCAAAGGTATTCGATGGCAACAAATTTGCTGCTCTTTCCCAACTAGATGAGAACAAAGCCACGCAGGACGACAAGTTCCCAGAACTGGGCCCCTCCAAGCCTAAGAAAAACAAGAAGTAGATGGGCCAGAAACCAGCCACTCCAAAAGCAGCCGACGATATGGACGTCGATGATGAGCCGGAGGAAACCGCTGCGGTAGCCCCAACCGAACCAAGGAAGGAACTACCTGGACCAACCAAAACAAAAGAGACGAATAACAAGCCATCGAAACTACCCATTATCGCAACATATAATGTGAATCCAAAGGAACTGACAGGTATGTTGCGACAAATAATAAAAATTAAGCGTTTCACACTTAATATAATCAACAAAAATAGAACCCATATTAATGTCTTTACCCTCGAACATTTCAAAGCGACTAAGAAGCTATTAGACCTTTCCCAAAAGAGCTACTTCATAGTAATTAAAAAAAATACCGCAGCAAATCTTCTCAGAAGATGATGTAAGAGGTTCTAGTCGGGAGCTCCCGACTAGCCAATACCCTGAACCCTCTTGTTCCAACACCAAATGCAGTTCGCCCAACGCGCTCGTTTTAAGTAATAAAGATAAATTAAAAAAAAAAAAAGTTCCCTTGGCAGGGTTCGAACTTGCTGACGACTCTACTCAACAGACAAGCCAGCAACAAAAAAAAAAATAGTTTCCCCGGTAGGGCTCGAACTCGCGACAGACCGCAACACCTGCTATGCCTCTACTCAACAGCCACACCAATAATTAAGTATTATTGAGAAAAAAAACGAACTAAAATAGCATTACAGAAAAAAGAATGCGAAGCAGACGCACATGAATGTGTGAGTGTACACTTGATGTTTTCGCTAGCTGTGCCATGAAATTGCGCAGTTACATATAACTTTGGTTTTTTCTTAATTGATCTTAATGAAATTTTCTACAGTAAATATTACTGTACCATAGAATATTTGTGTATTCTGAAAAAGTCAATTGCATTAAAATTGTTGCTTAGATTGGTTGGCAATATAAGTTGGGTTATTAACTGGATTTATAGCTCAGCGGTGCTAGCGGGGAGGTGGCGATACGTATAAAATGAAAGATACTTGATATATATATAATATTCTAGAAGCAACATATCAAGTTTGGTGACTCTAGCTCTTAATATTTACCAAAATTGCTAATAAAAACAGTATGTCGATACCGATTTTTATCGATTGCTTGGAGACGGAGTAAGTTAACGATTACCGGAAATAAACTCGACCTGCGCAGGCACTACTACTACTACTACTAAAATTTCATGTCTGTAGCTCTTATAGGTTCTGAGATCCTTGCGTTCATACATACGGACGGACGGACAGACGGACAGACGGACATGGCTACATCGACTCGGCTATTGATGCTGATCAAGAATATATATACTGTATGGGGTCGGAGATGCTTCCTTCTGCCTGTTACATACATTTACATTTTGCACAAATACAATATACCCTTTTTACCCATTTTTAATGGGTTCGGGCAATATAAAGCAGTATAGGAAACCTGTCCCGACCTGAAAATCATTAGCGTCAAACCATTTATAGAGAACTTTTGGCTGGTCCAAATGGAAAAAAAGGAAAAAGCCAAAACAATATTCTCCATTAAAAGTATTCTTAACTGTAAAATAAAAATTGAGCCCTTCAAAGCCGAAAATAGAATAAAACAATGCCACAATCACTACCAAAATTGAAAATAAGCGAAGTACCACTGCACAACGAAACTCAAAAAAAATTATCAAAGCCCCTACAGTAGCCACTGTAAGCAAGATTAAAAATAATGTACCATTCGCCTCGCTGTTCAAAAAAACAGCTGAGACAAGGCCTGATTCCCGTCAGCCGCAACTCCCCAAAATCATTGTTGTCACCAACCCGGCATTGAAAAAACACCTTGCCAACAATCTGGCCCCAAAGCCACAAGCCACAAGCCTCGCTTGAGACAATCAACAGCGAAAGTGTCCAAGCCTTTGGCAAAGATATTTTCAACTGCATAGACATCATGCAGAAACTAACTTAAAAAAACCCCAGCAGCCAAGCCCAAAATGAGTCAGATGCTCTCAAAATAAAACAAGCCCTACTTTAAGACTTTCTTATTCAAATCGCACAATAAAAAATGACATCCCTTAAATGTAATAGACGAGCTCCCATCAGATCACTTCGGGGTAACCCTACAAATACAACTAGGCCGATATAAACTTATAAGCACCGATCCAAAAATAGTCTATAAATTCGACAGTATCAACACAGATATATGGAACTCCGTCATTCTTAGAAACCTCAGACCAATTGCAAGATCTTCCAACCTATGACCTCTAGAAATAGACACACACATTGAGGAACTTAATACCGCCCAAAATGCTGCACTGGACTCCCCAGATTCCATTCCCAAAACCCATCCAAGCCCTATAGCACTGTTAAACTGAGCGCACAATGCCTTGCTCTTATCAAGCAGAAGCGCATCATTAGAAGATACCTCTTTAGGCGCCAACACTCACTGTCATTCGATGAAAAGTCCCAGCTAAAATCCCTAATCTTCGACCTCACAATCCAAATCAATAGCCACATCCACACTAGCAACCTAAGACATATAGAATCCCTAGAGCTTAGTAATCCAAGCCACCAAACAGACGAGCCGTTTAAACACGATATTCATGTAACAGCCACTGAGCATAATGAAATCGACATAAACGTCTTCATCGTTATTAAGTCGAAATTTGAAAAAGTCAATGCCCTAGCCTGGTCATTCGAGAAAATCCACAAGCAAAATGGCAACATGTCTAATGGTAGCCCCGAGCTTAGGCGACACACCGACCGCATAAACAGGCGAGTTGGCATTACAGCACAAAATCCCTTGCAAATGCCCAGTTATATAATCAACTTTGACCCCAGCCGAAGAGCAGACGGCAACTGGGAAAACTCAGAAGAGCTTGGCTTCACAAACGCCAAGCAACTTCTTGAGCGGATCAAATTAAAAAATAGCAAAAAGCCCAGATGGCAGTAGTAATTACCTTCTAAAACATTGCAATATGTTGGTCCTCAAACACCTAGCATTTCTTT
This sequence comes from Drosophila ezoana, assembly GCA_035045725.1. NCBI lineage: Eukaryota > Metazoa > Arthropoda > Insecta > Diptera > Drosophilidae > Drosophila > Drosophila ezoana. The sequence continues at coordinate 2,823,413 of JAWNOU010000127.1, forward strand.
TCAATCATTCCTTCAACTCAGGCTACTTTCCAAATGCCTGGAAGTGCAGCAGAATAACTCCCATACTTAAACCTAAAGCAAACCTACCACAAAGCCTACAAGGGTACAGGCCAATCTCAATCCTCTCTTCTATTAGCCTCTTATTTGAAAAAATGTCAATGGCACAAATTAAAAAAAGCTTAGACTCCCACCAAATACTCAAACCCTATCAGTTTGGTTTCAGAGACAACCTATCTATTAGCAACCCATTCGCTGATCATCCTACGCCGTACCTTAGGCACACGCTCCCGCATACCCCACTCACACAGCTACATACCGAACTCAAAATTATACAAGATCTCAAAGGCGAAACGAGTTGACACCCTTATATTTAAAATAGTTCCTAGAACGAAACTGTAACAGTACAAACCAACAAATACTAGATAGCATAGAGCAGGTCCGGATCCCGGTCGGATTCTCAACAGACCATCTAACTATAAGCCATAAAAACAGTCTCCAAGAGAAAGGCATAATACGCGACCCTCAAAACAACCTTATATTCTATCATAGAAAAAGGCAGTCTCTCGACCCTAACGATGGACTCGCATACAACATCAAACAATAAAAACAAAATGCTCATTTTATTATTTGTCGCAACATACCCTCTCCCTTTCTCTCTATCTTCTATTGTATTAATATTTCCTACCTTCTATCTCTTCCCCTTTCCAGTTTACTAGTTCCTAAGCTCCCTGTTACTACTTATTAAGCTAGCTTTAAGACAAAAAAACCAACAAAATCAAAATTAACATAATGAAATCCATGTTTTACTCAACATGAGCCTCTCCCGGGAATATATATAAATACTTACTAAACATAGAATCACACAACTACACCAAAACAAAAGCTTTAAGAACTACAATCTAAGTAATAATAAGCAATAGACTTAACGCCTGGATAAGCTAGAAGCGCAAGGCAACATGAAATGTAAAACCTAAAATTAAGTTAACTTGACTTTGTCAATCAAGGCTGTACTATTGAATAAGGTACCAAAATGTATTACCATGAAACACACTGTGACTAATAAAGAAATTGCTATAATAAAATGAAACGTGTGAAAGCGCGAGTGTGAAAACGCGTCAAACGTGCCAAAGTGCAAAAGAGCAAGTCGGCATTGCACCTAATACACCAAAGAAAAGTGCATCAATCGCCGTACACAAAAAGCAAAATGGCAAATGGCAAATTGGTGCAAAATATAACGAGCAGGAAAGAACAGCAGAACAAGCAGGTGTGGTAAACGCAGCCGCTCCTCATCGCTATCATCGCTAAGCTATGATGAATATACGGACGAGGAAGCTGAATTCAATAACCCAATGGAAAATGATGACGATCTTAAAACAACCGAAGGTGTGTGGATGAAATTCACAGAATACCACTCAATCATGGAAGAGCTAATGAGTTCCGGGCACAAGCACGGTCTGCCAGCGTGTCAGGAGCAACAATAAAAAAAAGGGCAAAAAAAAAAAATCCGAAGTGGAAGGCCCGGAACACCCAAAAAAAAAAGCAGAGCGGACCACAAAGACACCCAACCACAAAAAAAAAAACACCACAACCGTCATAAAGCGAAGAGGTGTAACAATACCCAACCGGAAAAAACCGGATATAGCGCCCAAACACAAGATTGAACAGGCGGGCGCACACCACCACACACCACAACAAAAGACAAGAAACAAAAAAACATAACACAAACGAAAATGAGAGAGAGGAAAGATTAGAGCTGGTATGGGAGAAGAGAATGCTTGGTATTGTACATATTACGATTATGTTATGATATTAGCTCATATTTTTTATTTATTTTTTATTGGTGTATTGGGTGGGGGGGGGGTTGAAAGGGAGGGAATTTATTATTTAGTGAAGGGGGTAGGTGTATTGTGAGGGCTGTATATATGGTGTAAAAGAGTGAGACATATGTGATATCTAGCGTAGACACGAAGGGAGGATCGGGCGGCGGGAGGAGAGACGAAGAGGAGGGAGGGACGGGGGGGCGGCTGGATGGGGGAGGAATTGTGGATTTATATATTATGGAATAAATCCCAAGGACAAATATAAAATCACCGCCAAAAACAAAAACCAAGCGAGCAAAAACCAAAGCCACAAGCCTCGCTTGAGACAATCAACAGCGATAGTGTCCAAGCCTTTGGCAAAGATATTTTCAACTGCATAGACATCATGCAGAAACTAACTTAAAAAAACCCCAGCAGCCAAGCCCAAAATGAGTCAGATGCTCTCAAAATAAAACTAGCCCTACTTTTAGACTTTCTTATTCAAATCGCACAATAAAAAATGACATCCCTTAACTGTATCTTCCAAAACGTCAACTCAATCATCTGACTACAGAAGAGGCATGAGTTAGACCAACTCCTAAATAGACATAGGCCAGACTTAATGCTCATAGCAGATCAGCATCTAGGCAATTCGGCAAAATTATCCCACTACCAATTTATAAGGCAAAATGTGAAAGCTACCCGCACAAGACATGCGCAACGCCACATAGAAAATGGTGGTGCATCCGTCGCTATATGCGTTAAAAACGGCATAAAGTTTGAACGCTTAGATATCCCACTACTACGCTTCATCGAAGCCGTGGCAATTAAACTTTCATACAAAGAATCGCTCAGAAACATCCAAAACCTCATAGCAGTCTCATTACAAAAACGTCCCAACGACCCGCTTCTTACCATCGACATTAATACGCTATTCTTCTCCTTAAGCCATATTGGAACTAGTGGCCAAATAATCATAGGTTGTGACCTAAACGCCAAACACCCCAGTTGGCATGTGCCTCACCATAGCCCAGCCCACATAAACAGCGCCGGTAAAACACTCCAAACCTGGCTTCTAGGACAACCCAACTTAGTTCTTTGCCCACCCAAAGAACCTAGTCTTCCTAATAACTCTAACAACCCATCCTCAATAGATTTCTTCATGTGCTCTATAGATCTCCGAACAGAAAATAGTTCTCTCTGCAACACAATAGACGAGTTCCCATCAGATCACTTCGGAGTAACCCTAAAAATACAACTAGGCCAATATAAACTTATAAGCACCGATCCAAAAATAGTCTATAAATTCGACAGTATCAACACAGATATATGGAACTCTCTCATTCTGAGAAACCTCAGACCAATTGCAAGATCTTCCAACCTATGACCTCTAGAAATAGACACACACATTGAGGAACTTAATACCGCCCTAAATGCTGCACTGGACTCCCCAGATTCCATTCCCAAAACCCATCCAAACCCTATAGCACTGTTAAACTGAGCGCACAATGCCTTGCTCTTATCAAGCAGAAGCGCATCATTAGAAGATACCTCTTTAGGCGCCAACACTCACTGTCATTCGATGAAAAGTCCCAGCTAAAATCCCTAATCTTCGACCTCACAATCCAAATCAATAGCCGCATCCACACTAGCAACCTAAGACATATAGAAACCCGCTTGAAATACATAAAGCCGAGTAAAAATAGCTTAAAATCCCTAAATCTTAGTAATCCAAGCCACCAAACAGATGAGCCGCTTAAACACGATATTCACCTAACAGCCACTGGGCGTAATGAAATCGACATTAACGTCTTCATCGTTATTAAGTCGAAATTGGAAAAAGTCAATGCCCAAGCCTGGCCATTCGAGAAAATCCACAAGCAAAATGACAACATGTCTAATGGTACCCCCGAGTTTAGGCGACACACCGACCGCATAAACAGGCGAGTTGGCATTATAGCACAAAATCCCTTTCAAATGCCTGTGGATTCAACTGCACCAAATCCACCATATCTACAAGCCCCTTAACAACAAACACAACACAACACACAACACAAAAACACTCACACAAATAAATTATTTTTCTTTCTAATTAATTTCAAATACTTGGGGGAGAGAAGACAAATCCTAACACAGGCTAACTAATCTACGCATAATCTGGACAGTGGACAACACTTAAGCATTCGTCAAATGCTCAGTTCGTCAGTTTGACTGACGAACGGCATTCAAGGAACGCTACCTTGAACGCTATTTGGTTTCTGTCGCACTTCTGGGCACCTTTAGGATATGCAGTGTGACAGGTGCGGCGCAGGATCGGCTCTATATCGTCCTGGGTCACCTGTCTCCGAAGCTCATTTAACTACGGCCAGCACACCCCAAACGTTAACACAGAGTGGGACAAAACAAATAGAAAACATTAAACAAACTCTAGTAAGACCTACCCTAATATCACATTCTATCACAAGTTACTTTGTCGTGGCGGCTACCACCAGGCTACGATAAACGGTCGCGAACGTTTCGCCAACATGCGAACGTGACTTACCGTCATCAACCACTACAAGAAAACCTCTCATGCTTATGGATATTCTCTACTTCCGTCGTGCTTCTCGGATTCCACTACACGCTGCGCGATTATGAGCTACCTACTCGTGCCTCATAAGACTTCAGCGGTGTGGGTCCTAAAGCCAAGGGAGTCCTTTTCTCTGTACCTTCATTTGTATCGTATTTATTTTTCTTTGATTACACACCGACATCAAAGAAGCCGAGTGCTTCTTCAAGTTGGGCGCCATATTGTTACGGAACGGAACAAAACAGACTCACACAACACTATTCAAAAATGAACCATATAATCGATAACCAAAAATCGGAACTGCTAACTCATGAACAAAATAAACAGCTGTAACAGCTACGGAAATGTAAACAACAAAGGTGAGACACTCACTATAAATTAACAAAAAACACTATTTATCCACCTTACTCTTCCAGATCGGGCCCCGGTTCCGGACCCAGCGTACCCGCCCTACCATGAGACGATCACCTACACTCGTCTCCCTCATTTTGGCCACTAAATGGCCTACATTAGCCCGTGTCGGCCATCATGCCCACTCTCCCCAACAAATTTAACTTTAGCCGGACATGCTTTCTTTCAATATTTGCGTATAATTGGTTGCGTTTTCTTAAAATTTATAACAATTATAATCATCGCTTATGGCATTTATCTTTGCAGCTATTTAGAATCTCATGCAAGTGGATATTTCGTTAACTTCACAGGTGCGTATAATGGTTTGTGTAATCTTATAATTATTGGCATTAATATTTCATTTATTTCTTTCTAACTTGCACGAGGTCTCCATTTAGATAAATTAGTATTCATGCACGTGAACATTTCTTCTCCGGGTGCGTATTAATGTTGCATATATTTATACTTATGGACAAAGTGTATTAATTCCTAAATTTTTCTCTTATCTTATAGAATTAATTTTTCTATTTTAACAGCACTAAATGGAACAGGCGACGAAACACTACAAAGATATTGCTAGTCGCCGCAAAAGAAACACGCAAGGAGGCAATTTAGAGGCAATCGTTGCGCCGATTTAGGAACAATGTGCCCACACAGATACTTAAAACTGGGTATGTCACGATAATCAGTCGTGCAACAGGTAGGTGATATAGATCGGTATTAAATCGCTTAATTCTACCTCACCCTACCTAAAGAGCTCTCTGGGGGTGGTAAGGGGCGATGTAAATGGGTAATTCCAATTAGGTAAGTATGTGAGCATAGTTCGCGCAAGTGTTAATTTAAAATTTTTATATTTTACAGGCGCAGATGCATCACCTTTGGAGTTTCCCTCACCGTTCGCACTCTAAAGTAAAGCTCGGCGTAAGTGCCTATGTATGTATAGGTATAATTTATAAATACAAAAAAAAAACTAAATTTAATGACAAAAAAAAATTTGCTCCTTTTCAGGGAGTACGATCAGGAGTCTTCATCTGACTCTGCCAAGGGCTCGAACGAGGATGGGCAAAATGGAACGGACTCACTCGGAGGATGTGGGCGTGGTCTCGCCTGTGGCCGCTTCTTCGTTGTTAGAGCCCGGTTGTCGGTGGCTCGTCTCGTCGCCTTCAGGGTTGCGCCGACGCTTGGCTGGCGGCGTCGCGGATATGGCTGGTGTGCGCCGCTGAGCCGAATCCTGGCCTTTGGTATGTTTCGTGGGCCTCTCTGGTGCGAGCGCTGGTCCCTTTGTTGCCGGAGCCGTTAATTTTTATTTTTTATTTGTTCGTCTCTCGTCGCACTTAAGTTTTAAGTTTTTTATTTTTTTTATTTTTATATATTTTGTGACTCGAGCGGTTTAATTCACATATATTTATTAAATTGCAAAAAAAAAAAAACAAAACCAAAATTTTTAATTGTCTGTTAAGTTATATTATAAAATTCGAATCTCTTGAGCCGATATGGAATATACAAATTTTATGCAGACTTCGAGCTGGCACGCCCGCCAATAACCGCTGATCAAATCGAACTCCTCTTACAGCAACCTGGGCAGCAACATCATCGGTGCCGAATTTCGGCACACGCATACATTGGCGAGACGGGGACCGTTGCTGCCCATCTGCACAGCTGCATTTTTTGGGTCAATGCCCCAAATGAAGGCCAAGGGCATGCGATCCCCTCTCCTCATAGTCTCTTTAAGAGCGAACCGGGCGGCCAATAGCAATCGTCGCTTTTGGCGCCGTGGATCGCAAGTCTGGCGTTGCCACCCTTCAAAAATTTGGGCTCCGCCGTGGGCCCAGCTTCACCCCGCATACTCTGACCATATGACAAAAGATATCGGCGTGGCCGATAATATCGCACGCAACCAACTAAGTAAACCCTCGGTGCTGCCGATAACGTCAAATGCAACACAAGGCAGCCGTAACACATAGAATTACACAACTACACCAAAACAAAAGCTTTAAGAACTACAATCTAAGTAATAATAAGCAATAGACTTAACGCCTGGATAAGCTAGAAGCGCAAGGCAACATGAAATGTAAAACCTAAAATTAAGTTAACTTGACTTTGTCAATCAAGGCTGTACTATTGAATAAGGTACCAAAATGTATTACCATGAAACCCACTGTGACTAATAAAGAAATAGCTATAAAAAAAATGAAACGTGTAAAAGCGCGAGTGTGAAAACGCGTCAAACGTGGCAAAGTGCAAAAAAGCAAGTCGGCATTGCACCTAAAACACCAAAGAAAAGTGCATCAAAAAGCAAAATGGCAAATAGCAAAATGGTACAAAATATAATAACCCATCGAAACAAACTGATCTCAAGAACGAGCAGGAGAACACGTGTGGTAAACGCAGCCGCTCCTCATCGATATCATCGCTAAGCTATGATGAATATACGGACGAGGAAGCTGAATTCAATAATCCAATGGAAAATGATGACGATCTTAAAACAACCGAAGGTGTGTGGATGAAATCCACAGAATACCACTCAATCATGGAAGAGCTAATGAGTCTCCGGGCACAAGCAGCCTGCTCTGCCAGCGTGTCAGGAGCAACAATAAAGAAAAGTCAGGGAATCCAAGATCAACTGAAAAATCTCAAAATACAAGCAACGGCAAAGGTATTCGATGGCAACAAATTTGCTGCTCTTTCCCAACTAGATGAGAACAAAGCCACGCAGGACGACAAGTTCCCAGAACTGGGCCCCTCCAAGCCTAAGAAAAACAAGAAGTAGATGGGCCAGAAACCAGCCACTCCAAAAGCAGCCGACGATATGGACGTCGATGATGAGCCGGAGGAAACCACTGCGGTAGCCCCAACCGAACCAAGGAAGGAACTACCTGGACCAACCAAAACAAAAGAGACGAATAACAAGCCATCGAAACTACCCATTATCGCAACATATAATGTGAATCCAAAGGAACTGACAGGTATGTTGCGACAAATAATAAAAATTAAGCGTTTCACACTTAATATAATCAACAAAAATAGAACCCATATTAATGTCTTTACCCTCGAACATTTCAAAGCGACTAAGAAGCTATTAGACCTTTCCCAAAAGAGCTACTTCATAGTAATTAAAAAAAATACCGCAGCAAATCTTCTCAGAAGATGATGTAAGAGGTTCTAGTCGGGAGCTCCCGACTAGCCAATACCCTGAACCCTCTTGTTCCAACACCAAATGCAGTTCGCCCAACGCGCTCGTTTTAAGTAATAAAGATAAATTAAAAAAAAAAGTTCCCTTGGCAGGGTTCGAACTCCAACTGACGTATCTTGCTGACGACTCTACTCAACAGACAAGCCAGCAAAAAAAAAAAAATAGTTTCCCCGGTAGGGCTCGAACTCGTGACAGACCGCAACACCTGCTATGCCTCTACTCAACAGCCACACCAATAATTAAGTATTATTGAGAAAAAAAACGAACTAAAATAGCATTACAGAAAAAAAATAAAGAATGCGAAGCAGACGCACATGAATGTGTGAGTGTACACTTGATGTTTTCGCTAGCTGTGCCATGAAATTGCGCAGTTACATATAACTTTGGTTTTTTCTTAATTGATCTTAATGAAATTTTCTACAGTAAATATTACTGTACCATAGAATATTTGTGTATTCTGAAAAAGTCAATTGCATTAAAATTGTTGCTTAGATTGGTTGGCAATATAAGTTGGGTTATTAACTGGATTTATAGCTCAGCGGTGCTAGCGGGGAGGTGGCGATAGGTATAAAATGAAAGATACTTGATATATATATAATATTCTAGAAGCAACATATCAAGTTTGGTGACTCTAGCTCTTAATATTTACCAAAATTGCTAAAAAAAAACAGTATGTCGATACCGATTTTTATCGATTGCTTGGAGACGGAGTAAGTTATCGATTACCGGAAATAAACTCGACCTGCGCAGGCACTAGTAGTACCACTACTAAAATTTCAGGTCTCTAGCTCTTATAGGTTCTGAGATCCTTGCGTTCATACATACGGACGGACGGACAGACGGACAGACGGACATGGCTAGATCGACTCGGCTATTGATGCTGATCAAGAATATATATACTGTATGGGGTCGGAGATGCTTCCTTCTGCCTGTTACATACATTTACATTTTGCACAAAAACAATATACCCTTTTTACCCATTTTTAATGGGTTCGGGCAATATAAAGCAGTACAGGACCTGAAAATCATTAGCGTCAAACCATTTAAAGATAACTTTTGGCTGGTCCAAATGGAAAAAACTGAAAAAGCCAAAACAATATTCTCCATAAAAAGTATGCTTAACTGTAAAATAAAAATTGAGGCCTTCAAAGCCGAAAATAAAATAAAACAATGCCACAATCACTACCAAAATTGAAAATAAGCGAAGTACCACTGCACAACGAAACTCAAAAAAATTATCAAAGCCCCTACAGTAGCCACTGTAAGCAAGATTAAAAATAATGTACCATTCGCCTCGCTGTTCAAAAAACAGCTGAGACAAGGCCTGATTCCCGTCAGCCGCAATCCCCAAAATCATTGTTGTCACCAACCCGGCATTGAAAAAACACCTTGCCAACAATCTGGCCCCAAAGCCACAAGCCTCGATTGAGACAATCAACAGCGAAAGTGTCCAAGCCTTTGGCAAAGATATTTTCAACTGCATAGACATCATGCAGAAACTAACTTAAAAAAACCCCAGCAGCCAAGCCCAAAATGAGTCAGATGCTCTCAAAATAAAACAAGCCCTACTTTAAGACTTTCTTATTCAAATCGCACAATAAAAAATGACATCCCTTAAATGTAATAGACGAGCTCCCATCAGATCACTTCGGGGTAACCCTACAAATACAACTAGGCCGATATAAACTTATAAGCACCGATCCAAAAATAGTCTATAAATTCGACAGTATCAACACAGATATATGGAACTCCGTCATTCTTAGAAACCTCAGACCAATTGCAAGATCTTCCAACCTATGACCTCTAGAAATAGACACACACATTGAGGAACTTAATACCGCCCAAAATGCTGCACTGGACTCCCCAGATTCCATTCCCAAAACCCATCCAAGCCCTATAGCACTGTTAAACTGAGCGCACAATGCCTTGCACTTATCAAGCAGAAGCGCATCATTAGAAGATACCTCTTTAGGCGCCAACACTCACTGTCATTCGATGAAAAGTCCCAGCTAAAATCCCTAATCTTCGACCTCACAATCCAAATCAATAGCCACATCCACACTAGCAACCTAAGACATATAGAATCCCTAGAGCTTAGTAATCCAAGCCACCAAACAGACGAGCCGTTTAAACACGATATTCATGTAACAGCCACTGAGCATAATGAAATCGACATAAACGTCTTCATCGTTATTAAGTCGAAATTTGAAAAAGTCAATGCCCTAGCCTGGTCATTCGAGAAAATCCACAAGCAAAATGGCAACATGTCTAATGGTAGCCCCGAGCTAGGCGACACACCGACCGTATAAACAGGCGAGTTGGCATCACAGCACAAAATCCCTTGCAAATGCCCAGTTTTATAATCAACTTTGACCCCAGCCGAAGAGCAGACGGCAACTGGGAAAACTCAGAAGAGCTTAGCTTCACAAACGCCAAGCAACTTCTTGAGCGGATCAAATTAAAAAATAGCAAAAAGCCCAGATGGCAGTAGTAATTACCTTCTAAAACATTGCAATATGTTGGTCCTCAAACACCTAGCATTTCTTTTCAATCATTCCTTCAACTCAGGCTACTTTCCAAATGCCTGAAAGTGCAGCAGAATAACTCCCATACTTAAACCTAAAGCAAACCTACCACAAAGCCTACAAGGGTACAGGCCAATCTCAATCCTCTCTTCTATTAGCCTCTTATTTGAAAAAATGTCAATGGCACAAATTAAAAAAAGCTTAGACTCCCACCAAATACTCAAACCCTATCAGTTTGGTTTCAGAGACAACCTATCTATTAGCAACCCATTCGCTGATCATCCTACGCCGTACCTTAGGCACACGCTCCCGCATACCCCACTCACACAGCTACATACCGAACTCAAAATTATACAAGATCTCAAAGGCGAAACGAGTTGACACCCTTATATTTAAAATAGTTCCTAGAACGAAACTGTAACAGTACAAACCAACAAATACTAGATAGCATAGAGCAGGTCCGGATCCCGGTCGGATTCTCAACAGACCATCTAACTATAAGCCATAAAAACAGTCTCCAAGAGAAAGGCATAATACGCGACCCTCAAAACAACCTTATATTCTATCATAGAAAAAGGCAGTCTCTCGACCCTAACGATGGACTCGCATACAACATCAAACAATATAAACAAAATGCTCATTTTATTATTTGTCGCAACATACCCTCTCCCTTTCTCTCTATCTTCTATTGTATTAATATTTCCTACCTTCTATCTCTTCCCCTTTCCAGTTTACTAGTTCCTAAGCTCCCTGTTACTACTTATTAAGCTAGCTTTAAGACAAAAAAACCAACAAAATCAAAATTAACATAATGAAATCCATGTTTTACTCAACATGAGCCTCTCCCGGGAATATATATAAATACTTACTAAACATAGAATCACACAACTACACCAAAACAAAAGCTTTAAGAACTACAATCTAAGTAATAATAAGCAATAGACTTAACGCCTGGATAAGCTAGAAGCGCAAGGCAACATGAAATGTAAAACCTAAAATTAAGTTAACTTGACTTTGTCAATCAAGGCTGTACTATTGAATAAGGTACCAAAATGTATTACCATGAAACACACTGTGACTAATAAAGAAATTGCTATAATAAAATGAAACGTGTGAAAGCGCGAGTGTGAAAACGCGTCAAACGTGCCAAAGTGCAAAAGAGCAAGTCGGCATTGCACCTAATACACCAAAGAAAAGTGCATCAATCGCCGTACACAAAAAGCAAAATGGCAAATGGCAAATTGGTGCAAAATATAACGAGCAGGAGAACAGAGAACAGCAGAACAAGCAGGTGTGGTAAACGCAGCCGCTCCTCATCGCTATCATCGCTAAGCTATGATGAATATACGGACGAGGAAGCTGAATTCAATAACCCAATGGAAAATGATGACGATCTTAAAACAACCGAAGGTGTGTGGATGAAATTCACAGAATACCACTCA